>OU744357.1:14284930-16684930 GCA_916610255.1 Lasioglossum lativentre | reverse complement strand
TTTTGTACTCTGGCATTAATTAATAAAATTTTGTAAGCAACAACCTCGTGTTTCCTTCCCCAGACGAACCGGCGTCACGTCGATGAAGAGAATCCCATCGCAGCTCGATCTTTTTCAATGAATTTTATTACCAAAATATTCGTATACACTTGTATCAAATAATCGTAGAAAACTGCAATGTGGCTGTATAAATACAAAGTAATAAAGACAACGTAATACTTAAAGAAAAGCGTAAATAGTTGCAGACTGCGGGTCTTCTTCGTGCGTTTGTACCATATATAAGTTAGTTTATAAAGTGCATGCGAGTGTCTACCGAATGAAACTAATCGCGTGAAAACAGGATTTCGCGCAGAGATCCGCAGCCTGGATATAAATTATTGAAAAGACGAACGAGTAAGGCTCGGTGAGATGGCCGCGTGGATGATTTAGGTAAAACTAAATCCGATGGATGTTTCTACATAGCAGCAGCGATCAAGTCTCTTATCGTTGGCCCGGTCGCTTTGCACAGAGACACGAACGTGTGTTTCTGGTTCGTTTCCGATTCTAGCCTCTTCGAGATCTCGTGGGCTCTACTCGTGATAACAGGTGGAACGCCGGCTAACCGGGCCGCGTTGAAACCATACGACTTGGGGCAGGCACCCTCGCTGAGCTTGTAAAGGAACGTCACTGTTTCTTGGGATACCTCCTCCTCCTCCTCGTTCTCCACCATGCACGCCTGCGAAAATTCAAAGATGAATAGACCAATTTCCATATCACGTTTCTTGCATAAGTGAATTTTGTTAACAGAAAATTGAAATGCTAAGTGGCTGGCGTGTCCAGAAGTGTGTAGTTTTTCAATAAGTTTCTATCGCAATTCAGAAATTACCATATGAGCCAAAGTAACGTTCTTGTTGCTCTTGTAGTCCTCCACCAGGGAATGATAGTGCGTAGAGAACAGTGTTCGGCATTTCAACTTCGTTAACGCGTCCACCACCGCAGCGGCGATTGCGGTTCCATCGTAAGTCGACGTGCCTCGTCCTAAATGATACAAGAAACGTTATATTGACAATTGATTAACTTACAGATTGCGGAGAATCCGTCGAAGGTATTCTTACCTAGTTCGTCGAGTAGAACCAGCGAATACGGTGTGGCATGTTGCAATATGGTTGCAGTTTCGCTCAGCTCTATCAGGAAAGTACTCTGACCAGCCAGAATATCGTCGTTCGCACCCAATCTCGTGAAAATGCGATCTACTATCGTTAGTCGACAGGAACTAGCAGGAACGTAGCATCCCTGAAACCGAGGAAATCGCTTGTCTACACCGGAACCATGACCACGATCGTGTTATCTATATGTACAATCTTGTAGAAAAATCATACTATTTGCGTCATGATCGTGAGAAGCGCTGCCTGTCGCATCAGCGTGGATTTACCGCCCATGTTTGGTCCTGTTAGTATCACGAACGAAGCAGAATTATCAGCGGCCAGTACAGTGTCGTTCGGTATAAAATTGTCTGACGTTATGCACGGGTGTCTTCCTTCTTTTATATCAATGAATATCTGTGGAAAGATAATTATAATGAAATATTATCTATGTATTATAGATGTATTATGTATTACAGTAATATCAAAATTACATGTCCATTCGAGCCGTCCTCGATCTCCGGTACACACATGTCACCGGTGAGAGCGTACTCCGCCAGAGAAATGAGAACGTCCAAGACAGACAACTTGTAAACAGCCATATTCCACATATCGTATTTCTCGCTGAATTGAGCGAATATCCTCCTGTTCAGATCCTTCAACACCTTGTCTTTGTGTTCCTCGGCGTTTATTTGTCGGCTCAAGAGTTCCTGAAATTCGGTTCCATTGAGACCGCTGCTGGCGTGTTTCATGAAAAATTTATCAACAGTTTCGTTACTTTAGCTTCAGCGGTGTAATAACGTTTGAATCCTTTCCTCTGTGACATCAGCTCGAAACCTGAGCCAACTTTCTTCACTTGAGACTCCGGAACCTCGATCTGATAACGCTTCTTATCGGTCCCGTGCAACATGACTTTCACACCGAAGTGCCGTCTCTGCTTTTGAAGGTACGCTTCTACATCTTTCTTCACCTCCTCGAGCTCTGTTAAAACGGAGTCGTACTCGGCGTCCACTCCTTTCTTTGGAACGATGCAACCTTCCTTTTTCGCCGCTTCGTGGTCGAACGCGGTCTGTAACACAATATACGATATACGATATACAAAGGTAGAAGAAGGTATAGATAGTATCGCGTTTAATGGCTGAAATGTTATAATTACCTTGAAGTAATCCAAAGTTGTTCTCAGCGATGGAAATTCTCCGTCTGGTTCTACTTTGGCGTGACGAGTTATCAAGGGGCTGTTGAAGTCTGCAATACAAACAACGAAGAAAAGTGTTCGCCAATTTTTTCGTATGTTAATCTAGAGTGCTAAATAGTACACGACGTATTAATTTGTACCTTCGAATAAAGCAACTATTCTTAGGACATCCTCGAAGCTGCTGAGAGTGGTAGTGAAGTCTAAGATCCGTTTCTTCGAATACGTGTGACCCTCGAACATGATTGCTCTGGCGTCAGGATGATTGGTCATTTTTGCTGGATTTCCATGCGCGTGAATTCTACGGGTAAAAGAAACGTTAAATAAAAAAAAAGTAAAAATTCTTGAGACTTTTTAACCGAGTGTGTTAGAATTTCACCCACTTGCTTAAGAGCCTTTCAAGATCCGGAAGACCGGCCAAGATACTGCGAGCAGTTTGCACTGCTTCGGTGCGATCCATTAGTTCTTGTATAGCTTGCTGCCGTTCTACTATCACGTTTTTGCGACAGGATGGCCTGCAGATCCATTCGCGCAACAATCTTTTACCGAACGGTGTGCAACAACGATCCAGCGTTTTCATCAGCGAGCCTTCCCCGAAGATTCTCAAATTATTGATCGTGATGGCGTCTAGGACCATATTATTTGCGAACTTTGATGCTTCCGATGACTCGTTCGAGTAGTCTGGTGGTACGTATGATTTAAATCGGCCTTGTGCCAGCAACTGTTGTTCCAGGAAGTAGTGTTTAAGCAAGTATACGCATCCTCCTAAAGCGTGCACTGCTAATTCCTTGTTATCTTCTGGAGTCAAGCCTAGACTATCGCCTCGGCTAAGATACGGTTGTAAACCTTCAGGCCACGAAAAACTAGAGTCTGTTGTTTGTTTGAAGTATTCACCTTCGTGAAGATTCTTTAAAGTGGTCGAAGCCGACCAGAACTGAGACTCTCGCAGAAGCGGTTCCCTGATACACGCTGCTAAAGTATTGTTTAAAATTTGCAATGTCTTCGAGGACAGATTACCGCGTTCGTATACAATGTGAACCGGTGGATAATGAGCGAGCAGTGTTAAGATCCTAGAATTGCAACGATCATCCTCGAATTGTCCGAGATAAAAATCTCCGATCGTGGTGTCCAAGAAACACACCCCGTAATGGGACGTGTTTTCACCGGGTGGGCATTTCTCGACGAGAGACAGTAAGTAATTCGAATTCGGAGTCGAGGCCTCTACATCCTGTGGAGTATACACTCGAGTACCTTTTGAGCTTATTTGACAAATTTCTCTTTTCACAACTTTGTCGAATTTCGTTGGTTTGCTCACTGAAAAATATATGTACCATGCAATCGATTAAAGGATATCGAAATTATTGTGTTGCAACGTTGTCTTACTTTTGCTGCAACGTTGGCTCATCATCTCTGGATTCTCTGTTTGTTCTATCCTGGCTACTTTGTACCCTCTCTCTATAAGACTCGCCGAGAAACGGCCGTATCCAATCTCTGGAAATCCGGAATGAGCGAATTCACCCTGCAACATAGAAATATTCGTTTCATATTCGTTGACCCATAAACTCAGGGAATGAGATTTTACCCAACCTTCTAAAACTTACACGCATGAACGAGAGATTGAGCTCTTTCACTCCGGTGACAGCATCCATGTGATACAGTTCATAAAATTTCCCCACTTTAAAGAAGAGGACACAGTCGAAGTGCTTGCTCTTTAAATCCCACCACTGTCTCATAGCCTGTAAAAAGAAAATTTCATCGGATGTTTGTTATTTCAGACTGTATTAATCTATATTAATCTATTGTATGCGCGTTTTACGGGAGTTTGCTGGGTCAAGAAGTCCAGAGGAACATAAACGGTTTTCGGATCGTAATCCGGATCTTCCGGTGACTTTCTATTAATGTCTTTTATTTTATTTGGCTGTAGAAAATCGTACTTCAAATGTCGCCAAGAGTCATTACTCCCTTGAGCATGAACTGGCTGAGATGGTTTCGACTCCACTTTGTCCTGTAAGAGTGTCATCTTAATTTCTCGACCAGTGAATTCAGCAAAATAATTAACAATCTCGTGCTTACCACTTTATCATTCTTTCTCGGAGCAGCTGAACGTTTAGGCTTGGTATTAGACCGCTTCGTTTTTTTCTGAAATATAGTTTGCATTAAATAATTAAAACCAAGTGTTTCTGGATGTATTTATTTCATTGTTTACCACTGGTGATTCTTCGTCAGTTTGTGTGTCTGGATCGCTTTCAGGAACTCCTTCTGTACTAGATTCAGATTCTGTTGCTTCCGTAGGATCTACACCGATTCGATTACGAAGAAACAGTAATGATTAAATATAATTTTGAAAAATTGGCTTATTAAATTAATTAAATTATTGAAGTTTTGTGCGAAACCTGGTTTAAATTCATCTCCAGAATCCTCCCCAGATTCCTCATCTGGTATAATTAGTCTTGGTTTCTTAGGTTGCCTTGTCTCCTCTTCATCTTTTTCCTCCTCATCATCATCTTTATAAATTCTTTTTCTATCCTTCTCCTCAACATTCTTGTTTTCTTTCCCTTTACTAGGAGTTTTAGCTATGCACAAGAATAATCAACCAATGTATCAACAAATACAATTTTCTTACTATTTCACAACTTAAATGTAAAATTGCTTAAATATTCAGTATAATATATTGGGTACCTAACTATAATAAGAAATTAATTCTATGTAAATTTTTTTTCCTAGTATTTTCTCTTTTTGTTGTAATTTTATATAACCTAATTCTGTATGCGGTCTAAATATACATAACATGGCATGTCATTCGTGTCATTATTCGTTATTAATTTAAACAAAATATGAAGGCTGTATACCTTTGGTCCTTTGTTCTTTTGTTCTTTTCGGCGTAGAAGATTTGTCTTCTTGGACAGATTTATTAGCCGGTGTCTTAGGAGTTTTCGGCGACGAAAAATAGTTGTACAGCGTATTTATCTTCGACATTATATTAACAAATAGTATATAAATTAATACATTAAATAATTCGTTCTTTGAGAGTTCTTTCGTAACCGGCACGTTTTCGTTAAGAGATACTCTTCAGAAACGATTTGTATTCACATTGAGTTTTGTATACTACCACGCGCCAATCACTATGAATCGACCCAAGGCAACGTACAGGGTAGACTGGACATCTTATAGAAAACCTCTTTGTATCTTTACATAACAATTTTTATCCTATATAATTTATGTCAAACTAATTTTTTATTTGTGTGTTTTGTAGAACAATGTGAAGAGAAGGGAGAGGTGAGGAGAAGATCGTGAGATAATTAATATGAACATTTATTGTACCATAAAAATGTAGATGATATATATATATATATATGTATATTAAAAAAAATAATGCATTGTTGTTTGTTTATTGAACCTCCTTGCACGTACTTTGTTCCAAAAGCTAGGCTAGAATAACGACACAAATTAATATTTTCATAGAATTGTCATTCAAACGTATATTAGAAAACTCAATAATCTTGCTAATTGCCATTTAGAATTAATGTTTTTGATCTCAAAGTATCATGCTGATGCTCTGCATCTAATCTGTGTTATAAATTCCATAATTATTATTTTTTTTTTTAAACAGTTCCCATAAATAATTAACCATCTAGCGGTGAAATGCATGGACTAAACATGATCATTGTAAATTTCAACCGGAAAAAAATATGTGGATCTGCACAAGAGTACAGAGTACCCTCCTCAAGTGAACTGTGGCTACCTATCGTAGAATATTCTTAAAAAATTAATTAATTAATAAATGCCGGTTTGCGGTGGCGCCATCTATAGTGGCGGATTTTGGAACTAATTTCCCTATCCTTATAATGAGTAAGACAAGGAGGTAGATAGTGTGCGACAAGGACAGTAGAGGCTGGCTCGTGCCACCTCCTTTTCTGCGCCACTTCGAATCTCCTGGTAAGTATTAGGCGAACATGATATCGTAGTAGGTATCCGGTAAGGACAGACTTATGTAATTTGCGGCGAGAGAGAAGGACGGACGCAGACCATTTTACTCAACTGCGTAGTTTAAGGGATAATAATATATTAATAACTCGCTTATTATTAATGATTGAGGGATATTTACAATCAGAAAATTTTGAGTGAACCCTCAGCAACGTTCACGAATAGTTTTCAGTTGGATTGTTTATCTACATTAATAGTTATTAACAATTATTCCGACTCTAGATTGTGAGTAACCTGAAATAATTTGACAAGTAACTATTCCCTAATTAATTTACTCGCTTTAGAGACATTATTGGTGAACTTTTAAGATTGAAGAATGTAAAATGAAGCCTTGGCTACATTCCCATTTCAGTTTTGTACAAGTTTGTTGCTTATATTGTTAGTTATTAACAAATTTCGGATGGGTGTCCGGTTTTATATTTCTGTCCTTATCGCACAGTTCGACCCTCCTTGTCTTACACATTACAGGAATATCAGAAACAATCGGCCTGCGCAACAATCGTTAATAATTAATTGACCAGAGATAATTTGTGAACATTTGCAATTGGAAAACATAAAATGCACCTTCAGCAACTTTCACATGTAGTTTTTCATCGGATTTGGTTCTGGCTGAAAGAGCAATAAACAATTATCCAAACCACTGTTCTAAATTAACCTAACATATTTTGACAGCTGTCCAGTAAATAAAGAATTTTGCAACTTTACCGTCACAATTCGACGCTGCACCTTTAGCAACATTTCTATAACAATTTTAAGCGGAGCTGCATCGTTGTTAATTAGTTATTAACCATTTTTCGTAGCCATGTTTCCTTCTCAAATACCTCTAATGTGTAAGACAAGGACAGAGACATTGTACGATAAGGACAGTAGAGGTCAAGGTTACAAAGTTACAAGGTTACTTTATTTTAAGTGATAGGAGTTTTACACACCTTTTACACGAAAGTGTTAAAAAAAACCACTCAACAAGCTATTCAGAATACAGTAAAATTTCTACAAGAAAGAAAACTACACTTAAATCTAGAAAAAACGAAATTAATAAATTTCACCAAATATTCGGAACCATTTGTAAATATAAATGTAAATCTAAATGAATCCAATCAAATAAAAACAATTAAGTCATCTCCTTCAGCAAGATTCTTGGGAATCGATTTCGACAGTCAAGGACTAGAGATCTCGCTCATGCCACCTCCTTTTCTGCTACAATTCGAATCCACTTACCAGGGCAGTATTAGGCGAACATGATAACACAGGTGGTTTCCGACAAGGACAGACTTATACAATTTACGGAGAAAGAGAAGGACGGGCGTAGACTTTCTCACTCAGCTGCGGTGTTTAGAGATAATTTGTTAATAATCGCGTATTATTAATGATTCAGGGATATTTGCAATCAGAAAATATTGAGTGAGCCCTCAGCAACTTCCATGAATAGGTTTCAGTCGGATTGTTTGTCCACATTAATAGTTATTAACAATTATTCCAACCTTACTTATATAGTGAATAACCGCGAGTAGTTTGACAAGTAAGTACCTTCCCTCAATTAATTTTAGAGACTTCATTAGTGAACTTTTAAGATTGAAGAATGTAAAATGAAGTCTTGGCTACATTCCTATTTCAGTTTTGTGCAATTGTTGTTTATTAATAAATTTCGGAAGGGTTTCATGTTTTATATATGGGCGTTCTCACTTCTCAAATACCTGTAATGTGTAAGACAAAGACAGAGATAGTATGCGACAAGGACAGCGTGAGGGCTTACCAGGAGCCGCATGAAACGGAGTAGGTGGCACGACTCAGCTAATGCTGTCCTTGTCTCACAGTATACTCTTCCTTGTCTTACACATTAGAGATGTTACACGCCCACGAAAAATTGTTCATAATTAATTAACGACAATGTAGCTTCGTTTAAAAGTGTTATGGGGTTTGTTGCAATGATTTTATTGATAGAATCATTACGAGTAAGTCAAAATTAATGTCATTTATTCGTTTTCCATTTTCGTGTTTATATTAGGAACCGGTACGCGACGCTACCGTCGCGATGTTTACTTGTCAGTCGGTACTCGGTATGGTTTGGCCAAAATTGGCTAACAGTTTCAGCGTTTTACCACTATGAGTAAATCATGAGCACTCTGTCATGAGATGAGTAAATAAATGTTTTGTATCGCTGTCGCTGTTTGCATTATATGTATCAATATGGTATGACAAAGACAGAACGGCAAGAATTATTGATTACATGCACTACTCATTAATCTGTATAATATATAAGCGAAGATATTATTGAAAATCTTATCATCTGACAAATAGTACTTACATGCGCATCATAAACAAATCCATTTTGACATCAATCATTTTCTTCTATAAGATCTAATTTCACTGCAGGTAAATCTTCAATCAAGAATGGTGAATTGAGGATAATAAAAATATGGTAATAAAATAGATAAACTAATGCCAATTAATGTTCTTTATTTTACAGAAAACTCACGATGTTTACATCGGGAAAACACACCTTGATCCTACCAATTTTCTTGTACATTTGTACAGTTAACAACGTTAACTGTTATACCCCAGTTGTTTTATGGCATGGAATGGGTAAACATATTTTATTGTCATGTAACTTTGACATTACCGCATTAATATCAATCATTTTGTAACATTTCAGGCGATAGCTGTTGCTTTTCATTTAGTTTGGGAGCAATACAGAAGCTAATAGAAGAAAAATTGCCCAACGTTTATGTCTATTCCATCCGTATAGGTAATAATGTTATAGAAGTAAGTGTTAAAGTGTTAACTATTACAAGAGCTTCGCTTGTTACAACAAGTTAACATTTAAAGATTTTTATAGAGGTAATATAATGTTTTAGGATGTGGAGCATAGTTATCTTGGAAACATTAATCAACAAATATCAGCAGTTTGTGATCTTTTATCAAAGAATGAACATTTGAGAAATGGTTACAATGCAATCGGGTTCTCGCAGGGTGCTCAATTTCTGTATGTATTGTTTTCAAAAGTTTGGAACTAATTTAGAAGCATCTATTGTTAAAATGTAAGCTCCTAATCAAAATGATTTATTACAGGAGAGCTGTGATTCAAAGATGTCCTGATCCACCAGTTAAGAATTTTATTTCTTTGGGTGGTCAGCATCAAGGTGTTTTTGGGCTGCCAAACTGTGCCACTTTGAATAACAATATTTGCAACCGTGTAGCTACTATGATTAAATATGGAGCATACTTAAGGTAGTTTATTACTATACTCGCTTTTAAATTTTAATTTTAACGTTGAACATTTTCTTTCGAATTAAATGAAGAAGTACATATAGTGGCATTTAATTTTAATTTAGATTTGTCCAGGAAAAATTTATTCAGGCTACTTATTGGCACGATCCCTATCAAGAGGAGGAATATAAGCATAATAGTATACTTTTGTCAGACATCAACAACGAACAACATATTAATCAGGTTATTCATTTTTATTGCAAATAGAAGTAGAATGTTTTAACGAAGCATTCAAATTTTATTCCAGACCTACAAAAACAATCTTCAAAAGCTACAGACTATGGTATTGGTTAGATTTGATAACGATACCATAGTTACACCACGGGAAACCGAGTGGTTTGGCTTCTATGCGCCCGGACAAGCAAAAGAGATTCAAACTTTTGAACAGACTGATATATATCGCGAGGTACTAAATGAATAATTTATAATCTCTTTTTAAATAGACAGTTGGCGATAAGCGAACAAGTAATGTACTATCGTTTTAGGATCGTTTGGGATTGAAAGCACTACACGATTCGAGGAAAATCCATTTCCTCTCAGTTCCTGGGAACCATTTACAGTTTACTATGAAATGGTTCGTCGATAAAATTATAAACATTTATTTGTCATAACAAATGCGTTAAGATCCGTTTAAAGGAAATGTACTTTTGTGATATATTTTTCTGTATTACTTTATAAATGTAGGTGTTACGAGGTTTTTATACATTGTGATTTTGTTGAAAATTATAATATATTTGTGAATACATACGTTGCTTATCATTATACATAGTCAATTAATTCAAGACTTTTCAATCTAATAAAACCATTTTTAACACATATCCTAAATGCAGCTATTAGTGTTACGTTCAGCGGAGAATGTAACATTTCATGACAATCGATATGGTTCCGTGATGATTCGCCTTCTCACCGCCGAGAATCTCCTCAGTGGTCTTCTGCACCGACGAGATCCTCGTCAGTGTTCGTGTTAAATCTGTAGGAGTTTGTTCTTCCACTGATAGATGGCAGGTAGCTTTTCTTCCAGTCTGTTTATCTCGTACCAGAGAGTCTCGTACAAATCAAACGAACGATAGCAACATTGTACAAGAAACAATTAATCGTTCCAACCTTAGATAGTATATATGATCTAACGTTCCTACGAATTTAATAAAAATAATGTATCGGTGAAATTAATAAATTTAGTCTTCCTAAAAACGCAATTATAATATTATCTGATCCTCTGAACATTTATGCGCTGCACCGTCCAACTTACAATCGCATTATTAGTTGTATAACATTTATATCATTCTCTGAACTTTACTAGAAGCCTTAGCGAAGGTCCACGATGTTTAAAAAATCGTATTAAATGTATTAAATTTCGAAGGAGCTGCCAAGAATGATAATTACTGTCAGTATCATACGCTGTTGCATAAATAATTGCTCCAAGAATATTGCTTACTAGTAAATTCCTCTCAATCTCTAAATTTAAAAAAAATGGTTAATTGAAGTCAATTTCCATATTTAGATGCCTTTATATACAGGGAAAATGATTGAAGGAATTTCTCTATCCGATTAAATATATCAAAATCTTCAAGTAACATCAATCTAGCCATTTTTAGGAGGCGACGTGATCAGTTCGGTCTGTTCTAGTGCTCGTTCGCATCAGCATTAAAAATTAATTGGGAATGGTAAATTAGTAAATAAACGATGACAGACGCAACAGAGGATGGGGGAGAAGAGGCAAAATTGAAAGGAAAGTCAGGGGCGGGGAAGAAAATTCACGGAGAAATAACGAACGAGCACTGCTAGTGTCAGTCTGGATAGACCTTCGAAAGGGGGCCATATATTTTCATCGAGCGTGCTGCTAGTTCTATCCGAGGGAGCGGAAACAACAGGGTATATTATGGAATACTATCCGCAATAGGTTCCACAATCTCGGTAGCCATTGTTTCGTGGTACCTACAGATGTGCTCTATTGTCGGTCCATCGGTACTTTTGCTCCAAAAGAAGAAAGAGAAAGAAAAAAAGAGAGACGTTTACGAAAGGAACGTATCAATTCTTTGTCGCATCAGAATATCTGTAGGCTTATCTAACGGGTGACGTCTCTTGACAATCACTTGCCATTTCTCCAACAATTATTATACCGTTCACTAAATTGATCAAGGCGCGTTGTCGAAGATTCTCATATCGCGATAATTATTTGTAACATTTGCGAATTCACGGGAGCTGTTGGCGTCTTTTGATAAAAATTTTCGAAGATTAAGTAATACACTCCTTTTTTTATTTTAATCTATAGAATCTTCGAGGACCGCTTCTTTGAATTAACGGGTCGGTTATATTGTATTAATAATGCACACATTAACTATACGAGAAATTAGGCTGTCTAAATTCTGCTATAAAAATTGTGAAAAATAGATCTATACAAATTATTAATCGATTTACAATATAGTAAGCATATACAATATCGAACCAATCTGTCGAACAAACACCGAGAGAATCATTTTAAGAAAATATGCACATAAAGATAAAGAAATAAATTTGCCGAATAAATTCCTAAATAAATAAATAGAATGATTTTTCTGCGGTACTAAGAATCTGAAATTGATCGTTTCTACCCCCTTTGCAATACATAGTAAGCACACAATCAAACTAATCTGTCGAACAAACATCCAAAGAATCATTTCAAGAAAATATGCACATGAAGATTAAGAAATAAATTTGCCGAATAAATTCCTAAATAAATAAATAGAATAATTTTTCCGCGGTACTAAAAATCTGAAATTCTACCCCGTTTGTTGTGTCCATTGTCATATACTTCATGCGTGACGAAGAGGACGATATTTTCGGAAGAATTAGCAGTGTAAGTTGATTGAAAATCATCGAGGGAAATTGTTAGCAAAGAAGGAACGGTTAATTCGATGGCAATAGTTGGATAGTATCACCCAGTAGATAGTGAGAATACCTTTCAAGGATAGAGTCACGCAATAAGAGGGTGAGTAGTGGCGGTGGCGATGCTAGTAGTAGTAGTTGGTTTGATGCCAATGAACGAGTAGGTTGGCATAGGTTGGGGTAGGTATTCCGTTTGTATAATGTACCTACTCACTCGTATCGGACTGTCTCTCTGTGATGTGAACGCAGCCTCGGGCTTATTATATATCTCAATCTCTGAATACTACCGACTCTGTCGAAATTATGATTACCCGTCACTCCGGAGTTTCGGGGGGGAGGGGGCGAATCCCCCAACTCTGTGCCTCTACCCACCCCTTCGTTCTTTCCTTCCTCCTTTCTTTCCACCCCCTTTTCCACCTGCTTATTCGATACAACCCTACAATAGAACCCCATCGATAATTCGAATGATCGTTGGACAGCACCTAGAGTCGTTTAGGCGAATCCATTTGGTCCTCGTCCATTGGTCGTCCTGCAGATTTTCACAAGCATCCCCTTCTTTTTCCGTAGGTCTTCTGGATCCAAGAATGTCTGAAACAATTATTTTGTTGATTGAGACAGTGGTTCTGATGTGGTGCTTTTTGGAAATTGTTTTGCGGAAAGAAGTATGTATAGTGAGTATAAAAATTTTTCGATATGCTCGTCATTCATCCGCGAAGTCTTCACCAAACGCTGAGAAGAGACTGAGCTCAGCAACGTAGCGCACAGCCGCAAAGTTTCTACATGTTTTCGCTGAAGTGGAGAATGCTCGAAAAATATTGTCATCGTTTCTGGTAGGCATCGAGTAGATTTTCAACCAACCATCATCCATCGGAAGTGTGCAGGCGGACAGGTGAAAGGAAGAAAGGAAGAAAGAAAGAAAGAAAGAAAGAAAGAAAGAAAGAAAGAAAGGGGTATATACACATACAAGGCGGTGGCCGTGTACGTGTACAGAGTCTCGCGGTTGGCAAAATAAATAGATTTTTGCAAACAGGATGGAAGATTGAAAAGCTGATAAAAAAATGGATTGTTCGAGGATGACGAATCTCCGCGTCGATAGGCGTCGAGGATGAGAAACAAAAGGCATTGTGTTCGTTTCATCCGCTCGAGCGGTCTACCAAAGAGAAACGAGAAGGTGCTGGTATCGCAGCGGTAGTGAAAATCGAGGAACGATATTCATCGGTAGCTACGAACGAAGTCTTCCTCGGTTGAAAGTCGACCGATGGAAAATCGTGAAAATGATATGCTGGACAATGGGTATTGTTCGAACCGATCGCCACGTCTGCCCTCCCACCATCGCATCGGCGCCATCCTCTACCAGCCTGCCTTCCTCTCTCAGCCTCTCACAGCAACCCTGAAGAGAAGCTTCTGCTTCTGCTTTGCTTTTCGTCTCTCGCTGTGTACATAACTATGCCTACTCGAATCGGTTCCCGGCCGCATCCGCGGGATCCGACTGCGGCTGCGGTTGCAGTTTGCCTCCTAGACCAACTCAGATTCGCGAACCGTTCTTCCAGAAAACGACTGTCCAATAGGACTTCTCCTTATCCTCCTACACCCCTGTCTACCTCCACCGTAACCATCAAACTCTTTCCGAGTTGTCTAAACGCGTTGTCAGAGCACACCATCTGTCCATCATCGTTAAATGGATGATGCATATTTTTCATGAACAGTCTTCGAGCCTGTGTCTAAATACGGACGTTATGTTCTTTCAAGATCCCATCCAAATATCAATGAAAAGTTTCCATGATCAACGAAAACAATAATAATAATACATTTTAATATCTTCAAGCACTTATTTCATCTTTAACAAAAATGTTGTAAATAGTGTATACGTTGTTCAATCATTTTCACCGACATAGTCTTGAAGTTCATGTCTTGCTATGGATGTCATATTATTTAAAAATCCCATTGAAATAGCAGTGCAAAAATATATTCAGATATAGTCTCATATACAATAGTATATTCTAGTATGGTATGGCTAGTATGGTATCTATTATGGTATAGTCTCGTATACGATAATATATTCTAGTACATTATCTAGTATATTCTAGTATGTTCTAGTATATTCCAGTAAAATCTGGAGCAATAATAATGCATTCTGATCTGAACTAAAAACGCTGTACACATTGTTGAATGATTTTCTAATTTAGCTGACACAGTCTTGGAGCCAGTGTTGAAAGGCAAGAGCACTTAGCCGGAGAGATTCGACTCGACTGCTGATTAAAAGAAAATAAAGAAGCTGGGTGCGCGAGAGGAACGGTCCGCGGCAACAAGAAGGTATAACTAATTCCACAATGCACGAATAAATGAACAATTCGAGCATTTATGGTACGAGGTAGGAGTACTCTCGGAAATGGAACAATGCGCGAGCCATCCAAAGCAAAGTGGTCAAGACAATAGTCTGCAGCAAGTATACCGTGGCACACGGACGCATTCGAACGCTCACATTTAAAATTAATCAAACGTGGCAAATGCAAATGGTCAACTAAAGCTGTTGCGGATTGACAAACAATTGCCTGAAATGCTAGCCCCGCAATTTTTAGCCAGCTCGATCGATCATCATCGTACATTCTATCTCGTCGTTTCTCATTTATTATACAGGGTGTTCGACTACAGGTTGGATAAAATGTAAGACGACACAACAGAATAAAAAAATTGCGATTTCAACTTTGTTTTTTAGCTACTAACAATTAAAAATCCGCCTAAAATTCGGCAACCCAACCAACAGAGGTGTACGTTGCACACGTCATAGAGGCGCGCGACATTCCCGTATCAAGTGACAGAACCACCCCTTAAATTTTCTCCCACCTGTAGTCGAACATCCTATATCTACATTAGATGGCGGATCTTTACACAAAATTACACGTTCGTTCCTTCTATTATAGAAACCAGTGTATTATAAATGATAAATGCCATCGAATGTTTGTAAATTGTTCGTAAACGTCCTTCGCTATCTTATAAATTTTCGAATATTCTAAATCATTGTTGTGAACTAGAAAACATTTTTGGGAAGAGATTGCTATACATGGATCTATGAATCCTGTCAACAGGGCATGATACATGGAAGCATAACACCATGAGCTACTGCAAATGGGGGACGAATAACAGACGGTTGCCGTCAGACCACTTGTGGCTTGGCTCATTTAATCATCTCCTATGGGGTGGGCTCTTTACTCGTGATAATCGTGTCATCAAATAGAGATTTAATATACCAAACATTTAAAGCGCGTTACTGGACCACTATTTAAATGGATCATTTTACACTTAGTCTATTTTATTATTCTAGTGTACGTTGGGCAATCATTTTTTAATTTGTACTGAGATAGTCTCAAGACCAGTGTCTAAATGTAAACACCATATTGTTTTAAAATCCCGTCTAGATACCGATTAAAAAATTACAAAGACCGATAATAAAAATGCCCTTTAATATTTTTGGGCATACTCGTCTCAATTAGAAATGTGACAACATTGTTGAGTCATCTTATAATTTTGTTAAAATTGTCTCGAAGCCTGTATCTCATTGTAGACGCGCGATGTTTTTCCATATCTCATGTCCATATCCCCAAAAATTGCAGAGAACGACGATAATGCATTAATCTCAATTAAAAATGTTACAACTACTGTACAGACATTGTCGAATGGTTTTCAACCGACATACTCTCGAGACCTGTCTCTTGTTGTAAGCACGATATTGTTTAAAAAGCTTCGGTGGAATATGGACGTTCGACGCGTTAAAAAGACCGTCGAACATGTAAATGAATTTTCCGATCGGCGCGGTGGCGGATGTGTTTTCCAGGGAAGAGCGAGACAAAGAATAAAATGGTAAACCTGTCGTTTTGTCGCGAAACCATTGTGTACAGGGTTGAAATTGGATTGACTTTTAATGGATCGGACAACGATTAATTGCAGCGGCGGCGTCGTCCCATTTTTAACCCGGGGGCCGCATAAAAGCACCGAACGAAAACAGAATTTGAATAGTAATCTCCTGATGTAATCTATAAGCTATTGTGGAGTGAATAGAGGGGTTGGTGGCGCAGGGTAAACAATTGAAAAGGGAGTCATTGACATGGGGGCTGTTGAAAACTCAGGGGAACAGTTGGGCTTCCATTAAAATCACCTTTTATGAAAACTAATCGCATACGCTGCACATGCTCTGCTGACTTACGGGGCGCATCATTGCGCCCGTGCCTCTCCGACGCTTTATTATTTCGTATTTTCGGACCGTAATCGAGAATCTGATGCGATCTGCGAGGCTTCTTTCATTTCTTTTCTATTTTTTTCGCGCGTTCCTTTGTACGCGTTTTAATTTCCATTATGTTCCCCGTGCTCACTCTTTTTTCATTCCGCGAATATTATTATTTAGAAATATTTAACTGTTGAGATGCAAAGGAGAAGAATTTTGATATGTTATTATTTCATCCTTGATTTATTATAATTTTTGTGAAGGAAAATATATTTTCATTCATTTCGTGTATTTCGTGTATTTCGTGTAGAAGAACACGGTGTGCACGTATTGATATTTCTGCGAGTGGGATATTTGCGTGGAATATACAATAACCTATTGTGAATGACCGAACGAACAAACATCGGTTCCGTAATCAAGGATCACGAAACACTGGTTAGATTGATCAGGACTGAAAATCTATTCAGTGGCTTATATTAAAAAATCAAAGATGCGAAGTAGACACAGAGTAGGGGGGCTCTGCAGTCACCGAGCCGCAACGAATCATTATTTCCACCTCAATTAATATTTTAATCAAGCCTCTCTACATTGTGTTGTTCTATTTACGGTCTCGTTAACGTTTAACAGCCGTCTCAGAGCACGCCACCAGTTATCATTTACGCGTTGCCCAAGAATCGTTCCTTTGTGCCTGTCGAGTGTCGAATAACAATCTGGCCAGCTCTCGAATAACACTGTTATTTCACTTCGAAATATTATTTGACAATCATCTCCTTCGAGACAGGAAAAATTTCATTTTCTACCAGTACATTAGTTATTTCGTGAATGAAGTATAGTATAAAAAATTAAAATATGCCATTAAGAAAGACAATTTTTATTTTGCATAAAATAATGGACCATCGTTCGTCAGAATATGACACGTTTCAACTCGGAGAAACGCAGTAGCATGAAGTATTTTATTCATTGAAAACGAAAAATTTAATTTTGCATTCGCGCGTATGGAACAGTAGAAATGAACGAGCGTTCAGCTATAGCGTCGCTGCACGAGTACACGCCTCCGAAGGGTTTTTAGCATTGTCCTTTTCGAGTATAGTGCAAACTCGGTCACGTGCCCTTAATAGTGAACGTATGCCATAACGCATTCCGCCTTTCCATCTCGATCTGTTTCTCTCTATTCTATCGAATTCATTTGGTTGCTGGGCCACAGGAATCAATCATAGAAAATCACAGAAAATTACTATGCTCGTGATACCGAAGAAAAGTTGGTCACAATATTAAAAAAAACTTGCCCGGGACGTTCCTATTGTACGCTGACGGTCTTTGTACGGTAAATGTTTCTTTTCGATCACGGAACCGTCAAATCCTATCGTCACTGATTGACCATGAATCTATCATTAAATGTATTTCGAAATCGCCGAGTTTTCGTATTTCGATCGTTATCAATCCGTTCGATTTTGCAGATAAAGCAAGATCTGCATCCAGGCTGGAGCGGAAGAGTGAAACGAGAGTTAAATTAAACGACGATCGTATCGGGAATGTGCTCGATAGCCATTGAGTAGAGCGACACGTATCGGGGCAGGAACAGAGAGCGAGAGAGAGTGAGAGATGCGTGGATAGGAGAGAAGGAATTAGGTGGAAAGGAGAAGACAAAGATGAGGAGAGCAAGATAGGAGGGATGGCCGGTAACAGAGCGGTTTCTTGGAGGGTAAAGGGTGCATAGAAAATGCGGTTTCCTCGGGAGCAGTACCATCTTCGAACTTCTGAAGCCGAAGGCCTTTACCAGCCAACCCTTCAGCTAGATTGGATGCGTTTAATTACCCCTGAAATATCGTTAATTACTCGGCCTCCGAGCAACTTCGGGAGCACGGTTACAAGTTCTCGAAACACACGAATTTCCTTGTTCCTTCCGGAAACTCTCTCTCTCTCTCTCTCTCTCTCATTTTCTCTCCTCCGTTCCTATCCTGTTTTCCCAGATCCAGTGATCCGCCGATCCACTGATCCACAGATCCACCTAGCCACGGGATCTACCGAACACGGATTCCTCCTCCTTTGTCCTCATTATTTCAATAGCTTCGCTTTTCATCTTCTACTCTCTCCCTCTCTTAGTCCGATATTCTCCAATCTACTTTATGTATTTACTGCGAAAAGAGAGCACAGTTGCTTCCCTATTAACCAATGCATTTCCGCTTATTCACTTTGCTGACCACTTCTGAATACGTTCGAACAACTTCTGAATGCAACCACCGCGCCGCCGCGCCGCCGCCGCCGCCGCCGAACGGGGTCTCCCGATGTCCGCGTCCGTGTCTCAAGATCCGCCATTCCGGAAATATGCTTTTCCCAAGGCTTCGATTAGCGGTTTATTAATCATCCATACCGCGGGAAATCTCGTTTGAATTTTCCGGAAGACTTGACGGAACGTACACGAATTTTCTGCAACAAGAAATATATTAAAATGTATTTAGTCTGTCAATCATAGTGCACAAAGCCTGATATATCTATAATATGTATACACATAAATTTTCGAATGCATGTACTAAGGTTGTTCTTGTGAAATTTGTGTACACATGTTTTCTTACTCAACTACGATAGCAAATATTAAGCTCGTCTCGATTAAAGCACACGATGTAAATTCAACCTAGTTTTTCAAGAAAGAAAATTGCCTGACTGTATGAAATGCCAACGAACAGATAACTACGTTGTTTCTATGTGCTCGTGTTAGTTAATAATATTAAACATACACTATATATTGGGACAAGCTAATATATTCTGTTCTTCAAAAAGAAGACTTTTAATTAAGAGGTCCACGATCGCGGTAGAAAATTATATAACCAGTTTTATGCATATTTATAACAAAAATGGGTAAATACGAATTAAAATAGTGATTAAGAGAGTTTAGTGACAGTATTATTTTCAACTTACTAGAATTAGTAAAGAAAGAAAGAACATTTTACTTGGCTACTGTTCCTGACAATTGATTCAGAAAATGTTTATATTGCATAAAGATCCGCTATCTAGTAATAACCAAATAATTGACGGTAATAAGTAATGAAATCAGGAGTGAGGGAGAGAAGGGGGCAAGTTGCATCGAGTGGAGCAGCGAACGCATACGAAGACAGAAAGTTGTATTAAGAAGTCGAAAAGAGAAGCAGAATATTGGTTTGAAACATGCAGCAACCGCTCGGTGAATGAATGAAAGAGAAAGAGCGAAAGAGCCGGAGAAGGAGAAAGGAGAAAGGAGAAAGACAGAAAGGAGAAAGAGGGGGATTGGTAGGGAGAGGAATGGGAGGTCTGGTAATGTGACTAAATGAATCCACTAACGGGGTTGGTTTTGCAGTAATGGAAGGGGTAATTAAAACCACCCTTCTGCGGATGCGGACCGAGCTAGATCTACTCTCCAGGGCCGCAATCTCGCGATAAACTAAAATTATTTCGCCAATGGGTTTTTTATCCGTTTAATTACCGTCCCACGGCGCTAATTAATTTCTCGTGCATTTTTATCCACTCCTGCCTCACAGACAACTGTCACTCTAACGATTTGCCTCTGATTCGCTGCCACAAATTCATAAAATACTTCTGATTCTCTCCTTTTTAACTCATTGTCAGCCAGTTTCGTTCGAAATATTCGACATTATTTTACCCGGTAAAATTACCGGTTTATAGTTAATTAACATTGAAAATCGATCGGTTGTTTTAATTGTGTTCTGCGAGGAGAGTTGTAGACTGCGAATCAATTGTAGAAGATGCTGTGTGTAGAGACAGAAATTTCTTAAATAATATTCTGTTTTTTCATTTAAATATTTCAATAGCGATTCGATTGTATTAACTAAGGTTTACTTGATATTATTCATTTTTATAAAGAATTAGATAGATGGAAAATTATTTTGTGAAAGAGGATGCGAAAATTGTGCAGCACAATGGATCTACAAAATGGCAGATTGCCCGACAAGATGGCGAACGTTCGATTCGATCCTGGATTTAAAATGAAGTTTTCGATCGATGTGGAAAGGATTGCAGAATTATTTAGCGAACGTACACAGCGTTGCAGTGAAGGGACGACGACGACGGCAAGAAATTCTGTTAGCAATGGCGGCCCTGGAATTCTCGATTCAGTCGTCGAGGGAACTGCGGCAGTGATGCTTTGCAAAATGGAACTGATTAACAAAGATTCAGAAAGGCGCGCATCCAATTTCCCCATTCTTCGTAAAACCGTCCTCTAATTATCGGTAATTCATTTACTGGCTCATACGATCGAGTCGACACGCTTATTCACGTCCCCCGAGACCTTCTCTCTCTTTTGCCGCAGTCATTCACATTGTGCTGACGCCGAGCATATATCTCAATATCTCCTCAGTTTCGATAAACAACCTTCCTGCTCTCTCCTGCTCTTTCCTGCGCTTCATTCTTACCCGTAATTAGACGAGACATACATTTCCTCCGCAACTCTACTACTCTCGTTACCCGTCGTGCTCTTCGAAATTTTATTGAACGCGAAATTTCTTCCCTTCATTACGAAAAATATTCAATCTTTTCTGCAGAATCCGGTGACTCGATTCCTCAGCAATGTCTATGTAAAGTCTCGAGTTGGAATTTGTGATATTTTCGAAATTATCAATTGTTAAAGTGTTTGTGGCTCGGTGTTTCGAGTTGCAACTCGTTTCGAACCTCTTTAACATTTCACCAAGAAGAAAGTACTGGATCGATCTGCGTGAAATTTGAGCTGTACCCTAAAGAAGAACCCTGCTACCGATACGATTTACGATCGAAACGATAAGTTGCTTAAATTTAATACTAAAAATATTGCGAGAGTCAGATTCGGACAGTTTAAAACTCATTAGAATGTTTTCGACATTATGAAACAATATATTCGTATGCCTGTGATGGTTGAGCCAGAAAAAATTCTTCTTCTCGAAATTGCATTTCTCGAAAACCGGGGTCAAGAGTCGCGTATCGAGAACACACTCTAAACGCGAAGAAAGCTGCGGCTGGTTATCATATTGATTGGTAAGCGAGGCATGGCTAAGCTAGGAAAAAATCTATTCATTAGTCCCATCGTTTCCTGGGGCTGAAGGTGAACGGGGGCGGTCGGAGGGTTGTGGGGTTGGCGGTGTGGAGGGGGTGAAGGAGACTAGTCTGGACTCCGAGAATTCCCTTTTATTCGCATTATTATGGTAATGACACTGAAAAGCCGAAAAATGTCAGGCTTTTGTAACAGAAGGATTGTCCGCCTGGTCCATTCATTGATTACGCCCCCCTAGACTGAGCTTGTATTCGTCGGAGAAACTCTCTAGAGAAAAGTTAGTCGCTATTCGTACCTTCGAACAATGTTTCTGCCAGCTTGTGCTCACCGATGTCAAATAAAGAAAAATATACCCCCACCCCATCTTTCGGCCTACCTTCTCCATCCCCGCTAATACCACCACAATCACCTTTCATTAAACGTAATGAAAATTTCTATTGGCCGCGATGATGGTAACGAAGTTGCGAAACCTCGTAACCACGATCCTGACCGATACCCGGGAACGAATGGCACAGAATATGCACATCGACGGCACCAAAATACGAAAATACACGAAATGGTAGAAAACTTCCACCAACGAACGCGTTAGTTTTATTTTGTTGCTACGCCAAAAGTACGAAGAAATAGACAGACAGAATGAAAAGAGTACGATAGATCATTTTAGATCAAGACTGGGAAGTGGACATCGAGTTCACCGTGTATTCTTACAGTTTATTAAAAATATATAATTGAGAGAAAGAGAGAGAAGGGAGTTCAGCAGAAGGAAGAGCAAAGAAGTTAGGGGGTTGGTGTCTCGGTGAACCAGGGGGTTGGGCAAAACGAAGAAAATGGGTGGTGGTTGCGGTGTCTCGAGGGGAGCGAGGGCCGAATGGCGAGGGGGTAGTTATGGAAAGGTAGAAACGCAATGCAATTCCTAGTTTTCATTGTCACGCGACAGAGCCTAGCGTAATTCTGGGGTGGAAACGTGGCTTAGGAAGGGTAGTGGTTGGCGAACGAATCACAGTAGCGAGGGGGAATGGAGGTGTACCCGTTGTACAAGCGGTCGGTGGAATGAGAAAACATTAATCTAGGCATGTTTTGCAATCTCACCACCACCAGCCACCCCCCTCTCCCTCTCTCCTCCTCCGCACACACCCGGCTCCTCTCTTCCTCTGCCCACCTCCCAACCCACCCTCCTGTCTACCTACATATAATGGAACACTGTTATTGCTACGTTATGGCGTGCGCACAATGTTCGTTTCGACGTCAACCCCTTTCCACATTTCTGTCTCCTCTTCCTCTTCCTCTATCTTTCCTAACTAAAGATATATATATATATATACATATACATATACATATATATGTATACAGTATACATGTATATGTACATACTTATGTGTTTACTTCGTGTATTTGCGTGGTCTTCTTTCATCCGTCGCACCTGTACCCGTCTGTGAACCGGTCCTCTCTGTTGTCTACAATGACACCTGGAAATTGTACAAAATTTTGAGTTGGATACGATTCGGAAACCGCCATTCGTTCAGAGTATTCGTAAACGAATTTGTTTCTCAGTGTCCAATTGACGCGGTAGAAGAAACATCAATGTTACCTTGTAAATGCGTCCTTTGGTAATGAAACACTGTGACTGCCTCGTTTTCCTCTGTCTTTGTTTCTCTTATCTGAGGATGTGGATGTGCTCACATGTTTAGTGTACCGATGCGTCTTCTTTCATCCCTTACGCCTGCACTTCGCTGTGGAAGGGTGTCTCCATTTTGTCGCTTTTGTACACCGACACCTGGAAATTATACGAAACGTTAGATCAGGCTGTATTTATCAATCCACAAAAATTGTGTGGTTGCTCTTGTTAACTGATAATTAATTTCTACTTTCTTGGATGATCATAAATTGGATTACATTTGAGGTATATAAATACACACTGAAACTATGAAGTTTACAATGTGCAATGAACGATTATAATTTACAACGAACGATTGGCACGTTCCTGAACGTCGTAGAAAATTTCGGCCACCGATAGAAGGTACAAAGGAATATTTTCGAATAGAAAATATTTAAAAAAATTTCGTCTCGAAATGTATGTGAACATTTTCCAACACTTCGTTTCTCTAAACCAGTCGCGTATAGTTCGAAAGCGTCGTTTCTCGCCGCTGTAAATAATTGTTGTAAATAAAAAAAAAAAAGGAAACCAAGAGACATTATCTAAAGTGATTCCCGAGCAGAAGAGAATGTCAGCTGTCGATCCCCCTTGTCACACTGTCATAAGGAAATCACTTTTCCCGTGTCGAAGTGTACCGAGAGGAAGCCATTTTCATTAAGTATACTTTTGTGTGCGAAGTAGCTGATAAAAAAAAGGAAAGACAGGGAGAGAGAGAGCGCGCGAGAGAGAGAGAGTGAGAGAGAGAGCGCGAGAGAGATAGAGAGAGAGTGGAAAAGAAAAGGAGAGGGGAAAAAAGGCGAGGGAAAAGAGGAAGGAAACCTTTTTCTTCGTGATGCGACAATGCAGCCCGTTTATCGAGTCTCCTTTTAACGTCATCGAGGCGATTCTGAGCTGCGTCTACGGGAGTGTCGATGCGAAAATCCACGCATGGACACCTCTCATTCTCTCCCTCTCTCTCTTACACTTCCCTTCTTCCTCCCTCTGTTTACCCTCCGATTTTGCAATAAAAAAAGGAAGGAACGACGAGGAGGAGGAGGAGAGAACACTGGAATGAAAAAAACGGCACACGGGCGAGAAGGCCAGGAACCAAGCCAAGAGCCGAAGAAAGGAGACGAAGAGGTTGCGTTCTTCGTCCTCGTTACGTTCCACGCTCGCAAGAAGAACCCATACATAGTCATTGTTGTACAACGCGAGCGAAAATATACGTACATTCAAGCCTGATTTTCTTTCTGTACACTGTTGCGTTGTCCCCCTGTGTTACGCGAAACTCGCCTGCTCTTCGAAAATATACGCTAGCGATACCGCCGAAAAATGACTGTGATGCTTATGCAAATTGAAACACTACGATCCTACTGGACTTAAGGTGGTTTGCAGGAAGATGCTGAACAATTAGAAGATGATACAACTGTATCTACCAGTTCTTTTCTTGACACTAGACTGCGGATTTTATATGCACTTATGAAGACGATGACCAGGTGGAAGCTAAAACAATGTAAACATTAAAACATTTGAAGAATGCGGTGACTAGACTGAGGATATTACGTCCGAGGTAGGTTCCGGACCTCAGATTTCAATGAGCTTTAGAAATGCCGACAGGGTCACCATTCGAACAACATTTCCCTTTTATGTTTTTGTCGGTCGGCTTTGGTTACGCGATATTCGCAAAAAACTGTACTTGTAAATCCATGGGTGTCCTTGACAAACTTGGTTTGGATTAGGTTTGGGGATGTAATCCAGACCTAATCCATGCATTTACAAGTAAAGTTTTTTGCAATTATCTCACCATAAGCCGACCGACATAAACTTTAAAGGGAAATGGTGTGCAGAATGCCGACTTGACACCATATTTCAAATTGAAATCTGATGTTCAGTTTACATTAAAAAAGCTCTGGGTAAATATTACGTTTAGGGGAGGATGCTCGGATGACCTTGACATATGTTGTCAAGGCCACTCTTCTGAGTAACCTTCTAAAGGTTATAGCCGTTGCTCATTTTTTATTAAAAAGTTATGAACAATAATATACCGATGCCACCATATTGCAATTTGCCAGTATATATATACATGAATGTGATCTTGGATTTGACACATGTTATCGAAGACATTCTCTGATATTCGACGGCCTCAAGATGGTGTTAGATCTGGGTTGGGTCTGGTAATCTAACCAAACCTAACACAGACCAACATGCTTACATACTTCGAATTGAGTTGTAACTGCTTGGAAATATACACGACCATCGACTACGTCCGTGATAATATATCCGTGGCAAAAAAAATCGAAACGCAACAGTAAGTTTAGGAATGTAATGAATGTATATGTATAATACGTTCTATCTGTATGATCAGTCTCAGTACGATATGAAACGGCGTCTCAGTTAATTAGATAATTTCGCGATTTTTCTAAATTTTCAATATGCATTGACTATTTTTTTTATATAGTAATCCTCTGTCCATTATCGTTTTAGTGTTTCAAGTGACTTATAGTTGCTTCATTTCCATGTACATATTTTGCAAACTTCTTTGGTTCATAACTTTTTAATAAAAAGCGAGCGACGGCTAAAACCTCTTGGGGGTTACTTAGAAAGGTGACCTTGATAACATATGTCAAGGTCAAGGTCGTCGGAGCATCCTCCCCTAAACGTAATATTTACCAAGATCTGTATATCAGTAACTATCTAATCTAATGGATAAAATAATGATTTTTACGCAAAACAATAATTAAAGATTTGTTGAAGCGTATACATTCATTCTCTGGACCATGATAATGGGCGGTAACGAGAGGAGAATGGAATATACGCGGGTAAAATTGTAATATCGAGGGGTGGCATTCACGGGGAAAGAAAAAACATTTCTTGGCCGCGTTTGGTGGGACCGAGAAAAACAGAGGATAGAAGAGAAGAGAGACAAGACAAGGGGATGACGGTCGCGGGGGGTGGGATCCCCGGGACAAAAGGCGGAGATTTTTAATCTCCTTTTGCCGTGAAAACGAAGAATCGTCCCTCGCCTTCGTTTATTTATGCATTTCATAAAAACGGCGGACCGGAGGCTGCATTATATTCGATTCTCCTCGAGAGTCTGCCTCTGCCGTCCACCCCGCCCACACCCCACTGCCCCCCACCCTTATCACAATCCCTGGTCCCTATAATCCGCCCCCGCGCAACCCCTACCATGAGCCTGCGCAGCCCTTCTGCACGAGGCTCTACTACGGTAATGTATAAATGAATAGAGTACCGGTGGCTGGTGGTGCCTGTTCCCTCTACTGGCCTCTTCTTACTCTTACAGAGGGTAGAGAGAGCCGAGGGGTGGCAATGGTGGCGGTGGTAATGTTTGTGGTAGTGGTCTGGTGGTGGTGCGTTTGGTAGCAGAGCGGCGTGCTACCTACTGCTACCATCCACACAGAGACGGATAAAGCTCGGCAGGGACGAGTTTAAAAAACCTTTGTGATCCGACTCCGACAAAGATTGGATGAGCCTACCAGGACTCGCACCTACCACACATCCACCCACTCTAATTCCCTTAATCCTTCCCACGTTTATGTAGACTACAAAAAAATCTACGTCACGTGGAATGGACGTACAAACATTCAGACTAATGTTACTTCTTCTAGGCTTTCGAACAAGGTTACTTATACCGATTCACATCCGACAGTTGGACGAGCAACAAAGACAAGGGTCGAAACTAACATTGTACATAACGCAAAATCTATTACAGCTATCGTCGCGAATTTTCGGTCTCCATGTTTTTGTTTATAACTCAAACATTAATCGTTGCAAAACGAAAAAAAACCGTGGTTAAATGTCGGATAACTAGCTAACATTTTGATATGACAATATTGGTTGCGGAGTCGAATTCTATTACTAAATCAACATTCTTAAATTTCTGTGAATGCGTAAAATCCGCTGTCTGTTAATCGCACGAGTGGACACTTTCTAAATGAGACGATAAAGCACTGAAAGATCGAATAGGCTTCCGGCAGGGTTGAAATGAAATCAGTTTCTACGGATCAGAGAATCACCCCTAACGCTGTCCTGTTTCCAACGAATAACATACGGCCAACAAAAGAATCTTGACGAATTTTGAATCACTATGAAAAATGTCTACCGAGCAGACAAGGGTTGGTGTCTCTCGAACACAATTAAAGAAGCAAGGGGTTGGGAGATGCGGTGCGACGCGGCACAATGGAGAGAAATGTTGTTGAAATGATAACATCCGGTTGTCTGGCTCGGTCCTGTTGATCTCCCTGGTAGCACTATGGTTTCATGTGCACTTTTGTTGTGTAAGGGGGTTGGCGAGGCAGCCCGGAGTTGGAAGAGAGTCGCTGGCGATGGCGATGGCGATGGCGATGACGATGGCGGCGCGCGGAGGTGGTAGTAAGGGGGAGGACGCGGTTTCGTTGATTAAAATAACCTCGTCAGTGTAGTCGTTCTGTTGTACAACTAGTCGGGGGATGATGAGTAATCGTCTGGCTTAGGAAACCGTCATGACAAGGGCATCGGACAAGAGAGAGGGAGGCACGGTACGGCAGAGGGATGGGAACTGGGGCTGGGAATCGAGGAGGGGGCACTAGGATCTACAGGTCATCCGTTCAACCGGATTAAATCGAAACGAAACTTTTTCATTTGCGATTGTCATCAACCTTCTCGCCGATGACGGGTTCGCTCGTCGTTCGTTTTTTCTCGGTACCCTTCGGACGCCCTTTGTTTTTTACTTAATTCAACGAATGCAATCGGGTTTCGCAATTAATTCTGTCTTAGTACATATTTGTACATATTTACGTGAACGAAGAAAAACGTTTATATTTATTGTGTGCATAATGTGTACTCTGCAATGACTATTGTATGTATACAGCGTGTTCGCGTCATTACTAGCTAGCGTTTTTTTTTCAAAAACTACTGTGATTCGAACAAAATGAAAGAGGAAAAAGTTATACTGTTCTTTTGCAAGCAATGCAATGGTGTTTGTAATTTTTTTTACCTGCATTATTTTGTTAGAAATGAAGGTGACCATGAATTTTTTAAATGGATTTTTAAAGCGTGTGCCAAGACGAATTCATCTGTATACGACACACCGATCTTCAAGGTCATACAACATCGGAAATGGTATTTTTCAATAAAATTGTACCCGTCGAAGTTGTACGTATATTTACACATTGTCGATTGATTGAACCATAAATTGAACAATTTTAAAAATCGACCGTTTTGCACTTCGGATTATAATCTCGAAGAAAGAAATTGATTATAATACGTGTCTTTATTCGGTCTCGTAAGTTTTCACGCACTCTAGATGACTGACCCGGGGTTAAGATGGAGTACTCGAAGACAAAGGAAGAATCGACGTTTCATATTAAAGAGACCGGTAGTTGATTAATTCGGGAAGTGCGCGGCGTGGAGAAACAAAAATAATAAAGACGAGGAGAACCGGCGCAGCGTGACACGCCGCAGGTTCACAGATTCGAAGAAAGGAATAAAGAATCGAAAGTGAAGCAAAGGGATCGAGGGTCCTTGCTTTCCCGCAACGTGAATACAAAGAAGAAAATGGAGGATGGTATGGTGACTTCAACAGAAGGACCGTAATAATAGAAGCTAATGGTTCTTGCGTGGACCCTGTCCTGCCCGGCCGGACCCGGCGAATTCGTATCGATGATCTCCTGTCCATTGTGATCAATTGTTTACAAACCTGTTCACACAATTCGTTATATTTTCCGCTTAATTAATTTTTTTAATGAACAACTTTATGATGACATTGTTTTGAATTTTTACTGCTACTGTTTTTCCTTCTTGTCACATATTTGATTTGTAACTCGTCGTATATTTTTATTTACAACAGGAGATTTATTTGTACAATTTTCTACGCTACTGGGGCACCCTCTGCAGTTTTTCGTCACGTTTTCTGAATTTTAGCAGCTACCTCGCGTTTACACCTTCTATTTGATTTTTAGCCTTGTCTCACACCCTCGTACGTTCCCATTGAAC
The DNA here is from genome assembly GCA_916610255.1 of Lasioglossum lativentre. Classification (NCBI taxonomy): domain Eukaryota; kingdom Metazoa; phylum Arthropoda; class Insecta; order Hymenoptera; family Halictidae; genus Lasioglossum; species Lasioglossum lativentre. The sequence continues at coordinate 16,655,644 of OU744357.1, read as the reverse complement.
GCGATTAATCTCCCACAGAAATAAGTGATCGGCCGAAGTGTTTATATTTGGGCATTTCGCACGGTTCCGAGTGTTATTTATCGGTTTCGTCGAAATATCCATTCACGAAAAAGCGCCGGTGCTAGCGCAACAGAAATTAAGTCTCGTTTGCTAGGAAATTCCCAATAAATTATAAATTGGCTGCGGATTTTATGCATTTACAACGTTCTCGATCGGAAGCACGATATAACGACATGTTTAATAAAGCGAGATGTGATTTCTATCATTTGCCCAGTGCGATATGGAACCTCTAATTCATCGGAGAACCGTTTTATCCACACTTTCCATCGATCAGTCCTCGCGGATTTATCAAATATTTCTTTTTATTTGTTTCTAATAGCTGAAAATATTCATAATCATTGTGAACTTCTCCGCCAAAGCTAAATTGTGTTGGGTAAATTATTAGACTGAGGATTTTTATACATTTATGAAGAAATTGGCTGGATGAAATATAAAACAGTAAAAGATTAGAAACATTTAAGAACTAAGGGATGAAATCAATTTTTATTTTATTCCTGCTTCCCACAATCAATGCAGAACATTTTTATTTTGCATAAAGATCCGGAGTCTAATAATTATTAACAACATCTATTTTAGTACAGGTATCTCATTGTCAGCAGGATCGACTGGTCTGATATATTGAGAATAAACAAGGAACAATTGCGCTGTTTACGTGCAATGGATCGTCGTAAAATTTTCAGAACGAGTTTTCCGAAGAAAATAGAAAGTTGAAATCAAAGAGACCTATAAAAGACCGAGGATAAATAGAAAAGAAGTACCCTTGTAGGTAAAGCGATCCTTTCAACCCCATAAATCGTCGGTGAATGCGCGTGTGGTCACTGGCCATCGCGTCGCGTCGATACGTTCACTGTCGTTCCATGTTTGAAAACTTCTCGTATTCACAATTGCTAACAGTCGCCGAAAAACTCAGGAGAATTTTTGCAAAAAATGTTTGAGATCAATTCGAAGCAACCCCAAAAATCCAGTTAATTTTGACCGACCTAGCGATGGGAATTTGATGATTTTTCTACATGATTACTACACTGCGAATCTTTATGCATTTACGGCTTCCGAAAATGTTCAAAAAATGCTAAAACATAACATTCGACAGAATTTAGTACGATTTTTATTTGTCCTAGTTCTACAAATGCTACTACCACTGAAGATAAAATTTTATTTGACTCCACTTTCCTAAAATACTTCTACAAAAATTGCAAATTGCATAAACATCCGCAGTCTAATGATTACGAATTTTCCGACAAACCTAAATGAACCTATCGTGAAGTGCTAACTTTCAACTTTAATTTAAACCCCCTCGAACGTTCTAAAAATTCTATGGGAATACATTGTAAACATGACTCGAAGAACCCTCATACATTGGAGTCAATTTTTGCAATTTTTCAATATGATTTCAAATGTTTCTACAATTCTAAATATTCCTATCTTCCAGCTTTAATTCGAGCCGTTAAACGTTGAAAAATTTGTTGCACACCGCCTTAGAAACATCGATTGAAACTGTTGGAGTTAAAATAACTAGAAATATGTTTACCTATAATTTCTCTCTAGAATTAGTTAACCTACACAATGAACATCATTATATTGTAGCTGTCGTTGGAACGAAGCCCGTGAACGCGCGGAATTTCTGTTCACCACTTGTGACGTTCATTTCGGAGTGGAATTTATTCCGCGTAGAATGTGAAAGAATGAAAAGAAATTGTATGTACGCGCATTTGAAATATTTGCATACTCGTGTATAGAACCCGCGGAGCCTGTGCACGTGATCTAGGGGGTAATGAATAGGTGGATCAGAAGTATAATTTCACGTAGAACTACATATTTTCAACGAATGTAACGTATGTAGCCTGTCCCTGCCCCTCCGGCCTGCGAGGAGTGAAAACAAAACAGTAGATGTTTCAAAGAGTAAGCGGTAATTAACCCATTTCTCTAATGCATTCTAGTATCTGTCCGGGTACATATTCATTTCGCGTGTTTCTTTGTCGGAACGCTTTCAACGCGAGTGCTCGACGAAAGAAAACCCATTAGCCTCTGGTCGTATTTATTGTCATCGTTACAAAATATCGTACAGTATCATCCTACGTGTCATATATTTAATAAAGATCCTTAACCTTTTACAAACCCCCAATATCATCATCAGAGATATTTTCCCGTTTCTTCCTTATTCGCTGAATAATTCTTTCATTTCAGAATTGTGTTGCGCTATCTACGTTGCTACAAATAATATTGTAATTCACGTAGACAAAGTTTATAGTTTAGTTTCTAGTCTCTTAATTCTAGTTACGACGTGCGTAACTTTGAAGTCAGACATAGGATATCGGCATTTTCCAAGTCTCGTTTCTTTCCATCGCTAGAATTCCCATGCAAAACTGCATTTCTACCGAAGTCGTGTGAGATCCGCGTCGATGGTGAAACACCGACGGCGGCGGAGGCGGTGGCGGAGGCCCGATAAATCTAAACCCGATTAGGCGCGGACAGGGGCATATATCTAAATCATTAAAATGGCGTGGGTGAAATGAAAAAAGAAGGGGTGACGTGGGAAAAAGAGAGGAACAGAGAGAGAGAAAGCGTCGTCCAGGAAGAAAGGCTGGTCGGACAATCACAGAGAAAATCAGATGGAAAGGGAAAAAGAGAAATACAGCGTAGCGAAGAGAAAGGCTCCGTAGAGGAGACGAGCATAGAACGGCAACGGTAGAAAAAGCGAGAGCAAGAGAGAACTGTACTCAGTGCATGCAATCTTTTTAATTATGAAAACACGGCTTTGTGTTTCATTTTGTTTTGTCGTCAGGGGCGCTATTCTATTCGGGCCCTTCTCCTTCCTCATCCGGCTGCCTCTTCCTTTTTTCCTCTCTCTCTCCACCCCCCTTCCCGTCCCCCTCTCTTCCTCTCCCTTTCTTTTTTCTTCTTTTTTTTATATTATAACGCGAGCGCGCCCGCGCACTCACTCTCTGCAACCCCGGTGGATAGGCTTCGCGGGGGTTGCAAGGGGTGCGAGGGGGTGAGAAGGGGGTGGAAAGGGGGCGAGAGGTACCAGGCGGAGAGCGCGGAGGGGAAAGGGGGCAGAGATAGGGCAGGGTGAGATTGCTTTAGTAATGAATTACATGGCTTCGGGGTATGTGCCTCTGTCTGATGCGCTATACGAATACCAAGCATCACTTTCTGCCTTACGCTACGCTACGCCTACACCACCTTCTCAGTCTTCTTCTCCTTATTCTTCTTCTTCCCTCCTTTCCCTTCAATTCTTACCTCTTTCCTCTTACTTTTGTACGACTTCGTTCTCTCTGTCTTATCCCCCTGACTATTCTTCTTCTTCTTCCTCTTCTTCTCCTTGTTATGACTTCGTTCGCTTTTCTTTATCTTGCTGCTTCTTCTTCCTCCGCAGACACCATATCTCAACGGTTGAATTAACTGAAATAATCGTAATATAATTTTAGCGTGGCATGCATAAGAGAAACGTAACATCCTTCCATATTCTCAATGATCAATCGTTTTAACTTTCACCATTTTTGCATTAAACGGCTGATTTGCACCAGAGAATACCAAACGAAGAAGAGAGTCTTGGAATCGAAGATTTAAATTGTAAAAATAATTAACACTAAACCTATCAGCGCCGGTAAAACCGACCTGTTACAGATTATTTATTTTAGACTTGTTAAAATTGTAAATACTCATCTTTCATAGGAAATGATCGAATAAATTTCTTCAATCAAACATGTACATGCCAGTCAGTTTTAATGCTCGGTAGATGTTAAACAGACCACCTGGTGATAATTCTACGTGCAGAAACAAGTTTTAAAAAATGGAACAACATTCTCTTATTCGACGCTTCATTTTCCAGTAAATGGAGTTTGGAAATGCAGCGAATACGAGTGCCGGCTATTAGATAGGAATCGGCTGGCGCCGTCTGATCATGACCGACCAATTCTACTTGCTGCATATAAAGTACTTACACACTAGACTAGATCACGCGACCCAACGAATCTTCAAACTCGATTTTCTCAAAAACGGGACCCTGGACGAAAGGACATTTCTTTCCGACTTGTTCGAGAAACATCCTGTATACCGCTTGAATTAAAATGCCCCTCAACATGGCTCAACATTATAATCTAACAATTTCGGAAAATCAGAAGAAAATCTACACAGCGATGAAACGATAAACGGAGAAAATTGTTATAACACCTATCTTCAGAAGGTCTAGAGTCTTCTTTTCATAAGAGCGGAAAAATAACATGGGTCAAAATATATCGGTTAATTAATTTAAACAACTCATCGATAGTAGAGAAGATTACAAAATACAGATGATAATCTTGTAAACGGAGAACGTGAACGGCGAAAAAATTCAATTTCTACGGTAATACAATCGAGAGACTTGTAATTCATCGACAGAATATGTTGAATAGAACGAAGCTTCCTACGATCCATAATTTAGGAGAAGATTATGTTTGTTCAGCGTTACTGTTCGAAATCGGACGTTCCATAAGCGACAACCTAATAACTATCCGCCAGCACCGAACGAAAATCCACGTACAGCATCGAAACTAGGTTTCCCCGGCGGAAAAAACGAAACTCGATAAAACCGGCCCGCGGAGGCCCGCCCGTCGCGTCGGGGGAGGAAAAAATAATGAAAAAGAAGGAACAATGTTGCGTCGGGAGCGAGGAAACGAATTAGTTTAACAAAAATAAAAAAAAAGAAAAAAACGGACGAGAGAAAAAAAATGGGGGTGGAAATGTGAGAGAGAGAGAGAGAGAGAGTAAGAGAGAAAAGCGTGGAATTAGGAAGAGCGTGGCAGAGCGACGAGTGCGCGCTAGCACGCTGCTCGAAAGCGAGGGAAAATCTTGGAAAGCCGAAAATTAAGTACCATCCCTCTCCGGAGGAAAAATTCTGCGCGGTACGATTTAGTGAATTTTCCACAAGAGGGGTGTGTACTTATCTCCATGGAGGTGGCGCCGCCCCTAAAACCGGCGGACCAATCAGAGGAGCGGAACCCGACCCCCGTTTCGCCGCGAAACACGGGGCTGATCGAGGGTGAACTCTCGAAAGGAGACTTCAGTTTCCTCGGCGTCGTCCTATCGAGAACGATAAAACGACCACTAGTCTCTCCGCCGGTGACGGTGACACAGCGGGAAAAACAAAAAGAGCATCGATCACAAATATACAATAATAATCGAGCCGAAAATTCGCAAGAAAAATACAGTTTTGGCGAACAACCCGGCACACAGAGGCTTCGAAGGGATGGCAGGCCCGTATTTATCGCCCCTGGGCCCTCAGGCTGATCTCCTCACAGAATACATGTTCGGAAGACGTCGTCAGGTCAGTGTACGTTTCCCTCTAGTATCTTTTTCTTTTCACCCTTATTATAGTTCAGTTTACGCCGCGGTCCTCCCAATTAGTCCAGTACAATTTCTGCTTTACGTCCAGTTCTGTTTGTCCTCGAGTTTCCATCCCCCAAGGATTCATACTTCTATTTCGATTTCTACATGTTGAGATAATGAGAAGTTATTTTTTAATGGGCACAACGAGCGGAAAGAAAATTGGGAAAATTTGCGAGGGTGGTGCGAGCTTCGTAACATGTTTTATTTCTTTTCTATCGTTGACGAGGAAGTTGTGGCATAACTAAAATTATGAAAAAATGTATGAAGTAGAGACATACCTCGAATCAACCCTTAAAGAGTAATTCTTTTTCCATAGACAATGACCGTGTTGAAATTTGTGAAAGGAATTAACGATGATAATCGAACGCGCAGTTCGCAACCACCCTTAAGAGAATTTTTCTACTCTCGCTAATAAGCGAGTTAGAATTTTTTAAAAATATAGACGCCAAGTAAGGTGTACTCCTTTTCAAAAAAAAAATTTCCATCCAACCGTCGACGAGTGGTCCAGAATTATTCGAAATAGATGAAATAAAGGTAACGCGCAGCTCGGTCCCATCCGGTGTATCCAGTATATTCAAGTTTTCTTGAAATGAAAAGCACCTATTCATTAATTTTTTCGGAACGAAATTTCCGGTGGACCGATTGATTAAACTGCGACGGAAATTGGGTCGACTTACGATTGTCTTCTGGAAGAACATGCTAAATAATCGCGACAAAACCTTCACCCAGTTTTAATTGTATCAATTCTGCCGAATAACATGGCAATCATGAACGAATTGGATTGAATCGGATCAAAAGAGCAAAAAAATAGAACACGTTTGCTATTGGGACCACTTATGCCTAAGCGACGTTTCTAGGTTCTTAAAAGATACTTGCGCTATGCAAACGCGTGACAGGAAAAGAGTTAGTCGAATATGGAGTCAATTAACGCGAAATTGCATCGTAAATCAGCGTATTCATTCATGCTGCAATGAGCGATTTCAGTGAAATCCGTCTACGTAATTCATCGACGAATGAAACGATTGTCTCCTGGACCGCGGAAGTTTATGCAAATTTACACATATACACAACCGAATTCGAGTAAAACCTACACTGTCCATAATTTTTCTACGATCGTTACATCATCGTAGAAATCGTATTCAGTACAAGTGCATAAAGCTCCGCAGTCCATGGAGGACTATTACAATAATTTTCCTTCGGTTTCGAGAACGATGCAAGTTTATCGTCATTCATTTTTCTGTATTCTGTTTAAGCAGAGACGCAATCGGACGACTTTCACACCGCAACAGCTGCAAGAACTGGAATCCCTCTTCCAGAAGACACACTATCCAGACGTTTTCCTGAGGGAAGAAGTCGCCCTTCGAATCTCACTCTCGGAAGCCCGTGTTCAGGTTAATATACATCACTTTTATTAAACAAATTCCCCTCGGTCTTCCCCTTAAATGCACAGACATCTCGTCGATACCTCCTGTTGTCTTTGAACGGAAAAGAAAAAGAAAAGAATCATACAACGGCCGATCTATGATTTTTCTACAGGGGAAGCTTCCCTCTACGAAGCCATTTTGGAACGATTTGCAAAATACTTAATCTGCACGGTTTATAAGTTTAAATCGCTGTAACTTTATGAAAGTATATCGCAGGATAGTATATGTACATCTAAACTCATTTTGGTAAAGCTTGTACTTTCTCATCCGTAAATTGAATGTTGTCGGAAACCATTACCCATTAAAAAAACGCGTGTATAGGGGCGTCGGTATACTCTCTAAAAATCTTGCGACTGTAAGAAAGACTGCAGAAAGTTTGAACAATTTTTTCGCATTTCCGTATAAATTTCCACGATAGAGGGAAACTTCCTCTTCACAATGATCTAGGATAGACTATGGTACGATTTTTCTTGTTTTCACAAAGGTACGAGATGTCCATACTAATGGATACTAACGGATTTTGATGTTGACTTCGGCTTTCCCGGGCTCTGAAAAAGATCGCCGGGGAGCGTTTAGTGTTTAACGGGTTAATTAGAGGTGTCTCGTTAATGGTAATTCACGTTCGTTAAGCCGGGCAAGTAATCAACCGCTAATCAGTTCGACGGGTATTCGGGCACCGAACAAAACGAACCCGTCTTCACACACTCGCATGCGCGCAGCCCTTGATTACGATTAATTAATAGACGGGGATCCGGGTTCAGCCGCGTAAGAAGCTGCTTCTCGTGTGACCCGTATACACTCGGATCGATCGGACGTGATTTCTTTCGAGGCTGCAAAAAATCATAATAATCAATCGCAGAAATAAATCGCTTACTTTCGTCTGTAAATCATCTGCAAATGCATCGCGCAGCGTCGGCACTGCAACAAAATCTCGCAACATGCATTCAGAGAATTAGATATCGCAGATATTCTTGCGTTTATGGTACGCTGTAAATCGTTCGCGCCGATTGAAAAATTTGAGTAGATAAAGCTGAGTATGTGCGGTGATAAAACGGTAGAGAAATTCATTGAAGAATTTTTCGGAGGAAATTTGTACCTCGAGAACCAGATTTCGGCATTAATCAAATTTTTAGCAATACAACACGATCCACCCTCGTGCATCGGAACCCGAAACCATGACTGTTGCACTCGTCCAATATTTGTAATGCAGCGGACCGTCTGCACTCGTCGAATACATGTACATATATGTACATGTATTTCTTCAGTGGTTCCATTACCTCGTTTCAGACAAAAGCACGGAGAACTGTTATTACCACAATTTCAATACTGTCGCTCGGTTGTAATACGATTGATATACATATTTTCATCTAAAAAATTTCCTCTCGCATAAACGAGTCTCATACTCCACTAACCAAATGTTGATTGTCGTCTAATCTAATCGAAGGAATATTCCACTGATTCTGGGTTTGGAAAAATAATCTATGAGCATTGCTATTTGCATAAACCAGTCCGCAGTCTAATGAAAGCTGTGTTGAGAGACGGGTATTTAATTGATTTAATGGAGATACACGTGTATGAAGCTTCTACTGTCAAGGCGTTCGGCTATAAACCATATGGCTTTTCGCAAACATTATAGCTAGCTTCATCAAGTGTTAGAATTAGGGGTAGTGATTTCAATTGAACCTTTGAGATACCACCCGGATACTCGGGTACCCACGAGGTACCGGTGTATACAAAAATTACTCGGGTATCTCAAATGATATCTGAGATAGATGAAATATTTGAAACCGCGCCGATATGTGTATATTAAAATAAAAATAATTTTTTCATATTATTTCCACCGTTCAACTTTTATACCATCAGATTAGAATTTCAGTGACATTATCAGTTGCACGCGATTTCGTTTCCTCATGTATTTCATGTATCTCGTATATCTTATGAAATACCCGGGTACCCGGGCAATTTTTGTCTACCCGGAAATCTCACGAGTAACCTGGTTACCTGAGTATCTCATAAGTAAGAGCTCCAGTTAGAATACACAGTGATGCTGTATTGTTGTGTGTGCCCTGCACTGATCTACTGCATCCTGAAAATGATACTTTCAATTAATCAGCTGGACAATGACAAAAGATTTATTGAAAATATAGAGACATTTGTCAGTCTAACTATGTGTCGTGGACGACTAAACTGCGGAATTTTATGCATTTATGGCAAAAATGAGTACATAGGTGAAATTTAAAGCAGGACAAACATTAATATGATTGAAGAACGTAGATATACTATTATTACAACTTGTTAGACTTATTAAAGAAAGAATGAAATGTCTATCACTCTTGCAATCGATGCAGAAAATTTTTATCTGCCTACCGATAACTGGTAGACTGTGTCTGAAATAAGTATTATACATATGATAAAAAGCAAAAGAAAATGGTGTCGAGCCACTTTTTAAGGGGCGAATGTTTGCGATTGTAGGTATGGTTTCAAAATCGGCGTGCAAAATGGCGGAAGCAGGCGCGGCTGCAGCTGCTGCAGGATGCATGGAGAATGCGATGTTTGGGATTAGGGAGTGCAGCGCCGTTGCTCCTTCGGCCGCCCCCAACTGCATCCTTGGAGCGTCCAGACGCAGTGACGCCGCCACCACCGCCGCCACCGCCTCCACCACCACCTTCCACAGCCGCTACCATTGCTAGCAACCCGCCGCCCCTGACATCGGCCAACGCTGACAAAATACCCACCACTCCACCATTGTCCGTCTGCAGAGATTACAGGATCCTGCCGCCCCCTCACGGGTAACTATAACTATTTACTGTACATACACACCGATATTTCCTCGACAAATTAACTCCTGACCCTGTATCTTCGCAAACTTATTGTTAGCACTCAACTACGAATACTTCGAAAACAGTCCCCATCATTTTCTACACATTCGCAACATTTTGCAACGCATTCCAAAATCCAATTGTTTAAAAGTATTCACAATTGCGAATAATTCGCCGAAAAATTAAAGGGAATTCCTTCAAAAACTATTTAACACTAAACTTACCAAGCTATAAAAGTAACAGGTGTACATGTTGCCTTATATAGATGACAAGATTTTATTTATTTAGACTTTGTGCGGTTCTTATTGTAATATGTGCTCTACTAAAGATATTTATTAAATCATTTCTTATGAAAGAATCTTTATAATTTCAATAATTGTAAAATAAAAAATCTAGAACCGGTCATTTGACCGCGTACAGTGGTAGGTTCAGAGTTAAGATCAATTTGATGCAACCCCTTAAGATCGAGCTGGCGGCCGGAATTTGATAATTTTTCTACATAATAACCAATTTTCCCACAAACCTGAATGCACCTATCATGAAGTGCGAACTTCCAACTTCAATTTAAGCCCTGAAACGTTCGAAAATTCCTACAGGAATGCAGTCTAAAAATAACTCGAAGGACCCCCGTCAAATTCAAGTGAACTTTGACCGAGTTACCGGTCCGTTTTTCTCAATTTTTCAATATGATTTCGAATGTTGCTACAATGTTTCAGATACTCGCTGTCCTGCGAAAAGTCGCCGGACAGGCTGAAATGCGGTTGCGGCTCGCCGCCCCGGATATGTGCGAGCCCGGTAGACAGAGACACGAGACTAACCGTCAGGGACAGACCTCAGGAAGCCGAGATGGATCTGACCGTGAAAGGGCCTCCCAGACACGCGCCGATCTCGACGTTATTTCACCAATTGCCTCAACAAGAGCTTAGTCCTCCGCAAAACGTCGACGAGCCTCTAGACGTTACACTCAACACTAACAAAAATAATTAAACCTCGTTACACCTCGTTTGTCGTTTATCGTTTATCGGTTTCCTCGTTATTGAACGATTTACGCTGCCGCCCGAAACTAATTGTAAAACACTCTTTCTCGATCGCATTCACCCAAAAATAGTTGACGAAATCGTTCTTCAACTTCGTGAAATTTTATGCGGAAAACTATGTCCACGCTGAAACAACATCGAGCAACTTTTTCAGTTTAAGTTTAAACAATAAGAAGAAGGCAACACATGGCTTGATCAAAAAGTTGCTCGACGTTACTTCGGTGTGGACATAGCTTCACGGAATTAGACTGAATTCAGAGAAATCTACCACTGCGAATTACACGTATTTGCTTTCGAGCGGCAGCGTACGTTCTCGGATACACCGATCATTTTCTCACTCGGGACGGATTAAGCGCAAGAGACACCATTACACGGTGAATAGAGAAAGCATTGTTCAACGTGTGTACACTATTTAAGCAGCGAAGTAAATAAAATTTTCATTAGAAAGAGAAAAAAAGACGGAGAACTGTAAGCAAGTAGTTAATAGATTGTTGCACGTAAAGTGGCGAAGTCTTTTCGCGACGGAAGATCGATGCGATTCTTCTAATCGAACGTCTCTGTGTTCAGAGAAGAACATTCACCCCCAGGAAAGCTTGGGAAAGCTCGACTTCTCGAAACTTTGAAAATAGAATTGATTCTTCCAAACGATGCTTTTTCTCCTCTTTAGGGTAGCTTGGATCTAATAACGATCGGTAGACTGCGGATTTTAAGAACATCGATACGTTGCTCGCAACTTATTGAACTATTCGAGAGGAAAACAAATTTGTATTTGGTTCCCGTGTGTGTGTTGCGATCGTTGCAAACAATTTTTCTTTCGCGTAAAGATCCGTACAGTCGATATATCGGGTAATTGTATAAGTGCGCGTAAGAAGGCTAGCCAAATTCTCCGTCTCGCACCGTCTATTCGAACCGATTCAATTCGATAGGCAACTGAAACGTGTCATTTTGTAAACTACCAATTGGATCTACAAATGTAACTAGCGAATTCTTTAGATCGTGAAATCCGCCACTTCAAATGTAACAACCTAATAATTTGAGATTTTCGTGATCATTTGAGATTCCTTGTTCAATGTTGATTCGTTTTTCTATTCGTTTTCCGAACGATCCATTTGCCGATAAATCTATGCGTTCACCTCGGCCTGCTGATTCGAACATCGACTAAGGTTCTGTAAATATATAGTGATTATTACCGATCGTTTGTTAATTAATTATTAAAACTACTACTTGCTCGACTACTTGCACGAAACTTGTACAGTATTATAAATACGAGAGGCGCGAGTTAATTATTGCGAGAACGCGATTTTGTAATTTTCGCGGGTGCGAAAATGCCGTGCAAATTTCGAATGTCAGCTCTATCGATTTCGTCGAGAACATTATGGATTTACGGTGGACTTAAATTAAGAATTGCAACTATATCAAGCGTACACGCTCTTTATAAGAATACAAAAGGTACAAGTACTTACGGGACAGCTTCTACTTCATACCCCATGTGCAAAAACAAACCGTGTAAATATATATATCGAGAAATATTGTACAATTTTTCATCGGAAATTCGTGAAAGAAGAAATTTCCGGTCCTTCTCGTTGGTATACATCGGAACGAAACGTATGCGTTCATTTCTATGATTTGTCCTCTCTCGTTTCCTTCGTTTATATTCCAAAATGACTATTTACATAGTTACGGTAATATTAAATAATTATATTAAGTAAAAATTGATCGTGATATTCACTTAACTCTGCCGCCTAAAGCTTACAGTTATTGTTGATTTATTTTCATCGGTGAATCAAAAGACCTTTAATTTTCACGTTATACCAATTATGCATTTCTGAATTTCGATAATTATAACCGCAGACTATAATAACTGTAAAGAAGTTAATGCCTTTGTAATTTCTGTGATTGATCACACCAATTATAATTATTATTATACTTAAAAAAAAGAAACCGGGAGAAGATACGATTCAAATTAACTGTGTTATCATTTCGATCGTTTAACAATCACCTTTATTTTCGTTTCACTGTGAATCTAATGATAATAAAATGAAAAATTATGTATGCTTCATGATTTCGCATTCAGTAAATTAGTTAGAAATAAACTGTTTAAAGAGACTCACGTTTAATCCTTCATTTTCCATATTATTTAGGACAAGTGGAAACGATTGTATCACTTATTTGATTAATCGAACTTAGCGAGGATTTCACTGGACGTGCACTATTCTAACTGAAAGTATTTTTATTCAAGAGGAAAGATATATGATTTTCTGTTTTGTGCTTGTTACATTTTTTTAATAAGTGATAAAAAATGATAACAGTTCAAATAAATAAAGTTGTATAAGATATAAAGAACACCTTTGGCATGGTAACATTACAATAATAATAAAATTACAAGTCATAATCAACAGGTTCTTTACGTATTTTAATTAAATTCGTCTACTTAACAGATCTAGATACTCTTCGTAAGATCGTGTATACTTATATCTTTCAAATAAAGAAGAGCAACTTACAGTTTGTATTATTTAGTAGGCCTTAAAAAGTCAATGGCAGATACTTTCTAAATTCTTAAGTTTACTTGTATAATAGAAATAATTAGGCCTATCATTACACTAACATTATATTTACACTAACGTAACGTTCAGTCTTATGTTAATCATTCATGTGTGATGAATCATTCATGTTTAACGTTTCACAAACGTATACGAAAACTCCTGAAAATATAAACGCGTATAGTGTTTTGCGTTATAATATATCGAGATAGATTTAGATAGGTTTTTACTTGGAGAAATCGTTGCTCTTTTCTATAATATGTTCGAATTCCGCGAAACTTAGTGCGCCGTCGTCATCTAAGTCCGCTTCATCAAGTATATACTGAAGAACTTGTTGCATGTCCGTTTCATTCAATCTTTGAGGAGCGGTAAGTCTGTCTACCACTTGTCTCAGATCCCCGATACCGAGCATATCGTCACCATCGAAATCTATAATAATCAACTGTATATTACCTGATCAACAGAAGAATTAGGATGCCAGGATATTTCAGGAAAGGAGGAAGAAACAGATGCCAGCCGTGACTAGTGCAAAATGCGGAAACGTAGAAGGTAGAACAGGTTCTAAAAAAAAGCAGAGAGCAAACAGTGAGAAAACAATGTATATAATTAACTATTAAATTATCTTTCACAAGAGAGATTTTAAAAAAGAAAAGCAAATACCACAGAGGAGTGTGCGGTGATATCGTAAGATGGATGGTAAATAATGTGGAATAACAATAGAAATAGATCGTGAAGACAAGATAAAAGAGCAGAGAGAAGATAGTCCTGTAATGTTAAGTTACGCATGAGTCACATATAAAGTTTTCAGTTGTACTATATGTGTAATTAAGTACAAAGGATTACCAAATATTCTAAAAGCATGCTCCGCTTTCACAGCTTTTGGAGCTCCATCACTAAAAACTGACATCATATCCAAGAAATCTTCGAAGGTACAATCCCCATCCTGACTAGAACTGAATACTTTGCAAATCCTGTCTCCGAAAGGATTTACTTTCAGCTCAGGATATTGTAAAATCTTGGACATTGGAAGTTTGGCATTTCTATTGTGACCGACTTTCTCTGGAGCAAGAGCCTTGAACTTTTGATGCGCGCTATAACATGAAAAATTATTAAAATACGAATACACAATTATAAAGTGATATTCAGAACATTTTTCAAATTAAAATCATAATTATTCTACACGAAAGTAAAAGATATTCGAGTAATGAATTCTCTGTAAATGTTATTTAAATTGTATTATCTAGATATTGAAAAATTAGGCTGTACAGACATACTCACTGTAAAACTTCTTTCTTCGTGAAATACGTCAAGTCCTGCAACGTCAAGTGACATTTAAAAAAGACCGACGTCAAATATTTACGATATTGTCAAATACCTGATAATCTTGCAGTTCTTCCTCGGTAAACTGACTTTTACCGATTCCCATGTTTAATCGTCTTCGATGTTATCTCACAATTTTGAAATGATTTTATGACACCATGGTATAGTTCCTTTCGAAACACAAAATTTATGTCGTAAACGATATTCTTCGTTTCGCGGTTGACAAGATCGATAACTCGGATGCGGATGACACTAACCTACACTAACCTACACTAACCTGACTAACCACAGAAACAGTACCACAGACGCTGTGCTAATGCTAGTACGCATACACCTGTAAGTACTCAGTCCGCCATCTTCGAGCGCGCATGCGTACTCCGGCGACATCTTGAGATAATATTTGTTTTATGTACGTAATGTTCAGTTCACAAAATTCTGTGTATTTGTCAAACATCATATAATATATATTTTATTACAATACATATATAGATAATTTTAAATTACTATCGATAGCCATCGATTGTGTAAATGTTAATGAACTATTACCGATAATTTTCGATAGCGATGATTATCGATAATTATCGATAGTACCTTCGATAGTTCTGCAGCACTATCCACCATAGAAACTTGCCTGCAACGGCATCTACAAGACGATAATAATATTTATAACCACAGTCTGCCACAGTTCGATAGATGACATTTAAGTTAAATTCCAAATTGGTGTATAGCACAGTGCATAAAACTGATTATGCCAAGTTTTGTTCAATAATTTACGTAACCTTGAATAGTCTTGTGTTGAAATGTTGTCCAAGCGTCTATAAGTGTAGTGACAGAAACACTGGAAACACGATAAAACGCAGATGTACGAGTAACTTATGGTAACCTTTGAATTTTATTTATAACGTATTTAGGTAAACTATTACCGCACGCTTAATGGTCTCAATCAATTAAATTAGTTGTATTGTTTTAGTTCCTGAAACACGCTGAAATCTAGGTTAGCAGCGAATTTATAAGAAGAATTTATTTAACTATGGTTCAACAATATAAGTCACCCGTACGGGTGTACAAACATCCGTTTGCACTTGTGATGATGGTGCGTTTACACATAGTACTTACGTATTTCTATAGTAGTATTCAATCTGCACCCTTCTTTTCACTTACGTTTCTTTAAATATTCATCTTTTTATTATTTACGCGTAATTAAATTTCCATACAACAAAATGAATTCGTGTAATTCAAACATTTCGGAGAGATTCTTTTGTGACCTCGAAAACAGTACCGACATATTAAGTAATAACTACATGGAAACTTACTTGTTTTAATTGTTGAAATATTGTATATAAACTCCGTAAAATGTTTGTACGGTAGAATTCATATTTATGCGTTACATCAAAATCTTTGGTTTCGATGCTGCTGTATTGGATAGAGACACGAGTTCATATCAACAGAAAAGCATCGCTTAGGTTCATCCTAGACGATCTAAACTTGTCAGACACATGTATGAATGTTTAATTGTACATCTGTAGATATTAGTAAATTTTTAGAGTTCCAAATACAGGTTTCCTCATTTCTGGGATAAACTTTCTTCATTGTCCATCAAGGAGATTTAAAAATGATTTAACTAACTATTTCAACAGACTCATGTGTTTTTCTCTATGCATAATCACAATTTATTCTGCAATCGATAAGGTGATTTTAAGTTTGGAAAGAACAAGACAATTCTAAATGGAGAATAATAGTATTGTTTCGATTATGTTTTGTTTGAATACTTTGATTTGATCTTTTTATTATTCAATTTACTAACGTTTTGTAATTATGTTTTACGAGAAGTTTGTAGTTTTTGTTGTGTTTATAACGTCAAAGACACATTGGAGTGTTAGAAATATTTCTCTTACACATTGAATGGTGCACAAGCTTGATATCCTAACTCAGATATAATACTTTTTGCAGATCGGAAACAGATCAGCTACATTGGAATGTTGTCCAATTTATAACTAAAGCCAAGTTGAACAAAAATAGAAGATAGCATCATAGCAAATTCATTAATTTGCTTTCATTTGTAAGACTCGTTTTAGAGACCTGTATCGTTTGGTTTAAATGGTTATCACTTGTCTTTACTGAATTACTTTATATTGATAAATACATGAAATAAGAATATGTACTTTTTGTTAGATATATTGGAGAAATAAATTTGCATAATATATTATACATAACTAATCAAAGAATACTTTCCAACATTCAACAAGTATTCCATATTGACAGACATCTGGACAGCTATGAAGCATATTGGTGTACACATGAGTTCTTTTAAGAAAAATACTCGACAACCTGTAAATCTCCTTGATACTTTCACATACTCTTTGTTATAGTCCTCTCATGTGTCCTACCATTTCTTACGTTTTTTTTTTAAATAAGCTGAAGAATCGAAATTTAAGAAACATAAAGATGACAACATGTTATAGGAAAGTTGTATTTCTGAAGGAGTTGGCTTTTTTTCTTTATAACTACAAAATATCAAATCGGATTAAAAAAAGGCTTCGTGGACGGATGCGAATCTTATTAGAAACCCGCGTGCAAAATTTAAAGTTAATTAGTCTAACGCGGCGTAATTTTTCAGATTCGCAGCAAAAAGAAAAGTAATTTTGAAAAAACGCGTTCAATTTCAAATATCTGCCAATTCCTTTTTGTATTTATAAAAAAGATTTTGCGCGGAGTCGATGTCGGATCCATAGATCTGTTAGTATAGACAATTTGACAAAGCAGAGCTTGGGTAATCTCGTTGATATTTTTCACGAGCTCCTTTGGAATTGATTATTATTTTTAACATTCTTTACTTTCGTTCGAATCGTGGCTGCCAACAATACCAACGGTTTGTTTACAAATTCTGATTTTGTTTATAGGCATATGAACGTAGGTTTCCAACATGTCCTCAAATTCCCGTCTTTGTTGGTTGCGAGATAGTTTCAGATGAGGAGATTAACAACGGCGCGATTCGAATCACGGAACGAAGATGCAAACTCAATGTCGATGCACCATATATCTTGAAGAAGGTTTGTACCCCGACCATGAAGACTGCATTCGAGTAATTACTTATTTTATTTTTTAATTAAATCAGTCATTTTTCACAGATAATCGGCGTAGACTTTGTGTACTTTATTCAAAAGAATGTTTTGAATAGAGAGAACTGTATCTTGGAAATAGAAGCATACAATGAAAGTTTTTCTTCAAGAGTGGCAGTCATTGAAAAATGCAGATACTTTGTGAGTATCTATCGCGACTTGCTATTCATATAATTTACATTTTTAATTAACATTTATATTTACATTTTCTAATTAAAAGAAATTCGTTTGGTGATTGAAGTCATTGTTGATGAATCTGAAACGTTTTTAGGTCCATCCCGAAAATCAGGACTGGACGTGTTTCGAACAGACCGCAAGTTTGGATATAAAAAATTTCTTCGGATTCGAAAATTCAATGGAGAAATTAGCGATGAAACAATATGCACAAAATATCGCAAAGGTATAGCGATTACAATATAATACGTAACAGTTCTTATCTATCCGATAACGGAACTCTGGTTCACATAAACAATTTATTCTAGGGTAAAGAAATAATAGAATATTTTATAAACGAACTGAAGGAGGAAGGTATTGTATATGTATCTCCATGGAAGAGACCAAGTCAATGTTCTCAGGAAGAAGATGGGTAAGTTAATAGCCCTTAAATGCTCTAATAGCAATACAATTATCACGATCAAATTATTATCTCCTGTGCAGGGATAACGATGAGGACAAGCAATCATCACACAGTGGAAGCGACACTTATTCGTACACGGAAAATCTGCAAACGAGAGGTACTTGTTCTGTAGTATTCACCAAATGAAATGTTTGATTTCCAACGTTACTGCGCATAATTCAAAATATCTATTCTGTATATGTGTATCTGCTAGTATGACGCTAACAGCGTCCGCTTGATAGATAAGTATAGTTGTATTTCATCAATTGTAAGATTACCGCCATTTATTGTAACAGTCGCTCACAATCTGAACGCGAAATTCCACTCGGCCAAGGCATTTACAACGTTACATTTCAGGCATGCAACTTTCTTCGGACTACATAGAGAGGTATTTAGGGAAGCTAGATATGATTCAAGAAAGCAAACTCGTCCAATTATCGCAAAGTATAAAAGAATTAAGGGGAAGCTCCGTACCTGGTGATGCGACGCTTTTGAGATTTTTGAGAGCAACAGAATTTTCAGTTGATAAAGCAAAGGATATGCTGACACAGTCGCTGCACTGGCGAAAGAAACATCAGATCGACAAGCTTCTCGAAGAGTACGAAATGCCGCAAGTAGTGAAAGATTATTTCCCTGGTGGTTGGCATCACTTTGACAAAGGTATACTTTACACGGTACTAAATATCGTGCGATATGTTTAACTAAGACTGAATTCTTATCGGTAATGTTTATCAGAATCGCAATTACCGATAATATTACGCTGTCCAACATCGATTCAGATAACAATACACGGCGCACACGTTCTTACGTAGATATTTATAAATACAATGAGAATTTGATCCGCCGTGCTTAGTTATGTATTGCATCGTGGACAGCGTTTAAAAAAATTATCAGCGTAGTTTACTTATGTATGAACTTTTTAAACGCAGCGAGTCTACTTCCATATAAAAATTTAAATTGTTTAATTGCTAATTTTTAGATGGACGTCCTTTATATATTTTAAGAGTGGGCCAGATGGATGTGAAAGGACTGTTAAAATCCATCGGAGAAGATGATTTATTGTTACTAGTGAGTCAAGCTATTCCTAATCTGCACAAACTCGGTGGTTAAGGGAGCATTTAACGAGATTGACAATATCCGTAAATGTTTACAGGCCCTGCACGTTTGCGAGGAAGGCCTCCTTCTTATGGAGGAGGCGACCAACTCCTCAGGTCATCCAATCTCTGAGTGGACTTTACTGCTAGATTTGGAAGGGTTGAATATGCGGCATTTGTGGAGACCCGGCATAAAGGTACAAGCTGTGTTACGTAGAAAATAGAAACATATATCATATATCGTACATCCGTTACACACGTCACTGACACAAGACTTAAAGTTCCATCCACTATGACACAATTAAGAACGACAGGTAAAATACTAATGTAACGTATTTTAATACCACGATATCCCACGATGCATTTTAGAAATGGCCACGATTTTCATCCATTTAAGCCATATTTATCCAAGGAGATTTCATGAAAAACAAAAATTTTCTATAATATAATCGTTTGCTGCAGGCGTTGCTACGTATTATTGAAATTGTTGAAATAAATTACCCAGAAACTATGGGGAGAGTTCTATTTATGCGAGCACCTAGATGCTTTCCCATTCTATGGACACTGATTAGTACATTTATAAGTAAGGATCCGCCGTCAACTTTTTATCTACACCTGTATATAATATTCGACATGTATTAATTAACATTCCTAAATGTTTATCGTACAGATGAAAATACGAGAAAGAAATTTATATTTTATTGTGGTACTAACTATCAAGAAGAAGGCCCAGGCAGTCTCACAGAATATATTAGTTCCGAAATTATACCTGATTTCTTGGGAGGATCGTGCGAGGTAAGCATAACGATTGTCGCATATCATTCGTATGCAACGTATAATTCGACTGTCGTGAAACAAAGTAACCGAATATGCTTCCCTTTTGTAAATAATTTCATAGTTTTATTTTCTCCTCGAGTAGAAACATGTATACTGTTGTACAGACTGAATTCTATGTTGAACAATAATATATTTTAACGAATAGGACAATATCTGCGAGGTTTATGGTATGGTACCTCGAAGATTTTATATTTTCGACGCAACTGCTACTGACGTAAGAATTTTTCTATCTTTGTTTTATGTGTTGAAAACCGTAGTGATATTATGTATTTTGTTCTGTTCTGTTTTGTTCTATTCTGTGACAACGGGAGTGTCAATAGAAACTTAGCCAGATAGTACACGCACGCATTGCCAAGTATTTTACATTTTAATAAATTGTAAAATATTTGCAAGTTGCGAAGCAATTGGAATACTATGGAAGTACTGGATCTATGTTCTTCGTAGCACTCACAAATTTAAGAAAACACTAAACATACTTCAGTGTCTTTGACAATATTTTCAACACTTTGCAGACATACCACCGCAGGCACTTTCATTACAGAGAACGTTATAAATCCATATCGCTATACTATAAGGATATCAGATGATATTTTCGACTCCGACGTTATATCGCATTACTATGACTTATTACGATTATTCCACTATTCCATG
Source organism: Lasioglossum lativentre (assembly GCA_916610255.1). Classification (NCBI taxonomy): domain Eukaryota; kingdom Metazoa; phylum Arthropoda; class Insecta; order Hymenoptera; family Halictidae; genus Lasioglossum; species Lasioglossum lativentre. The sequence goes on along the minus strand of OU744357.1, from coordinate 16,634,760 downwards.
AAGAATGTAAACATAATCTTTTTCGTTCGACATTAGGTGTACATTAATGAAGGAGGGCTTGTACCGAAGCATCTTTATAAGATGGACTTGGAAAACACGACCACCGAGCAGGAGCAAAGTTTATACCATTCCATTAGCCTAAGCCGTGGACAAATACACCGTATAATAATACATTCAAATGATCCGGGGTCAGTTTTGACATGGGACTTCGACGTAATGCGACACAATGTGATATTTACCGTACTGTATCAAGCAAGCACCGACAGTAACCACGCCTCTTCTTCTGGTATGTTAATTGTGAATGATTTGTGTAAACAGGAAGAATTTCTAGCAACTTGTGTCTGCAGGTTCTTCAGAGTTTTTGTCAAGTGAAACTGCAGAAGTTTTGGAGACAGAGGAAGTTACGGGGCACTTTGTTAAAGTACAACCAAGCATCGTTTGCCACGATGGTGAAAGTATTCAGGTAATTGCCTATGCACAAGTTGAATAACCTAATTCGGTCACTTATAAACTACTCCCTCTGCTCCATATAAATTAATTATACTGTTAAACAGCGTAAAGGCCGCCTTGCCTCTGTCTTTATAGGACATGTGAGCTTTTGATATGGGACAGAGGAAGTATTTGTTATAGAGACAAATGTTTCAGAGAGTATAATATAATAATGTATAATACTGTGTTTCAGGGATCTCATATAATGCAGGGAGCAGGAATATATGTATTGCAGTGGTACAATCAAGAAGAATTGGGAGAGTTTCTTCCATCCATAAGTGGCCATAAGGCGCAGTTGATGTACTTTTACGAGACCTTGCCGTCGGCTCACTACAGGTATATTTTTAATCTAATCGGACGCGCATGCAACGATCTAACCTAACCGATGGATATAATCATTTCTTTCGTTAATGTATCAGAGGTTCGATGATGAGCCTGCAGTCGGCAATAAGCGGAAAATCAGAGGCAAGCTCAGCTTTGTCGAGATGACCGGGCATACACACGACATTTGACATTACTGAATGATCAACGATTACGGCAGAGGAAACATAGAGTTTTATTTGTAACAAGTTGAATTAGTTTATTTGTGAACGATTTTCGAATTACAATTCACTGTATGTTACTTAAATTTATAGATTTTAGTTTCTACTCTATATGTGCATCGAGCATATCATTCCGAATATTGTAAGTAGAGAGCACGATATTTTAATTCAAAAACAAGTGTAAAATAAAGACGTGTTAAATTTATGGAAGAATTTCCGAGAAATATATAAGAATGTCCTGAAAAATCATACATCACACTTTCCCCATTACGTTTGAATGAAATTTTTGTAAATACGTAATGTAAGCACCGACGAGGTATTATTTATAGAGGTGTTCCAAGTTCCAAGTGCCCCAAAGTCCAAACTCTGGTGTACCTGGGTGTACCAGTACCAACCAGTACCAGAGAGTGGTGTACCCAGGTCAACCCAGGTGTACCCACTGCTATCAGTGGGTGTACCGCGAGCTCGGTAGTGGGGGAGACCTTAGACTTAGACCATATATGGTCAAAGATGGTACACCAGACCACGACGCCTCTAGCAGTGACCAGAGGATCTTCCATCTGCTTCCATCTAAATATCACAAAAAGTCAACTTTACAGAGTTGCTTTGTCGGACCACCTTTATAAAGGTCGTCGCACACTAATAGGATGCACCAGCACCGGACAAGCACCGCACTGCCGGTCACTGCCGGTCACTGCCGGTGTCGTGCTGGTTCTGTTGAGTTCTGTTTGCCGCACACTAGGACGCACCAGCACCGCCTCAGTAGGACCAGAGCTGGTAGGATCATAGATATATTCCTATGTCCTATATCCATGGGTAATGTAAGTTCTTTCAAATTCAAAACTCGCGCCGCGAGTTCCATAGAATATAACACATCATAGATGGGAATGTCGACTAATCGTCGAATGTTTGAAGATTACTTGATTCTGTCCAATTCCATCACAGGTCACAGTCTGGTCACAGGTGAATATCTTGCTCCGGCTTCGATCTATATACATTGATCTACCATCTACATTTGATCACAGGTGCGATTAATGGCAACTAGGCTAACTGGACAATATTTTAACCGTCGGTGTACTTGTTGTTCATAGACCGGTCTAAATTATACCCTCTGTTTTCTACGTTTAGGTTACATGACAGTTAACAGTGTGTATCATAAATTAAATATGTGCACTGTAAAAATTTCCGAGGATATTAATGAAGGATAAAATTTAAATAATCAAAATTGTTTTCATGCAAGGAAGAAAGATAAAATTGTTGTTGATGAAACGACGAAGTTGACGTTATGTGGTGACACAAGAACGAGAAACTAAACAGAGACAATGAATACTAATGAAAATTGGCAAAATTACAGCGAGAAAAAGTACACGGAATTCAAGACAACGAAACAATCTGTTAAAAATAAAATCGAAGATGTGAAAAACCAATCGAGCATTGGTAAACGTCATCAAAAGAAACAAGGTAATTTTTTTCAATGCTAACCGATAATTCCTTCCTTAAATAAACCTCATAGATAAGCGAACGTTGTTATCTACTTTCAATTTATGACATTAACTGCGAATTTACTAATAAACAGGAAAATCTTCTTAAAGTTTTACCAAATTATTGAATACGGATATGTATATATATATACATATATATATAATGATTTTTAGGTGTGCCTCTCATACAATTTTTACAAACTGAATTGACACGAGGATATCAATTAGAATATGACGAGGAAAGATTTTCTGCGAGAAGGGAAAAGGTTTATTCTTTTATGAAAATTCCAAGGGAAGTTGAAAAATTCATGGCCTATGGATTTCTACAAGTAAGGATAATGTCTATATCATTCTATTCTATATTCCGCTTATGCAATTTATGATAAACATAGTTGGCTAGGTTAGAAGCTCCCTGATCCATTTTCTATTTCAGTGTGCAGACTCCTTTCTATTTGTTTACACATTTTTACCATTACGATTTACAATGGCCTTATGGACGGTAATTGCAAGACTTCTGTGGCACTGCTTCGGGTAAGTTTGTCCCACTGTATTATTTAAACGATGGATAATACATTAAATATGAAATGATTCATGATCCAGCAAGAAAAGAGATAACTCGAGGGCTGGAGAGAGACGTCTGAGACCGGCAGAGATCTGCGATCTCCTGAAAGGGTTTCTGGTGATTTGCTGTTGGATAGTTACTTGGAAAGTGGACACTTCCATGATGTATCATTTGGTGAAGAGTCAATCAGTAATCAAACTATATATATTTTATAATATGCTGGAAGTCGGAGATAGATTGTTCAGTGCCTTTGGCCAAGACACAATAGATGCTCTCTTGTGGACTGCTACAGAGCCTGGGTCGAAGACGCAAACAGGATCGCAGCATCTGGGTACTCTGCCACATTTACTGTTCGCTATTACCTATGTTTGTATCCTTTATCTAGTGGTAAATGAATTCTCTAACGACTGATCAGAAATTTGTTGGATATGTTCCTAAATATTGTTTCTACAGTATTGCACAGCATATTGGTACTCTTCCAAGCAACCACTCTCAATGTAGCAATAAATAGCAGCAACAAAGCTCTGCTTACTATAATGATGTCGAATAATGTAAGCGATTGGTAACACACGACACTAGATAAAACCAACTAATGGAACAGCTGTATGAACGATAACTCATGAAATGCGTTATTGTTTCAGTTCGTCGAGCTAAAAGGTTCTGTCTTTAAGAAATTCGATAAAAATAATCTGTTTCAACTGTCTTGCGCAGATATAAGAGAACGTTTTCATCTGATGATGCTTCTCTTTGCTGTGACTCTTCAAACGATGAAAGAGTATGCCTGGAAATCAGAGCGTCTCGCAGTGCTCTTACCGGATTGTATAATGTTATTGTTAGCAGAAGTACTTGTTGATTGGGTATATATTGAGAGAGACAGAGACTCGCCTTTTCATATGATCTATAATTCATTTTTAATATTTTATTGTTGTCGATTGTTGACTTGAAATTGATACTTTCAGGTAAAACATGCGTTCATAACTCGCTTCAATGAACTTCCTTCCACCGTGTATAGAGACTATACGATAAGTTTAGCCTACGATATGGCTCAGCCACGACAGGAAACTGCGTTCTCTGATCCGTCAGATTTGGTAGCCCGTCGAATGGGTTTTATCCCTCTTCCCTTGGGCGTTGCGATAGGGAGAGTGCTTTCTACGACCATCACGCCGTCACCGAAAGCAGCCAACATCATTCTGTTGCTTCTGGCCTACCTAATTTTAATAGCTTTCAGAATCCTAATTAGTCTGATAATTCTTGGCAAGGCCTGCGATATCATTTCCTCGCATTCGGAAGATACGCATACGGACGTTACGGTTGCATCTTCGAAAGATCGTACGCGAACCAACACCGAGTCGAAGAGCACAAATTTAGCCACTGCGATGTTTTCGAATAGCTCGATCAGCTTGAACAATGTCTGTTTGAACGAAGCAGTCTTGAAAGAGGAAATATTAGAAAATTCGGAGAATGTTAACAAACGAACGACACAGTAAACGATATTGTCTTTTCCCTATTGTTTCGGGCGAAACATTTTTAAGTGCAAAGTCAAAAGGATTTTTGATTGACAGCGTCCGCAGGAAAGACCTGTATATGTGTAAGTATTGTCTATACAGAACTGTGATATAAAAACAAGTATCTTATATTTACAGGGATAATTATTGTAATCTTTGTTAAAGAGGGCAAAGTTCAAGTGCATATTTTGTTACAATACTATACTGATTAATGATGTAGTAAAATATTAATTATTTCCAAGCTGTATAGAGAATTTGTACTTTAATAGAGAGCATCGTTATCGAAACGAATTGTGGATAGTTGAACTAGTAGTGAATTGCAATTTTGAACCATTATCGAGATCAAAACAATGAATGCTATTTTAATTTAGCTAATTCAACTTTACTCCTACTTACTATTCTGTGTAAAAATAAGGAAATAATTTCAAAGTATATGTGGTGCACATAATAAAACAAAAGAGTACCCGTATGTACTAGTGGTGAGGTTGTAAAAAAGTTTGAAGGAGATGAGTAAATAAAGAGGATTCATATACCCATGTTCAGAAATATTTCTTGCTTGCAAGCAAACTGCTCATTATGCTTTATTAGCGTTTTGATTTTATTGTGTTCCTATTTTTAGTTCAAAATCACTTTTACGATTACAATAATTTATTTATTCCATAAATGTCGATGTTCAAATTTCTACTACAAATTTAAAAAAACAAAGATTCAATTTTAATACTGTTTTAATATACTAAAAATAGGTCTATACAAACTTTTTTATTACTTTAAATTTAATTAAATTCTACTTATGCTAATAAATTACACTGGTATAAACTTTATATATGGACTCCTTCAAATACTCTGTATATACAAATATTTCACGGTGCATGCCCGTAGACTAACCCGCTTAATTGCCTAAACTATTGACTTCATGAAAGAACAGAAATTTTACATTCTCTGTATAAAATTTGTTAGAATAAAATATATAACGTTATCCTTTTCTCATTTTCAAAGTGATTTAAAGAGCAGCTTGACCTTTTAAATGGTATTCTACATTTTTGGGATCCATGTCTTTTTATACAACTTAGCAATTTTTATGAAACACGCCTCTGTGAAAACTGAAAAAGATGCTTATCAAATATTTTTATAAATTTCACGTCCGGTATAATGTTTCATTAAAATTATTTCGATAGTACTGTAAATTCCTTCATTTTTTGTTTGATAATAAGAGATACATCATTCCATTTCAAATAAATAATCACATTGTAGATATGGTATATACTATTTAACGAAATTTTTTACCTGTATGTAAAAATCAAAATGACTTTTTGTGTTTCTTTTAAAATATATCTACATACGTAGATTCTGTATATAAATATATATCGAAAAAATTTTTGAAGGCAATGATAATGAACTCTTAACAGTGTTGTTTGGTAATTAAATATACAGAACAGCTTTGTATTATATTTTTAAATCTGTAAATAGAAGGATAAGAAATGAATTAAATGTTGCGAGGCTTTTCTTTTTCTGAATAACACCTTCAGAAATTAAAAAAAACCAAGTGTTTTGTACTTCAAGATAATTTATTACTGTAAATGCAATTAGAACATGTAAATGTTAGAACATTCTGGTATCCAATCTTCATAAATAGTTTTTTCAAATTCAAATGCGACCTTAGTGAAACGAAAGTTTCAGTCTATCAACTGAGAATATCAACAGCTAATGCTTGTTAATTACGTATTAGAATAACGATCGCTGTTACTTTCACTATTTACGTGTATTTCGATTTATCTCCGCGTTTGCGTGTTACGTTACAATATACAAAATCGTTCAGGGTACAAAAGCAGTTTCGATTAATTGAAAAATATTTATACAAAAATTTTGTATAACATAACCGAATGTAAACTCCATTATGATGCTGAGCAAATTTAATAAAAACTCTATCAATCGCAATTATTATGAGAGAAATTCATTTCAGACCCCTGCTAAAGCAGAAACTTTTCGATATCGTTCTAATCACGAACGGTTTAATCTTATAGCTTGTCAAAATGCATTGTTTTTACGAGTAAAATTTGTATGCATAATCTCATTGAAGCGTTGTATTTTTACGCCACTTTAAATCTGTAATCACTTTTATTTGAAGCATCATTTTACAGGACATAAGTATCAAAGAAAAAACCGTCGTTCAACATCACCGACAATCATTATCTCTACTAATATTCTAAATATCGTGTAAAATAAATACATTCAAGTAATATCTCAAGTAGTAAAATCATGTAATAGAAACTGAAATAGTTTTTATAGAAACGACACACGAATGTTCAAAAATAGGACATAAAAATGTGTGTTGATACAGTGACATTATAGTTTCTTAATGCAGTTCGTTTATTTTATTTCAACAACGTTAACGTCTCCATTTTTTCGATATTTATTTATTGTTTTTAATCTAACTCCCTTAAAAAAATAAGGGAGCAAAAATTGGAAACATCAACTGAAATATATATATATATATATATATATATATATATATATATATTTCTTTTTTGAAACCACAAACAAACGTCGTTCATTATAATTCAAGATAATGGAGATGTTAAAGTGATTAAAACACTCTTAGACTTGTATAATGAGAACCGATCTGTGTTGTAGTTTCAATTGATAAAATGGCATGCTATATATTATATATTCAATCACAATAATATATTGCATTGAAAACGATTGTTTCAGAATCATGGCGTTACTCGACATTAGTTCAAATAATCGAGGTTCTGTTGTTAGCTTGAGATCTTTTACTTTGTTCTAAAATTATAATTTTGCACACTCGGTATTCCAGTTAGTTTTCATGGAAGAAAATTCAAAGAATTCTTTCGTAAAAGAGAAGGTAAGCTTGACTTCGCAGTACGGTTGTTTCGTCGACTTCCGTTACTCTATAAGAGAAATTTTTATAAGTTTTCGACTGTACGTGCCAGAACAGTATATAGTATGTATTCTATAAAAAATCATCTTAATTTATCTGATAATGTAAATGACTCGACATATTGTTGCAGATGCACACTGTCAGTAAGAATTTCACAGCATCCTAATATTCGTAAGACAAGATTATTATTAATATTATTATCATTATTACCATTAATCGTTCAACAGACTTATCAATGTTAAAGCAATTACTGAAGAAACATAATGTTCGCGTGATTTGTACTCTTGATAGTATTCAGAACAATAAATTCAATAGAGAAAATATTTTAGAGATACGTACCTAGAATCGGAAACATAATACCATTTCCCTGGAGGAGGTTCCACCGTGGTTTCGTGACTCGCAGCTGCCGCTTCTTCACCCTCAGAATCTGAACTCTGAGAAGATGAGCTTTCTTCAGTCTCTTGTGCATCCTTCGATGGCAAGAAGGACCATCGGGGATCATCCGATGTTAATGGCGTACGTGACTGTAAAAATAATATATTCGTCAACTGCGAAACGTCTCAACTTTCATTTATTAATAATGTAAGTACAACTACATGTACATAGAACTGGAGATTGATATTATAATAGTTTTCAAGCGTTACATATAATTGACCTAACTTGTAATGACCGTGGATATAATGTATAATTAACGTAACTGTACATATTTCAACGTACTTAGACGATGGAAAAATAATTTAACAAATACATAGAAAAATAAAAATTCAATCATTCATATATAGACTGCAGATTCTATGCATTTATGACAAAATTGAATACGTGAAATTTAAAATCGTGATGAGATTACAAAAACTTAAGAATGTCGGTATATTATTTACAACTCCAGAAATTTTGTAGAGGAAGCAAGCCCCTGTCTCTTGCAATCAATGCAAACAATTTTTATTTTGCATAAAAATCCGCAGTGTATTGATAATTTTATGCTGTCTTATTATTTCAAAATTGAGAAATTACCTTCACGTAAGCAACATAATGCCCACCATGGATAGTTCCACTGTGTTCAACGAGTCCGTACAGTGAATATATTTTCGGTTTTTTATGATTCTTACAAATGGGTGCTAAATCGAGCAGTATTGGAAACGAGACGTGCCTCGTTACTTTTCGAAAATCTATTCGTTGTGCTTGGAATCGTTTCAGATGCAGTATCAAAACTGCAGGTACTCGAGATATCAAGTATTGCTTCGTACTTGGTGTGCATATCATTTTGCAATTTTCTTTCACCTGAAACAATAGAATACCCCCGGCTTGGATACTTTCGATGCATTTTATCTACGAGTTTCTGTTAGAAAATAAAGTTTACAAAAACATATCTACTAAAAACTCGAGCCATTATCGGCAGATATTCGAAAACTGCTACATATAATCTGTTTGAATAATTTCGTATGAAAAACCAATGTTAGAATTATTTTAGCTGCAGATGAAATTGCTATACCTTTCTCTCTCTCGCTGTGCAAGCTTCGCAGCTAACTTTATTGCTGCCATCCATTAATTCTAAAGCGGTAAATTGATTTAAACAGGACTGTATTGAACACTCTCCTTCCTTAGTTGTATATCTGATAGGTGACGCTTGACTGCCAAGATCAATTTTCGAAACTCCATAAGAAATGCCGTTTACACCATTACAGACCTCGTTCGAGTATTCTACTGCATTTCTTCTTCCTCTGCTATCGTTTAAAAAACAAATTAATCGCATCTTGTGATTTTTCTTACCAGTAAGCCTGCTTTGAAAATTTTAAACAAAGAAAGACCGTACCGTTGGGTGGGACTACAGGAACTTTCTTCCGACGTGGATGAGCTCAAGCTAACAGCTGGTCCTTTTGGAGTAGTTAAATCCGGGTTCTCCGTTAAAGAAGTGGATAAAGAAAATTCAGTCTGGATTCCAGTCTCGGAGTTGTTTAATCCATCTAGAACTTTTGTCTGCGATAGATCTTTTATAGAAATGTCTGTCGGATGTAGACTGGATAAACAAATGCAGAATCACCGAATTAAAAACAAGTACCGAAGCGAAAACAATGGTTTTCTTTGCTTTTCTTCTTCGCAATTAACATACCTATGCGACGAATTTCTATTACAGAAGTCTTCGATCGGAGGAAGATTTTTTATCGGACTGAATTGTACTTTAGCACAATTATCAACATACCTATGCGATGAGTTTGTATTAAAGAAGTCTTGAACCGGAGGAATATTGTTTATCGGACTGAACTGTAAATAATTATCTAGTGCCGTTTTGTTCATTATTTCGTCGGCTTTCGATGGATCAGTCGCTGGAGAAGCGGGACTAGCTAAAGTGGACTGTTTCTCCGAGCTATAGCCAGATTCAACGATTTCTGGGAAAAATACTTCGATTTCTACGTTGTCTTCTACATCTGCGTCGCATTCCCCTGTAAAAAGATATGAAATTTTCAATTAATTACATTCAAAAATATTACGTAATAAAATAAAATATAGTAATAGTACATATGAGATACCTGATTCAACTATACTGCCGTTATTTTCTTCGACAATGTTGCTTTTGTTAGGTGCATCGTTGCTAAAGTCGCGAGGCTCTTGTAATTTACTTCTTCGATTTTTCCGAGATGCTTTCTTTTCCTTCTTTAATAATTGGTACTTCGAAGGTGTACGCGGGATATAACTTTCCAGGATATCGGAGGTGTCTTCGTAACCACTGTTCTTCCTTCTTAAATAAAAATATATATTATCGTATTATCTATTACAGTACAGCAAGTACATCTAATACAAGATGAAGAAGAGAGCTGCTTCGTTTTTATGAATTCGGTATGGTTAATTTATATGTAATTGATGTTCGAAAAAAAGCCTCATACTTTACAATTCGTGGTTGCGGTTTGTCTGCCATTACTGACAAGCTTAGATCTAGGAAAGGCTCTGTACTCTGCGAAGAATGATGACAGTCGAGACATTCCAACGTAGATACCAAAACTCCACGAAAAACTGGTTCCGGTCCAAGTAATCTCGCGCTCGCCTGATTCCCGTAGAATTTTATACAGGACTTCAGACTCTTTTCTACTACCTCGGGGTTCGTTTTTTGATTAAAACCGATTTGCTTTAGAATTACTAGCTGATATCTCTAAATGTTATAGGAAACACACTTTTACTTTCGCATAGAAATTTATCGGAGACAGAAAATGTCGAGTTCATTCCTCGACTTCATATATTTTTCAAAGAGCAAAAAAAATTCTTACCCTGAGATCCTCATTCCTAACTAGCTCTAGAAGATGCCTGAGAAGTTCATGCGAGTCATGCTGACCTCCATCCATACACTGCATCGTCTTCTTTTTGAACGAATTCAACAATTCCGACGGGCGATAACATTTTTGCCCATCCGAATTTTGCATTTCAACTAGAGTCGTGTATAAAACCGAGGTAAAATTTCCCCAACTTTCTAAGGTACCCTCTATGGGGGGCTGAAACAATTTAACAATTATTTACTTCCTGTTTTTTCTATTTTTTTTTACATAGATCGATAACATTTGGTTTTTATCATAACTTACTAGATGGACTTCCTCCGAGCTATCAGCGACTTTATGCTTTCCTCCTGGTAGAACAAACTTTTGTCCAGGAAGATTTAGATCATTGAGTACTTTCACTAAAAATGGCGTCTGCGCTAAGCATTGTAGAACTGCATTGAAGAAACATGTGTTTCCCAAATTCATTAACCCCTGGGACAATATAAAATGATTACGATCTTCAAAATACATGTGAAAGATAGTATAAAAAATGATCGTACTCCAACTTTGGGAAGATTGTTATGCAAAACTTTTTCTTTCTGTACATCTGTGTCTACAGCTTCTTTCTGGAACTGGCACAATGCTGTGTTAGTTCGTGGTGAGACACGATTCACCGTAGCAGCCCGTTTTACAAACTCCACTGTCTCTTGAAGATTATTCCTAAAAATATTAATCGTATAGTCTAACTGTTCATAAGTAAAATGGATTCCAGCAACTATGCAATTTTTCTACATATGTAATACCATGAACTACTACGCTTACTAATGTACATGTTTCTTTTTATAGGTACCTATGGCTAATAGTAACTTTTGCATGACATTCGTAACACCAAACATCCCATGAATGAGTGTTTACAGCAATATAATGACTATCGCTATGTGGTTTCTTGTAATGTTCCATGGCATGTTCACATTCTTCTTTTTTACAACCGTGATGACCACACAGTAAGCAAACAAATATTGTAGAACTTTCTGTGGAGTCCTAAAATCATCAATATTCTTGAATACAATTTACTAATTTCAAAACAGTCTTGTTTGTATTTAATTCACTATAGAAATACCTTCTCATTTATTTCTAAAATAGTACTTTTATTTTTTTTACAATCTGAACATTCCACACTGCTCCCCATTTTATTGATGTACTTCTTAACTTTGTTGAAGTTCACTGCTTTTGCAATGTGTGGACATATTTTACCTATAAAAATATAAATTTAAGAAATTACCTTGACAAATGAAATTTATTTTTGGTTAATATTCCCAAATGTTTCTAATTACGTTTTTTAAATCTATGTTCCTTAACAATTTCGGTAGATACAATGGGATAAAAATATCAAATATTATGAACGTGTTATAAATTTTATTCTTAAAGGTTTCTTTATACTACGACATTCAAATTAATAATATTGTAGAATATTGTAGATAAATAAATATTTAATGTTGTCACATGGTGCAGAGTGTTGAAGAAAATTACAAATTAATCATAGAATAACTAAATACATATCATTCAATTGATCGGAGTATATTTCTCTACGTTTATCCAACTAACAATTGAGATATTCGTAAAAAATATGTATTTACTGTTAATAAAAAAATTTTCTAACCTGCTGAACTGGATTCGTCACACGAATCCGTTGATCTTTCGATGAGCTCTTCATTTGGGTCTGGTTGTCGAGTACGTTTTTTGCTCATCGTGAATTATTTCCAAATTGCATTGAACTCAATTGTCACGATTCTTTTGTCTTTTTGCTCTCCACCGAGGGGCTTAGTAAACAAAAGAAAGATGTAGACTTGGTTATATGTATGTACAAAATAGCTCAGAAAATATTTCGAGTTCTCCAAAACTGTCCGTCGATAGTAATAGGTACTGTAACTTACTGTACTTTTGTTTTACTACTTTCGGAAGTGTCTGGACGAGATTATAAAATTCTACAATAAATATTAAAATAAATTAAGGAAAGTAATATTTCAAAAAATCACGGTAACAATTGTTCTCGCTTATAGAATTGATGCTCCGTAATGTTGGTCACAAACACATCCGCGAATCATCGAAATCGTGAATAAGCAAGGCTGATAATGTGCTGCATTCATTGTTGCGGCGACACCGTAGAACAAAACACAGTACTGCCTCTCGCCTCTCGTACCGACAGCATTTCAGGCCATAGAATTCTCAGTAATCGAGGCACGCTCAAAAATTGCAGTGCCTTGATTGGCTGACAATTCGTTTCTGCGATAGTGCTGCTCCTATCGCAGCCAGAAACAAACAAACAAAACTTCTGTTTCGTCTTCGGTGTTCAAAGCTGCTCAAAGCATATCTCTGTCAGAAATATACTCTCTCTCTCTCTGCTCAAACCTCTTTTTACCATGGATATATGCTTTTTACGTGTCTATGCCTGGACACATGTATTCACAAGTTTAGGGCTGCGCAGGAGCCAATGTGGGGGCATTTGGTGCCTCTATCGGCGTAGAGAGAGGGAGTCTGTCACTCGCAGGAGAGACAAAGACAGAGTAACCTGGAGTAACCGCACGGCTTGATTTTTCGATGAAGTCCAACCAATTTTTTGAAGCGAAGAAGCTATATTTTTCAATAATTTTTGTGTTGAAAAATTCTTTGTTCTATTTCGGGTAACCGTACAGAGCCCTTTTTTGGAAAAAGTGTACAGAAAAAAATTTCTTCTATAAAAACGTACACTTTTATTATTTATAAAGTTTCAAGAGCCAAATTGCAAAAAAGGGCTCTGTACGGTTACCCGAAATAGAACAAAGAATATGTTAAAAAAAGAAACGTGAGAAAATATTGCTTCTTCGCTTCAAAAAATTGGTTGGGCATCATCGAAAAATCAAGCCTCGCGGTTACTCTGTCTTTGTCTCTCCTGTGAGTGACAAATCTCCCTCTACGTCTCAGCTCTGTAGGAGAGACAAGGATGTCGCACAAAGTTATGAAATACATACAGGGTGTCCCAAAAGTACTTCAACATCGGGAAATGGGAGGTTCCTGAGGTCATTTCAAGCGTCATTTTCCTTTTGCAAAATGTTGTCCGAGGCTTCGTTTGGGAGTTATTAACGAAAAACACGGACCAATGAGAGCGCGAGTTCGACGCTCGCTGGCACGTTCAGCGCGGCGAGCCGGCAGGCGGTTGGCTGAACATGCCAACGAGCGTCGAGCTCGCGCTCTGATTGGTCCGTGTTTTTCGTTAATAACTCCTAAACAAAGCCGCGGACAACATTTTGCAAAAGGAAAATGACGCTTGAAATGACCTCAGGAACCTCCCATTTCCCGATGTTGAAGTACTTTTGGGACACCCTGTAGAATGACAACCTCTACGCCGATAGAGTCACCAGATTGGCTCCTGCGCACCCTTAGGTTCGACTCTAAAACTATTGTATAGTTTTCAATGTTATAGCAGAGCTGGTTATAGTGGCTTTCCAATTATGGAATATGCTATATAAATACAAGATAGAGAAAACAATAGCACAGGTGAATCTTCTTTTCGAATCATAAAATTCGGGTCCAGAATTGAAGAAATTGAAAATGTTGGAAAGAGCGGTAATATTTTAAACGTAATATGGTAGAAAACGTTGTTCAATAAATACAAAAAATTTCTAGCGTTATATTTGCGAGGTAGAACTATATTTACAGATGCAAAATCCTCCAATTTCTTGTCTCTCACATTAACCGCCTAGCAGCCTAGCAGACTACGCTTATGGGCAAAGTGCTATAGTATATTGAGACATCGCAGTACCACGAAAGTAAAGCGGCAGAGGGGAAAGGGGAATCGTCGTCACATGTCATTCTGTATAAATATTTATGGAAACTGTAACTGTGTAATATACATACATGTATTTTATTTTATTACTTGTTCATTTTTACTTTACTCTTATTATTTTAAATATGGTTAATTCATTTTGTCGATTATAATTTGGAAGAAGTTAAATTTTAATGTTGGAGTTGATAATATGAAATCTGTATTTATTTCCTCACAACTTTATTTAAAAAAAGAAGAGTAAGAACAATATACATGTATATGTCGAATACAATACATATATTATATATATAATATGCGCAAGGTAATATAAAACAATATTTATTTACAGGTATACAATACAATTTGAATATTTTGGTTACAAAATATTAGGAACTATTGGTTACAAAATAAAATTGTTTTCTTTACAATTCTTTATGCAACAAGTTTGCACCATTTTTTCAAATTTGTACCAAATGATGAACTTGTGAAATATACTTGTGCACTCGCTTCGTCTCATACACTATCCACCATTTTGAATTATCTCGAATCGAGGCTTGTGGGCACCAGATAATTTTAGATCTCGGAACATCGCATCGTATGCACATACTATACCTATGCCGCGTCTATAGTTACACATGGTCTAAGAACGAACCTTATCACGAATCCGCTCATTGGACAATGCTGAGTACATACCAATATGGCGGCGCCCTGACCTGTCAAAACGCTGAAAATCGCTCAAGTTTAAACACGCATAACTTTCGAACCATTGATCTCCTAGGATTGAAACTTAGATTTTCGGCATTTTCTCGCCAAAATCCACAGGATTACATAAGAAAGAGGCAAAAATTTCTGGTTTCCTGAGGTATACAGCAGCCCCATTTTGGTTTCTTCAATCAGAGATCTCTATATTCTATGACGTTGCAAACATATCAACACTATTTTAATCCCTTTCCCGACATTACCGACGCAACACGATTGCGGAGCTATCGGAAAAAATTGGAATTAAATTTGTCACAGTATGTATATATGATTCGATTGCGCGGGCAATTTGAATTCTCATAACGAAGTATCAAATAAACCCAACTATATTTGTTTTGTTTATGAAACGTATCAGCAAAAAATCAAAAATTGGTTAACGCGTAATATTGATATCAATTATTTATTAACAAGATGCAGCCACATGTAAAACAATCACGTCGATGTCCACTAGTCGTTCACGAACAGCACTTTATTTGTCGCCAACGTAATTTAACAATTGAACAAATATATATATATATCGACATTTTGTTTCAAGTATTCAAATGCAATATTTGAAAATAACCACTCTATCAGTATAATTGCGTGCAGTGTATCCATAGTTTTGGCCGACTCGTGTGCTCGTGGCTGACTATGGCTAACTAACAATAAGTGGCTGTCGTGGTGCACGATGCACGTGACGACATTGCGCGGCGGAGAGCGTATTCGATGTTGGTGGGGGTAATGACGTCGCAGCTCTCATTCGCTCCATTCACTGGCCAGCCGCCGTCGCGAGTAGTCGTAACGAGTCTGTCCAGCTTTCCTTCGAGTATCGATACCGTTCCAGGATCTAACGGAATATCCCGGAAGTGCGCTTCAGTTCAGACTCGCCTATCTCTCCGCGAAGACGTGCACGTTATATCGGGTTACCGTCGATTCTTCCCGCGGTTCGCTGTTCCGTTTCGGGCAAATCGATATATCGATCGAATGTGTGCTTTCCGATCGAAACGCTAGAATGTATTTGTGAAAGCTACTTGCTCTCAGTCTGTCTTTCTTCTCGTTCTTCTCCTCCTCGTCGTATTTCCATTCTGTGGCTGTGTGTGTCGCGTGTAGTATGCGTGCGCGTATGCACATGCATGTGTGATTTGTGTACATAGTGGTGTTTGTTCGGATTCGAGAAGGTCTTTGGACGCGAAAGGATACGATCGATTGCGATTAGTGGAACGAGATATGACCGTCGCCGGAAAGGTGAGTTCTTTTTACCGATCCTTTCGACTTCTCCGCCTAAGCCCGATAAAATCAGGTTAAAGCACCACTGCGTTTATATACTTTCCGTCAAACAAACTGTACTCACAGTTTGCCTAATAACTCGATAATTCTTCGGAACAAGTGTTCCACACTTTTCCTTTTGGTTTGTTTTATCGCTATATATATACTCTATATTCGTTTTTTCTAGATCGACTAAATTGCATTGTACACTTGTCAGATGTAAAAATGAAGAATATGTAAGAAGACATTGTTAGAAGTCAATTAAATTTTACGCGTGAAAGTTTGATACTACATGTGGATATATTAATAAATAATGGGTTTTAAAAAAAATATCATCGAGCCTATGAAAAACAAATGCATTTATGGTCTGAAAAATATATGGCTAAACATTAAGCAATGCATCATGATCAAAGTCACGTTCTATTCGTTTTAATCGTAGTGGAATAACGGAGGACATATTGCTTTTGTATATCGATAGCACATCATTCTTGGAGAAAACTTTTAAATCACAGTCTAATCAGACGTACACGTGTGCTTCTGATTTTCATTTCAAAGAGAGACGATAAGCAATGACGTTTTTCGCGCAACAACTTTCACATTCTTCAGAGTGACACAAACTTTTACGAATGCTTGAAAACATTTGACAGTTCTGAACTTAATTTCGATAATAAATTATTCACGGTTTTTCGAGATAACAAGTTATTCGCGTGCAACCGGAGTCTGCGGCAGCTTATTCAAAGGAGCAAAAAATCTATATTTTGTACATCTGACGGTCTCTATCTCGGAAAAAAATTTGTCTAAAAGCAGTCTCTAAATGGTGATGCCACTTTCTCTATTTTGTTTATACGTATGGCTTATTAGTGTCGCTACACACCTGTTGCGTATCACGATCCTCGTCTCTGTCTCCGTTTGAAATAATTTCGAATTAAACTCACTTCAATAACAATCTATTCGAAATCACTTTCATCAAGAATAATTCTCCAACCGCGTTATGATAGGCCCAACCATTTTTTTTTTAGTCGGCCGCACCCCGTTGCCACAATGCGGCGCTAAACTACTTTAGCGAAATTTTTTTAACCCTTTTTTTGATCGGTAGAACATTTTCGTAGCTCTCGAAAATTTTCCTAGACATCGCGCCTAGAATTAAAAAATATATATATAGGTCATCGGGCATCCCGAAATTCAGCCATGTTCTCGAGAGAAACTCGAATAACTACAAAAACTACGATCTATTTGCGCGGACGGAACCGAACGACACAGCCAGCGTAGCATAATGTTTAAACAATTTAATTTCTGCGACGGAGAAAGTTGATAACAAACTTTCTTCAAGAAATTTGTCACTTCCGGCTGAGAATCGCTGTTCTTAAAACTTTCTCCATTAAAGCCGACCGTTCTCGTCTCTGAGAAGTATGTCGTTTACACGTTAAACGAACCTCTCCTTGTATCGTCATTTATTTCGAATAAATTGTTCGAATTCGCCTAATGTTTTTGAACGAATTGTTCTCTAAATTTTCTTTTCGCATATATCTGCCCGTGAATATATATACCTGTAGATAGAAATTGGTTAATTGTCAATAGATTGAAACGGTATGCCTAAATTAAAGATTATTGCCTCTGCTTTTCATGTAACAGTGTGACGATAAAGAACATTTAGAAATAGTAAAATATAGATTTCTAATCCCACTGTACTTGGCCATATTGTGTAAATGTTTGATATGCTGTACCTTGAATTCCGCAGAACGTTATTAAATGTTTTTGTATAAGAATCTCTAAGCTTATTTACCAAAGAAACAAGAGAGCGATTCTGATATTGTTTCGATGTAATATGTATAAAAGTGGTTTATACCTGTATCGACAAACCAATATGAAAGGTGTTGCGGCAATCAATGTCGGTAAAGTAGCACGATCTATCGTAACCAACTTCTAGTGCGCATGCGCCCGCAAGTAGGGGCCCTCAGGACTCTGGACCATTTGAATACGGAATTCTGAGGCTACATTCATGGTGGACCTAGATACATACGGAATACTAAATAACTACGTAAACACCTATATACAATGCCGTATGCACTGGAAATTGGTTACCGAAAAACATATGATATGATCTTGATGTAGAATCTTTTGTAGGAATACTAAATATTTATGTCTGATTTATAGAAATCCGAATAAATAAATTTCAGCTTGATTTGCAGAGATTCGTGGACTGTACCGTTTTGGAAACCGAAAGCATCGCAGACGCGGAAGATTCTTCTTATGATAGCGATTACGACGTCGAAGATTTGATTCCGCCCGCTAAGGCACATTCGCAAGTAGAACAGGTACTTAGCTGGGCAAGAATGTTCAGAAAGAAAGAATTAGACCTATATAAAATGGCGTTGCTAATTCATTAAAAGTTCCAGTAAATTATTTAATTTTCATTTTCTATTATAGGTGTCCGGATCAGGCCATGCAGGCGTGTCAAGGACATCTTCGGATACTCTAGCCGCAGAATTTGCAGAATATGTGACAACACAGGAAAGTCCACCTAATCAAAGTCCAGGTAATAACTGCTCACCTGTTGTGCGCGTTCTATAGATCCGTGCGCACATATTTGAATACATGTAAATAGCAAATCGTAGGCGTAATCATAGACGTAACTTATCATAGATGAGCACATGGGAATGAGGAAAGTAGTGACACGCGATTTAGTAACATTTTTATACAAAAATCCCCTAGTTTGTAAGTTGGTAGCAAAACTCTTGTTAAGTTCCTAATCTATATAATATAAAGTTTATGGTTGATGTCCCGGCATAAACATCCGCAATCAGGTTTAGCTACTCCACGATATATACATATTGTTAATAAATTTTTTTTGTTACTACTTTAGTATTATACCTGTAGCGTACAGTGTACAGTATTGTTGGGTTAGGGCATGGATAATTCGATATCTATATCCAATAACGTCAAAATGGAACTGTTCAGAGTTCCGAGCAGAGTCGCTTGATGATGGGGGGAGTACAATTGAGGGGAACAAGTTACTCCCTCTCTGCCAGTACCGGACACGTGCACGACAGAGACGAAACTCTCGTCACGTGGCCGGCCCGCGGCGGATGCGTGGGGAATAGCGTCGTAGAAGGGGAAGGTAGAGTGGGGACTAGGATGGACCTTAGCTATACTTGGTGAAATTTTTTTTGCGAGATTTTTCTCACGCCCCCCCCCCCCCAAATTGTGCTATTGGATAAGAAAATAATTCCTGCAAAAGTTGAAGTTGATCGGATAAGGGGAAGGCGTGCCTCATTGACGTTGAAGTTGCAAAAAAACATGACATTTTGTAGGAATGGGAATATTTGAAGGAAAGACTTTTTAATATGACTAAATGTTCTTCTTATGTCAAAATATTGATTATAATAGTACCAAAATGTAATATTTTCAATATAACAATTAACTAATTATCATATTTTTATAAATATTTATGCTAAATTTTATGTATTTTATTGAAAGTACCAATTCTTTTACTTGTATTCTTATACTAACTTAAAAAGTAAAGAAGTTAACGTTCGACATAAATAATATTTTTAACCGGATGTGCTTCGCGAGAACGGACTTGTTAGCGGGAAGGTGGCGGACAGAAATTAGACGGGCTAATTAATGTGAAATAATCTTAGTTCGTACAAAGTACACGTGTACTTGAGTGCATGTAAGGAATTATAATATTTTTGGAGGTTTAAAATATTTAATTTGAATTTACAGTATACTCATCACATTGAGCGTGCAGTTACTTCTATTTCAAAACTTCATGCTCGATTAGGCACGCCTTCCTGACGTCCGATTGATCTAAAATTTTGGATATATCATTTTTCATGACAAGGAACAATATTGGAGGGGGGGGGGGGCGTGCCCAAAATTTTTTGATCGAAAAATAATGTTTATTCTTGACATTCGTGCTCGATGAGGCACGTCTTCCCGACGTCCGATTGATCTAAAACTTTGGATGTATCATTTTTCCATGACATGGAACAATATTGGGGGGGGGGGGGGGGCGTGTCCAAAATTTTTTGGTCGAAAAATAAGGTCCACCCTAGTGGGGACACCTTAGACCATATATACTTATAGACCCGGCATAGGTATAGTATGTGCATACAATGCCGTGTTCCGAGATTAAAAAATATCTGGTGCCCACATGTCACGGTCACGGAACGAGATCATTCAAAATGAAGGATAATGTATGAGACGAAGCACCTGGCTGTTGCGGTAGAAGCGTTGCCAGTGGTTACTAGTTGTTACTAGTGAGACAAGCATATAAATAGAAGCGAGATACACAAATATATTTGTTCAATTTTTAGTAAAAATTTGGGAAAATGTATGCGACATATACATGTATATATATTGTTCTTACTACTCTTTTTTTAAATAAAATAAGTTGTGAAGAAGTAAATACAGATTTTATATTATCAACTTCTACATTAAAATTTAACTTTTTCCAAATTATAATCGACAAAATGAGTTAGCCATATTTAAAATAATAAGAGTAAAGTAAAAATGAACGAGTAATAAAATAAAATACATGTATATATGTATATTACAGTTACAGTTTCCATAAATATTTATACAGAATGAGATGCGATGATGATTCCCCTTTCCCCTCTTCCAACTTCAGCTTCGTGGTACTGCGATTTCTTAACATACTATAGCACTTTGCCCACATAAATCGTCTGCTAGCCGGTTTAATCTTGGAACATGGCAGACTTATCTGCACCGGGTCTACATATAGGTATATATGGTCTAAGGGGGACACAAGTCTTAACGTTATTCTTTTGTCCTCAGGGTACACGGCTAGAGTAGAGTTTGCACTGAAACTTGGATACACGGAGCGTCTGGTGCAAATAGCATTGGAGAAATTAGGTCCAAACCCGGAACAGAACGAGTTGCTAGCCGAATTGATAAAACTCGGTGCGAGCAGTTTACCAAAATTCGAGAATACGCTGGGTGAATCTGAAACGATGGCTAATACGGAAACGGATTTGGCGAGCGACGAAGCCGTCGCCAGGTGTTCGACCGGACTCAGGCCGGTCGTGATCGATGGGAGCAATGTAGCGATGAGTCACGGAAACAAAGAAGTATTTTCATGTAGAGGAATTAAGATTTGCGTGGACTGGTTCAAGGCGAGAGGACACAGAGAGATTACGGTGTTTGTACCGAAATGGAGAAAAGAGGCAACGAAAATTGATAATCCAATCGTCGATCAGGAAATCCTTGGGGAGCTCGAGCGAGATCGTTTGCTGGTTTTCACGCCTTCTAGGTTGGCATATATTAGAGTATATACTAGAAATCGCGGTTTTGAAGTGTACTAAAATACACGTGTACACGTGGCACGTGAACCGTCTAGTAAGAAATTAAAGATCCCTGTACACAAATCTGCAAATACGGATCCGTGAATACGCGTGAAACAGGGATCTCTTAGTATATACCAACTTTCTGTGGCCTAAAAGTTATTTAGGAGGGATAATGCCCCCTTAATAATAACAGCAAAACATTCCTGGTGGAAAGCTCTTAACTTTTGATTTCAGATTAGTTGCCGGTAAGAGAATGGTTTGTTACGATGACCGTTATATTTTGAAGCTAGCGGCAGAGACAGACGGGATTGTCGTGAGCAATGATAATTACCGAGATTTAGCACAGGAGAGTCCTGAATTTCAAAAGGTTGTCAGAGAAAAGATCTTGATGTACACATTTGTGAATGATCGTTTCATGCCACCAGACGATCCGTTAGGTAGAAACGGACCTACATTGGAGAACTTTTTGAGAGTTTTATCAAAAAAGCTAGATCCGGCTCCACCTTGTCCCTATGCGAAAGTATGATCGTAATATTAATGTGTTTAACTTGAATATTGTATGAAGAAATTACTTACTAATTGTATGTAGGAATAGAATAAACGGTTAAAATTAAATGAAATGTTTGTTTCAGAAATGCACGTACGGAAATAAATGCAAATTTCAACATCCGGAAAGAGGTCCTCATCCGCAGAAATCTGTCGCAGAGAAATTAGTAGAACATGTACAGAAACAACTTCAGGCAAGGAATTCCACTTCGAACCTTTCTTCGACGAGCAGCGCATCCTCGAGAACGCATCAACCACTTTGCAAAAGCAGATCAACAGTAACTAGTACAGCTCAACCGGTAGCATCGGCTATCAAAAGTAAATCAGCAGAAAATGTTGCGGCAAAATCGCATAGGGTTGCTAATTTGGAAACAACCCTGGAACTTTTAACCGAAAATCTGGATAAATTGAACACAGAACTGGACAATTTAAACGAACGACGGCTTGAAAGACAGTTAACTTTGAATCCAGTCTATGATCCCAGACTCTGTCAACTGAGACAATATCAACAAGCATCGCAAACGGGTACACCGTTTCGAGAAGGAGCAGCTGCTTCTTCTAGACCACAACACAGACCTTTAACTAGACATTACAGTAACGAATTACCTTACAGAGCCGATGCAAAGTAAGTTTTCGAATTTCTTCACTTGTCTCATTACTACACAGAATAGAAAACTCAAATTTTCTTATATTTTTTTCTTGTTGCAACAGTTGTGATCCCTTAGATGCGAGGCATTGTCATCCACAGGTAACACGTATTGCCTCTGCACCGGAGCCCTATCAACCATGTCCGCCATTAGCAAATCCACACCCACTTTTTACGCATGACACACCGTACTATCAATTGTATATAAATACGATGGGCGAGGAGTATACGAGGATGTTTTTGGATGAAAGACTCGAAATACTAAATGGGTTGCGAAAAATATTCCACGAATCTGATGTGAGAGCAGTTCTACTGCAGCATCCGTTTGAAACAGACATTTTTGAGATCCTTACCATTCTGTCGAGAACGTGCACTCGCAAACGGTAAGACTCGCAATATTGGTTTACTTATTCGGTTTGTATGATTGCACGAATATATCGGAACAAGTAAAAATTCCATATCAAGAAACGATGTAAACATACAATAGAAAAGATTTTTTATTACATATTCAAACAAGTTTATTATAAAAATAAATTAAGATTTTCCATACAGTGTTTAACAGAAATTTTCAAACGATAGAATTTATGATTCAAGTAGATACATGCAAATTAATGTACAAATTGGAGTTATCATTATATTAGAAATTTCCTCCAAATTTTTTGAATTCCAGAGACGAGAAGGGTACCTGTGTTTTTTCGAAAAAATCGTCGAAGAAGAACTAACTTCCAACAATTCTAATTAAATATTCTTATCTAAACAAAATTTGCCTTCAGATGATTTACGACGGAATGGCAAATAAATCTGAATGAAAGTAATTAATCTCTCTAGGAGAGATGCAATGCAGAAGATCCAATTTTTTCAAAACAGACGATAAGAAAGTGTAATCGAAAATAACAAAAATTCAGTTCTTCTTTTCCCCTGCGAATTTACTATTAACTGTTTATGTTTCAATATGAGGATAAGGTGTATTTATTTTTAATAAACTGCCCATGTTTTTTATTATAAATTTACTATTCGAGAGCACTTCATTTACGATACCTCTCTATTAGCAACTCAAACAGGAAAACTGTAAAAAATGAATTTACATGATAACAATTTGAAACATTCTTATTACAGAAAAATGAATTTAAAAATTTGATAACATTTCCGTGTTGTCGATAGTACTAAAATGATTGTTACTATAGTACTGTTATGTTATGAATACATTGTGGATTTTATACATTTATGACGGAAGGCTAGCTGAATTTAAGAATATGAATGCATTAATTATCAATTTTAATTTTTTTACAATTTTATGATGATAAAATTGTTAAAAGAGAAAAGACATTTTTATTTCAGACTGCTGTTTTTTGCAATTGATGCAGCACGTTTTTATCATGCATAAAGATCCTCAGTTTAACCATTAATAATACATACCTCCACCTATTATCATTATGTGTGCTTAACACAGTAGAGTAAATTGTAAAGTTTATACTTCTCTGGTCTAAGCGGGCTGTACCCAACCACCAAATGCCTTCTCCAATTCTTGCGCCACAGCCAAACATAAATGGTCGTTATATGGAGCTGCTACAACCTGAAATGCAGTAATTAATTTTAATGATTTAATATTTACTACCATACTATTATGTTTTTACTATCTACTTCTTTTACTTCTAGTGTTTTCTTTCTAATTAAAGAAGGTAAATGTCTTACTTGTAATCCAAGTGGTAATCCACTTTTGTCTAATCCAAGTGGTACTTGACAAGTTGGCAGTCTAAGAACGTTGAAGAGACACCAATAACCGAAATTGAAAGGTCTCAAGAAAGCTGTATAGTGATAGCTGGCTGGAGACGGTGAAGACGGGTAAAGCAAAACTCCGTCATCTCCCAATTTGTCCTTAAAACGAAAGCAAAGATAAAAATATAAATAAGAATATTGAATGAAATTAGATGAAATGTGTGAAGCATATATAAATATAGTAACACTCATTGAAACTGTGGATACTTGCCAATAAATATTTTTTCATGTTTGAAGTTACATTTTTTGCCCATTCAGGATTATCTTTCGGTAAGAAATCTTCATCGATTAACTTCATAATTGCACCGAATGTTAATTCAGACTTTCCAGTGAGTAATTTCGAGACTTCTGAAACGGCACGTGCGCGGTACTAAAAATAAGAAAGCATTTTTACATATGATCAAGCGTATGTCTATGCCTGTTATTTATAATATCTTATTTTCTTATTTATTTTCATTTCAGTAACTTACCTTTCCATTCGTTATACTTAATTTAAAGTCTAGATTTTCTTGAGACATCCAAAACCTCCACAAACGATAACTGTATTCAGAACCGGGTATTTTGATCTGTAATTGATTAAGAAGCACATGAATACAATATAGGAAAGATTGGAATTCTAAAGATAGTATTCATTTGAATACCAACCCTAACAGAGATTACATATAATTATTTTCTATTTAATACAACATTTACTTTTGTTGCGGAGCCGGTGACTTCCTTAAAGTGATATACAGCTTTCAAAAGAGCTGTCTTCATTTCGGAGTTTATTTTACTTGCTCTCAAATCGCCTGAACTTTCTTGATAAAAAATGTTCAGTTTTTTTATATCTACTGGTGCATCAAGCTGTAAAAGAGATACTTTCTCCCCGATTAAAACCTTTAAAAAAGGTGATAAATCTTCAGCCTTCTTACAGATCGGACCTGCTTCTGCCATTGAATCAGAATAATCCACTTTCCGAAGTCCAACACCTCTTAATGGTGTTAAGCCTGCAAATAATCTTGTAAATACTCCTTATTACACTAAAATAATCGAATTAACAAGATTAATTCATGATTACGATTTACAAAGAGTAGTAGCTTAGATAATTGTAAAACCTTCGGTCGGTTTGTGTCCATAAACTCCATTGAAGAATGCTGGCATTCTAGTGGAGCCACCGATATCGCTACCGATAGATATTGCAGTTCCACAAGCAGCAGTTATTGCTCCTTCTCCGCCACTACTTCCTCCAACATTCCTAGTAGTATTATAGGGATTACAAGTTTGTCCGTACACATTGTTTCTCGATTCTGTCCATAAATTCAATTCAGGAATATTTGTTTTTGCTATCAAAATTCCACCTGCTTGTTTTACTAAATGAACTACTGTTGCATCTTCAGGAGAACGATAATCAAGTCTGTTCGTTAAACCCATTGTGTGAAGCATGCCTGTGAAGTTATTATAATTATATGAGAAACAGTTATGCTAATGGAGTAAAAAGTACAATATACTAGTATTAAATACATAACAGTACAAAGTTACCTTTAGCTTCGTTGCTTTCTTTAGTTGTAAAAGGAACACCTAAGAAAGGTTTGTCCTTTTTTATTTCATCGACATTCTGTTGCTTCTCCAAAAATTTGTCTACTTCTTTAGCTTCCTCCAAAGCTTCAGAATATCTGTCTTCCACAACAGCATTTATCAATCCGTTGACTTCTTTTGCTCTTTCTATAAATGCCGTAACAACTTCCAGAGATGATACCTTCTTTGTTCTAGAATAGCATTATGTACAAATGTGTTTCAATAAACTTTCTTGTGTATTAGGTTTATGGAAAATTGACTCTGTTATGTACCTGATTTTATGAGCTAACTCCGAGGCACTCAGCAGCAGTAAATCATTGTTTGCCAGTGGTATTTTCTGCGCTTTACTATCATAATAGAATCCAAAAAGTATATCCACTAAAAAGTCGAATATCATATGCACCTGAACGAATAGCCATTTCAAACAGTCCAGCGATACCTTTCTCGATGTTTCTAACACATCTCTACACATATCATCGTCCTGCAGGATAAGTGTTATTGTTAGTTAAATGATTTTGTTAACGAGTAGGTAAAAGGTAAATTAACATAAAAATCTTATTCTAAAACTTCCATATCCCTGTACATATGCAAACGATAAAAAAAAACAACTAATGTTACCTTATGTTTAACCGAAGTGCACATATTAATAAGTTTGTTTCAAATATTTTCAAAGATTAACTCAGCAAATTTCATGTAAATGTCATGTTTAGACTGAGTGCGATACGTTCCTGTATAATGTATATGTAGGTCAAAACGAATTTATGACAGTTCAATAGTCCAATGACAGTTCAATCACAGTGTATATCGTCTTATAGACGCGGAAGTCTGCTGAAATCTATGTATATTCTTTTTATGCCTTCAACTTTGAGCATTGATTACACAAAGAAACAAAGAAATCCTGTAGAAAGAAAATTTCAACAATTTTCGAGAATATATTTTTGTTGGCTGCTTGGGGCTATATAGATCCCGCACTAGAATTCCCCTAGAAATCTGGCCGAAACATGGGTTACGCGGTACCAAGTTTTCGCCCTTATACGAGCATATTTCTTGCTGGACAAGGGCTCATTCGATAGAGGAAGGTTAAATGAACGGGTCTCTGCCCCTCTGTTATATGAAATTATGCATATATTTATATTTTTAATATAAGTGTTAGAAGTAAGCCAACATTGATGATGTTCAGCCATGTAATCCAAGCCATTTTTATGCCATTGGATGAATTTTCTGGATGCCATCGTGGGCAGAGCCCCGTTCATTTAACCTTCCTCTATCGAATGAGCCCTTGTCCAGCAAGAAATATGCACGTATAAGGGCGAAAAGTGGTACCGCGTAACCCATGTTTCGGCCAGATTTCTAGGGTATTCTAGGGAAATTCTAGGGACAAATCCTGAAAAGTCACGTGACTACCCAAGTGGTGCCTCTATCGGCGTAGAGGTGTCATTCTATGTATTTCATAACTTTGTGCGACATTTTTGTCTCTCCTACAGAGCTGCGACAGAGAGGGAGACATGTCACTCGCAGGAGAGACAAAGACAGAGAGTAACCGCGCGGCTTGATTTTTCGATGAAGTTTGAACAACTCTTCCTGAGGCGAAGAAGCAATATTTTCTCACGATTTTTGTGTAGAAATATTCATTGTATTATTACGCATCGTAGTAAAGAGCCCGTTTTTTTAATTTGGCTCTTGAAACTTTATAAAAAGTAAAAGTGTAAGTTTTTATAGAAGAAATTGTTTTCTGTACACTTTCCAAAAAAAGGGCTCTGTACTCTGTACTACGAGTTTCGCCTCTACGTTATAATTGTTTTCTATCGACTTTGTTTATCCTCGATAAATAAATGTTTATATAAATTAACGTGTTGTTGATATGAAAAAATTGATTGCTTTTATATTATAATTCTATTATTAAAAAAGTGGTACACATGAATTATATCTATAAATAATATATTTATATAGAATAATTTGATGTCCATTCATTCAACTTCTAGGTTAGTAACATTGTAAAAATAAATTTTCATTTCGTTCAGTAATAACCCAATATTTTTACAGAAAAATAAACTTTGATAAACTTGTCGAGTTTGAAATCAGTAATACTATAAAAATTACATAAATTTTTTAAACTGCAAGATGAGAAAAATTCGAAGGAACAAAGTGGTATGTAACAATATTAATAGTACATACTTGAAATTTTAATATTTATCATGCGCTTGAATGATTCAATTTATTTTAAGAATCAAGCCATCGAGTTTCTTCAGTTAAGTAGAAGAAACAGAGATAAATGGAAAACAGAAGGAGACGAAGAAGAGAAGTTAAGAAAAATTAATTCGCAGTGTAAAATTATACATCGATATAAAACAAGAGAAAGACAACATTCTATAGGCTTTTCAAAGCACACAATTCTTTTAGAACTAAAGTCTCATGTTCTCAAAAGAGATTGGAGCAAAGTACGTAATTTATTTTTATTGCTACTTCATTTTACCACTGATATAGAACCTTTGGTATGGCGGTATGTTTTTATCCTTGCTTTATATGGTAACATCAATAATTTATTCAATATTTCCGAATTTTTCAAAATGTGTATTGGTAATTTAGATTCAGATAGGAATTTAGTATTGAAACATTTATTATTATTGTCATGCAAAGATAATCGGTTGTAAGTATTGTACAAATGATAAAATGTAAATCGAACTGTGATTTTGTAGGTAATAAATAAAAATTTTAATATTACCACATAGACCATATTTATTTGTGTAATTTCGAAGAAATTTAAGCTTAAAGATTTATTATACACATCTACAAAATCGAAAATAAAATTAGAAAGTATTCTTTGTCATGACATGGATGTGATTGTGATATCTTTACTACCTATCTTTGTTTCGTAAATTGTGAATCGAAGAAATAATCGTACTTGTAATCTTTGTAACCTCATTACATGAAACTACACGACGACTATTATTTTGCAATTTCTGATAAAGTTACTTGTAATTCCATCGTGGAAATTTAAATATTTCCACCATAATGAACATGCTGCATTTTAAACGTAACATTGGCCATCTATCGGAGGAACTACATTACTATAGTTTCATACGTGCACTGTATTTTTCTTGAATCTGCTCATCTTGACTTTTCCTATTCACTATCAAAGACCTACTTTTGTGATAAACGTCCGAAGACGTATTTATATGATATATTCTTCGATATATAGCTGTTAAATATTTAATGTCGAAAGTGCACGAATGTTGAACGACTCGTTTCCAAACAGCTGACATTGAACTATAAAATGCGAAGCCAACATGTGAATTTAAGAAACACATTGTGATATTTACATTTATTGCATTTCTCGTCGGTTCGTCAAAATGGATTTTGGCACTTTGTTGAGTGTGGCACAGAAAAATGAGAATAGTAAGCAGGTAATTACATTGTCATCTTTATAATCTCATTGTTTTCTATTTTTTAAACACATACTTCGAAACATGACATTTTTAAGTTAAGATATGACTCAGTTTTTATATTTTTTTAGTCGATTGCTGCTTGCTATCAGACGAAATTCGCTCCTCCGAAAAAACCAACTAAACAGGCTAAGGCTCTTTCACACAATATCAAAAAATTTTTAGCTCGTAAAGAAGAAGAAGAGAAACGGAAAGTTCAAGAGGAGAAGAAGAAGAAAGAGGTACAGTATAATTCAGGCTTAGTATATTTTACAGAAATTTGTTCTACGTCCGTGTACAGAATTTCGTTTTCCTAATATTATGTTTTCGATGCAGAATTTGTTAGCATTACGGGATCATAAAACTCAAAGTCGGATAAATAAACACTTGAAAGTATGTAAGGCGGCAAATAAGGCTGCAATAGAAGATGCAATTGACAATGAGAATACAGCTGTTACAATGGCAGGTATGACTATCATTATTAAATCATTGTACATGCTTTCTATACTTTTAACACATTGATGGCAATGTCGTATAATTTATTTAATTTATTAATAGTCATGATTAATTCTATGGTTTTTATGATCAATGTGTTAAAAATTTCGAATACTATAACAGAAAACTTTTGTAAGCAGTATAAGTTTCAATAATGAAGTTAAAATTTACCTTTGTAAATAGAAAAACCACTTTTAATATATGTGGCATATTTTTATACCACTAATCATCATATTGGTACCACTTATGTTTTTGTCATGAGAATTTTGTAGAGGTTTGCAAAGTACAAGATTTTATGCTTGTTTTTTTCCTAGTACATCGTTAAACCTATTTATTATCCTCTGTTACCGTATTGCATGTAAAACACTTGCTGTTCACAAATTTGTTGGTCGAAAATGTATTAAAGGTGAACATGGTTCTTATTGCCTAAGGAAATTAATAGAGTGATATACACGATCAATGATATTCTCATTAAAGAGTATTTAGAAGTATCGATCTCTATCCATAATGGGCAGTGTTTTTGCCCACAGGTAATTGAGTATGAATATGTACAATCAACGCAATGCCTTCTTACTTTTCCATGGTCCGACAGGGTAGTGGAATTCTGTGGATTTACATGGCAGAGGATTCCAAGAAATTAAGGTCAGAGTAAATCTAATTCTAGAGCAGTCTGGAGGATAAACTCTAGATTGATTATTATCCATGAAAAAATTATTTCGAGTATAGTGCATAAAGTAAGAGGTCATTTTGTCTATACTTACGTTTATACTTGTCAACAATGTATAAGATATTATAGTTGGAAAATTTAGAATTAAAAAAGACAGTACTCTGTTTCTTTAGTATTACAAAATACATAATTCTTGCCTCGTCAGAAAAGAAATAACAATTTTCTGTTTCAAGATTATAATTCAGATGTACAATAAAAGCTACATAAAATAGTTGTCCTTGCAAATTTGATTGCAAAGACTATACACTGACAGCTTTATGCACTCTCTACGCTTACAAAAATTCACTTCTATGTTGTTAGTAGTTGATTTAGGTGTTGTAAAGATATTCAAGTATTATCATGGTGGTCAAATTGGAGAATGTAATCTGTTCTCAAAAATATTGATTTCTGAGGTCTACGAGAATCATAATAGTGGAATGCATACTGTGGATTTCTGAAACAATAGCAAATCAAGCTAGTTTCTCTCTTCTTGTAGGAGAAAACCCTTTCGCTTGAAATTGCGGTATATAAATAAGAATTGTATATATATGTAGCAGGCTACCCATATGTCAGCATTCTTTCTCACATATTTTTTTCCCTTTTTTCGGCTAATAACGCTGTTCAAAACATTTTCACTTTGTCTATTTCTGAAGTCCATTGAACAGTGTTCTATCTAATGAAATTTCTGAATTCATGTTAACTAACGTTTCATTATATTCTAAACCGTTGCAGTACATGGTCTAAGCTATCGAGTCCTATCAGGTTATGAAGGTCTACAAGGAAAAATAGGAAGAACACGGTCGAAAGAATAGAAGCGTGAAAAGTTCTTGAGTTTAGTTGCTAACTGACAAGCATTTCCTTCAAGGTGTACCACGAACAGAATAACTCTTGAATACAAGTTCTTT
The DNA here is from genome assembly GCA_916610255.1 of Lasioglossum lativentre. NCBI lineage: Eukaryota > Metazoa > Arthropoda > Insecta > Hymenoptera > Halictidae > Lasioglossum > Lasioglossum lativentre. Next base: position 16,602,875 of record OU744357.1, on the reverse strand, counting down.
ATTGCAGGGCTACGAAGGAATTGTATTCCTCTCGAATGATGAAAGGACAAAATGTCAAGAAAAAATCTCGCGAAAATCGACAGGAGAATTTTCGTGTTAGTGAGCAACAATGTGATCGTTATTACTTTAACTTTGTCGAGGAATAGCAATGATGGGAAAGGTAACATGCTTTCCTCAAGGAAAGAATGCTGGTGTACGGGCAGGGAAAATTGAAATAAAAAGCATTGGTTCTCTACACTTTTAATTATACTCAAATACATACATATGTATGTTCGTTGATTCTATACACCTAAAAAGACATTTGTAGCAACAAGTGTATAGGAGCAAGAATTAATTATGCGACAACGTCTATTTGAATATAATTAATAACACAGAATATAGAACTGTTCTTATTTCTGCACTGTTAGCATATGAGTACTTCAGTTTTCGTACAAGCTATAATTCCAAATTCGCAGTCATTAATAAGGATTTCATATATATAGATAGGCAGGTTTAATGTCGTGCAACGATTCACAAAAAAGTATCGTATGAATTTCTGGCTCGCAATGTTGAGATAAACGTGTGTAATTCCGCTGATGGAGTTGCTATGTTTCAGGGATATTTACCTAACCGCAATTCTTTTATTTCCGATTGTTGTTTTATTTTGCTATGCAAGTATCTATGTGTTGTCAATGATTAGTATTTGAATACATAATAATGTTTGAAGGGGGTATTCATAGGCTTGTAGACATTGACCGTTCTTTTGCATTTTTTCAAAGAACCAGCATTTAATTAAACATCCTCGACTATAGAAAGTGGTTGCTAATTATCAACATATGGAAAATATGAGAAAATCCAGCTTATACCGTCTTACAAAAGGGTCTACAGTTTACGGTTTCTGGTAGCAAAAGCAACAACAACAAAATAATTCTTGAAATGATTTATCGTCGTGTATTCAAAGAAATTAGAGTCGCATAAAATGAAACGTTCCACGTGTAAGTTCTCAAACTGATTTTCGCTCTTTTTTTTTCTAGGACCTTCTCAACCGGATGAGGATGATTATGGTTACGTTTCGCAAGAAGCTTCTGCATTTTATAATCAATTAATGAGCAAGTACAATAATGCGCCTCCCCAGAAACCTGTGTTCAGTGATAGTCGGAAAAGAACTGTAAAAGATATCGCTTCCACGAAGGTGAGAAATAGTAACGGTTATTTTTCGAATTATTTCTACGCTGCGTGCTATACGATAATCTAACGATGACGAAATTAATTTTGACCTACTCCAGGATAGAGTGAAGCAAGCTTTGAAGCAACAAGAAGTAGAAGAAGCGCTAGGACACCGCCGGAAACGAAAATCTTCGGCGAAGGAAACGGAAGCGGAACTGGAAGAGAAAATTGAGAAAAGTGAAAAGGAGAGATTCGTGCAATCTGAAGAGAAGAGGGAGAAGGAGAAGGAGAAGGATGAGAAACCGAAGCTCAAAAAGAGACCGATGCCCCCTCCAATGGATTTCAACGAATTGCTGAAAATCGCGGAGAAGAAACAGCACGAACCGATCGTGATCGAAGTGAAACCAAAAGTCGAGGAGCCAGAGAGATTAATGACCAAGAAACAGATGAAAGAGTACGCGAAGGAGAAGGAATGGCGAGATAAGAAAGAACAGCGAAGCAAACAATCCTGTTCGAGCGGCAAAGAGGGAACAACCACTGCCACAATTAATAAATTAAGCAAACCGCAAGAGTCTCGTGGTGTTACAAATAAAATCGAATCGAATAAAATACCGAAGATATCCGAATCTCCGATTTTAAGTAAAGCACTTCAGAAAACGTCGTCGAACGTGGCAGCGCAACCTTCGGTTTCAAAGAAGATAGCGGAGAACAAGCCTAGCCAGAATAAGGCGAGCATCCCGAAGGTATCGGAGAGGGATATACTTTTGGAAGAGCGAAAGAAATTGGAGTCCGAGAAAAGGAAGTTGGAAGAAATGCGACAAGCCATCGAGGAGGAGAAAAAAAAGTTGAAATTGAGCAAGAGTAAAATTGAAGAGGCGAAGAATGCGAAGCCAGATAAGTCGACTGTGAAATCGAAAGTTCTAGAAAAACAGATACCGTCGACGAGCGTGAAACAGAGGGAAACAACTGCGAACGCGGTGAAGCCTCGTATAAACCAAATGTCCCATGAAAAGATTAAACAATTTCCTCCGGCGGACCTAAGACCGGTCAGACCTAAACAGAATATGCCTTCGAGGGATCACAAGAAAGGATTAACTATGCATAAACGTGAGGGGATATACGTAGTTAGATGTATATCCATATTACAGCAACGTTACTATTTCTAAATTTCTATACCTTATAGGACGCATACAAGATGAGGATGAAGAGGATTACGATTCGGAGCTCGATGATTTCATAGATGATGAAGTAGAAGAGAATACGGAGGATTACAGTAAATATATTAGTCAAATATTTGGGTACGATAAAAGCAAATACAGAAACGTGAACTACGACGAGGACGACGTGGCTATGGAAAGTAGTTTTGCGCAACAGCTTAAAGAGGAATATGTATCTACTAAAATAGGTAATGATGTACCAATTGATTGATTTGTACAGTTTTAACTGTTATCACTAATCCGACTAATCCAATAATGTTTGGTTTCAGGCATTATGGAAGACTTGGAGGATATGCGCCAGGAAGCTTTAGAGAAAAAACGGAAGGCTATGTTAAAAAAGAAAGTCAAACACTGACTACTATGTTCTTTATAAATTTTTATGAAATTTTATTTAATAAATTACACTATACTTATACGACGCTTGAAATCGTTAGTATCTCTGTTCTTGCAATGGATTCTCACATTTAAAGTGATATCTTGTTGCACGGTATCTCAAACTGACTACATCACTTTTCCCTATTTGTTCTCGAAGAAAACTAAATTTTGCTGAAGGCGATAAGAATTGAATACTTTTTCATCGCGTATTCACATTTGCAAAGAAAACTACAATTATTTGAAATTTGGGATATTAAATTTTATTTCTTGCTTATATTACACCTTACGTCTTACGTGATCAATTTTACGAATATATTAATTATGGAAGAAGTATTTCCAATTAAAAATATATGCATATTATATTTTCATTTTATATAGGAAAGGAATGCTCTGATAATGTGAAGTAAGCGTTAACCAGATCTATTTCTTTGCTTTCTGCATTATTTTATATATTAAAAGAAGACATCGCACATTTCAAGTATACGTGTATACAGAATATACCTAATATATCATTTATAATAAAATAAATATCATATTATTTCAAAATTATGCTTAGGTATAACATTTGCATTGAGGTAGATATAAAATTAACCAGATATTCACGAGAACGCTCTTCTTGAATTCTCTTCCCTCTCAATGAATCCTGTTATTCGTTGTATATTACACTTATTCTGATTAAAACATTCTGATATTTGCTGTTAGCTGCTGTTCGTCAACTACTAACGCTAATTTTAACGTTCTTAACAGTTTTTTAATTTTTTGTAACATTGTTTTGCCAAAATTAATTCCCCCTGAAAAACTTTAGTTACTATTAATATATATGTATAAAATATTCAAAATCTAATATATTTATACATCGAACAAAATTTTAACAGTAATTTGATAATTTTGTAATATTTAAGAGCCTATAAACACTACTTCTTTAGTCCCCGTAACCAATCACTTTAGAGACAAAATATTGAAGTTTAAACATTAAAAATATTTCAAGCATCTAATAAGACTGATAAACTTAAACGTAACCATTCATTTTCAATAAATTTCGAGGGTGTATATACTTTGCGAGTTCACTTGAGATAATTTGCAACACGAAATAGCATGAGGTTTTTACACGTTCAATAGAATTATTAGTTTGCTTGAATGTACACTTCAATAATTACGGTATCACATCGTGTTACAATTATAAATAAAAATGTACATTTTAGTTAAGAGATACAAAAATCTTCTTATACAAATATCTATTACTAAAATAAAGTTCATTATAAGAGTTGATATTATCTCAATGCCAAACGGAGTATTTAATAAGTTAGAATGACAATCAACAATAACGTAAGACAGACCTCGAAAACTGATAAATCTGTGTCAGTATCTTTTTTCAAGAAGGAAGTTTCTGCTTCTTCATGTATGAACAAACAAAAAATGTTCACGTGCATTCGTCCGAACATTTAAATTACTGTATAGATATTTGACTATATAAAACCACTAAAATAAGAATTTTTAATTATGAATGGTATTCTTTTGAAGTATGAACTATACAATATGCCATATTAAATATTTATATACTTATACATAAGTCACCAAAACCTATAAAGAAACGTGTAATTAAGTAATAGAATGTATAGTATCTGTGTATACTATTATAAAAACTTTCAATAGGTAAATTTTCAACTTTCGAACTTTGTAACACTATCGGTGACATATGAAAGAAAAATGCCTGAACCTGTTAACATAAAAAATCGTATATTTAAATCTAAATCTCAAAAACAATATTTACAAATAACTTAAAGCAAATAACCCTTTAAAAATAGAATTACTCATCTTATACCGATTTGATCACTGTCAAATTGTATTGTATATAGTAGCAGTTTCAAATTGCGTATTATTCATATCAATGGTGTAAAAAATTCCGAACACTGGATACTTGATTCTATACGCTTACGTATCGCCTACTAAAAATGATGATAGCATCGAATGATACTTCTCGGGCAAAACGAAAATAATGATATAAAATTAATTGCGAACGTAACAAGTACTTTGCATTACAAACAAGTTTTACAGTAAAACATAATTCATAGACCCGACTTCTTTCAAATAAAAAATAACGGTGCTCATAGCTTCGCAACTCCTTCCTACACATATTCATTAAATGGAAAATTTAAATTACCATTTTATATATATATTACTTTTCTTGTGACTATGATCGCTGTTATCTGGATGTTAGTACCACACTAAAAACACTTGCTTGTTCACCTTTATGGAATTTTGAATAATTTTAACTAAGTACATACAAAATATAATTCTCTAGCATTTTTTACCAATGAATGCTCAGTGAAATTTTTCTATGTCTTTAAAAAGAATAATAGAGAAATGGATGCGCACGATACATGACGTTTCTCGTCTTTTATGGTGCAAGCTTTTGTATTTGTGTAATCGCGTAGCATGTAGAATAATATTGCGAAATTCAGAGCATTTGTTTCTAACGTTATATGTACATATACACACACAAGTACACAAACACGCGCAAATATAAAAAGTATGTACAATATAAGAACAGAAATAAGGTAGAGAAACGGGAAATATATAGGAATGCAGAGCCTCAACGAGACAGAGAACAGCGATGGTACATTTTGTAACATTCAACTTGAAGCAATGCACAGAAACTCTGTCAAATCTGTATGTATATATACATATGTACATACTTATATATATATATATATATATATATATATATATATATATATATATATATGTATACATATAAGTATATAAGTATATACATATATATAAACATAGAGAGAGAGAGAGAGAAATTTACAAGTTTACGATGGCAACAGAGTAATAAATGAAATTATTTATCACAAATGAAGTCAGGAACCGATGATTCAATAATGCATACAATTTTGTCTGTATAAAACTGAGCAACCTGAAATATATTACTTAGTATTAAAGATAAAAATAAACTATAAGAATATCTGCAACATTGCTTAACCTAGTATACTGATGATAATAATTGTCTATTAATTGCTAATTATTTTTTTGTGAAACAAGTCAAACCGTTTTAAAATTTGTTCGGTTCCTAATTTCTCTGCCAAAAGCAACAGTCACTTTTGACTTGCGATCTAACAATAAAATGTGAAAGAAAAATGTATGAATTCATCGCATCGTTCTCGCGATTTCGTATCAATACATATGAATGGCATAGTTTCTAGTAAATAATCTATGTATATTAAAAATCATCGATGCCACCATCAGGAACGCCAGCGCGAACTTTATCCAATACTCTGTTGACAAACTCGGTTGAATGATTTGCAATTCGTATTTCTGTAACACACAAATGTGAATGTAAGTATGCATGCACCTGTAACTTTTACTTAAATCATTCAAAAACCGAATTTGCTGCCTAAAAGAAATTTTAGTTTAATGTTTACAAAGTACAAATATTCAAGTTAATTGTATTATCACTTCGTCTAACTTGTGCTGTAATCGTATTAAACAAAAACATTTGGCTTTGGTATAAAAATAGCGACTTTGAAAACTATATCATTAAAGAAACTCAACAATACTAACTGGTAGCTAGTTTACAGCATTTTTCCATCTGACGCGTTAATTCTTCTTGATTTTCAGGCTTGGACTCCGCTAGTTTCGCAGCAAGCGTTTGCTTCGCCTGAGATATGCCATAAATCAGTCGCTCTGCAAGAATAATTATAAATTCGCTACAGTTTGTTTTCGGTGGAAGAAATGGAGATAATCGAACAAAGTGTGTTATTGTAAGTACTGAACTGTGTTCTTGTTCAAGACCGTGTAACTTGATTTTATTCGCCTCATGTTGAGCTTTCTTTTTCAAACGACACGCTCGGGAGGCAAGCTTATTTTTCTCTTTACGTGTTTTCGGTCTCGCTGTGAATGGTAACTCCGAAACTGGCGTCATATCGTTTATGACACGGGATAATTTATCTAATTCACGACCGATGCTGTACAGTTTACGGGGATTCGGTGTTAAATCATTTCCGTCTCCTTTTCGTGCTTTCCCACTATGCTTAATTCCGCGAAGTGCGCAATGAGGACTGAAAACAGGATCGGTGGCTTCGTTCAGAATATGTGGATCCTCGAGTCGCGTTCTTGCTACAAGTCTTTGTCCCTTTGGTCCCTTTGCCTGTACATTGTACTGCCAAAAGTATCGTTCCTTTTTACTGTGTTTACTCTCCCGATTTGAGTCGACGCTCCCGCTTCCTATTCTACTCCCGGTGCTTTGATCTTCGCCATCGCTGCCACCTGTATCTACAAACGTATGATACTATGTAACACTACGCTAAAAAGAATCGTTACGAGACAAATCATAGTACTCATGGCTGGTGAAATACCGTTATCGGTGCTGTAATCATCATAGTGATCGCTATCGTCGTCGCTATCTTCGTAACCTTCGTCGTGGCTGAGATGATCGACACGGTAGCATGGATCTGGACTGAGCGCTTCCCCGGTGCTCAAACTACTTGTCGAACCTGCCTCAATGACACCGCTACCGGTGAGACTACTAGTACTCAATAAATGTGGACGCGGTTCTCTGCGAGTCCAAATCTGCTCGAATCCCATTGTGCGAGTTGGAGCAGACATCGACAGCCTGGAAACTTTTGGTTTGTTGTTGGTTGTACAGCCGATGTCAATCTGTCCGCATGTGGAATTATCGAAAGAGTTCTCGCATCGCCTCATTAAGAGATCGTGAAGTGCTGATTGACCACTAGGCCTATTCATAGGATGAGGGGACGTGGATGAACTTGCCGTTGAACTGCCTTTGAAGAAAAATAGTATTAGCAGTTATTAATACTTGCACGATAACTAAAAATTTCGTCGATAAGAATACAAATGTAACGTAATTAAAAAGAATTCTTTGCTGCGAAGCGAACAATAATTTATACAATAAACCTGCAACATTACTGGTTCCTGGACTTGGAAATGCATTGGGGCTAATCGTGTCCAAATTATCGCCAACGTTTATATTCAAATTGAATCCGTGTGTATTTATGTATGCAGGACAAATATTACGATACGTCGATCCAGATTGTGGAAAACTGCTTGGTGCAAAGCCACCATTGTTATCATTGAACAGTGGGCCGACCGATTGTGTGACATTAACATCTACTTTGAACGGTTGAATTCTTTCTTCTGGTAACAGCAGATCGTCAAAGTTTAAATCGCCTAGAAGCGTATCGTCGTTGGCATTTAGTTCGGCGAGGGTAGGTCCTTGAATAAGGTCTGCTTTATCGACTTGAAATATATCGTCGTCTTCCATTTTAAATGATACATCTAGTTGATCAGAATCCATTTTAAATGGAGATTCTATAAGATCTGGTCTATTAGGCCAAGCAGATGGTATAGTTAACGGGGATGGTGAGAACTGGTCGTATACACCTCTGCTGCTCCTATGACCACCTGGTATCGGTACCGATGCCGAAGACGAACCCATCTCTTGATTGGGTTCTTGCTTTATTATACCATCCATCGGACTGGATTTGATCTCTGGAAATATTTCTGTATATCCAGATTCTCCCATTTGTAATGAAATCTTAAAATCGATCAGGTTAAAATTTTCTACTTTTCAATATATAAATATAGGTAATTCAGAATTCGGTGAAGACTTACCAATTATCTACTTTTTTGATTAGTCAAACAATCGAATATCAAACGATCAATCGAAAACTTTCAAACAATAATCATATGTATGCTACTATACAAGCTTGTTGCACGCAAGTAAAATCGGTGCGAAACAATTCGATTTAAAGTGAAAGTGAAGTAAATAATAAAACGTGCGATCACGGTCGATCTGTTCGCATAGTTCTTGTTGGTGGAAATTAATAACAAAAATCGTGGATCCACGCGCTTACATAGTACACTCGATACCCGCACACGAGATGACCATGACTTTCGTCAGCAAATATTTTTCCTAGGCGACGACATTGCTGTGGATGAAATTTTCTCAAATTAATCTTGAAAAAAAATCCCAAGATTTTTCGTTCGGGCGAGAAAACCGAAACATAGAGAAGAGAAGGGAACGTTGCGATACGCTCATCAATCACTTTCGTCGGTTGCGCACCAAATATCCGTAAAAACCGATCACAAAACACAGTTTGTTATTGTTTTGCCACAAAATTTTCGAGACAATATTACTGATATTAACATAAATAGGGAACGGTCACATGACAAAAGTCGAGTGCCCAACCAATCAAAACATTCGACCAATCATAAGCGAACCTTTAACTTGTTAGTAATTTATGATTCGCAAAAGTTTATTGACAATTATACCATAATACAATGAAAGATTCGTACGCTGGTACTACTCTCTGGCTGGTACAAAGTCTATTAACTCGATCGATTTCTACGATAGCTGCAATTCAAAGATTAGCGAATGGACGAAAAGTACAAAGTAAATAGATGTGTGTTACTCATTTGTTGCTCATTCACTTTAAGAATTGACCCGTCATAACAGAACCACGTGACTTCATGCAGGGACGTCCGTAACAATATATGGGCATCGCAACAATTTTCAATTAAGTCGATCGTAATGTATAATCGAACGTTTGAATTGTAACTGTTAATCGTCGATCGTTAATCGTTAATCGTACAAGACGTTACGCAATTTTTTGCTCGATAGAACACTCGATTACTCGAAATAAATTCTACGCGTAAATCTTTCGCGCATAGGCACGCTCCTGCCTGAAATGAAATGGACTAATGAAAGGTTGATCACGTGATAACCCAAGTCCACCATTGTTGTGTGACGGACTGTCCATAATGCGAATGAACTGACAGTGGACGATGTGTATGTGCAGAAAAAAAACTGAAAGACGTATTTTAATATCGCAGTAGTCTTTTAAAGTCTTCGGTGCCGATGCCCGATTGGTGGAAACTACGAAACATATTGTTAGAACCTATATATAACTTACAACTTACAACTGTTTGACCTAGAATGGACAAGTTTTTTTCTCGCAGCTGCAGTACTATCGAATTCCGTTATCACAGTACAAGAGCAGTTGTTGTTGCTCTTGTTTATGTCTTGAGTCCTGACTGCTACCGATCGAAATAGATCCCGAATTATAAATAATGAATATATATCACGAGCGTGCGTCTCTATCGGATAATTCACTGTGTCCTTGGTAAAACAGCATAACATTATTATACCAAAATGGCTGGGGACAAAGTGGTTGATGGTTCTTCGTACCAGAGCGGAGAAAAAGCCCTCCAAATTAATGTTTGCAACGTAAATTTAAATTTGGAAGACGAGTTCGTCGAATACGTCCCTTGTCCAGAATTTCTTTTCTCGGTAAGCTCTTTTCATTTCATTGTTTATATTTATTGTCGCTACTGTCAATATTTATTGTAGTGTATAGTCACTACTGTCATTTATTAAGTCAAGGTCTTAGTACGAGATTATAGTGGAGCAGCAACATGCGCGTAACGTAGAGGAGGGCTGTGCGGTGATCAGAGCGATGCAAAAACAAACATTTTTTTGTTTTCATGTGCACCGCTATTATATGCTGCCTTGCTCACAGCTCTCATCACCGCTCCACTATATATAGTCGCATTATATATATTGGTTTGATTTTGCTGCGATGCTTATATCGTTGCTATCCTTGATCTTCGCCGCTGTTTTTGACCAATATGCTGATAGTTCAATCAATATACTTGTCATTTCAGACAGTTGCTTGTTGTTTCTGTAATGGATATTATGGACCATGTTTTGGGGAACCTGCTTGTCCAACGTGTCACGCATTTTTATTCCCTAATGACATTGGTTCTCTACCGGTTCCTATCTTCAGCGAGGTACGCTTATTTGTTATTACCAGATGGAGAATCTTTATGCGAAATAAACATCTTTTCCATCGATGTATGCAAGAAACAGAAGTTACATTAAAAATTTTCATGTTCTTTATATATGCGCACGATAAATCATTTCTTTGAATATTCTAGAAAACAGACGATGAAGATTCAGGAAACGACGAGCCAACCGAACTATATTACAATCATGAGAGAAGAGCCAGTCAGCAACAACAGAATTCTCCACAAAATCCAATGTCAAATGTATCAAACGTATCGAATATTTCTAATCCTAATTCTCATATATCTCCGCGCATTCACTCGCAAAACAAAAATATTTCAGCTATGCAAAATTATCAAAGAGTTTCTTATAATATAAATACAAGTAGTTCTAAGAATGCGGCGGGTTTGTCTAGGAATCCGCTTCGCTTCCATGATGAACATTCTAATAAGATGCGAGAAAGAGCTAACGGGAATGATGAAACGCATTCGCAAAATCACAATGAAAAAGCTTCTACCGTGAATTTTCCAAACGCGGTAGAAGAAGAGCTGCACAACGCAGCGTCACAAGCTCAAGAACTAGAAAATTATCAGCAACAGTATCGATGGAATTACAAAGTACAGGACAATGTGGGAGAATCATCGCGATCGTACAATTTGTCCGAACGACTAGTGATGTTAACCAATTATAGACACATCGAGCATGAACCCATCAACGAACCAGGATTAGTGGAACGGCTACCGCCAGAGGTGTTGTTAGCTATTTTCTCGCATTTGGACGACGTTAGTCTTTGGTCGGCTGCAAACGTTTGTCGCAGATGGTACGGCTTGTTATCGACGCATATAACACCGCAACAGTGGCAGCAGAATGTGAAATTACGATGGCCATTGTACAAACCTATCGGATCGGTGAAAAATTGGTATAAAGTATACGATTTCTTAGCTTCCTCAGCACCTTGCAGAACGTGCTTGGCGCAGATATGTTTGAGATCACGACAATTGAGAATGGAAGAGAACTCGTGGAGAAGGAAAAGATTACACAGCGAACTCAAGAATCTAAGAGTAGATCCTCCCGAAGGCATCCAAGCTACACCTTTGGATCAAATGTATTGTCAATGGCAGGCTACCATAACTGGACCTGTGGGAAGCCCGTACGAAGGAGGCTTGTTCTATCTTTATTTGCAAGTACCAAGAAGGTATCTTAATTCAATCTATAAAATGGATTACATTATATTATATGCCTTTTCTAATACATTTTTGAAATTCTTCCAGTTATCCTTTGTATCCACCGATTGTACGATTTCTTACGAAAATACTTCATCCGAATGTATCTAGGCACGGTGATGTTGGTATAGACTCGATCCATCATAATTGGTCTTTGGCATTGACCATATCGAAAGTTCTAATCAGCGTACAAAGTTTGCTTACAGACCCGTATTGTCAGGTATATTATGTCAACCCTCGCTAACAAGGGAAGATTCCCAACTACCAGAATTTAAAAAATTATTTTTACTATGCAAGGTAGTCCGATAAGAATTAACACCTGGAATGTCTTTGAAATAAGACATTCAATGTACTAGTTCTTATTAGTCCACCCTGTATAATAATTTTCTGAATTCTCCGTTTGGCGATCCTCCTCATGTAGTAATAGAAAACTGTTACGGTATGCATCGCATTAATAATAAATATATGTCATATATAGGTTTGCATGGAACCAGAACTGGGTGAAATGTATTTGAACGATCGTGAAAGGTTTGACGAAATTGCCAGAGCATGGACATGGCGATATGCCATGCACGACGTTGTGACACCATTATAAAGAATTTATTAATAAATTATTTGATAAATATACGACTACAATTTAATTGCCTTTCAATGGCTTACGATTATGAATCGAATTAATGCAAAAACTTAAATGACTACAGCATAAAAATGATTTCCTGTTGCAGCGTTAAAGAGCCGCTGAGAATACAGAGACAACCGAACTTATGGTTCTCTTTCTCTCGCACAGAAGTGCGAAGTGATTGTTGGTCTTGGTAAAGCGCAACAGGATGCAAGATTTTATCCGAAAGAACTTTAGTAACGCAGATCAACAGGGTGAATGAAATTCTCCAGGCGAAAAATTTTATAAAGCTTATTTACTATTTAAGTATGATTATATATGACAATTATATACATATGCACAATATGTTAATAGCTGGATGCAGTAATCACAGCTTACTGTATCTGACTTTCTGTTTATCTTGGTGACCATAATATTCATTGATAATAAGTTTACAAAGGAACAAGTGAAATATAATTATAAGGAAACATATACTGATCCAAAAAAGTGTTGGCAGCCCGCCTAGCTGGTGACCATGTTTATGTAAAGCCATCACAACGTGATCGTGAGCTGGAGCTACAAACAAGCCGATGTTATTAAACATATAGTCATATAGATTTCATAAATAAGAATAACTGGTTTTCATACTAACCATCGTCTACCGCGTGAACATGCAACGCATTCCGCAGGTCTTGCATATGTTGATGATCAGACGTTATGTATAATATAGATGTAAACGGCTTTGTTAATTTTACAGGAAAGTTTGTATACGATTGACTTAGAGAGACAGGCGCGTCCAAACATCCTGCATCGCAGCCGAAATATACGCTGTCGCTTTTGTCCAAAGCCACTCCTAAAACTGCACGATTGTCTTCTCCGACTGTCACTGATATATTTAAGTGAGTTACGTTACCGTAACTGATCCTCCTAGAATCAGAAACAAGAGGAAACATTTACACAACACAGTTTGTACTTATACAATTAATAAAATCGGTAAAAATTTATTCTAAATTCTTGATTTATATTATTTCTGTACAATGGACATCTTTTTGCTTGTTAGATGCAAACATCTGCTATATCAATACCTGAATAAATAATCTCGATGAAGATACTGTGGATCGGTATTAAATTCAAGATGCTGATTGCTAAATCGTAGACTGCCAAGGCTCAAAACAATTGCTTGCTGTACTGCCAAAGGATCGCCGGTCATTAAATGATGGCATCCTTGTTTCTCTAGAGTAATTAACCACGCTTCGACAACACTGTTCACACCAACAATAGTAGATGTGTCTTTCCATAATCGTGGTGCATCTCTGAAACATCACAATAAGATATAAATTGTACAAAGTAGCAGTTTCAAAATGATGCTTTACTCACAAAGTATGATGTCCGCGATAACAACCTTCATTCATGGCTACACTTTTCTCTACGTCCGAAGTACCCTTTGAAATTTGAGATAGCACATAATAAATGGTGGAATTTATTTTGTAACCGTTAATAGCACCGTCGGCTTTCGAATCACTTATTCTGAGACTCGTATACCAATAACTTTGCCAAAGATTGCTATGATCGGTTTTCAAGCTTCGTTGATTTTTTAGTACTATCTTCATTGCCTGGAACGAATTATAATAAACTACACGATGTTCGCGCGAATATTGTTGCATCTTAGTATTTATACGAACCTCTATGGCTTTCTTTTTTGTTATTTCGTACTGAGTATGGTAGTCCTCCATCAGTACAGGTTCGCTGTACTGTATACTCGTCATGTACTTTAATTTTACAGTACTTCTTGCTTTAACTTGTATCATTCTCGGTGGAACTTTGTACAGTATCGAAATAGCGACGATCTTATTTGAATTAGGCAGCGGAACAAAACCAGAAATTAAGTTATACTCGTGTATAAAATCGTCTACTTGAATTCTGGACATATAAATATATATTCTTAACACTTTTGATCAATATCGCGAATTCATTATTTATCCAATTCGTATACATATAAATTCGGTGAACTATAAATTTAACAGATGCCAGTTAAGTGCCATACTCTTCCAAAATATAATAGAAACATCTCTTTTTCTTGGTCTGTTAAATTGATAGTTCGTTGATACTATATATTAATTTTATTAATTACTTGGTTAATTCTATTCGAGCATTGCTCCAGTGTGTAGATACTTGAGGCTTCAATGGTACGTTTTGTAAGAGTGAAAACGGATTTACGATTTTCACTTCTTGAACCATTATCGTGTCGAATACTCTGTGAGCATAATATTGAAATTCTGTGTAGTACTTGTCCCTGAGACACTGATAGTGATAAACAACTCCATTTATAAAATCGGTCACGGTAGCTTCTGTATGAAGATTGTCAATGGGCAAAGGATGCGAGATTAACGGTTGCCATTGTATCGGTAATGACAATGCTCGTCCTTGCTTAATATATGCCCAAGCTTCGGATACAATAGGAACTCCAAAAATTCCATTGCCAATGTATGGCAAATATTGATGCTCATTTTCCCTTGGCGGTTTATGAAGTATGTTTACGTTATAGTCGTCAGCCTCGGACCTAAATGGAGCCAGTCTTTCGTTCATACAATAATCTTCGAATGCTATAAAATAAACATTGTTAACAACCTGACAACCTCGAGATATTTCTAGAAATTACAATTTTGTTCCCGAGGCAAACAAAAAATTAGGATAAATTTGAATTACCTTGTATCGATTCTCCTGTCGAAGAAAACAACCACTGTGCAAAAGGTGGACCAAAATAAAGCAGTACACCGCCGCAGATGATAATGAGAATTAGAATCTTGCGGTACGAATAATTCCCGTCGATTAAGCGACGTATTCGTTTCCCAATTTCACGACTATCGAACATCGTTCCTGGTCTCATTATAAATTATTATTCGCTTTATCCACTGCGGTCTTCGTGCGTCTATTCAGGCGTTCTTTCGTTTTTCGAAAGTTCCTCGGTAATATAGAACATTTCTGCCCTTTCTTGTATGTAGCTTCGATTTGATTGAAAATTGTTATTATTGGTAACTTTGTGTTTTGACTACATCGAACATTATTTTTTTTCGTAGATATTTAACAAGTCTATGAATTAGGAAGTATCTTTATTGTTATTAGTATAAAAATACGAAATCAAATGCCACGTTAACCTTCTCATTCTTAATTGTTCAATTCAGTCAGCTGTGTACCGTTGATCATTATCTAGAATGAAAACACTATTTACATACAGACAACACGTGTGAAGACAACCAATTCACGTTGCTAATAGCATGAGAGATGTACAATCATACATAATGATTGTTCACATTCAGGCGAAACTTTGACGTTTTCGGTAGCCAATCAGTGATGAGATATTGGCCAGGTTTTCTCGCGCGTGCGCGCCCAAAACAGTAACGTATCTATATTATGAGGAAAAGGTAGTGGGGCAGTGATATTAGCGGGAAAGTACCAGATCCAATCTGTTCCGGAAAAAAAGATTCGAGGACGAGAGACGCGACACGACGGAACACGAGACGAGACAAGTTTTCTACGAGTTACAGGATATACATGAATACACATGTGATACATTCATTTTTCATAATCAAATCATACCAATTTTTAAAAATTTTTCAGGGTGAGCAAGGTACCCTATTTTATCCAAACTTTTACTTTACTGCTGGTAAAATCGCCGCACATGCGCGAGAAAACATGACCAATATCTCATCACTGTACCAATTTCCAGAGCGCATGCCTCCAGAAGTAGATCGCTCATGAATGCAGCTTCAGAACTTTATACATTCAGAATCCTTCTACGATTATTATATACATCTGTATACATGTAGAAGAATTGAAAATGTATATACCAGTATATACAAATGAAACGGTATCTCTGCTGCTATATATGCAGCGGTACAAGTTCAAGACCAATAGCGAACTCGCTAAAGAAACGTTTCCTTTTCCCCTGAAACAAACGGTTCGAATCAATCGCTACAATTCTATTATGAAAAAGCAATGTATCTATCATAACATACATTCTTTTAGCTTTCATATGAAAAAATCTCGACGGGAAGGCATTGAAATATTACCAGAGAGGAATATAGCGCCATTCCCCGTAGCGGCAAAACGTCCAAGCTTGTAGACCCGATTATTTCTAGTTTTTCCCACTAGATGGCGATAACGCACAAATTCTGTGGGGAGTATCTTGAAATTCAATTCTTCAATAATTATTTAATATAAATTTTCCTTCACTACTTATGAATTCTTTTTTTAAATTTTAATTATTTGAATTCAAACTATTTATTTATATTATTAATAAATTAACTTTAAATTAAATTCAATAAATTTGATACTAACACTTCGAAGGTTTATTAATGAATATTATTCACAAATGAAAATCGTTGATATGTAACAAATAATAAATAAATTAATCGGTGATATAACGATTTACAACATTGATAAAATAGAAATTTACATTATCGAGAATCACCTTGACTAACACTTTGAGCGTTTTGCCGCTACGCGTAATGGCACTGTATAGACGCTTGAATGAAGCAAATGATTCTTGTCGAAATTAGAATTGTGTCTTGTGGTGAATACAGCAAGAATCAGTTGTGCTTTATGCTCGAATAAAACATAATATTTTCAATGCTTTACCGTTGAAATTGTTTCATTTTTTAGGGCACGAATGAAAGCTACAAACACCTATTTTATGATAGGTTTATTGCCTCCTACAAATGCTTACGATGGTACACTGAAAATATATCTGTGCTTATCGAAAAAAACTGCAAAGACTGTGAATAACGACATTCATATACCTAAATACATTACCTATTTACATACATATATTTTATGATACCACCACACAGACAAGGTATAAGCACAGACATCGTGATGATACTTTGTGATGTAGATGCTGGTAGATGTAAATAGATTGCAGTGTCACGTGCATGAATGCTTTCCTGTCAGAAGTCTTATTTGAAATTCTTATTTCCAACTAGATTTTCTGTTATGGGAGGCTAAAACTTACGTACTTCATTCTTTTTAAATAACCCTGGATGTCCATTTTGAAATGGACGATTATTTTTTTCGATTGTGTACAGTGTACTTGTATACAAACGAATATGCGTCAAGAGACATACACATACAAATATAATTAGGTATGTATTTATACATTTATTTTCTATACACAATGTCACGTGGTACATACATCGAAGTGTTATCAAATGTGGCATAATACATATTTATGTTTGAAACGTTGTTGTTCTTTTATTATGTTATACAGAGTTTGAACAGTGATTGAGTTCCAATCAGGAGAATCGACGCTATTTACCATGGCATTTTTCACTACTGAAAAAGTTCAAGATTTTTATGTTTGTAATATAGTAATTCCAGCAATAGTACTTACACTAATTGCATTTATTTTAATCGTATTTAAAAGGTGAGTAATTGTGTGTATATATATATAATTATATATAATATTTCAAACATAAATTTATAATATTTTATATTTTTTTAGTATTATTTGGATAATCGTTATGGGTTGCTTATACATGATAAGTGCTTTTTACGGACTCCTCATATTGCAATACATTAGTATGATACTGGTCAAGTGCAATGCTATCTGTGGTACACTAAAACCAATATATGAAGCTAAAGAACCTTGCAGGGTTTGTAATAGCAACGACTGTAAGAGGCACAAACTATTACCCCACTCGACTAAAGTAAAAATACCAAAGGACTTCGACCATGCTCTGGAACAAGTATTAAAATTTCTATCATTCTATTAGAGATTAAGAGCGGCTCGACAGAATTTTTCACTTATTTCCCGATAGACGCGTATAATTTCTGTTCCCAGCTTCTCGAAGATGTATTGAAAAAGTATGTTTGCGCATGGTATTCGGATTTCTCCACCAACGAAGCTTTCGTGCAGCAACTTCGTTTGGCTACAGCTACGGCAACCAAAAATCTAGTGGTTCGTTTGTTGCGCACAGATGTGGCCAATGTCGTTTTTCGTCAACTAATACCATTGCTTTTGCAACACTCTCAAGATTGGAAAGTGTTGAGCGCAAATTCTCAAAAGTCTTACAACGCGTTTCATTTTCGTGACCATGTGATTAAATATCTGGGTCACGAAATTCATCCAGCGGCTTACTCGCGAAAAGCTGAACTAAATTATCTTAGAGGCTTGGTCATTGCAATTCTACCGCACTTACTTCCTGCTGTACATGTATCTACTAACAATAAGGTGAGACATAATTTCTAGTCCTTGCGCCTTCGAACAACGTAATTTGTTTCATATATATTAACATACTGGTTTGTACACTCCTTGAAAATATTCTTTTACATAGAAGAAAATGACACATGAAATTTGTTTACAAATTTTTCAGGTGATTCTCCGTGAAATTATATCAAATTGGATTTTATTGCCTGCTATAGATGCAATCGCTGATCCAGAAAACATAAATACATTAGTAATGTTAGCAACGCATCAGGACACAACAATGTCTAATCACGTAGATACATTGAATGTACAGATGTTGCAATGTTGGATGACCAATCCGGTTACACCAAACTTTGCGTACAATCATCTAAAACCTTCATTGGACGAAATTTTGAACGATGCTCGATTGTTATATATGTTTATACAACACGTGAAAGAAACTGGGCCTATGAATCTTTTACAATTTTGTTTAGATATCGGTGAGCACCGATTCAATATATTTTATTTGTTTCGTTTACAAAATTGATGTTTCAAAATTATATTTGCTTGATTCTCATATATTATATGTTTCCAGATGACCTGAGCAAAAGAATGTTAAATCCGGAGATAAGTGCAGACGCTGAAAATAGCTTATATATTGATATACAAAACATGTATTCAACGTATCTTGACCCTGATGGACCAGAATATTTACATTTACCAAACGACATATCAATGGGAATACAACAAGGTAAATCATGCATTCTACTTTGCGTTTAACTTCCTTTCTAAAGTCTTAGAATGTTACCATTATCTCACATCTCTGATAATGCTTTCAGTTCTTGAGAAAAGTTCAAAGAAAATCGAAGAATTAAGAACGTCGCGACCATTTTATCAAGCACATCAAGAGGCACACGCATTATTAGAATCCACTTGCTTGACGTCGTTTCATCACAGTTATCAGGTAAGTAAATTAGCAGTATTTTTGCCGTTCTTTCCAAAATTATTGAAAATATTTGCTATTTCAGCTTTATGCTTTGTTATGCGGATGCCCATCAGTGAGTCGCACTAAACAATCATCGCGTGCAAGGTGAGTAAATTGGTACTGGAAGATTGGTGGGTAAGATTTTTGTGAAATAATAAGTAACGTTTACTTTCAGTGTCGTCAGTGGATCCGCAAATGTATCAGCGAAAATTGGTAATCACTTTCAGAAGATCGAAGGAATTTTACGAGCATCGACAATCGATGGAATGCCTTACCAAGATATCTACCAAGGCGAAGAGATCGATTATCCGCTACGCTCGTACAATGAAATTAAATATCCGAACAATGCTTTTCCGAGAGATTTAACAACGTGGCGAGTTAGTATTCCGCACACCGAATCCGGAGACACTCAACCGCTTCACATGATATCCGTGCATAACGTAGCCGAAGGGAAGTCTTGGACGGTTTTACGTCGTGATCAAGACTTTTACGCTTTGCGTACACGATTAATCGAGTTTCACGGTGATAAGGAGTTGAGCGACTCGCCGTTGCCGTCGCGAAAGAATCCTCATTCTTCTTATACTCTGAACAGCCAGCGCTACGAGGACTTCTTGGACAAATTACTTTCGAAACCAGTGCTCAGAAGCAGCGAGTTACTGTACAATTTTCTGACGATGCCGAATTTGAAACCATACTTCACAAATTATAGCACGCCGGATATCGGGATATTATATCAAAGTATGGCGTACAAATTGCGGAAAGAAAAGGGCCAGAATCTCGACAAATTTATGACTACGTTTCTGGCATCCACCAACGTCAAGAATGATTATACCGATGTTGCAATTGAATTTCCAAGCGAGATGGACGATGCTAAAACAGAAAAAAAGGACCACCGCGACCTCTCGGATGGAGTATTCGGCGACAATTTAAATTTAGATGCCGATTTACAAAAAACTTTACCCTTTCCTTCGGCGAAACGTTCTCACGTGAAGGGGACTTGTTTCTGTGTCGCTGACGCAGGTAAAAATTCTCTACAAATTTCACTACGACTTATCTTCTAACATTTTGTACAGTAAACATTGAATTTTCTGTCCTTCATTCTAGTGGATAAATTACTGAACGTACCTTCGATGGTTACGCGAGCTGTTTGGATGTTCGCTTTTTCAACTCGTACAAAAGTAGATCCGCTCGTCAATATTTTACTTTACAACGCCTTGACGAGAATATTGAACAGCGGCCGTGCAGCTACCGTAATAAACTTGTTGCACACGAAAGCCATGGGTGATAAGAATCGTATGAAAGAAAAAATTTCTCAAGGAAACCGCGAGAACTGTTGCGAGACCGCGAAAAAAGGATTGTACGGTTTACTTCCGTACTGGTTAATAGGATTCTACAAGCCATGGACTGAACTAATGGATTCTGTCGTAAATTCTTTGCAAAATGGACAATTTAACAAACACATTGCATATGTTCTTTTAGATCAAATTGTGATAAGCCTGTTTCCCGAACTTGTACTTTAATTTATACATATATGTATAATAGATGCAATAGTGTAGATAGACATCATTGTGTACGTTAAAGTATAAAATACTCATTTACTATTTCATTTGTAATGAACGTCTGAAAATAGTGGTATAATATGGTTAATAATTTATAAACCCGCTATTGTATATTTTATAAGAAACGCATAGAAAGTATGAACCGAAGATTGTGATATATTTCCAGAAATTAAAACACTGAATGCAGATCTTGAGCGTTTTGTTCTAGAGACAATGTGAATATATCGCTGTCGAACAAAGGAAGAATTGGACTTGTCTAAAATCACAAGTCAGTACAAGTGCGCGTCTCTTACGCGACACATTATAGACAGAATCAAATCGTGACTCGTACGCGTTTCTGACGCGACGCTCCGTGCACGGAGAGCCTTAGTCTCATCCAACGTGGAAATAAAATTGAGCAAGATCTATCTACTTTGAACTACATTTGGGACAATCATGATTATAGAGTAGCATGACATAAGCATAATTTCGTGTTTTCGAGTAGCAGGAATGGGGTAGATAACTCTATTAAGTTGTTCAATTATTTGTATTCTCATAGCAATGATACGTTCAAATTGATAAGAGAGAGGCTTAAATAGTCACATTATGTGAAACCAGTGGAACATAATATAATTACATTGTAGCTTCCTGAATTGGTTGTGTATTATACAATGTTAGAGGAAACTCTTACCACCGATATTTTGCAGCCCCTGCCCTTTAAAAAATGGCGACTTCTTCAAAGTAAAACAAAGCATAATTGGCCAACTTTTGGATACGTAAGTTTTAATATTAATTTGCATAACCTATAGGTAATATAGGTATCAGTATGTGGTGTATTATGTATATATTTATAGAAATATTTGCAATTAATATATTAATAAAAGACTACATTTTCTTATCAAACCCATTGTTAATATACTTCTGGATTATTGTATCAATAATGTGCATGGTCGTTACTTTGTATCAGAAGACAAATATTTTTTTATTTTAATCATTATGTTTCAATGTATTTTTCACATGAAATATTTTCATCTCGTTACATATATACTTTTCTTATATCTTTGTCTCTTATTGTTATTGATCAAATTTCTGTTTCTTACAGTATTACTATTGGATTGAAAATGCAATTAGATGGAAAGAAAAGGAACCGAACATATTGATGGATATCTATTGCCCAAATGGTGATTTGGAGAAGGGTACTTTTATTGGACTATTCACGGTAATCATATGACTCACGAATATGAAATGCATTCAACTGTATAAATATTTGTAGTTAATTTATTTTTCATTCATGATTTAATTAGTTTACCACTATGTCCATAGTGGTACTATTTACGCTAGAACCAAATGATACACTATTATATAAAGTGTTAACAGAAACCAATGTTATCAATTGGAAAGGAGAAGTTTATCTTGCCGCTGTACATGAGTCTTTTATACCTATAGTATATTCTGCAGTAGAATACCTTAAAAATGCCATCAGCTTAGAAAGCAAATTAGTAGTACCAGGTAATTATTATTTTCAAACTGCAAAGGAATGTGCAGAATTAGAAGTTTGGTAAGCATCGTTTTCATTCAAATCAAAATAATATGTATAGTTTAATGCTATCAAAACTGTACATATGTACATATTATTAATCAAATATTAATTATGTTTTATTTTTTTGTCAGTGTACCGGAAGAATGTTATTTAAAAACTTTAGATAAATTGGATGTTCATGTTGTACATTCTGAATGGCCACATAAAAGTTTGGAACACCCTGAGGAAACTACAAGGTTCTTGAGTGCATTGATAGAAATGAATAACGGTGTAGGATTATATTTGAAAGAAGACAATACTTTGGTCTCTTGGGTACTGCATAATGATTGGCATGGGCTGGGTATGGTGCAAACTTTAGAGCAGCATAAAAGAAAGGGTTATGCAAAAACAGTTTCGTCTGCTCTAGCGAAAAGTCTCGGAATGCAAGATATTTCGGTAACCTTATTTATTGTTGAGGATAATTTATCATCTGAAAAAATGTTTAAAAACCTCGGTTGGAAACGAATTGCATCGATTGCATGGTTTTTACTAGTTCAGAGACAAGAGTAAAAATAGTAACAAGGATATAAGTAACATTCAAAAAAATTTACGTAATTATAAAAAAGTAGATCATTCAATTTGAACAGAGTGCAAAACAAAAATAATTATGAAGTTACATTCCTGAAAAAGTCCTGTAACTTTGTTGTATTTAACTTTGATCTTATCTCAAATAAGTAATATAGGTGTTATGCTATAGTTATAACTGTGATACCCATATTTTACAGTATAATTATTTTTCCATTGATCAACAACTAAAACAACGTGCGTACAGAACAATGTATATCTCTTCTAAATCATAGCAATAAATAAAGAAGCCTTAATACTCTGTACACAAATTTTTAAAAGTTTTAATATTGTTTATTAAATTACAAAATGGAAAGAATTGTTTCAATATACAAAATATTATATGTATAATGATGGTTTATTACACTACATAGTTTGCATAAACAACTTTAAATTTTATATTGTTAAAAATGTACAGTTTGAGTGTTTATATTCATCTTATACAAATGAAAGGTTGAAACAATTTTAAATATGAATATTCTTTAAGCAAACGTGTATAAAATTTTAAGAGAACTGTAAAGAATAACTTTACCACTCGATCATTTGTAGATTATATATATATACAAACGTATATATAATCTACAAATAACATTGTAAGATTTATTTTTTAACTACTTGAATAACATCTTCGTCGTGCATGACATGCTGCACTCCTACTCTTTGAGGTGAATATTTCGTACTTGTACCCTGAAAGATATACAAAAATATGATACCTTATCTAAGAAACATAACATTAATATTTGTTGTTTAATAAAGAAATATCCTACCCAAACAAGAGCATATTTAAATTGCTGTGCAAGCGTGCGATGAATAGCATGACAAACATGTTCGACGGTGACACCTTTTCGTAATATTAAACCGTCATCAAAATCGGGTGGTTGTCCAGGTTTTTTCGTGTATACCCTTATTAAAGATAAATATTCCCAGAGTGTTTCAAGTAGGAAATCCAGATTCAATTTCATATTACAACTGCAAACAGAATTGTATTAGAAATTTCAACTGCAACAATGCTTTTATTTCTACAAAGGAACATGCGAAATTCTTATTAAAAATGTATTTTTTTTTCTTACAAAGAAACAGGAATAAATACATTCAAAAATTTTACCTAACTACTACACTATTAGGTTGCCTAGCAATTCTGTCCACTTCTTCTATCGATATTTGATCTATTTTGTTATGTACATAGAGGCATGGCAAATATACTCTGTTAGCGTTAATTACGTCGATTAACTCGTCGGCGCTACAATCTTCACGAAATAAAACTTCCGCGTTGAATATTTTGTATTCGTGCAGAATCATTTGAACTAGTTTCTCGTCTACTTTCGTCAATGGACATGTTGAATTGAAGGCCAATCCACCTCCCTTCTTTACTTTAAAATAAATGTTTGGTTTTTTCTTATTTAACCGTATACCAACTGATTCTAATTCCTTCTCTAACAGATGCCTTTGTACATCTTGCTTGGTTGCATCCAGCATCATAAGAACTAAGTCCGCTGTTCTAGCAACAGCGATCACCTGTCTGCCTCTTCCTTTACCCTAAAATATTTGTTCAAAAACATGAAAGTTTAGTAAATCTAGTATTTTAATTATTGTATAATTTTATGGTTCATGCAAAAGCTTAATGTTATGATTACCTGGGCAGCACCCTCAATTATACCAGGAAGATCAAGTAGTTGGATATTAGCTCCTTTATATTCTATAACACCAGGAATACAAGTTAACGTAGTGAATTCATAAGATGCGGCTTCCGATTCTGTATGAGTCAATGTGCTCAACAAAGTAGATTTTCCCACAGATGGAAAACCTATTAAAGCTACTCTAGCATCTCCTGACTTTAACACATCAAATCCTTCACCCTTTTCGGATTTCTTTCCTGGTTCTAAAAGCTGTGACCTATACTTTGCAAGTTTTGCTTTTAGCAATCCTAAATGATATTCGGTAGCTGAAAGTTAATATATTAGTTAATTAAAATTGCTATAATTTTATATTCTATATAAGGTTACTTTTACAGTATAATAAACTGATTAATTAATTTCCACTTGGATTACCATTGTACTTATAAACTAACTGCATTAATTATTAATCCATAAACAGATAAATTTCGTAATTATTATCGTAATAAACATTGCAATATTGTTACCGGTATATTTAATATATTGAAATGTACTTACGAAAGGGTAATTAATAATTACGAATAAATTATGATAGAACTTCGTTTAAATTCTAGATATTGAAAATCCTCTTAAATTTTGTTCGAAATTATTCGATAAAAAGATTTTTGCGAATTTTTGGGTTACTTTAAAAATTTTTACATGTGTCATAAAGAGATAGGCGAATATAAATGTTTCAAAATATGGTTAAGAAAAATGAAACATTATATTTTCAAATATGTACAAACCTTTATTTTTCTGGGTTCTAGCAATTTCTTTTTCGATTTCTGATATTTTCTCTAATATACCCATTCTGTATGTATTAAACTATCAGTGAATTTACATTTACGTGAAAAAGATGCACACCGTCCTTACTGTGTGCGTAACAATCTATGTATTGTTTCTATGTGTGTATATATGTGTGTAATATATTTTATAATTTCTATGGCATGTCATATGATATCTACCATAAACAATAAAATCGAGTGAATTCTGATTGGAAGAGAATAGAGAGACAGCACGCGAGAAATGTTGGAAACGTTGGAAAATACGGGAATATTTGAACCGTGGTATGGCAGAAATAGATTTTACAAATATGCTCAATTTCGTGGACTCAATATTACTCGTATAGCCGAATATTCATATACAATTTCCACGAATTTTATATCTATTTAGTATAAATATAGATATTCAAGAGTTTAGACAACGTACATAAATAATCCCGTTAGATGTCGCTGATTCTTATGGTGTAGAAACTTGTGTACGCATGCGCAGTTTCGTCTTCATGCCTTTTCTGAGCTAAAAACGTCAATAGTACCACAGACTATACCACAGACGATCATCTGGCAGTTGTTGAAATTGAAAGCTGTTGAGTGGTTGAAGTTGAAGGCATGAAATGTTCTTGGAGGATTCTATTTATGCTTCTGTGTCTACCATCTATATATATTTATGTCAGTGGGTGTACAGAATACGGGCAGAGAGGAAATATACGGGTTACATGGTAAAAAGTGAATCATAAATAGCAATAGTCTATGACTAAACTACTCTCGTGGGTCGTGGACGTTTCCTAATTCTTCTTGGTTAGCTTTTGTATCTTTAAACATTACCGTGTAGGTTACAAATTTTATTGATACAAAATCAATTGCACTAAATCACCATGTACGACGATTACAACGAGGTATTTAATAACAACTTGATAAAATTTTTCTCATTTTTCGTTTATACGAATTAACGCCAATACAATTTTCAGTATGATACATATGATGATTATGGGCAGGTAGACGTTCATAGCGACCAGTATGACAGATTGAGTTATCGTCAGGTACCCGAGGCTGTACGAAGTTTTCTAGTATTCCTGCGAAATTGTATAAATGAAGGAATGATATTTGAGATACAGAACCTGTACGAAGTATCGTTTCCAAAACTTTCAGAACAATTGTTCGATAAATGTTCTTGGCCAGATGCTCAAGCGATTGCACCTATTGTCGACAATGATCCAGTATTCCTTACTCTCTACAAAGAGCTTTATTATCGTCATATTTATGCTCGCATGCAAGGACCGACGTTAGAACAACGTCTCAATTCATTTTATAATTACTGTGATCTGTTTAATTACATATTGCATCCTGAGACACCGGTTCAGTTGGAATTACCCGATCAATGGTTATGGGAATTGATCGACGAATTTGTATACCAATTTCAGTCTTTCACACAGTACCGTGCTAACTCGTCAAATAAAACACCAGAAGAAATTGAACATTTGAACGCACACCACAAAATATGGGATGTTCTTTGCGTTTTAAATGTTTTGCATTATTTGGTTGATAAATCAAAAATTAAAAGCCAATTGGAGGTGTACGCGAGTGGAGGAGATCCTGATTCGGTTGCTGGAGTATTTGGAAGACATTCTTTATATAAAATGCTTGGATACTTTTCTCTCGTAGGTCTGTTGCGTTTGCATTCTCTTTTGGGAGATTATTACCAAGCCATTAAAGTTTTGGAAAATGTGGAGCTTTATAAGAAAAGCGCATACTCTCATGTACCTGGTTGTCAAATATCGACAGCATATTATGTTGGTTTCGCTTACATGATGATGCGCAGATACGCTGATGCAATCAGGACATTTTCTGGAATTTTATTATATATTCAAAGAACAAAACAATTGTTCGCGACTAGAAGTTATCAGAACGATCAGATTAATAAGCAAACAGAACAAATGTATCATTTATTAGCGATCTGTCTTGTTCTTCATCCTCAATGCATCGACGAAGGACTGCAACAGGCACTACGCGATAAAAATTATCACGAAAAAATGTACAAGATGCAGTACGGAGATTTAACGGAATTCGAATCGTGCTTTTTATTTGCGTGTCCAAAATTCTTATCTCTTACTTCACCGAATCCTGACAATCCGAACGAAGACTATGTTCGTGAAGCTATCAAGCACCAAACTCAAGTCTTCATGGACGAGGTTGTCCAACAGAAAATGCTACCGACGATTCGTTCGTATTTAAAGCTGTATACTACTCTTCCATTAAGTAAATTGGCAACGTTCATGTGTAGTAACACTAGACCCGACGAAAGTTGGGATTTAAATAAAGAGGTCAGCGCGTTGACCATTCACTTGCTCTGTTTCAAACATAAGATGAAGAATATTGTCTGGACAAAAGGTGCATCCGGATTACAGGGCAAATTCCAATCTGGTTCGGAGGTAATATGTTCATACCTTATTTATTAGTATTGTTAGTATTTAATATTACCAGAGAATACAAAAAGCATTAATTTTATAATGTGTATTATTTCAGTTGGACTTTTACATTGATCATGATATGATTCATATCGCGGACACTAAAGTAGCCCATCGTTACGGTGACTTTTTCATTCGAAAAATTCTCAAATTTGAAGAATTAAATCGCAAACTGCATCATATAAAGATTTAATCATTGTATGGAAACTATATTCACTCGAAAAGAATAAAACAAATTTATAACAAATATATGTTTATTATATTTTATAGAGAACCTCGTTATTATTTTTGATCGTCATTTCCATAAACACTTTAAAAATACTATAATACAATTTTGTACAATACTTTTATATAAGCATCATAGTTCCGAAAAAAACTATTCAATCACAAGGTATTAAATATATGAGTAAGCTATGTATATATGTATATGAATGTGCGAAATATCTTCCATATATTTGGTAAGAGGCATATATATTTAAACATAATATTTTTACCATACATTTCTAAGTTTTTACATGCTACACAGTAGCAGTAAAAAGAGATTAATTGTTATACCAAAGTAGTAGTTTCATTTGCATTATTGTCCGCAACGTCGCGCATTACTTTACATGCTGCTGATAAAATGTTTGGCTTAAGCGACATCGATGGACCCTTTAAACTATGAAGATAGTGGAAAAATCGATTTCCTCTTTTATTATTTATATTAGCCCTAGATTCTTCTGCTCTACATATAGTTCTTAAACATGGAAGATAATCTGTAGATAGAATTTGACGATCATGCAACAAAGATGTGGCGTGCGACAATGTTGAATTTATTCCCTTGTTCAGCTGTCTCTTTAACATGATACTATTTTGATATGAAGTTCCATCACAACCACTTAATTGACCGTCGTAAACAACTTTTCCACTAAGCCATTCGGCTATATCGAGGCATATACTGTTCGATGCCGAATATGAAGCAGTACTTTCAATCAAAGACAGACAAGGTTGCATTTTTGTTTCTGACAAATTTAAAACAGAGTCTTCCAAGTCGATTAGAGACGATAGCAAAACGATGTTATTCAGTTTATTTGCCACATCATTCAATAAGTGTTTTCCGAAATTTGTTGCTTTACTGTCTGTAATCTTTTTCGTTTTTTGTTTCTTGCTTGCTTTGATCGCTGGCTTATACAAGTTATGTCCCATATTCTGCCAAAATAAATTCTTCAAAATGATAGATTGTTTCGAAACGTGCGTTGGATTAGATAGCATCAAGTATTGTAATTGGAGTATAGCTTTACGCAAATCTCCTATTTGTACCAATTGCTGCAAACAGAAAAGCATTTGTTGTAATATAATATTATAGCTCAAGATTAATTTGTATATTAACGATACTTACCTTTGCATAATCGGTAGGAACACTGTAGCCAGTTTCTGCTAATGAAATCAATTGTAACAAAGCAACAACTCTGTTGCCACTTGCTTGTTGAAAGTAAATTCGATTTTGTTGCGGTGCTATTTTAGCCAAGTGGGGACAAACGTCCCTACACGTCATTACAATCGGACGCTTTGTATTCGATGCTAATTGATAAGTAGCGGAAATGAAGCCTTCATCTTCTTCGAACACGAGATCAATATCTTTTATAAGAACCAGAGAGTTTTGCGGTAGTTTCTTTGGTACAATTTCATCGGGAATTAAATTAAAAAACGTAGACGCGTTCGGATTTTTTTTAATTCGATGCGATTTAGTCGCTTCTTCCAGTTCTTTTAAAAGTATTTTGCCAGTTCTCCTAGACGATGCATTTACCTCTAACACGCTAAACAAAAGAAAGACAAAGTTAAAGGACATACATTTAATCAACTTTCAGATAATTAATATTCGATACTAACGTGTAACCAAATTCTTCTGCTACCGCATACACGCTAGCGGTTTTGCCGCTTCCATGTGGTCCTAACAGTACGGCTACTTGATTATTCTCTTGAATTCTCGAAGAAGTACTATCGGAGGAATAGAATTCATCCCCGCTACTGTTATCCTCGTTTCTAAATGTCGCTTTCCATCCAATTAACCATTCTTTTAATTTTGTAGCGGCCTCTTCGTTGCCAACAACTTCCTCGACAGTTGTTGGCCTGTATTTATAAGTCCAATTGCGGTTCTCAAATTGATTTTCTGTATTCCCCTCTTCTATTATCTTCCCTTCTCCAAGAAGTTTGCTTCTCTTTGTTCTCGTTCTTGGTGATACTGTTTTATTAGGATTTTTAGCACGCCCTTTGAAAATTAGCGAAACAGCACTCCACATTTTTCTTGTATCCATGCAGAACTTCTCGATTTCTGTTAATACTTCTGGAATTTTTGCTTTCTTGTTTTTTAATGGTTTTAATTTTACTTCGGAAAAGTCTATCGTAGACTTATAGTCGCTTACATTTATAGCAGGAATGTATTTGGTACAAGGCTTTTCTGGAATATGGAAACTGTACGTTTCGATGCAACTTACTTGTAAGTTACTCAATTGTGTAACATGACTTACAACTGGAAACGGTATAGTACCGTTTACAGTTGTTACTTTTCGATCTATGGTTTTACTCTTATCTGTTATATCTGGTTTTAAAAATAAGCGACGAGCCGCTAAGACATCTGGATCAGGTTTTCGTCGTTTTGTGAACAAAGGAGCTAATTTATCAGATGTTTTTCTTTTTAATTTACTGGCATTATTAATCTCGGAATCGTCTATTGTAAGTATCTCTTCTGAATCTTTGCTTTTAGTTACTTCAGATTTCTTAGAACTTCTTACATTTAATTTAGTTCTTCTTTGTGTTGAAAATATTTCCTCGTCGCTACTTTCATCTGTTATAAAAACAAATAAGAACATTACATAATAATGCAATGTACATTCAAATAATGTTACGTGTAAAAATCATAGAAAAATCAGCGATCAAAGTGTGATGGTTCATTGCCATCGACCACAATGTGGGAGACTCTTGTATTTGGTATCTTCATGTACTAAATATGCTACATAATAGATTCTAGTTATTAGAAAATTTCGAATTACCTGGTACATAGTTTTCATTTTCTGAATTTTGGAGCTTAATCCGTAAAGACCACCTATGCTTTTTTTGTTCGCATTGGTCGTCTTTTCTATTCTTACATGTTGTATTACGGTTCTCGGATTCTATAATATTGATATCATCTATTTTGGAAAACTTTGTATCCAATTTATTTCGTCTATTCAATTGTGTTCCACACTTTGAACTTGAACTATATATATTATGTTGAATAGAATTTTCAGCCATGTGTACGTCAGCCTTGATCACGATGGTAGACATGTTTCCTATATTCGAATGCGTTGAATTCCCTGGAACTTTGCTGTTATACAAAAAAGATATTGAAATTAACATTACCTCTGGTTTTATCAATGAAAGTAATAATATACATTACCTAAAATAATTTAATAAACTGCTGCATGATTGAGTTTGAGTTTGTGTAACAACATTTGTTTCTCCATTACTATTTTTCTTCTCATCTTTTGTAAAGGATTTAATGCGATTTTGAATAGTACGTTCTATTTTTTCTCCTTCTTCAATCTCTGATAGCTTTCTCTCAGAATATCCTTTCTTGTCGGCTAAAGCAACCAACTTTTCTTTTGTCTGTTTCAATTTGGTTTTATATTCTTCAGACTTCTTCATACTTGCTTCATCAGTCGGAGGAAGCTTTGCGGGCGAAAGACTCTGACCCTGTTTCTTACGGTTCATAAGAATTTGAAAAGCATTGGACTCTTCGCGGTTATCTTCTTTATCATCAATAGTTATTAAATCTATAATATCACGATCTTTATTCTTCACTGAACTACAAGGACACGTATCACTGCCGGTACCCTTTTTATCCTTTAATTGCTTTTCAGATTTCTTATTGTTTCTCAATAGACTATCAGAATTACGTTTACCATTTCGTTTCTTATATTTATTGTCATAGTAGGCACCATTGGATTCTAAAGATAAATAATCTAGACTTTTACTCTCTAATTTTTTCAGACTTTCAGATGACCTTTTCGGTGTTTCACGCGAATTTTTTACTTTATTATTTTCCCTGGTAAATGGGCTAGGCGTTTTATCTATCATATCGTTTTTACTTTCTATGATATCGCATACCCTCTCTTTCGTGTTTGAACGTGATATTTTAATTTTAACACGGTTGCGTTTCCCTCTCGGACCATTATTAGCCTCCTTTTCCTGTTTTGCGTCATCATTCGTTACTCCACTAGTTTTCACGGTGTCCACAAGATACTGTGTAATATTTTTCATCCTTCATTACTACATAAAATAAACTATAAATACCTATGAAAAGCTATCCGAAAAAATAATATAAAGTCTTGTCTCTTCACAGTTATACGTAACGCAACATTTTGGCGCCATGATACTATAGTATATACATATATAGTATAGTAAACTTACTTTTTACTTATTTATATTAGTAGCTGCCTTAGACCATATATACTTATAGACCCGGCATAGGTATAGTATGTGCATACAATGCCGTATACCGAGTGGTTCTGAGATTAAAAAATATCTGGTGCCCACATGTCACGGAACGAGATAATTCAAAATGGAGGATAGTGTATGAGACGAAGCACCTGGCTGTTGCGGTAGAAGCGTTGCCAGTGATTACTAGTTGTTACTAGTGAGACAAGCATATAAATAGAAGCGAGATACACAAATATATAAATAAAATGTAAAATATAAAATATATTATATTATTTATTTTTTAAATATATTTAAAATAATAAGAGTAGAGTAAAAATGAAGGAATAATAAAATAAAATACATGTATATATGTATATTACAGTTACAGTTTCCATAAATATTTATACAGAATGAGATGCGATGACGATTTCCCCTTTCCCCTCTCCAACTTCAGCTTCGCGGTACTGCCAGTGTTGTACGACATTAGAAAAGAATTCCGATTTGCAGTAGGTAGATTAGTATCTTTTCGCAACATCTCCAGCGGCGTGACCGAAGCTATAACCGCGCTCAAGAGGGAAATCTAAATCTCGTTTATATAGAACGTATCTTCGTAAATCTCGTGTTTTTCCTTCCTTTATTTTAACCATCATGATTTTAACGCTTTAGTCGAGAAACGGAACGTTATTTACCAATTTTCACCATTTTCAAGAACGCGACGCGTTATCATTTTCGCACGTTCGCGGCATACCTTGGCATAAATCAGTAAAGTAAAAGTTTGGCTAAAATGGGGTACCTCGATGACCCCACATAATTTCGCAAAATTTCTTTTTTATTCGATTTTGAAATACGAATGTATAAATGTGTATGTTATATTAAAATTTAATATATGTATATGTACACATAATATATAATATATAAATATATAATAATTGTGTACATATCTATAATATAACTCATTCTTTTCCTTTATTTTGGGATAGGGAAGGGAAGGGAGTTAAAATAACACTTTAAACCAAATATATAATGAATTAATAAAATATTTTATTTGGCAGAAAAAACTAAAGAATACCAGCATTTATGCTGCTAGGATAAAGAAAACTGCTGAAACGATATCAGTACTAAAAAAACAAAAATTACATTTATAACATAAAGTAAATATCTTATTCAATAACAAAAAAAATATTGCCCGATAAAATAATTAAAAAAAATAAATTTAAAATTATATTAAATTTTAATATATAAATTATTATCGCCATATCTCGAAAATAATATCTCAAAAATAAAAATTGCACTATAATCTCAGATAAAAATAAAATAAATGAACAAATAAGTAAAAATATAATATACTAAGGAGTATCAGATGTGGAATTTTCTTTATACAAAGTTTCTGCATTATGCATTATGACGCGAATCAAATTTCAAAGTATACATTTAATATTTTGCGATTGAAAACCGGACCGCACTACACAAATTGAAGAAACCGTAGATATTCTCCAATATGAGCTGGCATTATGCAACCAAATATTAAATACTATCGATAAATATTAATAATGTCATTCGAAATTCCGGTACTCCGGTACTTTCCCGCCAGTGATAGTTCCCCCCACTACTTTCCCCACAAACTTAGGACGTATTTAGATACGTTCCTGCATCTGGACGCGCATGCGCGAGAAAACCGTGCAATATCCTAGCTATGGGTTCGCGGTCATTCTATCGCGATCCGTTTAGTTTATGATCTATCTTGCCGTGCGTCTGGCACGTATATTCGTGAATCTGCGGAATTTCGCAAACTTTTATCAATCCGATAGCGAGCGAATGTTATCGCGTTTGTCTACGCACTCGATCGATCGTTGGTTCGTTTACCTGTGTGTCCCGTGGTCGTTTTGGGCCGATCGCGAGCGACTGTGAAAAAAATGTCATAAATCCATGGTGTCCGCGTTCCTGCAGAAACGTGGGAGGGGGAGAGGAAGAGAGATGTGTCGGTGGATGAATTACTACAATTTGCTTAATAGCTAATAGACTGCACTCGCGATTCGATTTTTTCCTTCTGTTCGCGTGCCTGGTGTTGATCTCTGGCTGGGGCGGTCTGTGTTCGGTGAACACGGGTCCGTGAAAGGAAAGCGGGGACACGCGATGGTACGGATCACGTAGGAAATAAGCCAGATGTGACGGCTAAACGAGGACCCCGGACCTTGCGCACCAAAGTCCGGCGCTCTAGCCACATCTCTCTGGCGAGCACTGTGCGCCTAGACTTTGAAAAATCATTCGTCTGGTATGCTTTTCACGAGCCGTTCACGATGCCCGCATATGCGACCATACTGCTATATCTCATCCTAGGATTGTTAGGTAATCGTATGCACCATTATCTCCCCTGTTGAACGCTCGCATCCGCGACGCAAATTACACGCTCCGACGCGAAATATTCTTGCTGCGAGCGCGTTATACGAGATGTCGTTCAATCTCGGCTCGCACTTCGTGTGGACCGATGCTGCTCGAGTGTCTCGCTCTCTGTTTACAAACGGTACACGATCGAACACCGATTTCACATATCGGGATGACAGTTTGTTTTGTAATCAAACGGGATCCATTGCGGTCGAAATATAAACGCGTCTTTTTCGCCGAGCTCGAATAATAATAACCGACTTCTTTTATATGTTTACCTGTGGACAAGGTTACGCATATACAATTTGTCGGAAAAAAAATAATTTCGAAAATTCTTCTCTTTAAAAAAAAATTGAATTTTAACAACGAACACTATTCCCAACACGTATTTTAATAAATATTTACATTTATGTAGAGGAACGTGTATGCTCGTTGTTTTTCTGTATGTATCATCAGAAATGATCATTTCTAGGACCTACTTCAGGGCACGATGTCAAAGGTTCTTCGGTATGCGAATTTTATAATGAAACACTATGCACCAAGTCCCAGCAGGAGTGTTCCGGAAGGGAGGAATGCGGTCCGCACGACCCAGGGAAAAGAAACCATTGTTATGTACTGTGGCAAATCGACAATGTCACTAAAAAGTCTATAATTAAATTGAAGGTAGAAATAGAATGTTTACTTTGTTCCTCATCGCTTTGAAAATTGGAAATAACACTGTTACATGTTGCAGGGATGTTTCCTGGATAGTAATGATTGCTACGACAGGCCGCATTGCATTGAGAACAGTGCAGAGAGGAAGAAGGAGTTATTTTTCTGTTGTTGCGATGCCAACATGTGTAATCAGAATTTTACATGGGATCCCCACCCTACATCCTCCTCCAAACCTATCCAACCTTCTGTTATTCACGGTATGCATCTGCTTCAATTATCATAGAACTCTATTTATCCAAGTTTGTCGAGAAACTAGGTGGTGTGGGTTAGAATAAGTTACATCGATCGTCTCCGTCCGTGTTGAAATAATGACTCATTAGTAATAAGATAAATAGAGTTCTTATGGAGTAAGAATTGTGCTGTTTATTCTTGATCGTTAAATATGATTATGTTTCAGAATCAGAACCCGTTCCAAACACAGAACAACAAATAATCACACTTGTTTTATCAGTATCCATACCCATGTTCCTCCTTGCTATTATTTTACCATTTTTGTATTGGTGCTACCGACGTAGGAAGTTGGGATATTTCAACGAGGTTTGGAAGACATATGTACATAATATCAAATTACTAAACGTTATTGTTTTGTTTTTGGTGTGGTACTACCAACCCCGGTTACCGTACAATACTAACACGAGATTTTTATTTAACAGGTACCAACGTTGGAACCTCTCCCACTGCCACAGCCATCTCCTAATTTAGGATTGCGGCCGATCCAGCTTCTGGAGATCAAAGCTCGGGGCCGTTTCGGAGCGGTCTGGAAGGCACAGCTGAAAAACGAGATTGTCGCTGTCAAGGTGTTCCCTGTACAGGACAAACAGTCTTGGCAAACCGAGCAAGAGATCTTCAAGCTTGCGCACATGGATCACGAAGATATATTACGTTTTATAGGCGTCGAGAAGAGGGGAGACAATTTGCAAGCGGAATTCTGGTTGATCACTGCCTATCACGAGAAAGGTTCACTATGCGATTATTTGAAGGCGAATGTCGTCACGTGGCCCGAAATGTGTAGAATAGCAGAATCTATGGCAAGGTATCATTATATATTACTACATCGAGTGGATTTCTCACTAGAAATGGCCGGTTTCTGAGAATATTCGAGAACCCTAATACTAATGTCTGTTATTATCCCGAGGATTTTCTTTGTAACAGAGGTCTGATGCATCTACACGAGGAGATACCGGCCAACAAAGCAAACGGCTACAAACCTGCTGTGGCTCATAGGGATTTCAAGTCGAAGAATGTTCTGCTGAAAGCCAATATGAGTGCCTGCATAGCAGACTTTGGTCTGGCACTGATATTCCATCCTGGGAAGCCTTGTGGTGATACACACGGACAGGTATGTGATGTCAGAAATCATCCTGGTGGAGAGTCAAGGAACATGCATCGTTAATAAGAATACTGAGCGTCCACCAGAATTCGTTTACACATAAGAATTCATTATTGTCTGCAGGTTGGAACAAGGAGGTACATGGCACCGGAGGTATTGGAAGGTGCAATTAATTTCACGAGGGACTCGTTTTTACGGATCGACATGTACGCTTGTGGTCTTGTGCTCTGGGAATTAGCTTCTCGATGCACCGTACAAGATGTAACTTTTTATTTATTAATCTGCCTAACCCGCGCTCTGTGTTTATATAGGTAATTGTTACGAATTATTTTTTTGTTCGTTTGTTCAGGGACCAATAGGGGAGTACAGATTACCATTCGAAGATGAGGTGGGTCTTCATCCGACGTTAGAGGATATGCAGGAGAGTGTTGTGCATAAGAAAGAAAGGCCACTTATTTTGGAAACGTGGCGCAAACATCCCGTGAGTATTATGTGGTACAATGCATTATATTGTTTGAAGGATTGATTAATTGAAGTGTATAAATACACAATCTTAGGGACTTCAATCGATATGTGATACAATGGAAGAGTGTTGGGATCACGATGCTGAAGCACGACTTTCAGCTTCTTGTGTAATGGAAAGAGTTGCTACATTGAGTAGGACGCTTGTTTTAAATTCATCGACGTTAATAAGAGTTGATAATACCAACGAGACTATCACCACTAAGGAATCTAGTATGTAGTTGATCTACGTGTATTATAGCTTTAGTTACATTGCACAACCATCTTCTGTATCATAAAATATTTTTACTATCACATCAATGAGGAATGTTCGAATATTTGCATGTGATTTTATGATCATTGTTTCTCTGCTTTTCTATCAATTTCTCGATCTTTCTCGGTTAGAACTTTCTATTATTTTAAAACTAAATTTAAGATATTGTGATTTCGTTTAACATGTAACCATTCGGATTACGAACGCTATCATATGAATTATTAACATTTAGTTTGTTACTGTTATATGGATTTACTTATTGGAATTATGGATTATTGGTGTGAAAGACAATTTATTGCCAAAGGTTCCAACCCCCGTAATATTTTCAGATGTGTATGTTTTGCACACATGAATCTTGTGCAACTATCAAACGTACGGTAAAATTAATAGTTCTTTGTGCATGCAGTATTACTGTGACTGGCACAACCGTTGCGATTTTTCTTTTTCTTTGATCTTTACTCTTTCTTTAAAAAATCTAAAACAAGTTCCACGTTAGTAAATTTGGATCTCTAATGGGACGATCACATTCCTCATTGATGTAAGGCAACCATGCAATGAATGTTCAGAGATAACAAGATGGACAAAGGAAAAAAATGGAAACACTAGCCAAGTGAATTTCAGTAATTCTGTAGAGTGGTATCGTATGTGAATTGTTGCCTCAAAAAAAAAAGATGTCTTGACAACCTTATACAAAGTACCTGGTAGGAACAGACGAGTTAACTGATTGGAAGCCATGAGGAATTTATTAGGACTTTGCACGAAATAAATGATATTAACTAACTCTCAACGATATTAGCTAACTCTGATTATTTTGCATTTTTGTAATATATTATATTTAAGACGACTAGCTTACTTCACGAGATAAGATTTTCTCCATGAACTCTTAACTTCATTTACTATCCTGTTCGGACAATTTCCGAGAACCATACATCTTTATTGAATTATGCTTGTTTTTTTACTGTTATCGTCTTCAAGACATTCGAATGGTAATAGTCATTGCATCAGCCTGTACATACATACGCTAGACACATTAAATAATCAAAATTAACGTCACGGTGTCACACGTTCATGGATTAAATTTGATCGAGCGAAGTAATAGTCTTCCTGTTAACGCTTTGCTTCGATTATGCTAGTTTATTTGTGAAAGTATACAATGTTCTCGATCATGGTAACATTCTCTAGCTCATACGAGAAACGAGTCTTGCATCCAGTGTACACGCAATGGATACGTGAAGCCTTGAATACGTAATTATTGTATACTATTTATGTATTAATATTTAACGAAGCGGAGCATCTTGTTTGAATCAACGTTCTACAGTTCACATAAACGTTACGAAACGATGGCCAAGCTCTTGATAAAAAAAAAACGCGCGCATTCACGTTCATTCAATCTAACACGCTTTCACTACTTTTATTTATTTATAGTATAAACCCCAGTAAATATTCACTGAAGAGTTGACGAATTTAATGGTTTCTATTCAGACAATACTCTTTTTTGGAAATCCAGGATTTTATATTGTCTTTGCTCTCGATGCCCTTCCAACTCGTTTCCATTAAAGACTGCATAACCAGACTGGTAATAAGTTTATGAAGTATTTAATAATATCTCAATCGATTGTCAACCTGTGGTTATAATACTCGGAACTATGTGATAGAACAGAATTTCTCCGTGTTCAATACCTAACTGTACGAAGGGAAAGCAATAGCCGTTCAAGATGCACGTTTCAAATAACCAAGATTTATTTAAATTTTCGTTTTACCGAGTCAATTTGTGAGTGAAAAACACAAGTCTTCTACTTGCTCCGAGTTGTCCCTATTAGGACTGCCATGTAGCGAATAGCGAAAGTCCGGCGAGGAAACTCTCCTTTTTCATAAAATGAACGTGGTCATGACTTCTAAATTAGTTTAACGTCATTCAGAACGGTGTAATTGCACTACAAGCTGTGATAATAATCGTGCGGATTAAGTGTTACAATAATGTAAACGGGGCCTAATTATATTTTTCACTCTTGATCGTAATCGGAGCAAGTAGAAGACAGTGATTCGTTTTGTTTTTTACACAATGGGCTTTAACAGTGCCAAAAGGGTATAACAAGTACATGCACACAATAGAGAGCTTCTTTGTCTTTGTATGTTCGTTTCTAGTTGCGTAAGACACGTCGGAGTCGGTAACGTGTAACTATTAATCTTAAAGGTACACAATGTTACGAATGGTTGATTAACCCATGGGTGATTGTATAGTATTACGTTTATTTTATAGAGGATGCAGATCTTTATGTATAATATTCAATCGTACGGTACACAGCGTAATTGTAATAATGTTAAGCGAGATCGGGATATCATAGAGCACAGAGTTTATTTAACACAGTTACCTTAACGAGAGACAGTCGACCATACGATGATCCTGTACATTCGAATCGACCATGGGTTAACTACTTCTTCTATTATCTAGATTTAAAACAAATTTTTGGACTTTTACATATCGAAAAAAATGGCAGACGATTCTGCATTCTTTAAAGAAAATTCCATTATAAATCTCTCTCTTCTTTTTTAATTTCCTACTATATATAAATATATGTGATGTATATGTTGAGAATTTTTATTTGTAAAAATCATGTGTAATAAGAATAGTCTAAAATCTCTCATCATTGCTAAATCGTTGCAAGCAAAAAGGGGAAGAAAGATGTCTCTGTGTAAAAAGTTTGGGAAGCGATATATGCATTTGACGAAAAACAGATTGATCAGTTGAGACGAAGACTGATGATACGAATAAAACGTTTGTTTACAATAAAACGAGGAAAAAGAAAGCAGCTT
Source organism: Lasioglossum lativentre (assembly GCA_916610255.1). Lineage (NCBI taxonomy): Eukaryota > Metazoa > Arthropoda > Insecta > Hymenoptera > Halictidae > Lasioglossum > Lasioglossum lativentre. The sequence goes on along the minus strand of OU744357.1, from coordinate 16,562,311 downwards.
TTCAATTTTATGGTCTGTAGTGTATAGACTAATATAGAAAATTCACATAGAGTGCAATGGTGAGGTATTCTGTATTTTGAAACTCCTTGTACATAAATAGCTAGATATACGAATCATAGACAATGTGTACAACACGTATCATGCCACATTGCTTGTCTCTTACTGGAATCAAATACCATCAGTATATGTATTATGGAAGTTAGGTTTTAATATTGACAGTACCGTAATGGCATTCCAGTCACCTATAATATACTGTATATTAATGTAAATCAATATTGTAACTTGTGACTTTTAGTATAACGCAAATTCTGATCGGTATCGTCGGTGCAGACATCATTCAACATTTTTATTAAAAATTAGAAATTACAAAAAACTCTTCGATCATCTTCTGCCAATCTTAAATACAATCACATTCATTTTTCTGCCGCAGTTGATTGTATTAATTGCTCGCAGTCAATTGCAAACGCTTTCGTTCACACGATAAGGGGGCAAAAACAGCATTTGTTGAAATCGTGTCTGTGAAAACAGTGAATGTCTTTTTGTAATGTAGCATATTAAAGTGACGAAATACTTCCAGATTCTATGACCAGCTTTGTATCGAGCATAACACATAACGCATCGTTCGGCATCAGTGTACACACTTTCTGACACTGTTGTTATAATCTCAGCAATTCATTAGATGGTAATTGTTTTCACGAAACAATTTGTTCGACCATGTACCCTCTTTTAATTATACGATATTATAACGCAGACTGATCAGACATATCTGTCTGACATCCAGTCTAATATGAATAAAAAGAGATTGTACATAAATTTTAGTAAGATGTAATTTAGCGAGTAAGAGTATAAAATGTAAAGAAAGACAGAAAAAAAGCAGAAAATTTCTCGTTTATCGTTTAATAGCGAAAATACAACTCATAGCAATAGAATGTTCCTACGCACATTGGATGTAACCGATTTCAAAATTTTTGTAACGATGGCCTGACGAGTTTTTGCGCCACAGGTGTGCGGGATCGTTACTTTTTGAAGCAATTGAATAAAATGTGTTGATTTTAGCACGTAATTCTTTTTCTCATAGTTCGTATAGAGGGTGTGCCGAGTAAAGAAAGGAAGGAAGAAAGAAAGAAAGTTCCTTATAGTAGAAAATCATCAAGGCGGCGATCGTAGGCTTTTACGTAGTATAAAAAAGAGAAAAGAAAATAGTGGTGCTTGAGAAAACGTAATATAATCTTGAAACTTAAATGTTTAGATGAATTTCATGTAGGATAACGACATAATAAAGGAACTAATGAACTTTTTCGAGAGGCAGGCATGCCAGCAAAGAACCGAACGGAATTAAACAAAAATGGAAGGTAAAAACAGTTCTACAGACAGATTGAAAACGATCGATGATTCAGTTTGGGTTCAGCGCAATGTACTAGTTACAACGTGATTAATTTTCTACACTACGCGCATTCGTAATACCGTTATATTCTAAAGAAACAGGATGCCTTACAGGAAGTATAGTATGATAGAAAGAAAATATACAGAAAAAAAGGAGTTACAATTACAATTGTAGACTTTATTTGATTACACTGTGTGTATGCCCTTCTGCATACGAAAGAATACATGAAGCAAGTAAAAAAATGTGATTTTTAGCGAACCACAAGCGCGCGACGATAATAATTTATACACCAGATGAACTTAAAAAAATGAGAGACGCTTGTTAAACAACACAATGCGACGTATGGAATCGATACTCGACTAAAAATATAAGTCACAACGGTAAAAATAAAAAAGTTCGACGTGTTTTACACTTCGCACGATCGCGGTTGATAAACCTTACTCGCCTATACACTATGATCACAGTTACATTCATAATAATCGTAAGTTATTACATGTCATTACCGTCTTTATCATCCGTAATTATTATCATATATTTTTACTGTATATATGTACATTTCTGGTTATAAATAGGTGTATGTTCAATCTCATTAAATATAATCTGGTTTGAAAGCCTATGACTAGCGATACCTATTTTCTTTTTCATACTCTTGATGATGGTTGTTCGTGAGTGGTAATAATACTATTCGCAGTTTCCGATATAAAGTCGAAGCAATTCAAACAATTATGAGTAATAACTAGACTGCGGAAATTTATGCATCTGCAGCATATGCTCTCTGCTTGATCCGTTGAAAAAATGCAATCGAACGAAAACCTCGAATCAGTTCGTTTTAACTGTGCTGAACACATTCGCATTGAACGACGCACACTATGTTTTTCAATTCTTCAAAATTGTATTTCAAAATAAATGAGTAAAACATGTATTAAAAGTTAGAGACATTAAATAAATAAAAATTTGCCGTGTTTTCTTTAAAATAACGTAACGTTACAAAGCGTCGCAAACTCACCGAGCAACTGAAGAAACGAGCACCCGGTTGCGAATGTGTAAATAATAAGAATAGTTAAAAGGTAGAACTGGATAAAATTCCTAGCGCAGGAAAATCAATCTCCGAACTCGTGTATTCGCCTCGATAATAAAACGATAAAAGGAAAAATGTGAAAGAATGCTGAGTTCGCATGAAAGTCCGCGGTCTAGTAATAACAATTACTATATGATATCTTTAGAAACAATTCTATGCCTTTCCTTTGATACACTGTACACGGCTTTCTTCGTCGCCTCGTCGAATATATATTATCTTCGCGGTTGCGCGATTCAAATCTTTGAAACTTTCGTCGCACTAAACGTGTTCCCCCGACACAGACATTAGGTGTGGGGCTAAGTCTGAATATTGTACACACACCTCCTTGGAACCAAACCTTTCCGATCGCCTCTCGCGCATAACAACCACTTGCTATCCACCTCTAGAATCACTCTGAGCTTCTCGCCTTCTCCGAACGCGAGCAGCATTTTGTTGTCCGACGGAATTCTCTGTGTGATAGTGCGCACCTCTCTGGAACCGAGATGCGCGAGCTGTTATTTAACTAATCTACAAGAACGAGAACAGAGAAAGAAACGAAACGATTAAAAAATATAGAAACCAATCTGGCAACTGAAAGGGGTGCGTTGGGTTCGCAGCGACGCACGACTGCAACTAAAATCATGAACAATATTCAGGCTTTCTCGTGAAACTGAAAATAGGTAAAAAAACCAAATAAAGAAAAACCTTGTTCATACTTTTAACTCATTCCAGTTTTCCGATCTCTGGTGCTACTTACTTGAGAGGCTTTTTTGCTGGAGGATTTCTCGCAGCAGCAGCAGCAGCATGGCTGGTTGGTCTCGGCAAAGACGTGGACGCTGCCCGTCTTTGCGGGGACACCATGTTCTTCTCCTTAGACGTTAAACCGTAAGACTTGTAGGGCAGAGAGCTGGGACGCGCCAAGTGAGTTCGTGCTGTTCCCACATGCTCCTCGTCCACCCTGCTGGTACGCTTTGTTGTCTCTTTGTTCCTTAACTCTACAGGCTTTTTTGGTGCGGTTTTCGGTGTCGACAGCATCACCGGTTTCTTCAACGACGGAATTCCTGAGACAGGGGACCTCGTCGTCTTCACGGGCCCTGTATTATTCGATTGCTTTACCGGGGATGTGAGAAGCCTGGGAATCTTCGATTTCCCTAAACTAGTCGGTGTCCGTGTTGGCGACATCGGCGACGTTGTAACCGGCTGATTCTTGGCCTCCTCCTTTCCGACCATCGACTCCCACTTCTCCTGAATTTTTCTGAATTTTGCCTCTCCGATCATGTTGTCCTCGTCATCCGTTTTATTCTCTGGACTGTGGGATTTCGCGTGAGCTACAGGATGATGATGATGGTGCTTATTCGATGCCCTGTTCAACGGAGAGTGCTCCAAACTATCGGTATAGTCCTCGGAATCCTCGGATGTTAGCTTGTCCAGGGCCCGGAACGCTTTCGAGCCTATGGGATTGCTTAAACGTTTCTTAACCGTCTCCATGTCAGACTTGTGCTGGCCAGATTTCTCGTTGTAGTTGTTGTAGACGACACAGGATCTCGGTCGTACTTTCCTAGGACTAGAAACTACCGTGCAAGCGTCCGTCTTATCAAAATGATGGTCCTTCGAAGCGATATCGACGTTCCTAAAGTTTACGGCCTGCAAAATTTCGTTTCAACAAAGTGTTAGCGATGGGTGCTAGAATGGGGAAAAATTGTTTGGCTGTAGTACTCACGCTTATATTATGATTATTTAAATTTCCAAAGCTATTGTGAAGCTGGCGATACTGGTACAGAAGGTCCAACTGAAACGGGCAGAAAGCTAGAGGATTTAAAATGTGCAGGAGAGCGTCGACGACCTCGCGCGCGTTCGCGTTCCCCAACGCGCTCACGAATAAACTGTTGTTGTTGTAATGCTTCCTTAAGATCGATTCCCTTGTACACAGGTACGCGAACCACGCGTCTAGAGCTCTTAAACTGAAAATATAGATAAAACTAACACAGTTGGATTTATCAATCTAACCGTGTAATGGTAATCGTCTTAGGCTTACTTTAATAGACCAAATACAAATGCGTGAAACTTCAACATCCCCTCGGTGATAACGTCTTCGCCATTAATCTTTTGTACTAGTTCGTTCAACGTCTTAGTAACTGGCCCTTGCTGAGAAGACGCTTCGACGACCTGCCAAACGCTATTCGTTATTGGTCCAAATGTAGAATTTAGGTGTGGCTTCAGTCCGTCCGACATGATGGCATACAAAGCAGGACACAGATGACTAAGACAGATTTGTGCGCATTCGCTCTTATCACCATAATTCTGTCTACTGTGGATAGACTCTCCGTTCCAATATTTCAACAATAAATCCACCGCCTTATTCACCGATAATATCATCTCTGAAAAATTCTCTGCGTTAGTGGATGCTTCGCTGGCATCGTTACGGTAAAAGAAAATAGTAATTTTGTTGATGATGTACTTCGTTTGTCGTCTAAATCTAGCGATCTGCTCTCAGGACTCGTGTCCCTCCTCTCCTCCGTAAGCGCACAATCTTTAGTCTGCTCGTTTGGAACTGCAGAATTTAAATTATTGGTCTGAAACGAATGAACATATTCCTGTAATACTTGCCACAAATAGAACACAAGTCGAATTGTCTAAAAGAATAGTTTTAAGCTTCTTTAGATTAACACTAGGCTTACGGGAGCCGTAATAAATTTCTAAGAAATATTTTTATAAAGTAATGTAAAACCGTCACTTTCAGTGCTCTGTAAATCTAGCGTTAAACGATGCGTCGATTCCGATACACTACCTTATTGTCTAAGTATTTCTTTCTTTGGTTTACAGCAAAGCTGACAGTCTTTTTCTGAGATTCTAGCATATCGGTAGTTTTGGTAACGTCCTTGTTCATTCGAAGAGCCAAGAACTTTCTCACGTATGATCTTAATTTAACATCAGGGTCCTCAGTGTCCCCGTCGCTGCTCTGCGAGCTGAATCCGCTGCGTTTCAGATACTCCTCCAGCTGTTTCACATCATCCTCGCTATTCTCCAAAGCTTCAGTCTCTATGTCTCCTGTGCTGTTTAAATCGTTTATCCTCTCGTGGCACCTCTCCTCCATCTCGTCGACGTCCTTCTCGGAGTCGACGATTTTCCCACGATACAACAACTGCAGGTCGTTGTTCATGTAATACGGCTCTTGCAAGGACATCCTCTTGTTCACCTCCGGAGCCTGATGATCCTCTATCTCTTCCACATCCCCCATCTCGAACATGCTGTACCTCTTGCTCGCAGGAGCAACTTTATTTTTCCTTAAAATACTTCTAGGTAAAGGTGGCCTCGGCGGCACTTTCCCATTCGAGAGGTCACGATCGGTCTCACGATCTCCGTGCGGCAAGGAGATGGATCTCTTCGGGAGCGACGGGCAGACCGTCTTCGATTTACTGACTTGCTTGTACGCCTTCTTATCGTTACTCACTAAACTGGCCTCGGAACTAATACTATCGTAACGGTAAAGATACAACGGGTTGGTCGCATTGTTCGACGTCTGCTGGTTCGTCGAGGAGTCGGTCAGTATCGTGGAAGATCCCCGGTACCCGGAGGACGGTTGTGTCGCGGTGCTGCTCGTGGAGGACGTGTTGTTTGGCATGATCTCGCTGATCGGTCGAGACTTGTGACGCATCGGCGGCGACAAACAGAACAGCGGCTTCTTCATCTCCTCGTTGATGTTGATGTGCTTGGACACCTCGGGAACATCGTGCAGGATCTTCTTGTACTCGATAGGCAGAAGGAATGTCAACGACTCCCAGTCTTTAACGTGCGAGAAACCACGCTGACGAAGAGCGTCTATGTCGTTGCACGAGAACGGTCTGCTGGATGATCTACCGGTGTTTTGTCTCCAGCTGACCCTGTTTCTCCCGTAGCACTGCGGCTTCAACGCTACGTTGTCCATCCTCGTGTCTTTGATATTGAGAAACGATAAATCAGGTAACGCGTAATTTGGGTAAACAACGTATACTGGTTTCTTATTAACAATTGTCTCCCTAACAGACGGATTCTCTTTCTCTTTTTCCGCCGGTGGTGGTGGTTCTGGGAACAACAGCGACGTCTGAACACCATTGTCCTCCGTCTCGGCTATTGCCTGAATGCCCGTAGTTTTGCAGACCGAGTACTTCTTCTCCAACGATCGTATCCACGCCGTTTTCTTCTGCTGATCGAACCCGTTCGAGATCACGTCGAAACTGTTTTGGATATTGTCGTTGTCGTGTGTTAAATCGGACTTGGACATACTTTCGGATAGTTCCTCCACGGATGCTGACGATATCATTTCATCTTTTTGCTCAATGATCATCGACGAATGTTTTGGAATGTCGTTACAAAGGTCCCCCTGCTGCTTTTCCGCCTCTTGGTTATTGCGGAGATCTCCTTTCACCCAATTGATGGAGAAGTCACTTTCCGGTAGCTGGCATTTCGAGCTAGTATTGTTTAGATTTTTCCGTTGTATTTGCGTATTTGTATTCGTATTAGTACCACTATCACTAGCGCTATTGCTTGTAGGCCATCCGTTATCACTGACAGAATCCGACTGGTCAAAAGTCAGACTCATTCCGTCAGCGCTCATGCTCTTCTGTTTCATAAATAATTTAACAAGGCTCAAATTCTGTAGCTTCTTCCCCGATGATGATACGTGTTCCCCGCTGTCGGAGCATTCTTCGTTAATTGAACGGCTCATTACGGATCCTGAGCTGTGCGACTGTTGCGCATGGTTATTCGATTCCGCGGAGTCGACCTGTTAACAAATAAATATTCCGATTTAAGTAGTTGCATCTCGTTATGAAAATTTCGTTGGATTATTTGTTTCTTAGACTTCTTACAGAAAAATTTAGAGGTACGTTGTTGATGTGCTGTAGTTGAGTAGTGGCCTGAGTAAGATCCGGCAGGCTCTGACTCCTCTTATTCGCCCCGGGCATGATATTCCCAACACCTTGTAAAAATTCGGGATTCGTGTTGTTGTTGCCCGAGGGATGGCGAGTCATGATTTTGTTCATAGAAGAGTGCTTCAGGTTGCTCCATGTGGTATAAATCTTCGAGTCGGAACACGCCATCGATAAATCTAACACGTTTTTCAAGTCCGTAGTTCTATTGTAATATGTTTCCGGCGCCTCATCATGTTTCTGCTTCTCTGTAAGAAAAACCGTACAGCGATTTATATCGACACTTACTGCAACTGTGCGACGGTAAATAGTTTACCTTGATTTTCAAAATCTTGAGAGCCATCCGAATACATTGTGATACTACCCTCAAAGGCGATGGTGTAGTTATCTTTGTTGTTCACTTGGCATGTCAACAACATATCCTCGCAGTCCAGAGAGTCGACGCTGTAGCTACCCCCTGGTGGTAGCACGGGTGTCTCTTTCAGAGGGGAAAATAGCAATGACGATTTGCAAATGGAAATCGTGTCCGTCGTCGAACAGGCAGAATCTTCTCCCTTAAATTCAAGATACATCGTTATTACATTCCACGTGCGTACCGATGCGATGCATCATGCAGTTTGCAGAACTAGCAGAGCTGATTTCCATGCAACGTAATGTTAAATGGCGCAACTCGATTAATTAGTTCGACAATCTTTCAACATCTTTCTCGTTTTTTATTGTGTTTGTGAACAAATCAGCTTCAACTCATTTCCTTCGGTGGACATGCAGAGAAACTGCAACCAAACTTGCATTTTACTTTTGTAATAAGCATAAAACTCAAGTCAGTTTAAATCTCTGTTCTTTGTTGTCAACATAGGGCAAAAGAAACTGAACGTTTGCAGCCATTGTCATACCTGGCTGCTGGTATGAGGGCTGATAGATGAACCGATGTCAAGCTTTTCCATAACGGATCCAGATATACTGGCATATCGTTCCCTTTGATAGTTAAACTGCCACGAAATTGGAATACACAATATGTTTAGAACAAGCTAACTGTGATTTACTTAACTATCATGAAAGATCTTTTCTATAGAAACAAGATATTTCATAAAAATAACCATCTGCCTCAAAATCTGAATAATAGAAAACTTGTTTCGCAACTTCATCCGCAACATAACATTTAGAGAATGATGAATTATGCTACCGATAGCATACACAACCGTCTGTATTATATTTACCTCCGAATGCTGAACAGGATCGGTGCACATAACAGGCAGAGCTGTAAGCAAAGTATGAATGTCTGCGGTACGAAAACTTTCCATATCGATTTCAGCCAAGTTAGCATCCAGATTGCGGGCCAGATCGTCATAGTAACCCAGATCCTCTCGGGAATACGAAGCAGAGAGCGAGGACAATACACTAGGATGAATATGAAGCCCTCCATCTCTGTAGCTGAAACGTTATGCACAATTATAAGCTCTATCCGAAAAAATTGATACGCAAACACTATAAACATACCCGTAATCAACGACCCACTGATACTCTACATTATCCTGCACAAATTCCGAACTGATCAAGTCGTGTTGCATAGAATCTGTAGCAGGATTGGAATTGCAATCAGAGCCTGGTGTTTGTGGATCTTCCATCACTGCAGCCCCTTTGCCTACACCTACAACACACAATGTTGCATACATTAGTATAAAAATAAGACCAAATAAAACAAGAGGCAGAATCAAAAGAAAACAATCAGCAGCCAACAATGCAAATGCACGTACGCAGAGTAGCAATGTTTTTGAAGCGTGTTTGCCCTTTCCGGTACATTGCGAACGTCGTATTTTTTAAAGGCAGCAGCAATGTCAACAATTATATGATTAGACGAAACGTATTCCCATTGTTTATGGTCCGTGACAGGTGTTTGTAGTTAAACGTTCGGGTTAGTCGCGGTCGGTCCTTGAAACGGACCACGTGGGTAAACAAACACAGCCGAATTTCACGGTGACATTGTTGCATTATCGCGGGTTGATGATGCACTCTGCCTGATAACGATGCACTATCGATGTACCGCGCACAGAGTGAACAACGGGCTCGCGATAACCGACGACTGACATTTCTACGACGCTACGAAATAATGGGAATCTGTGGAGTTAGGTCTCGATAAAACCACCGACGACGCACTGATAAGGATGTAAGTATTTTTCCTCATCCGCCGTGCGCTCGTCGAACGTTCACGATAAAGTAGAATTGTCAGCCAATGACGTCAGGCTAAGGTTATGGCGGACGTATTCGAGCGAGCGCGTTCGTGCTCCGTATCGGGGATGATCAAGGCTGCGCTCGTCATTGTGGTGCTCTTAAGAGGGCGTGTTTTAAGGTTAACTGTCACGTAATAAATAATTAATCGATCGACTGGAGCATGGTACTTTTAGATTAGGCAATCGGCAACGTCTTTGAGCGCGCGTGACACAAAGACGCTCTCGAAACCACTTCCTCTGAACGGCAAACTGTACTACAAATTGCTACAAATTTAGTGAAGGAACAAAACCTATAATATACAAAGTCATGCGTTGTTTTGAATCATGCATAACGCGCGATAAGAGCCTCGAATGATTGACCGTCGACCACCGAATCGATACGTCACGGCAAAAATATCCGTGGACATGTGCGATCGATTCGAATTTTTAATCGATCGATGGAAAAAGGAAAATGATCGTCTTGTGATATGACGAGAGATTCGATTGTGTTGATCGTTTATCGTGATTAATCGTACGGTAGGTTAGGTCTTATCGGGATCATGGCTAGTAAAAGGTGTAGGAATACACTTTTCTCGCCCACTGTAAGTAAGTACGTAGTCGTTGATTATTAAAAAATTGTTGTATTGTCGCGATGATGGTGTCGCAAACCATAGCGCACGCGCGCGCGCTATTATTCGTAGTTAGTAGTCGAGAGAGTTGACGAACAGGATAGACAATAGGTTTGAAATAGTATTTAGATTATGTACATACTATGATTCGGAGATTTAGTTTTGAGCGTAAATCAGCAACCGTACCTCGAATGATTCGTTTCCACCGCATCGCCACGGTCGCTGGACTCTGGTTCTACGGAAAATATTTACGCCAGATAAATGTTAACCGAAAACACTAATGCCCACGACCATATGGCGACAACCCGCCCGTCGCTCATACTTAGAAATTCATTTTAACTGCACCTACGGAGCACACCGTTTGCTCGCGCGGCGCATGAGCATTGCCGATCCAGCGTAAAGGGTGGGCAAAAGGAAATCGGATACAACACGATCGAATTAAGGTTACGTTACGACTCATTGGAGAAATATCTGCCCGCTAAAATTCAAAGACGGCGTTCTATTCTTCCAGAAAAATTCGGGTTAGGGTCGGGTTCAGTTTGGGACCCGAAAATTCCTGACACTGTTACCCGAGGTTGAAGTCGAGTCGGGTAGTGCTCGGGTTGGGTCGGAAATACGAAAAATTATAATGTTCTGGTACCCGAAAGTCGTACATTTCGGGTTCCCTACTCCACCCGACTTCGAGTTCGGGTTCCCGAAATTTCCGGGTACCCGAGTCTCACGAATTTTCGGGTCCCGATCCGACCCCATCATCATCCGACCTGAATCATCAAAAACCGAACCGAGGAACGGGTATTACTTACCCGCCCACCCCTAAACAGCCTACGAAATTCTGTTCAAAACTAATCCTACCACGACCGGTCAAATGATGGGTTCTAAATTTTTTATGTTTACAATTAAAATTTTTATTAGCGATTTTACATTTACTGAAATTATAAAAATGCTATCGTAAGAAATGATTTAATAAATATCTTCACGAGAGCACATATATTACAATAAGAACCGTGAAAAGTCTAAATAAATTAAGTCTTGTCATTTTTATAAGGCAACTGTTACTTTTACAGCACGTTTAGTGTTAAAGTCCATCTGTATTTTTAGGTAACAATTAAACTAACAAAGGGATTTTTTCTGGAATGAAATAATCAAATTGCAGACCAAGATGGTTTTCCGCTGTATACCGTGAAAATGGTAAGAATTGTCATCGTTTATTCGACGTCCCTTTCGATTCTTCGGTTAACTTTATTTCCGAGTTCCAGCACAGTCCCGATGGCAAGGTAAATCAACGTGACTTGCATTACGAATGACAATTTGACGATGGATGAAACTGTTGCACGTTCGATGGTCCTAACCTGTTAATCGATCGATTGGCTCGCGATGAACTTGCGTATAAAACTCTGATTTCAATGCTAACGGTTGATCATGTAAGCTTTAATTTGTACATTTGAATTTCAGTGGCTGCATTTAGCTATTCAAATTCTCGCGGCTGAATTTATAGCTATTTAAATTCGAGCGATTGAATTTCAAGCATTCGAATTTTAATATTTGAATTTAAACATTTGAGTTTGAATATACATATTTGGATTCAGACTTGAATATTCGAATGCTAAGCAGCAGTATCGAGTCAAATGGTAAACAAGTGGTTAGACACAAGAATTTTTCGCTATATCTACAATGAAGAAAATAAACGATGGAGTAGAGCGGGCGAGTTGTCTCGTCGTCGCCGGTCAACAGGTTAGCATTAACGGACTCGGTTTTCTATCTCGGCAGAAAAATGATTCGCGTTGGTTCGTTCTCTGGGCAGTGTGGAGGGCACGAGTTAATTTTAGCGAGGCGTTGAACGAGCTAACGGAGGGTAGGGGGTGGGGGGATGAAATTGAAGAGCCGAAATTCGCAAGCCGACGAAAATTTTACGCGTGCGATATATAATCCGGGAATACTTTTGCCAGGGGAACCGGTTCGTTTCGGTGAGACTCGTGTTTGCGCTTCGCGATTTTCTGGCGAGGTGAGTTAAATGGTTAGCCTTTACTCGGAACTTGCTCTTGTGTTTGTTGTCTTCTTATGTTTGTATGCCCGGAAAACATTTTTTTATTTGTCGGAGTTTTTCAGGTAACTTGACCGAGCTTGCGTGTTTTGAAAACAAGACATTTACGCTTTTGTACGGCGTGCACATATGTATGTATGTACATAATGTGCTTTGCCAGACGGCAAACGCACGATTATTTAAAAGCAGTAGCACAGAGAGAAAGAGAGAAAGAAGAAACGCGGCAAAAGCCTCTGGAAATGGTATAGAGCACTCCCACAGAGTTTGCTACTCGAAATAGTAGGACGCGACGCCATTTCTCACGCAAGACTGTGGGAGAGGAGTTTTTTAACTTGGGGAAACCGACTCTTTAGTCCCTAAACGAGGAGGAAACGTCTGACACATTCCTAGGTAGTCGTAAATCACTTTCTACGCCTTTGAGGGATTATACGAGGGGCCTTCTACTGTATTAGTTTGTCTCTAAGAAACCTGAAGTGTACCGCTTGAAATGAAACAAGATATCCCTTCCTTTGTCGATAGTCTCGGTGACTAATTACCCAGTGACTAATTTACCGAGAGCCCACTTCGTTATGGAACTGTACTCGATCGGGACACTTGATCGATGATCCCTTTCTTGCTCGCGCGCGATACGCCAATGCTTGCTGGTAAATTAACACCGCTGCATGAGGAATATAGGTGTGATGTAATGCGAGCATCGCGAACACGTATAAGTGACACGGCCGGGCTTAGATAGTTACAGGTATACTGCGCATTTTTACGCGTTGCAACATTCCAGCGACGTCGAAAGCAGACCTAATAATCTTGTTCCGAATGTTATTTCTATTTAGCTGAACTTGAATGTCGACGATGCTGTCAGTGGCGATGGATGCGTGGGAATGGTTGCGCGTACACACACACACACACGCACAGAGGTAACAACTCTGCTGTACAAGTTTTGCACGACTATTCTGAGTTTCTTGGACACGACGGTTCTTTAGCAAGAAATAGAGCGCCAACGATAACTATGCTGTGGTTTTTAAACACTCCAGGGTCTCGAGGACCTGTCGGAGAACCCGAGACCCAGAAAACCCTTAAAAGAAGATCTGGTAAAAATCAGATTAACACGAAATGTGAATTGCATTTCCATCCTAAAGCGTTAACCAGAGACAAACCTCGCGCGTTTCAAGTTAGAGATTAGTTTCCCATGCTACGGTACGTCAAGTGGGTCTTACGATTGTACAGGAAGCAGTTGCATCTCTGACCCGTCTTCTTCCGATACTTAGCTTCCTGTCCCTTCCGTTTTCGGTACAAGATCGGTGGTCTTGGCGGCGCTTGCAATGGCGGGCTGACACGGCCCACAGAAAATTCGGCTATTTTCATGATGATACACAGCAGGAGCACTATCATCATTTGTCAATGTTCAAGGTTTCGTTATCCGGTGGTCGCGTTACAACATAGTAACGCTTTCACGGTTGGATAACGATCAAAAGGTGTTCACTGTTATCGCGTGTCCGATTCAACTATACAATATCACGGCACGGTTCTGTACAAAAGTTAGTGCAGAACAAAGTGTCTAATAATGACAGTATGTATTTACAAAAGACACGAAGAAGCCAGAGTCGGCCAGAGTTTACCAATCGTCCAGCCGCGAACACAACGAATCTCGCTCGTCCATCGTTTGAGACTGTTCACTTTTCATTATTACAGCCGCGGCAGTGTACATTTACCACTCGAAAAAGTTACATCACGGATCTGCAAGTGTTTCCCGCTGCACTCGACTCTTTCGTCGTCGTCGCCGTCGCTGTTTCTACCGGCACGCACTCCAACATGAAAGATGTTTGCACCTTTGACGAACGGAAACACACCACGGAACACCGTCGATTTACTCCTCTGCAAGCCGGCCGATGACACCTTTCAAAAGATCCCTTTGTTTACCGGACGCGCGGTGCTGCTCGCACGGTTTACGCCTCCGACAATGAAGCCACAACGTCGCGACTGCACCTATGTCGTTGCTTTTCACCGACCAGAGGACCGTCCCGTATCTCCTCGGTACGCAGAACCTCGGTTTTTAACCCTTTAAACCCGAGGACTCGCGAGTACCGAGTTCGTCGGTCCCCCACTCAGCCCGAAATCCTTAACATTTTATTCATTAACAATCGCTCGATAGTCTTTTAACGCTGCGACCACCGGAAGCCTGTTAATAGGCCTTTTTAATGACTGTGCTGCGTCTAAAAGAAGCTATTAGAGCGATTTATGAAGCGACTGCGCAACGGTATATAAAGTGTTCGTTGGTAGCTAAAATGTTAGCCCCTTGATGATGAATGTTTAAGGCCTATTGCGATACATTGGGCTTTCTGTATTCAAGGGAGTATTCTGAATTTTTTTCGGAAAAACTTTTGAACCATTTGCATTGGGATCTTGCACATGTATTTATCGGTATATAAAGCACACGTGTGATTTTTTTCCAACTACAAATAATCAAAATTGCACGAATTATATATTTTTTGCAGATAAAAAACTAGAATACCCTCTTGCGACGATTGTATTTAAGGATTCGGGCTTGTGAGTTCTAATCTGATTTCCTGTAAATTCGACATTTCTAAATCGATTTCAACGAGTCGGGTTTATCAAGAACGATTGGGAAATTAGCGAGACCGGAAGTGTCGGTTATACACGACGAAATAGTTTTAAAACGCGATTTTTGGCGTCGACCTATGCGGCGAATAGTAATAATAGTCGTTACGTCAGCAGACGCGCTCAACCGCCTAAATTGCAACAAGTGGCGAGGCAATTGTTCCGAGTTAATCGAACGTACAGATAACGGGGGAATATTCGACCGAGAGAGAGAGAACGAGGAGCGATTGATGCGTTCGAACACGGGCGGGGACGATAAAAACTGTCGGAATGTTGAGTCACACGGTCTATAATTGCGTTAATCGGGTCTGCGGATGAATTCAGAGAAACTATATTTATCGCGAACGTCGACAACATGTTGTAAAATATTTTGCGAAATATTTGTTCTCCTATGACGGCAATTAATAGACAGCAAATGGTTGTGTATTCGCGAGAAAACCGAAGGTATTGCTAAAGAGAAAAGGATAGATCCGCAGTCTAGCGATTGAAATGAAAAAGGGGTGGGACGATCAAGAATATCGGTAAGATCGAGCGATTTATTTCGGCCGTGGGGCAGTAAACAATGCGCACAGGGGCACTCATTAGCGTAAGTACGCGCGGCCGTCGGTGCAATAGAGGATGTGCGAGGCGTAACGACTCGTTGAATCGGAATTAATTTTCCCCCGGCCGGCAAATGAACGTCGACCTATGATCGGATTTGCTCTTGTGTATATCGAGTGGCATTCAAAAAACGGGACAAACATCACTTCCCCCTTCCTCGACGAATGTTGGCGAGCGTCGGGGACACACGCGATGCAATGGGATCGATCGGTGGTGAAAGAGAGAGGCCGAACCTGTACGTTAGTGTGCGGTTCCGTTCACAAGTTCTCCTCACAAAGGAGAGAGCCTCGCGAGAGAGAACCTATACACACTGCATAGAGAGAACACAGAAAAATCACTGTAGTACTAACTGGGCACAGGCCGACCGGAACGCCAACGAAAACTGGCCACTGGCGAATCGGTTCAACGAATATTCACATCCACTGGTTATCGCGCCGATTCCATCGAGAGAGAACCACTCGCACAGGCACCAAGCTCGTCGACACTGGAGAGATCTCTCGCTGGAATCCACCGAGTGCTTTTTGATCGCGAGGATCACGAGCACACCGTGCTGCGCCAACGATGCAGAACGCACGCGGCACACAACAACCGAAATTTTTCCCGAGCGTTTATTTTGGCGGAATCGGTTTCTGTACCGCAGTCTGACTCAGACTGTCCTAACAGCACGCGTCCCGCGCGGGCGAGCGTTTGCACACGGCACGACACGACGCGGAGTTTAATCTCTATTAATAAATACCCGCTCCGCCTCGGCCAGAATAGAGAGCAGCTCTATTCCGCTCGCTCATTCAACGCATATATGTATGTATAACGCGCTCGTGTTTCCTATCGAGAGCCCTTTGCACCCTTCAACCCTTCCTCGAAAACGCCGGGTCGATTTCGACCCGGAATTTGCGGGGCTGCTACAGAAAACGGTAGGGCTCGACGATATTTAACATGGAGACTTCCGAGTCCGTCAAAATCATTTCAGATTATTTTACATTTGGCTACAGCTAGACTGTTGATTTTTATGCAAAATAAAAATTGTACCTGTTTCTTTGCTTAAAAATGTTATTCATTTCAAAACAGCACGACAGTATTTTCAAATCTTTTCACTGGTTTGCAATTGATCCATCAATGTTTGTCATAAACGCATAAAATCCGCAGTGTGGTGTCCTCTCCAGAATTATTTTGCCAAAAGTTCTTGCGCAGTTCAAAGAAAATATAGTAGCGGTAGTGTCCGGAAGAAGTGCCTCAAAAGAAAAATTGATAATGAATCGATGACATCGTCGACTGTGTCGCTCTCGGGAAGCAATGATTTTTTAAAGCTTCTTCACAGCCGAATGGCCGCATTGCGCTGCAGAATTTGTGCATCGGGGCGAGACTTGGTCCTCGAGCGATCGCGCCGGGAATATTTAAAGCCGTCGGTCAATATTTATTCCGCTAATTAGCTCCTAATCATTCGAGTTCCCCGAGTGAAGTTGGTAAGCTTCGACGAGGCGCAAACGAGGCGTGCGTCCCGTTCCGATTTCTCGGCATTGCGGCCAGCAGCGCATCGCCGCGTGCCGTGAACCCTCGCGAAAGGTTACGGAATTTGCAAAGTTCTCGGGGGTGTGTAGGATCGTTTTAATGATTACGTAATTGCTGGCAAATCGGCAAAGCCAATGGGAAATCGATGCGGGATTGATTCGATTGATGGCCGACTGTTCTACGAACAGATAGAAAGAAGAAGCGGGACGCGCCGAAATAATCTCGTTTGCCACAATCGCATTACCGGGGGCTCCCTTTGCGCGCAGTGTTCTCGAAATGACTTCGGACAAAGGATATAACTCGGGGAACCACAATGCGGTTCACTGGACAATGCGGAATGACGCGTTGAAAAATCAACGATCCTCCGCAACTTCGATCGACCTCGACAGCTTGCCCTTTTGCACTCGAATGGACCGTGGCGACACTGAAAAATTACGCGTCTTTGATAAATTGCTGCATATTTCGTTCGAATGGATTTTCCAGGCTCGAGTGTAAAGGGTTGAGCGTTCGACCTTTAATCCTCACGAGGCGATCTTTCGGTCTATCTCGACTGTGCGTTTAAAAATCGTCGTGCTCGACGTACAAAAATTGCTCACTGGTTTTGTTTACTAGTATATGCTCGCACAACCGCAACGTGAAAATGCAGAAGCATCCGCAGTATCGACTATACTCGTGCGCAGGGTGAAAAACAAAATCGTGTGCCATTGAAACTGAATGCCACGGAAGAGTACATTGAGGAGGAGAAGAACGTGCTGGATGAAAAAAAAAAGATAATATAGCTTGAAAGCGCTACGAAAAATAGCTTGCTTCGACTTTGAGGATCGATTTGCATTGTAAATAGGTCGTGAGAAGTATAAATCACGAGAACGTATGCGCAACCGAACTCACCAACGTGGTCTCCGTTGCCGCAGACAATATCTGTCGCCAAGGCCTGGAAAAACATTATCGGATTATTAATTCGTCCAGTCCGAAAGCTCGTCGAATGTTTTCCAACTTGAGTAATTTCTATCGAATTTGTATGATTCTCTCGAAAATATACCCCTAATTTTTTCAACCGACTTGGCCTAATTTTCTTCTTTCTTTTCAATTTCAGATACTTAGAGAAGAAATCCACATTCTCGAGCTGTTTCGTGTTTCACGCGTTATAAAACGCGACGCTATTTTTAAACGTTCACAAGTGCAGCGAAGGAGTATACCCGCAGACTTGCTCTCCGGGAGGAGCAAGATGGACATCGTTAAAGGAAAAATGCTTCTCGTTCCAGCGTTTCACGGGGTCGAGGGAACAACAACAATTTCGGAATTCGATACCGGATGAACGTGAAGAATTACGGGAACCCGAGTCATCGAGCTCTCCGCGACCCGTTATTGCGACGCTCCGGTAATTTTTCGAATTTCGCGCAGCTGATCGTTTTTAAACATCCGATCACGCGATGCGGCCAGCCTCGTGGCGAACGTTAGCTTCCCGTTAATTGCAGCGAGACTCGCGAAATTCTACTTTACCACGGATTTTCGAAATCGCGTTGCAAACGCGCGCCCGTTTACATAAGAAATCGCAATCTTACCAGCGGCTTGATTTTTCTTCTGCTGATCGCAAATCGTTTCAAATAGTTTAAACTCTTCGTGTCGAAGGAATCTTTCAGCAACGTATTTTATGTAATTTTCCTATTCCTGAACCGGTTGAGATTATTGTAGTTCTAATTCTATAAATGTTAATTGTTATGTTCTAGAGATATAATTCCTCGGAGATACACAGGGCCGCGAAGGGTTAAGGAATCATCGCAACCGTGATAATGCATCTTCGGGTACGTGGGCTTTGCAATTCCGTAACATGTTTCTTTCTGCGGCCCACATGGCTTTGTTTCGTTCTCTACTCTCCTTCTTCTCCCTCCCCAGTGCATAGAAAAATCTAAGAGGGAGAATAAAGGCATCGGAATCGTAATTAACTCGCGGAACAACAACCGGCAGCGATTCTCGGCTAACAAACCCGAAGAGTGCTTCGGGGAACAAGGTCACCCGATCCCGGCGAGAGATCACGTCTAAAAAAGACGGAGAGAGTAGGACAGACAGAACGAAGAAAGACAGAGAGGGAGATAAGGATCGTTTCTTGGTACACTTATCTTCCGGTTGCCGAGCTCCGAGGAATCGATCGGTACATATTGTCTTGTTTAACCCTTCATACGGCATAATCCCTGGGTTAACGCTTTGTCTACCGAACAATTTTTATTAAGAAATATTTAGATGGTAGGCTTCCGAGCTCTGTTAAAGAACCGTCCGGCAGATAAGGTGTTAATTATCAACCAGGGAAAATCAATCGGCCGATTTTTATCTTGACAATTTGTTGTAGAAGATAGAAGACCCGTGGTGATAACCGTCTTATTCTTGGGGAATCCCAAGGATTATGCTGCTCTGTCGAGACCAACGAGCGAGGAACGATCGTGCAGTACAGGGAGAGACAGAGAGAGAGAGAGAGAGAGAGGAGAGGAGAGGTTCCTGGATTAGAGGTAACCTTCGCAATCGATTTTATCCACGACAACGGAGGTCAACGACGTATGTACTGGGTCCCATGATTGCGAGACCATGGGGGGCAATATACTAACGGCGATTCTCATTTTCTTTTTCATGGTTCCGGAGGAGAGAAGTTGTTCGGGACAAGAGGAACGCCCACGCGAGCTAGAGAACGAAACGAGTCGATAATCAGGAGGCAGCGGGTACTCACGTTCATGGTGAAGGGACAGCTGACAGTCGATCCACGTAACACACTCGACACTGCCACCAATTATGACATCGCAGGACGAATATCGCAGCTGTGGTACACGGTACGGCGATCTGTCAACGGTATACGCATGTCACACGGATCAAAATCACTCTTTCGGGAAGAATAGTTTCAGGAATGCATATTCTGAGTCACTCCGCCGCAAGAGAAAGCCAGCCCCTCCCTGACTGCAACACACAACCCCTGTGTGTCCGCTAGTCGCGCATGCTCTTCAGCGGACTCGAGGCTCCTTAGACCGAAGGGGATGATTTTGCTCGGCCCTTGCCAGCCCTAGAACACCGAGCTCCGTTGAGGCCCTTAGGGCGAGCGCGAACCTCGTCCACGAACACCCCCAACCAACGAAACTCTCAACCGGTATCCATACGAAGGACGCGACGATAACGAACTGTCGGGCGGTCAGCGAGCATCCCCTAGCGTTAGGCCAACCATGCGCATGTCCATGTGCGTGTCCCGCCACCCTCCGCGGGCCTCTATGATCGAACAACTGATCCACGATTCGTTCCCTTTCTCTTTCCCGGGGCTCCACGTTCGAAATTCGTCCCCACGTTATCTTCTTCGTGGTCGGCTCTTCCTCGTTGTCCCTCTGCCAATCGTAACACGAGACCTATGAGTAAGCGCCTAGCAAGTGATAACGATGGTATAACAATGACCGGATTCTTAGCCGGCGATACGATTCTGTTCCTCTTTGTCTTCCTTTCCTTGTCTACTCCTCAAGGAGAACGATCGGATCGCGCCACGATTGCGAACCAACTTCGCCTTATATTGATTTTCTCCGAGCTTCGATGGCCCTCGCATGCAAAGGTTGTTACTTCTTTGCATGACCCGTGTACCTGCCCGCTAGCTGCTATGACTAACGGTGGAGACGATAGCAACGAACGTTCCGTGTAAACACCCTCTCCCCTGTTCGATGAGTGCACACTGAAAATTGCGTTGATAACATCTGGTGAAACTAGAGTTTCGTTGAGTAATAGGCGAGAATTTTTCCCGGGTCGAATATGAACGATTTTTCTCTTGTTAGAAAGATTTACTAGCCTTGATTTGAAAGATTCAAAAATTGAGAATAATATTTTCACTAGGAAAGAAGTGTACACTATTTTAGAATATATTAACCCCTTGCTAATGATTAGAACTTCTTTGTCTTGACTAATTTCGTAGAAAAAAAGAAAACTTGTATTAATTCATTGTATGTTCATATTTAATGAAAAAGAATTGTATTTCAACTTAAAGGAATAACATTTATATCGATTGTAATGTGGAAAGGAGTTAGGTTCAGGTTTTACGGAACAAAAAATACAGTAACTAAACAGTATCTTTGTTTAAAAGAGTATAAAAAATCATATTAATTTCGGAAAATTATGTGTATGGTAGTCTCTATCGACAGGTTGACGGACCCGCGGGAGGGATTTAAAAGTAACGCCGCTGCGAATGAACTAGCTGGCCAATATTGTTTGTATGTCCGACCAATCAGAGCGCAGCATTTTGAACAAGGGCCCAATCAGGTTGCAGAAGCAAAACTTGAGTTCAGTCCGTCACCACGCGTCGTTTGAATCGGATCTGTGCTATCAAAGTGCGGTAGGGAAGTTAATAATTGTTAATAATTTGTTTAAGTTTGTTAAATAAGTGATCGAATACTGAAGAAGGTTATCAGGACACCCAGGGTTATTCGTGGAAAATGGAAATTCGCATGTAACAAATGATTAATTTCAATCTTCTATTTGCATAAATAATTAGTGCATACGTGAAGTCAAGATTATCTGTGCCGCGTCCATTGAAAAATCTTAACAATAGACAATTCTCTGTATATTTGTACCGAAACAAGGTTTTATTTGCGCATCTCTCGTTAGGTACAAAATAAATATAGTTTTATAAAAAATATAAATCTTCCATATAATCCGTTACAAATCACGTACACGTTACGTACGAGTAGTAGAAAAATGTTTTTTGTGACAATTTTTTTTATGAAAGTTCCAATAATTACGTTTCCATCATTTACATTTCACTCTATAGTTTGTTCGACGATTATATACAAGTCGTAAGAAAATCGACTCCTACGCTATGAACGTGACGATTTTACTGGCATACAATTCTCTAAAACGGATCTACAGAAAATAGAGGGCGGAAAACATTCGAAAATCTCGTTCAAATTCATTTCCCTTTTCCTACGGTTTGGCATACTTGTAGAGGAACACTGTTGTATGTAGTGGGCATGCACGATCAACTTTTATATTACAATTCGTAATCTATTTGTGCGCAATTAGGTATGACATACAACAAAAACAATTATATATATATATATATATATATATATATATATATATATATATATATAGAATGTTTTTCCTGAAAACAGCATTAGCCGCTTACCTTGTAATAATTAATAATATATTTCAATATTATCGCAATGTTCAGGGTACAACTGAAACGCAACGATGGCGACGCGACTGGTCCCGTGACAGAGCTCTGATTGGCCCGTTTCGCGAGGAACAACCCTTCCCTGCTCGGCGCGCCAACAATTCAAAAATTCAAATTCTGAGAAAACCAGGTGGTCGATGCGCAAGGCAAGTGGCTAACGTATGTACATACATGTCGTGGTGTAAATTAAATAAATTTGATTTTGTATGCAAATGATTAATACTTTCTCGTGTATCGAAGGTCTGAATTCTCTCGGACATTCTCTGTTGCGCGCGTGTGCTGCTCGTCGGGCGAAACAACTGTGAATTGAGTGTGTAGCCTCGGTTTTCGTCTCGTAACGAGCAGCCTAAGGAATGTACGACGATGTCACGATACATATATTGCGAATTGGTTATCAATGTCTTTCTCTGTCTGGATGACGATAAATTACTCGGGTAAAAAAAAGGTCTTGCAATCTAAATGCAAAGAACAATAAATATATGCTTCCTTGATGGCCCGAATAGACAGACGCACACACATTTGTTAAACGTATCTTCTATTCTTCGGCGTTTTGCGGCACCGTTGCCGGCAGAAGATTGCTATTACACAAATCACTATGGTCGCCAGGAGCACCGCTCCAACCGCCCACACCGCTTTACTAGTATTCATCTTTGGTTTCGTGTCTTCGTTGGGGTCTACACTATCGTCTAATGACTCGTCGAGACTAACTTTAGTTGTCGCTTCTGATCCCAATGGATTATGGTTCTGTGGCTTCTCGTCCGTCCCGTGTAAGGACGTTTTCAACCTTAAGGTCTTGTTGCTTTCGGCCAACGCATTACCGTCGCCCCTTAAGCTATTTTCTTTGCTGGAAGGCGTTGTGGTTACTGTTTTTCTTCTCGAGATCACCGTCCCTGGCTTGCTACTGGTCGTCGTTGGGGGAGCGTTCATCTCTGCAACCATCTTCTTCTCTAATTCGTGCAACTCCGACTCCTTCACGGTGACTGGTTTGTACTCGAAATCCTCGGCTAACTCGTCGATTAAATCTTCCAAAGGAATGAAGAACGATAGCATCGCGTCGGCGGTTATTTCATCTATCTCGAAGACGTTGTTGATTATTCGTGACCACTCGTCACTGCCTCCGCTCTGAACCATCCTTCTGTTAACAGGAAAAATTAGTTGTTTAATTCCCACTTTTAGTATGAATTTTGTCGAAACGAAATAGTATGGATTTTTGTTAGTACTCACAGCAAGTCAGCTTTCGATTCTCCTCTCAATATGGAATCGTACCTGACTTCCGTGGAGTCCATGATGTATTGATAGAGTTGGAAGGCAAGAATTGTTCCCGTTAGCTTACTGCGAAATTAATACTTATGTTAATAACATAGCAGCATAGAAACGATCGTGAATGTTTAATCGTTATTGCTACTTACGGAAGATACGGTTTATTGCTGGTGATATAATCGTCATTTAGAAACGTGGGTATTTCTGTTCCATTGTTGTCGAGACCTTCGTACTCTTGCCTTGAACAAACGTATTCGAAGTGAATATCTAGCGAAATTTGTGGTCGTACGTCACGTGAATACTTAGGAAATTGATACCTGTACTGCCACCAAGATGATGTTAGATCTTCGGGCTTCATGTCTGTCTGGTGGGCCTTGATCCTCCATATGTCCGCGGACATGTAATAAGCTAACCGAGGTAGTACGTCCAAGGCGGTTATCATTAAAGATACCATTAAAAGTTCTTCTGTATCAGTAGACTTATCAACGATGCGAGAGTGGTTGAGCCAGGCGGAACTGGCTGCTAGGATGCCGAACAGTTCCCCTACGCTTTCTTCTAAAACTGCAAATTTACACATCGCGTTGATCATTACTGTTCAAATGAATATGGTATTTTTTATCATAAGTTTCCATTCTTACCGGAATATCTATTAGCTGTAGTAAGTACTGGGATATTCTGCATAGTCATTTGATTGAATAGAACTTTCCCTATATTCTTATGAGCAGATAGATAATTGCTTAACGTAGGCTCGTAGCAAGTAGATACCCTGGAAAATATTTTTCACAGTTTAGACACCGTTGTACTACAAAATGTACAAGCTCAATTAATTAGAGTACGCACCTCACAGCACCATCCTTACAAAAATTAATCAGCTTGGATGGGCATTGCCCGTTGAAATTGCTTTTCTCCCAAAATTCAGATTGTGGAGCGTTATCTAATAATTTCGTGCCCATATCAGAGGCAGTTTTGTACAATGATCTACCGAGAAGTTTCTAAAATGAAGTCGATCATTAATATGTTAATCTACATTCATGTATATTACATGAATAGCAGTATGTTACTGACTCTTTTCCAAAGATTCTTTTTTATGTCGTGCATTATGTCTGGATGATTAGTTACGTCCACTGCAACTGGAGTCCAGTCGCTTCCTTGCAGCGATCCTGTAAAGAAGACAACGGTAAGGTAAGAAAACACTTTCCAATTTTTGATAAAGTTCTCTTGTAACATTAACTTGCCAAGTAGATACGCCGGGATTGTATGGTTCGCATTGATTTTGTATTTGTGAGACAAATTATTTCGTACATGCTTCACTATTTTTTGATGAAGATTAGTGATTTTGGCCCATTCGTACTTAATTTTCTCGTAACCGTCCTTGTATCCGCTTAAGAGCTCCCAGTATTGCGTAACATCTTTGGCACCTGAAACAATGTGCACCGTTAACGATAAAGCGATATTGTTACGCGTGCAAACATAAAATTTCATTATTGTTTTTAAGGCACTGACCATTTTCTTCGGCAGCTTGTTCAACAAATGGAAGAACAGTCGAAACATTTCCCGCTAAGACGTCTAACTTTTGGTGCCATGCTGCCCAGACACGTTTCTTCTTCTCGGCGTTGTTGTTGAAATACAACATGCGTTCCGCATCTGAAAATGTCGATATTTTTAATATTCAGCATACATTCTCATTAATTATTTAATATCTATACCTTTACGCGTGTAGTTCTTCGAGGATTCTTGGAAAACTGCAGACACTCTTTTAAACTCTGCGGTTCCAGCGAAGTGAACAAGCTGTAAAGTAAATTCATTTCAAATTGTCTGCATATGTATTGTGTATCGCGATCAAACAAAATGCAACTTACTGTCCTAAAATCGCTGCTGTTCAATAGTGCATCGCCCACAGTTACAGCAGCATCATATTTATACTGTGAAGACGAATCGCTGGTGCTATCGTCCCGGGATCTATTAGCGATTTCAAGTTTTTGTATGTGCTTGAAATTAGCATAATCGACCAGTCTCTCTTCCTGTAATTATGGTAACAAAAGCAATTTAGTCTTGCATATGCATACGCCCTATGTAACTTTGTCGCGAGCTAAGTGAAACATTGTGTAGATTAAGGAAATATTTACGAGCGTCGATAAGCTTATATGTGTGAATAGTATAATATTTACCCATGCGGAGAGCGTTTTATTAGACGGGTAAGTATCGAACGCCCATTCAGCTTCGGCGGTAGAGAAACACGTATCCTCGTAGTCGAACTCGATCAGATTTATGAAAGCCTTCCATTCCTCATGTTCTAAGGACTCGGTAACGGAGAACGCAAGACTCAAAATTATCCAAGCCCATTTCGATGGCATCCCTTTTAGCTGGAACAGGAAGAGTACCGTGAAAGTTCATTCACCGAGAGATTCCGTCGAGCAAAACTGGCAGAAGGGAACGCATGATCCGAAAACTTTCAAATATCCCCGTCGACGACTACATATCGTCTTGCTCCGTTCTCATGAATATTCAATCCTCCCGTTATCGATGGATTTTACGGTTTCGCGGTAACGAATCTGGAAAATATCTTAGTCATCATCAGGCAATTGAGTCACTCGATCATTGTTGCTCCTCGCCCCGTGATGACTCAACGTTTGATCTTTGTATTATTAATTTTGTACTGATTGTTGCAGGAAAAACTCTGCGCTGGGATAGATCGGAACAAAGCAGTGTAGCGTGCTCGTAGAAAGACGATCTCGCAATGTTTGCTGACATTTCTCGATAACGGAAGAAAAAAAATGTGATGTAACTAGTTTATTGTTTTTGTTTATCATTAGATATTCGAAGAATACGTCCCCCGACCTTTAATTACGATCATCCAGCGTTACGTGCCGCTTTTTTTCGCGCGAGATACATCGGCCAACTGACTACAAACACGGGAGCCCTCGATTGCTGTAAGCAGAGTCACAGAAGACAATGCTGACTCTCGAGGATTGGTAATCGAGGCTTGTAAATCATCTGGCAGCCTATTGGCTGCAGTCGCACCACCGCATCGGATTTAATTGTTACTAATTTGGCGTACGGTTGCGCCCAACCATACGATCAGAACCGTCAAGCCCGTTGACTGTCGCTCTATTAACACGTTAAATTGATCGTCGAACGTTATTATCACGACCTCTCTTACTCTCTCTTTTATGACGTAAAGAAATAGCTGGGCGAACGCGTGAGAACCTATTGTCTCTGCGACGCGGCGGCGGGAATCAAAGGACATTAATCCAGCTTACATCGTTACTAACCGCACGCGTAACGATGGAGTTATTTATGGGAATCCCGACGGGTTAGAAGTTGCAAATGTTATCGCGGAATCCGGGGTATTATTGAGCAAGCCGGCCGTCTACTTAAAAGGCGACGCGTTTGAGTTCCAGTTTCCATAAAAATCGCGTGAATTGTCACGAGCGCGGATGTTTACGCGTGCATAGACGATGCGCCGCGCCGGGCCAGCAGCGATGTCAGTAATTAAAGCTTCATATCGGGCTATTTATGAAAGCGTTTATTGAGGCCGTAAATCTCGTATTCAATTTCTGGTCTCTCTCGCGAATTGAAACGCAAACATCCGCGGTGTCCGTTTATGATTCCGATACGCATTGCTACATTTTATTGTTCACGCAATCGAGCTTCTTCGAGCGCGCTCGCGATTAAGTCACTCTATATAGGCCGTTCGAATTGGTAATTCAAAACGTTTGATGACGTTTCCCGCTGGTTGATATACGCGTGTTTATGTATGCGCGAAATAAAAGTGTTCAACGAAAAACAATGGCGAGCGACCGATACGATTACGTAGCCGTCGATAAAACGCAACGCGATCCGGGCTTCTGCGTGTACAGATGTACAAGGGTCAAGCAATCATCGATAATGTATCGTCGTTGTATTATACCACACACGGGCCGAATCAACGAGCCTTCCTAGTTCCGATAGTGGTTCCAGCTGTTTCTGATGAAATCAGAAAAAATCTGTACACAGTACACAGCAGTCCTCAAACGATTCTCGTCATTAGCTGCCGGCGTACTTACAGCGAGCCTCGCACGAGTCATTCGACCGTTCCACAAAACGTTCGATACTCGGAACCCTTTCGCTATCGTTCCACCGTGAACATGAAATAAGGTACTTTGTGCGGAAACCGGTCTTCCATTCATCGTTATGAATTCATAGTTTGTGCGTCAGTCAATGGAGACAGATAAAGCGAAAATGATGGTGCTGTTCGAGACCGAACGATAACGACGTCTTTTCATCGAATTTTTACAAAGCGGCAGCTGTACTGTTTTCAACGTATGTAATGATTGGGATTGGTTTTGAGTGGAATAGGTCGTTCCTGCAATCTAGATAATATCCATTGCAAACTATATTGGTTTACGATAAGTTTGTGTGGTTTGTTTATTCCTTATATTTGTCAGAATAGATAACCGAACTAGTTGCGTCGGACTAAAAACCCGATTTTCACACATCCGTCCACGGAACAGCGGTGGTACTTCCGGTCCCGTAACGTCATTCAATAGTATTTAGTGTTTGCGAAACGGTTATAAGAATTCCTCGAACGAGGCGTATCGTTTGCTTTTCCGTGACCTTGGTCAGATCACCTAGTTCAACGAGCACGCTGGAGTATGGAGTTGTAGAGTTCTAAGTATCGTCCCTCAAAAGAGTTTCAAAAATTGTCAAATCTCGGAAAATTGCTAATCTTAACAGAGCGATGTAGAAGCTGGAAATTGCAGAGATTCGCGTTTAAGTGAGAAGGGGAGGAAACAACCCCCGGATAGAAAATACAGAAAAATTCTCCGAGATGAGATCCTCCTTGTAAACAAAAATAGATTATCGCAAATGCTTTTCGTGTTACGCAATAAATATTGTATTCGGTCGGAAGTTGCACGAGTAGTTTCATCCCCCGTTTTGTAAGGAGCGGCACGGTCCGGCGAAAAGAAATGTGTGTTTGAAGGAACCGTGGCGTGCCGAAGATTCCGCGGAAAATCGACGTGCCACGGTCCTCGAGGCTGCTGTCTGCTCGAAGAACGCAAGATCAGTTCCCAGTTGGACCGTTGTCAAGAAAATACTCCGGTCCGGTTCGGTTCGGTTTAGTTTAGTTTTCTCGAATCTCGCTCACCTTTGCTGGTCGAGCGTCGTTCCGCTCGACGTTCACGTTTTCACTTATGCCGTCTCCGTGTGCGCCGTGCAACGGAGAGAAAAGAACGCTGCTGCGTGTCCGCGTGCGGGATCGACAGAGAGAAAGAGAGAGGGAGAGAACGTGAAACTGACTGAGAGCGTCGGTCGTTCTCTTCCCGAGACGGGGAACTTTTTCGGGGAAAACCTGACCCCGGTCTGTCGGGTGTCCCGATCCTCTCTTGGTCGTCCTCGTGGAAAAACGCGCGAGGATTAGAGCAGCCGTGCACGTGTGATCCTCGCGATCACGAAAAAACTTTGCAGCGTTATTGGATGAGAACCGCACGTACGACGAATCGCGCGTCAACTCTACGACTATTTGTACAAAGTTCGCACGATTCAAATTCCTTCACATCATGCCACCTCGCTTCGACGGCGGTGCGTTACTGTGGCCAGCGTGACGTGACGTGACGCACCGCCATCGGGAGCACGATTCCACACTGATCGTGCACCTTCCCAACGATCCGACCTCCGCTGATAACCTGCAGCGATCTTACCGACCGTCCGCGGCGCGCCATTTCGAATTTTCGAATTAACGACAATTTGTACCTGCTTTTTTAGTCCTAAGTTCCGTAAGTCTCTGTTAACGATCTTGGTAATCACCTGGCTAGGATTTAAAAAGCAAGTACAATTACAATCACGATTCCAATCAATATTCCAATCAAAAATAGAAACATCCGATTTCAACTTCACTTCTATGTATCTGTTTCGTTTTTCTTATCGTTTCATTCTGTCGCTGGACGAGCGAAAAACGCGCGATGACAGGGATCGATAGTACAGGAATTACGAATATTTTTCTCCTTTTTATACAGATAAGATGTATACATGTATTTTGTTTAGCTTCCTGACTCGTTATCGCGGCTTGTTTACGCCCGATAGTTTTTGTTTCTTTTCAATTTCGTTATGTAACGGTTGCAAACGAGAAAACGGATTACGCGCGCGTCGAAAGATGTGCAAGACATTGATAATCGTTTGGATGAGTTTATTACGGCGATAGTTGTTATCTAGCTGCGATAGAGATGGCGCGGTAGTGTGGGAAATTTTTTAGGACAGACGATGGTAAGGTAGGGAGCATGGTCGGGCAATTATCGGTGGAGCAGAATAGCGGGGTCTCAAACCATTTCACAATCGGTATTTCTTCTGTGCAGTTTTATCGATTTTCAACCCTCCCAAATTGTGTGTTTTTATTGTATTTAGTAATTCGAAAATATTCAATCAATAGGTATAAATTTCTGTCTGCTTGTGAACGACAAAGAAATTCTGATTAATTTCAAACGGATGGTAGCGCCGACTTTTCCGGTATGATCGTTGGGTGTAATGGTCAATGAAAACTTTTTATTTCCGTAACACTATTTATCTCCTAAATACAAAACTATTGTACTATATCACAAGAAGCTATAATAGAGGAGAGAGTAGGACTATGAGATATCCATTTTATTTTTTTTAATCGAATTTAAGGAATTTCATATTCAATATACTGCATAAAGATAAATATCGTGAATGTTACAGAGATTTTTGTTTTCTCGCTTCTTTAAATGAAGGAAAATCCGGCCTAGTATTCTATGTACTTTTTGGGAGGATATGTATATTCATTTAATTAATTAAAGCAATCAAATCGTCAGAAGTAATAAGACAACTACAATTAGAAGGAAAATTTATTTTATTTAGTTTTAGTTAGTTTTATTTAGTTTTAGTCGTTATAATATCTGACGTACAACCATTCTTAGAAGTATCAATATCGTGTATTGGTCAAAACCTTGTTGTCTCATATTTCTACCCTCTCCTCTACACGTACGGGAATGATGCGGCTTCTTAATATAAATACTATTCAATAAAAATGTACAATCGGTCTGGCTCGCGGGCGAGACTCCCTCGGGGAATGCAAAATCTCTCCGTCATTGCGCACGACGACTGCCATCGTCGCAAAGAATTTCGAAAAATCTTTCTATCTTCTATTTTCCGAGTGATAATCGTTCGGTATTCGATGGCGAATAAATAGGGAGATATTGTTGTTCCGTACCGAGAAGATCATGGCAGTCGAAGTGCGAAGAATATCG
This sequence comes from Lasioglossum lativentre, assembly GCA_916610255.1. Taxonomy (NCBI): domain Eukaryota; kingdom Metazoa; phylum Arthropoda; class Insecta; order Hymenoptera; family Halictidae; genus Lasioglossum; species Lasioglossum lativentre. The sequence goes on along the minus strand of OU744357.1, from coordinate 16,531,681 downwards.
AGCGCGCGGGATGAAACTGTCCGTGAATTAGTTAGCAGCTAAGCGGGGAGATGTATGCGTTCGTAATACTGATACGCTCGAACAGATAATACCTCTGTTTCGTGTTTCGTCTATTGTCACAATTCGCTTAAGTACCGGAGACTGCTTGTACTAGAACTGGAAATAAAGGATAGCTTCGTCAGATTTATCTCAGCAACAAACAAAATTAGTTAGAGAAAGCTTCTGCCAATTTCACGGGCGATCGATTTCTTTCGACGCTTTCGAGTCTCGTCTTTCGTTTTATTATCCTCGTAGTTATCCTTTATTTGAGTTTAAAAAAAAAAAAAAAGAAAAAAAAACAGAAAAAAACCAAAGAATTCGTCCGCACGTAACTTAAGAATCGGCAAAAATGGTACGTCGAACCTGTTCCTCTCGCGATCGAGCACGAGAGCAGAGTTCCTGGGCGTGTGTGCTCTGTCTTCTCATTGACCCTCCGTTTTTCTTCCGTTTTACACTCTCGTTCTCGACGAGCACCGTGTTCCGATCGATTACGATTCACTCGAGATATTTAAGTTCCGCGAATATAATTAATTAACGATCGGCCTCGAACGCCGCGTTGGTCACACCGTTCATCGTAGGAACATCGGCCTTCTTCTCGCTAGCGATCTGCCATTTCATCTGCCTCGGATCGCCCTCCGTCTCCTGTGCTTCCGGTTTAATACTCGACCTCTTCTCCTGTTCCAGAAGCAGACGATCCCGCCGGTGCTCCGTGTACAGCCAGCTGTTTCGAAATCATTCGCTAGACTTTACCCGTGATCTTAAGAATTCGATGGGATCATTCTGGCCCGGGCTTTTAAATTGTTTCTGAATGGACGAGATTGGGGGGGGGGGGGGGCCGGAATTGTCACACGACTTACAAGAAGGCGAAGACTGCGGGCATGGTCAAGCAGGCGCCGACAATGAAGAACGTCCCCGGGAAAGTCTTCATGGTTGCGCCGTACATGGAGCTGTACATTGGCCCGTATACGAGCGGCATCAGCGACTCGCAGACTCCGAACAAGGAGTTCACTTTACCTGCGGAACCATTTGAAAATTATACATGTATGTGTAGTTGGCTTTCCAAGAAATTGATTCGGACTGTTTGAAACCGGTGCGGAGGACAGGAAAACCTCGTTAGACAGCGGCGTCGCAGCCAGTTAAGAGAAAAGTCCGTGGGAAATTGGCTCGAGGATAAGATCAAATAAAATTATTCTATTTACACGATTCCGTGGATACGCCGAGCGGACGAAGGTGAAACGGCAACACAGTCCGATTACCGCGAAGGTTACCGCCGCCATTTTCGAACGGGTACAATTCCCATAATTCGAGGCAAATTGCCACGCTACACCGGCACAAAGTCATTTGTCAATGATGATCGTGTTTCCACGCCGATTTCCAAAAACACGATGAAAATTCCTCTCTTTTTTTCTTTTTTTTTTTTTTGAAATTCTGAAGCAATTTTGCGTAAGATGATCTAGAAGAAACTCTAGCAATCGAGCAAAGAGAAGCTAAACCTTCGGTTTATCCAGTTAATTCTTTAATAGCGATTTCGCACAAGATAATCTAATAAGACTGCCTCCTGAAAAAAAAACTATCGATCGAGCAAAGAGAAGCTAAAGTTTCTCGTTAATTCTTTAATAGCGATTTCGCACAGGATAATCTAATAAGACTGTCTCCTGAGATTATCGTTGAAATGGGAAGCTTTAATTTATTTAATGCATTCTGGCTCCTTAATTATCATAGAAAAGGAAAGCCGACGTTTGAATTTTCCCGATCAATGCTATAGGCTAATAAAACAGTTTTCCGAGATATCGAACTGCTTGTGACATAACGCGGTCATAAAAAATCGAATTAATCGGCTAGCGGTAGGTGAATCGCGAATGTCAATGTCATAAAACACTGTATCACATTATCATTCGCTAAACGTTCTCTCGGGAGTCTCTGGAAGGTTGATTTATCACTGACGCGTCGCCTAACTATTCGATGTTTGCATACACGGTCTCGCAGGTGTGTTTCTGTCCTCGTATTTACGGATCGCGCGTTGACTTCTTGCCACTGTACGCGCTAATCGCATTCAAATGCACCGCTAATTGCATCGGACTAGCGCGCGTTCTCTCTCTTGCGTGTTGACGTAACGGTAGTCGCGTTAGCGGTTTCTTCTTTCGAAAGAGAGAAGGGAGAGAGAGAGAGAAAGAGAGAGAGAGAGAGGAAAAGAAATATGTTTGATTTATGGATCACTCACCGAGCTCGTCCGCGGACACCAACTTCGAGACTATCGATCGCATCGCAATGAAGGATGTTCCGTTCACGATCTCCACGATCGCCCCTGGAATTTATAGAAAGGATCCGTGATTAGCGTGTTTGTTGCCGATCGAGCAGGACGATCTTTTACCTAGATAGATCATCCAGTCTGTGGTGGCGAACGCGTACACGAATCCAGCGAGGATCTTGCTCATCGAGCTCATGATCCCGACGATCGCGTCGTCGATCTTCAGGATGTGGCTGAACACGCCCACCGAGACCGCCGTGCCTGCGAAAAATCAATTTCTAGCCTAATTCGTCGCTATCTTCCTTTATTTAACCTACTAAACAGTACTTGCATTTTCGGACTCGATAGTTCAGTTTTAATGCATTTAAAACTATCTTTATGCAGAATTGCAAGAATCACGACTTGACCGCAGACCTTCACATTATGGAAGAATTATGCGTTTATGGCAAAAATGGATAGAAAGGTTAAAATGATTTAAGAATACCGATCTATCATTTTCAGCCTCTGTTTACAGTCTCTTGTAATTTTGAGTTCGCATAAAAATCCGCCGTTTAATCGAAATTGTATAAAATACGAGTTTCATAAACGCACAATAATTGCAGTCCAGTGATAAGAGTCGGAAACACCAAGGTCTTCGGCGAATCGTTTAACTTGAAGATGGCATTCTTCAGCGGATTGTTTAGGGAAGATAGAGCGAGAGATAGCGAGAGATCGAGTGAGAGGGAGAGGATAGGGGGTTCGGTGTGCAACGCTGCACCACGCACGAAGATGCGTCTCGTTGCATCGCGGAGGATAAGTGGCGGATGCAACCTCACGTGCGAGCCGCTCGATCTCGCCGCGCCGTATGTAATTCTCTCACGTGTTCGACGTAATCGCGTCGAAGATATCGCGGGTTCCGCATAAAAGAAAGAAACCTCCGGGACAAACAACGCCGCGGACAGCGCAGAAATGAAATGTCATCAGGCAAATCGGCTCGCTTCTCTTCGTCCTGGAATTCTTTATTTTTCACATCGTCCGCGACGCGCGAGCGCGGGTACTTTGACGACGAACGAATTACACGTCCAATTGCTCGCGTAATTATTCTGTAAATCGTTCCTTCGGCTTTTATTACTATTGTTTTAGTAATTGCGGTTTTTATCCCACCCGCGCTGTTACGACGATTCGTGGTTTTAACGCGTTCGCACATACGCGGCGAGCCCACCGTCTCATTGTTCCCGCGAAAATAGGCAAATCAATCTTATACGTGCTGTTATTGAAAATCCTGGATAAGGAAGACAGGCAACAACATTGTGATAACGAATATTGATAGGTCAACTTGCGCACTCACCGATCAGATTGGTCACCATCGCGAACGTGGTGAACATGCTGAACTTCACCTCGTTCCAGTGGTACCTGTACCTCATGTACAGGTACATCACCGCCATCTCACCTGGAACAGAGAACTCGCGTGAATTTCATTGGTTTGGTAAAAATTCTTCGAGAATCTTTTCAACGCGAGACGATGGAGAATTGCCACACGAGTTTCGCAAACCGCGGAGTATCCCCGAACCTATGTGGGTGGGACAGTTCCGCTCGCACAGCATGAAAGATCATGGTCAAAACGTTTTTCAGAATTGCAGCTCGCGTTCAACGTTGCATCTGCAATGTTGCTGTTCCGTTCGTCCGCGAAACCGCGCCGTGGCCGCTTTAAAAATTCAATTTGAAAATGACCGCGGAGAATCCTTCTTCCAGTGTACCTCGGCGTCCGTCGAACGCCATAATCTCGTCGCAGAGAGGCTCCAACATGGCGGCCGCCAGGCCTCCATGCTATTTTCCTCTCGGACTCGCATTCTTCGAAGCAACTCGAGAAACGAGCTGCATCGATATGATGGAAAATTATTTAATCGCATCCGGGCGTTAACGATGTAACAAAAACTACACCATTGTATTCGGGGGAGTCATCGGGATCTCCCTATGCTCGAAAAATTCGCACAGCATTTGCAATTGGATCGCAGAAAATTCGGCAAGTTGAAAGTTCGATGATTTTCCCTAATAGAATTGAATTTTTCAGGAGAGGTGGCTTATAGAGGAGAACAGCTTTCGGATTACGTGTGGGACTTGTGCTGCACGCTCCGTCGATGGATCTAGGGTAAAATGGCGGATCCTGGAGGCCGAGGACAACGTGATCGAGACACGAAATTCCGCAGCGTGACCAACTTTATCCCGGTGTAATTTTCGAGGCATTATTATCCCGGCATTGCATAAGAATGCCGGCGTTACACAACAAGTTCGTTCATCACTGGTCTCCGTTTAATTGTTTCCGTCGAGTTTCGGACGTAAATCACATCATTGTCTTGCATTCTTTGCAATCGTTTCGGCCCGCGAATTATCAGCTCACGGTATGTCTAGCGCCGATTTATCTGCGATGCGAATCTGGTGCCGAATTGGAAAATCCAGATTCGAATGCGATCGAGGAGTAATAGAATTAGCATAACGCCTTGGTTTTTAGTTTATTACAGTGATGCGAGCCAACCGATTGTTACCGGGTAATTAAGCTGACCTTAGACGCGTTTCTTCGCGCAGTTTTTCTCATTTGGTATGACGCTAGCTTCCGCGCAGAACAGGTAGCAAATTAAAATGCCCAGCCTGCCCGGAAGTTGCATTGCGACCGATTGATTGCGAAATGGCCGTGTGAAAATGGGCGGAGGCTCGATTGAACCGATCGAAGGAAATTTATTTGAAATACAGAAAATTGTTGAGCATCGAATGTTTTAGAAACAGAGTTGAAAGATTTCGAATACTAATTGTTTTGGCCTGTGATCGACTCCGTAGCTTCTAAACGTCTCACAGTACTCTTGACGCTAACTGGACAAAATTATTTTGTCACTTGTGTGCAGCTTATCTAAGGTTCGAATTGTTAGAACGCAAGCTTTGTATTACTAAAAAGAAGAGTTCTGCAGCGTCACCGAGAATGTCGAACTCGGGCTAGAAGCGCGGAGTCGAAGAAGTTGAAATTTCTGAAGAATCGCGAATCCAGACGGCGTTCACACGGCCGCTCGTAATGACCAAGAATCCCCGCGCCGGTTCAGAGAATTCAAACGAAGAACCTAATTTTCGAGTTGACTCAATTGAGAATAATCTGCCCTTAACACGGATCCATGCGATAATTCGTCGCAAGTTTCGTGACGGGTAAGCAACCGCTCACAGTCGAAAAACACGTCCGGGATGGTTAGATCACGTCTTGCTTAGAGGATGCGACGCTGAGTCTCAAGATTGAATCGAATCGTCCCACGCGTTCGCTTCTTTGTAATTTGTTTGGACGTGTCTGTCAACCGTGGAGCTCGTTCGACTGAAGTCTAATCAACTTTCAACCTCGTATACGAAATTCTCAGACTCCGTAAAAATCGCTATGTTGGACTAAACGAACGTTTCATAGATTCGACCGCGGATGTTTGTACAGTCTTATCTAAAATTCGAACGAGGAAAAGATTTCTTTCGGAAGATTCCTCTAGGTAAAAATAAATTTAAAAATGTCAATACTTCCGATCGAAATGCACGCTCTCTGGCATTTTCCTGCCATAATCGCGCAAAGATCCGCAGTAGGAGTGGAGCACTCATATTCGATGAAAATCAGAGAATATTTATTGTTTCCGGCCATATCGTTAATTTGTAAAATGAGATTTAAAGTATTCAGCGTTGAATCGAGTCGAGTGGATTTCGCATAACTTCTCGAGGAATTATAGCGAGTAAAAGCAACGATCCGAACGCACACATGGACACCCGGCGCGGACCCTTCGAACTGCCAAGACTAGACTTATTTCCGACGGTCAAAGATCTGAAATTACATCAGAGTACTTAAGTCATCAGACCGTATTAGCATTCGTACGCACAGAATATAGTTCTAATAGGTATGTTGACTTCGCACGTACCACCGGTCAGAAGTCACCGTTCTTTTTATTCCTCGAATCGTTTTCTGTCGGAATAAATCGCGAGAGCAAGCAGCAGAAAAACATTTAAAAGATCAAGCTCTACTCGTTGCTACCTTCCTCTAGATGTAATTAATTAGCAACTCTGCGAAAAACTTGCATGATAGTCAGAACAAATTGCACGTGGGAAGATTGTACAAGAAGAACAAGTTTCTTTCGTTTCCGTTAAATCTAGGTAAAGAGATCAATTAGCATAGAAGGACTAATTCCTTCTGCACCGAACTATTATTCGTAAAGTGCGCGTCATGTAAAAGGAAGAGAAAGAGAACACGTTGCAACGAGATCGGGAATTCGTATAGCATGACGCGGAGTCGCGTTACACGCGTATCAACTGTCCCGAGTGCACTTTGCGGATCTGTATTAGGGTTAGCAAGTTGTTGATCTCGTCCAATTTTAAGATTTTCACCCTTTCAACGTGGACGATGGCCGGTTAAAAAAAATTGTGTTAAATATTTCTTCGAGAACTACCGCTCGCATAAATTTCATGAAAATCGGTGTGTCCAAATTCGATGTGCTCATCGCCAAAGCCAGAGGCTGCATCATACGCTGAATTTAGTAATATGTTAAGTGACCGATAGTTAGACTGCGGACTTTATGCATTTATGATAAACATTTAAGCACTTCAATGTATCGATCCCAGCGTACAAAAATTATTAAAAGGTGGAGAAAAAGATTCTGTTCGCGTTGTTATTAACTTTATGTTGCATAAAAATCCGCAGCTTATGGTACATCATCGAGAAAAAAATCATTAATAGGACCGAGAAAGACTCGCAGATTCAGTTTGTCCCCATTCCGTCGAACCAGCGGCACGTTAATGCGAAATGACAATACCGTGGCCGATTGCATCGTCAATTACGGATTATTAGCGCATCATGAGTTCGTATTGCGGCAGGGGTTTCAAGGCAACTTCGTCGTAATTTCATTAGACTGGTAATGCGCGCACATTATAATGTTCGGTTGCGTACTCGTGCTTCTAGTTAACCCTAGAAATACTAACGGAGGAACGAAAATTTTTCCAGCCGATTTCGATGTAATACACTATTAAATTAATTGTAATCGTCCACCGTGGAGGGGTGAAATGTGAGAAGACTTCACTTTAGTTTTAGATGCGGTTCTTACATCATCGGTTTCTACATCGGGTCTGTAATCGCTATTTTTCCGATCCTTGGTTTTATATGTAGGTAACTCGATAACTGTCTCGAGAACAGTAACCGATGGCGGTTCGCGAGCCCCGTTTAAATACTCGAGCGAATGCAGACGTACAATGAATATCAATTTTCTGTTTTTACGAGGGTTGAAAAGTTCTAATGGAAGGAAAATAATACAAGGGGTTGATCATCGTACGAATAAACAGTTCGGATGAAAGTTGAAGGGTGTTCTTTTTCGGTCGTTGTTTTCGGCGCATTTCGTGGCCGGATCCTAATTGATAATTCGACGAATCGAATTAATCTATCAATACGTACAGCAGCCACGCGAGATAGGCATGCTAATATACCAATCGTCGGAGACATTGTGTAATTGGACCGTGGAATTGCCGGACGCTAATTAAATCAAGCGTCACCATTAATTCGATCAAGCTGAGGACTCCCTTTCGACGGAGGTTCGCGCGTGGCCTGCTGCGCTGCACGCTTCTTAATCAGTGAAAGTTCCAAAGCCTCCATTCTCGCTCGACCGAATCGGAAACAAACCGTTTCTTCGCTGAATCGCAACGCATAATCGGACCAACAACGTCTTGTGTCTTATCTTTAAAAAAAAAGGATCTTTCGACAGCAACAACAATTTCAATTGTGAACCAACAGGTTACCTCCAGTAACGTCGTCTAAGAATTTCGTTATAAAGTAACTTTCTAAGCTTGCTCTTGGTACAACTACATATACGCGTCGATTGTATTGTAATGGAAATTGTTAATTGTAAAAGACCTAATTCGCCGGGGATTCGAATGGAAACGATCGTGGATCGAACACGAGTCTCGGCGATGGGACGTCGTGGCTTCCGTGCAGCTAATGCAATATATCATTTTCATGCGGCCGGTATACTAGTTTTCCTATACCACTTTCCCTTCGGCTAGTCGGTCGCGGCCGAATTACTGCAATTACTTCGTGAAATGCTCGCGGTTACCGCAATAGAAGCAGCACGATTAACAAGAGTTACGTGAAACTCTTCCCACTTTCATTCGACCGGGCAGAGAAACACACTTGTCTGTTAAAGTTCATTGAAAGTTTCCCGTGGCTCGTCGTTTTGCTACGACTACGCATAGGGAAGAAAGTTTCTTAGAACCGGGGAACCTCTCGCCTTTCGCCTTCGGGCCGGACAAAATGAGATTTCGAAAATGTTGCCGCACGACTGCTTCGCTTTTATTTGAACTGTCAGCAGCCGGTCAGTTCTCGACCGAGTTCACCGTACCCATTTGCGGGAATCGCCCCCGAAAATCGTTAAACGAAAATTGCAATTTATAACTTGTAGTTCATCGTTGCGTGTCACAATGATTTTCCATCACGCGTTGCTGCAGGCTTTCTTATTAAACACGTTTCATATTTGAAAGGTTCAGCTAAGTTACGAGCGAAACGTTACTCGCGGCCACAGTGTCTTTTACATGATGAAACGTGTGTGGAAAATGAAAAGGAAACCCAAAGGAACTGATCACACGGTCGTAATAGTATTAGAACTAGTGGAATAAGAAATGCTCCTTCTCAAAGGGTTAAGACAGCGAAATAAATACCGGTATCTTGTGTTTAGATACTCGTCCGTGGGTTAAAATGTAACAGTCCCGCTAGAGGAGACGGCAGACTCACCGTAGACGGGTCCGATGACTACCATGACGACCACCATGAGCACCAGCACCCTCTTCTGCCTGTTGTGCTTGCCCTTTTTGAACGCGACCTTGAACGTCTCCTCGATGTGCTTGAACGCGAAGAACTCGAGTATCGATTTGCAAACGGAGAATCTCTTCTGATCGTCGGTCTTCTCCTGTTTCAGGTGTAGCTTGACGGGCTCCTTGATGACGACCAGCCCGTAGATGAAGCTGAGTACGTAGCAGACGGTTGAGATGCCGAACACACCGTAGAACCCGAGCTTCATGTAGAGGATCCCGCTGAGAGCCATGCCGATCGGTATACCCAGCGAGATGAACACGTTCGCGGCGCCGATCCTCAGGGTCCTGGACTCGACGGTGGTGATGTCCGCGATGTAGCTGAACACGCCCATGAACATGGTGAACCATCCGCCGGTGAGAGCTGGCCATAAAGCCTCGAACACGCCGGTCGCCTCCATGGGCACCTCGTAGAAGAAGTAGGTGCAGAGAAGCATGCTGACGCTGCTGAGGAACTCGCCGACGATCGGCAGCAGCATGCACGGCTTCCTAAGGCCGGTCCGGTCGCTCCACGCGCCCATGAACAGGATCAGGATGGTCGGCAGGCCGCTGGTCAGTGCCATCTTCCATGTCTGCATCCCGGCGACCAACTGTTGCACAGCTAGCTCCTCCGCCTCATATCCCGTCGTGTTTCTGTTCGCCAGGGCGGTACACACCTCGTCCGAATACCTTAAATTCACTCTGCACGCCTTCTCCAGGCTGAGGTTCTGCGTGGCTAGGGACGCAAGCATGCACGGGATCACGTAGCAGGCCATCACTGGCTCCACCGTGATGTTGCTGGTGAAGTAGGACCACTTTTGTTTCACCGTCAACGACTTCCACACCACCACCGACTGCTCCGTCGTCGACGTCGACGTCGCCGTCGCCTGATCCTCTTTCTTCTTCCCGACCATTTGATTGTTCACCGTTTGCTGGTCCGCCATCCTTTCCTATCTCTGTCTCTTCAATTTTCCTTGATAATATCTTGGATCGATTCCTTCTCACGCTGATTCTGTGTTGCAGATGGACAACCGTGTCACTGGGGCATCGGCGGCTGGGATCTCTTCCTCTTCGGCAGTCGTGCAGGCTCCTCAAACAGACTCATCAAAGCTCGACTCATGCGGACTGTCTTATTTACTTCGGAGATCAGAGGTTTGCTCTTCTGATTCAACTTGTGACGATCGGGTTGTGATCTCTGCACTTTGGCAGAACGTGGAACCGTGCGGTTCCGTTTCAGCCGGTCCGCGGGAGAGACCGTCTGACCGTCTACTCCTGGCTAATGCACCATTGTGCATTACGAGACGCGTGTCGCCTCCTTCCCTTCCTCTTCCTCGCCACCTCCAGGCCTCTGACAGAGCTTCATGCCCTCCTCCGCCATTCTCGCTCCCTGTGCTACCACTGCTACCGTGCTGGATGGCCCCTCTTATCTCGTCCCCTGTGGTCTAGGGGCCCTCTCCACGTGCTTGGTACCCTCGAACGTCGTGTACAACCACCCAGGAGAGACCACTCGGACGAGAAACCTCGCCGAATAGCTCGACGACGCGTCACCACGTGTCCAACCACGAGCCCGGACAGCTTCCGATTCCGCTCTGTTAGCCGACGCTTTTCGGGTCAAGGTCAACCTGCCCGCATCATGCTCGCCCCGAGGATCGAGAATCGAGGTTCGAGGATCAAGGATCAAGGATCGCTCTACGCCCGCTAGAAATATCATTTCTAGACTGCAAATCTTTATGCATGATAAAAATTGATTTCTTCTCTTAATAATTTTAATGGGTTGGAAATAATACACCAGTGATATGAAACTCATCTGACTTATCTTCCATTTGTGATTCAACTACTCATTTTCGCCGTAAATGCGTAAAATCCACAGTCTAATCATTTCGAATAACACGTTAATTTATTTTATGATTATGTTTACAGAATTATAAAATTGTTCTTCGAAATTATATCTTGTGACCTGATTATCAGGTTTGACCCTGTTTCAGACGGACAGCCTTCGTTGCATATTGTCCTCGAAATTATTTCTTTTGTCAAATCTGAAATTTGCATTGTTGTGCAAGCACAGTAGCTATTATTTCAGAGCGATCCTCTATGCCTGTTACGTCAAAACTAGTTTAGAAACAGCGCTCTCGTAACACGCGACAATGCGAAAAGAATATTGTACCGGAGCAACCTTCGAACACGTAGAAATGTCTGAATCGATGGTCCACCTTCGGCATGTCCTTCGCGATGATCTTAGGGTAACTAATGGGGATGTGTGGATCTAGACGTTGCCGCGTAGATCGTAGAGATGAAAGATCCAAGTGCCGAGGGACCCGGGTAAACATGGAGCACCGTTGAAACGGTGACGGGCGGCTGGTAGGCCAGAGGCTGGCGGAGGTGCCGCGTTAAATGTGGCAATTTGTTGATAAAATAATCACAACGGCCGTCGTCTTGTCTTCTACGGTCCGGGAGCCTATTTCAGGCAGGGCCGCCGCAGCTAAGCTGCTAGAACTCTAAGCGCCTAGACGAACGCCGAGTCGAAGATATTCTGTTGTCCGGCTGCGATCTCGTTGCTTGCTGGACCTTTCTAGCCTGGTACCGTCACACGTGTGCTGTCGACCAATTACGACTCACTGCCAATTGCCATCGGCTCGCATCATCGTCAATGACCGCGCATTTTTTAATCTCATCTGGACCATCCGGCTAAATATTATTCTTTCAGACTCGCTTATGATCGCCTTTCTTCGGCATCCGACGAGGGGAAACAATTTTTCCAAAGGGGTTAGAGCATGCTAGGCAAGACAGCGCGAGATCTAGGGGATTACTATGGATCGCCAGCGTCGAATCCGTGGCGGTCGATTACGGCCCTGACTCTCGAGTTGATCGTATGACGTCGTCAAGTGAGTAATGCTCGCAATTCGAGTGTCGCTGTAAAATATTAGACCCGGAGCCGCGGCAGACCCGTTGTTTTGATGTTTCCCTCAAGCATCCGCTCGATCTCCGACTCGGAACACACCGGTTCGAGCATGACACGCTGCCATAATCTGGTACCCTCCTATCTCTCTCTCTCTCTCTCTCTCTCTCTCCCTTGGAGAGAGACGCCTCGTCACGCTCGGGGCGGAATTGTCGCGATTGCGGACCTCGGTCGCAAGAAGGAACCATTCAGAATCCGTTCCGAGGCTTCTTCCAGACAATTACTTCATCGATCTAGCTGCTGATTTAACGAGACCACGGCCGAAAGTAAAAGCAACTCTCAGTCTTCGAAACCTCTGTCGATCGCCTTTCTGTAAAAGTTTCTCTTTTCTAGTCGGAGTTGGACAGCATCAAAATTCAGTAGTGCGAGGTGTAAACTTCGTTATCAAGTAGCTAACAAGAATGATTAAAAAACAAAAACATGATCAGGAAAAAAAATCGTTCTTTCTCGCCTGAGAACTGGTCATTGCAAGATAACACGAATTTCTCATAAAGAAGACAGACCCCCCCCCCCCCCCCCGCGTATGTGATATCCCACTCACAGTACACCACCTTTTGTATGACTGCCAAAAATTGTCTAACCAGCGACTCAAATTTAGAATCAACTCGAACACTGCCCTTACATCCGAAAAGCATACAAGAAATACTATTGAATTCCTTAAAGAAATCAACCACTTCCACAAAATCAAGATCTTCCTCATCACGGAAGTTCGTCGCTAATAACCTAGATGTTGATGCGACGTAAAATCTTACAATAAAAAAAAAAGGAACGATTAATAACTCTAATCGTTTGTACGAACGAAATAGGCAAGCGTTGTATTCTGCAATAATTGTACGTTCGACGCGTTGATTCGCCATTACAGTTGACAGATTTCGACGAATCGTAGAGACAATTGTTAGTTCGACATCCCTAATGCGTTTCTCGAAACAAAACAGATTTGCAAGTTAATAGTGTGCTCGCGACAAAACACTGTGACTGTCAAATTCTCACGGGCCGCGAGTCGGTGATTACCGGATTTTATGCATTTATGACAAAACCCAGGTGTAATTTAAAATAGCAAAATCGTTAGAAGAATTTCGAAATACTGCTATATTATTTTCAACCTATTAAACATATTCAGAAAGAAAATTAATTTCTATTTCACTCTGGTTTGTTGCACAAATACGAGGGTTGTTCACAAATACGAGGGTTTGAAATGAGCGATACCTTTCTTTTTATTTTTGCGAGGGATCTTTATTGTGAATTCACTAAATCGATGTGCGGCGATGCAAGACGTGGTCGAGCGACCTTTGCGTTGCATGGGGTGCATTGTTTTGTAACAAATAATCGAGATCTTGTCGCAGGATCGAAAAGGATACCCATTAGTGAAAACGTGTAAACGTGTGTTCGTTTTTGCGCGGCGATGCGAGACGATGAAGTCGGCAATCCTTCGAATTAGTTCAGAACCAGGACCTCGTAGTCCTTGAACGACAGCTCTTCTCCGTCGAACGCGATGTAGAGACAGCTGTGACTCGGCTGGATCTGCGAGTGAAAGCTCAAATTAGTGATTGTGTCTGATAAAACATTGACCGTGAAGTGGTGAAAGCGGGTAGGCTGACTTGGACAGCCTCGGTTAGGCTAACAGCGAGATACCGCTGCGCGGAGGGTTGCAGCTAAAGGGATAGTGTTCGTTTGATCGTTCATAGCGAGTGCTTTTCCAAATCTCTTAGCGATATCACTTGAAAGGATTGTTGCACACCTTGCCAACTGTTTGTGATCCGTTGTGGTAAGTGCGGCCGACGTACAGGGACTCTCCGCCGTCGGTGTATCCTGCTTGCACAGCGTTTTCGGGAACGTGTCCGTTCTGGGCAAACTCCCAGCCGAATTCTGCGGGGCACAGCACCTGGTCAAGCAAAAATAAAAAGGTTCGGTCAATCTTAGTTCATCGTCACACCGTTCTTAGACCTCCGGACATTTCCAGAGCTCGAAATTCTCAGAGCACCGCGTTTTTAGAGCTCCAAGTTTCTGGTGTCCCCACACTTTCAAAACTCTATCTTTTCAGAACTCCAAATATTCAGAATTGCAGATATTCAGACTTCGAATTCCCCAACCTCCAAAGCTCTACTTTCTCGGATTTCTAAGCATCCGTCCCAAACTTTCAAAATCCCAAGTCCCAGACAACCCAGCAGAAACGTTCATTTCCCGTGATCAAATATCGCACTGAGTTACGGTGAAATGTTGTATGGTCAGTGAGCAAAGTCAATCGAAAAATCGGAGGTGGACGGGGCCGGAAGTCGGCCATGTTGATTCGACGTTGCCTATCTCGGACCTTTTGCGTTACCCTTCCTGGCTCGCACGGTACAATTTCATCTCGGCTGTTTCTGATATCAAAGATTCGTGGGAATGCATCGAAAACTCATAAAAGATGACGATCGATAAAACCGAGATAATGGTTCAACGTTAACAGTCAATTATCGTCACGAACGTGTCCGGGAGGGAATCAGCGAGTCACGGCGAGAACTTTAAGAATGCGGCTATTAAGACGGAGGAATGCAATTATAAATCGGTGGAGATCGTGATTACGCGTTCCTACTCGGTGTGTTTATCTAAAATCTAAAGAGTACATCAGAATGGAAACGGGGTGGGGCGGGGGATATTTGAGGAATAGTTCTAGCTAATGATCGGGCTAAGAGTTTTTCGAGACGAAATCTTCACGCTAAAAACGCGGTCGTACGAAATGACAAAATAGACTTGGTTATTCAAGACCTGAATAAACTCAGTCTTCTCACTTTCACGTTGAAAGATAATGGAATAGAACGTGGAAGGATTAATCGCTCCGACGAATCGATACACAGCCAAGGCCCAGCGATACCAGATAACGTTCGGAGAAGTTGTACAACTAGCTAATAAGTCAGTAAGTGGAATTGAAACATCGTTTCTTCCCGCGACGGATCTAGATAGTCTCGGTACCTTCTTTCCATTGGAATTTAATTGTTAAGAGAACTTCGAAATTCTGTTAGACAGTCTATAATGGCGACAGTACGCTAAAGAAAAATTAATCTCGCGGAGTTGGGGCTGTTGTTGCGGTTTCACGGTGGAAAAAGTCTCCTTGACACGAAACCCGAGGCATTGGGAAATCAATTTCGCACCAGGAACCGAAGCTCCCGAGGCAGAAAGGATTGATTATAATTATTTGCGAAAAATCAACGGACCGGTCAGCTTACACCGCAATTGTGCCTTGAACTTAATCGGTTTCCCTTTCCATCGTCTCGAGGAGAGAGACGGTGTTGGATATCGGGGATTAAATCGCAACCGGAAGGACCTTAGCACAGACTCGCGCAGCGCAATCAATTCTAATGACAATCTCTGTCTTTGTGGCATTCGGAATGATCGCGCGCGCGATTGCTACCCCCCCTCCCCCCCGACCCGCCGGCGGGTAACGTTCGATCACTAACATGATAGTCGAAAGCAATCGTGTTTGCCAAATTTTTATCGTGTTTTTTTCGGGCTTTATCGGTTCCGTTTTTCTTATCTGTCTTGCATCGAAGATCCGATCAGTGCAGTCAAGGTGACCGAACATTGGCTCGACGAAAGACAAACTCACTTCGTAGTCGTATTTAGCGTGCTCCTCCCCGTTGTGGCACACGTAGGCGACATTCTTCTCGGGAATGACCTTCGCAGGAATCATGTCGCCCTCGTGGCGAGCCCTACCGACGTAGATGTTACATCCGTCGACGTCACGACCCCCGACTATGGCTTTGTCGGGCATACGCTTCGAGGCACCTCCTGCGATCCACTTGTAGCCTTGGAAAAATTGAGAAAATTTATTATTTGAACATCCCTTCATTACACTAGCATTAGCTTGCCTAACATATCAAATGAAGAATTGAAGCTCGATAAGAAAATAAACACGTCTAAGGTGGGCATTCTATAGAATGTCCGATTTTTCACCCAGACCACGCATACGAAAATCCACGTTTTCATCCGTTTCTAAAATATTTTATATTTCATTCCCACTCCAAAAAATTTAGAGTAAGTTGTGATTAGTAAGTGTCTATAAAAAATTAGTGATTATAAAATGTCCGGGCAATTTGTGAAATGCCAACCCATTATACACATTGCTCGAAAAATCGGGCATTCTACAGAATGCCCACCTTAAACGCATTGCCCGTAACATATGTATACATAATTTCACACCAATATCCGATCGATAAATTTATTTCGCCGATAAATTTTTCTGGAAATATTCTGAATTCAGAGACAGCTTATCTCTTACTCGGTATAAGGTTGTGGAATTAGATAATGCTAGAGAAAATACAATTGCCTGCTCTATTTTATCTTTCGATGTGTCGATCATTTTACTTCACAACATTTATCCTTCCAATTGTGTAAAAATAAATTAACGTCAACAATAATAACATCGACAAGAGATTAAATAATACAAATCAATCATTGCCGCCCGAGAACATTTCGCGCGAAAGCTATAGTGTTCAAGGATGTTATTTGCTGAAGTTTGAAAAGGCTTTTTACATTTTTAGACTCCAGATTATGTATATTATCTGTTTTAACGCTCACCTGACATGTCGCGACTTGTTGTACTTGTTACAGAATCACATATGTTTCTTATATAGCCCCAACTGCGAGTTAAGAGGTGTGTTCTAATCTTATCTCGAATTCGTTGTAATGTTTACTTTTGGTTTAAACCGATGCCGCAACGCAACATTGAACTGATTGTGAGAAAAACCGAGTCGAATCATTTTTATTACGAGGAGGTTGAATCAGTTCGGTTGGTCAAGAATTTTGAAACACGATTCGCACGCTCTTACTGATAACTCGTACAATTTTTGAATATACAGTAAGTAGAGTGGTAGGATTTCGTAAGCTGCATTTTACGATTTATACTCCATTCCGAATTTTTATTTGTATTCATCGTTTTTTCATCATAATTCTTAGAAAAATGTCGTCGTCATCATCTTATTCTTCTTTAAATAGGAACGAAAGTAAATTTCGATTCTTTTTCCTTCACTTCGAACTGATTCTGGTTTCCCTGCGTACAACCTCTTTGTTTGGTAGTCAACGACGTCCTAAGGACAGAAGAGGAAAGAAAAGGGCCCTACGATTACTTTTGATGAAGTTTGAAAAATGGAGTATAAGAGCATGTCTAAAGATGGGATGTTCTGGGCGCGCGCGTCACGACGCTGCGTTTTACGATTTATACTCCTGCTATGCGTCTGGACGCACGCGTTCGCGTTCATACGATGCGATTTGGTATAACCAAGAGGAATATTCCTCTCTGGTATAACGAATGGAATATAAGAGGTCCGGGGGGCGCAAAACGCAGCGTCGGGGCGCAAACGTCGAAATTCTTGGTTGAATCGTTTTCTTGAAATTGGCAAAAATATTGCAACAAGTTGTAAATACCCGTTTATTATTATAGATATTTGATATAATTTACATTATATATATATATATGTATAATCTACGCGATGCAAAATCTGCGGACAGTGTGTCATACACCGTTTCTCTTTACTTACAAGACGCAAGTCCGATTAGACTGTGGATCTCTATGCAAATTCATTAATTTCTACACCATGCATTTCTCAAATTTGTGAACGCCATGAATTCGCACAAAGATCCACAGTCATAGCAGGGTAACTTGAAAACAAATGTATAAATAATACAAGCTAAACTAAAATACGTCCCTGCATATTGGGCACGTGGCCTTCTGGCTGGTACTGAACCACTTGTACTGCAACAAAAGGTTGAATGTTAGAAACGATTCGATCGTAATTAGTATCGGCAATCTTTCGCGAGACGGGTACGTACCAGACAAGCAGTGTGAAACTTCTTGCGACATGAGTGACAGGATACTTTTGGTATTTGGTAGGAGCTTGAATGGAAAATACTGAAGCATATGTAGCATTCCTCGACGCCTGCGAATTTCTTGTCCAAATTTTTCTTCCATAACGCGAGGCCGTCCCATACGGATCCATTCTATTCAGAAAGAGAAGGAACGTACATTGTTATTATTAAAGAAAAAAAATATTAACGCGTTAAGAAATGAATAAAATTAACTTGATGCGTGAGGAATATTGCTAGCTGCATGTGACAGTTTCTCCAATTGGCAGTGCCACCCGCGTGTTGGCCAGGCTCCACTATGACCGTACCCAAAGGATGGTTCGGTGGCAGCGTGATGTTTAGCTCCAATTTGGTATCGCTCATTTCATAGAGCGCTGTCACTTCGCGGAACATCGAATGCACCTTCACTTGCATGTTCTCTATGTTCTGCGGCTTGTTGCTGAGCAGCTCTTGGCAGAGCATAGGGCTGACATAATGGGTCGTGATTTTGTCGACAGCCGCGCTGACCCTGCTGTCGGACGCGCTCCACCATTGTCTCACCAACACTGGCAAATGCCTCAGACTGCTCCTGTACAACCAGCAGACTATGTGATCCAGCCTCCACTCTGTCCAACTTTCTGTAAAAAAAACCATAGCTGGTAATCTCTCGAATTAATACTTAAAAAGACCGAATTACCGAAATATTTTTCGGCCTTCAGCGCGTTAAAAAAAATACCAAAAGATTGACGGATTAAAAAAATGTTTACCTCCAAATTCAAGAGATGGTTCTGTGGAGAAGATCTCCGTTAACTTTGCACCCTTATTCTTGTTGTCTTGAAGTACCTCCACCGGCATCAGTCTGAAGATATTATTTAACAAACTAGGGAAGAAGTTGTCTCTGAAAAGAACATCAATTCGTAGAATGGTGGACAGTAGTTTTGAGATATAATTACTTGAAGGGTAGAATGGTAATTACTTAAGCGTTTCAGCATATTGATAAAGCAGGTCTCCGTGAGCATTGGCACACATATCTAAAATGATGGACCACAACAATAAATAGCCTACAGTGTACGTGTAAGAGTCTGTATAAGGTTGTATAGTACAGCTGACTGTATCGCATAATCTAGAAACACAGGAAATTAATATATCAGGAGAGACAGGACAACTACGTAGTCTATACTACTTGGAGGCAATGCTTACTTGAAATCCATTAAAATAGTGTTGACAATGTTCTGTGTATTCTGAAGTACCTCCTCCATTTTCTTAATGTTCAGATTCTGTACGTCAAAGTTTTCCAACTCGACAGTAACTTTGTCCTGTTCCACCAGTTTTGAGACAGTGTGTTTCAATAAATGATACGCTCCTAATTGAATACTGGGTACAGGGGGGGACTGCAGAAGCTTCAGACATAGTTTTACTGTTTCGTTCAAGTCGACAGCGACGGTGGGAGACGTATTTGCCTGATTTTCTAATAATACGTTTCCATTTAACATTTTCACTGCTTTTCCAATGCGATCCAGCACTACGACACGTCTCAAATCTGTCGGCCTTTCGTTGTGCCAATCTGTGAACGATCTTACGATTAGGATCTTGATCTTAGATTAAGTTGGTGTCATCAACTTTTGTTCGGTAAGATTGCTATTTGTTACCTGCATAAGACATCCAGATTTGAGCAATGGAACTTTGGATATCGCCTGCGAGTACATTATTCCACTCGTCTAGTAACGTTGGAGATATTTGATCTTGTTTGTTAATTACATTTTGGAGCGCGTGATACAGCTGACAAGTGTAGACTGTCAGCGCGTCTACCTAGAGGGATTGAAAGTAATATACATACTGTCGATTCGCGTTAAGACATTTTTTAGTAATTTTAATTATTTTATTGGAACCTTAGTATCGTTAATGTGCTGCTTCGATTTCACAATGGAAAGCTGCCACGTGGCCAACGATATTAGAATAAAGTTCCACTGTTCGTTGGTTAATTCGGACGGTACGTTTGTTACTAATTCTGTCAGCAATAAAATAACTTCGAACGCTAGAACTGACGACTCCAATGAGATCGAAGAAATATCGCTGAAACAGAATACTACGTGATTATAATGAATTAAAATTAATTGAAGATATCGTAAGAAATTGTAGTACCAATTGAAAAGCAATAGAGTAGGATTGTCTTTTTCATAGGACATTATCTTTTCCAGAATGCTCGAGTAGCTCGAGTTGTCTTTTGGACTCTGTGTACCTGATAGATTTCTTACTTTGTAAGAAGCTAGCATTACTTTGCGAATGTCGTCATCTATTTCTGTGGACGTGTCTCCGGTGGTTTGTAATTTGTCTAGAATCTAAATGGAAAATAATATTAATATTTTGCGATCCGACATCTCTGCTAACTCATTTCCAAATTTTATAATACTATATCGACCTCGTCCACTTCAAATGCTTTCTCGGATTCTTCGAAATATGTTTTCGAAGATGTTTTTCCACTTAATTGTACGCGGCAAAAGTTTATTAAATAGGGGGACATGCTGCCATATTTTTCAGAATTCCTGCAAAAATAATTAAAAGGTACATTATTAAGCGATCCCATTGCCCAAGTCAGCAAATCACTTACGTCTCAATGTAATTCCGAATTTCCTCGCCAGTATCTCCGCTAGTATAAACTTTCAACTGCTCAAAGCTATCTTCAACTGTGCTCAACATTTTGTTAACATTACTATAACATTTCGTCTAAAATCAGTTAATTAAAAGGAGTATTCATTTTGACAGAGTAATTGGATTTACAATTGAAATTACTATTATACGTACAGATTTATAATACTTCGTATAAATTTGTCCTAAGAGAATCGAATATATAACATCCGTTAGTAGATTTGTAATTCCTGGCAAATCGATAAATTGTATTAGAGATATCTGTTTAATTAAACATATATTTCTCCAGAAATTCGCATTAAACGATGCCCATTTCAAGCACTCTTCGGTATTGTCTGTTACTGTATCACTAGTTAACATATTCTGGATAACAAACAATCCGTGTCTAAACCTTCCGGTAATCACTTCTCCATAAAGAACAATTTGCGATGCTTCAGCCATCCAAGTTTGCATAACGGTATCGTAGAAAAACGTTAAAATAATTTTTTCTGTATAACTCTTATCCACCAGAAGTTGATTATTAATTTCAATAACAATTTCAAGGAAATCCGATGCGATGTCCAGCAATATCTCATTGGTTTGTTCTTCATTTCTGCAAAACGTTTTCAATATTGTAGACCAAGAAATAATATTTTATAGATGAACAAAATTATTATCTTACGAGCTGTATATCTTCTTCCACAATATAGTCGCGAATTTCCTAGTTAACTCGATGAATTTCTGTTCGGAGAATTTTCGAACAGCTTCTAAGACACCATTTTTCCACACGGCTCTCATTGCATTGAAGCAAGTGGAATCATTGGCGAAGTAATCTTGGGAGCATAACTCGAATAGCGTCTCTAACACTCTCACAGCTCCCAACGTTGCTTCCTTGTGAGTCCATATCAATGGAACGATGCTAGAAATTAACTGTGCGAAGTGTAACAAACAGGTTTCGTCCACATTATGGATTGAGTCGCATAGAATGGACACAACTTCGTTAACACGGCTTTCTTCGACCAACAAACCTAAGTATAGCAGAAAAATTCAGTATTACACAGTCGAGAATTACAAAAAAGCATTTAGTAATTAAATACAATCCTTACTGTCATCATCGGGAGACTCAAAGGCCAGTAAAATGAGATCACGACTTTTTTCGAGATCAGAATAATTTCCTGCCGCTATCTCTTTCGCTACATCTACCAATAAATCAGTGGTTTTCGATTGCGAACACCATTTCCGTATTATTTCATTGTTTCTATGCCTCTTCGATAAAGCACAATGTATCACGCTTCTTGTAGTCGCAATGTCCTTGAACTGGAAATAGATAAATGTGAAAGCTTGCGAGAATCTCCCAAGAAGTGAGATGGCTATCATCTTACCTCTGTAAGCGACCTCAAAACTTCATTCTTCTCAGAGTCGTTCATATAGGTGATAAAATTGAATATTAATTCTACTATGTGCACAGACTCTATCGATTGTTCCAATAACCATACCCTCAGAACTTGATCGTAGAAACTCAGGAAATTGATTTGAGTGTTCGACTCCGCCAAACTCGCGAACAATTTCTCGCTCTCGAAACACGTGATGAGTTTGTTCAAGTACGTGACGTACTTTTGAGTGCGTTGCTCCGTGATTTTGTCGAAGTACTTGATACAGAGTGAAATGACGAAATTATTCAGCTCTTTCAAGAATTCTGTGTCCGTATCGACTTCCGGCGTCGCTGCCGCACGCACTTCCAATTTGATATCCTCTTCTGGATCAGCAAATTTCACTTTTAGATTCTTGCGATTGTGCGTGGGCGCTGTTTTCAATGTGATTAAGAACTCGATCTGAGAATTGTTCGTGTCTGGGACGTCGAACGTCTCCGAATTGTGGGACAAGTCTATCAGTAAGTCGAACAGCCTGTTCAATTCCGACCAAAATTGTTCGATTAGGTAGGTGTACGATCCAAGATCTGGATTTGCCCGATTCTTGCTCCAGTAGCGCACCAGCTGTGCAATCTCGCAGAAAAGAATTTGTTTCATCGGGCTGTTCTCTTTCAAACATGTTCCTATCACTGGGATCAGTTGTTCTTTGAGAAGCGTCGCAGACAAGTCTCTGTCCTTAACGTTTAACAGAACCGAGTATCGTAGACATTCGATGAACGATGTTGTTACAGCAAACATCTCTGACCGGCTCGTTTGCACGCTTTTCACGGAAAATCCCTGTCGCATGTTCTCGAAGAAGTTCGTGTACAAGTTGCGAACGTCGATATTGAACTTCGGGAATTGGCTGATGAATGGTAGCAAGTTCGGGTACACGATGCTAGCAGAATATTGTCCTCCGCCCCGTAGAACTCGCCACAGTTTTGGTAACACCAGTTTCTCGATGCTTACGAAGCTGTACCAGTCCTCTATTTTAGTTATGGCAACAAGCATGGATTCCCAAACAGCGGACACGAGCGCAGGCTCCGTCTCATCCAAGCTGTTCATGATCGTAGTCACAGTTCTCTTTTTCTCGTCTTGCAGCAGTGTGCTAGCGTTATCGATCAACGATGTTAACACGTTAAAGAATGCTGTCTTCACAGGAAGAGTGTCGTACTTGACCAGCTTCCAAAATTTACTGTTTCGTACGATTTTATAGTGAATGTCAGACATCTTTTCAATTTCTTCCGTGGGAACTTTTCTCAGATAAGAACTGTAACCTTGTAGACTAGCTATCAGCACCCTTTGATACTTTGCTTCCATTTCTTCTGTGGCAAGATTCCTGGTAACAGAATGTATTTATTAATAATCATATTTTCTGCTATCGGTTCTTTCTATTTTTCACACGAACGTATTCATACTTTCGTAGGGATAAAGACTGTGCCGTCTGAATAGTAATATTATCACAGATGTATAGTAGAATTTCGTGTTGACAATGTACAATGGCGTCCACGATCTTCTTCTGACGAAACGTGCACTGTAGAAAAGATTTCACAATTTAGTTAAGCATTTTCAAACTCCTGTCATTACAGTTACAATATTCTTTACACTAAACGAATTGGTAGCAACTGAAGCAGCTGGAACATAAGTGTCGTATTGGGAAGTGAACCAAGCTCCTGCCAGTTGTTTTAAATACATGGCTATACCCTTGCCTACACGCGTCACCACAGCAGCATGAGCTACCTGTGCAGCTTCTCTTACTCTATGTTCAACATCTATAGCTAAGACACAGTATAATCTGGGCCAGAATGGAAGCATTCCTTCCACAGCTGATAATTCAGAATCTTTACATAGGACTGCGAACTCCACCAAGGCCTGTTAATACACAATATTATTTAATAGTAAAATGTCCTGCTTTAACATATAGGTTATTAAACTAATATCAGATCATGGCGATCTTACCTTGTATTTTGTTGTTGCATCTTTTTTGTTCATTTTCTTTAATGCTATTTGAAAATTACTATCTACATTGTTCATTTCAATCTCATTTGTACTTGAAAGGGATAAGCCTGGCAACACAGGTACATATCCACCATCGTTCACCGCAGAGAAACCAACAAATTTGGGCATGGCAGTACCCAAAAGTTCTGCGCTCCTGCTACTATTCGATGGCTGAAAACACAAATATATATATATATATATATCTTAACGAAAAGGCTTAATTAGAGGCTTAATTGTCCAAAGACAATTATCAAAGATTAAATATTAAAATTAGATCATATGTCAAAGTGGTATAGGTTATCTTTATTTCAATCAATCGTGTCACGTTATATTATTTCGTATTATCTCACGTTATTTATTAATTATTTTAGTTCATTACCAGGATTCGATCCTCTATAAAAATAACGTGTGGATAATTAAATATAAAGCAAGGAGAACGTTGTATGAGAACGAAACATAACCTATAACATTGATATCTTCGGACAATGTTTCGCTTACCCTTGCATTGTTTTTTGTTCGTTGTGCCTGTTTATTCCTCCCCATGATAATTAATAGAGAAGCAACAGAAAACAATAGATCCTTTGATCACGCATAAATTTTGTTAATTTAGTTATCTGCCAATAACACCACGGTGGACCTTTAATAAAGTGATTGTTGAAAACAAATCTACAGTGTGAATGCACCTGTAAACATACCATCGAGAACATAGCTACATTGCGATTGCATTTGCATGCAGAAATCGTATTTTGTATCGCAATTTAAAAATAAACTAACATGCAATCATTAGTTTATATTGAAATTGTAATTAGACCGACAGAAAGTGATTAAAAGATGCATATCTGTCAAGAAATACTTTACGATAACATGCTTTGGAACAGCTGATTTCTCGATGTCTGTCAGTGTGATGCGAGCACGTTTCCTTCACCTAAAGCAAAATGATATATAACAAGACACTATGGTGATACATAATGCGAATAAAATAGTATACCAAGCATCAAAACATTAAGAATCATTTCGCTTCACGTGTCAAGTAAGAAATCATTAAATCTACGAATCAGTTTTATCTTAATACTCCTTTACTATAGAAGTTACTATTTGTTATAGGTTAGAACAATAACAAACATGAGCATGGGAAATAAATTAGCCCAGAGGTTGCTCTTATCGTACTGCGCCTTCACTTGCATTTATTTCCCTGGTATCCTGATATTACTCAAGTTGAACGACAGCTTGTACAATGTGGGAAAGTACAAGTTTATTCCAGTATTATTAATACTTCTGTTCGCGGAAGTCATGAAACTCCTCTTTCCCATGTTTCACTCCGAATCCACTATCATAGGAAAAAGCGATTTGAGAACATCTTCGAAAGCTAGAAAATCTTGGTCAAGATATCTGAGGGAGATCTTCAAATTTTTGATAGCTGCTTTTCTGTTGTCCGTTGTATACTATGTTATAATCTTACTGTTTGGTGCACCTCTTTTCGTGCACCACGAGGAAACTACCATGCTCACGGTCACACTGACCACTCTTACATTTGTTCCTGCTAGTCTGCATTTAGGAGTAGACAGTGCGTTAGAAATCATGACAGGAATACAGTCGCAGAAGGACAATGTTTTAGCGAACGCTGTGAAGACTAATGTTCAAGCAACCCTTTTGGGCACCTGGTTGGGTGCTATTGTAGTTCCATTAGACTGGGACCGTCCTTGGCAAGCTTGGCCAATCCCTTGTGTACTAGGGGCTTTACTTGGTTACATGACTGCGCATTTTATTACTCTTGTACAAACATTACCTGTGATAAGAGTAGGCAAAAAAATTCATAGGTGAATCATCGATAATTGTCCAAATAGTACGATAAATAGAACAGTTTGTACTCTTAAGAGATTATTTATATATTCAATAAAGAAACGAACGCGTTTGAGAAGGTGACTATGTTTATTGAAAATTACATAACAGCAAGAAAAATAACAGTCGTTTACAAATAAACGTTTTATCTATTTTAGAGGTCATGCTAGGTCAAATATATGATAACCATTGAAATCAGAATTTAATTGCTTAAAATATACTTAAAACAGTATATCAAATGTATATATCTCTTTTGATATGATCATAAACGTTTATACAAAATAAGATATACACTTTTAATTGCTTTCATAATATTATAAATTATTCTATTAAATAAAAGACTTTGAAATTGGTAGATAAAAATTCGATTGATACTTTATTATTTTCCAAGAAATTTTATACGTATTTATCGTGACATTGGTAAACACTAGATGTCAGTAGTATTGGATTAGCACCGCGTGCAAATCACGACCTTGAATTAATTGAGGTTTATCACTGCCGGCGTCGAGAGTAATTCATTGTCGTGTTGTACAGTCTGTCTCTCACAGTCTTCCGAATCGTTGATTAATAATTTGCATGAAATATGCCTGAAACAGCAGGAAAGGTATTTATTCTTCTTCAATAACATACTACATAATAAACTTTTTCTTCGATTTCATTGGTTATAAATAAGATTGTAATTTCTTTTTTTGCGAACGGTAGGTAATTAAATGTAAAGCTGCGGTAGCATGGAAGGAGAAGCAGCCTCTTTCGATCGAGGAGATAGAAGTAGCACCCCCGAAAGCTCATGAAGTCAGGATTAAAGTTGTAGCTGTAGCTCTGTGTCATACAGATGCCTATACACTGGATGGGTTGGATCCTGAAGGAATTTTCCCATGTGTTCTTGGTCATGAGGGCAGTGGTATTGTGGAGAGCGTTGGCGAAGGAGTCACAGAATTCCAACCTGGTATAACCATTGTTGGGAGCTCTAGAATTGGTACAGAGGCGGTAGAAAAATATGGAAGGTAGTCCTACATATGCGACAAAGACCAACCCTATTATTTGGGACCAATAGCAAACTGTGCCATTTCCCAGGCTCCCAACATTTCATTTAGAATTGTATTGTTTGCGTCCAGACGTGAACGATACACATTGTATTGAGATGAATTGTATTGTGCTAAATGATTCCCCATGTTATGTCTCAAGGCGATCACGTGGTTCCATTGTACATTCCACAATGCAAGGACTGCAAGTTTTGCAAATCCCCGAAAACGAATCTGTGCAGCAAGATACGTAATACTCAAGGAAAGGGTGTTATGCCTGATGGTACTTCTCGGTTCACTTGCAAGAATCAGACTCTTGCTCACTTCATGGGTTGCTCTACTTTCTCAGAGTACACCGTAGTAGCTGATATTTCTCTTACTAAGGTACTTATCCGTTTATAGAATATTATGAATAATTTATAGAATATTTAAAATAATGTATAATCCTTTTATTGTAGGTTGATCCCAGTGCACCGCTCGATAAGGTTTGCTTGTTGGGTTGTGGAGTACCTACCGGCTATGGTGCTGCCCTTAACACGGCCAAAGTGGAGTCTGGAAGTTCATGTGCCATATGGGGACTAGGTGCAGTTGGATTGGCAGTTGCACTTGGGTGCAAGAAAGCCGGTGCAACGCGCATTATCGGTATAGACGTGAATCCGAGTAAATTCGAGCTTGGTAAGATATAAGAGCACTTGATCTATGTAGTTTTTTATCCTTGATGATTGAGTTGAACATTTTCATATTTAATTGTCGCACAGCTAAAACTTTTGGATGCACCGAATTCGTTAATCCCAAGGATCATAGTAAACCAATTCAGGAAGTTCTGGTAGAATTAACCGATGGAGGATTGGATTACACATTCGAGTGTGTCGGCAATGTTAACACCATGGTAGAAAGTCATTCATGTTTTAAGTAGCGTCAATTACACAGAGCAGTTGGCGAATAATAGATGTGTTTGCAGAGAGCTGCTTTGGAATCCTGCCATAAGGGATGGGGTACATCCGTCATCGTAGGTGTAGCTGCAGCAGGTCAGGAAATCGGCACTCGTCCTTTCCAATTGGTGACAGGCCGAGTATGGAAAGGGACTGCGTTCGGTGGCTGGAAGTCCAAAGAAAGCGTACCGAAGCTGGTACAAGAATACATGTCAAAATCGCTCATGCTCGATGAGTTCGTTACTCACACTCTTCCATTCGAGAAGATCAACGAAGGATTCGATTTATTACACTCTGGATCATGGTAAATTATATTAAGTCGATACTTTTAAAACAACTACCGATTAACAGAAAATATAATTTTTTGTTTCCTTTTTGTTTTAGCTTAAGAGCAGTGCTCAAATACTAAACGCGCGAGTATAAAAAGTGATTTACAGTGTCAGTATCTTTCTACAGTCTTCCTAGACACGATTAGAACGCGTCTATTTTTTGTAACGATTTTTAAATAAAAATAATATATTCATATTTATAGAGTCTAAGTGTGTGATTATAAGGAAGAGGCGGTGCGCGAACCAGTTTTCTACAACAATCTTTATTCATAAAGAATTCTTACAGCCACATGTACAATACCAATCTGGTGAAATATCAATAGTAGCTTCGGAATGAAGTAAAAATTCTTTACGCTTCGACCAGGTGCATACCTTACAAAAATCATCACGTTTACGAAGATCATAGACGATGATTTTCCCCATTGTATATAATTATGTATATACAATATGCAAGACGACGTTCTCAGTAAAACTATCGTATGGTTGCGGTTTCTCGAGTTAGGCTCGGTTAATCTATAATGTTGACGGTACGGCAACAAATTCAGGCTGGGAATAGAAATTGCGCACGAACGTGGCAAAGAGTGCATCGTGGTGTTGTCGGTGAATTCATTACATCGCGGACGAATGGACATTTTTCTATGAGTCCTTATATTTTATCGCTAGACTGCCGAGGTTTATGCATTGACTATCATAAAATAATATCATTCTACATATGTAGAAACATAAAAAAAATATCAACAAATACACCGTACTACAATTAACTAAACGATCCAATGTCAAACATTAATTCTACGGAAAAAGTAACACTTTATCGTTGATTGCTCTTTAAGTAATGCTAATTCGCGTAAACATCTGCAGTCTATTTCTTGTTCCGATGTCTGAGAATGACGCGGTGTTTTCTGGTGCTTGTTAAAATGCGGTTTTGTTATTTATTCTTGGACAGTTTACTCGCTTTCTCCTATCTCGTACGTTCGTTATACGGACTCGATTAAGTTGCTCACAGAAGAGTAGAATGCAAGCGCGATCGCATATAAGAATAAGTACCGAAAATCCATAGTACGGTATTGCCGCTAATCGATAACAATAAGTAATAATAGCTTAAAGAACGCGCATGTTGATCTCGAAATAGACGACGATGCTAGAAACTGAAACATCTCTGGACATATGTTTCGGTTCTCTAGAATGCGGATTACGTGTAATAATTTGCACTGGCTAATCACCTACATGTAAATTCGCCACCTAATCGCGAGCTAGGGCATATTCACATAGTCACACCGATCGTTTTTTCCATTTCTTTTTCGTTTGTTCTACGGATTACAATGTTTTATACCTTCTAGTACCTACGGTGTACCACACACTCGTTAAGTAAAAGTCGTAAGTAAAAATGCTTATAATTACAAGTAAACGCAGACGAATCACGACGTGCTCTCTTGTTATCAAATATTAAAAACGCTTACCCCCGCGTTTCCTCAATCCGGTCTCTCGGGGGGGATCGAGAGAGGATCCCTTTTGTAGACGCGCGCGTTACTCTTCTTTTTTTTCGTGAACTTTGAAAATTGCGTGTGTGTGACAAATCGTCGAAGGGGAAAGAAATACGTTTGTTGAAAGGGATGAAGAACGTATCATGTATCTTAAAATATTTTTTTTTTCCGTTTTTTTTTCTCTTCCTTTTCTATTCGTGTACAAGGAGTGCATCGCGAGTTCATAGAATTCTCTCCAGCATCTCCCCTCCTTCGTCGTCGTGATTGAGCTGCTGCTTAGTAGTTAGCGAGTATGAAATAGGTCATCCTTTTAATGCAAGTGTTATCTTACACTAGAACTCGCAACGCAAGATGGCTACGAGAGAAAAGAATGAAAGCTCGAGGCAGAAAGAGGGGAAGAAGAAGAAGAAAAATAAATAAGCGACGGAAATCTCTGGTTATACATATATGTATATATATATACAGGACGTTTTAGAAAATATTCTCCGTCGGTAAGTGCCCTCAAAAAAACATTTTGTTCACCCCTCGAAAAAATTTCCTCATCATTCCACACAAGGGATGCTGGATGTTCAATGTTCGCTTCGAACCTTCTGAATGAACAACGACATTTTCTACAACACCCTGTATGCATTATTCTCTTGTAGATATTAGCGAAGGTGTTCAGCAACGGGACTGGATCGAATCTATACTTATTTTAGCGGGATTATGGCAATCAAGTAAGTACATCTGACTTCTACATCTTCAAGCGTGCAACTTTCTAGGTGTGTGTATGTATGTATGTGTGTGTTGAACTGCTGACGATCGGCCTGGTTTTCTCTCTCAGCCAGCTTGTTCTTCTTCTGCCGTATTATCGTTAGTCATAGACAGTATAATGTATTATTTATTTATATATTTATATTTATATATATATTTTTTGTATATATATATATATATATATTATGCTTAGACATTACAATTCGAGATATCGTTAATCTAGCGCGGTTAGAAATCATAATCATATAGAGCATTCTTTTTCTTTCTTTCTTTCTCTCGCTCGCTCTCTTTCTCTCTCTACCATTCTATACGCATAAATAGTGTATAACTGTATTATTTATAGACGAGTTGTGCATGGAGGTACCTCGAGGGGCACACACAGGCTAAAGGTCATTCGCATTTCTGTCTCTGCGACAATCTGCGCCGATTTTTGTCGAAGGTAAATGCAATCCAGTCAGAATATCAAACATTGCACGGGTTCTTCGCTATTGCACGACTGTGTGTGTATACATATGCGCGTGTACATGTGTTACGTGTGGAACATGTGTGTTTGTTGTCTGTTTCTGTGTGATTTTATTGCACTGTTTAATTTCCCTCTCTTAACCCGTTTGGCACTTGTGTCTTTGTCTTCCCTAATCGACCGGATTTAGCGTTGATTAAATTGTTGATTCTCTGTTTTCAGTTGGATCGAAGCTTTGTGTGCTAAGATCAGCACTCGAGAATTCAAGACCAACCGTTGATCCTGATGGCCACCGACGGTTCCTGAACAAGACTCCCTAGCTCAGAGAGCCGGTAGCCTTCGCTTCTTTCCGAAGGGGAGCTCTCTTCCTTTACATTTCTCAGCGTATTCCTTTTGTTTCGTTGCTCTACGAACTGGCTTTATGTTTTAGGCTCGCACGCAGTCTCCGCCGCCCTGATTCACCGAAGACACCTCCAATCACAACGGCGATGATCGATACGACTGGACAACCGGAAAAGGGAACCTCGTTGTCCGATCGCTCGATATCACGTCAAGGTACTGCTCCCGGTTAGCTGCTGCTGTTTTCTCTGTGTCGGTTGGCTGATCCTAAGGAGTCTAGAAGTCTAACGGCTGATCAGCGGACCCCTCGAGGTCCTGGCCCACATCTGTGCCTCCGTCCTCGTCGTCGTCCAGGTCCACACTGTTGGTCTTTAGACCTCCGTTGCTTATTTTGTTCACTATCATGTCTGAAACATTAACGATACCATTGATTAACGATTGCTACCGATTGGTACTGAAAAAGAACACAGTCTTGGCTGAAGCACATAAGTAGGAAGAGGCCCTGAGAATATAATTGGAAGTTGTAAGTCTATAATCACAGACTGTAACGGTTGTTGATAATGTAAATTCCTATTTTATGAAAACAATTAGCTTCCTATTTTATCGACTATATTAATATCGATAAAATAGGAATTTACATTATTGACAACCGTTGCATTACCATTTCAGGAGTTGGAAGTGGAGAGTTGATTTACCATCAGAGATTGTGGTTACCATCGGGAACTGTGTTACCGTCACAGTTTGTGGTTACCATCTGTGCAAACGTTAATTTGTCGAGTAGTTTCAGCGTTTTGCCGCTGTACGAACTGGCGCTATTCGGAGGTTTAGGAAGAGCAGATAATTCGTGCCGCTATTTACATGGTACCTTATGGGCAATGTGGCACGAATTATCTGTGCTAATGTTCGTTCCTGGGTATAAATCATTATTTTGTTAATTATTTAATTATTGCGCGATCGTAGCTGGATTTGCTTGCGTAGTACAGATGTGACAAAGTCTAATGTTCAAGACACAGTGTTTAAAATATTTTGTTATCGCATATTAATCATGCAATTGATGATTTGCTGGCACGTGTGCGCTTGCGTATAATACACGCTTCGGAAAATTGTTAATATTACACTAGATTGTGTAATCAATTGCAAAATTATCAGATACAGTCTTGAACGGATAAATCTACAATTGGTACAGCTGTTAAAATTTTTTTGTTGCCGATATATACATCTTCGAGCATGTAAATACAATTCATTTAATTGCTTCAGAGCAGATTCTAATTCGTTTCTTTTGTTCAAGGGACTAACCCAGTTGGCACGATGTTAAACAGCGAGCGTTTTCTGCCTCGAGGAACTCGGGGGATGGAACGAGGATAAGTTTTGGAGGCGTGTGCTTTCGCCTCTCTGTCTTCGACGTTCTATTGTCAACTAACGTTTGAACCTACCGCAGTCTGGTTTGCTGCCACGTGTTCTGGTACCGGCGAACTCGACGCCGTGGGGGTCGACACACCAGCAGAGACCTAAGCCACGATGGCACTGGGTACTTCGGTAGTACCCTCGAGAGTCGCAAGCGGGTGCAACGTCCGGAGATGATCGTTTGCGCACGGCAGCACACGGACGTTCAGCTTTTGAGAAGCAACCGCACCATTCGGGCCCGTTCACGAAGATGTCTCTGGAAGCACAATGTTCGTCGCTTTTGACTATCGACAGGAAGTCCTCCTCCAACTACAATCACAACCTCCGACCAAAACAACCGATCCCAGATTAACCCTTGCGAGGCGGACATTCTCGACGACCGTTTCACTCGATTGATTTAAATGTGCAATCGTTTAAACTGACCGCCAGCCAAGGGTTAATTTATAGGAGACGCTGTAACGATTTAACGTCCAGCGGTAGATGGATTCAGTTATTTGTCGGAAACGATCGGGCACCAATTAGATTCGGGGTGCAGTGTATTGTGCCCCGGCGAAGCACCTCGGCAACGAAGGTCGTAAAACGAGCAGTAAACCGAGTAGTTAAGAAGTTAAGCGACTTGTGCACGGTAGTCGACAATCATACGCGATCATATACGGTTAGAGCTTCTTAATGCTAAGGTGTACGACACGCTGTAGAGTCATTCTCTCCCCAATGTTCTCGAGGTTTAGTACAGCGAACCCATTCATCCGCATTGCTCTATTTAAAACGCTAGAACCAAGCCATACAATCATCCCCTCTCTTTCACGTTCAAAACAACAAATTTTTTCTCTCGCACCTCTGCCGTTCAAAACAACAAATACAATTCAGCAACGTTCTTCACACTCATTCAACAACATCATCCGCAAAATCATCTTTCCTCCTTTCACATTCGAAACGACATATACACTTGTTCGCGCAAGGTTTCTCTCTCACACACTCTCTCTCTTCTCTCTCTCTCTCTCTCTCTCTCTCTCTCTCTCTCTCTCTCTCTCTCTCTCTCTCTCTCTCTCTCTCTCTGAGCCAGGCGGGAGCCAAACGACTCGGTTTTCACACGTATCCGTACAATCATCCTCTCCCTAACAATCAGTCAGCTACTTGGTCTGGAGGCACGTACGCTCGAGACCTATTACACTCGAGCGTCCGGCATGACGCGGCGGCTACCAACCCTCTCGCACGCCGTCGTTGCTCGACGGTATTAAAAACTGAAAGGGTTTCTCGTTCCCTTTCCGGGTCACGTATCCCGCGAGTTTAATGATTTACAAGCAGCGCATAGGTGGAGGTAGAAGAAGAAGAAGAAGAAGAAGAGTGTCCGCGATGCGACAAGCGGATTACAACGCGAGCAGGACGTGTCGCGCTACGTGAACGGAATCGAAAGGGTTGTTACGCCCTCTTAACGTCCGCGAACGCCGTTTATCGACGTCGTGGCTGTCACGGAATCGAATGGGCGAGAGATTTCAAATGGATTTCTACATAGCAATCGCGCCGAGAAACACCGGGAATGATCACAAACTAGTTCATATACGTTTGTACATTGTAATTACTAATTACAAAATTACTAAAATTAGTAAGTACAATTTAAAACCGTAAAAAGCTTTGAAGAATTTAAAAATACCGTTGTATTGTATTCAACCTATTGAACAAATTAAGAAAGAAAATAAAGGCTACAGCCGGGTTTGGTAGCTAAGTTCTGTCCCGACGAGTTTTTAATCGAGCTTTGATTTTAATCGAGTTTTTAATCGAGCCATATCTCATCTGCAAGGGTAGTTATTGAGGAAAATAGAAAAACCAGTTTTTGGCCCATTTTCCCTATTTATTGAGAGTTAAAAATTCTGACACATTTTGGATACTAAGCCACATATTAGGTATCATTTTCAGATTTTTCCGTTGCAAACTCTGGTTGTAAAACGCGAAAAACACGAAAAAAATCGAAAAAATGCAGATTTCATATAGAAATCGAAAGAGCACTACTCCAGATTTAATTCAGAAATAAGATATTATCATAAGTATTATGCTCAATTTTTTTCAAATCCCTGAGAGTGGTGCGTCATTATTGAAAAAAATAAAAACCTTTTTTTTCGACGTTTTTCCTAAGTTATACCTATCTTCTCTGAATTAAAAAAATATATTATGTTATATTAAACATTCCTACGTTCAGAGAAATATTTTCCAGACTAAAAGTTGCGTAGTACGAGAAACGAAAATAATACTAAGTAGTTATATCCGAATATTTCGATGATACTTTCAACGGCGCCGGTTGGTGCAGTGCCTATAGTCTCGGTATGCGGAACCGCTGATGACTTTTTGGACCAGGTGCGAATCCTGTTCGGGTCAATCTTTTTTTTTGTTTGTCAGATGTTTTTTCGATTTCTAACCATATGATTGTTGTTAAACCATTGTAAAAATATTTTTTAACTATTATATATATAGTTAACTATTATATCATATATAATTTAGGATTTTACGGTCGGAGAACACATCAATTCTCAGGAAATCGAATCTTACAACTCCCACACTTATTGCTTCGAAACTAATTTATCACTCTTGCGAACTTTTCTAGCTGGACCTTTATTTATGAATATATCTGGAAATAGTTTTGAATGCATTTCTTAAATATAAGTCAGTCTTTTTACCAAACCTAATATAAATAACAAATAATCTGATTGGAATCTCTTTTAAACCTGTTTCAAAATCTGACTCGAATACTAAAACTAAGCTAACAATAAAAAGAATTGTTAGTCAAATCCATATAATAAATTGTCATATCATACTTTAATTAGATATTGAATCTCGAACGCTATTAAAAATGCACATTTGAATAAATGTTTCTTTTTTTTTTGGAAGTAACATTGTGCTTCGATGAATATCTTCGTGAGAATTTAAAGCATGAATGTATCAAAGTGTTACATGTATTTTTCTTTGATAAATAAATTGTTTATTTGTACAGTGATCCGTGACCATTTATATTGTACTAGAATTACCGGATGATGTGTCCTCCGACCGGAAAATCCTAAATTATACATAATATAATAGTTAACTATATATATAATAGTTAAAAAATATTTTTACAATGGATTAACAACAATCATATGGTTAGGAAGCGAGAAAACATCTGATAAACAAAAAAAAAAGATTTACAACCAGAGTTTGCAACGGAAAAATCTGAAAATGATACCTAATATGTGGCTTAGTATCCAAAATGTGTCAGAATTTTTAACTGTCAATAAATAGGAAAAATGGGCCAAAAACTGGTTTTTCTATTTTCCTCAATAACTACCCTTGC
This sequence comes from Lasioglossum lativentre, assembly GCA_916610255.1. NCBI lineage: Eukaryota > Metazoa > Arthropoda > Insecta > Hymenoptera > Halictidae > Lasioglossum > Lasioglossum lativentre. Next base: position 16,495,898 of record OU744357.1, on the reverse strand, counting down.
AGATGAGATATGGGGCTGTAACTTGGCAGATCGGGGTCTTTTTGGGTAGGCTATCGAATAGCCAAAGCTCGATTAAAAACTCGTCGGGGGCCAATTTAACTACCAAACCTGGCTATAGCCTTTCTATTTCACTATAGTTTGTTATAATTTATGTAAAAATTTTTTATTTTGCATAAAGATCCGCTGTTCACTAATCAGTAATTAGTAATTATAGACTGTTGATCTTTATGCATTTATGACTTGAAAAAATTTTCAAAAAATACTAGAATATCTAATGCACTAGAGTTTAGTACAATTTTATTTTACTTTGGATCCGCATAGACTATTACCACTGAAAGTGAGAGTTTAGTTAATTCCACTTCCTGGAAATTAGTCTACGAAAATTGAAAATTGCCTGAACAACCGCAGTCTAGTAATTAGATTGCCGATTTTATGCATTTATAGCAAAATAGTATAGCAATGAAAAAACTGTACAGTGTTGCATAAAGATCCGTAGTCTAATTCTAATTTTAGCTTAAACTAACTTATGTTACAATGCGATAGATAGAAGGAGATTAGTGCTGCTGATCATCGGAAGAGGTGATAGCGCGAGGGGTTGATAGCCTCTCGACGCCGGACAGTTCTTCGTCGACGGAAAAGGCGAAACGGGTTACAGGGAGACTAGGACTGGTGCTTGTACGTGCAGGGAATCGCTAAGGGTGGGTTCGTCCCCTGTCCACGGGCTCGGGACTCACCCGTCTGTGTCGCAGCCGTCGAGGAACGGCTTCAGACACGGCTCGTTCTGATCGTGCTCCAGCCCGTACAACTCGGAAAGGGAGAGCCTGCCGTCGTTGTCGCTGTCCAAATGTCCGAACATCCACCTGACCTCGCACTGGCAGCCGATGGGCAGGTGACCTGGAAACGGCGTTTGCGAAATATGAATTCCAATTGGCCACTTCTCCGCGGGCGCGCGGACTGCGTCGAATCAAATTGCGATTTCGTTCGCTCGGAACACCACCGACCACGTAACTTCTCTGCCCGGGGCTCGTTGCCTTTTTAGTTGGTCCTTCGACACCGTTGACATCCCGTCGGTAATGTAGTTCTCGTTGTTGAGGGTACCTCAAAATTCTTTCAGCGAGATCCGCGAAAGGCTTTTGTATCGATCTTTCAATTTAGTTGCGGGTCGAATAAAATATATAATTATTTACACGGATGTACTCTCCGCATTCTCCTCTCTGTAAATAATTACCGTAGACCCGGAGAATTATCGAAACTCGCCCGGATTATTCGCGAAATATTGAAAACTCTCGTCGGAGGTAGAGGGTGAAAGGGTTGTTCGGAGAACAATATCACGGGAGACACGGCAAAGTAATCGCGCCGGATCTCGACGGGAAGCGATTCATTCTAACGGGACAATTCCGAACTGGTACGAAAGTGATTCTACCGAAGTCGAATAGCGTGTAGTGACGTGAGGCAGCAGTTCCGAACTGTAATGTCCAGGACCCGCTCCGTCTCGTGCGGAGCAATTAGTCTCTTGTATATATTCAGCCTTGATCCTCGAGGGTTGCCAACAAGGCGCCTCAGCTACAATCACCCTGAGCACTACCCCCCCCCATGGCTTTCCAATTTCTATTGTCACCCCTGACAATTTTCTTTCGTCGATTGAAAAAACTGTTTTCCTGGATTATGCCCAGACAGCACACGACGTCTTAAAGACGTCATAAAAAGACGTCGTTTTAACGTCTGAAATGAGACTAAGTTACTTGAATTTTTTGGAGATGTTATGAGATGTTAGTTTATTGTACAATCACTAAAATACTTTTGTGATTTTCCTATTACTTGGAATGACAATAAAAAAAATAAAAAACTCACTTTTTTAAACTTTCTTGTACGAGCTTATCAGCATTGAAGTTATTATGTGTTACAAACAATTAAAGATCGCGAAAATCGCAGTTTTCTCACGATTTCTGACACTTTCGACCGATAACTGCAGTTTGTTTTAAAAAATTGCAATTGTTTGGGGTGATAAGAAAAAGCCTAGTGAGTTTTTTTTCTTTTTCTTGTCACTCCAACTAATTGCAATTTTTTAAAACAATTTTTTAGCCATAGTTTATAGAATTTTTATCAGGTTTTTAAGTCCGCGACGTCGTAGTTAAAAAAATAAAAACCGATTTTTTCGGAGTTTTTTTCTTTTCCTTGTCACTCCAACTAATTGCAATTTTTTAAAACAATTTTTTAGCCACTGTTTATAGAATTTTTGTCAGGTTTTTAAGTCCGCGGCGTCGTAGTTAAAAACATAAAAACCGATTTTTTCGACGTTCTCTGCGCGAAAAACTAAGCTAAACTTGAAATTGTTACGTTTTATTTATTCTATAAGTCTATTAGACACTGATGAACCTTGCACATTTCATAGGAAAAATTAAAAAATGATATCAACTAGATCAGTATTTCTACTGTGTCAGCGCATTACATCTGAAAGTATTAACCATGTTTCCAACAGCCCGGTTGGGACAGCGTGTTAGGTGTTCGACTGTGGACGTGCTTATACTAGGTTCTCTGAAAGACGTTCAAAAGACGTCTAAAAGTCGTCTTTAAGACGTGCAGTTTTGTAACATAAGACGTTCAGAAGACATTTGGAGGCCGTTCGGAAGACGTTCGTAGGACGTTCAAGACGTCTTAAGGACAACAACTCTAAGTCTTTAAGACTTCTTTGTGCTATCTGGGGGTGTTACCGGGAAAAAAAAGTCTGTGATGTTCGAGAACGCGTTTTGCGGTGTGGTCGAATAATTTCGGGGACAACGGACGCGATCGTTCCGCTGAAGAGTTCGTTATGCAAATGAAGAGGAGACCTTTTGGTTTAGGATGCGGACGACGGTGCTTCGAGTCAGACATCACCACGGAGAACCAGTCCAACAGTCGGTTCGCCATCGCCGGCTTGAACGACGCCGGACAATCAGCGTTCCGGGACAACTGGGAGTTGTAAGTCGACTTCAACGGGGACGGCGTCTTCTCCATAACTTCGTTGCTCATCAGATGCTTGTCGTCGTATTTGCCCTCGGCAGCCAGCGCCTGGAAAAACACGGAGAAACTGGATCAACGAACGTAGACCCATCGTCCGGGAATTTTAATTGGACGGAACCGTTGTTAGACGTACGTTTCGACCATAATTAATTACTCGCGAATCCTCGGAGAATTTCACGATCTACCAATAATACGACTGCCGCGATGGCAATTTAAAAAAAAAATTCAAGAAAATTCTAATTGGTTTGATTCTTCATTTAAGTCTAACTTTCGAAAATTCTCATGGGTACGCCTCCTAAAATAAGTTGCTCCTTTTCACTATACCAACCGAGCACTAAAAGCGATAAAAATGTTTTAGTTTAGAAAAATGACAAGGCTTTATTTATTTAGATTTTATGAAATTTTTAACAGAATACGTGCTAGGATAAAGTTTGTCTAATCAATTTCTATGTAAGCAACCTTATAATTTCAATAATTGTAAAATATAAAACCGGTCATTTGACCGGCAGTGGTAGGTTTAGTGTTAATAATCGGGTCATTTTTCTCAGAGTCGGGATTTTTAAAATTCGAGCATCCCTATTTTCAAAGCAGGCCCTTTCATCTCGAAGCTCTCGAACCTTCGGAAATAGATTTCAAAATTTCCCGAAAAATCGGGTTATTTATCTCCGCGCGATCGCTAGCGATTCATCGATCCCTCGTTGTCTGCAAGAGCGAGCTCGCCACTTTTGCTGACCGCGAGAACTGCGGGGATGATAAAACCGTGACGGAACACGTTTCGGAATAAAGCTAACAGCGATTCTTCGGTTGGAGTTTCGTCTTTATTAAGCAGACACGATCGTAAATTTACAGATTTGGATGGCGAGTGGTGCGCGTCGCGACGCGCCGCGCCGCGCGGGTGTTGTTGTCGTCGACGCAGGATGCAGTGGCGGAGCGTAACGACATTACGGCTCCCCGTCGTCTGGCTTGGTTCTTCGTCGGATCGATGGCGAGGACGCCTCCGCCTCGTCTGGCCTCCTCGAAAATACGAGCCATCGAGGACACAGAGTAGTTTCCAGTGGACCAATGGGAACCGTACGAGATGCTCTTCGACGTCCTCGTAAAGGATCCCGATTCCAGCGCGAAGCGCAGCACGTATGACCGGAATCGTAACTCGGCTATTATTGTTTTCGTCGTTTGAAAATAATCTCGGAACGAGCCGGATAGAGTCGGGATCGTCGCGTGATCCAGGATCCGGAGAGCGGTCCGGGGGATTACGCTTGATCCACTCCGACTGCATGGGATTCCCTCCATCGGGATCTTTTTCGCTGAATAAAGATCCAGCTCTCCATGACCACGAACTTCTTTCTCACGAAACCAGCATCATCCCACGCACGCAACATTTCAATTGTTAGAATGTAAGAGCTTTTCACGCTCTACGGCCTCGGCAAAGGCCAATGAGGAGCACCGATTCGCAAAAATTGCGCCCTCTTCCTTGCAGTTCTTCTTTTCTTTTTTTTTTGCGATGCCACCGATAGTCAGGTTGAGCTCTGACCGGACAACCGACTAGACGTGTTCGTTTTGCCTAGCATTTGTACTTTTCTAGATACACTTTTGTAAGGAGAACATACCATGTGGCCCATTTAAGCGAGGCCACCTAAATATCTCTTCAGGTTAAATTGTGATGCTAAAACTATTCTCTTACGTAATGTTTCATGGTGTGAATGGACCAATATCTGGCAAGAACATATTTTCCACCGAGGTAATTGTTTTCGGAGTTGTCAAGGTCATCGGTGTTCTTTGATACATAACTGCAGTTTTCCTTTTAATTGCATCGTGTAGCTGAACGAGAAATACATTCAGATATGTATAATATAATAACATGACCTTCAAATGACCTTGATCGTTGAAAATTAAAGTGAGCACACCGGAAAAAATAATCCAATTTTCCAACAGTTTTGGTCTGGTAAAATAGTCATCACAAATAAATGAGATATTTAGGAGGCTACATTTAGGTGGACCACCCTGTATACTTTATCTTTTATTATTAACATTAGAACCACCGAGCCCTAAACGAGACTGATGTATGTTCTTTTATAATTGATAACAGGATTGAGCTTATTTAGATTTCGTAGGATTTTTATGATACCTGAATAGAGAAGCATACTAAAAAATTTCCCAAGGAAATATATCTGTAACTTCACAAATCGTAAAAGAAAAAATCTGAAATGTGTAATTTTTTGTGTTAAGATACAGACGCGTTATTTTCAATATCAATGAATGTAACAATAACGTATAAATTGATCCCTGCGTCGGGATCTCTTTCGCCGCTTGAAGACATAACTCTCTTACCCATTTTCCACTTTCGAGGGCGCGTTTTCTGCACGCACAATATTTCAATTAGCTAGTGGGCGGGCGCGCGCGCGCGCGCGATTAAGCGAAACCGTACACAGGGATCCGCATTTAATAATCCCGCGGGCCGACGATGTAAAATTAGCCCGATAATTGCCGCGAATGATAGCGGCGCGTGTCGGTCGATAATTTTCCCTCGATCGTGCGCGCGCTCCGTGGGAATCCGGCTTATGAGCAATAATTGATGCAGCGAATAATCCTTATCGCTTCGTTTCCAAATCCGCGTGTCCTCCAACACGGCCATCACGTCGCGCCGCACAGCACCGGGCCGATCCACCGGTCGAGCACCGGGTCACGAAGTTTAAACGCGTAAACATTTAATCATGCTCGGCGCTTTGACGTCGGTGGACATTGTTTGCCGGGACTCCCTTTCTTCTCTGAGAGGTGAAACATCTCTTTCGTGTCTCTGGGAAAGGATAAGCGACGATTTCTACCTGATCGCTTTAGGCTACCGGGAATTCTGGTGGAAATCGTCGGTCCCGTTTTATGTGTGGGCGCCAACGCGTTCTTTGAGGATCCACTCTCTAGAGCAGTTCCGTTCAACTAACTCGCAGCGGGCAAGGGCGTCCATGCCCGCGGGCATAGCTGGGGGCAATGTGGCGGGAAATGTGACATCAGCGGGATAAAATATTGTCACTTCTAAATGGACAGCTTAAATGCTGAACGGGGCTGCTCTAGAGTTCACGATAGGGTCTTGGTCGACGTTGAAAATCTCCAAAAGAGTTGGATCTCTGTTCAAAAAGGTTCAAAAAGGTTCAAAAAGGTTCAAAAAGGTTCAAAAATGTTCAAAAAGGTATCTGACCACCGTGAACCCGAACTATGAAGGTTCAAAAAGGTTCAAGAAGGTTAAAACAAGTTCAAAAATGTTCATACAAGTTCAAAAAGGTTCAAAAACGTTTGAAAAGGTATCTGACCAACGCGAAACCGAACGGAGAAGGTTAAAAAAGGATCAAGAAGGTTCAAAAACATTCAAAAACGTTCAAAAAGGAATCTAATCACCGCGAACCCGAACGGAGAAGGTTCAAAAAGGTTCAGAAAGGTATCTGGCCACCACAAACCTGAACGAAGATGGTTCAAAAAGGTTCAAAAAGGTATCTGACCACCGCGAACTCGAACGAAGAAGGTTCAAAAAGGTTCAAAAGCGTTCAAAAATGTTCAAAAAAGTTCGAAATGGTTCAAAAAGGTATCTGACCCCGCGAACCCGAATGGAATAATTGTTACCACACACGGAGGTGGAAAGTGTCTCTCCCCGAGCGAATAGGTAACGGAGTCCAGACATAAATCCGAGGAATTTTAATCAGTCGTTTGTCCCGGTTCGCGGCCGACGGGCCTCGACGATTTCCACAAAGACTGGTTCGGTATATCGATCGGCCAGCCAATTGGTTCGGTGCAATTCCAAGTACAGATGTTCCCGGAAGGGACAGACGTGCCGAGAGACGTCCTCGAGGGTTCGAGAGTCGAACAGAAGTTTTAACGAGAGGCGAACCTCTCCCCGCGAACAGACGGACGTACGTCCATCGCGTCGCCGTTTTGTTTCCTCAAGATATCCGCGGCGCGCGCGCCAAACGAAGTTTGCTCAGATACAGAGGGACGGATACGCGGCGAGTGGGTAGTTTTTAAAAGGACAATGGACGGCTCTCGGACGGGAGCGAGACGGAGGAACACGATGGATCCGGTCGCTAAGACAAAAGGGCGAATGCCGTTGAATAATCGAGAACGGGAGACACACCGGAACGAAACGGGCGATGAAATGTTCATTGAATCGACTACTCCATTCAAATGACAGCGCCCGAGCGCCGGAAGAGTTATCGAACAAAAGCTTTTGTCGGTGAATGCCTTTTAAATTCGGAATCCGTCACTTTGTCGCTCTTAAATCCCCCTTTTTTTCCCTTGAACCTTCGCCATGCGTACCCTGTTCCTCGTGACGGCGCAGGTTTTGCTTCGCGGGTTTCTTGCTTTTCATGTCCGGCTCTCGTTCGTTCGATAGATCGTAAGTATGTACATACGCAGGGTGTTCGACGACAGGTGATAGAACATTTAAGGTGTGGTTCTCCACTACAATATGTATATGTCGAAAATGAAGAATAAAAACATTGCGATTAAAGTGACACTTGTGAGGATTTTGTTAAACAATTATGGACAAAATGGATATACGGACAACATTTCATAGCGATCACGAGTAAATTATTTCAAGCTAGCCGATTGTAAAGTGCAAGGGCATTGACCCTTTCTACTCGATAATTCCATAGGGCGGATATTAGAAATGTCCTTGTGGATTTTAACGAGTAGCCAGGTTCAATGTCCTTCGACGATTAATTTGTGAATCCTTAAAACATTTTCACCTCGCTGGGGCCCCAGATGAGGGCCTGTATGACGAGTCGCGCGCCTGTATGACGTGTACGCAACGTACACCTCTGTTGGTCGGGTGTCGCATTTTAGGCGGATTTTTAATTGTGAATAACTGAAAAATTAAGCCGAAATCGCAATATTTTTATTCTTCATTCTCGTCTTACAGTACTGGACAAAATAAAGTACGCACCTCGAATATTTTTACAATTACGTTTATAACTTCGTAGTTTTTACAGATATAATAATTATGTATTTACACAAAAAGAAGGTTTCTTAGTCTACTTTTAAGTTTTAACAAAAATAATTTCAAAAACATTTATAATTTTTCAATAGACAGGTCCGTTACGTCTCTTGTCATATTTTCCTCGGACAAAATAAAGTACGCACTAGAGTGTTTATTTACTTTCAGCAACATTGTCGTGTAGTATACCTTTTCTCGCGGTTGGAAATAAAAGAATGTTGTCAAATAAACGTATTACTAAAGTTTCAGTTAGCCATCAGTGCTCTTAGATGCAAGATCGTAACATTGCATTGCGACTAACATGGAAACGAAACAAATTTCCGTTCAAATCAGAAAATTAATAGTAAACGACCGGCAAAAGGGGCTCTCGAATAGGAAGATCGGTGAAAAATACCAAGTTAGTGAAGCAGCGGTCAGAAAGATCTACAAAAAATTTGTAGAGCTTGGCACAGTAGCCGATATCATCGGTCGCGGACGGAAGAGAAAGACAAATTCTGCCGACGATCGTAGAATTATCCGGGAAACTAAGAAAAATCCGACTGTTACTAGTCGTGTAATCAGGGAAAATGTGCAACTTAACATTTCTGAACGAACCGTGCGCAGGAGACTTCGGGAAGCTGGGCTGCGGAACAGTTTTGCACAGCGTCGCCCTTTAATTCGAAAAGTGAATAGATTGAAACGTCTCCAATTTGCAAAAAAATACGTCGATAAGCCAGTCGACTTCTGGAAAAGGGTTATTTGGAGTGATGAAAGTAAGTTTGATCTATTTGGGCATAAAAAACGAACACGGGTTTGGTTGAAGCCCGGCGAAAAGCTTCTGGACAAAAATGTCCAAACAACTGTCAAGCATGGAGGGGGCAGTATTATGGTGTGGGGGTGTTTTGCGTGGTCGGGAGTGGGAAATCTCGTCAAGATCGATGGTATTATGACTGCAGACAAATACATTGACATCCTCAACGAGAATTTAGAGGAGTCTCTGTTAAAGATTGGTCGGGAAGATGACTTTATCTTCCAACAAGATAACGATCCAAAACATACCGCGCATAAAACTGCTGCTTTCTTTCGTGCTTCGAGGATCAAAGTGCTAGATTGGCCAGCACAATCGCCGGATTTAAATCCAATCGAAAATCTGTGGTCCATTTTGGACCAGAATGTTGACAAGGGTGACGTAACAAATAAATTCAAGCTATTCGAAGCATTGGAAAAGGCGTGGAGAAACATCGACGAACAGCACATCCGGAATCTCGTCGAGAGCATTCCTCGGCGTTTGCAAGAGGTCATAAGAGCAAAGGGCGGCCATACAAAATACTAGTTTTCAATTAGAACTTAATTTTGACTATAATTATCACATGCGTACTTTATTTTGTCCGAGGAAAATATGACAACAGACGTAACGGACCTGTCTATTGAAAAATTATAAATGTTTTTGAAATTATTTTTGTTAAAACTTAAAAGTAGACTAAGAAACCTTCTTTTTGTGTAAATACATAATTTTTATATCTGTAAAAACTACGAAGTTACAAACGTAATTGTAAAAATATTCGAGGTGCGTACTTTATTTTGTCCAGTACTGTATATTGCCGTGGAGAACCGACCCTTAAATTTTCTCCCACCTGTAGTCGAACACCCTGTATATAGGACGAGACAACACGTTCACAGTTGCGTTCCAGAGGCGCACAAGAGCGCACGATAGTCTACGAGACAGGTAGTTATGGGAAGATGTAGCCTTCATCAAGAGCGAAGATCAATCGCCTCCGGTATGGAGACAGCAGGTGAAAGGGAGATGTTCGAGCAACAGCGTTGTTACAGGTCAGTAATTAGTCGGACAAGCACCAGAGGTAAGTATACAGGTCCGTAACAGCACAGAGAACCATAGAACAACATTGGAAATCATAGGTAATAAGGTAGAGAGCAGACGTTTATTAGGTAAAGTATTCACAGGGCAAGTAGTCGTACTTAGTTATTAAGCAGAATAATACGGAAATCTTTTTGGAACACTTTACGAGGATGTACATACGAGGCAATGAGAAGTTGGGCAAACGTGGAAAATGTTCAGATGGAGAAGGACAACATGATAGGTCAGAGAACCGGAAAAATAGACAATTTGGTGGTACCAGATCAGTGGTACCACTCGATGACAAGTCAGGCATTCGGAAAACTTTTCAAAATCCACCAAACTTTCGTGCCATCTCCTTTACTATCATATTCTCGTAAAATCTCGAAATCGAATTTTTGTATTAGGTGAATATCATACCGAAGGAGGTCGCTCGAAAATTCAGTAGTACAACTGAAGGACAAGCCAGATCAGGGAAAATTTGTGTTGCACTCAGGAGTACAACTCAACGACAAGCCAGACCGTCGAAAATTCTTCGTGCCCCCAGGAGTACTGCTCAACCACAAGCCAGAAGACGATTTTTCGTGAATTCAGTAATACAACTAAATGATAAGTCAGCCACTCTACAAATTGTATTGTCATCATAATTCCGGATTAAATGGGTACAATTTCGACAATATCTCGTAAAAGTGTTCTCATTCGGTAGTATACGTCAATCATAAGTCGCACACCTATAAATATCGAATGTTTGAAGAGCTGAGAGAACTAAACGTGACATCTTTTCCGACTAGAAAATGTAGCGATCAAGTAGTACACGTCGATCACAGTTCCGACATGTGCTCTCGTTACCTCGCAACAGGTTTCTACGCGAACTAACGACGCGTAAAACGATCGTTAAACAAGCGAACGCCTAAATTAAGCATTATCGTACGTTCATGTAGTTTGTTTTGCATCGATTCTGTCGGATGATGACAAATAGGCGGCGGTGGTGTCGACGAGGTTGGCAATCCCGTCGACGGGATTTTCCGTGATATTTCCTATCCGCGTGGAGGGAACACCGGCCGAACGAAGGAAAACAATAAGTCGCGGGGGAAGATTGAAGATAAACAACGCAGGAAGAGTTGATATAGCGAGACAAAGAAGAGAAGTAAATAGAAGGAACACGACGGTTGGGAACGTTGAGATGAGAGGTAGAGGTAGGGTGGGACGGTGAAAGGTGGTCGGAGTTTAAATCGAGGAGCTATTCGCGGTGAAATTAATCCTGGCAGGCTTTTTAAACTATTCCCCGCCGCGCGCTGGTAATTAATACTTATCCTGCCTCCGGTCTTTCATTACCGCGAAGGGAGGAGAAAAGAAACGCGGGAAAAGGGAATGAAATGAAACGAAACGATCTCGAGGGAGTTCTGGAAGGATCAGCTGGATCACGAGCTCAATGGTGCCTTCGTCGAGTGTTCGATGACGACTGAGCACTGTGTCACGATATCGTTGGGATAACGGTTGTTCGAATAAATTCGACACTCGTTCAAACAATAATTTATTAATTGATTTATATGGAGTGCACGATGTTTACCGTTCGAAGTTCTATTCTGTAGGTACCGATGGTTCGAAGATGATACTGCTGCGATGATAAAAATTCTGTAGAAGCGTGGATGAGACTGTGAGAAGAAGTCGTGGACAAAATCCTGCGTGACAGATGTTCGTTCATAGCGGTATCGCTGGGTTTGACGATGCGATGGGTCGAAGGTCGAAGCGATACTGATTATATCAACGTTGACTCTTGGCGCGTTTATGGCAGCCCCGCTGTGTTTATGGTCGTTGGGATTCACCGGGTACCGGCCTATCGACGACTGCACGGTGTAATTAAACGCGCGTCCACGCGCGGGACCAAGCCGCGAGACAAACACGTCGGGCTGGCAACATGGAATCCGATCGGACGGATCGACGCGCTAGCTGTTCACGGGCTAAAAAATCAAAGTCCTCATATCGATTTTTATCGAATGTATAATGTTTCTTAAATGTCCATTACATTCGAAAACGATAATATTAATTAAAGTTATTAAAAACTCTCGTTCCAACAAGCGTTCGAAGATCAAACATTCTTAAATACCATTTTTCACCGAAGAAATTCCCTTTTTTTCGTAACGATCCCCTGGAAAATCTATTGAACATTATGAGCTCATTTACTTTTTACTTTTTAATTTTTGTTAATAACTTAAAAAAAAATACTCTGTGAACTGAAGGGAATCGTCAAAGTTTTTTACATTTGGTAAGGGATATCTTAAAATAAATAACGAAAGGCAGACTCTGACAAAGTGGAATATTTTCAGCAACATCTCCTCTAAAAGATCCAGCAAAGTTCATGTCCTCTCTGATAATCGTTTGGAAATTATGATAGTTTAAAGCGTCGCGTGACACGCAATTCCGCGACGCGTCGCGTCGCACGAGATGCACTGACGACCACTCGGCGGCTCTTAAGAGTGTGAAGACCTAACCCAGATCTATCTTATGAATTTTTTAGATTATAAGTCCATTGATAAACATTCGAACTTCTTGCTAGCTCAGTTGAATCATTTGTATTTGAGACTGTAAAGTCAGTAACTTTCTAAAATGTAATACCTATTTTTGTTTGAATATTTTTAATTTTTTAAATAATACAGTAACAACACATTTTTGTTATGTGGAGGTTACCTCCTACATTTGCCACAAGATGGACAAATAGTCAAGACCTCTCCCGCTTCTACCTGATCCATCACCGATCCTTATATGTATACCGTCCTCAACCGCCATATCCCAGCGTCTAAGACAGGGCCTGCTAGTTAGCCTTACCGACGAGTCCTCTAGCGGGCGTAGGACGAAACGTTCCCTTTCCTTTTCCTCCTCTCTAACACCTCTCAGCCGCCGCCAAAGTTATTTCATTAAATGTAATAAAATTCATTCCCAAAATGGATTACCCTGGTTTGAAAGCCTGAAGTTTTAAATTATTATTATTCATAATTCACACGATTTTTCAGACAATTCCGGTGGTGTGAGAAAACAATGTTTCCTACAAAAAGTAATCAGTACTCACAAGGGAACATATTCAGTTGATACACGCCGATTTTGATGAAACTTATGTGAGATATAGTTCTTCGAAAAATATTTGACACGTATTTTTTTTATCGGCAACCATCCACTCTAAGAGGGTGAAAACAGCCCTCGAAGTCAGGGGTTAAAACCACATTTTTTGAGATATCTGGGAAACTAGAAGTCGAAAAAATTGATTTTTTTAAAATGTGTACTTTTTAATGGGAAATGTAGTCGCGCAAGAATTTTTTAACAAACTTTTTTTTTCTTAAAAAATGTGGTTTTAACCGCTGACTTCGAGGGCTGTTTTCACCCCCTCGGAGTGGATTGTTGACGTTAAAAAAAAATACGTGTCAAATATTTTTCGAAGAACTATATCTCACATAAGTTTCATCAAAATCGACGTGTATCAACTGAATATGTTACCTTGTCAGTCTTCTACTAAAAAATTTAAAGAATTTTTTTCTTTTTTACTAAAAAAATTAAAGTCACCTTCATTATTTATTTATCACTATATATGATTTATTGAATAACATTATAGCTGAGGCTAAGACGAATCCAACGACCTATTTAATGTGGTCTTTAAGTTTTGAAATAATGGTGAAATAGGCGTGAACAGCTAAAGCGTAGATCTGGCCCACTGTGCGACGCAGCGAGGCGTCGTTGTTGGAACGGTATCCTTTCATTAACCGCGAATACGAGGCGTGTGCCGACGAGAGGCGACGCGACGCGACGCGCAAAAACCGTGGCCTCGCGATTTGCAGATCGATCGCGGAATCGCGCGACAGCCCCGGTTACCCACTGACGCGGAAACGTTCCGAGTAAACTCGTCCGTTCCGAATATGCCCGCGGATCGTTAATATTTTAACAGTCGGACGGAGATTCGTCGCGGACCGTTGCTCGCCGCTCTCTATCCACCGCGCCGCGCCGCGCCGCGCCGCCGGGGGAACAGAGGATGAAGAGAGGATGAAGAGAGGATAAAGAGAGAAAGAGAAATCGATCGTGCGTGTGTCTCGACCACCGCACCGCGTCGCGTCGCGTCGTTCTAACGATCGTGTGCATGAAACGCGAGCGCGAATCGGCCCGGAAAACCCGGCACACACGCTAATTTATTTCGACTGCTACTCGCCGGACCCAATTACCCCCTCTCCGCCCCTGAAAACTCGTTCCACGGATCACCGGCTCTCGGCTCGGCTCGGCTCGGCTCGGCTCGGCTTCTGGATCCGATGCCATGAACCAGTCGATTAACGATCCTCCCTCGCCCAGAAAAACCTATTCCACCGATTTCACCCCACCCGCCCAATCGATTTCCCCCTAGGAGCCCACCCCATACCCTCTTACCCCTTAACCCTTAAGCCCTCGGAGTCTACAGACGAACCACTATAGTATTCGACGGTCTCAAACGAAATGTTTCAGGCTTTAACCCTTTGCTCTCGGAGCTATTTTAATTCGAAAATTAAACATTTTTTCAGAAAAAAAAATTTATATTTACTGTATGTTTTTTCCAAAGGCTATATACACCTACCCTAACAAAATGGAATTCTATTTCGGTTTAAAGAAATTTAATAATACACAGATTTAGTATCTTCATCACAAGTCTGACTCGATATTGCAGGCCAAGGGGTTAAACTCTGTTTCCTCAGTTGTGTAGAGTTTATTAAAAATACAAGTTAACCCTACCGACTGTGATATATTTATCCCTTTTGAGACGACGCAACGACAATAGTTAAGAAATATTTCTAGGAGAGACAGACAAATGTGAATCAATTACCAGGTATTTAATGAAAGATGCATGTATCCAACGCGAAATAGGGATCTCTGGCTTCAACTGTGTGGATCGTGATGCGTCACACCGTAGAGGTGTTTTATCGTCGAACGTTGCCGTAGCACTAGCAGGTTCCCTCGTCGGCAACGAGGTATTTATTTACTCGAATCGCGAACGAAATTGTGCCAGTAGAAGCTTCGCTGCGAAAGATTCCTCGCTCCCGGACGCGATTTGTTATTCCGAAAAGCTGGCAGCAGCTCCTCCACGAGAGTCCCGTCTCGCCTTTGTTCCCGTTCAAGATCCTCGCGCGAGCACGGAGTTCCCGTGCTCGAATTTTCGCGACAAAACGGCCAAACACAACGGCCTAACTTTCTTCGACGAGCATGCTTGCCGGCTAGAACGGCGAACATCGCGAATGAATTTTAAACAAGGAAATTTCCTGACGACCGGTGGTGTCTTCGCCGAAAGAAACGGGCGAACAAGTGCAAGAGTCCTGTGTTCAACAACAGAATGCTGTAGAGTTAGGAGAAAATTTAAAGTAATGATCCACTTTTATTTTACAGGATGGCTAAAAAATGTGATTTCCCGAAGGGGGTGATCCCTGAGTACATTTGGAGTAACTTTTTCCTTTGCGAGATTATCTCCTGCGGCTTCGTTCAGGAGTTATTAACGAAAAACACGGGACCAATCGGAGCGTGGCTACGGCTGAGCGCGGCGCTGGCATTGGCCGGAGCCGGAATCCGTCCGCGGTAGCCGCGCTCCGATTGGTCCCGTGTTTTTCGTTGATAACTCCGTAACGAAGTCGCAGAGAAGATTTTCGCTAAGGGAAAAGTTACTCCAAACGACCTCGGGAATCATCCCGTGCAAGGGGGTACAACAAAGCCAATGATATGATAATTATAATAATTTAATAATAATAATTATAACTTATAATTCGGTGTTTCTTGGATCGTGCGGAGTAGATACAATTGGGGAGCAGCATAATTGCTTAGTCGTTCACTAATTAAGATACTCGGTTATTTAATTCCCGTTGAGAGAAGGAGCGCACGTTCTGCTGGCATCGTGACACTGACGCGAAAAACTCTGCGACGCCTCGTATATTATTTGCGCGCAGCGCACCCTGCCGTCTTGATTTCTAATTGCACGGGCCGCCGGGAGCAATTACCGAGAGAGCTGATCAATTTTCGAAGTAGCGCGGAGAGCCGCGCCCTTCCTCTGTCCCTGTTCACCTGTGTTCACCCATTCACCCGCGTTGCTCACCCGTTCGCCGTTCTCCGCGGGAAAAGCTCGGAAACGCGGAATGATTATCCCGCCGTGACAAAGAAGCCCATTCAACGGGACACGCGTGATCGAATCGAATGCGATTGTCATCGATCAAAGGGGGACGCTCAATTATTCAGCCCCCCTTACCACCCCCCCCCCCTCGTTTTACCACGGCGACGAGAACGGCACCAGACGATCAACGTGCTGACAATTGTTTGTCCGCTTTGTTGGCAATTAGCTGGCCCCGATGAGCATCGTTGTCGATTCATACGTAAAAGTTGCACAAGCATGCAGGGCGGACCACTGCAGGGTGACCCAAAAATGTATTTATTTGAAAAGGGTGATACGTAAGGTCATTTGAAACCATTTTTTCCTTTACAGAAATCTTCTCCGCGGCATCGTTTAGGAGTTATAAACGAAAAACACGGACCAATCAGAGCGCTGTTACAGCAGACAGATTCCGTCTCGGCCAATGCCAACGCTACGCTCAGCGGGACCTCCCTGAGGCGGCGTCCGTCCGCTTTCGCCGCGCTCTGATTGGTCCCGTGTTTTTCGTTAATAACTCCTGAACGAAGCCGCGGGGGACATTTTTGTAAAGGAAAAAGTTGTTTCAAATGGCATCTGGAATCACCCCCTTAAAGTACAATATTTTTTGGACAGCCTACAGTGGTCCTCCAAGAAATTAGAACGTGGAGTGACTGGGGTTCTGAGAGCTCGGAAGAGTTGCGAAAAAGATTGCGAGTATGTGAAGATGGTGCTCCTCCGATTGCTATGGACTCTGAAAATTTCGAGTGCTGAATGCTCTGAGAACTCTGAATATGATTTAGATCCTACGTAAAGCTTCGAAAGCTTGGCATTTTGGAGACTCCGGGCTGTGAAAATGCTGTATATTTCGAGAATGTCGGAAAAGCGTGAGGTTGAGTGCCGCGTCTGTCACAGAGGACGATGGGAATTTTTTCGCGAAGATTGTGGGATGTAGAATCGACGAAGGGCGAGTTTCACGTTCGTCAGGCGGGGCCGTGAAAGTAATACAATTTGCCGTGTAACACGCACGACCGAAGGAGGCTGCGATTTATCGACGATATTTCAATTCCGACCGAGAACGGGAGAGCCGTTCCCTTGTCAACGAGTTCCGAAGGGTGAGCGGTGTTTGTACAAGCCTGCGCAAAAGCTTCTGCCTTCACTCATCTCCTCTCCTCGCTCTCTTCACGCGGAGGAGACGCGAGGCGACGCGAGGAGAGTCGACCTTTTGCATGATTAAAGCACGCTCGCTCCTCCATAGAACAAATACTCCTGACCGTTTCCGGTTCCCTTTTTCACCGATAAGAATTCAGAGAAGCTCGCGTTAATACTCTTTCCTCGCGATTTCTTTCGCAACTATGCTCATCGAAGCTGCTTTATCGGGATTCCTTATCGAATTCCGCGCTCGTTTCTACGCTTTCAACTGCGAAGGTACCCGGGAATATCGAGAAAAATCGAATTTCAACTGGAAACACCTTCTGGAACAACTCGGGGAGTACGTACCGGGCGCTTTTTATTTATTAAGCTGCGAACACACTGGCAAGTCATTTGTCACCTGTTTCGCGTGACGCGCGTACACGCCTCCGAGATAGCGGCCAGGTAAGTTTAAATCACTTATGACAGTTGCCCTCAGAGAGTGAAACGATATATTTAGAGGCTAAACTTCGCCTTACGGGACCAAAAATTGTGGACTTTTTCAGAATGCAATCCTGTAGATTTTGGCGAGAGAATTCCAGAAATCCAAGTTTCAATGTTAGGATTTCACTGGTTCAAAAGTTATGCGTGTTTAAAGTTGAACAATTTTAAGAGAATTTTATAAATCCAAAATTTTTGGTCCCGTACGGTGGAGTGTAACCTATTTGGAATATTTGCGAGCAAGTGTACACGCCTCTGCAAGTAACTTTCGCTAGTGTATTGGCACCTTTAGAATGAATCGTGTCGGGACAGTAGTATGGGTCGGCCACTGGTCAGACGGACTTTGAAAAGTTTCCATCCGCTAAATCAAATTCGCAAGGAGAGAGAAAAGTCTTTTAAATCACGGCGTGCTTCACTATTTATGTGAACCGTAGAATGTATTTCGTTTTTAAACAATCGATGACCGAAAACAAGAATTTGCACAGCTAATAAAAACGGTGACGATTCAAGGGGAACATTTGAATTGTACATATTTAACGAAACGATTATCGGCTGGATTTCGAGAAAGGACCTTGACGATTCTCGTGGACTTCGACTTGCTTTTTCTTCCAAGCGATATTGTTTACGGACTGTGTACCGAGCATTGTCCCGACGACACCCCTCCGGACAACCCTCTGTCGTCCGAGACTCCCTTTCATCCCTCGTCCAAACATCTCGCGCTCCCCGGAACACGATTTCAATCCCAAAGCACAATAAACGTGTCCCCCTTCGTCCCCGATCCGCGAACTTGATACGTACCCCCTTTTGTCCTCTGCCGGAGGGCTGAATAAAAACAAATTATCGACTCGCCTCCTTCGCCCCGATCCCTGTGTTTACTCGGTTCTCGAACGAATAAATGTACGATTTCCAAAGCGATTTCCTCCCACGATCATACCACGTCGATCACGAATCGGAATTTTCCAGCAGCACCGAATATCGATTTTATATTGAATTGTACATTAAAATGATTGTTTTTATGAAAATTGATTTTATGCCCAATTTTATAATTAGTCAAGAAATAAGACATATTATTAAAATTTAAGTAGTTATAGGAGTCGCTTTCCGGAATGATTCGAGAAACTCGAATAGAAAACTCGAGGACCTGTAAACAGTTTGATACCAGAGAGTTCCATTTAATTGTTGTTGTTTTAATACGGACAACTATGCCGTTGCGTTTATTCGCGGGGGAACAAGAGAACAAACCGTTTGCTCCGACGATTTGGCGGATCTTGCCCGACAAAAGTAATTAACGACTTCCGATCGAAGTTCCCGCGAGTTTTAGCGGGGGGCAGGGACGAGCAGAGAAGAGGAAGCAGAGAGGGGTTCGAACCACCTAGACCCTCTAACCCCCCCCCCCCCCCCCGGCAACCACCGGCACAAGAGACTTCTATCACTGGCGGCGTTTTATCGAGCGGCGCTGTGCGACGCAACCCACCTTCAACCTTAAATTACAAGGTCGACGACTATAGCGGGCCCGCAGTGCACAGGTATCCCACCGACTGAGTCGTTATGTCAGGGACGAACAACCGACTTCGAATGCCGTCGAACGAACGACGACGTTCTACTGCCGCGTCTACACGCTGATCCAGGAGTGGTGGTCCCTTTACACCTCTACGAGAATATTAACATATTTAGCAAGACATATTGGTCCCGATTAGGGCCCAAGCCAAAATTAGAATTCCCATGTTACCGACAGTGATGTATAGGCTGATTCAAAAGTGGTGGTCCTTTACACTTCATCTATGATGACATTGACACATTTAGGTGCACAGATTGGTCCCAATAAGAACCCAAGGCAAAGTCAGAATTCCCATGTTACCAACAGTGATGTACAGGCTGATTTAAAAGTGGTGGTCCTTTACACTTCATCTATGATGACATTGACACATTTAGGAGCACAGATTGGTCCCAATAAGAGCCCAAGGCAAAGTCAGAATTCCCATGTTACCAACAGTGATGTACAGGCTGCCCCAAAAGTGGTGGTCTCTTATATCTCGTAATTACAAGTAGTAGAAGAAAGCGTCCGATCGGACGTCTCGGTAAGAGTATCCAAATAGTCGAAAGAGATTCGACACCGCCTAACAAACATTGACATTTGATCCGTAAGTAGAGTAGCCCCGCACTGCATCGGGCGTAGCGCGGAATGAACTGTGCTGCACGATCGATACGATCGTATCTCCGTATTCGACGTTCGAGTTAATAATTGAAGTGGAAGAAACCGTATTCGGTCGGACGGGAATCACGTTAAACAGTATTTCAATATTAAGTGGTATAGATCAGTAGTGTCGTATAACTCGGGCAACAGCGTGACCCTTTTATGGACTCTGTCCGAATGTCCTATAAACCGACAACGGGTCCGATCAATTAATCACCTTTCCGCGAGAAAGTCAATCAGGATTCGATTCTTCGCGCGGGGTTGTTTTTCAATCGATTCGACGCGAAATCGAATATATCTCGCCAACCGGGAGCGTGAACGTGAAACATCGTTACCGATCGGGGGTTGCGAGAGAGCGTCGACGGTATTAATGACGTTATCGACAGGGACCGTGCCGCATTAAAGCAGTGTCAAAATTTATAAATTGTTCATATTCAATCGTCATGCGCGCGCTTGTTACACGGCGTGGTCAGGGTTGCGCGAGGGGGCGGCTCAGCGAAACACACGCCGGGAATATTTTACAGGGGCCGCGTGGTGTGGCTCCAAACGGGGCGCCATTGCTATTCGTATTAGGGGCTATGAATTATTTAAGTTGGAATTACGGATTCGCGAGATGAACAGCATACTGTCAGGCTAAATTGCAAAATAAATCTGAGCCCGACGCGCGGCCGGGGGGTTGAATCGCTTTCCATTTAACCGTTCGCGGTCTGCGCGCCCCCTACTCTTCGACCCCCGACCCCCGTACGCCTCTGAGCCGGTATGTGTGCGTCTCGTTATCGTATTTCATCCGACGAAATTCTGTAAATTCCGGTCGGCTTGTAAGATCTCATCGCCATCTGTACCTCTACTGCAACCGGGAGCGCGCAATCGGAACTCGACGATTTTTCGATTCTTG
This sequence comes from Lasioglossum lativentre, assembly GCA_916610255.1. Lineage (NCBI taxonomy): Eukaryota > Metazoa > Arthropoda > Insecta > Hymenoptera > Halictidae > Lasioglossum > Lasioglossum lativentre. Next base: position 16,475,250 of record OU744357.1, on the reverse strand, counting down.
GCGCGAACACGTCACGGAGGATAAAATTGGAAATTGTCGCGGAAGAAGTCCGTCGAAATCGAAACGTTAACGACGTCGATACCGACGGCGGACTTTAATCAATTTTTGGAGTCGGCCGCCGCAGTCTAATAATCTCCATTAGAAGTTTAATTAAAACAATAACGGGGCAAGGGTCGTACACTAGAGAGAGAGAGAGAGAGAGAGAGAGAGAGAGAGAGAGAGAGAGAGGGCGATGGGGGGATGAAAAGTGGTCTCTCGGTTATAACGGGCGGGGATGAAGTATCTCGGCGGAGAGTGAGGAGACGCAATAACGCGATAATGCAAATAAACAGCCATAATAATGATCGTTTCGGGATCGTTATCGCCGGCCGCGGTCGGTACACTCTGCGGCCGGGAATATTAGTCAATTAGCCCGGGAATTATGATGTATAATCGTCTGGGAGAGGGCCAGATATATATATATGTATATATACATATATATAGAGAGAGAGAAAGAGAGAGAGAGAGAGACAGAGAGAGAGAGAGAGAGAGAGAGAGAGAGAAAGAGAGAGAGAGAGAGACGGAAGGAGCCAGCTCTCGAAGGAGGCGAGCTTGCGAAGATACACCGGGCCAGCGAACCCGCAAACTGGATCCCCGTGTCTGATAAAACCGCGATAGACCGCAGAGAAACAGGATACAGGCCTCCGCCAGTCAGCAGTTCCGAATTCTGCTGAGTCTCGTCCCTGGGAAACGGCCGTTTCAACCGGAACAGCCCCCCACCCACCCCCGTTACACCCCCCCGATCGGGATTTTCAGGATCGTTTCGATCAGACGCAGTTGCGAACTTCCAGTACAAAATTTCGCTACGTACTTATACGTTAAGGTGCGTTTAGACCGAACGAACGAATGCCCACTCCGAAAAAATTGCCGTTCAAACGAGCATTCGTCTGGGCTCGTTGATCCTCCATTTATGCCGGGGTCATTAGCGACCCGCCGCGTTCACTTCAGTTCTTTCTAAATCGCTTTCGTTCGAAACTCCCCGACAAATTCTACGGATAGACGACGAACTTACACACACGTGAATTTTAGTACGGTTCGCATGACTCTCCAGCATGACAACGGGAACACATAAAATTCAAGGACATTATTTCCCTTCCCGGAATCTAAGACTGAAGTAGCGAAGAAGCGAATTATAAGATCCCCAACGTTAAGGATCCTGAACTTCAGACTTTACAGCATAATTCTCCCGCAACTACCATAATTACGAACTTATTAAGAACACCATACACCGACGGAGACACAGCCTTGTTCCATCTAGTTCATACTACTCCCCCTCTTCGTTACAGATTAACAGGAAGAAACAATTTTCTTGATTCTTCTACTGCAGGCTTCTTCATTAATTTCGGTTCCCCTTCAAACTAGGGCACCTGTATCATCCAATTAATTCTGGTTCCTTGCTGCGTAACATTTGCCCGAATTTCACCTCAATAAACCAAAAATTTTGGACTTCTTTCTATAGAGTCCTGTAGATTTTGACGAGGCAATGCCGAAAATCCAAATTTTAATGTTAGGAGTCCACTGGTTCGAATGTTATGCGTGTGTAAACTTGAGCTATTACAAGCGTATTTGAGACTGGTAAAGGCGCCGCCATATTGGTACGTACTCAGACATCGTTCAATGAGCGCCAGGTGGCAGCTCAACCCAACGACCGGCCCCACTACGCTTGCAAATCTACGTTACCGACATTACCGCGCGCTTGTGGCGCCACCTAGCGCCTCCGAAAGATAGACGTGACGCGAGGCTGAATATATACCAACATGGCGGCGCCCATACATGAAAAAAACGCTGAAATTTGAACACGTATAACTTTTGAACCAGTGGATTCCTAACATTGAAACTTGGATTTTCGGAATTCTCTCACCAATATCTACAGGATTACATTGAAAAGAGTTAAAAATTTTTGGTTTCCGGAGGTGAAGTTTAAAGGACTTCGTCTCCTGTATAATTATGAAACAAGTTGATTTGATCTTGTGTGACTTTTATGGGCACTATTGTGGCACCCTACGGGTTAAATGGATTTCCCTACACGAACATTCCCTTCGTCTTCGTCACAAATGCAATAAGAGTTCTACATTTTCGTCGAGCATCGTCAGAAAATCGATTCGAGACTCACCTTGGCGCGCTTCGTGTACTTCAGGTACTGATAATGATGATTGTCGTAGTTGAAGTCGCGAGGCGTCAGCGTGATATCGCGGTTCCGCGTCATCTTGCCGAGAGATTTCTGCCGTTGCATCTGCATCTTCTTGCTGTGCGCCCTCAGGTCGGCTCCTTCAACAATCAAACGCAGTTCGTTCAGTTTCGAGATCAATGGAAGGCGACGGATTCGTCGAATACCGAATCGACACACACACCGGTCGGGTTCGGAAAGAAAGCGGAGAGAAACACGACAGCTCATTAACGAGCAAACGAACGCCGTCCGCGAATTAACATATTGGCGGAGTACAGCCGGAATTTTCGCGGAATATTTTATGCGTCATTTGCTCGCCGCTCCGTTGAAAAGAACGGTATGAAAGGATAATCGCGGTGAACATCGAGCATAGCCGCCGCGATTTATCGAATATGTTTATTGACGCGACTCTCGATGTTTGACTTGCCCTTCGATTATCGTTCCACCGATTTATTCCCGCTTCGTTCGTCCTGCCTCTCCGGGAAATGTTGAATCGAAAACATAAATTCTCTGTTCAAACATGTTTTCTAGGCCGGAGTAATTTCTGACTCGCACCGATATTACACTAACACAGTTTTAGTTCGATATAAGGCGATAGCTCGGGACCCCATTTCGTCGTATTTCGAATGTAGTGGAGAACTATAAAGTGGTCGGCCGAGCAGTGATATAAAACACATTTTTTAATCATTTTCATTTTTTTCATAATTCTGACCAAATGCATTTTTTTCAAAATTTTAATCATGGTATATCGTCTAGTAAACAAATCCATCCAGCTTGGTAATAAAATTGAAGTCGTTTGGTCTATTTATAAAAAAGTTATTCTGATCTAAAGTGTGTATGATCAATTATGCGAGTAACTGTATAAAGATAATTAACATTTAATTTTACGATATCCAGAAAATATGTTGATTACACTTCATTTATTAAGCTTCGCACGATAGTATTCGGCAACGGAGTATAAAACAGAGCGAACCTCTCTGAATTCCAGCAAAATGGAAGCTTGCGTTGCATTTTTCTCGTCCCAGCAAGATAATTCGCGCGTCTTCCATTAATTCCGTCGCGTCCTCCGATTTATCACGAGAAATTCATTCGTTAGTTTATTCATACGCGGCCACGTGTAGCCTGTTTAACAATGGAGTCCTGTTTGCGCCTCTCGGAGCCGTGCCTGCCGTGGGACAGAGAGGCGCGCAACACCCATCATGAATATTCATAATTGCCTGTTGGAACAATAATGTCGGTGTTCGAGCGAGCTCGTCGAGTTCCGCGATCTCTCTCGCATAGTATTCGCCCTGGCTGGGATAAAATAATCGAACCTCGTTGTTAACCTTTCGAGCACCGAGATCGATCAACAAGGTGTCTGTCGACGCTCCCGGCGCGAAGAAAACACACGGAGGAATATTCTCGAATTCCCGAAATTGCTCGAACGCGAATTAATCGTTAATTGTGAAAGCGAAATCTTCGCGACGTCTGACCAATCACGGGCTCGTTCTACTTAAATTCTGCGTACAACGATTGCGTTTCGGGTGCAATAAGCTACAGAGCGAGTCACAGTAATATTCGGACACTTTTAACTTTTTTAATATTGGGCCATACGACCTGGACTTTTTTTTGAGAAGTTTGAGCAATTAGTTTACTACGTGACGTGAGAAAGTTGCAACTAGTCGGAATTACAGAGAAAATACTGAAAGTTGTTTAAAATTTTTTTATGTGGGCCTATAATATAAATTTACAAAATGAATTTTGTAGATACGTGTCAATTGTACATATCCTGGAAATGTCATGAAAAATTTCATTAACTATTTGCAATATTTTTCAATTATTTTTACCCAGGTCTGAAATCTATTTTACCATTAGGAAATATAATTAAATCAAAAGTAATTAGTAGACTGCGGATCTTTATGCAAAATAAAAATTTCTTACCGGAATTGCAACAAACTGGAGTGAAATTTATTTTCTTCCCTATTATAAATCACACCTACTCATTTTTGTGATAAACGCATAAAATCCGCAGCCTAGTAATTAGAATTATTTTGACGCAGGAGCGCCACAGGAAAGTGGGACTAACTTCGACCAACAAATTCGAGAAATTCCATCGTAAAATCATTTTTCTCTGTTCGAACATGTCTCCGGTACGACGCGTGTGCTCTGTCTACTCTGCCACGATCAAAGGATGTCTCCTATCGCTTAACGGTAAATCCCGAGTGAGAAATGCCGGGAGGTCTGTTCGCGATCGAAATCGAACGGATCGGTGTAATTAAAGGTCGACGACGGAGCCAGTCTCCGATTGGTTAGAGATAGAACGAGTAGATCGATATAGGTCGGTGTCGGTAGCATACGAGAAAAGTATCGGGGCAAAACGACGCGACGCGACGCGATACGTCGCGATGCGCGACGGAAGGAGAATTCCAGCGAACGTTTGTTTCGGTGTCGATGGTTTCACGTGAATCGGGATACGAAGGAGACTCGCCGAGCAGCGAGCCATTAATTCGGGTCTCAAAAGCTGTCGGTGATAAATCAAACCGGCTTCCCCGATAATAAATCAAGTTTGCCTGGCCTACATCCATGTTCTTCGCGCAAGAGAGGGAGAGAGAGAGAGAGATAGGGGCCCCACCCCTGAAGAAACGGCTCGGTAGCCGAAAGCTTATCAATATGTTTCTTTACCCCGGTGGAAAGCGTATCGCGGCCCTACGGCTGTCGATAATTTATCCGGTCCATCGGAGCCTTTCTTATTAATAGATATCGGACCCGTTCCCACGCCTTCCCGATCGAAATTAATCCCATAATATCGCCGTGACATTAATCAAACTTAACGCGGGAACCCGTCCCACGAATTCGATACGCGGAACTCGGCGCGCAAGTAGTACAGCACAGCGATTAATCGGACACGGCGGAAATATATACGGCGCAGCCGCCATCGATCTTTCCGCGTTTATGGCTTCGAAGAGAGTTCGTAGAATCCGAGGAAATCTATGGAACTATAACCAACTAGTATCTCCAAGTTTGACGACTTTGAAAAGTAAAATATTCCAACAGCTACGGTCCGACTAAACACGGCCTAGTTCCACTTAACTCTTCTGTACAGTGTGTAAAGAAATTATACATCGCGAATATCACGGCGACCCTCGGCAAAGAGTAGGGATACAACACGAGGCTACACTTAGAAAGAAAACGACTTTTTAGAGAGCGAGAGACGACCCATACAACCAATTTGAAGGTCCATTCGGTAAGGATCGGTAAACTTCGGCAGTACTCGTTGAATGCTCGTATATATTTTATAATATACAGGAAGATTCGATTAAAACAGGCCAGCTAAATATCTCCTCTATCTCTGAAAATACAAAAAATGTTTTTGACGTAATCTAAATGGTTTCAAAAGATCAATCAGATGAAACAATCGTTTTTTATAAATTGTAATTTTTTAATGGTTTGTTCAAGGTCAGTCTTGATTTTTACGTAGACACTCTGTTTGGTGGAAATTGATGTAAGAATTGAATTTCAAGGTCAAAAGATCAACAAGTTCTTTTTTATTGCGTGTTATTCCACTCGTTCCCTTTAAACCGTTCCCATAAAAAATTACAGTTTTTTCATTATCAAACTGACTTTATTTTTATTATAATTTCGATATATTTCACACGCAGAGAAATAATTTCCAAAGGCCTCCATTAATACGTGTAAACTCCATCTGACCGAGAAATGAAAGTATAAATAAAATCAGTTTGATAATGTTAATAACTTCACCATAATTTCTTAAGAGAACGACCGAGTTTTGAGTTTCCTTCTGCATTTTGTATCCTCGTGACGAATAGAATACGATAAAAAAAAATTTGACCTTTTGACCTTGAAATATAAGGGGGGGTGTAGAAACCGTGTGTGCATAATCTCGCTATACGATGGTCGCGACATATAATCTGTATGCACCCTGTACTGTGTCTCTTTCAGGACAATAGAACATTGACCAACGTTGTAAAGGGGCACGTTCGTCTTTCGAGCGACAAAGGGTTACGCGCGAAGGACCGAAAACTCGGCGAAATGAAAAACGAAGAGATGGTTACCTTTACACGGACAGAATCCCTTGCAGGCGAAGCGAACCGACGTATGGTGGATGCAATTGTGGTAGATGAGCCGGCACGGCGAGCTGTACGTGCGATTATCGTTTCCGCATAGGAACGCCGGCTTCACCACAGGACATTCTTGACATCTGGAACAAAAGGGAGACACGCGTCGTTACACCAAAGCCGTTCCCAGACGACTGCACTGTGTGTTTTGATACGAGCCTGAACCCCCTCCCCACTCCGATTTCTCATCGTCGGAATCGTTAACCCCCCCCCATGGCCCCTGTCATAATCGTATAACCATCGCCTTCCCGGGAAGGGAGGTACACGTTTTCTGCTGTCCTATTCGATCGACCGGAACTTTATTGCTCGTCGCAAATTTTCGGCTGCGCGAAAAGAAAACGAATGTCTGTGACAAAGAAGACAGCCTTTGGGAATTGTCAATTCTGTAGTTGTAAGGAAGAACATGTCACATATTTTACATTACAACACGACATTTTTCGGGTTCTCGCACACCCTAGCGACCCATTTCCGGGTACCCAAGTATCGGCAATTTTCGAGTCTCGGCCCGAATCCGGGGAAAATACCCGGTCCGACCCGAGCCCGAAATTTTCGGGTGCCCGGCCACCCTTACCATTCTCCTGTCACTAGTAATGAAAAGGGGTGGCCGGGTATCCGACAATTTCGGGTACAAGTAGGGCCGGGTGTTTTCGTGATACTCGGTTACCCGAGGTCGAAGGCGCTTCGGGTAGTGCTCGGGTTAGGTCGGGAATCCGAAAATTTATAATGTTCTGGTACCCGAATGTAATAGATTTTCGGGTTCCCGACCCGATCCGACTCATCAAAAGCCGAACCGAGTACCCGCCCACCTCTATTGTTTAGCATAGATTCGATGATAGAAGCTTCACCTTTACGACCTCGCAGAACTCGATACACGATGTTTCCCAGTCGATTTATCGAGCTTCGATAATGAAACATGTTAGCTTCGCAGCGTTAAACGTTCCGCGAATCGTCGAAGCAGCAATGGATCGTGGATTTCGACTGGAAAAATCTTGTCCGAGGCCCGCAGTGGGGAGCTAGGAATTAGCAGAAACGAATACGGGAATGTTTTAAGTAAAAGATAAAAGGGAAGCCAATAAACGCGGCGGAATTGATAGGGGTTGCGAGAGAGAAAAGGTTAGATGGAGGTCCGCGCGAGAGATCTGAAAGTTTCTTTTCTTTTTTTTCCTCTCTCTCTCGCGCGCGCGCGTGCGGCGGACGATAACACCTGGCCAAAGTTTGAAGCTTCTCACGGGCCACGAGCAGATGGGGCCGATATAAAAAGAGCGGATTAAAGGCGGATTCGCACGTACATTATCAACCACGCCCTCCCGTTTCTCGCGTTACACCCTCTGTCGCCCCTCCCCCCAACCCCTTTCGCCTTGCCTCGGCTTCCACGGGGATGAAACTCGACGCTCCGCGAATATCTGCCGAGAAAATTTCGCGGCGCCTGTTCGTTTCGACGAAACTTTATCGCGATCGGTTTAACCCTTGTTGCCTGCAGGTCAGGGAATTCGGAATCAAATTGAGCCATGATATTCGCATCTTCGACGCCCTATGCTGAGCCTAAAAATATTGTTTTATTACATTTTTTCATTTTATACACTTAGTAGACTGTGATCACTTGGTACATCTGCTTCGATTATAATTTCAGTATTTTACTAATTTCTAAATGACAGTAGAAGTATACGAGCAAAGAAATTGCAAGGTTAGTCTAAGAATTGTTTGTTTAACCCTCGGTGGGCAAACCTGGATCGTTTAGAGTATTTATTTTTTCCCTATTGTCGCTTTAAACATTTGACGTTCCAACGATTATACGGGGTGTCGCAAAAATGTCGACCAACCTTGATGGGGTAGGTTGCTGAGGTCACTCTGCTGACATCAGGAACCGCCCCTTTTAAGGTCGGACGACATTTCTGGGACGCCCTGTATATTAAAATAGGAACTTCAATACTCTGGAATTTCTTAAAAAATTGTTTGACAGTAAAGAAATTTTAGTCGTGAACGCAAAGGGCCCTGGTGAGGTGCAAAAACTACAACTGGCCACGAAGGGTTATGCCAAAGGTCAACAAGGTATTGTAGCATGATCGAGGCCACTGACTGGTACATTCACCACACCAGTTGTGTCCGGCGATCGGCCCCGTTACGGAACGACGAAAGACGCGTTTTGGCGTAAGCAGCGATCACACTAGTTGCTCGTTAGGTCAGTTCCCAGTGTTAGGGCACCGTGCTACGGGTACGGTCGCGTATGTACGTCGATGGTCCGGGGCTTGTTTTATCAGCCGTCGGAATTGCTCGACAGAATAATCGAATCCGCGCGCGAATTAATTCATTTCCGAGCGCCGAGATTACGTAGCCAATCGACTCCGATGGTATCGACACGCCGGTGCTGGCCGAATAATTGATAGTTAATAATTCGAACGGGTCGGTTCGTTCCGGACGGATGTTGCCCGGTGAAACCTGTGAAATTGCCGATCGACGGCCTGTCAAACCGGCGGCGGCCACCGATAAAAAAAAAAAAAGAATCGAATCAAAAAACCCGTATCATTGTAAACATTCCTCGACATGATCGAATCGATTAACGTTAAATCTGCCACCGGCCTGTCAAATGAACGGCTCTATTCGTGCCATGGCCGAGCATTAAGCGGTACCGATACGTATTGCTTTCTGACAATTGCAAGGTCCGATTCATAAAATTAGTCCAAATATACGACCTAACGTTTGCACCTCTGTGACCTTGAATGACCTTCATTAATTATAGTCACTGCTTTCCTAATGAAAGGGACATGGTAGGTATTCAAAAAGGATCGATCCCGTTTAAGAAAATGACGGTGACCTTGAATGTCCTAGAGTGATTTTAGGCATTGAATTCCTAATGAAAGGGACTGAATTTGTATGAAAAAATTAATTTTACAGTAAAATTTAATATTATTGAGGATCATGGTTGGATTTGAAATAGAGTAATCCCGTTTAAAAAAAAAATGAAGGTGACCTTCAGATCTCTGGAAAAAACATATTTTTATGGCGTCGTATGAGCCCCATTGAACCATTCAACCTTGTCCTCAAGTCGTTTAACGTATTTTTAAAAACAACATGTTTGAGATGCAAATGTTAAGTGACTTAACCTGTATAAATACAAATGAGAGAAACTACGAAATAAATAAATAAAGAAAATCGTAGTACAAGAGGTACCGATTTAATTATGCCGTGGCGAAATGGATTAGACGATCCCGAGGGTGGGGATTATTAAAATGGATTCGCATGATTCCGAGCGGGTTGGAAGGCACGCGGGCGTTCTCGTTAATAAAGAAGCCGCCATAGTGTTCTCGGTAGCATCCTGATTCGCCCACAATGCCGCCAGTAGGTAGGTAGCTTGTGCTTCGAGAATTTGCGGTCGTCGGCAAACGTGTAATTAGTTTAAACCGAGTAACGCGGTAATTAAGCTAGTTCAAACTCCTTTATCAAGACAGGGGGCCCCGGTCGCCCGGTCTCTGTCCGCGTTTCGTAGCTGCGGGGATTTTCTATATCGCGACATCCGGCAAACATCACCGTAGATCGAGATCGGCGAATAAATCGGATTTAACTCGGAAATCGGATCATCGCATCGCTCGATGAAATATAGAAATTAATTTGGTATCGACGCGGCGGCGATTCGTGTTCGGAATTACGCTCTCCGAACATTGTCAGAACTTCAATAATACATGCACGTTGGACTCGATATCTAAAAATAATATCACTGCGGATTTGTATGTGAAATAAAAATTGTGGTAATTCGAAGCTGTAGCAGTCATATTATAATCATTTCTTTTCGGAATAATTGAAGAATGGAATTAAAAATGGCTGTAAGTTTACTGCAAGTGCCATTTTTTCGAAAATTTTTGTTTCCGCAGAAAAAGATGCAAGTTCCAACGCCAATGCAATGAAATATGGCTGAAACTTTCCAGACGATTGGTTAGTTTGTTGCTACTGTTTCAAGGAAACGACAAGTGGACTTTCATTCTTTCCATTTTTCTGATGTTCTAATATCTCTTTTCCTCACTTTGCTATTTTTTTAAAGTCATATATTGTTTTCAAGTTGTAAAACTACAAATTGTAATTTTTTTAGGTGTCTTTGAAACAAATTGCATTCTCACAAGTCTTACATGGTTTTTCCTCTGAATTCTCATTTTGGCTCATACAGCCTTTTTTAATTCCAATCTGCAATTGTAATATGCTGGAAACACTGGAACAGTATATTTATATTTCTGAAAATATATTTTCACTGTTTTAACCTTCATGTCAATAACCAAAATTTTCTACGATGTTCAATGATGTTCTACTTTATAGTTTCAATGTATATTTTATACATTGTATATTTCATATAGTATATTCAAGAATATAAAATCAACAATAATTTTGATATTTATCAACAAAAATATTAATAAAGCTTGTAAGTGGATACTCAGGTACCTAGTTATTGACATAAGGATTAAATAGGACCTACTCATTTTCGGTACAAATGTCTAAATATAAAACAGAAATGTCTCGAAAAAATTACAGATTGAAATACACGACGACGTTAGAATCCGCCGAAATGACAATTAACAGGACAGTACGAATCGCCTTGTAATTGCGTTTAAGTTCACGGGACACGGTTCGAGAACGCTACCGTGTAGTTGGAGCGTTGCAACGCTGCACAGGCTGCACGGCCCTCGGCCCCTTGCAATTCCCCGTTACGACGATGCAGTGCTTAACGGTTATGAAGCCGTGCGTTACCGGGAATTCCGAAATTTTTCACCGGAAAACACCGGCGAATTTAGAAACCGGACGGTGCACCTGTGCGCGCGTGCATGTGCACGCGATGAAACACAGCGCCCCGGCAGAGAGGATAATGTAACACGGCCCGAGAATAATAAACTGGTTCCACGCAAAAATGGTGCGCCGAGTCGAGAATAAATACGAGCAAGCCCCCCCGAGTTACGGTCCCGAAAGTTCCCCGGGTTATGCGAATTCGTATTATACGAGAACCCCCAACGAATACTTCGAGCACGCCGCTCTACGTAACGAAATACTCTATGCCTAAAACTGTAACGTCTCATTAAGAAATTTACTCACATGGTCTAATTTTACAATTAATTATTAAAATTATACCTTCATGAGAGATTGTTGAACTATACAGTGATTCGAAAAATTTGAAAGAGAAAAATACTGTTCTTCGCACGCAATGTAATGGTGTCTGTAATTCTTTTTTATCTGCATAATATTTTTTCAGGAATTACCTTCATTTCAAAGTCAAGGTGACTTTCAATTTTTTAAACCTACCACGGTCAATAATATTTGTATCATATTTTAGCTATCACAAGCCAATTGTTTCAATGATAGAATCATAGAAAATCATAGAAAAAATAATGAACGATCAAAATTTTCGACGCAAAGAAGGAGAGCGTATGGGAAAGAAAGAGACATAGTTCATAGCATTTCCCATACGCTCTCCTTCTTTGCGTCGCAAATTTTGATCGTTCATTATTTTTTTTATGATTTTCTATGATTCTATCATTGAAACAATTGGCTTGTGATAGCTAAAATATGATATAAATATTATTGATTCAATTTTGTCTAAATGTCTTGCAAACACTGCATCGAGAGTTGTTCCTGATCTTGTTGTCGTTTCATTAGGATTATTTACCATTTCCAATCTTAATTTACTTCTAAACATTACTAGACTGCAAGAAGTTTCACTTCTGCCGCGCGTGGTTTTCCACGCGTATGTTTTTTAAATGTAATTTTGTAATTTATATATATACCTCTTCTTTTACTTAAATATTTTTTCTGTTCCACACACGGTAGGTTTTTAAAATCATAGATATGTAAATTATGCTATGGTCCAGTGTTCTTCTCTCTGTAATATAATTAATTATACAGTATTTTATCGATAAATGTCCCAAATCTCTTGCACATAATTGTCCCTGAACTATCCCCACTCCTGCGGGGTTAGGCATAAAACTCGGCCGCCGAGAAGTGTAAGGAGGACACTACTAATCCAATAACAAAACTTCTTTATGTTTTATTATTTTTTTTATGGAACTTTCACCAACATATTTTTGATATTTTTCTAATGAAATTGATACCAAAAATGATATAATTCCGATACATACGTTTATTTTACATTTCCGTTTTAATTCGTTCGCAACGGGTTCTTGAAATCCTTTTATTAGGCAAACCGGATAACTACAAAATTATTCAATCGATTTTCCGATTTATTTCCGTTAATTTTTCCACGGTACTCGAAATGTTCTGTCCATTATTTTTGGGTGAAGTAGTTTGAATTTTATTTTCGACAACGGACTACTTCACCCAAAAATAATGGACAGAAACATTCCGAGTACCGTGGAAAAGTTAACGGAAACAAATCGGAAAGTCGATTGAATAATTTTGTAGTTATCCTGTTGCCTCTTAATAAAAGGATTTCAAGAACCCGTTGCGAACGAATCAAAACGGAAATGTAAAATAAACATATCAATTTCATTAGAAAAATATCAAGAATATGTTGGTGAAAGTTCCATAAAAAAATAATAAAAAATAAAAAAGTTCTGTTATTGGATTAGTAGTGGTCTCCTGGTCTCACACCGATATACCCGACCTGTATTATGTCACACTTCTCGGCGACAGAGGCCTCTCGGGCTTCGCTATTCCTTTTTACGTTCGGCAAAAGTCAAAGAATAGTATCCCTCACACATAATTGTCCCTGGCCGGACCCGTGGTTGGGACAATTACCGATAAAATACTGTATTGACTTTAATTAATGTAAATGTAGTTGCACGTGCTGTCATAACATAACCATGTATTTCGAACCTTTTCGTTTGATCCTACTACCGAGCGGCGGTAAAATCCTATCGCTGCAGCATTTTCAAATTTTCTTGCGATGTGGATGAATGCGAAACTGTCATAAACAATAATTAAAAAAAAAAATTATTATTTAAAAAACCACGTTTTTAAAATGGACTAAAAAGTATAAAATAATTTGAAAATAAAATACTTGTAAGATTATAAAACGAACCGTTTAAATTTTCGCGCCACTCGACTTTCGACATCCCCACCACTTCCGTTACACCTTTTCGTGTCGCGATTTCCGTGACGCGAAGAGGCTTACACACCGCTAAAAGAAGTTTCACTTAAAAAAAAAAACGCTGGCTAGTAAAATAACATTAATAATAATAAATTGAATGAAGCACCATTCGCATTTAACGTATGGTAGGTTCAGAGTTGAGACACTGTGCTCATAAATTCGCAATCTGGATCGCAGCTCACGGAAACCGGAAGTTTATAACTGGCTATTGGAAAGGGTCAACGACAGGGAAGTTTGGCTCGCGCGAAAGGGATCGTATGGCGAGGGGGTTAAATAATTATCAAGATGTACGCCCTTGCTCGTGTGTGGGAGGCGGGGAGACCTGTTCGTAAACAGAAGATAAAAACATTCTGTTTCAGCGAAATCTTTTAATTGATCGCGCGCGCGCGCGCGCTCGGTTCCAGCCGTTTCCCCTCTTATCAAACAAGAATAAATGTCCCTCGTAAACTAGCCTCACACTCGCCCACGCACACGAACGGAGAGAGGGAGAGAGGAAGCTGTGAGCTAATGCTATCGAACTGCGACCATAACAGAGACTCGTATTTCTCTATAAGCAGGTGGGACGTGTGTTGTTTGTTGCCGTGGCGCCGGTCGATTGAAAACCGAAGTTTCCGCGAGTTACCGGAAATGCGGGGATGGACGAGAGGAGAAGGAAGGGGAGGCGAGCAAAGTGGCAGGGCGCCGGGGATTGCATTTCGCATTCATGGAATTCCACCGGGCCGCCAGAGCCCGCGCGCGCGCGTGCAACCCCCGTAAATCAAAAGTTCCGCCGACCAGCCTTCGAACCGGCGAAATAAAAGGAGAGAGAATCAGAAAATAGAGAGCCGTGACCACTCGATCCGACAAAACCGTCGGACCTGCAACAAGATAGAGGAGATCTACGCGCGTTTCGATTTTTCCGGTTCCGCGCGAGCCCAACCCACTGTTGTTGCTGCTATTAAAGAATTTATTAAGAAGTTCTTGGCCATTTATGCAAAATAAAAATTGTAGTAATTTTAAGGTACGGGAACTACGTAGACATTAATTTCTGTCGTCGATAATTTCATCGAGTCGAAAATAACTAGCGGGTCTGATGCATTCATGGGAAAAATGAGCAGCTGTAATTTAAAAATACTGTTGTGTTATTTTCAACCTATTAAACACATTAGGAAAGAAAATTATTTCGTTTCAGTTCGTTGCAATCGAGGTGGAAGTTTCTGTTTTCTACGAAGATCCGCTGTCTATAAATAACAACGAACGTGTTATTTATACGATTTATTTATACGAACAATATACGATTATGTTACAATATGACTTACCGTGAGTGTCTAACTGACAATTAGTTTACATTAATTTTTAGTGGTATCCTAGCAAAATTGATGTAAACTAATTTGTAAGTTAGATACTAAGTCATATTGTAACAATCATATATTGTATAATTTCTAATGTGTATGCTATATAAACCTTATATGGTTTAAAGCGACAAATAAATAATAATAATAATAAGTAAAATGTGCAATCTCCTCGTAATGTGTTAGACCAATAAAACAATTACATTTTCTAATGCGAACAAAAGCTGAAGGAGGTTCACCAATTATTTTGCGCAAGGTCCTACACGATGGATGACATTAACCACGAGTAGTCCAGGAATCGGTTCATTGTTGTTCCGCAACCGGTCGATAAACAATGCCCAAGTAGTCGAACGGGAAGAGAGTCTCCGTTGCCTATCGGTTCGCCGTAGGAAATAAATTTTTACGATCGCGGTTACGATAAGGCATAAACGTAAACGGTACACAAAGGTGGCCGGACCGCGGGCTTCGCGGACGAACGAACCCTCGTTTCCGGTGCGTTTAGTGTCTCGCGGCCGACCAGAATACGAATGCCAGCGAAATAACCAATGTACTCGCTGTTATTGCCCCCCACCCCCCACTCCTCCGATTCACCGCCGCGCCCCCACTCCTGCGGGACCATTGAAATTTTATAACCGTCCAATGCATATTAAAGCGGCAAATTACCCGGAACCGGAGAAAATAATAAAGTAAAAAACCGGGAAAGAGGACGGGGAAAGTAATGGAGGCCGGTCGCGTCGTTTCAGCGTCGAGTGCCGCGCATATTTTATCCCCGTTCGATCGGGGCCTCTTGTTCCTTGCTTCTCCTTGGATAAAACGCGTCCCTGGACCGGAAATGCTCCGTGTAAAAATATACCACAACCCGCGGTTCAATCGGTGAAAGGCATTCGTGACGACGACGACACGCCATTCAAATACCCAGATTTGGTAGAAATTGATGTGAGCTGCCGCAAAATTAATTTCAACGTCAAAAGGTCAATCATTTGTTTTTATCATGGACTATTGTACTCATCGCAACGGTGAAAACTGCGAAAGAAACCGTGGGTCAAACCTCGACCGTTCTCTAAAAAAAAATTATATTTTTCATTATCAAACTGATTTTATTTATATTAGATTTTCGATATATTTGACGTGTCAAGACATAATTTCCAACAGCTTCATCGATAGCACGCTATATAAACTTCATCTGACCGAGGAAAAAGATTTACCATAATTTTAATAATATTTCCATAACTTATGAAAAAAATTTACTATATTTTTTTAAGAGAACGATTGAGTTATGACCGATGGTTCCTTTTGCATTTTGTATCCCTGTGATGAATGTAATACGATAAAAAAAAAATTGTAGACCTGTTTGACCTTGAAAGTCAAGGTCAATTTTGCGTTTCTTCCATCAATTTCTATGAAACCGAGGGTGTAGAATTTAGTATACAAATGATTTATATACACACCGTGCAATAAAGAAAACATCGAAAGGGTTTCCCAGGAGAGGGAAGATTGAACGAACGCGCACGCGCGCGCGCGCGGTCTGACCAATCCGTCGGACTGTTCTACTAGTCCGTGAACCGCGATTTCGCAGCGAGCGTGTTCTCGTTTTCTGTATCGTTCGTCGATCGGATAAATGGAGGGAGGCAGTGAGAGGTGTGCGGCGGCAGTCGGAGAATTTCTTATTCAACGATCGTATTAGAAATTCCTCGAACAAGGATCCTCGATTATCGAGAGAGGGTCCCGGGCGCTGGATGCATTCTTGTTGTTTCGTCGAAGCTTTTGTGCGCGGGGAATTTTCAATTTTTCGGAAAACCAAGGCCGCGGCGAGCGAAACGGCGTGGCGATGGGGGAATAGAGGGGGAGTGGGGAAGTTATTACTCCGGTGGAAAATTAAAAGTCGAGTTCAATCCACTCCATATTCATCACGAGCGCGCGGGCACCAGTACGCGCGGGGATATTGCACGACGAAAAAGAAACACCGAACGACGGTGTAATTATGATTCGAACAAAATCAAGCGTGAAATGCGGGACAAGAGCGAGCGACGAGAGAGAGAGAGAGAGAGAGAGAGAGAGAGAGAGATAGATAGATAGATAGAGAAGGGTCAAGTCCGCGAGGGAGAATTTAATTACTCTTTGACCGGGATGAAAACGGGAGCCTGGTTTCCGTTGGACACTCTCCTCCGACCTTTCGCAGTAGCAAATCGAGTTTCCTTGAATTTTTGCTGTTCGCGAAACCGGATATTCCGCTTCTTGATACTCGAACGACGCTCGCCGACGCGTTCCGTAGCGCGAAAATCCCCTGTCGCGTGTTCGAAACGCGACTAATTAGAAAAATTGCGGCGTCCCCCGGCTTTGTTGTCGTTATCTTCTATCCGCCGACGTTTTTACGGGCATGTACGCGCGGTCAGAGTTCGTTGACCTGTCTCGCATTTTTTCGCGTTAACGCGAATTACGGTTCCCGAGACGGTCTTCTTGTCCTCCACGCTTAGAATCGTCTTGGTAAACTTGATGGAAAACTAGCGGATTTAATCAAATTATATCCGCAGAGGAAGAACGATCTTAATCCGTAGTACGTCTCAGCATTTTATCAGACAGCGAACGAAGAAACGGTAGATCTCGTTTGTTTAGCGAGGCAGGGAAGTAGTGGATCTCAATGTTTAGTCGGCCAGGGGAGAAAGAACTGGTACATCTTCGTGTATAGTCGGACAGAGAGAAAGAAATAATAGATATCTCGATGCTTGGTCAAATAAGGGAGAGAGAAATAGAGCACATCAATATTTAATCGGACAGGAGAGAGTACGAAATAGTACATCTCAATGTTTAGTCGGACAGGAGAGATAGAAGTAGTACGCCTCGATGTTTCGTCGGTCAAGGAAGAAACAAGTAGTACGTTTCAATGTATACTCTGACAGGAGAGAAAATAGTAGTGATTATAAATGCTTAGGTCGACGGGGGAGGAATTAGTAGTAGATCCCAATGTTTAGTCGGGCCGCAGAGAAAGAAGTAGTAGATCTCGATGCATGGGCAAACAGTGGAGAGCAGTAGTATATTTCAATATTTTATTAGCCAGAATTAAAACAAGTAGCACACCTCTGTTCAGTAAAGAGGGAAAATAGTAGTGTATCTCACTGTTTAATCAGACTGTAATTGGATGAGTTCTTTCTGGAATAATTTGAATATGCAGAATATACACGGATGTAATTAAATTCTTTTGGCCCTTCTACTTTCTACTTAGCTTTGATCTTCTGCATAAAATCTGCAGATAAACGGTGATCCCAAAGGAAGGGATAAATGAAGAGATCCTCGGGTGCTCGGTTGGAAGTAAGAAAGGGCCGGTGCGGTGGGCCGTTGAAAGGGGTTTGTTTTTCACCGTCGAAAATGGAATTCTGTCGGGGGCTCTGCAGACGATTTTCGGTGGGACAGAGAGAAAGAGAGAGAGAGAGGGAGAGAGAGAGAGAGAAAGAGGAGGCACGCGAACGTGCAACACTCAAGAATGCGAGGGCTCGTAACAATTCCGCTCGAAATCCGGCTAACAGCGTTTAAACTTTACACGAGGCCGCCCATTAACCACTCGACGGCGCGCGGTGGTTCCCTCGTTTCCCCGGTAATCACGGCGCGAACAAAACACCGTTTTCTGCTTTCTTCTGAAATACCGCTGACGAAATTGAAAGACAGTGGGAGGGGAAGGGAGAGAAGCAGGAAGAAGGACAATTCCCGAGGGACCGTTCGCTTTTTTCCGAATCCCGTGAACGCGACCTCGTAACCGTAAACGGAGACTCGTGGTGGGCGTTCAAAGGGGGCCGGGGGAGAAGGGTTTCTCGTTAATGAAATTCCGTCATAGAATGCAGTTCTTGCTGGACATTCTTCCCTTCGACCCTTCGGGCAACGATTGTGGGTTTCCCGACGACGTCACCGACACATTTTACCATAATCTGTGGGTGATCGTCGATCATTTTGAAAGCCGGAAATACAGAAAGAACACATAGGTTGGAAACGATTCGCGCGTATGGTATTTTCGCGAAACAACGTGTACGATTGTGTTCTCCGATTAACGAATGGCCGCGGCCGGCCCGGCCCGGCCCGGCTCGGCCCGTTGTGTATCCGGCAAACGGCCGACAGTGCATTAACTGGCTCGCGGCCCGACGCGGCGGTGGGACGACGAGGATGCCCGCAAAATACGTTCGAGACCGCAGTCTATTGCAGCCGGAATTGCAGCACGGGAAGGGGCGGTCGGTGCATTCATTCCGGTGGACCGGTTAGGGGACAAGGTTCGGCTACGGGTCGGGTTGCAGCCTAATTCTGCAACGTGGCCAGTGAGCCCAAAGGCCGAAGCGCGGGCAAGGAGCTCGATCGGATCGACTAATTCGTCTATCGGCGGCCGGCAAATACACACGACACGGTGAAATGAGCTGAACGTTAATCCCGTCCGATGCTGCGTTGCCGCCAGACCGATTCGTATTTCCATGGAAATTGACGCCACCCGGCGTCAAGCTGGCGCGGATCTGTCTCTCTCTCTTTCTCCCTCCCTTTTCTCCGTTAGTCGTCCTCGTTTTACGGCTTGGGAATTGTTATCGATCCTTTCGAGGCGGACAGTAGCAAGATTTCGATGATCCCAGTGATGGAAGTCGGTGTTCAATCAGACAGCATCGTGTCCCAAACAATACCGCACATACACCGTCCATAAGTCACGGGTACTTATTCATATTTGGATTAGACAATTTCTTAAAGGATCTATAGTATGAAATGAAAATGGTACTTGCTAATATTTTCTAATGTCGAGAACATGTAAATCATATTGTATGTCAAATATCTGACCAAAATTTCCTATATTTTCTAAATTTTAAAATTTAAGTGGGATGATTGTTTTTCAATTCGGCTTTTAGAGCTGTCCATATACGCTGTTTTGATTTTTGGTACGCTTCTCTTATTCTATCTAATCATTTCACAATTTCTCAATCTCTTATATCAACATTTATTAAAATTGTATATATTTAATTTTGCATTTACCTACAAAATTATCGTACAATAGTTGCATTTATCGTACAGTAGCTACATCTAATCACAATAAAACAATAAAATGAAGCAGAAAACTTTTATTCTTACCATTTTGTTGATAATAAGTAAGTGTCCAGTGACTTATGTGACGGGGGTGATTGTAGTGTAGTGAATGTTCGGTGGAACTGCAGGAAAAATGGTGGAAGAAAGAAAAAAGTAGTACACATGTATAGAAAGGCAGGAGAGAAGTAGTACGTCTCGATATGTAGTCAGACAGGGGAAACAAGTAGTGCATAATATCTAAAAGAGAGAAAATAGTAGTATACCCCAGTGTTTAATCAATCAGGAGAAGAATCTTAATTGAGCAGAAAACTTAACTGGGTAGAAAAGTGGTAGGTATCAACGTTTAATCAGACAGGAGAATAGTGATACACGCCTGCGTGTGCTCAGAGAGGCGAGTAGTACAGGTTGGTATGCGGTCTGGCAAGGGGGAGTATTGTAGATCAGCGTGTAGATGGGCAGGATACTAAGTAGTATATATTAGCTGGGGTCAGACAGGGGGGAAGTAGTATATATCAATGCCTGAGCAGACAAGATTGAAAGCAATGGATGTTCATGCTGGGGCAGACGGAATGCAGGGCTACAATGTCAATGCGTGAGTAGATAGAAACTAGTATAATGCGTGAGTAGATGGAAAGTAGTATAGGTCAATGCATGAGTGGATAGTAAGTAGTATAGGTCAATGCGTGAGTAGATAGAAAGTAGTATAGGCCAATGCGTAAGTAGATGCAAAGTGGTAAAAGTCAATGCGTGAGTAGATGGAAAGTAGTATAGGTCAATGCGTGAGTTGACAGTAGCACTCATTGAGGCCTGAATAGACAAGAGAGAAACTAGTATGCGTCGAGCTTGCCAAGCAGATCGTACATCGATGTACGATCGTCCCAGAAGAAATTGGGAATATTTTAAATACAAAAAGTTAAATACAAAAACTTCTGGGGGCCCAAAAGTCGCTGAACCATTTTGAAATGGAACAACCTTTTTATCCTATAAAACCTCGCACCTATCTTTTTATAAACAAATGAGAATTTTATCTGGGGTTCGGTGCCCTTCGGTTAACCCTGTAGCCTGGAAATGGTATCGCGTAAAATTCGCGGAGAAGCCGAACCCGTCTGACAAGTATTGTTTCGGTGTCTACAAGCGTATTACCCAAACCACGGTGAAACGTAACGTTGTCGAGCCGTACCCGGAAATCGATATTTCGGTGAAAGCAAGTATCAGTTTGTACCTGGAAGTTCGAGTCGCGATAAATTCTGTACTTTCTGCCTTGTTGTATTTTGTCCTCTTTCGTAGGCGGGAGGGGGAGGAGGTAGTAGAGGCATGTCCACAGCGACTGTGGCACTTCGTTTCGGCACATTATTCTTTAAATAAATTCCTGTTTAAAAGCGGCGCTCTCGCGGGCTCGGGCGGCCCGACCTAAATTTTCCCGTGGTCGAGCCTAGGACAGCTCGAAATTAATTTCCGCGGGGCCGACGACGAGATTTACGGCAGCATGTAATGCCGCTCTCAACCGTGCACGTACACGAGAGGAGTGTCTCTCGCAATTTTTCACCGCCTCGATGGCCGTCCTCGAGGGAACGAGTGTATCGAAAAGGAACGAGTATCTTCCCTCGACGAAATTTAGAAGCGCGCCTCGAGACGATTACCTGCTGCCTTTATTTCTGCCAGTTTCTTCTCTCCTCTTCGAAGACTTACTTTTCTCACGGGGAGCGGACAGACACATTTATCCAAAACCTCCAGAAGTCTTTCACTTATACAGGGTGTTTGCAAAATCGTGGTACAATCGACAAGGGGATGATTCCCCACATAAAATCTAGTCGAAAATAAGGAATATAGTTTTTTCATATGCGGTTTCATTTTCGAGAAAATCGAGTTGAAAGATCCGTCAGGTTCGCGTGCTTTACTATACATGCCGGAAGTCGAATTGGTTGGTCATGGTCAGAGGCGTCAGACGATTCCTATCTAATAGCACGCGTATTTGCTGCATTTTCAAATTCGATTTTCTCGAAAATGAAGTCCCGTATGAAAAAACTATATTCTTTATGTTCGACTAGATTTTATGTGAGGAATCATCCCCTTGCCGGTTGTACCACGATTCCGCAAACACCCTGTATATAGAAAATCTGTGCCATTTAATGTGAGAATATCGATCGAGGCATAATTAGCACAGGAACCCTCGATGCTCGAAGATCTGCCTACTCTCAATGGATGAAAAGCGTGTGTCTGCTCTTTGCAAGTGAAAAGAGTCGGCACATGGTCAGACGAGCCCACGAGAAACAGGTTTGCGATGCGAAAGCTCGAGTTCTCGAGCTAATCTTTCCGCGCCGCCCGTGCTCTATCGACATTCGAATCGGAAGGACACCGAGTGAGTCCATCGATTTTCGCAGAGACGAAGAGGAGGAGAAACGCAGAAGAGGAGAGCGGGAGAAAGGTGAAAAAAGAAGGAAAAAGGGAGAAAACGACGTCGGATAACCGGTCTCGCGACCCCTTTTAAATCAATGACGCCGCGTCGGTTGGCGCGGGTTTGGAATGCCGAGTGCAATTTTACATGCCGTTTGTTTCAACGATCCGCCAATTCAGCGACGATGAAGAGGAGCGACGCGCTCGCTCTCTCGCGAAGAGCAGCCTGGAACACGAGCTAAGAATACCGACGAAGGAAAAGAGTAGAAAAGAGGGGGAGAGCGATAGATAGATAGATAGAGAGAGAGAGAGAGAGAGAGAGAGAAAGAGAGGAGGAGCTTACTCTGCAGTAAAGACGAGGAAGCGTTCACCACTTTTCGCGAACGGCTGGCAAAAAAACCGTCGCGGCGACAAAATGCTCGCCGGAGTATGCGAGCTCGTCCATCATCGCATTATCTCGCTGGTTATCGACTGGAGATCCCGGGCGCAGACTGATATACTCTTTCCATCCCCGCTCCTCGCCAGCCAACCGCATTTTCTTTAAACATCCTCTCTCTCTCTCTCTCCTCGTTGAAATATTTTCGTGCTTAACACGTCCTCTCGGTCGCAACTCGTGTCCGCCAGCTCGAACACGAGTGCTCTCTCATTTCGAGAAAAATCCTCGGAAATTTCCGAGTAGAATTGGGCCACGACTTTTCACGCTTCGACTAGCCCCCCGTTGCCCACAGGCTTTTTAATAACTCGTTTCCTTTCGAACGACAATCTCAGGACTACTTTACTACAGTGGATCAAACTTCACTTTACAGGACCAAAAATTTTGGACTTTTTAAAGTGTATCACTGTAGATTTTGGTGAGAGAATTCCGAGAATCTAATTTTTAAAGTTAGAGGTTCACTGGTTCTAAAGTTATGCCTGTTAAAAGCTGATTTTAAGCAGGTTTGGGCAGGTAAGGACGCCGACATGTTGGTATGTAAGTACTCACTGTACAATGAGCGGAATCGCTAGGTGGCAGCACAGTCTAAGAGTGGCACGATTACGCTTGGAAATCTACGTTACCGACATCATATATGCGTGCTTGTGGTGCCACCTAGAAATCTCTGAACTTTAAACATGCATAACTTTTGAACCAGTGGATTCCTAACATTAAAACTTGGATTTTTGGCATTATCTCGCTCAAATCTACAGGATTATATATAAAAAGTTAAAAATTTTTGGTCCTGGAAGATGAAATTTAACACGGGATAATATTAATTTAGATCGTTTCTTGTTTTCTATACACACGATATAGCATTCGAATGAATTGTTGGATAGTGTTTTTCGTCGAAAAGAATTGTTATGAACGATCGTAGAGCGCAATCAGCCGCGGCAAATCCGAGCGAACGACGCTTTAAGTCAGCCGCAGGATAAAATGCGAGGAGATTTTGTCGGTACAAAGGTTTCATTAACGGCGAAGTTAGTTATCTATGCATAAGAAACGAAGCCGTTCCGCCGTATTGCATCGTCGCGCCTCAAACTCCATTTCTCTAAGTAATTAATTAATCGATGACCCGGCCCCGCGCCGTCATCTTAATTATTGAAGGCAATCTTGAGTCGAAGTAACGAGATTTCGCCTCACGGAAAGGGGTCGCACGAGAGAAATCGAGAGAGACTCTGCGTTGTCTCTCTCGCGAAACTTTGGGAACAGAGACCGTAATAAAGCACGCGGCGCGGCGCGGCGGCACGGCACGACGCGACGCGGCGCCCCGTTCATCGAACAATCCAATTCCCGCGAAAATAATGTCGCGATAAAATTGTAAAATCGCCCCGGAGCGGCTCGCCTTAATCTGATAAACAGGAAAAGCAAACGCGCGCGCTCCGCGACGGAATTCCGCGGGGGATTCACGGATCTAGAAAATTCCCCAAGAATACCGGAGACACTCCGGGGAGGACCTGACTATGAATCCCGGGAATTTAGGTTAACGGGACAAATTTCCCTCTTTATCGCCACGGTACGTCGAATTTTTGGTTTTTCCATTTCCGTACATGAAATCGTAAATTTCGCGTTCGGCTTTTCCCCCGGAAGCTCCGCGAAATAAGTGTAACGCCGTGTTACGACAGTTCGGAGTCGCTTAATGGGCGTTTTTTTACGTCCTTTCCGGGAACGTGCGTGAGCTTGAATTATGGCTTTCACAGTAGAGTTCCTTTAGAAGTGTAATGTGGAGAGCATGTAAAATCTGCAAACAGTGTTCTGTGATTAAACAGCGAAGCAGAACGAGTCGAGATAATTGTCGAGAGAAAAAGAACAAGTAGAACGAACCTACATAAAGTTAGACATAGTCTCGACGTGAAAGAACGATACGAAGCTCGTCGATGAGAGCAGCAAAATCCGCAAGTAGAATGTGCACCTATATGGTCGGACTTCTTCTTGGGTTTATTCAGTGGAAGCCTGTGGAGCTTGCAAACAGTGTGATTAAACTGCAAAGTAGAACGAGTCGGGGATAATTGTCGAAAAAAGAGGAGCAAGTAGAACGAGTTTATACATAGTCAGACGTAGTTTAGTCTCCGGGGAACAAAAACTTGAGCCTCGAGGATGAGAAATTAGACTGCTCAATCGTGGGAGCAAACATAATCCGGCTTAAGTAGAGTATGCCGCATATGGTCAGACATGTGTGTGTATTTTCGTGTTTGAAAACCTTTATTTGCTTTCTAGAATTAGGGCAAAATTCAGCAATTTAAGAGAGTGAAAAGATTAAAGGAATTTGAGAATACGAATATATTATTTTCGACCTACTGAAACTATTAACAAAATAAATAATTTTGTCCATTTGGTTTCTAGATTTATGAATTGATAACAAAATTTTGATTTTAATTAATTAGAATAATATTAGAACGAACTAGGAGTAAAAGTCAGGGAGAGGATGAGATTTGTGAAATCGTGACCGATGGTTGGCTCCTCGGCGTCGACAGGGCCGCAATTAGAGTGTTTCTCGTTCGACGGGGGGCCCTTACGACAACATTCTGGAGAATTTTCAAAGGACACACGCTCGCGGAACCGGAGAGGGAAACAAGCGAAGGAGAAAGAGCCGAGCAGCGCCGAGCGGATGGAAAACCCTCTTTGCTCTGCTCGCTCGTGCAAATTTAAGTAGGAAGAAATGTTTCGTCGGCAACGTTTCCCCCTCCTTCTCTCTTTCTCTCTCCTTCCCTTCATCTTCCGTCTGAGCTGGTTTCCCGGTGGAATTTTCTCTGGCCGACAACTAGAAGCTTCCTATATCCTTGCCAGCGAGCGACTCCTGCTTGACGGAGCGCCGTCGCGCTATAGTAAACGGCGCCCCCTCTAGGCTAACCACCCCCCCACCCCCATTTCCCGCCGGGATCGTTCGAAATTCATTTTTTAGATCCCTCGTACCGCCGCCTTATTGTTTCCCAGAACCGCGACTGCTCCGTCAAATTATTCAGCCCTTCCGCCGATCCTTTATATTTTTACACGACTTTCTACTCCGGTCACGAAATTTTTATTTCATTGTTTATTGAAAGACAGCCTGGTTTAAAATTATAGATCATACCTCGATCGCTGGTATCCAGTTCGGCGAATTTCAGATCGTTCTGGATCCTGCCACGAATTTTTCATTTGATTATTTATCGGAAAACAGAAGGTTTAAAATTATACATCGAACCTCGATCGCTGGTATCCAGTTCGGCGAATTTCAAATCGTTCTGGATCGTCCATCGCGCGGTATTTCGAGGTGTTTCCATTCGACTGGATCGCGATCGTGATCCACGGATCGAACAGAGACTTAAGAGGAACGCATCCGTGGAAACGTGACCCATAAAGCCGACCTTTTATTCGATCCCCTCCCGCGGGAGAGAGGCGTTCGACATGCGGAGAACGGCGAAACCAATAATTCCAGTTTAATGTCTCGTGAAAAACAAAACATACTGGATCCACTTTCCCCAGTGGCTCCCTGGCTTCGATATTTCCCTGTTATTTCCGAGACGCTGTTTCCCCGATACTATACACGACTCACAAACGAGAAGTAATATGATAATCCGCCATTCGTCTTCCGATAAAACGTCCCCGGTGAAAAATATCTCACCGATTTCTCGGGGAATACGCGGGTCGCTCTGGAACACAGTTCTCGCTTCTATCTCTGCTATTTTCGCGACTGCTATTCTACCAATTATAAATTAACAATACCGTCGAAACTTCCTTATTGACTTTTCAAAATTCTTCAGATGAGAAATCGATTTTAATACTAGTATACTAGTTTGGGTTCTTACTTTAATCTAAGCTGACATAAATATTTTTATTCCAGTATTACCACTTTTACATAGAAATATTACCGAAGTGTAACAAGAACAAAAAAATTCGAAAAACACGTATCCACCGGTCCAAATTTTTTAAATATTGTTTAAACAAATAATTTTTTACGAAATCTTTTTAACTACATTCCTTGAAAACACACAAAAAAATAATCATTGTCCTAGACCTTTTAGTTCCCGAGATATCAAAAATAGAGTTACCACCCCCAACTATGAGGGCTGTTTCCACGTACCAGATATGGACCACTGCAGATAAAAAAAATATGTGTCAAATATTTTTCAACAAACTATATCCCGTATAAATTTTATAAAAAATTGGCGTGTTACACTTGCGTAGTGTCCCTTGTGTACATATTTAATAAAGGAAACAGGCTAACTCTGGCTACAATATTCTGGGTCCGATATAAAAATAATAATTCAACTTCTTCGCCGGTTTCTATTTTCTGTTTGCCAGTTCGAAAGTCAATATTATGATTCGGGAGTGAGTGGGACACTTACTTGGACTCGTCCTGATCCTCGTCGTCGTCCTCCGAGTCGAAGAAAGCGTCGTCGTCCTCGGAGTCGACCGAAGTTTCGGTTCTCATTCGTCGGCTCTGTTGGACCATCCGTGACTTCGGGATCACAATGTCCCTGGAAAAATAAAATCGACGACGTGGAGACGGGCGAATTGTGCGGCGAATTTTCCGCGGGCAATCTGCCCGGAATATTTTCCGGGAGCATTCGAACACTTCCTCCGGAGTAATATTCCCCGATAAAAAGCGAAATACTTTTTCTCTACTTCTCCCGCTCCCTCCGAGGCTGGGGATTTATATTATTCCTTGGTTCGGAAATTAAATGGAAAATGAGCAGCCTGAAACGAGAGTTTCACGTGGATAAATCGACGGATAAATTAAATCGATTAATTCCACCGAGCTGGGAAGGTGAAAATGTTCAATTCTGATCCGAATACCAGGGAGCACGGGCTCTCTCTCTCTCTCTCGAGGAACACGAGATGTGGAATGGCCCTCCGTTGTCCCTGCGGAACGCGAGACTCGAAATTTGAAAATTTCACCGGATCTCTCGTGTCAAGACGCCGCGCCAGAGCACACGTTGCCCGGAAATGGAATAAGTTAAAAGCGATTGCGAGAAGGAAGTGGCGTCGCGTCGGCAGAATTTTGCGCAAGGGAGGACGAAATTCTGCGAAATAGATCAATAATTGAACGATCCTCTCGGTCAGCTAGATCGACTATTTCGGTGGAGAGGCGTTCTGTTTATCCGGAATCGGCCCACTGGTCCGACTACAATTCCAACGACGTTTGTACGACGGCGCAGAGTGTTTACAGGGATTACAACCCTCGGATCCTGTTTCCTCGAGAGCTTTCAATTTTTTTTCTCGATCGATCTTCGATCCAGGGGACAATCTTCGGGCTGATGGAAAGGAAGATTCGATTTTCCTCGGGGAAACGATCGAGACGAGAGGGGACAAGAGCTAGATGGAGATTACAAGCGTCTCCGTTGTAAACTGTATCGGGCCGAGTTAACGGGCACAGAGAAGAAGCGAGCCTGCACACGTGTGGTCGGACGACGTTGGTAAATTACGTTATGAATTCCATGTGACCTCGTTCCGTGGTACAAGAAATTCCCCGCTGCCGGCGGGCCCGTTAAGCAGCACGAACTGATACGATCCCGTCAAAGTAGAATGGCCCCGAGCGTAGTCAGACGTAATCTGTGAATTGCCAAGTCTCTTGCTTTGTGATTCAACCAGCTGGGGCTGCGGTATAATGTGTCTGGACCAAGGAGAATGAACCTGTGTGTGGTCCGACGTCCGGGAAATGTTTGCCGCGAGGTCGCCGGAAGTTTCTTTGCGAAGATAAGTGGCGTATCAACTGATCCGGGATCGTTTAAGTAGAACAAGTGGAACAAGTCGCGCTGCGATCAGACGTTCCTTTAAAATCGAATTTGTTCCATTGAGATTGAATCGGTAGTGAGACTTGAGGTCATCCGAGAGGGATTAGCATCGTGCATCAGTTTTTTCAAGAATTTCTTATGCGATAGTACGTGTGGCGGATCGATATAAGTCTCAGTAGTACAAATCAACGAATACTCAGACTTCGACATGTAAAATCGAACTTACAGCTTTGGAATTCAACGAACATGTTGAGCAACTTAATATACCGTCATCTAAGAGGGATTGGCGTCATGTATGAAGTTCCCAGCAGTACAAGTCAATGGAAACTCAGACTTTGAATATTAAAATCTAACTTAAAGCTTTGAAATTGAACGAAAAAGTAGTGCAACTTAATATACTGTCATTCAACAGGGATTAGCATGGTGTATCAGCATTTAGAAAAATGTTCGCTGCGGAAATAAGTGGTAACAACCAATATGGAAACGTCCTAGTGATACAGGTAAATGTGTAAGTATCTTCAGCTCTCTGAAAATGAAATTTACAGACTCGCGATCAAACTGGTAAGTGGTACGACTGGATCTACAACGTTGTGCGAGGGGGATCGGCGTTTCCCGAAGACAAATTCCATTCTGGAAGGAATACGAGAGCACGAACGTTCGATGGAAGGCGTCCGTGGCTCGAGTTTCGCAGGATTACAGTGATCCTGCGTTTCCGGTGAAATTCTTTCGAGTGGAAAGGGGCGTGGCCGCCGCGTGGATCCGGATTAAAACCGATCGAGATCATCGTATCTCCGGGGAAACGATAATTTCGCGAGAAATTCTGGCCTGGATATCAGCTGTGCAAAGGTACCCGGGATTATCGTGCGTTTCGCGGCTGGAATTACGATCCGTGAGCACGGGAGAGGGAGAGAGAGAGAGAGAGAGGCGGAGAGATAGAGAGATATGGAGAGAGAGAAAAATTTCTCATTCGAGTTACAATTCGCTGGAAGATTGCGGGATTATCGCGAAACTGATAACCGCGGCGTGTCGAGCGTCGAGCGTCGGGCGTCGAGTGTCTCCGAAAACCTCGTGTTTTCCCTCGGATTCAATACTTTCGTTTTAATCTATGACCCGGTTGATCCACGGATCTATACTCGACGACGAGAAAGCTCCGTGATCGACGAGCTTCTGGTATCCGGCTATTTCCAGGTCCAGAGAGACCGGATTTCCCTTCTATAAATTTTATCGAATTAGCACAAATTCGAGTCTCCAGGAATCGCAGGACCGAAACACACAATAATCCTTTCCTCTATCGTGGATGAAATATTCGAAGTTTGATCGAATCGGTTCTCAGAGTCGCTCGAACTCTGGGAAAAATGTTCAAATTTGAGATACAACTCACCGAAGAGTTTCCACGTGTACGAACCGATCAAAGGAACGCTGGAAGAAAATTATTTCTACTTCAACTCCAGCGGCGCAGGTCAAACATTCACAGGCTTAATCGACTGCGGAGCAGCCGCCCGCGAACGTGAGGGGGGGGGGGGGGAAGATTTTCCTGCCTTCGGATTCGAGATTGTACTCGCAGGAATGGAATTACGCAGTCTAGGCAGCCAAAGGATCGAGGAAAATTGTTTCTACTTCAATCGGCGCGCTCACGCGTGGATCAAACATTTTCAGCCCGCCTCCGAAGAGTGGATGGAGGAAGAACGACGTCTGTGGAAAAATTGTCCTGCGTTCGGAATTGAAATTGTGCCGTCGGAGGTAGACGGGAACGCATTAATTTCTCTCGGGCCGAAGACCGTTCAATATTCCACGCAGACGGCTCAAGATAGATTCCAGGGGCGCGCGAACGCGTCCCGCGCCACGTGGAAAGCTGCAATCACGGTTAACTGGCAATAAGCACGCTCGGAAATCAATGATCTCCGACTCCCCCGTCGTCTCTCAGTTCTCGCCGGTTTAATAGCGTTTCGCGGATAATATCGCCGTTAATCACGCGTCTGGCACCGCGACGATCGAACGCGACACCCTACCTACTGTGCGCGGCACCCCTTGTTTTCACAGGGAAAAGACTGATCCGGAGGATCTAGAAACGCTCTCGAGGAACGAGATGCTCACCCTGATTTGTGCAGCTCTTTCTTCGACACGCACACCGCCGTAAACGAGTCCTCCAGCAGACATACCTCCTTCTTCTTGCAGTTCAGCGGGCGGCACAGTTCACCTGAAACAAAAACAAATGCCCCGAGTTAATTAAAACGGACTTCGGATGCTTACGGACTCGGGAACAGAGGTACAGGTCAGCGCGTAATCAGACTTCGACTCTTGAGATCGAACTTACAGTCTGGGAATCAAAGTGTAGAAAGTAGTGAGACTCGACGAAAAGTCAGCCAAGCAGGATTAGCATTGTGTACGGATATAAAATCGTACTAGTGGTATAGGTCAGCGTGTAATCAGACTTCGACTCTTGAGATTAAACTTACAGCCAGGGAATCGAACTGGTGAGTAGTGTGACTCGATATACTGTCATCCGAGAGGGATTAGCTTCGTGTACGTGGCACGAACGGAGAACAAGTATTGACAATATAATATTTTCTGGTCGTGCCCGGTATTTTTGGAAGAACGATGGACTCGATAGTACTTTGTGGAGCTCGATGAACTCGAGCATCGTTCGATATCCGACAGAGCCGTGTTTCCGATCGAACGTCGGTCGCTCGTCGCTGGATAAGAGCGTGGGAGGACATTAATTTCAGTTTGTAGAGCAGAGATTCACTCCATGGCGTTGAAGAATCGCGCTCGCGGCGGCATTATGGATTGTAGCGTGTCGCGAAATGTTTGCCGACGCGCGTACACCGGGGGAAACGGGCACATAATGGAGCTTGCGAGCTTATTGCTTCGAAATCGGAAGTAACGCTCTCTTCCGTAGATAGAGAGAGAGAGAGAGAAACTACAAAGCGAGGCTCGAGGATGGAAGCCTCGGCCGGGAACACCACCGACATTCCATTTTCTTTGCCGAGAAATCGAACGCTCTCGCTCGACCTCTCGCTCTGCAGCCTCTGCGTCGAATTGTTTGCACAAACGCACCGGCTTTTCGCAACAAACAAAACTAATCTAAGACACGACACCGCCACGCCGCGGCACCACAATGCTTAGCGACTCGATCCGAAAGCTCTATCGATCCGAAAGCTCTATCGATCCTCGCTGGAATAGATCGACCGCGAAAAGTTGTCGTACGATACTTGGCGATTTAATCTCGATCCTTTCTTCAAGCGGCTTTCTCGAAGAGAGGGAACACGAAAAGGGTTTTCAAATACAGGTTGTTCGCTTCATTACTAGCTAGCGTTTTTATTTTTTCTAAAACTATTGTGATTCAAAATAAATTAAAGAGGGAAATACTGTTTTTTGCAAGCAATGTAACGGTGTCTGTAATTTTTTCTAACAGCATTATTTTTTTTAAAAATTACCTTTATTTCAAGGTCACCTTGACCTTCGATTTTTTAAATGGAATGCAATGTATTTTTTTTAATATCGTAAGCGTGTGCCAAAACGAATTCATTCGTATACGACACACTGATCTTCGAGGTCATACAAGGTCACGAACGGAAGAAATGACGCGTACACCCGGTATATTACGTAATTGGAGTTTAAACAGTTGTTACATCGTGACGATGAAATGTCTAGACTCTAGCTGAAAGATATCCAACTTGAACATTGCAAAATAACGCGACAATAGCAAGACAATTTTTCTATCGAGTAAAGGGTTAACGTTCTACCATTAAAAACTGGAACACTCTGTGCAGTGGAGTTGCTGTCGGAACGATTCCCGGAATCGACGATGCGGCACGGATCCGATTCGATCCGATCCGACCCGATTCGATCCGAGGAAACTGTCGGCTCGCATTATTGTCTTCCATCGCGTTCCAGCCAGCAACCGACTGCGCTAAGTTTCCGGAAACGAGTGATCCGACGTCCGAAAAGTTTCAACGATTCGCTTCCGGTCCGATGGAGATCGAAACTGCACGCTCGAGCGGCCGTACGATCCTCGAAATTTTACGTTTCTCTTTGCAACAGTCTCGTTTCTTGTTTCAGGGGAAAAAGACTAATTGGAACAAGGTTCCGACGGAGGATCCATCTTGCGTTAGTAAATTCCTCTTCGAAACGGCCAATGTGTATTTCTAGATATTTTTCGAAAGTTTCACTCGGCTAGAATGTTACGTCACTGTGTCACGATCCTGGGGAGGGCGCCTCAGCTCGGAAAACAACTGCAGAAATTTTCGTATCGTATCCCTCGGTTTTCCTGGAATCTGTGCGACAGAGAGGAGAGAGTTTTGCTGCGTCTCTCAATTTGATTCGGCCTGGCCGGAAACTCTCGGCCCTCCTTAATTCGCGCGCGTACGGGCCGCCTTTAATTCCAGCCTCCGAACCACAGCGTCGCAAACGGTCCAACTTTTAATTAGACGCGTAATGGATCCCTCGACCACCGATCCAGGACCTAACCCCGACCGGTTTGGGTTTGCGATACAGAACTGCCCACTCGAATTTAACCCGAATCACGTAAACCATTTTTCGAGGAGGAGAGGCTAGTCAATTTTTCGCTTTGAACAGTCCTGGAATACGAAGGGAATGAAAAATGTTCCTTCAAGGTTCAGGTAGAACTGGGACCATCTCGGGTGTGAATAAAAATAGGGTAAAACAGTTTGAAAAAAGCGTTTCGAGGAGACTGTCCGGTGTGCAGGTTTAGGGAGACCGTTCGAAGGATTAGGGAACAGGCTCGAGCCCGAAGGAAAGGGTTTTCGATCGCAGGAGATCCCGGCTAACTGGTACGGGCTGATCGATTAAAGAATTAACGAGTTCGGCGCATTAATTCAGCGGCGTAGCAGGTTCGAGAGGTCGAGCCCATTAGCCTCGTAAATTATCCGTCTATCTTACCGTGGATTATACACGGTGACCTCGGCCATAGGACGGCAATAGGATATCGATTGAAGCGTATATTACGCGACTGACAATTACAGCGCGGCGGCAAGCACAATGCGTCCAAAATGGTCGAGGGAGAGAGACTTCTCCCGCCCCTATTTCGTCGCGAAATAGAGATACACCCGGGGGATGAATTCCCTCGTGCCACGCGGTTTCACGGATTGAATGATCGACGATGCTAATGCCGAAGATGCTGGATAACGCGAACAGAGTCCGCGGGTTCCCGTCGATGATAACCCATCGACGATAACCATCGGACGATCATGCGCCACTGGAGGACGGTATTCGATACAAGAAGTCGAGATTTGATTGTCGCGTTCTATGATCCGTAGTAATAACACAAGTTTACAAATTCCGATCAAATTTTGGGCCCAGAACGATTCTTAACGTAATTTGATGCGCTGAAACCGAATCTTCAATCCGTTTGTCAAGACTGGTTCTGGTTTTCGAGTTCTCGCATGTTGGCAGCATTGCGCTGTCAGTACGATTGTGAGACGGTGGCGTCGGTAGAAAAATCATTTTTCGAAATCAGTATTCCAAACAATTTGGTTTTGTTTAGGAACGTGTGAAAATGTCGTGAAAGTTTCCTTGAAAACTTGGGCGATACGAGCGACTACTATTGGAGTTTAATGCGTGAAACGTGTCTCAAACAATACAAACGACTCATTCAACCCCGCTTTTCATTTCTGATTTATCACTTTTAATTGAGTAAAATGGCCTTTAATTGAAAAAAAATCAATTTATTGAATATCTCGAAAACTAGAACCAATTTTTAAAAAATTGGAGTTTCGGATTCATCGTCCCAAATTACCTTAGAAACAACTTTTGGTTGCTCCGGTCCAAAACCGTGTATACTTCCACCTTAATTGTGACAAACTGGAACGAAATTGATTTTCCTCCTTAATAGGTTGAAAAGAACGTAACAATCGAGTTTTAAATGCTTTTCATGTTTTCACTTGGTTGAATTTTTTCGACTCGTTTTTGTCATAAATGTGTAAAATTGGTCTGCTTAGTAGATTTTTGAAAAGTTATTTAAAATGATCTCAGGAAAACCTCCTTTCCAGGACGTAAAACAGTTTTGGGACACCGTGTATTGCTTTAAAATCAATCTTAAATAGTCAGGTTGATATTACATAGGTTAGTTTACGATCGAAAGTAGAGCTGGGTAACATAGTATTCTAAATACCAAATAATCCTATTTATTTTAAAGTATGCGTACAACTTTGAAAATAAAATATTTCGTTTGATGTAATGAGTTTCTAAAATAGTATTTTATTTCAAGAATATCAAATACATTTGGATTTCATCTCGAAATATATTATTATTTTCATTTTAATTATTTTGCTGAAAATAATGGTTCATATTCGATACATTTACGAGTATAAATTGCTTTCCAAAGGATGACCGAATGCTTTAAGTAAGATTAAAGTATTTCATTTCATGCCAGATTATTATAATAAAATATTTCATTTTCTGTTTCAGATTGTTAAATGGAAATATTTTATTTTACGATTTAAATTCTTAAAATACATATAGTTTATTTCGCGGTTTCGTCAAAATAAAGATATTTTACTTCTGAAATTGTATATTCTATCTGAAATACTATTTTTTCAAGCCAAATAAAATCTAAAATATTAAATGATATTTGAAATATTTATTTCGCCAAATATTGCCCACCTCTGATCGAATGTTAAAAATTATCATGTTGTTCGTTCGGAGCGAGTCTTTCAGACGTCTCCGCGCGCCAAGGGGTTAAAGAAACGTACTTTGCAACGGAAGGGAAAGAAATAAAGGATTCCATGGTATACAGAAACAGAAAACGAGTGAATTTTCAGCCCCCCGGAACGCGCGAGGGTTAAATATTAATGTTCGCCTTACCACTTCCCTGCTGATCCTATTTGATCCCAGTCTCAATTCCCGCAGAGTAGAATTTTCTACGATACCTTCCAGCGACTGCGAGTTATATTCTTGTAAACCGTTGGGGATTAAATATGCTCCCAGGCCATACACTTCTGCGATCGTATTGTTTTTCCGAATTACATTGTATCATAGTTCTTAATCTCGTACCGATTTTTCCACTTTGCGAATTAAATTCGGCGAGTAAACTGTTGGAAACGTCTTGAGATATTTAGCTTGCGTTGGCAGGTAGCATGGCCGCGAGACTGGCAGTCTGTGTATCCGGAGTGTTTATTAACAATAAAATTAATATTTTAAGTCTTGATGGAATGAACGGTGCTCTTACGCGTTTACCAAACACGTCGAGTCACACAACTCGCCAGTCCGATTCCGAGGCTGTAAGTTTGATATTAAGAGTCGACGTCTGATTATATGTTTACCTGTACCACTAGTACGATTTTATATCGGAACACAATGCTCATCCTTCTTGTCTGACTTTATGTCGAGTTTCGCTACTTTCTACATTTTGATTGCCAGACTGTAAAGATTTGAAGAGTCAAAGTCTGAGTATACATTGACCTGTACCACTAGTATGATTTTACATCGGTACAAAATGCTGATCTTAGCTGACTTTACGAGTGTGGGATCGGGACAAATATTAAGGGCCTACGCAGAGTCGCTAGATTAAGACTTGTGTCCCCACTCTATCTTCTCCTTCTATGACGATTTTCCCCACGATCACGTGACGCGTTTTGTCTCATTGTCAGTCGTGCATGTGTCCGGTACTGGCAGAGAGAGAGAGGGTAACATCTTCCTCTCAGTTCGAGTCAATTCCCCTGATCTGGCGACTCTTACTACACCTTGGTGGATCAAAAAATCGATCTTTTAAAAATATTTTCATTCACACGAGAACCCAAAATATCGGATCCGGTATCCGAGATCAGGACGGGTAACCGCAAATTTTTAGATTCTCGAATTTATCGAGATTCTTGAAAGAGTCAGGATTCTCGAAATAATCGGGATTTCTGGAGGGAATTGAAAGAATGTTGTCCATCACGAATTCTTTTCAACAGTGGCATATGTCATATTCTCGAAATTTTCGGGAACCTGACCCGTCTCTATCCGACCATCGGGTTCTCGCACACCCCTATTATTTACCCATGAAAATGAATGAGTATCTTCCTGAAAAATTAAACTTACTAAATAGCTGCCATTTCCCGCGAAAAAAACAGTATTTTACAAAACGGCCATAACAAGAAATTCCTTTTAGTTGGCACTGTAAGAGAAGAGCTGACGTCCTTTTGAACAGCATTCGCAAGACTCACAGGACTCGTTTCTTGATATTTTTTTTCAAAATTGTATACCGGGTGGGTCACCACATATTACCACTTCGATTTATACGACTATTATTATTCGTAGCGGAGAATGGTTAACGTAGGGTTGAATGGTATCAAGAAGGGCACATTCTAACGTTAATAGGTTTTTCGAAGTTGGACGCGTAGAGGACATGTGAAGGTCATGATCGTCACAAATAACCTCGCATATCTCTTAAAAAAATGATTTTTAAATGCATCAAATGGTGCAATAAAAATATATGTTTTCATTTAAAAATAAAAGTTCATGACCTTCGTATGTCTTCTATGCGTACAAAATTATAACTAGATCAAATACCGAACTAAAGACACTAGAAGAATCTAAAAATATTATTACATTCTCTCCAATTTATTGCTTACTGGGTGGCTCATATCGACGACTAATTTTCTTACTGTTCTACTGTAGGTGGACGCGTAGAGGTCATACGAAGGTCATTCACTTTTCTAAAATGGAAAAATATATTCTTTTACCGCAAATGCATCTTGATATCCTTTACAAGAAAGTGTTAATCTACTTATGTGAAAAAATGACTTTTTAAAAAGAGAAATGCGAGGTTCAATATGACCATCATGAGATGAAATATAAAACACTAAGAGATTACAAAAATCTAAGAATATTGTTATGATGTTTTCAATGTAAAAATTCTATTAAAATTCTGCTGCCTACAATCGGTGAAATACATTTTTATTTTTCATAAAAATACGCAGTCTAATCGTAACATTCTCACGTAAGTGTGGATTTTATGCGTTTGTGGTGGTGGTGGGTATAAATGAAACTCGGAACAGTGGAATTGGAGATCGCAGAACAAATTATAGGTGTCCGTTGCCGGTAATAATGGGACACACGGTGGCCCGCGGAACTTGACCGACGGAGAGACAAGGAAGCATGAGCGGAGAGAGGAGAGAGGATAGTGTCACCGGATGGCTGGGACTGATGGAAACACGAAGAAATAATAAGACGACGATAAATAGGGAAGAGAGTGTCTCGTATATATATGTAGGGCTGTCGGTGCCGGGGAAGCTGCGCCAGGAACATTTCCGATTCAGAAGCGTGTCGTGTCCCGGTTCCGCGCGAAATAGGATATCTATCTCGCGACGTGAAGCATCGCGACGCCTCGCTCTAGAATGCATCTCACGGACACACGCCGCTCGAAAATTTTCCTCCCGTCGCTGGTGGCGCCGGGGAAATCGATAAATCCGATTTTCCTTCCATCCTTCTACGCTCTCTCTCCCACCCCCCCCCTCTCTCTCTCTCTCTCTCTCAGTCACTCTGGCGACCGTTTCACGAAAGAGTTGAATCGGTGTGTGCACGCCGGCCGCAATTACTTTGCCCCCTTTCATCAGAAATAACCGCGGAAGCCTGTCCCGTGATTCGAGGCTGGTCATAATAATAGCCCCGCGGGTTAACCCCTTTGTGAGCTGGCCGCTGGGAGCCACGGGAACCGCCAGCGCATTCCGCCCCGTCGTCTGCGAGCTGCAATACTGCGAGAGAGGGAGAAAGAGAGGAGAGCTGAGAGCCGCGGACGCGATAAAAATGCACGGCAGGGATCGCGCGCGGAACGATCGTCGCGTCGTCATTATTCCGCTTATCGCGCCCATCGATAATATTCTTGTAAATCCCAATCTGACGAAACCGTTCCCGTAACTGTCGTCTCCCTATCGCTTCTACTTCCGCAGAAATTTAATTTTTTTAACGCAAACTCGCGTTTCCGACTAATCTGCCGAATCCATTCCGTAACTGTCGTCTCCCTATCGCTTGTACTTCCGTAGAAATGTGATTCTATAACGCGAACTCGCGTTTCCGACTTTGGGAATTTTTCTGTTTTGACTACGAAAGCTATGCGAGTCATTCTTATTTAGATTCTACGGACTCTCGCGAATACAGTGATGTACAGGGTGTCCCAAAAATGTACTTCCTTGAGAGATACGATTCCTGAGGTCATTTGAATTGACTTTTTCCTTTCCGAAAATATTCTCCGCAGCTTTGTTAAAGAGTTATTAATGAA
This sequence comes from Lasioglossum lativentre, assembly GCA_916610255.1. Classification (NCBI taxonomy): domain Eukaryota; kingdom Metazoa; phylum Arthropoda; class Insecta; order Hymenoptera; family Halictidae; genus Lasioglossum; species Lasioglossum lativentre. The sequence continues at coordinate 16,436,672 of OU744357.1, read as the reverse complement.
AAAATGGCGGACCAATCGTTGCGCAGCTACAGTGGTCGAATTTCGGCGCGGCCAATGCCAACGCCACGCTCACCGCCACCTATCGTCGAGTCGCAATCCGTCCGCTGTATTCGCGTTCTGATTGGTCCGTGGTTTTTTCGTTAATAACTACTGAACGAAGCCGCGGAGAACATTTTTGTAAAGGAAAAAGTTATTTCAAATGATTCTAGCTATCGCCTTTTTCAAGCAAGTACAACATTTTTGGGGCACCCTGTATATTTCTTGGACATTGGAAACGTTTGTTTGGATATTGTTTTAAGACAGAAGAACTTTCTGGAAATGAACGGCGCACGAGACAGAATCTAAGTGAACCACTTGAAAGAGCGTGCGCTTCCTTCTCCAGGGAGCCGTCGAGAAAAGTTGAAAAGCGGATTTCGCTTTCGACTGAGAGAATAAACTAGGAAGGTTGAAAGAAGAGCACTCGGTGTATCGAGCGATTGTACTTTTCGAAATTTTCCTTCCATTTCATTCGAGAAATGTGAACACAGAGAGGAATTTCTTTGGAATCGTTCAATTAAATATTCGAACGATACACGCCAAAGCCGCGAGGACAGCACAATTCCCCGATCGAACGGTTCATGAATTTGATTCGAACGGCTCGGAAAAGTTCCGTCCCAGCGTTATTCCCGCGTTATCAGTTTCGTGCCTTCTTTGAACTCCGCAACAGCCGAGCGATGATTCAATTTTTCTCGCAGAATTCACCGGGACAAAGTTAAAAATCCGCTCATGCTTTACGGGAACACGAGATAGCGTTTTGTGCGTCGCTTGTTTGCGCGATCGTGAAAACAGCCATGGAAAAAAGGGTAGAGAGTGAGGGGGGGGGGGAGTGGAAACTAGTCCCAATGGAAACACAGAGAATGGGCGGACGCCGACGCCAGGGCAGAAGTAAAACGATGCAATTGTCATCGTAGGAATAACGAAACGTGCGCACGATTCCATCAATCCTTTGTGCGCCATTTCCACCACCGAACTGATCTAACCGCGTGTAATTTACAATAGAATCGCGTCCCTATCGAGCTACTTCCGCGATTAATCGAATCCCAGCAAGTCCGACATTCTTCTGACGAGTACGCGAATTTCATCGGATTCGCAATTTTTCAAATTTTACAGACATTGTAATAAACCCCAAATTTCCAATAGGCCCCGGTTTCCCGAGGTCTGCAAACTCCTGCGATTTCCTAAAGATTTCCTTAGATTTTTCAAGGTCCTTATTTCTTCTACAGTTTCCAACGCTCTAAATAGCCTGCGATTTCTCAAGGCTCTTAACATCACAGGATTCCACAAGGCCCTAAATTTCCCAGGATTCCTAAGATTTCCCAAGGTACTAAATTTCCCATGATTTACAGAGGTCCTCAATTACACTCAATTTTCCAAAGCTTTAATTACCCTCGGATTTCTCAAGGCTCTCAACTTCACAGAATTCCACAAGGTCCTAAATTTTCCAGGATTTTTTAGGGCACTAAACATTCCAAGGTTTCCCAAGGTCCTGAATTCCTCTTAATTTTCAGAGACTCTAAATACCCTCGGAATTCCCTAGACTCTCAACTTCACGGCATTCCGCCAATGTCCTAAATTTTCCAGCATTTCTAAGGCATTGAACATGCCAAGATTTCCTAAGGCACTTAGAGTGCCGAGGTCCTAAATATTCCACCATTTCCCCAGGTCCTAAATTTTCTACGATTTTCCTCAGGTCCTACTAAATGCCCCACGATTTTCCCCAAGTCCTAAATTTTCCACGGTTTCGCAAACTTCTTCACTTTCTACCGCAAAACCGCAATCTTTCGTAATTCAGAATCCATTTGACCGTCGTCGCATTGCTGCGATATATTCGCGGTCGTCGAGGGACTCGATTCGCGTCTTTTTTCGGCACGCGCGGGTGGATTTATCGGTGAGCCAAAAACACGAAAAACAAAAAAAAGGAACAGAACATAAATCCAGCGGAAAAGGTAATAGCAACGGGTTGCTGTCATTTGCGCGGAGAAACCCTATGAAAAGTGTATTTATCGTGTTCTCTCGTCGCAATTCCGGACAATACGTTTCGCGGCGTTTAATGCACACGCACACCCACGCAGAACGTTGCACCATGGTGCACGGCACGGCCAATTCCATAAATATTCTGCGAGGGGCCCCGTGCAGCACGCAGCCAGCCAGTGCTGCTCACTGTTATCCATAAATAAATTCCCCTCGTTCCGTTGATCCTGGCTAATTAATCGTCGGCTTCTGTTCTAACGCGATCCCGGGCTCGATACATATTTCCAACTGAGTAATTAGGTACCTTCATTTCCTCGGGAGCCTGTCGCATTGTGCAACAACACCGGGGCGCGGCCATAAACTTTCAAATTTTCTGTCGGCCCCCGGGATTCAATTAAACGCCACCGATCGAGCCGATGGTTGGTTCTTCGCCACTGCCATGCCGCCGCGCCCTTCCCCGTACAGAGAGAAATTCCGTGCACGTTTCAGCGAAATCGCAGTCTCCTCTCTTCTCTCGCGCAGAGAACTTCATTTATATTTCGAGTCGATTTATTTATCGCTCGAGGAAAGAACGTTCTCATTCGGAAGGCTCGCGGAAAGCTCCAGCGAGTTTATGACCTCGAAGAATTTTCAGGACTGTGAAACGCTCGAAGGAATCTTGGAACTCAAGGAACCTCTGATACATTAGGCACATTAGAGGTACTCAATGGGAACTCAAAGGAATTCTAAGAACGCAAGGCAATTCGTGGGACTCAAGTCAATTTGTGGGACTCAAGGCAATCCGTCCTACTCAAGGCAATTTGAGGGACTCAAGCCAATTCGTAGGACTCGAGGAAGATTGGAGGACTCAAAAGACCTCGGAGACCTCGAAGGATTAAAAAACCCACGGATCTAAATACTCACAGGACTCCAAACCTGTACTTGAACAATTCAAAGTACTCTGAAACTATACATACTCGAAGAAAGGACTCTAAAAGTTCCGAGAACTCGAGAAACTCCAAGGATTCTAAAGCCCGAAATCAAAATTGCGCCAACTCAAGAAAGACTCGGAAAGCTCCAAGGACTCGGAGAATAGCAAGGCGAGTTCCAAGAAAAGCGAGAACTCGATGGACCCAGGGGCACTGCATCGTCCCCGAGGAGTCTGAAAGCTCGGAAAGCGCAGCGGATTCGAAAGTTTCCGATCGACGAAAGAAGTCCGAGGCGATCGACGAAAGCTCGCCCCCCCCCCCCCGTTGTTTCGCCTCACAAAGTCGCCGCGCACCGGAGAAAAGCTTTCGCAATGAAACGACCCGGCACAGCGGCGTGAAGCGAGCATAATTCGCGAGCGTCGACCTTATCGATTTCCCATGGCGAAAGGTTTCCCTTTTTCTCTTGTCCTCCCTCGACCCCTCTGTATCCGCCTTCCTGATTTCCGGCGTCGTCGTGGGGGTTTCCCCGCGTCCTAACGATGCGCGCAATGTTTGCGGATTTTCCGGGACATTTAACCGCGAAAAATATCGACATTCGAGCCTGTACGACCGCGGAGGAAAACACTTTCGGTTCCTTAGAAGAATTTCTGGAAAATTAGTTCTTCCTAATTTCGAACGTTACAAAAATTTATTTATTCGCACGTTCGATACCCCATTTTAATATTATTATTATTTTACGGTAGACAAGTTCATTTTATATACTTTACGCACGTTGTCTAAAATCATAGTACTCAGGTCGTCCAATCAGGAGATGGCAGTGATTTGGCGCCAGGCTGCGAACCCCACTCTTCCGCTTAGTTTCTGGCGGGAACGGCCACGTAGGAGCTCAGTGTCATCGCTCTGTCACAGTCACACTAATACGCGTATTTGCTGTCTTCGTCAAGCGATTCGGCCAGTACTGGAAGACGTATGGCGTAGAGTGGGGATATCACGTGGTCCCTACATGTTTCTCAATACTATCTTCTGATGGACGATCAGTAGACTATATTCAAAGATTCTATGACATTCTCCTGCTAAATTATTCAATATTTCATGTTTATGAAAGTGATGATACTTTCGATGGGACCAGTTAATTATTAGACAGCGGATCTTTATGCAAAAGAAAAATTTTCAGCCTGAATTGCAACAAACTGGAGTGAAATACAAAATATTCTTTCTTAATATATTTAATAGGTCGAAAATAATATAAAAATATTTCTGAATTCGTCTAAGAACATGATAAAATAATTAGTATACGGACTCTGGATATTTTCAAAAATGACAGTGACGCTCTGCAAGAGACTCTAAATGTTGCTATTCTTTTAACAGTCAATGTTAATGCAAGAAACTTCGAGCCAGATATTATTTAAAATTATGTAAGTATGTAAAATTATGATGCTGTTGAAAGCTGAGTTTGGGTCCCTCCTTTGACGTAGTTGCATTTAGTGGAACATTCGAACATTCATCATATTTTTGAGTGTGTATTTCGGCGTCCCTGTGGGGAGGGTTGTGGCTCATTTTGGAGCCCGGAGACACGCGGCTTAATTAATCAATTTTTCCGAGGGAATTCGCTGTATCCCGCGGCTCGAGAAGTTCATGAGAAAGAAGTTTCGCTAGTGTATGCAAACTGTAGCCTGTAGCAACGAGATGGAGAGAGAGAGAGGAGAGAGGAAAAGCTGCGTATCCTCTCGCCGACCGATTAACATAATACCGTATAATTTGCGCGGCAAAGGTTCCAACGGACTTGCGGCCGAGGTAAGTTTAATCCTCCCCAGGCCGTCGTCATTTTTTTCTTAGAATTTTCAACTGGACGAGAACCGGGGCTAACCGCGAATAATTCTCCTTTCTGTTTTCCATTCCCCCTTTTACTCTCACTATCTCACTCTCTCACACCTCTCCTACTGCTCCACGGCGTTCTCTGTTTCATGTAATTGCCCGTTCAAGCGAGACCGATATTTTCCAACGAGGTAGGAGACCGTCGTCGATTAATTGATACCGCGATCATTAAATTACGCCCGAGTTTTCCGGTTCGAAACTGAAATTCGACGGGGATATTAAATCCGCTCTCGGAAATTGGACATCATGCGATCCCATTTCTTTTTCAACCTTTTTTTTTTTTTCATTTCGCTTCCGTCCACCGCTGTCGACAAATATTTTTTTTTTCCCCGGCTGCCAACGAGAATAATGAAAAACGACTCCCGCGGCTGATAAATATTTGTCGTCGCTTGTCCACAATTTCTTGTTTCGATCGACCGAGTGTCGTAATTGTACTGGGTGATTTGAATTTGGTGCTAGAATTTTCCAATAGCCAGAAAAATTTTTTGTTTTTATTGTTGAGTCGATTCTCGAATAGTTCCGCAAAAGTTCGGAACTCGTTTCAGGATTTCAACGGTGTGTACAGGGTGTATAAAAAGTACTGGCCGCCCGTCATAGGAATGAATCTACACCTCCGGATAGGTGGACATTTGTAAAACGGCCATCACTTTTTACGCACCCTGTACAACAAGTAGTATCGGCTGATCACGATTAGACAAAACCTCTGCAATTTGCAATGCTTACACCTTCTCCGGACGCTAAAAGCACGATCAACGACAACAACAACAACGATAAAAACATTTTTTATTCAACCACTTACTGTTCGGATCGTGTATCCATCTCTTCTTGTCGCCCGCTTTCATCATTCGCGTGTCATCCTGCAACAGAAACATAATTCCGATTAATTCCAGAACGATGCTCCTTCTCGACATCTGCAAAATAATCATCGTTTCATATACCCTTTAAATATATGTCGATACATGTGCTCTTTTACAGGTAGTATGTGGAATAACGGAGTAAGTCCAACAGATTGGACTTATGCCATTATTCAAGATATTGTTACAGTCACTTTATTTAGAATGTAAAATTGAATCTTATTTTTTATTAGCATAAAACAAAGTATACACAAGTTAATGTGTTAAATAAAACAAATATTCTTAATAATTACTATTTCTGTAAAAACTCAATTTTTCGTAATTTTGAACTTATGCCACTTGTCACCTACGGGGCTCAACTGAAAACGACTGAACGTAAAAAGCTGGGGTTTGAACCATTAGACGCGGCGTTTCTTCGGGATGGTTTTAGAGCAAACCGCGTTCGAAAAAGTCCATTCGTTCAAAAGTTGTGACGTCATTAGTGATCAAAGATGATTTGTTCGCCCTCTTTTGGACACTTTTCTGCTCATAACTTTTGACTGGTAGCACCTATATTCAATTTGAGAGAGCGAGGAAGTGAGAGGGAGAGAGACAGAGATAGAGAGTGGAAGAGGGAGAGGGAAAGGGAAATCTGCGACAGGTAAAAACATGCTTTTAAAAAATACTGAGCCACAGCAACGCGTGACGGAGGGAAGCTAGTATACAAAAGCGGTGCTTTAAAATGTAGATTAAAACGCGTATTAAAGAGGTCTCACTTCTTGGACAAGAGGAATTGAATTTTTTTGAGATATTCAAATAATTCGCTAAAATCCGCAGTCTATTCGCGAACAAATAAGTCACCTGGTAGACAATCTCCTGCAGAAGCAATTTTTTATGTATTTCTTAAGTTGCATCAACCTCACAAGATTCATTAGCCACTACAGGTTTACACATGAGTGGTCGATGGAAAGCAGTTTCCAATAATAATAATTGTATAATAATAATAAAAATAATGGTCAAATAACAAAACCAGTCCTATGGCGGTGAATTCGGTGTTGATGGACACTTGTGGATCCAACTGGGAAAATTCACACGGTGGAGATGTACGAAAATTCTCGGCGGAGGACTCGCAAAATTGACTCGCCAGCCTCGACGGATCTCCGGCATTTATCAGCGAACTCGCTAACTTTCTAATCGATCCGCTGACAACGGTTCGCCAACGTGCAAGTCCCGCCCAATCTCCTCGGGTGTATCAGCGCGGCAGATTTTCGCCGGTCTCTCCCACACCCCCCGTCGCTATTTTCGATATTATCCTCGAATTGTTGCGAACTGGCACGTGAACTATCACGCGAGCACACCCCCGTTTCACCCTCGGCAACCGGCAATCACGTCCTCGGCCTGAACTTTCGCAAACGACGCTCGGGCCCTTTGCTCTTTTTCGCGAACTAACCCTGAATTTCGCTGGCGATGAGCGATCGTTCATTTTGCTAATAGCTATACTTACTAACATGCCCCCCTCCCTTGCTCGGACTACTGTGAAATCGTGAATACCCTCGTCAACTATTTTTGATCCGTTCTTTCGGTTTGGTGGAAATTCATGTAAGGTAACGCCAAATTGACCTTGAATTTCAAAGTTAAAAGGTCAACAATGTTTTATTGCATCGTATACTATTCATGGCAAGGATAAAATGTGCAAGAGGTACCATCGGCAAAACTCAATCGTTCTCTTAAAAAATTGCGGTAAAGTTATTAACATTATCAAACTTATTTTATTTATATATTTGTTCCTCAGTCAGCTGAAAATATAATATAATAATAATTTGATAAATATAATAAGTATATAATGAAAATATAATATAAATAAAATTAGTTTGACAAGATGAAAAAACTTTATCGTAATTTTTTAAGAGAACGGTTGAGTTCTCTCACCCATGGTTTCTTCTGCAGTTTTTATCCTTGTGACGAGTAGAATAAGGTGCAATAAAAAAACATTGTTCACCTTTTGACCTTGAAATTAATTTTGCTACAGCTTTCTTACCATGGATGTAGAATCACGCTATGATAGTAATAACATATGATTTCTTTACACCCTGTACACGTGAAGTTATAGCTGAATAATTGAATCTGAACTTGGCTATTATTTATTTAACAAACGAGATCAAATACAGTGTTCTTCTAGGTCCACCTCGATCAAGCTTACGGAAAGACCTAGTTCGATCGAATTTCACGAAAATGTTTTAAGTTTTAATTGACTCCACTTATTTTGGAAAAACGGCTCAGAGCGCGACGCCCGGCCCGAGCACAGTGAAACTCGCGGCTGTTAAAACCGGCTAACTACTCGTCTCCCCGCAGGATGATAATTACAGGCTGTCGCGAGCAGGCAGCGATTCGCGAGGGCAATTTGAGAGGCCGCAAACGCCTTTCGGTGGAACGGGGCCGGTGCCCTCGTATCTCCGATTCGACGAAACTACATCCCTCCCCACCCCCCTAATTGCAAAACATCATTCCGTTCTAATTGTGTGTTCGTGGCGACCGGTATTTGCATTTGCAGAACAGGGGAGCGCCCCGGGAGTATCAAACGTTCTTCGCGTGTTCGAGGGTCTCTCGTCGTTTGCGATGTTCGTGAGGAGTGGGGCCCTCTCTCTCGGCGTCCTTTATGCTCGCCTCGTGGCTTCAAACGAGTCCGAAAATAACTGTTTAAAACTGTTATGTAAAGCTTCTGATTAAGGCAGTTATGCAGAACCTTTATCCCCCGGAGTCGCTGTTCCACGAACTACCGAAATTTCCATTCTACCGTCCGGCTTACTCGCTTACCATTTCCACTTTGCCTTATCAATTCAACGATATCGGCTCTTATCAGAAGTAAAATTCATTTCGATCCCCCCCTCTCACCCCGTTATTAATGAACGTCGTGAATAAAAGCAAGAATATTACAGATCACATTCACGATCACGATTACTCTGTGTATTTTAATACGAAATCAGGGCACGAACTGTTCCACTAATGTACAGGGTGTTCCAAAACTTTATTTCTTTGAGAGGGATTTCATCCTTGTCGCCATTCGAAACAACTTTTTCCTTTGCGAAAATATTCTCCGTGGCTCTGTTAAGGAGTGATTAGCGAAAAACACGGACCAATCGGAGCGCGGCTACAGATGAGAGAGGCGTTGGAGTTGGCCGAGTCGGAGCCCGTCGACTGTAGACGCGCCCTGATTGGCCCATGTTTTTCGTTGATAACTCTTTAACGAAGCCGCGGAGAACATTTCCGCAAAGAAGAAAGTAGCTTCGAATCACCTCAGGAATCATACCTCTCAAGGTAGTAGATTTTGGGAACACTCTGTATGTGATTTGCCAATTAATATTCCACGATTACGCTAAAATGCGCCTGCAACTGCTCGATATTTCGTGCATCTTTGCCGTGAAAAGTGGAACGCGCGATGCCTACCGTGTTTTCGCGGGCGACATCGGTTTCTCCGGCGCGCTTAAAATGGATCCCGGCGCTCGTTCTCGTGGCGGTAAAAGGTGGCTGAATGGCAGGGTAATTGCTGAATTTAATTCTCCGCAAACTTGTGCAATTCTAGCGGTAGTTGCTGCAGCACCCTGGCCCCCGCCTGCCACCGAAAAAGAAACGAAAAAATCGGGACGACACGCGGCGGTTCCTCTGTGACCCAATTAAAACGACCTCGACGTTGCTCGCGAGACTCGCGAACAAGGCCAGTTTCCAGCGACGGAAATATTCGAAACGCGGTGCATACACACCGTTGCGTTTTTACCGTTCAAGGTCGTCCTCGTCACGAGACATTCGCAAATGACTCACGCTAACGCCTCCCTTGGGCTTGCCTCTTTCTTACGGAAGCCTGTTGTTTTTCTTTACCTTTCGAACACCTTTACACAGTATCAAGGCCGGTTATACAATATCAAATACTGATAAGTACCTACTAATTTTTGTCATAATTGCATTAAATGAAAATTCTGAAACAAATACTAGAATATAAAATTCCACGAAATTGAATACGATTTTTATTTATTTCAAACATGTAAGGGCTACCACCACTGAAAATAACATTATATTTGATTCCACTTCAATTCGTCTGCAAAATTTGCAAATTACATAAACATCCGCGGTCTACTAATATCTAGACTGCGGATCACGATTATGTGGTTTCCGAAGATTTTTGAAAAATTTTCGAATATAAGATTCGACAGAATTCAGTACGATTTCTATTTGTTCCAGTTCTAAAAAGGCTACTACCACTGAAAATCAGATTTTATATAATTCCAGCTTCTTAAACTTGGTCAACAAAAATTGCATGAACAACCTATTAATAACGTTTAACGCTCTGCACTTTCAACGTCGAACAATTAAACAACGCTCACAATAACATAATTGATCGATACCAACTTTCGATTTGTTTTCAATTTATTCACGATTTTCATTAGGGCTAACGATTCAGTCTTTCGGCGAAACGTCGTTGTATTTTACCGACAGCGTTCATATATCGCGAATATGATTCCGGTGGCGAAACATCGACGCGAATTTTCCGGTGAAATATGAAAATCGCGGTGGCGAATCGACCGCGGAGAAATAAAACACGATCGCGCGGCTCGATCCGACTGGATCCGATCGGATCCGGTGGATTCGCAGATTTTCGAGCAGCCCGGCCCGCGAAAATAAGAATTACGGGCTTTTTTCTCCCCCCCCCCCCCCCCGCCCCCCTCGAAAAACCGGCTGACGTACGAGCGAGCGACGCGTCTGTTCCCTGTGGCCGTGTCTGACTAATGGCGGGCTGTTTCCACTGTGCAGCCGGCTGCGCCCGACGCGTTTTTCATCGGTATGGAATCAGGTGTCCATCCAGACGGATGATCGGCCTGATCCGCGGAAAATCGATAGCAACGCGTGCGAAAATTCGGCCAGCACTGGCTCCCGTTCGAAACAGAACTGCCACGATTTTTGTTTCGCTCGCAAACGTCTTCGTAAGACTGGATCAAATACCAGACTATACAACACTAGAAGAATCTAAGAATATTATTACATGCTCTTCAAATTATTGCTCACTGCGTCGCTTATATTGACGACTATTTTTCTTGCCGTTACACTGTAGGTGGACGCGTAGAGATCATATGAAGGTAATTAACCTTTTTTTTTTAAATGGAAACATATATTTTTTACTACCCCCTACTTAGTGCATCTTGATATTCTTTACAAGAAACTGTTAACCTACTTATATGAGAAAATCATTTTTTCAAAAGATATGAAAGGTTCAAGACGATCATGACCTTCATATGTCCCCTACGCGTCAAAAAAAAAAATATTAACGTCAGACTGTGCTTCTTTTGAACCATTCTCCGCTGCGAATAATTTATAGTGATATAAATCGAAGTGGTAATATGTTACCCACTCTGTATAATCGTTGAAACATCAAATGTTTAAAGCGAAAGAAAGAAATTTAAGAGTGAACCGATTAAAAGAAGAAACACATTTAAACTTCTGTTAGTAGAATCGATTCAGCAATGTACCAACCCCAAGAAAATAAAAATCTGACATCACGAATTTTACAATTTTGGACAACAACGTTTCCGGAGCCTGCAAGGTTCCGTTCTAGAGAACAGACATTTCGCAGACAGCTTCTCGATGTCGTCAAGGCGGCAAATAATGTCGGGAGAGAGCTTCCAAAATTCAATTCTCGTCAACCCGTGTCTTTCGCAATTTTAGATTTGTTCGCAAAGCGTTAATCGCGAGACAGGGGTGCGGCAGCCTGTTCAAATCGAATTTTCTCGGATCAAGCGGGACGGTGCAAATTGGACCTTCCGTCGGATTAAAATGGCTCAAGACGCGTTTCTAATACACGAGACATTTAACACGAGATCCTGGGATGCGATAAACGAACCACCGGGGATCTAGCCGCGACACCGTTCTTCCAACGGTAGATCCAGGATCCAGGATCCAGGAGGCTGCAATTGGGGAACATCCAACTGGAGCAACGATCCTTACCAATTAACGTCCGTAAGCGCTCATTCCCTGCGCGATGCATCAAGATCGGCCTCAATTAGTCTCTTCCCCCTTACAGCCAACGCTTCCTCGATCCTCCCCTAACCACTCTTTTTCGTTTTCGCATCCCTGTGCGCTTCTGCAACCATCCCTCGTTCCGCTTACTTTCAAACCCTCACAGATGCTATCTCTTTCCACCCCCCGGATTACACACACATTTTTATACTGTGCCACCGCCCTTTGGTGCAATATGGATTTTTCGACAATTTTATTTCTCACCCCCGATTTTCCACCCGTTTAGAATTTTGATTTTTACAAATCTGTTTTGCTCCCAATTCTTTGCTTCCTGAATTTTTTCAAGCTTTCTTCTGTCAACCTTCGAGATCAAATTTAATATAAAAATTTCTTTAATTTAGCTTTTTCAATTTTCTAAAAATTGAGGGTTTCCCTTTTCTTTTCTCCCTTCGTCGAGGTTTTCACATTTCGTTGCGTCTCAAAAATTGATTAAAAAATTCTTGGAACGGTGGGAGAATGTAATAAAAATTATACCCACCCCATTCTATAAAAACAATACACTGGAATTCATTTCGAAACGTACGAGATTTCCGTCCGACTCAATATTTTTCAACCCCAGCTCCTGTTCTTCGATTTTTATGGATCTCTCGATTCTTCGTTTTCTGAAGTTTTCCTATTTTTCTCTGGCCCTCTTCCCCGTCAATTTCACCGGGTTTTCCCGTTCTCCCTCCGGCTTCGTTCATTTTTCCGAAGCGCGAGAGCTCCGTTGTTTTCCCGTCTGGAAAATCCGGTGTTCTCCTCAGCCTCGGCCTCAGCCTCAGCCGCAGCCGCAGCTCAAGAAAGCCTGGCCGCGGAAACTGGGCCACGGAACTTGGGCAATTAAGCGTCTTTACGCCGCCGCAGCAACTTGTTTCGAACTTGTTCGGAGTCGCAACTTGCTCCATCCGGGCGCAAACGCCTCTCCACGGCACGGCCGCGCAAAATTCAACCCGGAAATTTTTCTTCCTCCTTTTTCGATCCTCCTTCGCCACGACCGGGCCCGAATCTATCCAGAGATATTACTTCGGAACATTCACCAGCCACCGTTGCTACTCTCCCGGCAGAAAATCGACCAGAAAAACCCCGTTAGATCGGTTCGAAGCATCCGCCGCAAGCCTAACTCCGCTTCGGTACTCTAACAAGAGGAGGTCACATCTGTGCGGTCGCCGATTTTAATGAAACTTTTTGCGCTGATACCAGAGACAAAATAAGTGAACGTGTGTCCGAGCTTTTTTGCCAATGCTCATTTGTTGCGGAGATATTTTACATATCATTTTTGGATTTGTCTGTATATGTATATACGTATGTAGTTTCTTAGAGAAGTTGAATGTTGGTAGATTCGTACCGTCTAAGGTTCTGGAGTTTAAATCTCACACGAGATAACATTTTTTTTCGTATTTTTATATTTTTATTCCTAAATCTATTTTTGTTTTCTAATTTATTTATTTATCATACAAGATTCTACATTTAAATTTAAGTCGAAAAGGGAGTAACATTTTTTCGTTTGACGCCTCGTTTTCGAGAAAATTGACTTTGAATATCCAGTCGAAGTAGAATCGATTGGTCTTGGTCGGACGCCTCAGATAATTCCTATTAATAGCACGTGTATTTGCTGCATTTTCGAAATCGGTTTTTCTCGAAAGCGAGGCGTCGAACAAAAAAATGTTACTCCTTTTTTTCGACTCATTTTTACATGTAGAATCATCCTCTGTCCGGTCGTACCACTCGCCAGGACACACCCTGTATACACAGCAATCCAAAAATTGTATCTTCCTAAAAAAAAAAAGAGCATTGGCGAAAAAGCTCGGACACGTGTCTGGTCGTTTTGTCTCCAGAATCACCACAAAAAGTTTCATTAAAATCTTCGATTTTAAATTCTTATTTTTGTAAAAAATGCACAAAATCCACTGTCTAGTCGAATCCTCAGAATTAGTATAATATTACGCATCAAATTGCGAGCTCATGGCAGAGGTTGGATATTTGCAGAACTTGGCAGAATTTATCGGTCGCACTCTCTGTACCGGAGAATTCTGTTTACTAGACGTCCCACTCAAAAATACGGTAAAAATCGCGGAAACGCGTAGATCGAACTGCATCGGACTGCACCGCACCGCTAGAAAATGCATTAGGCCACCTGCTCCTCGAAACACGAACTTCCGACCGGGCCGCGCGATAGCTCGTGAATTCACTGATCGGTGCCCGGTGTGTCTTTACCGACCCCGTTTTCCGTTTTCCTTTTCCTTTCCGGCGGAACGATCGTCTCGGAAAATGTCGGCCACGGAAAGTGCTGATGCACACCGCCACAACCGAGAGCGCCATAATTTTATTAAAATATCTTCTGCGCATGCCAGAAAAATCCGCACCGATCTCATCTCTTTTTCATCGTTTATGTCGAGTCCCGATTTTTATTCGAACGGGCACGACCTTTGCACTCGATGTACACGGTGTCCCGCTATGAACCCACTGTAAACTCACAAGATGTACAGGGTGTTGCGATTTTTTCGATTTTTTCATTTGTGGCCTTGTGTGACCTCGAAGATCAGTGCGTCGTGTACGAATGGATTCCTTTTGGTACAAGCTTTCATATGATATTAAAAAAAGCATTCCATTCAAAAAATTGAAGGTCAAGGTGACCTTGAAATGAACGTCAGTTCTAAAAAAAAAAATAATGCAGATAAACAAAATTATAGACCCCATTACATTGCTTGCAAAAAACAGTATAACTTTCTCTCTTTCATTTTTTTCGAATCACAATAGTTTACGAAAAAACGCTAGTAATGATGCGAACACTCTGTATAAACATTTGGTTAAGTAATCTCGTTGCGAAATTAAAGTTACCTTTGGGATTACAAGCCAAAGAATTTTTTTTGGATTTCAAGTTTCTGACGAAAACAGAGCATTGATGATGCAGTTCCTGAGCCACAGTAGCAAGATTATTTACAACATTCTTCAACTAGAAAAAATATTTCCAGGTACTTTAATAGCGTGGTAAAGTATCTGCAAAGTTTCAAACCGGTCGGTCCAACACATTGTTTAGAATAAATTCCCGAAAATCCCCTAATGTCCAGCAGTCCTAACTCTCAAACTTGGTACCTTTCGGATGAAGCAGGGAGCTGAAAAAGCCACAAGTTTTCTCGAAATTGGTAACAACTCGAACATGTCTTCCGTAATCGATACCCTAAATCCATAGAAATCACTGGGGTCTGGAAGTAGTCTCACAGATGGACGCGTGACTGATGCTTAAATTGATAAAATGGGGGATCAGGATCGAGCGACTGGATTCCTCGGGGAAAATAAAAGCCAGGAACAGTTTCCCCGGGCGACAAATGGGGGGGCCAAGGGGGTTCCGGGATTTCGGGAGAACGGGGTCTCTCGACGGACCACCTTGGAAAGACATTAGGACATTAAGCCGTCGGGCTAATCGGATAGAGAACTCCTGCCGCGGTCTCGTCCACCCGATTGGAGGTGACTTAAAGGCCTTGGCCAGGTTTCAAAACCATTCTCGTAGCTCCCGGTGGTTCCTTGTGCCCCGGATAGGGCGTTGCTAGGATCTGCGACCGATTAATCGAAATCGGAGGCCGCTCCTTAGAATTCATAGTCCCGCGCAGCCGATCGAGCGATCTAGCCTCGATCCGGGATCGGAAACCGGGTCGCGATACTTTATTCCTTGCCTCCTCGTAAATCGGACACCATGATTTCCCTTCTTGATGCCCTGGTTCACCGAGAATAGGTCTTCACCGAGATTGGGTTCCCGTGCTTGCCCCTTTCTTCCGGAGCAACTCAAGTGGACCGCCACACTGTTCTTTGTGAATTAGGCTGGCAAACATTGTATATTCATTGTAGAACTTTGATATCCTAGAATTAAATTCATTGATCTTGAATCCCTCTCCTTGATTCTGGTCGATCGAGATTATTTCACTAGAATCACTGGAATGTTTCTGTGAAATAAGCCAGGAAAAATGTCGAATTAATAGTACAACTTGCAAAGGGTTGTAGCTCGGTAATTAGCGAGCAGATCGCTAATAGGAGAGCTGCGGTAATTTGTCGGAGAGCCAGAACGAGAGAGAGAGAGAGAGAGAGAGAGAGAGAGAGAGAGAGAGAGAGAGAGAGAGAGAGAGAGAGAGAGAGGCGAATCGCGGAGTTGGAACTCAGGCGGAAATAAGTGCGAAACGCGAGACGCGAAATGCGAAATACGGCGAGAGCCGAGGTTTGAATAGAAACGCCGACATTGGGGGCGCAACCTTCGCGGCCTAAAATAGAGTTCAGGATTAACCGCGTAACCTTCAGCTGCTGATTGTACGCCACTTTCCATGATTAATGCCCCGTCCCGAGAGCGCCGGCGTCGAATAAAACTGTTTATTCGCGCTCGCTCCGCCCGGGACCGATTGTCCCACTTTCGTTCTCGATCCCCTTGTTTCGGCAACTTTCCTTATCCATCCGGCACCGACAGATTTTTCTGTGAACGCGCTCTCTGGATGCTTTCCAAAGCTGCACGAGTCAAATTGTTCCTTTTCTCAACCCTTTGTTGGACGATTTTTGTTTTCTACCTGCAATTCCATTTCTCTGTTACGAACATTTAGGCATTAAATTCAGGCTTCCAAGGATTGTGGCCTCTTTCACAATGGATCCAAGAGATCCTGAGGTTCTTTGTTCATAGTCCAAGTAGTCTCAAGGACTTCCACCATACAAATTCCCGAGGATTCAACAATCCTAGGGATCCCTAGGTGTCAACACTGAATCCAAGGGATCCCGAAGTTTCAACAATGGATACAAGGGATCCCGAGGTTTCAACAATGGATCCAAGTGATCCTGAGATCCTTCGTTGACAGTCCAAGGACTCTCGAGGACCTCCATCATAAAAATGCTCGAGGGTTCAACAATGGATCACAGCACTATCGAGGACCTCCACCAGAAAAATTCTCGAGGTCTTAACAATGGATCCAAGGGATCTTGAGGTTCTTCGTTAATAGTCCAAGGACTTTCGAGGACCTTCACCATAAAAATTTAAGAGGATTCAACAATGGACAAAGAGATCCCGAGGTTCTTCGTTAATAGTCCAAGGCTTCTCGATGACCTCCATAAAAATTGTCGAGGGTTCAATGGGATCCCAAGCTCGTCGATCAAGAATCCTCGAATTTCCAAAGCCCTCGACCATAATCCAACGCCATTTTCACGACGTACAGCCTGTACAGTCTGTCCAGGTTTGCGGCAGCGTGGCAATAAAATGTTAAAACCGCGGTCGGTTTCCCGAGAGTCGTTCCAACGTCGCTCTCGTCGTAAAGAAGCAAAAATGGACCCGCCGGTGAGCCCGTGTTTCTCGACCCTGAGCCGAGACGTCGGCATAATTCAAATTGCGTACCACCCCCCACCCCCCACCCCCACCCCCTCTCTGTCTGGCCGTAAAATATCGTCGTCGTTGCTCGCGCGAGCCTCTGCGCCGGGAAGAGGCACGCGATAACGTGTCGCACGACTCGCCTCGCCGTGCCTCGCTTCGCACAGGTGCATTCTGGCCTCGCGGCGGCGGTGAATTACACGCCTCGCGGCGCGGAATCGTCGCTCGTTCGCTCTTTCACGTCACCCATCACCCGCCCCGAGGAATTGCCGAGCCGGATGCTCGCGTGACGTCCTTATTACACCGTACGCCAGTTTCGTTTTCGGCCGTGGAAGCTCGCGTGAACCCTGCAATCCGCTGATCCGCTCGATTAGGCTAGGAGAATAGCCGACGGTGTACTTTGTTGAGTGGAGTCGCTTTCGGGCTTTGGGTCAGATGATCGATCAATCGAGTTCTCCATTGCTGGCTCCAGAGGTCCATCGTGAGTCTGAGAGTCCATAGAACCCTAACTATGAGCCTGGGGAGTTGTGAATCC
This sequence comes from Lasioglossum lativentre, assembly GCA_916610255.1. Lineage (NCBI taxonomy): Eukaryota > Metazoa > Arthropoda > Insecta > Hymenoptera > Halictidae > Lasioglossum > Lasioglossum lativentre. The sequence goes on along the minus strand of OU744357.1, from coordinate 16,419,137 downwards.
TAGGTTTCTAGACTACTCCACCGTGCACCTGAGGATCCATAGAGCCCTAACATGTGAATCAAAGAGTCCATACAGTATTCAATTGTAGGTCTGAGGGTCCATCGGTTCCTCTATTGCTAACCCCAAAAGTACATCGTAAGTCTGAGAGTCCATAGAACTCTAACTATGAGCCTGGGGAGTTGTGAATCCTAGGTTTCTAGACTACTCCACCCTGCACCTGAGGATCCACAGATACCTAACATGTGAATCCAAGAGTCCATACAGAATTCAATTGTAGGTCTGGCGGTCCATCGATCCTCTATTGCTAGCCCCAAAGGTCCATCGTAAATCTGAGAGTCCATAGAACCCTAAAGACCGGTTGGGCTTCAGTTCTGAATCCCAGTGTTCTAGATCGGGCACCTGGGGGTCCATAGAGCCCCCGCTTGTGTCGTTTCAGTGTCCACAGAACGTTCGAGAGTTGAAGCATGAGCTCGCAGAGGCGATTCTTGGGCTCCACAGCGCTGCTCTTATGAATTTTGAGGTGCGTAGGGTGTTCGGTCCTAAATCCACGGGTTCCCGAATGTCCTTCGCAAACTTCGATCCAATGACTGGGTAATGGAATGGATTTCGAATCGCAGTTGCCGGTGATGGATGATCGGTAAAGTTTCGTGACTGGCTCGAGTAGAACGGAATGGAACGGAACGGAACGGAATGGGACGGGACGGGACGGGACGTAACGGAAGGGAACGACCTCTTCGACGGGCATTATCGAGAAGGGATCTTCCCCGGTCGCCCTCGATTCTCCTTTGGCGCGGAAAGAAAACGTGGAAACACTATTATCATAGGGGCCGTTAAGGACGAAATGCGGGCGTTGTGTTCGGTTACGCTCGATCCTAGCTCGATCCCCGCTTAAATAACGACCGTCTTCGATCTTAATTGGCAATCAGCCGACCCGCGCCGCACCGCGCCGCGGCACGGCACCGGGTCGGGTGGGGTCGGTTGCATTCTCACACCCCAGCTCCTTGCTTGCACCCGGGAGAACCCGATTCCACAATTTTCTGCTCGAACGAGTCCGAGGAACGCGTGACGTCCCGTCATAGAAGGTAATCTTCGGTGTCGCAGCAGACCCGTAAATTAATTGTTCAACGTCCAATCCGTTCGACGCGACGTCGAGCCGAGAGTCGTTCGCTCCACTTTGACGAAATTCTGTTCCGCATAGTTTGAGCTCCGCCTGTTCTCCAACCTTTCCGAAAACGTTCCGACTTACCTGCGCTATTATACCAGCCACCCAGGGCTCATTCAATCCACCTCCAGTTTTCTTACTTAATCATCACCCGATTTTTACCATTGACCCATGTATATTTTTCGAGCAAATTGAAAGAAAAACTTTGTCTGTACAAGTATTTATGAAATTTGATTGATTTTTCAAAGAAAAGTATACGATACTAAAAAAATTTGAAACGTATCACAGATAGCATTCCTAGAAAATTTTTGCCTGGAGTGTATTTGTAGCCCATAGACAGAGAAAAGGTCAACCCCAGAATTTTTCCCGTACAATTTCGTAAATTTTAGCCAAAAAATGATCCAGAATATTTTTAACATAAGAAAAAGAGTGCACTGTTTATACACCGAGTACACTGAGTATACTCTTCCATCAGTTTTCACAATTCACAGAATTTCCTGGTGCACGGTTTCGAAATGCACTCCGCAAGCGTGTCGCGATCGATTTTTCGCGCGATCCGCGCCGGTTTCGAAAGCAGGATAGAGAACGCTCCGCGCCGCCTATAAATAAGCATGATCTTTCAAGGCGTGGCGAGGCGAAAATTATAACCGAGCATTTACATCAGTTAACCTCGTGATAGCGAGCATGAGCGGCGCGAGGTGGGCGTAAATTATGGATAATGTACATCCACTACATTAGCTCGTTCCGACGCAATTAACTCGTCGAGTAACCCGCATTTTATCTTTGCTATTTCCCTCGATTCGCTGCGACGTTATACAACACGCTTCCATTTCTCGATTTCTCTATTTCTCTAGTCCTTCCCGGTCGTTCTAATTTCGCCTGCGGTCTTATTATTCCTCTTCCAGAAAACGTGTTCCGGACCCTTTTTCCTCGATCGGCCCAATCATTTCCAGCCAATTACCTTCGCTCCGAACAATTCATACTTGCTGCGTCATCTCGAACGCCGCTGATCGATGTCGGTTGCAGCGAAAGTTAAACGCTAACTCGCCACGATCGAACGAACGGTTTTATATTCCTCAATTATCGAAATTATCGAACTGCATTCCTGCAAAACTTTCTTGGTCGAGCACCTATCGGAAGTAGACGGATCTTTATGGAAAATAAAAATTTTCTGCGTTAATTACGAGACAACAGGAGCTGAGTAAACATTAATTTCAGCCTTTAACACTAAAACTACCGAGCTTTACAAGCAGCCGGTACATGTTATAAAAATAACAAGATTAATTTTATTTGAATTTCGTGCGGTTCATGTTATAATATCTGCGATACTAAATATATATATATTTATTTAATCATTTACCACGAAAGCATCTTTATAATTTCAATAATTATGAAATTTAAAAATCTGGTATTGGTAGGTTTTGTGTTAATAATATGTTGAATAATTATTTAAAAATTATTTTATTTTTAAATTCTAACTCATTTTATGCACTCACGCAAGAAAAATTAAAAGGATTTCAGCTTGCCGATATACATATTGCACACAACTCATTAAAATGATTAAACAAGGAAATGTTTATTTCGCAGAAAATGTTAATGTGCCATAAAAATCTGTGATCTGAAAATCTATACTTCAACGAAGTCATTAATAAAACAATATCGGACATGGAAACAGAATTTTCTTTTTTTTTTTCTTCTTCGGGCAACTTTCGCGGCTCCTGTATTTTTTCACGGATGCAGAAACGTTCGCGGATGCAAAGAGCCACGCAACGATAACGATGGCGGGTATTGTTTTCGCTGGTTGGGGAAAACTGGGTCAACTGCTTTAGCACGATAAAGAAATTAACCAGTGCAAAATTGATAAGAGCAAAGGAATCGTAGTGTGCCGGTGCGCGAGTTACGTGTGTATGTAGCGTTCGCTGGTCCGAAAGCCACGGCGGATTAGGAACGCGGTGGAACGGTGCTATAGCCCGGCGAGAGTTAATTATGCAACCGGCTGATTACTTTTATACGGTTTCGCTGCAGTCGCGGACTTACGCGTATTTCCGTCCGAATTCGTTTTCTTGCGAGTTTGTTGCGCAACCCGGTGACCAGTGAATTCAACGAGAAATCGAATCGCCGGATCAACTGCAGATCCACCGAGTTTCGACTGCGCTTCCGTTCCCATTTAACGCTGAACCTACCAAATTTTACTTCCCGAGGACCATACAATATTTTCGAAAAATTTCATTTTCCTGATTCTTGAGAAGATCTATGTCCAGATTACTAATTTTTTTAAGAAAAACTTCGAAGAACCTTTCCAAGTGTATGTGTAACTTTTTCCAAGGAAAAATTATCAAAATTGCCCGAGTTACATATTTTGTTTCTTCGGAACAAAAAGATTTTTCATTAATCAATATGGATGCAATTATGGTCCGAACCGGAATAAATGAAAAATCTTGATTATTTACAAAATGGCGGTATTTTGAAGTTAAATTACTGATTTTTGGTCTTTAGCATGACACACAAAAAAAAGTAAGAAAAAAATGTCGGATTTAAAAAAAATTAAATTGATCGACTAGAACTCGAAATAAATTTTTACACTCCGGCAGAAGAGTGGAGGAAAGCGTAAAAATGTCGACACGATCCCCCAGTAGATCGATATCGACGCGTCGATCGGACTCGAACGCTCCGCCATTTAGCCGTGCGATATTTCCCCCGAGCGGAAAATCGTGGTTTCGCGGTAAGATAAAGAGGCCTCTGCGAAATCGCATTTCGCGATTGGCGGAGGGAGGAAATTCAATCTCGGTCCGGTTTTCCCTCCCAGCGAAAAACAAGGCCGGTTTTTTGGGCTGTATTGTTCCCAATCCGACGACGACGACGACGACGACGTCGACGACGCGACGATGCCTCAAAGAAAACTCAAAGAAAACTCAAAGAAAACTCTGTCTACCGCGTCCTTAAACATCCGGCGCAGCCTCTCTTTATGACTCTTCCTCGAAGAGTGCTTCACCCTCGAATGAACCAACGGACGGAGCCCTTTATTCGCTCGACGTTCGGAGCCGAGACGAGAATAATTTTCCCCGGCGATTTAAAAGCGGACCGGAGAAAAGCGCGCAGAAATTGAAGGAAAACAGAGGACCTGCCCCGGAGAGTGGTCGATTCTCTCCGGCGATCGATTCCGGACGCGAACCTTCCAGGCTTTCGACTTTGCGAACTTTAAATCGCTTTCCAATCCATCCACTTGTAACTATTTATGTTACTGCTACAGTGATTAGTATAATTATTTGTTATAACTGACGTCCGCTCTTCATCGCATCTCGCGTTTCCATTCTTATGCTCGAAGCAGGCCTGTACAACTCGCGGCCCGCATTTGGCCCGTTCTCCCACTTCTTTATTCCGCTAAAGTGGGAGGGGTTGTTCCCCCACTATTTGACAGTGGGAGTTACCCACGTGGGAGGTCCCCACAAGTAATGGGGGAACGGACATAATTTATAGTGAAGAAGTTGGACAGGCCCGTCCTAAGCTATGCTCTATTTTTTAAAATAATTAATTAAACGCTGAAAATAATTTATCTGCTGCGAAGTTGACCATAGAGCGTGTAAAATGCACCTTTTAACCCCCCATATATATTTTTTACCCACCGTCAAGCTGCATAGGTATCCTCACCCGAAATACGGCGAAAGCCGGCCCCGAGGTATCGTCTTATATCAGTCTGAGAGTTAAGGGGGAACGGTAGTCACGTGACTTTCCCTAGACTACCCTAGAATTCCCTAGAAATCTGGCCGAAACTTGGGTTTGCGGGAATACATTTGTCGTCCTTATACGAGAACATTTTGAACTGTATAAAGGCTCATTTGATAGAGGAAGATTCAGCGCAGAGTGCCTGCTTATGATAGTAGTCAAAAACTCTTTTTGTGACAGAAAAATACATTGGATTCTGCGGGTGTTTTCTCGCCTTTTTCCCTACTTTGCAGACTCATATTATTAGATGTCAACATAATCTCGTTACATCATAAGCAGGCCACTCTGCGCTGAACCTTCCTCTATCGAATGAGCGTTTATACAGTTCAAAATTTGCTCGTATAACCCAAGTTTCGGCCAGATTCTAGGGTATTCTAGGGAAAGTCACGTGACTACCGTTCCTCCTTAATAATCTCTAGCTGTTTGTGGGGTGTACCCAATACTTTCTTGCGACTACAGTTTGAACAAATTCAAGTCCTGCGTTGGAACGCTCGTGTGAACGGAGCCTAAGCCTCGTAGCAAGTAAAGAGCGTGCTGGAAACTAAAAAAAGATGACCCGGATCCTGAAAATTCCGCAGGATCTTTATATATTTAATAGGAGGCGCGGCCGAGGATCACGTACCTCGTAGACGACGTAAAGCCATTTTATATTTCGCCGGGGCCGATCGGTCTTACTTTGGCTCGTCCTTATTTACAGGACACACGTATACAGAGAGCGGTTTTGTACGTGCAGTTTTCACGCACGTACGATGTGTGTCGTACTCGTTGATCCTTGCATCGGTGCATCCGTGCACCGGGTGCATCCGTGTCCTATCACCGCGTCGCGTCGCGTCGCGTCGGCGTCGACCAGCCATGATACGTGTATGTATAAACCATATCTCACGTCCGCCGAGCCGGCCATTGCGGCGGACGTATGATGCTCGTCTCATCGCGGCCGAACTATGTCTTTACAGCTCGGTTGCCGCGCTCATTTCCCCGCGTGTTCGACACCAACCATGATCATCGTTCCTGCGAGAAATTCATGCACACATTCTTCCTGATTGCTCGTCGTCGGGTTACTGCCCAGGGACCTGGAGGTACGGCACTCCGAGGGGCAAAATGTTTTATACGACCCTCGTATAAACACGCGAACTGCTACGTTTTTACGTCTCTGACCGCGCGACCGCGATCTTCTTCATTTCTCGAATTCCGTCGAGCTTCCAGCGAGCATTTCCGAGCGCGTGCAACTTTACATCCAGTTTTCCCGTGTTTCTCGACTGTTTAACCGTGCGCCTTTGGGATTTATTTCAATACCGATGGCAGCTCCCCTATCGTCGAAGGTACATTTTCATCCTCGAACATCCATTTCCGATTAACGCTTTGCAATGCAACGTTCAAAGCAGTCTTGTGAAAATGGGTAAATAAATGTGGGAAACAAATTTTCGCCACATAAAACTTTCTTGTAAAGAATAAATAATATATTTTACCATTTAAAAAAAGCTCATAACCTTAACATGTCCTCTACGCGCAAAAAAGACTACTATCGTCTGAATGTGCCCCTCTTGATACCATTCGACCCTACCATCCCCGTAGTGTGTTCACACGTTCGCGCTACCACCGTCATATTGTGTGACGTTCACAAATCTCGGATTTACCCCTGCCCGGTTTAAATGAAACTAGTCAAATTCATTTTATGTACGCTGTATAGAAGCATCTCATTCCAGAAGTCTTCGAGTTTTCTCTGCTGATTTGACCTAATCAATTTATCAACTCAATCGAACGTTTTAACGATGAAAAGATATGCACTGTAACAAATGGTGGTAGCAAACTAATCGCACACCGAGACTGTCCGATCCAACTATATCGTCCGATCGCCGAGTGTAATCCGAGTGGCATCGTCGACGCACCGAAGAAAAGGGGGCGGAGAGGAATTATTCGCCGGCGATCCATCACTCGTTCGGCTGCACGGCCGAGTGCAGTCTCGCGGGGAGGAATGCAGCAGCCAGTTGCGTCGGCCAATCCATTTTCCGGGTAAAACGCACGTCCGTCAAAATGCACATCCGGCCAGGTTATAACCGTACGCGGAAAAATGTTCGCGGAACACTGACAACGAAAATCTGCGATGACGGGGTGAGTTTACTTGTTCCGCGGATGCATTCTGGCGCTGATCCCGTGCATCGACGCGACGCACACGATCGGCCGGAGATCTTTTATAGTCTGGGAAATAATTCAATCGGACAAGAGATATCATTAAATGACGATGCTCTCTGAAACAAAGTTAACAATATCGCGTTAATTATTTCGCTTGTACACTCTCGCTTCGAATATTTTATTTTACACCGACCAATGAAATAATTCAACGCACAGAACCCGGCGAATAATTGACTCTGGCTTTACGAATGGACGACTGCGGATTTGCTGCATTTATAAAGAAAATGAGTGCGATATAAAACAGTTCAGAGATCGCAAGAATTTAAGTGTACCAACGTATCGAAATTATTTAAAAAAGAAAAGGAAGACCTACCTAATTCCTAAGGTTATAAATAAATATTCCTTTTTTTCCGAACCTTTCAGGCTTTCGTAAATGAAACTAGTTCTTTCAGGGAAATATTTTTAATATCTACAGCAGGCCAGACTTCTCTCCCTACTCCTGGGTCATCCTCTCCAAACTCCTGTGGAGTGTAGGAGAAGGTGGGGGAGATTGGGTGTGTATACACGAGGCAAAGCACGGTAGGGGCAATATGAAATAGTCGATAGTGGGGGAACCGGTACGCTGGTACTGGGGACAGAGGTTGCCCGATCAACGACTGCGGATCGTAATGAGAAAATAAAGTCGATGTGCATTGATTTTAAGGGATTAGACTGACAAAGAAAAAATGTTTTGTAGGATCGTTCCTTGGCCGCAGCACCGTGGAAACGATGGAGTTGGTCGGTCCGTGAATTCGAACATGGAACTTGAACTCGGTAATCCGTTTAATCCTGTTGCAGGCGTTGCAGGTGTTGCACGCGGTGCAGGGGGTCAGCGTGGTCGGTAGTGAAGTTGTATTGTGTGCGGCTACGAAGGCCGGCCTTCTGCGCTTTGCATACGGTGCACCGGAACGACGTGCATAATGCATAGGGCAGAGGGACCGGGGAAAGGGTCCGGAGACCGGACCGATTGGATTTCATTCGCGTCGATCGTTTCCTTCGGTGATCCCGGTGCACGTGGAAGATATTCGCTTGGAAAAATATTTATCCGTTACGGTATAAACGAGATCTTTGACGACACGGCGACGCGACGGCGACGCCGCTTGAAAAACCTTCGATTTTCCGGTGCAGGCGTCGGCGCCGGCCGCCGCGACGCCCCGGCCCCTGCGGGCACGTCTAAACGCTCGAACGCCGCGCTATAACCCTTTTTACCGAGCCCGGAAAATTTCCCGATGACGAAATTGCACGGTGTACCGAGTAATTATATCGGACAAAGTGTTTTTAAGCTGAGCGAGGTGCATGGCATTCTGTATTCGGCCGTAGCCGATGGATAGAATGTTTATAGGGGACTTTCAGACGCTTGAGGATAGAAGATTCAGATGGATCTTGGAACTTTCAGAATATCTAAGGCCCTCCCTTACGATCTTCTTTGAACCCTCAAGATATTTTAGGGCCTGGTTTTCTTGGGACTTCCAGCACTTTCTAGGACCTTCTAGAGGATTCTCAGCACTTTCAAGGACCTTTTGTAGGATTCTCAGAGCTTTGTACGACCTTCTAGAGGATTATCAGCACTTTCTAGGAACTTCTGGAGGATTCTCAGCACTTTCAAGGACCTTCTATAGGATTCTCAGCACTTTCAAGGACCTTCTAGAGGATTCTCAGAACTATCAGCACTGTCTGGAATCTCCTTGACTCTTCTGTGGACTCTCAGAACTTGTCTGACCTTCCGAGGATATTCTTGGGACTCCGAGACCTTTTTCGACCTTCCTAGGATTTTCTTCGAAAATCTTCACAGTGCTTTCTTGGAACTCGTTGACTTTCGGGACTCCTAGTTTGTTTTTAGGGAGTCTCAGGACTTAAGGCGTTCAGATCTTCGTGAGACTCCCGGGACTTGCTTCCACAGTTCTCGTCAGCTATCCGAGGGCTGATAATCAAGAGGTATCGTTTCACTCGGCACGCGAATAGGCTTGATATCCTCCCCGCCCACCGTTTTTCTACGCGTTCCCAGCCGACGATATCGTGACGGGACATGCCCGCACAGTTTCGCGAACTGCTCCCTCCAGTCGAACAAAACGAAACAAAAACGAGCCGCCAGCGACCCGAAGTTTCTCGAGAAGATTCTTGATTTCGGAGAGTTGCTTGCGCGTCTCTCTCTCTCTCTCTCTCTCTCTCTCGACTGCTTTTTCGTGTTTCCTGCCCCGGTTTTCTGTGAAAGAGAACAACACGCGGGGACTTTAAACGACCTCCCAGCAACGCTTTGGTTAACGTGTTCGACGCGTATCGCCTCTGTGCAAGCGCTCGTTGAGGCTTCTCTCGAGGCTCTCTTTGCTTCCAGGGCGAAAATTCTGGTTTCTGTCCTCTGCTAAAGCCAACGGAGTTTTCTCTTTTCCACGCATTGTGTCGAACGTTGCACACATCGAATTTCCTCGGCGACGCGTAGAATTCTTTTTTCCCGTGTCGATCGAACCTTCCGCTGTGCTTGTTTTGGACGAAGCTTTCTTTTCTCGCTAGATCGGCCAACTGGCGCCCGCCGATGCCCGCGAGCATGGCTGGGGGCAATGCCACAGGCCACGTGACGTCAGCGGGACAAATATTGCCATTCGTGAATGGACAGCTTAAGGATGTTCTGGAGGTATATAAGAACGCAACAAAATTTTTGAAAATTTCACAAGACATAATTCTTACTAAATTAATTCAATTACCGAAGTTTGGGTTCGATTCACTGCACCGTTTAAGAATTATAGCAACTTAAATTTTGCACATTTTAACACGTCTTCTTATGGAGAATTCATAAAATTCCACTTCAAATCCTATTTAAACCTTGAAAAAACGCATCTAGAAACTCGAGTTTTTTTATATATATATCCTAAAAATTATGTAATTAATTATGTTAAAAATTTATTTATATTCACTAAACAGTTACAGAGCAAAAGATTATAAACTGTTACAAACCGTCAAATTTATCGTGTTGTCATCTCAATAATAACCATGAATATTGCTTTCTGAAGTATTTTTAATTTATTTAAATATTTATTTTTAACTTTTCATTGCGTAATTATATATATTGAATATCACAAAATTTTATTATCTCGACGTTCAAATCAGAGGGTACAATTATTCGCAAAAGTCACTTACAATTTTTTATAATATGAAGACAATTTGATTAAAAAATAAATATAACGTGGCTTTAAATAAACGAAAGCTTTTTAAAATAATCTATTGTTTTAATGCAAAATATACCCATGAATGGCTTTCATTGCCAATATTCATTGTACCTCCAGAACATCCTTAAGTCTTGTCTCACGCGCATTCGGATGCGAGCGGACCAATGATCATTATATTTCCCTGCCTTCGACCAATAACGACGATACGTGTGACGAACACATGCAACCAGAGTCGCCAGATGAGGGGAGGGAGCATGAATCGAGGGGAAAAAGTTACCCTCTCCCTGCCAGTACCGGACATATGGACGACAGTGACGAAACGCGTCACGTGACGCATGAATCTTGCGGCTCTGCATGCAGCGTAGCCAGAGAAGGCGTGGCTCGTTACCCGAGGAGGCGTGGTCCGTCGCCCGCCGAGTCGCTTATGCACGGGGAGCCAAATTCTCTGCCCGCACGGGCCGCTGCTGAACGAGACCGTGGTATTATCTCGATGGACAACATTCCGGTATTTTAACAACGACGCGACACAGTATTAAATTGTTCGGGAGGAATCAATTTGACAGGGAATATTGAAACCGAAACAGTTCCGGAGCGAAAGTTCGTGTAAAGCAGCCGGCACCGAGGGACACGTAGTTTCTTGTTGCCGCGGTAACTCAACTTTAAAAGGGTGATGCTACACACCCCCGAAAGTTTCGCGCACCTGATGCTGCGTCGAAAACTGTTCGAGACACGGCGCGGCGGCGCGCACGAGAGAACTTTTCAGCAGAGGAAAGTTGCGGGCCGCGGCGGGCCCGCGGGCTGCTTTTCCTTTTTCCACGCGGGAAGGAACGCAGTTTACGTATCGATAAAGCAATCGCCGCGGCGCAATGGGGGTTCGGCTGGAAGTTTATCCATAATTCGAGAGGGCGCTTCGAAAGTCGTTCGGAAATTTATTACGGCAAAAAGATAGCCGATCGCGGGAGATAAAAATGCGTCCGGGGGAGGAAAAAACTCGAAAGAGTGAAGTTCCTCGGAGGGCGGATGCAATTTAAAGGGCGCCCAGCGCGTCCAGGGTGGTCGTGTTCAACGCGCCGGAAGTTGATTTATACACCGTTCACTCGGAATTTCTCCGGATGAAATCCACCGTGGTTGGTGCCCACCACCTTTGAAACATTTCGTCGCGACGAAAGGGCTGTTTTGTATGAAGGGGTTGGGTCGCGTGAGGGAACGGTGCGTGAAAAAAGAGGCACGAGGGTCGCACGCGCGCGCGCGCACGTTGCTCATTAGAGAATATAATCCGTGATCAAATTGTAAGCTGGCCGCCGCCCGCGCCGCGTCGAGACGTCAACGATCCCCGCCGGCCTAGCCGAGAACGTGATAAGTGTGCGCGGTTTCTTGTGTGCTCGGATTGCGTGACTTGGTCCACACTTGCAGGTGTCCGCACGCACCTGTAAGTGTCTCGAGGCACCCACGCGTCAGCCGTCCTAGAGGATACCTCGTTTCGTTTGAATCCTATGAGTCCAGGGCCGTCCTGAGATATATGGCGTCCGTGGGCTGCTAACGATAATGCGCCCCTCTTCACAAGAAAATAGGAGCGGGGTGACCGGTGAAGTTTTACAAAAGATTGAGAACCAGAAAAAGTCAATGTATGACCAATAAATAAATAAAAATGTAAAATAAAAATACAAAATTGAAGCCCCGGGGCCCATTTAGTTCTGAGTTGCAATGAATTTAGCTTTAAACACCGTCTCCTTGTTCTTCAGCGCGGTGTTCCTAGATTCCGTCAGCTCCTCAAAGGCCTTTGTCCCTAGCCAGTGGTTTGTTAACCCAGTCTCGAGCTGCTCCTCAACTACTGACCAATTGTTTCTCCAGCTAACTAGACAGACCCGGCACAGCCTACCAACCATCGAACTGTGGCTTTTCCACGCAGAAGTATACATCGCCGAGCGTGTAAGTGAGCCGGTCCCGAGACTCTCACCCGTGGACAGATAGATATTACTCGTTGGTTGGTGAACGTAGCGGGACCGTGAACTGATTAAAGGCAAACTATGGGAACTGTCTGGTACGCCTCTAGGGCCGGGCTACATGCTCCGCTGATATTTGGATCAAGATCAAGATTGTAATATCGCGGTTGCTTGACTCGTATACCCGGCTGCTCCACGACGTATTAGCAGAAACCATCCCCCTGTACAAGGCTATCTCGTACGTAGCTAGGTATATATATATTATATATATATATACGTCGTCGACTTATGCGAGAAATATTTCCTGTGTATGAAATGTGCGCCCGGAGATCCGCTCGGGGGACGACAGGGCGAAATTGCGACGAATAGGGGATGAAATGCTAACTTGTAATGAGTATCGGGTGATATGATATGTCGCGGTAACAAACGACGCGAGACACTTTCCTTCCCAGAGTTGTGCTAACGACGTTGTGCAACCAGCGTAGCGGTTCGATTAATGCTGTTACTGCGAAGAAGCAGTAGAGGAGATCTTGCTCGATTTGAGAATAAAACACAAGCGGTGACATTGTAACATAACGATCAATGTCGTAGCCGCCTCAATTTTCCACCAGGCTCTTTTCTAATAGTCTCCGAACTTGTTACACAAGCTAGCGGCTTCTAAAATTGCATGGTGGTTCTTCAACGAAGATCTCGACGACTCTGACCATCAACAAATGCCAGTGACATAAATTGATTCTAGAGTAATGTGTCCTGAAGAGGGACTATCCGAATTATCTATCCCCTAAATTCGATCCTAAATTAGCAGGCGCTCCCGACATTTCATTGAACCACTGCAGACTCGGTATCTTCCAATCAAACTATTCCGAAAAACTCGGCAGAATCTTCAAGAAAAATCTCGAAGCACCAACCGTTTGGCATCTCGGAGCACTTAACCCAGATCATCATCAAATACCGGTGACATAAATTGATTCTAGAGCAGTGCGTCCTGAAAAGGGGAACTATTCGAACCAGTATCTATCCCTAAATTCGATCCTAAATTAGCAGGCGCTCTGACTCTGAAATTCAATTTACTGCACTCTGCAGACCCGCTATCTTTCAATCAGGATATCCAACTATCCCCAAAAACTCGGCGGAATCATCAACAAAAATCTCGAAGCACCAACTGTTCGGAATAAACCTAGCTAGCCAAACTCTCATCGTAAACGGGTAGCAGAATACTGTATCGTCCTCGCCAAAACGCACCATCGGGAGGAAGAGGAGGGGAAGGAATCGATCGTCGAAAATCCTCTGGCTCGTAACCGCGATCGTGTTAGTCAGTTTCCATGGAATGAACTCTCTCTCCCGTTGATCTATCAAGTTGAAAGAGCGTCTAGGTGTCTGTCGCTCCTATCCATCCCCTTTTAGTTTTCTAGGTCCCATAGCCTGGGGGGTACAAAAAGCGAGAGAGAGAGAGAGAGAGAAGAGAGCTGGTGAAACTTGGCTGACCGGTGCCGGCCGGAGACCCGTCGGAGATTCTCCAGGAAGGAGAGTCTAAGGAAGATCCCGGGGGCGTTTTCATCGACCGTGGAGGAGAAGACCCCAACCCCCTCCGCATTTGTATCACCCCACGGATCTCCTCCTTTTTTATCCTGGACCTCTATCTCGCTCCGCTGCGCTTCGTTCATCCCGTTTCCTCGTTTCAACCCCCGTACCGGCCACGGAAAAGAAGCGTCGAATAATGGCGACAGAGGGGGAGAGGGAGGAGAGGGGGGTGTTGGATAGTAAAATATTGGCCAGACCGGCGGGCGCCACCAACGACTTTTTCATCGGACGCATTCACTTCGACTACCACGACGAGGATGTTCGTTCGATTCCCCTCTCGCCACCCTCTCATCCCCCTGCCAACCACCCTTCTCTGGCAGCCACTCTCTCTCTCTCTCTCTCTGTCTCTCTCTATTTCTCTCTCCCTCTCTCTCTCTCTCTCCTACGTCTGGCGTCGACGCGGCGCTCTACCCGCGGTTTCGAAAGTTTCGCATCTTCCGGGGGATGCCGGCCATCCCTCAACCCCTTCCCGGCGTCTTCAACAACCCTTCTTCCCGCGTCGTGTTCCGTTCCGAGATCGAACGACGTCGGGAAACTCTGTTTGCGGAAGATATATTGGGTTAGAAAGACGTGAGAGAGAGAGAGAGAGAGAGAGAGAGATCCTGGATTGTTTTTGTGGATCGTCACGGTAAATGATCTCTCCCAGCGCCGATCCCAGAATGTTGCAAAGAACGCGATGACTCCACCCTGGAGAACGGAAATGAACTTGTCTCGGGCTTTGGAAAATTCTGGTCGAATCTGCACGTGTTCGGGAAGACGAATTCGTTCCTGTAGAAAGTTTCGGTCCAAAGGAATGTTACTCTTGGGACTTGGGAATCTGTTTAAGAGGGGTTGGGAAAACAAGTGATTTTTTGTTTTAGAGTAATTATATGGGAATGGTCTTTTTGGGAGTGTGAACAGGTAGTCTTGAAATACAAGTGTTAATTGTCGATGCTTATTATTTATTTGCTGATTTTATGCATTCAGGGGAAAATCAACTTTGTGCTATTTAACACAGTGGAAACATTAAAATAAATTAACCCTTTGGTATACTCAGGTCTCTCGTGACCCAACGAAATATTTGTACTTTAGCTTTCGCTACTGTATTGCACGAAAACTGCAAATATCAACATTTTTTAACTTCTTTAGAACATTTAGATTATTTAGTTGTACATTAAAAGTTTTCGTAACTTAGTCGTACTTCAAAAGTATCTGAAACAAGTTTATAAAAAATTTTAGAAAGGCCTTAAGATGATACTTTATAATCTGACAAGATACTATACCACGTAAGGGTTAAATATTTCAATATTCTTCGGTTTGTTAAGCAGAGCCTATTGAGCTATTCGAGCAGATCGGATATACACTCGGGCCACGGCTTTCGACAACAAATTGCAATAAGGCGGTGTAAACGGAGCGAGGGCTTTGCTATAACGATATATGCATAAATTATGCAAACCATGGAATCCCGGCGAACGAGTCTCGAGGATACCGCCCGCGAAGGACGAGCGCCGTGCTCGTGCTCGTGCTCGCGCGCGCTCGGCTAATTTTATTCGTGAACCTAATGAGACGAGGCTCTGCTGCGCGCTAAGAGTGAGTCACGTGTAACTCAAAGCCACTCGTAACTCCAATTTAACTCATTAGTCGGCGACCGGAGGCGTGTACGATTACAGGTGCGGAGATTCTGTCAAAGTAACCGTGAGCATCGCGGAAATGGCCGTGTTAAGGGGCCACGTTGTAAATAAACTGTGGACGACGGTGTCGCGTCTGGGTAGACATAGTTCACGAAACTCGCATTATCTACCTTTGAAACGTGTCGAAGAACATGGGGGATTAGACGCGTTTCGAATCTTCTTCGTTCCCAGAAAATTGCAGATTTACTGTAGAACTCAGCAAAATTTCGTGGACGGAGATACACAAAGAGTCTTGCAAAAATCCTGTAACTTTGTGGTATCCTGGCATTTGCTCGATCATATAATGATCGCGAACATGCGTTTTCCTGAAACTGTTTCGATCACTAAAATTTAGCCTTGAACCGTGTATTTAGTATTTACTCCTCTCCCTACTACTGGGTCCCTCTACCAAACTCCTGTGGAGCGTAGGAGGAGGTAGGGAAGATTAGGCCAAAAATGTTCTAATTCCTTCAAAGGGGTAATTCCAAAGGTCATTTGAAGAATCTTTTTCCTTTGCGAAAATGTTCTCCGCAGGTTGGTTAAGGAGTTATTAAGGAAAAACACGGACCAATCAGAGCGCGGCTACAGATGAACGGGGCGTTGGCGTTGGCCGAACCGGAATCGGATTGGTCCATGTTTTTCATTAATAACTCTGTAACAAAGCCGCGGAGAACATTTTTGCAAAGGAAAAAGTTTCTTCAAATGATCTTAGGAATTACCTCTTTCAAGGAAATACAATATTTTTGGGACAGTCTGTATAGGAGGCCGTATAGGCAAAGCTCGGTAAGAGCAATATATAGTGGGGGAACTGATACACTGGTAATGGGAGTCGTGAAGCGACAGTGAGGAAGAAGTTGCCCGGGCCTGAAATAGTTAATAGTGGTGGGACCGGTACAATGGTAGTGGGGGAAACGGTACTCTGGTACTGGAGGAACTGGTGCACTGGTGGGGGGGGGGATCGGTCCAGTGGTAGTGGGGGAACCGGTGCATTGCGAAAATGTTCTCCGCAGGTTGGTTAAGGAGTTATTAAGGAAAAACACGGACCAATCAGAGCGCGGCTACAGATGAACGGGGCGTTGGCGTTGGCCGAACCGGAATCGGATTGGTCCATGTTTTTCATTAATAACTCTGTAACAAAGCCGCGGAGAACATTTTTGCAAAGGAAAAAGTTTCTTCAAATGATTTTAGGAATTACCTCTTTCAAGGAAATACAATATTTTTGGGACAGTCTATATAGGAGGCCGTATAGGCAAAGCTCGGTAAGAGCAATATGTAGTGGGGGAACTGGTACACTGGTAATGGGAGTCGTGAAGCGACAGTGAGGAAGAAGTTGCCCGGGCCTGAAATAGTTAATAGTGGTGGGACCGGTACAATGGTAGTGGGGCAAACGGTACTCTGGTAGTGGAGGAACTGGTGCACTGGTGGGGGGGGATCGGTCCAGTGGTAGTGGGGGAACCGGTGCACTGGTAGAGGGGGAACTGGTGCACTGGTAGGGGGGGATCGGTGCAGTGGTAGTGGGGGAACCGGTGCACTGGTAGAGGGGGAACTGGTGCACTGGAAGGGGGGATCGGTGCAGTGGTAGTGGGGGAACCGGTGCAGTGGTAGTGGGGGAACCGGTGCACTGGTAGTGGGAGTCGTGAAGCGACACCAGGGAAGAAATCACCCGAGCCTGACTTAGGCGAACATTTCGGACATTTTCAGGACACTATTGTGGGTCTCAATAATTCGTAGTCCTGCAGGATTTCGAGTGTCCTCGAGGTTCCGCAGGGTATACTAGCACGCAATAAGGCCGCTTAAATGGACACGTATCACGCAGAAGAGACGGGGCTCTAATGGCGTTCCAGTGCCACGAAATTGGCCGAGGAAGCGGAAGATGCTGCCATTAATTATATACGGAACACTGGTATGAAATATTGCTCGAACACGCTTGGGAACCAGCTCTCTCTCAAACACATACACACAACGGGCAACGACGTTAACTCGGTTACTCGACGGTGCGCACTCGATACACCGCGGAGTCGATAAAAATTACGACCTCTCATTCTCGAACACATCCGCAGAAATTGAAACTTGGTCTCGATGGGTCCTGAAGCTTGTGGAATCTTTCTTTTGGTATTTTCTTTTAAAAAGAACTACTTTTGGAAGCTGACAGAGCGTTGTAGACACGGAACCTTTGTCTGGAGAGGTCCCGAAATCTGATGAACGGGAGTCCTTCTGGTAGCATCTTTTTAGAAACATCTCTGCAGCTTCCGGAAGTGTCGGAGCATCGGTGTCATTGAAACTAGGTTTAGATAGAATCTGAAACTCGAAGATCGAGAAAACACTGGATGTAAAAGTCCTGTAACCTGATTGCCGAGGGTTCTAATGGCCAGGGGGGGGGGGAGGCATCCTCTAGCAACATCCTAGAAGTCCAGAAACTCCGTGCGAACACTCCTAGAGATTTTCGAAGGGTCTCGGCGGTGTAACTTCGTAAATAGATTGTGTAACCCGATAGAGGCTTTTAGAGCAGGCGAAACCCAACACGCCGGCGACCTCGGAGATCCTGAAATTGTATATGAAGGGTTCGAGAGAAATCGTTAAAGCACGATCGGAGACCGGAGATGCCGTTCCAGGGAAAAATTAGCGGAATTAACGAGGCTCGGGAGAGACTCGATTAAAATCTGCGAATTAGCGGGATGAGAGAGAACGGTAATCATCGGGAGCCATTAATTTCGTGGAGTTTTGCGCGTCTCTGGTGACTGTTCACGGGACCACGTGGCGTACGAAGACGAATGCGACGAACGAACGGTCTATTAGTGGCTGCGGAGTGCATTAGCGGTGACGATACCGGTTCATGCACTCTCCCTTCAACTGCAATTTGGAATTGTTGTGGCCATTAACCACTCGGCCGAGCCTGAAACAGTGCGAACTCCGACACGCTACGGGACACGCCAAGTCGCGTTGCATCCGAATGCACAAAGGCGGGGCCGTCTCTGTTGCAGCAGCGATGCAGTCTGATGGAAAAGAACCTGCGATATGCGCATATCGTCGTCTACAAACACACTGAAAAATGCAACTGGCACCAAATAAAAATCACAGTCTCTCAGGAAGTCTTTCGATTTTCCGGAATGCCATTTTCCTGCATGATCACGCGCGATCCATATCTAGGGTATGAAAGTAGACCTCAAAGTTGGGGATGGAAAGCCTATTTTTTATATCTCGCGAAAACTAGAGGCTCTAGAAGAATGATATTTTTTAAATTTATGTTTTCAAGGAATGTAGCAAGACTTTAGAAAACATTATTTCTTTACAGAATATTTTAAAAATTCATCATTTTTTTGAAATATTACTTTTGTGTATGTAATCTATGAACCAAAATAGGCGATACGTATTTTCGGAATTTCTTTTTGTTTTGTCATTTAACAATAATTTGTAAAAGAAACACCATGCAATGTTGTACGTATGCTGATGTGCATGTGTCTGTTGCGCGAGGGGGGGGGGGGGGGGGCAACGTTCCTCAAACAATGTTGTGATGCCCGGTCGTCGCTCCGTGTTTTTTCATCGCAGGACGACGGCTGACCAACGTCGACTAGCGCTCTAATGACACGATTCGAATCAAGACGTTTTGAAGAGCAGTTAGCGTTCGCACTCGAAAGAACATGTACTACAGTAATAAAGGATATCTTCGTCATACGTTTCGATCTCCTCTCTCTCTCTCTCTCTCTGAGAAAAACCTTCCACTCTACAAATTTACTAGCCAGCATTTTTCTTGTAAATAGTAAATATTAGAAAAAAATAAAAGAGGAAAATGTAGTATTGTTTTTCATACACAACACTAATGTAATTTTTTGCGTATGTAATTTTTTGGTGTTTATACTATTTTGTTAGATATAAAGGTGACCTTCAACTTTTTAAATGGAATGCTATATATTTATTATATCACATGAAAGCGTGTGTCTAGACGAATTCATCCGTATACTACACAGTGACCTTGAAGGTCATGCAAGATCAGAAATGAAAGAAACATTTTGAATATTTCATACCAAAACATCATCTGATTCGTGTGAATCAAGAATACTTGTAAATACATTTTGGAAAAGGAAAATGTCACTTCAAATCACCTCAGAAACCGCCTATTTCAGGGAGTTGAAGGAATTTTGGGACACCCTGTACAAATTTCATTAAACGTGTTACACTTGGTTAATGTCCTTTGTCAGATGATTCACCGCCGAAATCGAAAGTTTCCGGAATTTCTGAAATACACACGAACTCGGCGATGTAGAAATTGCTCGGAGTCGCCGTCGGAATGCAAAGGGATAAAGATGTTTTCTCTCGAGGCGGAATTTCAGGCGGCCGGTCGTTCGAAGAGCGGAGGATTCGAAAGTTTCCGGAGTGCGGAGTTTTTTTCCACGGGCAAAACCGGAATTTCGCGGTGGACGGGAAGGAAACGAGTTTTCCCGGCACAACGAAGTGCAGCGCTCGTTCGACTATAATGTTTAACGAAGTGCGAGGAAACGAAATTCATTAGGACACTTCGGAATTGAATGCGGTCGAATGAGATTTCCGGCCGCGAGTGCCCGTGAAACCCGCTGACGGCAATTCCGCGTTGGCTTGTCAAAGGCTTTCGAAAAATATGAAAAAGTCTATAAGTTTCGAAATTTCCATAGCAACTTTCTGGACACGGAGGGTCCTGGACGAGAGGGCCGTCTAACTCGGTTGCGGAGATGAAACAAGCAATAGAACGCGGCGCGTGATAGAACTAACCGTGGGAATACGAGTTTCGCTCTGGCTCGCTCAGAATTATTCCCGAATAATTTATGAAACTCTGGGATTAATTTAGCCCGCGAAATTTCCATTTTTGCGAAGGAACTTGCGGAACCAGGATTGTTCGAAAAATCCGCGACGCTTCAATGTAGCCGTTTCGAAATTGCGAGTTAATCGGGACGGGGCATGGTTATTTAAAATGTCCATAAAATCTTCGGATAAAGGGCCAACGCGTTTCAGATCTCGGGCGAAAAGGGCGGATTGAAATTCAATCGAAAATTCAACGTGGACGACGCGCGACGAAAACTTTTCTAGGCGTCGTCGTCGCGTCGGCTCGAGGGTCGTTTGTTGCGCAAAGCGAGCGGCAATTACACATGTTAACGAATTCGGGGCTGGCGACCGGGAAACAGTGAATTTCGCGAATCCGGAACGCAACTGTGACTTACAATTAGCATTTCAACCCCGCTGTTTTCCACATATTTTCGACTTTTTGGCCCGCGGTTCGTTAACCCTCCTGCTACCCAGCTACTCAAAAATACAGTGCGGTCTCGAATAAACACGGTTTCAATTCAAATTCTCCTGGGATTACCGAATTAATTCAGCCATTTAGCTCTAGTGTTGCCGTGGAGAATGAAAAAATTTATCATGATTCAAGCCCTTGCGCTATAATATAGTCACATTCCGTAATAAATATTTCAACCGCAATTAATACTAGGGGTATTAAGCTCGCTTGGTTAAAGCATTCATTAGACGACGGATATTTATTGAAATGAAAATTTTCTACAGCAATTGAAAGTCAGACATCCTCTTTTTTAAAATAAAAATATTTATAAAATTGATATATCGTCATCCTTAAATTCTTTTATTCTCTCGACTGTTTTAAATTGCACTCAATTTTCCAGAAATCCATAAAATCCGTATGAACATACTCTAGCGAAAATGATACCAGAGGCACACGAAGATTATTCGAAAAAATTCAAGAGCGAGCAAAACTCGACAACAAATTCGGGTGACAGTGGTGAACAAGCCCGAAGTCCATCGACCTCGTTATTTACACCTCGGTATCCCCACTGTTTTTAATTAGCCGGCGTTTGGCGTGACCGATCGCCCCGCAGCCAATAGCAGGATAGCTGGAGGGGGAATGCGGGGATTCGATGGCGGAAGCATCGACGAATAAACGATCGCGAGATCGTGTGCAGAGCTCGTAAGACGCGTCTGGTCCCGAATTGTACGTTCCGAGGATACAATATTTTTTCATCGTTATTTGAATAGCCCGAGTCTCAAACGAGTCATCGAATCGCGTTCACATGCGAAATCGAATAGTTTCGCGATCCGCTCGGCCGGAAGTAGAAAGTTCTGTTCTGTTCATCGTACGCTCGGTTGCAGCCATAATAGCGGCAATTACGGGCAATCGGGAGGAATTTCACGGCGCGTAACCGGACGGTATCGGATTAATGGAAAACTGGTACCTGTGGTGTATCGATAACTTCACAGCGGATTTGTCGAAAACACGGTTTCGAATTACCGTCCGTTCGTCGCATCAGCGGACCGTAAAAATTACACGCGTCGAATGAAAAGTGCTCTAATAAACGCGATTTATTGGGCGCCGCGCCGCGCCGCGCCGCGCCGTGCCGGTAACCGTCGCGTCGCGCGGACGCGGACCGCGACGCGACAAAATAGAGATCAAGCCTAGCAGGAAAATGTACGCCGAGCGAAATAATGACACCGATCCCAAAAAGTATTGACACAACAGATTTTCCAAAAACTCGTACTACAAATACAGTAAATGTTCGATAGACGCGAAAAGTTCTATGTATACGATAGATGCGAAAAAAATATCCCCTCCAACTTAGTAATCAGATCTCGGCTCGGTATATCGGTGTGAACCACTGTGAACTACTAACGCGACGCGGAGAATCGCAGTCGTCGGCACAGTTCAAACGCACGAGCGTCGTTACAATGTAAGACCAATATTTAATCTTCTTTATTTTTAATTATTTTTTTATGGAACTTTCAGCAACATATTCCTGGCATTTTTCTAATGCAAAATGATACCAAACACGATATAATTTCAGTGGTTTAATCGACGATGAAAATCCATTACAATTTTTTGGTAAGAAATAAAATTAAGTAAATCCTAATTAAATCTTAAGCAGTTACTTAAAACAGTTAAAAAACTACAAAAATTGTGTCTTTTCCTGACGGATGCAAACGCTCCAATTCGATGGTTTTCCTTCGATGGAATTTAGACTGTAGTGGTTTAAATGACGATGGACGTTTCGGGCGCAAGGAAGGATAGCGTGTATAGAAAAGAAAGAGACGCGGACAGTTGCTGTCGCCGGCACAGTTCACAGGCCCGCGCGTGGTCTCGCTTTACACGCGCTGTCCTTCTCTACGTTCGGCTCGGCCTTTGAAGTTCAAAAAAATAGCTCCCCTATACGATAGATGCGAAGAAATCCCCACGAGGCTTTCGCGTCTATCGAACATTTATTGTAGCACATTAATAGAATCTTGCATATATGTACTCAAAGATCGAAGCTTCCTCTTCACAACGAACCGTTAAAAATTGATGTACGAGTTTTCCTGACCGTTTTATCGAACTTTGAATCAAATATGTAAATAATATGAACTGCACACTATTAGGGCAAATTAGAACGTCTGTAAAATCGATAGAAAATTGTTTTCTTTGCTGAATCTCGCATAGACCCAAAGATCGAAGCATCCTCTTTACTGGATCATTAATGTACCGATTTGACCGGTATCTTCGGCTAGCAACAAAACAATTGGAGTGGAAGCGATCGGTTGAGGAATTGGCAATTTCGGTATGTTGATAAAGATTTTCCGCGGGGACATGTGGTGGAGTCGCGAGAGGATTAACAGCACGGAGATTAATATCCGACTAATTAATCCTCGTTCCGTAACTGTAGAGCGCGAGGGTGTGGGAGGAGGAGGGTCGAATCAGTCCGTCGACCGTCGACCGTCGACCGTCGACCGTCGACGTCAACGTCTTTAACGAGTAACGTCGCTCGCTCGCGATTGAAAGGCGCGTTAATGGCGCGTCGGGGAGCCGCGCGCCGCTGGAGAGCTCAATTTAGCAATCGGAGGATGATAGAGGCGAGGGGCGTGGGTGGAAAGCGCCGTTTTAAAGTGCGTCGGAAGGTGAGCTTTAATTTCTCCTAGGTGCCGGCCGTATTTTGCGTTTACGGCGCGAGGCTGTTCGCGAGGAACGCGCGCGAGGTAAAATCGATACCTCCTCTCCTCTTCCGTCTCTCCTCTTTCTCTCTCTCTCTCTCTCTCTCTCTCTCTCTCTCTCTCTCTCTCTCTCTCTCTCTCTCTCTCTCTGTTGCTCGTTCCCATGCCACTCCCTGGCAAAATAACCGAGCCGGAATTTCTGGCCGAACCTCGGGAACGACATCGTGTTTATGCAGATGCGGCTGCCCGGAAGCAACGAGCGTCGCGAAATAACGTGTAATCGAGCACTTGGCGTGCCTCGTTCCTTGCATCTCGATACTTCGGTGACTCGAGCAGCGACCTCATCACCCCCACCTAATTAACCCTCTGATCGCGGCCATTTCTGATACTTCAAAATACAACCGCGGCTCGCGGCTCTGATCAGCAATAATTTATTCAGAATATCGAAATGACCGAAACACTGTGCCGCATGTACTGTTCGTCCATCAGGAGAGTGCAGACCCCACTCTTGACCCCCCCCCCCCCCCCCTCCCGGCCCAGTCACACTAAAACTTACTCTCTTCGTCAAGCGATTCGACCAATTGCGGATACGTGAAGCGCGGAGTGGGGATATCACGTGGCCCCTACCATCTCCTGATGGACGAACAGTACAAAAGCGAGCTTTCACTCTGTTCTCCGGATTGAAATTTCGCTCGTCTATTGTTGATGTTTAAGCATCGAATTAAACGCATAATATTATAAATTTTCTACCCACACTGGCCAAGGAGAAAACAACAAGGGGTTAGAAAGTTGGCAAAAGTTGGGAGTTTAATGAGAAGTGGTAGTGTACCGAATTTCCGAACGAGCCTCTGGACGAATAGCGAGAAGAATGCCCGGTTCGGATAATGGAATGAATATGACGGATTCGATTTGCCGCGTTTTTAATGGGCTTGATGCTGGGGGAACAGCGAATTTTCTCGACGCGACGGAACGCAATGGCTGGTGGGTTCTGCAATTGATTCCTCGGGCCAGCCGCGGCGATAAAAATCGTCGCTCGGATAGAAACGCGGGCGTGGATTGTGCGCGTAGCTATCTCTCTCTGGTCGCCTATTACAAATTTATGCTTCATTTCTATTCCAGAGGGTCGAGTAACACGACAAATATCAACGGGATTGCCTCGTTCCTCCGGCTACGCGGGGAGAGGATTGCTAAATAAGCCGGGAGCGAGCGGCGCGGCGGCAGAGCTCGCTTGAAAACGTAATGAACCGAAAAGCGATGGGATTTAATCATTCACCGGCAGACGATTCGTCAGAATTTTCAAACCTTATTTCCCCGGCGCAGTTTGCTCGACCAACGGGGGAAAACGCAGCCTCCTCCCTCTCCCTCTCTTTCTCGCTGAGCAACCGAAAAAATTCCGGGTTAATACGCCGTGCGAAATAATTATATCACTCGCACGCGAGATATATTATTCGATAAATTGGTAATGAAGCGATTGTTGAAACGAAATCTCTTGTTTGTCATATTTATAACGGAAATGTAAAGAGAACGATGTCGCAACGGGTAATTATTTCTATTTTGTATTCATTTCGAAACTGAATACATATATTACACTGCAATAAAACGATTGTACCGGACACACGCTGCATAATTGATCGGCGCGTGTCTTAATTCGTGTATTTCTTTTTGACATTTCTGTTAATTATTGATACGCCCGTATTCGTTTATCATTTTAATCAACAATCGACTACCTCGTACGTCATACGTGACCGATACAATTTTTTTCATTTTTTTCCTGTTCATAATTCCCTGTCCCTTCTCTGTATTCGTTTATTATTCTAATTAACTACCTTGTCGACCGAAACAATTTTTATGGCAAACAAGAAAATCAATTTTTACCGGAATCTGAACACTGATTAGTTAAATGAATAAATAATTAGATTGAGAATTTTTGTTGTATTCATTGCGGGACGCAGGAACCATTATAATAATATTCTAAGAAATATATTGATGTTCTGAAACTCTTTTAATCCCCTCGATATTTCACATTGCACAGACCCATTTTTCCTGTATAATACATAAAATCCGCATTAATAATACCACAATAGCAAAGTATGTAGACGCGATGCTAGTATGTACTTCGCATGTTCTAAATAGATTAGTAAAGTTCCACCATGGGAATACGGCTGAATGACATGATGTTACAGCAAGTTCTAAAAGGGATGAAACTCTTCGGACCGCAGCTCGATGAAATTTAGCACACCGATGCAGAAGGGTAGGTACAGGATGTACAGAAATATGTCGCGACTGTCACAGCGAGATTCTACACTCTCGGTTTGGTGGAAATTGATGTAAGATGCCGCAAAATTGACCTTGAATTTCTAGGTCAAAAGGTAAATAATTTTTTTTTCTATTACATTTTATTCTATTCATCACAAGGATACAAAGTGCAAAAGGAACCATCGATCGAACAACCTCAATCGTTCTCTCAAAATCTTAAGTTTTTTCATTATCAAACTGATTTTATTTATTTTATTTTATTTCTTTATTTATGGAATTTTTATATAACTATTGATGAAGCCGTTGGAAATTATTTGTTTTCGCGTGAAATATATCGAAAATATAATACATATAAATATCAGTTCGATACAGAAAAAACATTATCATAGTTTTTTAAGAGATTAAATTTCGACCTTTTTGTCCTTGTGACGATTAGAATAAGACGCAATCAAAAAGAAATTGTTGACCTTTTGACCTTGAAGTTAATTTTGCAACTTTCTTACATCAATTTCCACTAAACCGAGGTTGTAGAATTTCTTTATACCCTGTACGTGCATAGGAGTGACCAACGAAGCCATCAAATCTTCAAACCATCAACAAGGAACCAGCCATAGTGCGGATTCTTTTGATCGCACCTCGTAATTGAAATATAGCATAGTCACGTCGCGACGGCCGGAAAGTTTGCCGAGAGCAGAGTCTCGCAAGAAAACCGGAAGTTGCTCCCGGACGCGTTCGAAGTTTGCCGACGACGGGACGGAAAAACATCCCCGGGAAAGTTTTCCGCATAGATTCGGTCCTGGTCTTCTGTTCGCCTAATTTTTACCCAATTACGTGCAAGAGAGAGTGTGTGTCGCGTCGGTCGTAGACGGCGACCGGGTCGCGACTCGTCGTCGCTGCGTAGCCGACGGCAAACCGGAAGCCGTTCGCATAATTGTCCCCCTGGTTGGCTCATTAATTCTTCGCCTCTGTGCATCCACGAGCCTCGTTAAGCTCTCCTTCATTAGTCGGCGCGCGTTGATCCCCGCGTGCCTCTCCCTCGATCGATCGAGCTTTATAATTGCTGACGAGAGGAGAGACCGTCGATCTTCGTCCGCGCCCCCCCCCCCCCCTGCACCCTCACCCCGCGCAATTATTAATCGCAGGGGTTAAGGAAGCGCCGTGGAATGATTAATTGCGATCCTCCTGGACCCTCCGATCCATCGCCACCGTGGCCCGGAGTCGCAAAAAGCTGGACGAAATTCCATGTCTAATATTAGGTTAGGTTAGGCCCTTAACACTCGTCACTCAGAGTCGCCACTAAAAATTTCTGTACCATTATTCACAATATTGTTTACATTATTAAATATGTTTGTATCTAATCAGTTACTAAATGTTTAAGTATTGTATGAGGTATTACATCAATTTTTCATATGCACAAAATTTTAAAAAATCATATACAATGGAATTATTCCAGGTCGGAATAAATGTTAATGAAAATAGCACCGACTAGCAATTTTACGTTACTTTATAACAAGATCTATCTAAATTTTTAGCCATTTTTTTGAAATAATATATAACCCAAAGAATTAAATTCGTTGAATAATTCAAATAATCGTTAAAATTAACAATATTGGAACCCGCTATCTTGTACAGGTCCCGTAAATCTAGTGGTCAATCATACGTTATCAATAAACCGCGGATCGTTATGCAAAATAAGAATGGTCCCTGTGTTGTTTAATGTGTAACCAGTGTTGTTAGACCATCAGTTTTGCCGGGCGATTGTTAACGCAAATTGACTTATTCGATGCAACGGCCGACGCGACAACGCTAACGTTCGGTAATGAAATTTAATAGAATGTTTATTACCGGTAATTCGATAGCGGATTTACCGGCGCGGCGGTAGGGGGCCTGGTGAATTTCAATTCGGTGATACTAGCAACACCCCGGAAAAAATTTCACGGGGAATTTCTATAAACACACGGCAGGGGGGGTTGGCAGTTTCGCGGACGAATTTTAAGCGGCCGCGCACACCACCGCACCGGCCAGATATTCGGCAATAATGCATGTTGCCGAACAACGTTGCACAATATCGCATAACGTCGCGCCCGGAATTCGCCTGGCAAGCCGTTCCACAGGCGATACGTGACCGGCGATCGCGATTAATGAAATTCGACTGCGTTTAATCGAGCCGGCCTCGTTTTATCTTCTTTACGGTTGCTCGTTTCGGAACAATTCCTAATGAAATATTCGGAGTGACATCGAAAAGAACTCTATCGATTTCCTTGCCAATGTCGGCAGACGAGGGGAAAAAAGTTATCCCCTCTCTGCCAGTACCGGATCAGTCACGTGACATTCTGACGGAACGCGTCACGTGACCGAGCCGCGGCTGTAGCGTCGTAGAAGGGGAAGGTAGAGTGTGGGACACTTAATCTAGCGACTCTATTCCTTGTGTCCAATAAAGTTTTGATGGCTTTGCTGGCCACTTGTATGTACCCTTGTGAACTATCATATTAGTAGACCACCGCGGATTTTTATGCGAAATAAAAATTGTTTGCATTAATTGCACGACCAAACAGGAATTCATTTCTGTTTTTAGTAGTTTTATTGAATAACATTTACATAGTTACATAGACGACATTTTCACAATGTGTAGTTGACACGGATCTGCAAAATGTATTGTTTAAATTTTCACAATAGGCCCACATAAAACTGTTGGGAACAACAATTTTTGTATTTTCTGTGTAATTCCGAGTGATTGCAATTTTTTCAACAAAATTTTTTCACGTTTCGTAGTAAACTAATTGCTCGAACTTCTCAAAAAGAATCCAATATTTATAAAAATCCCTTTAAAACTGTCCGAACATTACTGTATACATATATTACTTTCGACCCAGTCAAATTATTAGTAACGTAGAGAAAACGTTCCTAAATAGCTGCTGCATCTAGCAACAAGTGCGGAGCATTTTTATTTCGCAATAAAGGCCCGGCGCCGCGCCGGTGTAGTTGTAAACAATTTCGCGGAGCTGCGATAAAGTGTTGAAACACGGTAAGCCGTCTTGAAGCGATGAGAACATGTTCAGCGAAATTTAGTCTACCGTCGCTAATGTCGAAGTCGCTGCAACGTGAAATACGGAACGAGGAGTAAGAAGAAGAATTCCGGTAATAATTCGCGAGTAAGAGAACGCCGCAGCTGTTTCTCTCGTCTCTCGTTGGGAAAAGGAGGAGGAGGCGTTTCGCGGAAAAGTTGCTCTCGCAGTTTTGAGGAACGGGCCTCTCGCGGACGGAATGAAAGATTCAATAGAAACGTAGAAAGGCTAGAGTGAGAGAGGGAGGGAGGGAGGGAGGGAGGGAGGGAGAGAGAGAGAGAGAGAGAGAGAGAGAGAGAGAGAGAGGGGTGATCGATAAATTTTCCTGGGCGTACACGATTTGCAATGGATGAGGGACTCGATCGCCGCCATATTTCCCCGCGAAATGTTTCCCACGTGTTCGAGGCCCGCAACTTCTAGGCGGCTAGCATCCCCTCGATAAAACTTTTAATAAGTTCTCGTCGGCGTATACACGTCGCTGACTCCCGACGGAGCCACCAACCCCCACGCTCATGCATCCGCCATTATGCTGCTTGCACACCCTTGTCCCAGAATCATCTACCAGGGCTCGAAATGATCCGCGAAAAAATAGTGACTCGTGTAATTGATCCCTCGATCGCAGGCACTTGTACCATAACTCTTTTAAAAATTTGCTGTGAGCGACCAGAGTCGCCGGATGAGGGGAATTTACTCGAATGGAGGGGGGAAAGTTACCCTCTCTCTGCCAGTACTGGATTAGTCACGTGACCGGGCCGTAGCGTGGGGAATAGCGTCGTAGAAGGGGAAGATAGAGTGGGGACACTTAATCTGACGACTCCGCCAGCGACTGCGGTTTTTCTGCGAAGGATCAATTAACCAAGAACCAATCCTTCTAGCTTCACGAAAAAAACTGAAGTCTAAGAAGATGATTCCAAAGATCGAGAAATTGCAAGGCGAAGCATGATCACGGTGGCAATAAAATGACGTCCAACTCACGGTTCCTAGGTCCAAGAATTGGGTGGATCCAAAGGCACTCACCTGCAACAGAAAATTAAAGAATGTTATTGACAATCGTTCAAGTCATTCGAAGTTCTTGCTAATTAATCAGAGATCTTGATACGCTTTAATTATACCAATAGTTTTTATTTGTTTTTATTTTAGGTTTGCCATTATATGGAGATAGCGAGACACTCGAAAGCAAAGATATCCAAGGGTCGTATACCTATTCGGATAGGTAGTGTAGGTCATCGAGGAGCACTTTGCACGAAAGAGCCACTTGTTACTAGCTAACTCGTTAGTCTTTTGACACAGCTTCGAAGCGTTCATAAAATTAATTATTCACGTTCACGTCGAACAAATTTTTTGCCACTGCTTCGAATTAACGTCGAATTCTGCGTTCATGGTAAAAAGGAATAGGTGCAATCTAAAGCAGAAGTAAATTTAATATTCATTGTTATCAGTTGTAGCTTATTAAAATTATTAAACGAAGAAAGAAACTTGGTTCCTGTTCGTTGTAAACAATGTTAATTTCTTAAAAATCCGCAGTCGAGTAATTAATAATAGACTGCGGATTTTATGCATTTATGAGAGACATCGATGGACTTAATTTAAAACAGTAGAAACATTAAGACAATATAAGAACGTCCATTATTATCAATTTATTTGTAAAAGAAACACCATGCGCTGTTGTATGTATGTTGATGTTTAAGTGTCCGTTGCGCGAGGGGGGAGCAGCGTTCCTCAATCAATGTTGTGACGTGCGCTCGTCCCCCCGTGTTTTTTTCGTCGCAGGACGACGGCTGACCAGCAACGACTCGCGCTGTAAGGACACAATTCGAATCAAGACGTTTTGAAGAGCAGTTAGCGTTCGCACTCAAAAGAACATGTACTAGAGTAATTAAGGATATCTCCGCCATACGTTTCGATCTCCTGAGAAAAACCCTTTCACTCTACATATTAAAATTGTCTTGTAATTAACGAAGAAAATTTTTATTTTGCATAAAAATCTCGTATCTTGCATAAATATCTCGGAAACTAAAGCCGACCGACACGAATATGCAATGGAAAAAAATTCTACGACATATCCACCAAAAATCATTAACCCTTTGCACTCGGAGCTATTTTAACTGAAAAACAAAAGATTTTTCTATTCCAGAATATATTTCCATTCTATACAAATTTTTTTCATTTTTTGCATATGAAACTGATATAATATCTCATGTAATATGTAAATGTCTAGTAGTTTATTAAATACGAACAAAAATAATAATGTGAACAATATTTTTAAGAATGGCATAGCAATTTTCAGCGGTGCCTCAGAGTCGCCATCGGAGTGCTAAGGGTTAAAATCGGTGACGGCGTCACACATCGAAAAGTTCGCCTCTTCTTCTTTTCATTATTTTGTTAAACTGAAACTAATACGTTGGATGTTCTTAAATTTTCTTAAATATGTCCACTGCTTTAAATTGTACGTTATAATTTTCGTTATAAATGCATAAAATACGCAGTCTAATCAACGAATTTTATCCAGCTTTTCGCAAGACTCCGGCCTACAGTGGCGTCGCAACGGAAAACACGAGTTCGCGGGCGATTGAGAAAAATCGTAGCCGAAGGGGGATGAAAATAGACTGGGTAACCGGTACACGTAGCCCCGTGATAATTGGTAGCGCGGAGAGGGAAGGGCACCGGTGAATGCAGCCGTAGAGCAAATGCACGCAGGACGTGCTGAGAATCGCGGATGCACCAGAGGATGCACGCTGCTGCACGCGCGCTGCACCTCTCCAAGAGAGTCGAAGCCGTCGAACAAACAGCCGGAATTCGTTGTATTAAGGCGGTCCCTGACTCCGGCGGAGCTAATGTGTTTACAGATCCGCCAATTGTAAACTAAAACCGCAACGGGAACGCGGCTCTGGCTACACCTGCAGCCTTCGAACACGGTATTCCCCTGTTGCGCGTTACCAACTAGGTACGCTCTGCGAAACACGGAGCTCTCCACGTCGTTAAGCCTTCGAATGCCACGAA
This sequence comes from Lasioglossum lativentre, assembly GCA_916610255.1. Taxonomy (NCBI): domain Eukaryota; kingdom Metazoa; phylum Arthropoda; class Insecta; order Hymenoptera; family Halictidae; genus Lasioglossum; species Lasioglossum lativentre. The sequence continues at coordinate 16,387,493 of OU744357.1, read as the reverse complement.
ATTCTTCCTCGGGCCAAGCATACCCAGACCCACGCAACACCCGCAGGGTCCATCGATCTCGCCACGATTCCAACTGTGCGATCGATCTCCATGTGCTCGCGATGTCCTTCGATCTTAGATTTGACGTAGGGACTCGACCGTGTAATTAGCCTATTAATTGTTGTGACATGGGAAGAGTTCAGTTCTTCAAATAATTGTTAAGATCTGAAATTTTCAGGCACGATCGATTTTAGTTTGGCAGGGATTGCCCATGGCGCCACGATGAATTTTCTATTATACGGTACATATAATATTGAAATATCATCTGCAACGGATAAGTTACAGTCGATAACTATGTTTGACGTGGTAATTGCACCGGGGGTCACCGGTGACCCCCGTGGCGCTGGAGTGCAATTTCGCGTTACTTCTCAAAATAAGTGATCAAAAATGCAATCGGAAATTATCACGACTGACTGATTTTTAAAAGTCGCGCGAATTCGCACACCAGCGCACTCATATTGTTTTTTCTGAAGATTGTGGTGGTTCACCATGTCGTTGTTTGAAATGCTTTAATACTACACATCGTAATATGCGCGGATAATAAATGTATATTTCATGTGTAAATAAAACTTTTTTTAGATGTTTTATACTGCATTCATTTCTTCACACTATTGAATTAACGATGATAATAATTCAAATTTATAAGTATTGACATTTGCTTAAATTATATACATTTCTATGAATCTGGGCGCGCCGGTCACTGGTGGCCCCCAGGGCGCCAACGCCAAGTTGAGTGCCGGTCACCGGTGACCCCCGTGGCATTCAACGTGTTAAGGGGTGTTTCTGGGGTTGCGATGACTCCGAGGAGCCGTGCGTAAATCCATCAAACCTCCCTCCACTTAACCTTCATTCTCCGTATAGGGGGTGTAACCACACCCCAGACTAATAAAAACATACATGAAAAGTTGCAGAATGAAAAATTTCCAAAATTCTCATAGGAATGCTATCTGTGACGTACTTCACAAAAAATTGAAATTTTTATATATTCAATTAAATTTTTTAATCTTTACATACCTAGCGTCATGAAAATAAAAAAAATTCCAGAAATACTCACGCAGTCAAAGTTTTTTTTTCCCCATTTTGCGCTGAAAACATGCAGGAGGTGCGATTGCACCCCAGTACAGGGTTAACACGAGGATATACGTACGCAGAGTGAAGGTTGAAAGAATAAAAAAGAAAAGATTTAAAAAGGGGGGACCAATCCATGGACGAAGTATAGTCTTAGAGCGGTTATTCTCAACAGTTACTCGAGGAGCCAGTGGAGGGAGGAGTTTTAGAGGGTAGTGCCAATTTGGGGAGTCCCTCACTTTCCTGGGATTGCGGTGACCCCGAGGAGCTGTGCATACATGCATTAATTCATGATTCTTCCGAGAAAGGGAATTCAGATAGGAATAGAAAGAAGAATTGCTTACCATATGCAGATAATATGGTAATTATACTAGAAGAAAAGATTACGAGTCTAGGAACATATTTGAAGGGATACTGAACGCGAAGAAAAATAAAATTCGCGAAATGGAACGAGAAAGGAATACTTAATTACAGGAACGCAACCGTGAATGTTGCCGTAATTATATATTACTCGAGCTAGGATGGAGAAAAACCAGGGGAGGAGTTCGATATCCTGGAAGGGTTGAAATCGTCGTGTGCATTCTGCACCGATGCAACGAAGCTACGCGACGGACGAAATGTTCCGTGGTGTCGGGTCGAGTCGGGTCAGGTCGGGTCGAGTTGGGTCGCGCGTGCACACAGAGAGAGCATCGGCCGCATTGTGCGCATAGGTGCGATGCACTTTTGCGGACGTGCCGCATCCCCCATTGTTGTGCCGGTAGCATGGACACGGATTCACCGCGTTTCACGGCGAAAGTAGACACACGGAAAAAGAGATAGAGGATGGAAAAGAGGCTAGAAAGAGCGCCCGAGAGAAGAAGAAGAAGAAGAAGAGTGCAGAGAGGAGAGAGAGAGAGCGCACCCCTGGCCTACATAATCCGCGGGCAGAAGAATTTCCCGCGTGTTATACGACACCCAGGATTCCACTTTTCTTTCCCCTGAATTCCGGCACCGTGCTCTCTCGCGAGCTTCGGACCGCTTTTTCACGCAAAGCTAGTTTCCTCGGTCGCTTCCCATTTTACTCTGACCCGCTGGATTATAAACACGCTGACTAATAGCGACGCGGACACGCCTTCGCCAAAGCGTAATGGCAGAGACCTAGATACTATCCAGGGAGCCGCCAGGACAGAAACGTGCTCAACCTCCGACATTTTCGATGATTTAACCCTGAAGTGGCGCCTTGTTTCCTCGTATTCATTGCATAGTAGACTGCGGACTTTTATGCATTTATAAAGTAATTAACCGACGAGGTAACATATTCAAGCCGATTTTGGTGAAACTTGTGCTAGACATAGTTCTTCGAAAAATATTTGACACGTGTTTTTTTTTTATCAGCAACCATCCGCATTGAAGGGGTGAAAACAGTCCCCAAAGTTGCTGGTAAAAACCACATTTTTTGAGATATCTTTTTTTTAACTAGTGTGGTTTTAATGGAAAATTCAGTAGCGCGAGAAAATGTTATCAAAAGTTACTTGTTTAAACAAAATGTGGTTTCGAGCCCCAACTTTGAGGGCTGTTTTCATTCCTTCAATGTGGATGGTTGCCGATAAAAAAACACGTGTCAAATATTTTTCAAAGAACTATCGGCTTGTGTAATTTGAATATGTTCCCTTGTAGGTAGACTGCAGATTTTTATGCATTTATAAAGAAATTAACTGAGTGAAATGTAGCAGTGTTGAAAAACAATAACACAAGTACTGTCTCCCAATTTCTATCCATTCCCTCCTTCCCATTCCAAATATTAATGGCGCGAAAATTATTTTTGATCTCATTAAGTTATGCTCGACTAAAATTTAATTTCAATGAGGTAGTTGTAACCTAGCAAAATTAATGTAAACTAATTGCAAGGTAGACAGCAAGTGATATTATAACATTATCATAAATTGTATAATTTGTAATGCATATGCTATACAAACCTTATATGGTTTAAAGCAATAAATAAATAATAATAATGAGAAATATAAAAACATCTAAGAACATTTCTATAGTGTTCTCAAAGTAAATATTAAAGGGTGAGAGGAATTTTTATTTAAGTACTGCTTGCCACAATCGACGCAGAATATTTTTATTTAAAGATCCACAGTGTAATTGTTAGTAACGCTCGACAACACGTCAAACAGTGAATCCCCTGTAACAACGAATTCGTTCTACATTCACTGCACGTGTTTTCCGTGTTTATTATCTCAGTGATTACGACTCGAAAACTATTTGCAACGTTTAATTTGGCGAGCGTCGATAAAATAGAATTTCGAGGTATAAAAACGAAGCCTACGGGATATATCGTGGAGCGAGCTGTTTATCGAAGTATTAATTAAACGTAATACATATATCATCGGGACTCGATTCCGTTAACGGGGGGCCCGCTAATCGCTCCGTATAATCTGAACCTTGCCAATTCGACATGTATAGAGATCCCGCGGATCCGGTCCCGTCGTTATCGTCCTCTGTAACGTGGCCGATATTAACGGCGAATTTATATTTCGAGTTCTAGATAAATTTACGGTGATTTACGGCCCCGGCGTGTACCACTCTTCTCGACGGGACGGGACGGGACGGGACGGGACGGGACGCGACACGACGCGACCTATGTCACGTTATTCCGTTATAAATACGCGGCTCGATTCGATGATCGCGTTAATTAATTTGTTCATTTGCTCGTTTGTCTGCTTCGCGTCCCTTGGTCGCGCGATTAATCACGGAAATGTTTAACATAACTCGCTCGCTGTCGCCACCGCACCGTCCCGTAAAGCTTTCAGATGGTGGCCGTTAATCGGCCCCTTTTGCCAAATCGTCGCTGAATTTCGAACCGTATTTTGCAAATTTTCCGCCCGATTTCTGTATCCGAACAGTAACTGTAACCTCGGGACGAGTCGGGAACGGATCGGGCCGGACCGAACGGGACCCGAAAGTGTTGGGAACCCGAACGATATTTCGGGACTAGGTATTCGGGTTTATTAAAATGGGTGTCTGGAAGAAGGCGTAATTTTTAGAAAAATCGAACTTTATGTTCCGAACTTATTTTGCTTTAACATTTAATAAAAACAAACCGTTAAAAAAGTCTTTCAGTTTTCAGTCTTTTTCCAATGGAAGAAGGGCCTATGTCAATTTCAACTGGTTTTTGTTATTAAATGCGCTACAATATTTACAAAAATTTAAAAGCCCTCACATAGGCTTTTCTTCCAGACACCCATTCAAATGTGGCCTCAGATTTTTTATTTTTGAAGGATTTTCAAATTCCTCAGTATGAAATAATATTTCCCGATATTTTCGAGACTCGTCGACTGAAAAAAATTCTCAGCCCGACCCAACCTGACATTTTCGCAACCGTGTACATTTCTTGATAATATGTATAATGTGTATACATATATTTATGATATACAGGGTGTCCCGTAACTGGTGGTACAAGCGAGTAGGGAGTGATTCTACGTGAAAAATTGAATCGAAAATTTAAAATAAAATTTTTTCATATGACGCTTTATTTTCGAAAAAATAAGTTTGAAAATGTATCGAGTACGCGTGTACTTGATTTAGCTTCAGTTCGACGGTTTCATTGTAGATCACCTCCATTCTTGTTCGTAAACGTTGTCAATGGATCGATGGACAGATTTCCAGAATTCGTCTAATTTATGAACTGTTGGAAGTGATGTCCACGGTGTTGCAAACATAACTGTGCTCTCATTATTAAATTGCATCGAACGTTTACGTAAATTTTCAAACTTATTTTTTTCGAAAATAAAGCGTCATATGAAAAAATTTTATTCTACATTTTCGATTCAATTTTTCACGTAGAATAACCCCTTACGCGCTTGTACCACCAGGTACGAGACACCCTGTATAATAATATTTTTCGTGACCGGACACTCTGTTCATAGTTCATAGTCACTCTCAGAACTTTCAGGTCACTGTAGAGCGACCCGAACTAATATCGAGAGCAACTCGCGCGAGTTTTAACTCCAGAATTTTGTCAACTGGTACCGGTTTGCGTAGTCTGCGAAGAACCTTGTTCCCTGTCACAGCTCGGGAAATGTCAGCGTGTTTCGATCGGGCCGATCCGAACAATTCCGGGCTCGTAACGCGGTGGATCCGGCTGTCCCGACAGAAATTGGACGCGAAACGGTAGAAATGAAAAAGATTTCGTTATTCCGGCGGCGCAGGCGCTCGTTAACTTCCATTGTTTCCGTCTTCCGCTGATGCCGGGGGGAGGGGGAAGGGGCAACGGCGGCTGGAATTGCACGATGGTGGCTGGGAATTCGCGTGAGCTCGTAACTCGCTAATTTCTTCGAAACGCGACCAGGACACGTCCCACGTTTTCTTCGACGTGGTCGTGACCCCGAGTCATTCGTTAATTCCTCTAAAACAAAATGGACATTCGGACCACTTGCAAAAAATATCGGGATGACAGAGAAAATTGATTTTTCGAACCCAGTTATAGAGTCTCCCAGCAGAATTTCGCAAACGCGATATCATCGAACGCCTCGGGGCGATTACGCTCGCGGAGCCGGAGGAAAAAATGATTATTTATTGCGCGATTAAATTTTTTGTAACGCGAACCTGCCCCCTCTTTCCCCTCTGCCCCCCCTACTGTTTTCGCCGTGGGAGGTGATTCACATTCTACTGCATTCTTCGCTTTATTGATCATCGGGACGCGTGTTTGCGTCGTGGCGCGAGCGTCCGCGGATATGCGGAGTATCCTGTCACCGGTGACGACAGAGTGATATCATTCGATGCCGCGGAATAGATAGTCGAGTCGGACTCGCCCTCGAACGACTATATTTAAATTATTTCTAAGTTGCTTACCACAGTTCCATGTTATTGGAAGTTTAATGAATATGTTTTAAGAAATTGATGAATAAATGTTTCAAGAAATTCATAAATAAATATGTTTTAAGAAGTTGATGTACGAAGCAGCGAATGGTCTCAACAATTATTAACCTTCCGTATGCTATGCCGGGGCCATTCGTGACCCTTCGCGGTGGGGATAAAGTCGAGCTACCATCAGTATGTATAATTTCATTCCGATGTAAGACGACATTTTTTATCTCGAAACTAGAAAATTGCTATCCCCCTCCTCTTCTTCTGAAATTGTTGCCCCTCGACACCCCTTAGGGTCAGAAGGAGGGTGTATATTATAGTCCGGGGAACTGGTGGCCCATGGGGCGCACACTGTTTCTTTCCCCCACTCTCAGTGCCTACCAGCGTCCCCCACCATTCGACTGGTATCCTATGAAAGAACTAGCGTGCTCTGGAGGTACAGCGAAGGAAGAAGTTCTATGTCGTAGTCTATCCTTTTCCAAGATATCGCTGATTACAGTTTGCCACTGCATTCGAAATACGACGAAAGCCGGTCTCGAGCCATCTCCTTATATCGGACTCAAACTGTATCAGTGAAATATCGGTCTAACAAGGGACCATATTCAAGTTACACAAGCCGATTTTGATAAAACTTATGTGAGATACAGTTCTTCGAAAAATATTTGACAAATGTTTTTTTTTGTCCATCCATATTGAAGAGGCGAAAACAGCCCTCAAAGTTGCGGGTGAAAACCACATTTATCGAAATATCTCGGAAACCAGAGGTCGAAAAAATCTAATTTTTTTTGTAACTAGTGCGGTTTTTAATGGGAAATTCAGTAGCGTCAGAAAATTTTAACAAAAACTATTTGTTGAAACAATATATAAAAAAAATTCGATTTGAGTTTCATAAAAATCGGCTTGTGTAACTTGAATATGTTCCCTTGTTAAACCGATATTTCACTGATACAAATGATTCCGTCATTGGCGTAGAACTCGAGGGTTAATCAATGGTGCACCGAGGGTTAAGACAATGTCTACCGAATTCAACCATCTCGAATGCATTTGCGCACGCAATGAGAATATTTCCAACAAGAAATATCGTAATTAAGGGGTTACACCACCTTGGCGCTCGGAAAAATAGGTATAAAAATAAACTTTTTTCTTGACGTTGCCATTAAGTATATAAAATTATCTTTATTTTACACATATACATATATAGTAGTTTTATGAACAATTTACAATATTAACGATTTAAAAAAATAAAAAATGGCGGAGATTTAAGCCGATAAGTAGGACCCTCTTTTGAAAATCCTTGCTGATGGCGTACTTCATTTCTCTGTTAGGCATCGTCTAAAACATAATAAATACATTTTTTCTTATTTAAAAGAGTAATAGCTAAAATGTGACGTAGGATTTTTGTGATTGGGTGCCATGTTCGAAAGTTATCAATTTTTTCAACTCAAAATTTCGATGCAAATTCCAGTTTTTTTTTTCAAACAGCTGTCATTTCTACGAAAAATTGTTCCTACGTCACATTTTAGCTATTACCGTTTTAAATAAGAAAAAATGTATTTATTATGTTTTACACGATGCCTAACAGAGAAATCAAGTACACCATCAGCAAGGATTTTCAAAAGAGTGATCTACTTATCGGCTTATATATCGGCTTATATAGTCAATATTGTAAATTGTTCATAAAACTACTATATGTATATGTGTAAAATAAAGATCATTTTATATACTTAATGGCAGCGTAAAAAAAATGTTTATTTTTATACCTATTTTTCCGAGCGCCAAGGTGGTGTAACCCCTGAAGTTGCTAGTGTATCTGCCGCTTTACTACACGCCGATCGCGTGCGAATCGGACGGTTCAAGGCCGTAACGGATTCGCGGAACGTTTCGCAGCGAATCCTCTTTCGCGTCAGTCCTGATCTTTGTCCGAGGCTTGCAATGCGTGACACAGAATGCCCGTTGGCAGAATTCGATTAAAGCCGACGGTAATGGCAACCATACGGGGCTCCGTGCAGCGTGCACGCTTAATCCCTTCTGCCAGCGGAGCAAGGAGGGAAGCCCCTGCAGGTATTTACTTACCTGGTTTGATGTAACCAATAACGTTGACTCTACGGATTCGTTCGCTCGCCAAGAGAGAGAGAGTGAGGGGGAGGGGGGAGGAGTAGAGAAAACCTCGGACAAGCACGGTAATGCCGTTTAATTGAATTATTCGCCCGGCGACGGCTGTCCTTGTTCCACGGGAACGCCGGCCCGAGCTTCGCTGCCTAGCAAATTGGGCTTTGCTCGTTCCTGGGTCTCGTTGCCAGGACGACCAAGACGATCCGACCACGAATACCGGGGTTTACTGTCATCCACCAGCCGACTAAAAAATAATTAAAATCTACCGTAACCCGGGCTCCAATGGAATTGTACGTTCTCGGTTTTACATCACTTTCGGAACGCTTATCTCGACTACCGGGCAAGGTATCCGCACGAAATAAAAAGCAAATGCCAGATACAGATAACCTCTGTTTTACATAATTTTTGCAAATTTTTCAAATTTTAGGCCACCCCTTGATACTGGAAAAAGAATTATAAAATGGACAAGGACGTTTGATCCGAACTCTTGGGATGCAAAAATGAGAGCGCGAAACCCTCGACTTTGGGAGAGTGTTTCTCGATTGTAATACGAGATGTCCGAGCGAAATAAAAAGCAACAATTACACAAAAATTTCCCCTATTTTGTACGATTTTTCCAAAATAAATACAATTCGAAAAAAATGTCTGATACTCGAATCATCCGGTTTCCCGGCGTAATCCCGGGAAAAATCAAAGAAGCCACGGCAATTCATCGTTGCGGCGCGGCGAGGCGCCTCGCTCGAAGATAAAGCGCGTCTTCTCTCGATTGTCTCGGTTCTCGGGAGATAAATTAATCAGACTGCAGAAGCTATGCGGCACGAGAGATGCGCGCAGAAAACGGTGTACTCGTAGATACGGGGACGGACGGGAGGGAGAGAAGGACTTGTTACGTATGCATCAGAGGAGCGAGGCGGTGTCGTCGGGACGAGTCGAGCCAGTAGCTCTCGAAAAATTGAAAAGAACCATTTGAACGGTCGCATCTTTGACGACTCTCGACCTTGGAGCTCTGCCTAACCGGCGCGGCGCGTCCTCTTGCGTTTTCAGTTGCGCTGCAGTCACGTGTCTGCGTCCGACGACCTTTTGCAACTCGCCTGGAAAGCTTTTCGCATTCTTCTCGCGGCCGTTTTTCATCGGTCTGTGTCCGAACCGCGTCTCGTTCCGTTGACGTCTTCCTGCGCCTTTCTGGCTGCCGGCCCGACCCGGCCCGTACTCTTCGTTATCGATTCGCGGAAAACCTCCTCCGCCGTTTCATCTCGACGCCCCTCCTTCGCCCCTTTCCGTTCCTTGCTCTCTTTCTCTCTCTCTCTCTCTTTCTCCCGTTTCCGCCTTGTCTGTCCAGCTCGCCTTGTCTGTGTGTCTGTTGCGCAACCAGCCAGCAAAAATCTGTCTAGAAATTCCTCGTACTCGAGATCCTTCGTTAAGCCCCGTTTCGATGCATACGGAGCCCTCCTTTCCCCTCTCCCGCTGACTAAAAGCGGCGAGAAAAATGCGAGAGAGGGACAGAGGATGTTCCGTAACGGGCACCACTGTCGACTGAATGTCCAGCGTGCCAGTTACACCGAATCCAATCGGATTGGTCGTTAGACCACCCGCTTACTCCTTCAGAGGCCGAGGATAATTAAATCAGCCCGTGTCCGACCGAACGGAACATTCATTCCGATCCGACATGGTTGAAAACTGAATTTCGAGTCGAATCGACGCGGCGGGTACCGTGTGTAATCGATACCGGAAATTTCGACTTCTCGATTTTTGGTTTATCGATTCGATATCGGTTTTTCTGAATTCTCGGGGAGTGCCAGATATCCGAAAGAAACAAAAAGCAACAATTAAACACACGTTCCCTCTATTTCGTGTAATTTTTTTCAACTTGCAGGCCACCCCTTGATACTGGAGAAAGAATTATAAAATGGACAAGGACGTTTGATCCGATCTTTTGGGGTGCAAAAATGAGAACGAGATACACCCTCAACTTTGGGAGAGTGTTTCTCGATTGTAATACGAGATATCCGAGCGAAATAAAAAGCAACAATTACACAAACATTTCCCCTATTTTATACAATTTTTCCAAAATTTTCTATCGCTTGTTCGGGTCACGGATAAACGATGAATCAGCCTAAGACAAGGTTCCGCATAAACGAATCGAAGTGGAGTGGACCGAAGTCTCGAGCGGAATCGGGATGGTCGGGGGTCGGAGGAAACAGAGATTCCCAAGGGAGGACAGTCTGCTAGTTTTTCATTAACCGAGCCGTGATTCAAAGGGGTGGTCCTCGGGGGGGGGGGGGGGGCAGATAAGACGAAGAAGCCGAAGAAGGGGCAGTCTTCTTTCAGCGAAGTTCACCGCGGTCTTTCGTGCGTGGAACAAAAGGCTTAGTGAAGAGTTTGATCGTCCGGCCATGGTGCCGCCGCCGGGACAAAAGCAGCCTTTCAAACAGGTGGACGAATGAAAACGATACTTTCGAAAGCGAGGAAAGTGACTCGAGTCTCCGACGTGTACCGGCCATAGAAATTTTTCCCTTGGAAAACGAATAATGGGATTGAATATGCGAGACGCCGTTCGAAAAACGATTTAACGCGAGAAACCGAACTTCTTTCGCTTAATAGAAAAATTCCAAAAATTGATTCAGATATTCCCCCCCACCCTCACAATCCTTGTAACACAATACCTCTATTGAATAAAGAGCAGTTCATTTAATAATTTACAATAGCATCAGTTTTTTCTAGATTTCGGTAATTATTACAGATCTTTATGCATTTTGAAAATTTTAAAAAAAAATGCTAGAGTATAGAACATGACAGAATTGAATACGATTTTGATTTATATCAGACCTCCATAAACTACCACCAGTGAAAATATTTAATTAGATTCCATTTTCTTGATAATCGTCTCCAATAATTGCATAAACATCTGCAGTCTAGTAATTGCCGAATAAAAAATATGTGGTTGTAGCATCGATTCATATTTTCGGAACAACATAGGTGCACGAAAAGGAACATGGTTTCAGAGAATCGAGCGGCCCGGTTAGTCGCCGAGCTAACCCTTACATTAATAGCCAGCCGCGTAATTATCGGTCCTTAATTATGCCGCGCAATTAGCGAGCAATCGAGGCGGTAACGTTCGGGGCCATTAAAACGGAATAGACAACAGAGTCCGTGCCGCGCAGCAGGTTCCTGCGTTCCTGCGTTCATTGCTGTCCCCTGTAAACGTCTCTTCATTATTATTTATTATCGGATCGGTGCCGTCCGCGCCACCCCGCGATTGCATATTAAAATTGGATTGCGAGCGTCCCGTCTGAACAACAATGCCGGAAATTGGGTCATCTGGCCAGTTGGACCCTCGCAGCCGTTCCTCCGCCGAGCCCCGAAATTACCGTAGGAGTCTCTATTGTTATTGTTGTTGTTGTTCTTGTTCAATTTTAATATCGAAGCGCATTGTCCCAGACACGATGCTCACCGACGGTGTTGCGCTTCAATTTTCTACTGATTACCTAATTCAACGGGGTGCGCGCGGATCCTCGCAAAAAGTTCAATCACCGTTGATCGAAGTGTAATTCCATCGTCGATCAGCTATTTAAAAACGAAAAATGTCCCGAGCATCTCTGGGATCCGGTACAGGTGATCGTAGCCGTCGCAAAATTATGGCATCGCAGATTCGCTAGTTTCTCTGCTATCACAGATTCGCTATAGTTGGCCGTCGCATTAACGCGCAAGATAATCAGGACTCGTTGTTCTGCAAACTGTCTCTATAACTACGAATTTCGTACACTTGTCGATCTACACGAATTACCTTGTTGCAATCGCCTGGTAAAACACACGCGATTACTATACCGGAGATTACGCGTCCCCCGAGGCTCCCATAATTTAATACACAATTTTTTTCACTCGGAGTCGAGCAACTCTTTGTCGCATCTTTGATGTGTTCGATGCTTCAGTGTGGACGTAACTTTAGAAACCACACTACATATCACATTGATTTATGAATCCTTCAATTTTTTAGGTCAGGCCTGTTCAACCAGAGTCGCAGGATGAGGGGAGGGTGCACGAATTGAGGGGAAATAGTTACCCTCTCTCTTCTAGTACCGAATTAGGGTGCGGTTATAGTGGAGCGGCGAGCAGCGATGATAGCGGCGCAGTGAGCAGCGCGATGGAAACAAACAGATGTAATTAAATGAAAAAGAAAAAGATAGAAAAAAGTAACAAAAACATACTACTTTTTCTATCTTTTTCTTTTTCAATTAATTACATCGGTTTGTTTCCATCGCGCTGCTTACCGCGCCGCTATTATCGCTGCTCGCCGCTCCACTATAACCGCAGACTTAGTCATGTGAAATTGTGACTAACGCGTCACATGTCTGGGCCGTGGCGGCAACGTGGGGGAATTGCATAGTAGAAGGAGAAGGTAGAGTGGGGATACAAGTCTTAATCTGGCGATAGGGCCCACGAGCCATATTTGGCCCGTTCCCACAATCCTTCATTCTGCTGCGGTGGGAGGTGACATTCCCCCACTTCTTCATTCCGCTACTGTGGGAGGGGTCGTCTCCCACTATTCGCCACGATCGACGGTCGTAGCACCAGAAGTACATGGCATTTGCAGTGGGGGAACGCTTAAGGGTCAAGAGTGGGGGAAAGCTTAAGGCTCAAGTAGTGGGGGAAATCTTGAGGCTTAAGAAGTGGGGGAACGGACTGATTGATTGTGAGGACCGTGTGGCTCGAGACGAAGAAGTTGAACAGGCCTGTTATAGGTAATTGTTCTCAGAAGACATGCCCCCACTTCTTCATTCCGCTACGGTGGGAGGGGCTGTCTCCCACTATTCGACACGATCGACGGTCGTAGCGCCAGAAGTACATGACATTTGTAGTGGGGGAACGCTTAAGGGTCAAGAGTGGGGGAAAGCTTAAGGTTCAAATAGTGGGGGAAATCTTGAGGCTTAAGAAGTGGGGGAACGGACTGATTGATTGTGAGGACCGTGTGGCTCGTGACGAAGAAGTTGAACAGGCCTTTTTTTGGTAATTGTTCTTAGAAAACATTCCCCCACTTCTTCATTCCGCTACGGTGGGAGGGGCTGTCTCCCACTATTCGACACGATCGACGGTCGTAGCGCCAGAAGTACATGACATTTGTAGTGGGGGAAAGCATAAGGCTGGAGTAGTGGGGGAAAGCTTAAGGCTCAAGAATCATTTAGAATCAAGAAGATGTAGAAGGGAAAAATAGCTTCAGTGTGGACGTAGCCTGCGGATATCTGTCTATTAAATCGCGATCACAGTATGTATAACTCGGAGTTCTGCGCGCGGCGGAAAGGCGGTACCGCTGAATTGCCAGGATTTCTGGCCGCTGGTTTCGCCATTTGCGTTTGATAATCGTTCGCCGAGGTTGGTTCTTGTTCGCGAATTAAAACGCACAATGCAGCAGGCGGAGAAACGAAGGTTAATCGCGGCCCGAGCGCTCCGATGCGATGCGATGGAAATTTAAACGGACTACTCTGTCTCTCTCGCCCCTCGGAAAGTTTTCGGGGGGCTCCCTCTCGTTGCTGCCCGGTAATTAACCGTTTGCTCTTCGATTAGTGGATTTCCACGGTAGTGGAACAGCAGCGGCTACGGTTGTACAGGTCCGCGTCGGAATAGCGGAAATCGCGGGTGCAACCGCCTCGAAATGCATCGAACCGAAATGGGAAACGCATGCGCATCGCTCTCTCGCTCACGTCCGCGTACTTTTCCTACGGGAAAAATGGCGGAGACAGCGGTATTACCTCTGTACGGTCTTCTTAAAATTGTCTTTGCGTATAAGAGTATCCGTGACTACGGTTGACGACCTTCCCGGAATTGAAACTGTACTTATTATTATTATTTGTACATAAAAAAATTTCCTCGCAAAACTAGGTATGTTAAGTGGTTTCTCCGAAACAATTTCCATGTAAGTGTAAAAGAAACAGCATGCGCTGTTGTGTGTATGCTGATATGCATGGTCCGTTGCGCGAGGGGGGAGCAGCGTTCCCCAAACAATGTTGTGACGCGCGATCGTCGTCCCGTGTTTTTTCGGAGCAGGATGACGGCTGACCAACGACAACTCGCGCTCTAATGATTTGAAGAGCAGTTAGCGCTCGCGCTCGAAAGAACATGTACTAGAGTAATAAAGGATATCTTTGCCATATGTTTCGATTTTCTGAGAAAACCTTTTCACCCTACATAAGTAACTTTATAATTTCAATCATTTTAAAATGAAAAAAATTTAACCGCTCATTTGCCCGGCAGTGGTAGGTTTAGTGTTAATAGAAGCACAGTGAATGCAGTGGGACACGGGACGGCGAAATAAATGCGCGGGGGGGAAGGGGGGCTACGGAACGGCAAAAGTTGCTAAGACCGCAAAGAGTTAATATCCGAGCGATTCCATCCACTCAGCCAGCCGTTTGGTCGCTCGACGAGGTCCCAGAGACCCTCGGCGAGTCCTCCGACGAGTCTCGTATTCGTCTGAAAATTCATCTCGAACCGAGTAGTCTACCGCGTGCCCCATAACGCCGGCGGTAGTCGCGAGTCTGGCCAGATATAATGGCAGAAGATTAATTTCATTACACGTCGGTCTCGGTCTCGTAAAAGGTAGACGTTCCTTCGAGGAGAAACGGATTTCGATGTTTTCCCACCTCCAGGACCATCAGTGTGTTTCGAAACCTCTGTTTATCTCTCTCGCAGAGTTGGATTTGGAGGCTAATCCTGACGCAGGGAGCGTGGACAGGTAATTTTGAACGAGGCTGCAGCATTCGGGAACACGGGAAACTGATTTACACGAAATTACGAGTGGGAATAACGCTCCCGGCCCCGTGGCCCAAAGAGATAACTCTGTTCGCCGATCGAAATTAAATGCTGTCCGGTCTGAACTGCCTGCTGGCTATTAAATATCCCCTACTCGGACTGTTATCTGATAAGCGGATATCACGGTGGAAACTGTAGAAAAAAGATTCTTCAACGATTATAGCCGCGCGCAAGGGTCCCGCATTAATTCGGATTTTCTATTTCGTTTTGGCACGAACCTTTTCTTCCACTGGTAATCGTGAGCATATTATGTTTATGGAAATTCAATGAATTCATTCGTGCGTATTCTGCAATGAAAATCGCATCGAATATATCATCGAATGTACTCTCTCGTGGTCATGAAGCGGTTCTACAAAATGGTGGAATTTGCTTCGGTTAGAAAGCAACGTTTACAACCGAATAAATGGGACGACCACGACCGTTTCAGTAGAATAGGTCGACCATGGCCAGACCAGTGAAACTATGAAGAATTGTATAAATCATGTAGACTGCAGATTTTACTAATTTCTGACAACTTAAAGCACGTACATTTTAAAACAGTTGGCATATTAAACAGATTCGAGGACACGTCGGTGTGTTAATTTCAGCTTGATAAGATAATTAAAAACTACAAAAAAAATTTCATTTTGGTTTCCAGTGCTATCAATGCAAATTTAATTTTGCATTTTTTATTATGCACGAAGAATAGCAGTCTAATGATCAGATAAGTGAAAATAAGATGACACGAGCAGACAAGTGAAACAAGTCGACCCTTGACCGACAAGAAAAATAAGTGGACCTCGGTCAGGCAAGTGGAGCGGATCAGCACTGGTCAAACAAGTGAAGTGAGTCCACCCATGGTCGGACAGAAAGTACCTTCCCAACGAGGATGTAAGAACGCAACGAAGCACGATACCGAGGGACTAATGAGAGAAGAACCGGGGCAGACGGTAATCCTCGAATTCTGATCTGGATAAGTTTACGCTGGCGTATTTACCCGATCCTCAGGCAAACGGGAACCTAATACGGCTAAGCCGTAAATCAAAGGAACGGCGGAGGCCCCGTTCAGCTCGATCAACAAGCTCCCGGCTCGAGACGATGAAGTTTCAGCCGTTTTCCGGAGGATTTTCCATGGACCGGGCACACGCGGTTTCCATTTCCACTCCTGGGCCATCAGACCCTCGTCCGATCAGGAGAATTTACTCGAATCGAGGGGAGAAAGTTACCCCCTCTCTGTCAGTACCAGATTAGTCACGTGACATTATTACTAACGCGTCACATGACATTGTGACTAACGTCACGTGACCGGGCCGTGGCGGAAGCGTGGGCGAATAGCGTCGTGGAAGGGGAAGAGTAGAGTGTCTCCATTCCGCTGAGGTGGGAGATGATGTTCCCCCACTATTTGACGCGGTCGTATCGTCACAAGTGACGTAAGACTTAAATAGTGGGGGAACGGATTGATGGTGGGGGCCGTGTGCCTAGCGACGAAGAACAAGTTTTACAGGCCTGTTTTAGGTAATTGTTCTTAGAATTAGGCGATTCTGGAAAGGGCCAACGGGACAGCAAATATTTCGAGGGCAATGTGGTCGATTCACGAGAGAGCGTTTCACCGGTTTAACCCGGTCCCTCGTCCATTCCCGAGCGTTAACGAGTAATTAACGTCGCGCGGCACGCCTTTTCATTCTCGCCCGGTTTTTCGGCCACTCGACAGAAATATTGCGACTCGATCGACGGGCCTGAGCGAAGTCACGGGCCACGGCTAATCAATCAGTGTCATCGACAGCCAACGATCGTCAGCGAATATCGATGGATATATCGACGGGTATCGACGATAGAACGGAAGAATGCCGATAGGCGGTCGACGGACTTGCGGTCTTCGGAAAATCAGCTGGAATTTTACCATTTAGTAAAATCCTACCTCGATCTCGTTTGTCCATTATTGCGAAGATTTTGTCGAGCAACGAGCTTTTCAATTTTTCGAAAATATTTTGGCCACTGAAAAATTCCGAAACACGTTGCACAGTACCCTCTGGGTCTATTAAATTTATTTTCCCG
Organism: Lasioglossum lativentre; assembly: GCA_916610255.1. Classification (NCBI taxonomy): domain Eukaryota; kingdom Metazoa; phylum Arthropoda; class Insecta; order Hymenoptera; family Halictidae; genus Lasioglossum; species Lasioglossum lativentre. The sequence goes on along the minus strand of OU744357.1, from coordinate 16,370,588 downwards.
GCTCAACCCCTCCGGTAAAGGCGTCCCACGAAAATCAATTTTATTTTGCCCTCACCTTGTCTGTATCGCTTCGCAATTTTTCCAAAATACCATAGCCGTTGTAAACTCAAAAATCTACAGCGACAGCTTCGATACAACCTCCTAGATCAATCGACTTTCTCGCCGAAAAATCAATCGGGGTAAAGATAAGGAAAATTCCCTACAATGAAACACTACAGCTACTTTAATTTGGAAATTCGTCGTTTCGAAAATGTGAAACCAGAGTACCCATTTGCAATTGAACCAAGTATCGGATTCCGGACCGCGTTTCTTCCCGTGAACGGGACAGGAGATTGAAAAGCTGAATGAAAGACAGAAGTCCGAGCAAGAAAGCGATCGGATCAGGCGGGGCCGAGTCGAAGAAGACTGCAAGAGTGCAGCAAGGTGTAGGAGGGTGGACGGTCGGGAAGAAGAGGAAATATCCGAAGCTCTGACACGGGAATTCTGATGAAACCGGAGCGTGCCAATAGCACGGAAATCAGGAACCTGATGGATTGCGGAGCCGAGTCGGTCGCGTTCTCGAAACTGGCGCTTCGAAAGGCGAGAACCTTAGCCACCGATATTTCCCGAGGATTTACGAGGCACCGGGGACGTGCGAAAAATCGCACGCTGCGAGGACACCTTGCACATACGTTCCTGCGACTCTGGACGACGATGCAGTCCTACGGCGATTGCACCAGCACGGCGCGGCGCGACAACTGCATTTTACGGACTCGATTCGTGCTTCTGCTGACTCGTTAACCCATGTGTCAACAGCCATTTTCAATTTCCTTTTAAAACTTTTTTAACATTTCTGCATTGTACATTCTTATCTTCCTCAATAACCACAGATTAATTTACATTTGAGTCTTGAAAAATTGAGGCTCAAAACTATGAAATGTTTAAAACATCGTTGACAAATTTTTATTATGGACATATAAGTAGGTCAATTGTGCCCATAATTATGTTAGAGGTCTAACGAGTAAGTCACATATTTCTTGTTTCGTGATATTTAAAGGATCACATTTGAAACACTAAATGTTGAAATAACAAGCAGTATCTAACAGTTCATTTTTGACAATATCGTAAAAATTACATTGAATTAATTTAGTCTAAAATAGCGTGATGTGAAATAACTGATAAACTCATTTTTTTTTATTTTGACATTGACCACTTTCATAGTTATGGGCTCAATTGTCTTTTAAAATAAGAATGTTGTTATTCCTTCGATGTTGCGTTGGTTGGGGCAGGAATGGCGAACAAGTGGATCGCGAAGCTATTTTTGACAATTTCAAAAATTCTTTGGAGAACGATTTTCTAACCCCTCTAAAACAAAAAATAAAAATAATTTTCAATCATTTGGTGTAAATATCTGAAGATAAAATTCAAGATTATCGAGGATAATAAAAAAAAAAAACAGTGCGTAGTATACGTATAACGTTTTTGAAAAACGGAAAGCAATGCTACATATTAATAAAATATCCTGTTGATTTAATACGCCCTCCTCCATCGTCACTGTTTAATACACAAGACACAAGTGTGAACGTGTTAAATGTCAAGATCTTATCTACCTACGTAGATCGCGACACATTTTTCAGAAAAAAGATGTCCACCCCTGGGTTAGAGTAAGGGAGACCCTACGGGTTCCCAAAAATTCGTTCGTTTTCGACGCGTCGAGGTTGATCGTTTCGAGAGCGAAAGCGGAACTCCAAAATTTGGGGCTCGAAAAATTATTGCGTTGTTTAAAAGAGGGAGAATAATCTCGTTCGTACGATGGATCGGATAACAAGGCCGCCACGGCGCGGCGCGGCGCGGCGGTGGGACGGTTGCACAACAGATTATTTCTCGGCTGGAACAAGTTGCCGTTCCTTTCACGTCGGCGTCGGGCCGTCCTTGTCCGATTGCGGCGCCGTTGCACCACGTTGCACCACGTTACACCGCGTTGCCCCGCGTTGCTGAGCGTTGCAGAGCGTTGCAGCGCGCCGGCTGAATAAGTTTGGATGCAGTGGCCGATGCAGGAGCCGATTGGCCGTCCAGCCAGGGCTGATCCATTATCGGGAAACTCTCCTTTCGGGCGCGGCCTGGTGAAAGGCCGCGATAAAACCCCTTTTTCCGGCCCGCCGGGAATAGGATCTCGCAGCTTTTGCGACTGCCAGGAAGCGGTGGCCCATCGGAGCCCATCGGCGCCCACCGAGGAGCTGAATTCCATCGGAAAGAGAGCCGGAGAGAGTGTGAGCAGAAGAGAGAGAGAGAGAGGGGGGGCGGGGGGAGAGGAAGAAGGAGAGGGGGTGGGGGCAGAGCCCACCGTCGGGATTCGATTTCGCCGGTGAAATCAGCTTTTATGGCCTGAAAGCACCTGCCTGGCCGACCTTAAAGCCGAGATACCAGATATTTTACTGTCTCTTTTCTTCCCCCTCACCTTCCCCTTCGGCGCGGCACCTTTCTTCTCCACGGCCCTGTCTACCCATCTTTCTCCTTTTTACTCTATGCTCTTCCATCTTGTAGATCGTTCTCGACGTTAATAGCGAAATCTTTCATATTATTTTATCAAAGCGCAAACACGTGACCTAATTCGGGACTCGGCGTAGGCTTTCGTTAGAGTTTCGTTCGGCTGTATTAATTTTTCCAAGATCGGTTTGCCTGCGAATTTTAATAAGCTGGGACGCCGAAATTTCTGCTCCGATGAATTCTTGGTGAAGGAATATTGATCATCGGCTTTTAGACAATTTCGAGTTCTGATCAGAGGATGAACGATAATAGGACTCTTCCCGAGGGTACGGTTAAAATTTCAAGTCGATCGGTCCAGTATTCAACAGCGTCAATTAGTTTGGAATATCGAGTACGTTTCAGCAGGCCATAGCAGAGTCGCCAGATTAGGACTAATGCCCCACTCTACGATGCTATTCCCCCACTCTTCCGCCTCGGACCGGTCGCGTGACGCGTTCCGTCTCTGTCGTGCATTCTTCGTCGCTAACCTTGTCCCCTCAGTCCATTCCCCCACTACTTAAGACTTAAGTCACTACAAATGCCACACACTTCTGTACGACCGTCGCCACAGAGTGGTATTTGTGCTAAAAACCTGGCCAAAAATCGAAATTATATATATTTACATATAGAGCTGTGGTTGCGTCCCATAATAGATAGATAAACATACAGTCTCGTGGTGGACTCCCTATCTATGGTAACCCAACCAGTTACAGGTGCCAGCACTTAGAACCTAGCACTTGTTCGATACGCAGGTCTTTCTTCGCAACATTCCGTTCGAAAGCATCTTTTTGTTGTGATAATTTTTATGTTGGAAGTGATTTTTGTGACGAAACTTATGATGGATATTGTTGCACAAGGTATGTACATTATATTAATCATATTTTTACCAACGTTAAAATCTTTTTATACGTGTTTTTACCGATCTACAAACCTGATTATAAACTCTTGGATTTTCGTTACATTTCTTGCATATATTAGTGTTTTTAAACATATGCAACTCATCGCAACAGCATAAAAGTTACGTGTTGTTAAACTTCAGGATATCTAGAATTACTACACCGCAAAAAAGTTTTCACAAGTTTTCACATTAAAGAAAAATAAAGCTCAAAATATAGCCCTTCTTTTGTTATTTGGTTAATTTTCTTTTTCGTTTGGTCCAGTTTCTGTGGATTCTTGAGAGAAAGCACAAAGCGACTGTTTGTGCCTTAGTTTTACATATCAACAGCCATAAATAAAACTTACTATCACTAGTATGTAGTTGAAAATGACTTTTTTATTCATAAACTGACTGTATAACGTAGGAGAAGCAAGAAAATATTTTTGGCCAGGTTTTTAGCACAAATACCACTCTGTGGCGTCGACCGTATGAAATAGTGAGGTTACGTCACCACTAACCTTAGCGGAATGAAGACACTCTACCTTTCCCTTCCACGACGCTAGTCCCCCACGCTTCCGCCACAGGCCAGTCGCATTGACGCGTTAGTCACAATGTCACGTGACTAATCCGGTACTGGTGGAGAGGGAGTAACTTTTTCCCCTCAATTGGTGCTCCCTCCTGGCGACTCTGGTCCGCAGTAGGGCTGTTACTTTCCTTCGTAGGTCAAAGATTTCGAAACTTTGAAGCTTCGAATTTCGACGAGTCGAAAAGTAACAGCCCTAGTCCGCGGTAGCATCAATTAGTCGGTTTTCGCGGAACAAGTCCGGGGTGAACGACGACTCGGCGGTAATCCGCGGGATGGTACACCGTACGAATAATCAGACAATCGATTAATCCGTTCGACTCCGTAGACCATTGTGGGCAAAGCCTGGCGGCGTTAGGCGAGATACCCATCCGATTATTCCGAGATTAAAACGGCGAGCACACAGAGGAGGAAGGGAGCATTTATCGAAAAAGGATATAAAAGAGCAATGGAGGTTTGCGCGAGGATTTTTGCCAACGGATAATCCATCGAAGCGTTAAAACAGCGTTGAGAGAAAGAGAGTGAACGATCGAAACATCAGAGGGGAGAAGTCATCGGGGGTCGGGGGTACACGGGCCGTGTACGGGCCGGTCGTTATCGGCCGCGTTTAATTCTTGCAGCTTTCAGCGGGACGACACTGAATTCTCGCATTGTGTCGCCGTTCCGGGGGAAAAAACCGAACAGAATCGGCCCCCCGACAGCCTGTAATCTCCGGCGTCGATAATCAATTACAGTCCACTAGGTGCTGGTTTTTATCCGAGCGACATCTGGGACGTCTCCCGCAACATCACGAGCCGCTGGCGTCGTCTCTACGACCATACCTATATTTATACCGAGGTGGTGACCAGAGGTGTGATCAAAAAGAAAGCCTATCAGTTTCCTTCCGAACGCGTAAGATCAGATTTGATGGCTTTGACGATCGCTTCTCTTTGTTTTACATTGTGGAATCGCAGATCATGCTTTTACCGCAAGGAAATGTTACCGGTTGCTGTCCGGCGATTTTCACCGAATAGAAATTTCCAAAAAGGGATTGGAAGAACGACGTCGTCGGCAATGGGACGCGAACCACGGGCCGCAGAGAGAACTGCAATCGGCCGGAAATTGCTGAAAGAACATCCAGCCGATTAGCAATTTATTGCTGCGGTCGGCGCCGTCATCGCGACACGGAAGAAATATTATTAGCCCCGCCCGATCCGCGACCCGCAATATTCCCAGCCGTTTACGCTGTCTACACCGGGTGACCTCAAAATATTAATAACGTCCCTCCGTGTTTAATTAAATAGAAATTCAGATCTCTCGTTCACGCGACCCCCCGAATCGCTATAGTTTCCTATCGAGATGACATTTTTGCCCGAAAAAAATTCGGTGTCGTCTTGACACATCTAACAACGAGTCTGCAAAGTTTGCAATTGATACATGCGACAGTATCTCTTTAAAAAAAATCTGAAACATCGCCTGTCTCGATGGGGAGGAAAGTTCGCGATCCTCCCGAGGGTACATACGGTAGAATCGCTATAACTTCGGATCTAATGTTTACTTTCTATTGAAAAAAATCAAGTATAACCTCGAAACATGTACCAAAAAGTTCCCAAAGTATGCGACCGATGCGCACGCTGGTTTTCCGTGGAAAAATTCCTAAATGTGACTGGACCGATGGCGGATGTTTCGTGCCACCCGGTGGATGGTGGGCGAGCCGAAGGACCGGATATGGGAATGAAGGTTGGACAGCGGGTTGGCAGGACTGCATTGTGGGTGCGTTGGGCGTAACGAAGGGCCGTCGCCCGATGGAGCGATTGAAATGGCCAGGAGTTAACGGAACGACCGAACTGCGAGCCTGCGAGCTACGAACTGCGAACTGCGCGTACCTGCATTAACGAGATTAAAGCCACAAGTACCCCTCGGGCTGGCAGACGGCTGCATTTCACCGTTACCGTCCTCGAGTACCGCAAGGAGAACGAGTCAGCTCGGGGAGGGGGGGGGGGGCAAAGCAAGCGAGAACGTGGCCGTTTGCTCTTGAAACGGCGCAAAATTCCGAGCCTCTCCGGTCGCTACGTAGACCGAGAGCTAGAAAAGATTACCCGACCCTTTGACTGGGCCCCGGCCGACGGACCGGAAAAAGCTAATTGGAAGGATAAACACGGCGAATCCCCGGCCCCCGGAACTCCGTCTGCTCGGATCTGCCGGTACCACCGTCGAAAAACCGGGAATTCGTACGATCCCTCTGGAGAAGGGCGCGAGAAGGGCGTGAATAATCGGTCGGAGAAGAATTCCCGGTCGCAGGGACGACGAAGTTTTCGGAATCGTCTGTTCGAGGACATTTTCTGTCGCCCCGAGCTTCGAACATTCCGGAGAAAACGACCCCGTAGGTACCCCGAAGGTTCCTCGACGGCCCTTGCAAGGTGTCCAAACGCTAAGTCGCATGATAGAGGGCCGAACTTCCGAGGAAAACTGCCGGAACTCCGGTAAAATCCTTCGAAAGGAAGCCAGTCTTTTGCAACTAAAATGACAATTCGTTTCGACGCACGGTTATCCGAAAATTCGGGATTTCGAACGACCAACGTCGTCGTCGCCGTCGTCGTCGTCGTCGAAATTTTCCTGTTTGCACGAGCGACCCTTCACTCTCCCCGGTCCCTTCGCTTGCCGTCGACGGAACACGACCGAGCTTTCGAGGGATTCATTTAATATTCCATGGACTGAATCGTTTATGCCGGGTCTAATAATGATTGGCGTCTGTTTATAGAGACCGTCTCGTGGACCCGCTAAAAGGGAAACCGTGTAAATCATTTCGATCGCGTTTTTTGGCGACGTTAGACCATCGGACGCCGAAATTAAGTGGACCGCTCCTGGACACGCGAGTGACAACCATAAAAATGATAGGCACTTAGAGAGGCACAGACAGTAATAGCAAAAACGAGAATTAATTTACAGTATACGTCGAAATCTAAGCCTGGCCTGGCCTGGCCTCTCCGTACTCCTGGATCCCCCACCAAACTCCTGTGGAGTGTAGCACGAGGTTGGGGAGAGACTAGAAGTGACAATAAGTAGGGACAATATGAAATAGTGGGGAACCGGTACACTGGTGGGGGAGTCGTGAAGCGACAGCGGGGAAGTTGCCCTGATCCGGAGTCACCAGATTAAGAGTGTACCCCCACTCTACCTTCCCCTTCTACGACGCATTGTGTCCCCACGCTTCTACCGCAGCCCGGTCACGTGACACGTTTGTGTACGGTACTGGCAGAGAGGGGGTAACTTTTCCCCTCAATTCGTGCTCCCTCCCCTCATCCGCCGACACTGGCCTGATCCATGCGTTCGATGCAGTTTATACCTCTCAACTTGCTCGCGCTTCGCAAAAGCACTGCACCGGTATTTCGAGATAGCAATACTGCACGGAGATAATGCGATTATGAATTGTACGATCAGCAAAATATTCTGGAGTTTATGCCGGCATAAACATTCGTTCGATCCATAATGTATAAGGTCCAGTTTACGTTTATTGCTACAGAGCAGTCGGGATGATCATGGATCGAGGCAGAAAATGATCGAATCCCTCAAAAGCCTACTTGCCCGGGACGAAATTATGCATCGAGTATAATACACTCGCATAATTCGACCGCAATTCGAGAGTCATTTTATCAATCGCCGTTACATTCCCTCGTACCCGATAATTCCCATCGAATATCTGCCGGATATCGGTAACAGTAGTTAACCGGCCTCTATGTACATTGCCGCAGAGTGGTTCGAATCGAATTTAGTGACATTTTGCTGGGAAACGTTTCGCCTGTAAAAGGCAGCGGGAACGACGAGCTTTGCACCGATTGATTTCTCGCGGAGCATGGAAAGCAGGGGAGGAAACCCTTAATCAACCGGAAAACCGACGGAACGGTTCAACAGAGTATATTTTGACTCGAGAAATATTTTCTCCGATCCATTAATTGTTTCGTAATCATACTCGAGAGACGATGCACCTAGAATAATTTTCGATAATTTGTTATTTAACACTATTTTTACGGGAGCACTAAAAATGACTGTTTCACTTTATAAAAATAACGAGAATGCGTATATCCAAATTTTTTGCCAAATGTTTCAATCATACAAACTCAAAGAAATGATGTTAAATAATTCCTGATGGAAGCATTTTTAACTTAATAATAATCGCAAGTTAAAGCTATTAGTGTTAATTCAATAATAACGAACGAGTTAATAAAAAACGAGAGCAACAAACTCGGGAGGCCGAGTTTGTTGACGAGACAAGTTACAAACACGACAGTGCGAATGCGAGCGAGACAAAGAGTGAGAGAAAGGAATAACGAGAGAAAGAGAGAGCGAATGAAAGCAAATGTACATAAGGAGTCAGCGAAATGCGAGAGTGTCCTTTTTTGGGTGATAGCGACAGCGAATCGAAGCGAGCAGCGAATTTTAAGCGACAGCGATATCGGGTGTAAATCGTGCATCAGCGAATAAATATACAGGGTGGTCCATTTATCTTGAGACAGTCAATTATTACGGAACCCAGCAGGAATATGAAAAAATATTTTATAAAATATTCTTCACATGAAGGGGCACATTTAATGGCGCTATGCCCTTTTTTCCATAATGGCCCTTTAAGGGTCGCATGAAGGGCAACTTCTTTTTTTCAAATATTTTTTATTTCATATTCTTATTCAACATCGAAAAATAATAATATTTCGTATAAAACATTTTTTTCCTGAACTTACCTTATCCTTTAACGTACGGTATCGATAAAAACTGATAAGTTCAGGGAAAAAATGTTTTATACGAAATATTATTATTTTTCGATGTAGAATAAGAATATGGAACAGAAAATATGGGATTCCATTTGAAAAAATGAAGTTGCCCTTCATCTGACGCTTAAAGGGCCATTATGGAAAAATGTGCATAACGCCATTAAATGTGCCCCTTCATATGAAGAATATTTCACATAAAAACTGTTTTAATATTCCTGCTGGTTTCCGTAATAATTGGCCGTCTCAAGATAAATGGACCACTCTGTATGTTTATTTGTGCCGTCAATACGATAGTTTCTTACATACCACACTCTGTTCCTACATTAGTGTTAATTCAATAATTTTAAACTGAAAATATCAGTGTTAAATTACCTAGTGTTAACCGCAAAATTTGCGGTTCACCGCCAGTGACCTATCAATAACAACATCGTTTCTCTCACGCAACAATTCTCGCGCGTGTAAAGGCTCATGCGAAAACCGTGTTTCTTTGTCAGCCGTTTTCGGGATCGTGTAACAGTGTAACCGGTGTTGCACGGTTTTTCCTTGTTGGAAACATCGCCAACAGCCCAGGAATCCCGCAAACTAGCAGAGCCACGCGTGAAAAATTACAGAGCGCAACACACGGTTCGGTGTCCCGGATATTCGCGTATGAAAAATCGGGAGCCGCTAGCGCTCGGCTTTTGCGATAATGAAAACAAATATTTGTCGCTTGCCGGGGATCGGGACAGGGGGGGGGGCGAACGAAAAAACAAACGTGGATTTAACGAATCCGCGGCCATTTCCACCGTTTACGTCGGATTTCAGCGTTCAGATCCCTTTGTCTAAGCGAATATTCGCGATATTCGCTTTCGGGGAGCTAAAAGGCTTTACCCGTGGCCTGACACACTTCTGTCTTCAAAAATTAATTCTGTTCACAGTAAAATTGGTTCCTAATTTTGTAGAAAAACATGTGATGCATTTCGTAAAATATTTTAATCAGCAACCAGAAGCTTTTTAATAATGCGCTTAGAAACTTTCGTTTTATTACAATCTCAAACGAAATTATTAGATAACGTTACTGGGGATGACTTGTTGGTTCACAATTGAAATTGCTGTTACTGTTGAAGGAGCCATTAGAAAGTCTTCAGCCATAAAGCGTAGCCAGACTAACTAAGACTTGTGTCCCCACTCTAACTTCCCCCTGTACGACGCTATGTCTACGTATACGTGACGCGCTCAGTCTTATTCAAGCATATGTCACGTGACTAACCCGATACTACTGGCAGAGAAGGGGTAATTGTTTACTCTCAATTCAAGTAAATTCCTCTGATCTGCCATAGACTTTCAAAAATTATGAAATAATCGTCGGTAGGTAATGTGTTAAGGATGTTCTGAAGGTATGTAAAAACGCAACAAAATTTTTGAAAATTTGACATGATATAATTCTTACTAAATTAATGCAATTACCAAAGTTTGGGTTCGATTCACTGCACCGTTTAAGAATTGTAGCAACTTAAAGTTTGCACATTTTAACACGTCTTCTTATGGAGAATTCATAAAATTCCACTTCAAACCCTATTTAAACCTTGAAAAACACAACTAGAAACTCCAGTCTTTTTTATACATAGTAAAAATGATGTAATTAGTTATGTTCAAAATTTATTAGGATTCACTACATAAACAGTTACAGAGCAAAAAATTATAAACTGTTACAAAACGTCAAATTTATCGTGTTGTCATCTCAATAATAACCATGAATATTGCTTTTCGAAGTATTTTTAATTTGTTTAAATATTTATTTTTAACTTTTTATATTGAATATCACAAATTTATTACATATCTTGAAGTTCAAATCAGAGGGTACAATTATTCGCAAAATTCACTTACAATTTTTTATAATATGAAGACAATTCGATTAAAAAATAAATATAACATGAAATTCGCTAATTAAACGAAAGCTTTTTAAATTAATCTATTTTTTTAATGCAAAATATACTCATGAATGGCTTTCATTGCCAATATGTTAATGGATTTCGAATTTCTTGTACTTTTGTCTCCGATTATACCTCCAGAACATCCTTAACGTTGGAGATAGTACTAATTTTGCTTGTGAGTAAAAATATTAAGTTAGCGAAAAGAAAGTGGGTACCATCTGGTGGGGATGATTGCTCGTCAAAGTGTTGATAAAAAGGCGCAGGGACCGCGGGAAGATTCGTTCGACGGGCAAACAACTAGACGAGAGCGCGTTCGCCGTCGAGAATCGATCGCAGGGTCGAAAGAAGCGAGCCAAGGAGCAGAACGGTGGCGGCCGCAGCAAGCGGAATTGCGAGAATAGGTTTTGCCCCGCAGAAACGGCGTGTAGGTATACACTATACAACCCGCGTAAAAACGAACTGAACGCGAAACGAAACCGGGGTAGACTCGGTCCAGGTGGAAGCGAGACGACGTTATTTAGGTTAGGGCGCAAGTAGGACAGCCACGGTTAGGACCGAGTAGGTATTACCAGGCAGGAGAGGTCGAGACTACCTATTACACGGGAACAAACGGGTAGACCAGCTTCCACCGTGTAGATAAGAAGCAACCGACGACGGGAACGAGGATGATAACGAGTTCCCCATCCGCGTTACCAAAGACTTCCATCCTGAGACAGCCCCTCGCACGCCGCTGCCTACCGTTTCTCTTTCCCTGGCTGTCCGTGGCCGCGATTCGCTATTAGCCGAATAATCGGACTGTGAAACCTGTTCCTCGAGGAACGACCCTAATCGCTTGGCCGACATAGTATGTAGTCCCGTCAACCATCCACGACTCTTGCGAGGCGTACATTATGGTATGTAGTCCTTGGCTGTAGGGGTCAAACAATTTTTTGAACCTACCCCCGCTAAATTGTCATACTCGGTGAGAAAATGACGTGTCGCATTTTTGAAAATTTTCAAATTTTACCGAAAGGTTTCGAACGTAATTGTAATTCGATGTTCTGGAAATATCGTGACACGTACTTGAGTAAAAGTCTATGTCCTGGATGAGTAATGAGGAGATTTATTATGGATGAGACTTCCAAAAAAATATATAAATGAATCTTTAACGTTCTTGGAAAGCTCTGCCACGATCGAGACATCGAGTGATCGTTTTTTTACATTCGATTAATTAATTTCGTATGTTTCAAGAAATTGATTAGGTGAAAATAGAGATTTTTCGTTTCTGAAGAACAATACCGACGTCGAAATGTGTCGAATATGGGACAAGTATTTCGGACCCGAAGAAAATGGTATCGGTAGAGGTTTATCGGCCGGTCCTCGTATTTCATTCATATTTGATATTCTGTCGCGCGAGTGCACGAATGTCTCGGCCCCGAATAAAGGCCGCTGACGAATAAAGGAAAAAATAGAAATTCGACGATCCGTATCGCCGCGACCCGGAGCGCGGCGGCACGGCGCATATCGCTCTTCCACGCGAGCGAATAAATTAGCGAAAAAAAAAAAACGCTCCCCGTGGCCGGAAAGTATCGATCTGTTCCGCGAAGACCGATGGGAACGGTGGAACAACGTTTTCTCTCGCGTCGTCGAGGTTCGGTCCCAGAGAAAATTGTTGGTTTTCGCCGGCGCGATACTCTAAAAAGACACGGCGCGACCGACCGAGCGGCACGAGTTTATGCAAACGCGCCGTTTCGCGTAGGAACGTGTTTTGTTTCGCCAACGAAAACTTTGAGTCGTCTGTTTGCGATATTTCGACAGGAATCTGTTTGCAACATCCACTCAGAAATCGTCTGTTTTTAATAAATAGGCAAAAATTGTTGAAATAAAACAATTAATCTGGAAATAAAATTCGAATCCAAAAATGTCAGGGTGACGCCTTTACTGCTGCAATAAAACGATAGGGAAAAACTCAAAAACTGCAGAAGTAGCTTCTTAATTACCACGTTCCAGAGTCGCCAGATTAAGACTTGTATCTCCACTCTACCTTCCCCCTACCTACGACGCTGTTCCCCCACGCTTCCCCCACAACCCGATCACGTGACTAATCCTATGTTGACGGAGAGGGGGTAACTCGTTCCCCTAAATTCGAGTAAATTCCCCTCATCCGGTGACTCTGTCACCTTCTGACCTGATCGTAGGTCTAGCGCAGGGCTTCCCCAACATTTTTCCTTAAAAATTTATCATCGACCCCCAAGGGGTCCACCCGGACCGCGTTGAGAACCCCTGGTCTAGCGCATCTGGAAAGATTGACCATTGTACTTTTACACAGCATCGCAAGAAGAGTGAAAGGGGCACGAATTGAGGGGAAAAATTGCCCCCACTCTACCGGTCTCATGCACGACAAGAACGGAACGCGTCACGTGACCGGGCCGCGTCTACAGGGGGGAATAGCGTCGTAGAAGAGGAAGGTAAAGTGGGGGCGCAAGTCTTGATCACTGCTTCTACACTATAATTGTGAAGGTTGCTGGTGTTCCGCAGTTCGACGAAACAGTCTGTTCAGGAAGGACACACCCGTTATACTCACTTCCACCTACCATTTTCTATTTTAATATTAATATTCCTTTTTCACTGTGTTTTCCGATTAGAACTCCACTCCTATCTTGCACAAAAATTGTCTATTGTAATGCGGAAGAGCGGCTGGGAATGAAGTTGCCCGGCCGGTGTACCGGAATTTCGTGTTCTGGCAAAGAGGTTGTGTTTCTGGGACGAGAGATGCGGAAAATAAAGACGCGGAAGAGATCGCGGCCGTTCGGACGTGTCCCCTCTGATAAAGGTAAATCCGCTTACCCGCTGCTCCTGGACGGGTACCACAAATTGCTGTGTCACTCGCGTCCCCAACAATTGGGACGCAACGCGACATTATAATCCGCCGAGGTTTTTCCACCGTCGAACACGCGCGACGCGGAAAAACCCTTCCGAGCAGCAGAAACGATCCCCCAATAATTCCACGGTAACAAATTAAATGCTCGTGCCCTCGAACGTCCGATTAAAATCCAATTAGAAACCCGATGTAGGAGAACCGATTTTTTTTCTAGTCCAACCGACGGGTCGAAAATTTTGAGAAAAATATGCGAGGTAAAGGTAATACGCAGCTATCATACGAATTTTAAATCGCTTCGATATCTTCGATAGTTATCGAGAGAAACGTTCGCGAAGTCACAGGGTTCCACGGTTTCATCAGTTTCCAACTTCGCGAGAGGGAAGGGCTGGAAAGGGCAGTGGAGACGACAGAAATTTCAGATTTCTCTGACAGAAGGGCTTTGATCGTAATCGTCGGAACCGGTTGGTCGTTCGAAGGAAGCTCGTTAGGGCGGAGACCCTTTGAAACAGTTTTTTCGATCGAAGGCAGTGCGTCCTTTGAGGAATCGCGACCGATTCGGCGATAAACCGATCGCAACGGGGATACGCGTGCTCTCTGTGGCCCTTCGATTCCGCAATTCCAGCCTGACAAACCCATTTACGGTCCACGTTTCATCGCTGAGCGTGATTCGACCTTTCAAAGGAATCAATGCCGCGTCGAAAGTCTGCGAGCGGATATTCTCGTCGACGAATATACTCGCGGGAACGACGTCATAGAAGGGCAGCGCTCCACCCTTCTGCTCGGCCAATCGATTTCGCGCGACTGCCCCGTGGCCATCCCCGATTTTTCCAGAATTAACGCGACGACGCGTCCATTACTATTAATTGCGATCAGGCGCAGTCGGGCAACTGCGTCATCGCTGTCATCAATCGAAGGTCTGTTTGCTCGAGGAATATCTCATTTGTTCAACGATCGTAGCGTGCATCGGTATCGACGATAGAGTCGAATCGATTCAAAGAATGGTGAAAAGGATCAGATTCGATAGGGCTACCGAAGAAAACCCTCTGTGACCAGTTTCAAGTCGGTACCCCTAAGAGTAATTACAGGGTGAGCACGGTTTAAAGAATTATTTCTTCTGTTCTGCTCAACAAAAAATTACGAAAAAAATTCATGCACATTCTGCTAAATAGCACACACGACAGTGAATTGTTTCAGAGTTTTTAGTTGCGAAATCGATTTTTAATCCGGAAGCATGAAATTCCGAATTTTATATTCAAGTTTTCAGAGTACCGCGTTTCTATTATGTTAGTTGTGTCTCATCGCAATGAAAACTAACCCAAAATCAATTTGGTTTGGGGGGCACTGTTCGCCATCTTTTCCAGAAAGTGACCGTACATCGGAGCTACATACTAAATCCCGGTTTGGTGGCCACGTCGTTTCTAAATAAAGGTTGCGTGGTCCGGTGAAAGGTTTTTGTTATCGATAGGGATACGCGAGCGTACGAAACGGTCAATAAATAAATATTTATCGTGAAATACGTAACGGAACCCGTCCGCGGGCCGCCGGATATGTACAACGTTCGACCGAAAACTCGCGTTCGATGAGAAAACTTCGATAAGCTTATCGCCGTATTTACTAGCGGCGCGCAATAACTCCGGGAAATATGCGAGCGTTCGATAAACGGAAAAAAGAATGGCGAGTGCTCGCTAACCCGCCGGCCCCGAAAACTCGATCGACGACGAATTATCTCGTCTCGCTGCTCGCCGGGATCCAAAAACGGATTTTCCGGTGCGATCCGTTTCCGGATGCTGTCGAAAGGTCCGACGTGATCCATAATCACCAACATTCGTGTTCAGTCGCGTTCATTAAAGACGCCGCGAGCTACTCTGCGACCGGAAAGCTGCTTGATACGAGCCTGGTAATTATTGCTGGAACGTAGTCGTCATTTTTGAATTGGAGATTTATTGGACTTTTCGGGAACTGGTCGAGACATTTTCAATTTGGTTCCTCCGGCCCTGGAAGTCGGTTTTATTCGATCCCAGTTGTTCTTGTTCGATTCTGATCGGTTCCGTTCGATTCCAGTCGGTGTTCTTCGATCCTATTTGGTTTTATTCGACTCTGGACAATTTGAATCGATCCCAGTCGGTTCTTCTGGTTCAGTCCCGTTCAGCAAGCTTGCGGCTTGCGGCTTGCCCGCGGGTATAGCTAAGGTCTATGTGGCGAGCAGTGTGACGTCAGCGGGAAAATATTGTCATTCGTGAATGGACAATTTAAGGGGGTCATCCCATGTGGCAGATCCAAAAAATCGAAAAAATTTTTTTGCATAAATTGCTTCTATGTATAACATTCCTAGAAGATGCAGGGAAAAAAGGATATTTCGATATTCGAAGTCGTTCGACTGTTATAAACGTATAACGGAGCATCTGTTTGTAACTAACCACTGAAATATCAATCAGCTGGACATTAATTCGTGCTGGAAAAAAGTGCATTCCAATCAACGTGCACTTTGGAGCATTGAGCCAAGACTTTAAAAGCGTTTTTCTCAAACCTGTATTTTTCATATTGGCGACCATGACATCTCAAAAACTACTGAACGGATTTTGCTCAAATTTTTATGGTATAGTCAGCACATCTATAGTTCTCGCCTGTATCAAAATATTTCTATCTGCAATAGTTTTTTTTTTTTTTTTTTAAGCTGAAAGAGACGAAAAAAGGCGAAACTTGGAACTTAACGTTTAAAACCGTGCCAAAAATTCAACTTTCGATATTTCTATATTATTTTGGTACCGGCGATAGTCGCGGGTCTACAAATTAAAATGCCGTTTGATTTTTTGATATCAGATGATCGAAACCTGCGGAATCATGGTCGCCATCGGGGCGCGCAGTGGCTCAGTGGATGAGACTCGCGACTGCGAACTCGTAGTCCCGGGTTCGAATCCCGCCGTCACCTTTGAGATTTTTCTCAAGTGATTCATACTGTAGCCGCCCAGGTGGTTCGGAACCCACCTTAATAAACTGTAGGTCCTATAGCTATAAGTTAGTTATAGATTATAGTTATAAGTTATAGTTATAAGTTATAGTTATAAGTTATAGTTATAAGCTATAGTTATAAGCTATACATATACTATAAGTCGTCGCTAATGACCAAAGTAGTCGATGCGACGTAAAAACACAATATAACTAACTAACTCATGGTCGCCATCAAGCTACTTTTTTTTACACATGAGTGTCTTCTGAACGGTGTAAAGTCGATCCACCTCGTTATTTTGGTTTGAAAAAATTCTGAGAGACTGTTAAAATGTCAATAAATGTGTGGTAAAAATTTCAGGATTGTATGTTTTAAGAGTCCTTAAAAAAAAATTCCTTAAAAAAGCAAGAAAAAGTAGCTCTCACATGGGATGATCCCCTTAAGTCTTGTCTGACGCTATTCTAATGCGAGCGGGCCGATCATCGTTCTATTTCCCTGCCTTCGACCAATGACGACAATACGTGTGTCGAACACATACAACGTTGCCTAAGGAGGCATGGTTCGTCGCCCGAGGAGGCGTGGTTCGTCGCCCAAGGAGGCGTGGTTCGTCGCCCAAGGAGGCGTGGTTCGTCGCCCAAGGAGGCGTGGTTCGTTGCTCGCACGGGCTATATCTGAACGGGACTGCTCCAGTTACTTTTATTTGTCTCTGGGAAATTTGATTGGACCCCAGTTCCATTCGATCCTGGACAGCTTTATTCAATCGCGCACTTAATGACTCGAACAAGAAAACACACGACTGCTCCGTTCAACGACTCGAACAAGGGAACATGTAACTGTTATGCGTGCAGTAGTCTCTCTGAAAGTTGTTCACCGGTATCCGCCTCTGATATACAGGATGTCCCAAAATTCCTTCAACTCCCTGAAATGGGCGGTTCCTGAAGTCATTTGAAGCGACATTTTCCTTTTCCGAAATGTCCGCCGCGGCATTGTTTAGGAATTATTAACGAAAAACACGGACCAATCGGAGCGCGACCTAGACGCGTGTTGGCAAAGTTGGACCGACGCGCCAGCAGTCGTCTGGGTCTGTAAGTCCTTGATACGAGGACTTTCGTCATCGCAGATACGTGGCAACCGTCCGTGTTTATCAATACATCGTGACGTATCAGTCATAAAAACACTAACGTAAACAGTAAGGTGAAGTGCCCTAAGTCTGAACAGTCCAAAAGTGATACCTAAATCTGGACAATTGAATTTTCATAGTAAAATCAGTAATTAAGAGATTAAATAATTATATTATATATTCTGAGGCCTTAGCTACAAGTAGGTGTGAATATTATTTCATTATGACATCAATTGAAATTTAAAAATAAATTCAAAGTTCATCTGAAAACAGTATACAAAATAGTCTATTTACATGCGAATCATGTGCATTTATAGTTCGAACTTTTGTTAGAAAAAAAGATATAATTTAAGCCCTCAGTCAAAAAATAATTATCACGCATAATAATATTGATATTTTAAAATAAATTGGCAATCAAACTTAACGTAAATAATAATTATTAATCCAAATATTAGATGTCCAAGATTAGGACTGTTTTCAAATCTTAGACCAGGGCTGCCGTTTAATGGCTCGCGACGGCCGATTTTCGAAGGCTACGCCCCTCGACCCGGCCGCGCGTCTCGCCCCCCCGTGATGGTCCTAGTACTCGGAGCTGCTCAGGCACGTACCATAGCGTAGGCGCTATTCGTGGCGCTTCAGACCTACACGCGTGTCAATATATTTCCACATTACCATCGAGGTACTATTGCCAATGCGTTTTTTTTTGTTAGTGGTGTCCCCTGTAGGCCTATTCCACTATATCGCACAATAATTTCGGACAACAGCTGTAGAAAATTAATTAGAAAAATAAATTCGTAAAATAAATTTAAAAAATAATTATTAATTTTATTGTTCAAATTTTAATACCATCTGGAATAGCATGATTTTTGCGCATGTTTAGACGTGCTTGGCAAATTGGTGAAATCTACTGGAAGTTTAGATGTGACTAATTAATTTTTTTAATTAATTTTCTACAGCTGTTGTCCGAAATTATTGTGCGATATAGTGGAATAGGCCTACAGGGGACACCACTAACAAAAAAAACGCATTGGCAATAGTACCTCGATGGTAATGTGGAAATATATTGACACGCGTGTAGGTCTGAAGCGCCACGAATAGCGCCTACGCTATGGTACGCGCCTGAGCGGCTCCGAGTACTAGGACCATCACGGGGGGGCGAGACGCGCGGCCGGGTTGAGGGGCGTAGCCTTCGAAAATCGGCCGTCGCGAGCCATTAAACGGCAGCCCTGTCTTAGACCATATATACTTATAGACCCGGCATAGGTATAGTATGTGCATACAATGCCGTGTTCCGAGATTAAAAAATATCTGGTGCCCACATGTCACGGAACGAGATAATTCAAAATGGAGGATAGTGTATGAGACGAAGCACCTGGCTGTTGCGGTATATGTATATTGTTCTTACTATTCTTTTTTTAAATAAAATAAGTTGTGAAGAAGTAAATACAGATTTTATATTATCAACTTCTACATTAAAATTTAACTTTTTCCAAATTATAATCGACAAAACGAGTTAGCCATATTTAAAATAATAAGAGTAAAGTAAAAATGTACAAGTAATAAAATAAAATACATGTATATATGTATATTACAGTTACAGTTTCCATAAATATTTATACAGAATGAGATGCGATGACGATTCCCCTTACCCCTCTCCAACTTCAGCTTCGTGGTTGTACTGCGATTTCTTAACATACTATAGCACTTTGCCCACATAAATCGTCTGCTAGCCGGTTTAATCTTGGAACATGGCAGACTTATCTGCACCGGGTCTATATGTATATATGGTCTAAGTTTCAAATATAAGTACTCCATACTGGGACGCCATGACAGTAGCTGTCCCACTCTAAGCTTATACGCAATATGCTTACGCCTGAAGCCGGACACGTGTTTGTGAATAAAATCAACGCATTGTTTGCAAATTATTTAACTACATGTACGTATAATTAGTCTTCTATTAGCTTGAATAACGTATGTAGAAAATGTATTCCGGTTGTGACGTTAATAATACTTTATGTTTACATCATAAATCTATCAGTATTACTAACTAACCTTAAAAGTTGTATTATGACAAGTTTTATTAAAACAGTAAATGAAAATTAATTATTCATGTCGGTATAATTCTTAAAAAAATGTTTTTTCAGATTGTAAACTTGCTTTAAAAATTAAATTCTACGATGACAATCACTAGAAGTAAAACTCTTGATCCTAGTCAAAAAAGAATTAATAAGTATGATACAATACAAATTAAAAGTAAGAGCAAGCCAAAAGTCTTCATAAAATTTAAAGATATTATTAAAAATGACGGATTGAAGGAAAATAGAAGATTGAATAAAAATAAAAAATTGAAGAGAGTTGAAGAATCTCATTCCATTGAGTCCATCGTACAAGCTCTCAATGCAGTGGATGGTGGGTTATCGTTCAGGGAAGCTGCTAACCTGTATGAAATTCCAAAAAGCACATTGCATTCAAAAATGAAAAATTTAAGTTCTGTGGATGCTAAGAAAGGACCACCAACTGTACTGTCTAAAACAGAAGAAGATGACATAGAAAAATGGATTATTTACTGTGCCGAGCAAGGATTTCCAGTAACAAAAGATATTGTATGTGATCAACTTCAAAAATTTATCACTTCAGAGAAGAGAAAAACACCTTTTAAAAATAACAGACCAGGCCACCGCTGGTTTAATGGATTTATGAAGAGACATACAAACCTAAGCAAACGAATCGCACAAAATCTTACTGCAAAAGAACGTCAGTTTCTGAAACTGATTTGAGGCTTTGGTTTCATGATGTTGAAAGCAAAATGAAAGATAAAGGAATACCCTTAACTGATCCTAAAAGAATATTCAACTTGGACGAATCCTCTTTCATGCTTGTACCAAAAGAAAATAGTGTTTTGGCAGAGAAAGGTGCACAAGTAAAAAGAATTGTTTCAAACAATGAAAAGGGCTGTTTAACAGTATTGTTTACAGCATCTGCTGAAGGGGTAATTCTACCTCCAATGATCATGTTCGATCTAAAAATATGTCCCCAAAAAAGAAATCTTACAAAAGATTCCAGAAAGCTGGGGAGTAGCCTATAGTGATAATGGCTGGATGACAGCAGAAACTTTTTTCCAGTTTATAGCAAATATTTTTGTACCTTGGCTGAAGAAAAATAATTATCAATTCCCTTAACTTGCCTTTGTGCAAGTTTTGTGTAGAAAACCAAGTGGAATTGGTCTCACTATATCCCAATTCTACTCACATAATACAGCCATTAGATGTATCATTTTTTAGACCTCTGAAAGAAGTATACAGGCGTACACTACGGGCGTGGCGTGTAGATAACAACATAATTGATTTCAAGAAGCCAATGTTTCCAAAAGTATTGAAAATGGCATTAGAGATTTAATTAAAGATCTTGAAAAAAAGGAGCAAGAAAAAAAAACTATGGAAGAAGAACATTTGACAAACAAACAGGAAAAAGAGAGAAACAAGATTAGAAAAGAAAAAGAACAAGAAATCAATAAAAAATTACAAAAATGAAAGAAAAAAGCAAATTACACAACACATTAAAGATATTAAGTTACAAATCAACGATAAATCTAAAAAAATAAGGTCTAAAGCAACTAATGATACAAAAAAAGAAGAAAAAGCAAAATTATGCATTCAATTAGACAATATGGAAAAAGAAGTATTGTCTCTGGAAGTGATTGCATTACAACAAAAAATAAAAATTATAGGGAATAGAATTTAATGGAATAATATTTTTGTATGTAATTTGTTAAAAATTTAATAAAGTTCGATGTTATAGACATAATTATGTTGTGGGTTCGTAAATAACGAGAAGCACCTTCGATGGTTAACGATATAAATATATATTTGGTTAAATAATACAATACTATAATCTATGATAAGAATACTACATATGTATTACCCAAAGCATCTTCTATTCGTCATGCGCAACCAACCAACGTTGTAGGTTATGTTCGCTCGATCAACTCGTAAATTGAATTTGTCCAGGTATAGGCTTTACTTCTGACCAGGTACTAGCTTAGATTTGATTTAATATGTCCAACTATAGGTTTGAATTATTCTTGTTAATACAATTAAGATATTAACCTAAACAATGATTTTTTTATTTTAAATTACTTTACAAACTCTGAACTGTATGTTAAAACTCTTAAAAAATTATTTTTGTTTATTTAAAGTGATAAAATTTAAAATAGAAAAACATGCTGTGCAGGCATAGGGCACTTCACCTTACAGTAACTTTCGATATATGTACCACGATAGGTCGGGACGGCTTTTGTTGTATTTGGGAAGTCATTGTACTTGTGACGTAATTCGCCAGATGTTTAACACGATGGGTCGGGAACGGCTTTCGTCGTATTTCGGCTCTGCTTGCGCGCCGGAACATCTTTGCCGACACGCGTCTAGCTCGCGCTCTGATTGGTCCGTGTTTTTCGTTAGGAACTCCTAAACAATGCCACGGCGAACGTTTTGGAAAAGGAAAATGTCGCTTCAAATGATCTTAGGAACCGTCCATTTCAGGGAGTTGAAATAATTTTGGGACACCCTGTATACGTCCGAGCAAATACCGCCGGTGTAAAATGGCAAAGTTTAACGCTCAAGTTGAGGGATATCCGTAACTTTTCTGCGCTTTTCTAGTGGGTATGTGTTCACGCGCCTGATCACGGCATCAGAAGAGAGAGAGAGAGAGAGAATTTCGCGTCTTGTTCGAGCGAGAGTAATACGGGTTCTTGAACAGAGGCCGGTTCCCGTTCGGTTCACCCATCTGATCTGTTTCCCAGGCGAGGGTAAAAACGAGGGAAGTCTAACGAGAGACTCGGCTCGAACAACCGTGAACCGTGTACATTCGACGTCGAGGGATTAAAGGCTAATTGGTCCGATAATTAGCTGATAATTTATTAAAACCCCGGCTGCCCGTTCACCGGTAGAACAGGCGCGGCGTGCCGCTTTCGCCCGTTAATCTCCCGCGAGACGTTAATCTCGCGTATAATACAATAAAAATGGGCCGAGTAGAGGGCCCCGAGAAGATATTGCAAACGAAATCTCGAGCGCGCGTAAATTCTCCAATTTTAAAAATACGCGAAACTTTCACCAAGAATTTTCTTGAAATTCGTCTGTTCTTGAAATAGTATGTATCAGAGTCGTCGACGATGGGAGGGAGTGCAAATCGAGGGGAAAAAGTTACCCTCTTTCTCCCGGTACCGGATTAGTCACGTGACCGGGCCGCAGTGGAAACGTGGGGGAAGAGGAAGGTAGAGGTGGGGGGAGAGGAAGGTAGAGTGGGGGAAGAGGAAGGTAGAGTAGGGACACAAGTCTTAATCTGGCGACTCGAAAGATAAAACTCTTCGCCCATCTTTAACAATTAATTTTGTTCATAATACGTCTAACCGAACTTCATTTAGCTTCATACGATCTAGAAGAGTTCGAGAAGTAATCGTTACGATGAGCTTCAGTTCTGCGAATTGCAAATAAATTCGTTCAATTATGTGGTATTTTTGGGAACGATTGTTCGGCAGATGAACGTGTCAAAGGTCCCTGACAAACGCGTATTGGTGAAGACTGTACGTGTTCGGAGTATCGCAGTCCCTCGTGTTGCAGACTGTAGAAGGAGCAACGTGGAAATGGAGCGGCGAGAGAAGCGAGAAAAAAGCTGCCGATAGACGGTATCGCGTAAAATGGCCGGGAATGGTGCCCGTCAATTTCGATTTCGCGAATCGACTGCGGTGGCCGGTGGCCCGGGTCACCCGAAAATCCGTGTTTTCCTCGGACAAATCAATTCTCTATAGTCGCCTAGCCGTCGGCGTCGCGTCGGACTAAACCGATCCGGAAATGGAGGACCTTCGGCCGCGGCGATTTTCCGTGTCGATTGCACTCCGCCAAATGGAAATGCCTCCTTCCACTCTGCGTCCCACCTTTCTCCTACCCTTGTCTCTCTGTTTCTCTGTGTTCGAGCTGCTCTCAGCACAGTCCCAGGTCACCGACACGAGACCGCGAAACTGTATTGCCGTGCACGACCAGCCAGACCGACTCAGATCGATTCATCGACGCGCTATCGAAAACAGAAAACGAAAAGGAGAGAACAGAAGGCAGACCTAGTCGCGGCTCTTCGTGGTACCAAACCAGGATCGAACTGTTCGGAATCGATACAAGTCAATCTTATTCTAACAATTTCGAAGAAGAATCTCTTCTTCCATCGTTCGCTGCAAAGTCGGCCATACCATGTAGTCCATTTAAAAGGCCACCTAAATATCTCTTCAGGTTATTGTGATGCAAAAACTATTTCTTACGTAATGTGCATGGTTTCAATGGAAGAATATCTGGCAAGAACATTTTTTTCACCTCTCTCTGCCAGTACCGGAATAGTCCCGTGACAGTGTGACATATGCATGACAGAGATGAAACGCGTCACGTCACCGAGCCGTGACGGAAGCGTAGGGGAACAGCGTCGTAAAAGAGGAAGTAGAGTGGGGAGATAAGTCTTAACTCTGCTTACGGCTCGCGAGCCATAGACTCCTCTCCCCACTCCTGGGTCCTCCCCACCAAACTCCTGTGGAGTGTAGGAGTGGGAGGACCGGCACACTGGTAGTGGCGGAACCGGTACACGGATTTGACAATTTCTCAGTGGAAACATTTCTAGACCACCATGCGCTGCAGTTCGCCTCGTCCAATTTTTTTGCGATATAATTACAGCATCCTCGTCCAGCAGTAATTAGACGGGGCAAATATGGCCGCGACGCAGCAACCCGTGCGGATTTGATCCTTTCGCTACGCCCCCGGTCTCGTCCATTTTTTTTCCTCGTTGCGTGGAAATCGAAAAAAAATGGGTTGTTACGCCGATAAACGTTCCAGGGAGCCGGGAAAGCAAACAGCGGACTTTCCATCGAACAATGAATCGATTGTTCCGAGCAAACGCTTTTAACGATGTAATTCCGCCTATGACGCGCGCGAGCGTGGCGCGTAATTTCAAACCGTGCACAAAAGCGACTCTCCGGGAACGAGCGCGAAATACCGGTCATCTTTTTTTCAGTTTTTGTGCGTTGAAATTTTATTTAACAACCACGTCGCGCGTGAAAACGCAATATTTCTCGCGTGCGAGAGGACCGCGACGAATCGAGGTCTACCGAGGAAACTCGAATTTTCTATTCGAGCCTTTTGTAATTTTGTTCGAGCCCTTGATTTCGAGATTTTCGAGCGATGAAAGTTTTCTTCGTCGATCGAGGCGCACGCGTTTCCCGGGTTGGATACGCCTCGATGATTCTCCAAATGAGCGTTCACGCTCACGAGCTCTTCAGGTTCTGCCGTGCTCTGCGTCAAGTCACCACGGCGCGCGGCGTCGTCAGGGAAACCAAGGATACGTTAACGCGAGACGAATGACGCCGCCGTCGACGACGACGACTACGACGACGACGACGACGACGACGACGGTGTTATTCGACGGAAATTGGAACCAGTGCCACATTGAACAACGCGTGTATCACGGCAACCGATACCGTGCTCGGCAACTCTCTAGCAGCGAGCCGGATCAAGTCCTTTGCTAGGCCTTTGAACGAAGCTGTAGACTGTAGACCAGTGATGGGCAGCTATGACTGCGGCAGTCAAGAAGCTTCCCCCACCAACCACTCTTTCGTACGAGAGGGGAAACGAATAGCGCGAGGCACCGCTCCGCGGCGAAGGTGCGCGCTGCACGAAAGAGTTGTTGGTGGGGGAAGTCAGCACCTCAGGGGCCCCTACCGTGCCCATCGCTGCTGTAGACCATCGGTGATCATTAGACTGCGGGAGCTGCAACTAGAACCGAACAGTTGACCTCTGAACGGTAAGATCTTCACGAAGACGTAAACACTAGGGCGGGCGGGTACTCGGAAATTCGTGTTCGGGTTGGGACCCGAAAATTCGTGATGCGCCGGAATCCGAAAATTTATATTGTTTGGGTACCTGAATGTCAGATTTTCGAGTTCCCTACCCGACTCGAATTCGACTTCGGGGACCCGACTACCACGAATTTTCGGGTCCCAAGTCCCAACCCGAGTTTCGGGTACCCGCCTACTCCTAGTTCAGTATTCTCTCGATAATTGACCAAAACACGGGTCCGGGCAGGGGGCAGGGACAATTATCGTCCAGGGATACTATTGTTTGACTTGTGCCGAACGTAGAAATGGACTGGGAAGCTCGAGAGGCCTCGGTCGCCGGGAAATGTAAACATAATACGGGTCGGGTATATCGGTGCGAGACCACTACTAATCCGATGACAAAACTTTATTTTTCATTATTTTTTTATGGATCATTCACCAACATATTCCTGGTATTTTCCTAATGAAATTGATACCAAATATGATATAATTCCGATTATATTTACGTGTGTAATGGACGACCCCGCGTAACTTCTCATTAAAATTATATCGAATTATATCGATTTTAGTATCATTTTAATCAGAAAAATGTCATGAATATATCGATGAAAGTTTCATAAAAAAATTAGTAATAATAAAAAAGTTTTTTATTGGGATTACATTGCGAGGACGCGGCGGGCCTTTGAACTGTGACTGCGACTCTCCGCGTCTCTTTCTTTCCCATACGCTGTTCTTCCTTGCACACGTAACTTTCATCGACTATTACACACGTAAATATCATCGGAATTATATCATATTTGGTATCATTTTCATTAGAAAAGTGCCAGGAAAAATAAAGAAGTTTTGTCATCGGATTAGTAGTGGTCTCCTGGTCTCACACCGATATACCCGACCCGTATCATGTTACACTTCTCAGGAGTGGGGATAGTTCTGGGACAATTATCGTCCAGACATTAGGGACATTTATCGAGAGAATGTACATACTTCTTTCATTCAACTATGAACCAAGGAGTCCTCATAGTCCTCTGCTGTGGCTAAACACTATTTATGGCAAAAATGGGTGAGCGTAATTTCCAACAATAAAAAAAATCCTCGGTGAATAGTCGATCAGGTCGATACGAGAAATCGAGCGAGCATCGAGAATGACGGAATTCTAGAGAGGAATGGATACAGAGTATAGCTAGCGGAGCGGAGGAGGATCACGCGGCCATAGAGGATTCTGGGAAACCGGTTTCTCGATCGCGAGAGACGGCCGTCACTTGTCGAACGAGGAAGCGAGGACAAAAGGCGCTCGAGCGGAATAAAGCGCATCGTTGCGACATGTATCTTGTTCATCGATGCTCGCGTGACAAATCGACATCTTGCCTCGCAACAGGGAGGCAAGAGCGAGCAAGAAAAAAAGAAAGACAGGCAGAACTTAGGACGTACTCGGAAAATTGGAAAACTAACAGACTATCAGGATCAGCCCGGAGACAAAGGAGCACACAGCGAGTCGACAAAGTTCGCCCTTTAGAAAGAGCTTCTGGCAATTTAAGGGTTGTCAGCTTCGCTAAGGAACTGCTCCGACCGAACACACCATTCGGGATACCTTCGGAATACCTGCGGGACCCTGAATGATTCACCTGCTCCCTAATCTCGAGGATTTCTTCCAGTGTTAATTCTCGAACCACCGGGGGCCAACAATGTATCGGCTCTGGAGCTGACCCATTAATACCGAAGAAACCATTTTCTAGAACCCGTCTCCGGAAACGATTATATCAACGTATGCTCGGTATTTTCATACATATCTAATCCGGTCTACCGTGGCTCGTTAGAGGGTAGATTCTAAACCCTGAGTGCTAGCTTTCTACACAAACCATACTCCAACACAGTGTCCCTCAATGTGACAGATCAACCAAGCACTAAAAGTCACGGAAATGTTTCCAATTCTTTATCCTTTAATTCACGGTCCCCACCATTAAGCAGTCCGTTCCCCCACTACTTAAACCATAACCGTTCCCCCGCTACTTAAGCCATAAGCACTCCCCACTACTTAAGGATGTTCCGGAGGTACAATAGGAGACAAAAGTACAAGAAATGCGAAATCCATCAATATATTGGCAATGAAAGCCATTCATGAGTATATTTTGCATTAAAAAAAATAGATTAATTTAAAAAGCTTTCGTTTAATTAATGAATTCCATGTTATATTTATTTTTTAATCAAATTATCTTCATATTATAAAAAATTGTAAGTGACTTTTGCGAATAATTGTACCCTCTGATTTGAACTTCAAGATAATAAATTTGTGATATTCAATATATATAATTACGCAATAAAAAGTTAAAAATAAATATTTAAATAAATTAAAAATACTTCAGAAAGCAATATTTATGGTTATTATTGAGATGACAACACGATAAATTTGACGTTTTGTAACAGTTTATAATTTTTTGCTCTGTAACTGTTTAGCGAATCCTAATAAATTTTGAACATAATTGATTACATAATTTTTACTATATATATATATATATATATATTTATATATATATTTTAAGTTCAGCTCGCTGCTGTTACGCCACGCCACTGCTTGGTAAAAATCTGAACTAAACAGATACTTTACGGCTATGAAACTTCAATTGCAAATATCTCGAAAACTATTGAGCGTCTGCGCCTATAATGGGGTATTTTCGTGATCAGGGGAACGAGATCAATAACTCTGTGAAGTATGAACTAAATCCGTGCCGAACAGAGCGGGGGTTCTCCTTGTTAGTCAAATGGGAAAAGAGTGGGAGAATGTGGCTCGGGGGCCGTGAGTTGGGCAGGCCTGCTTTAATTCATCCATAATTTGGCTCTGAATAAAGTGCAAACGAAAAATCGTCTTTGGGATCAAGGATAATGTAATGCGAGGAAACTATATTGATACTTTCGAAACCCCGCAATTCTCGTTGGGTTAGACAAGGAAGACCCGACGGAGCCAGTTTCGCCAACTGTATCCTCCCTTTGAGTCGTTCCGGTGAAGATCAGGGCATAACCGCGATCGAGAAACGGATTCGCGATATTATGGATCGTGGAAGAAGCGAGCCACGTGAGAGCACGGTATCTCCATCGAGCGTATCCCCTTGTCCGTGCAAAGCTCGCGGACCGTGCGCGAGTATGGAAATCCAGCCGGATAAAAAACGACTGAAAAGGTCGGCTTTTCGACCGAAAGTATCCGCGGAGGCGTACGGAATTCAAAGGCGCATAAATTCAATCTGTATAAAGCGCAGGAACGCCAGGAACGGCGAGAAGGTCCGACCGAGAAAGCTGACGTTACGAGTGACTTTCTGAAAGAAAAGGCCGTGCGCCCGGTATAAAAAATACGAAAAAGAGCCTGCAAGACAGAGAGAGAGAGAAGAGAGAAAGATAACACAAAAGATGTAAATTTCACGCGAGACTGGCTGAGAGAGTAAGGTCGGCCCGGCCCGACCCGCCTTTCTAAATTCGGTAACCGGCTCTCGACGCGCACGGTGGTTTAATGTGCGATTCTATTCGAAAAAAAATTTTTATTATTACCACTTTTGTTAGTCTATACTCGTTCCTAAGCTGCCGAGACGAATCAGAAAGTAGAAGATCCGTTAATGTTCTATCTCGAGTATTTATCTTTTCAAAGATATACCAATCCATGAATTCCAAAATCCAAGATATTTTTATTTTTTTTAAATATAACGAGGAGGGGAAATGCGGTAGACACACCCTACAGTCATGTAACCGACCTACCTAGGTGCAAATTAGGCTACTCCGTTCAGTTGGATGTCCCGTCGAGTGGATTTCGAGAACGCTCGGGATTAATATTTGAGCCAGTGGGAGAAGGATATGCCTTTTTCGAAATGCCAGCCACCGGCTAATAATAACCGCGTCTTTGTTTAAGTATGCGGTCAGGGCGTGGACTGTTCGCCTAACGAGCGTGCAAAGCAGCGGCGACGATCGGTGATGAATAGGCTCTCGATACGTGGATCGATACGTGGAAACGCGTGGTCGGATCTATCTCGGCGACGATTAACGGATGATGACGGATTCCTAAGTCACTGGGCGAAGCCTACGCTTCGAATCGACCTTCTTCTCAGTTTTATTCTACTCGTCGATGCTCATATACAGCCTCCTCGTGCATCAGTCAACAAAATTTGTACTTTCTTCGCGGTAACTCGAAATTATCGCGCGGAAATATCCCCGGGGATTACTGCACAGATCACAGGAATCTTCTTCAAAAATCCAGTTCGGGGACCGAGTCGAAATTTTATTCTACTCGCCGATGCTCATATACAGCCTCCTCGTGCATCAGCCAACAAAATTTGTATTTTCTTCGCGGTAACTCGAAATTATCGCACGGAAACATCCCCGGGGATTACTGCACAGATCACAGGAATCTTTTTCAAAAATCTAGTTCGGGGGCCGAGTCGAAATTAATTATTGCGGGGAACAACATTGCCAGAACGATCACAGGGCCACTTCGCGCAACGACCTAAAATCTGTTTAGCGGTCTCTGGCATTCGCGAATATTCAGGACCGCCGCTGCTTTGAAACGCAGTTCTGGGATCCGAGCGAAAATGAAAAGACAAGTTTACGGTTATTCAAAAATGAAAGGAAAGCGGCCGCCTCTTTCCCAGTAATTTGAACATCAATTTTTTTTTCAAAGCACCAGTTTATGAATAGAAAAATGATAAAGAACAGAGCACATTGCTCGTGTGGAGTTCCGTGCATTTTTCAGATTCTTGACAATTTTCTGGGGCATGCTACAGATTAAGCCAGGCCCGTCCAACTTGCGGCCCGCGAGCCGCGTTTGGCCCGGTGTCCCTCTCCCATTCCGCTGACGTGTGAAGTGACGTTCACCCACTCTTCTACGATTCCGCTAAGGTGGAAGGTGACGTCCCCCACTACTAAAGCCTGAAGTTTAAAGAGTAAGGGAACGGACTTATCGTTGGTGGGGACAGTGCAGAGATATTGTGCTCATTTCACGCGCATGCGCGACCAAAGACAGGACCGTCTCTACGTCTTAAATTTGTAGGCAAAGTAATGGGGAACTATTACTGGTGGGCAAGTGCTATAACTATGTATTATATATTATATTAAATTTTAATATATACGTATACATACATGTGTATATACACACATACACATGTTATACATTCATTTTTCAAAAATAAATCATAACAAAATTTGCGGAATTATGTGGGGTGACGAAGGTACCCCATTTTGGCCAAACGTTTTACGTTACTGACGCTAAAATCTTCGCGCATGCGCGTGAAAAGAGCACAATATCTCTGCACTGGGTGGGGACCGTGTTGGCTTGCGACGAAGAAGTTGAACAGGCCTATATTAAGCGATTAATTGTTGAGCAGTAAGAGTAATGGGATCAATAACATAATATCGACTGAGAAATACGCTTCGAGTCTGAATCTTGTGAGAAATACTTGCTGGTAAACTATAATTCGTAGCAAAACGAAACTGCAAGCAAAAGAAGAAGTTCTTCGATGCACCGTGGGCGTTTCCGGAGCACGGTACTCGTACACCTTTCATGGTGCATTCGAAATTTCCAGCATTTTTCGCAACTGTACGCCGCGTCGGGTTCCTCATTCCAAGATACCCAGAATTTTGAGGAAAGAGGGAAACGACTAGCTGCTCCTTCTTGAATATTTTATTCCGGGAGTTGGTTCGCGCACCGGTGCAGGATTTAAGCGTCACGATAAGTGGTCCGATGTAAATACCAAGGCAACGAGAGCGAGAAAAAGAGAGAGAGAGAGAGAGAGAGAGAGAGAGAGAGAGAGAGAACCGTACGTGGGTCTCGAGTAACCCGAGCCCGGTCTAATTAATTTAAAAAAATACCAGGGGAAATCCTCGTCGCGATAAATATGCAGCGATAGAAATGCAAATCGCCCGGCTGTGATAGCTCGTGCAGATTGCTCGAAATATTTTTTTCCTTCTCTCTTATTTTCCAAAACCTCCCGCAGCAATCTCTCTCTCTCTCTCTCTCTTTTTCTGTGTTTTTTGTCACTGATCGCGCGAAACGAATTAAATCCGGCGACCTACATAAAAAAAAACCGGCGGAAAAAACGGCGAAATCTCGTTCGTTCCCGATCGTGACTCATTGCGCTTCGCGACCGGAAAAACAAAGTTAATGAAACGAACAAGCGCGCCCAGAATCAACGGTAACAGTTGTTCCGTCGTTAACGAGCGACGATTTCCACGAGGAGCGTTCATATTTTTACCCGACGCGCGATCGTTTAAAGCCCCTTCCACCCACTGTTCGTTCGATTCATTAACAAGATTCGCCGTGCTTCACTGCCGGTTCGAAATAACTAACCACTTCGGCGACTCGCAACCTCGTTTCCGGCACACCGCGATCGCCGGGTCTCCCTCGACCCGCGTCAACTTCTCCGTCAGGTGAAAACGAGCTGTTGAAATTTTTCAGACCTACACTGTCTACTTACAACTAGCATTGAATTGATAATAATAATTTAATTGATGCAATAAAAACAATAAATAATAAAAAAAAAAAATGAGTCCATTCGACCCACGTCAACTTCGCAGTCAGTTGAAAATGAGATACTGAAATTTTTCAGACCCATCGCTACTTACACCAAGCAAACAAAATTCATAGTAATAATAATAAAAGAATGAGTCCATTCGACGCCCAACATCATCGTCAGTTGAAAATGACCTATTGAAATTTTTCAGACCCATCACTACTTACACCAAGCACGAAATTGATAATAACTTAATTTATGCAATAAAAGCAATAAGTAATAAAAAAAAATACACGAGTCCATTCTATTAGACCAAATAAGAATATTTGACGAAAATAAAGACGAAAGATCGCAAAGCGAGGTACAAACGAATTGTTTATGGGTCCAGAGATTTCTGTACAATTGTTCAACCGGAGCAAAATTTTGTATTTGGCCGATCGAGGAGAAAGCGAAGGTAACCTCTGGTAGGATTGAATATTTGGAAGCTTGTGGAACGATAGAGGCGAGTCGGATCGCAAAGTGAATGGATGTGACACGGACGAGAGTTGGCAAATGTTGGCAAAGGTGTCGGTCGGCATTCCCGGCGTTCCTACCATCTAGCCATCTACAGTGCAGCGTTCGAGGCGATTCGCTCCACCTGTCTTTCGCTGAATGCAGCATTGCATTGCACCAGAACGCAACGGCGTTGTTCCGCGAACCCAACGATCCTCCGAGCTGCTCTCTCTCTCTCTTTCTCTCTCGTCCAACCTGTTTCCTTTCCCGGCCGTGGAAAATACCGAATTCTTTCGAGCGAACTCAAAAACGCTTTCACCCGTTTTATCCACCCGTATCATTTGTCCAAAATCAGATCAATAAGTAGTCGAATCAATTTTATCGAATCGTCTCAAACCCTATTATTTTTGTTCGGTTACCCAGTTCCATTAACGATCTATAAAAGACGAATTAAATAAAGATTTCCACAGGAGATCGCAATTCCGGCAGCATTAACCCACATGTCAATAACCACCATTTTCTGTCATATTCAATGACAATTGCAATTTATAGTTTTTTATGCCCCAAATTAATTCTCTGATCATCCGAGAACATAAAAGCCTACAATAATTGTGCTATTTGTCAACAAATATATTAAAGTACTTTTAAAAATATTTCTAAATGGGTACCCAGGTACCTGGTTATTGACATAAGGGTTAAAATGATTGATAGATCTCGGATTAAACAAAACTAAATCAATATCGAAGGTAGCATAGGCGTACGTAGAACCAGAGTCGCCAGATTGAGACTTGTCCCCCCACTCTACGACGCTAGCCCCCACGCTTCCGCCGCGGTCACGTGACGCGTTCCGTCATGTTTCGTGCGTAACGTCACGTGACTAATCCGGTACTGGCAGAGAGTGGGTAACGGTGCTCCCTCGGCGTAGAACGAATCAGTTTCGTTTCTAGGGGGCGAAATCTAGCCCCTGCCGAGTTGTCGGAGCGATACAAAAGAAACTGCTACGAGAAGAAGCGAAACGGGCCGAAGCTGTGCACGGTGTTCGACTAACTCGAAAAAGATTCGTCTCTTCGACGAACGACCTAGGCAAAAAGGAGATCGGAGGGAAGGAGGAATAGACACGGTGAGAAAGACAGACAGTCTGTGTCAATACTTTCGGCTGACTGGGTCAGGCAAATATAAAAATAAAGAGGTTTCGTTGAATTATTCCTCGGTGAATAGGACCGTGTCCCGGCGATTTTTCGAGCACAATTCCTCCTCGCGAGCGCTTGTACCTCTCTATGTTTTATCAGAGAATCGAGTTTAAATCGACGGTGCTTGAAATTGGGTGAAAGTGCCCGCAGCCGCAGATCCTTCCCCCGGGAAAACTGATCGCTCCAGGCACGCGCGACGATTATAGCGACGAGGCAGTTAAAAATATTCCTCCCGCGAAACCGAAAATAAAAGAGCACAACGTGACATCAGCCGGTTTCCAAAGATGCGGGAGAACTGTAACCGATCAGGCTGAGAATAAATCAAATTTTCGAGCTTGATTGGGAAGCTTTCGAATTTTTGCAAAGAACCCCACACGAATCGTATGGAAAATCTGTCCCGGTAAAATCAGTTGGATTTTTCATATGTTGTAGCTTATGATCTACCGAACAAAAGATGTAATGGGCAGAAAGCTCAATAATGGACAGTTCTAGAGTTATAATCAGTGAAACATGACAAATTCGAACTGCCGAATACTCAAATCTCGGGAAGCATTTATTTTTTGGAATAATGTTTGAAACAAAAATAATAGGGTTTCATAAAATCTGTTAGGTGGTGTCATTATTTTTGAATTTTGAATGGCCTTGAAAATGTCTGCGAACAGAAATCTTTCACAAAAATCTTTGCGTGTCACAGCAAAAATAAGGACCCCACGGTTCGTCACTCGAGTAGTAGGTCCGTATGAAAATCGAAGGAGTGGGGTGGCGGGAGTGGGGGTGCGGCAAGCGTGTAAAGTAAATACATATCCCAACAAAACCATCCTGTAAACAGGAGCCAAGTTCTCTATGGCCGTAAAAAGTTGTGAGATCAAACAAAATACGGCCAAGTTCGTTAGCTTAGAAATATCTGTTGCAATACTGAAAAAAGCGTTTGTCAAAATTAGTATAAAAGAACGCTATTTAATTTTTAAAGAGTTACATGGAAAGCTAAATCATTCAAACTTAGCCGCTACCTGACACCTTTTATGGCCATTGGTTTAAAAAGTAACGGCCAAGTTTGAATAATTTAGCCTTCCATGTAACACTTCAAAAATTAAATAGGATTCTTTTATACTAATTTTTACAAACGCTTTTTTCAGTATTGCAACAGGTATTTCTAAGCTAACGAACTTGGCTGTATTTTGTTTGATCTCACAACTTTTTACGGCCATAGAGAACTTGGCTCCTGTTTGCAGGATGTTTTTGTTGGGATTTCATCAATTTTTGTTGCCATTTTTTTTTTGAGGTGTAAAATTTCAAACTTAGATAATTATTCCTTCGATGGTTTGTTATGGTGGACCTATGTACCAAATTTCAAGCTTGTAGGTCAATGGGAAGTACCCATAAGGTTTTGATGATCCGTGAGTCAGTCAATCATTCAGTGACCAATTTAGCGATTTTTGTGGTCCTATATCTCGGAACCTACTAATGTTGGAAGATTAAGGTTTTGTCAATATTGAGAACTGATAGCATTTAACAAGTGTACGAAATTACATCTCTCCATCTGTCTCCAGTTCCGAAGTACAAACCTCTAAAAATCGGCTAAGTTGTTTTGCGTAAAAGGAGGTAGTACGAGAACTTGGCTGGTGCACTACAGCAGCTCGAATTTGTCATGTTTGACTGATAATAACTCGATAACTGTCCGTTATTGAGATTTGTGCCCATTTCATCTTTTGTTCAGTAGATCATAAGCTACTTACCGGGATAGATTTTCTATATGATTAGTGCGGGGTTCTCTTTAAAAAATTCTTAACAGTTGATATTTAGTTTTCTAATTCTACAGTGTCGAGTGCTATTCGTTTCGAGAGACAGTCGTCGTGATGCATGCTGGAAACTGCAGAGCTATCAAAGGGTACAACACGCTCAGCGCGGCAGGGCGCGAGGAAATGACAATTAGCCGCCTGGAGGGATAAATGGCAGTATCGTTTCCGGGACGAGGATATTCGTTCAATTCTGAAATTTAACCGGCGCAAAGACGCGGATGCTGGATCCGGGACTTCCGTATTGCCAATTAAAGGGCCCAGAATTGTATAGAAATGACATTTCCTACGGGCGGGCGGCCGAGCCGTGGTGGGGCGAGAGATTTCGCTCGACGCCACTTTATTTCGCGTTAAGAGCTATCCTGATACAAAAGCAACAGGAGAGACAGATAGAAATAGAGATGGATAGAGGGATGAGAGAGTGGTAGCTTCTTGTGCGCGGTTCCGCTGCAATAAATTCGAGCTTATGAGCTGACTATTGTTTCACAAATTCGTGCGAAAAAAAAAGGAGCGCAAAAATGAACCATCCGTAGCCCGCATTCTGGTTCGTGAATGTGTGCGAAATAATTGGTGTGTAAGTTGATAAAGATTATTTACTCCCTCGGATGTTCATTAAATGCAACATATTTTCCTTCATTTCAGAAATTACTCTCTAGAACTCTGGACACAAACTTTCAACCAAAACGCTCCGAAATTTTCACCGAACTTGTTTCCCTTCGTTTTCCCTAGAAGATCCTAGAGGTGTAATATTAATCGTAAAAATTCCGTATGCGGCGGAAGAACATACTTAATCTCGCTAAGATGAGGTTTCCAACTAGTCCCCACGTTGTTCGAGGAACTACCCTGTACTTTATGGTTGAATACTTGATGAAACGATCGCGGAATTTCACGTCTCGCCGGGATTAGTAATTGCTCGTCCCTTCGAGAAGGCGGTCTTTCATGAATTAGAGCGAAACTCTCGAAATTGTTAGCTTTAGTGTTTCTTTTACATAGGATCTCCTTTACGATTGAGCTCGTACATTCGCCGGAATATGTGACCGAATAATCTCCACTTCCTTTTATGCCAACCGGAACTTTTTCTCGAGGAAGCTGCTCCGTCGATGGTCAATTTCGTTTCGTCCCGTTTCACGAGTATTTTAATCAAGATGATGCCGCCGCGGAGATACTATTTTCGCTGTGAATTTAATCTTGGCGACGCAGGTGGGCGTTTACAGGAAGCGACCGGACGATAGAGAAACAGACCGGCGCGGCGCGGCACTATTTTTTCCGCGTTTTAATTATCGGACTATTTATTTTCGATTAAAAACGCTCTACCGACTATCGCTCGGTAGGCGGACAGCGTCATGAATATACATCGGTGATCCATCGATCCTTATTCCCGTCAACGAGGACACCGATTGTATCTCTAGTTACTGGTACCCACGCAGAGTCGCCGGATGAGGGGAGGCAGCACGAATCGAGGGGAGAAGGTTACCCTCTCTCTGCCAGCATCGGACTAGTCACGTGACCTGGTCGTGGTGGAAGCGTGGGGGGAAAAGACGTAATCTGGCGACTCTACATCCACGCTGCATTTTCCTAAGAAATCGCGTAATTTCATGACCACATAAAAAAACCTGCAACATTCCTAATCGAATATTATTTTTGCGATACTGTAACGGTGACTTACGACTTTAGGTAAAAATATAAAAATAAATCTGCGCTCTTTTCAATCTATCTCAATCGAGTATCAGCCCACGAAAAGACTTAATTCTTAAGACTTAAATAAAGAATTAATTCCACCTGTCCGAAAATCAAACAAATAAACGGAACGCAGGCGAAAGTTTCCAAGACCGCGGGAGTTAAATAAAAAGATAACGGACCGCTACGGGAACAATTACCCAAGAGAAGTCTGCTTATTATAACTCTTAAAAAAAGCCATTGTTTCCCTGTAGACCGTCGGACGTTCGGACGCCAAGCGTGAACGCGTTAAGAACAAGTTCCAACCCCCGTTTCCCATTCCGAGAGGGATAATGAAACGCGGAATTCCGGAAACGAAACCGAAACCGTAAACGCCGTGAGAAAAGTAACCCCGCGGGAATACCGTGCTTTATCCGCGCCGATTATAAAATTGTTCAGAAGACGTTTCGCACAATGGCCAGAGCTCTCACAGGCCCGGTGCTCCAGCACGAGATGATATTCCGGGGCACAAAAGTAAATCTGCGAAATAATATTCCTATACTCTATGCATACTAACAAGTGTCGAAACTTTCTACCATAAATGCGAAAAAAGCGATTTCTGGCGCCGGAAAAATTACCATAAATCGTTCACCTTTGATTTCCTGTAACTTCGTGGTAAAAACAAAAAATCTGAAAATAATTTATCTTTGCTCATTTTGAACGGTGAATTTCATGCCGAAGTCAAAGCTCAAAGCACGTGCCAATTAATCGTTCGAAGTTCTCGATCGGTGAAGTTATTTCGTAATTCGTAGTACGGGTCGCGTTTTCGAACACGCGACATATTTCACAGCGCTCGGATACTTCCGTGATTCAGTGTATTTCGCTCGGGCTTTGGCGGTGGTTTATTCTTCCGCGATCCCGAACAACACTGGTGGAAAAGGCTGGGTAAGGGTTGCGAAGGGGCGAGAGGAGGCCGAAGGATAAAGCAGGATATATTCAGTCGAGTGGGCGCGGCGACAAAGGAGATAATCGAGTGATCTCGAGTGGGCCACCCCCGCGCATCCAGGCGCGGAAACGCATGCTGCACGAAGTACACTGCCTCTCAAAACCTACCACCACTTTCACAGAGTATAAATCCAACCAGAAAAATTCCTCGAAACTTCTGCTGTGAAACTCGACGATAATCATTCTCGTATAAAATCACACGTCCTCTACTTTATTCGATAGCCCAGACTTCCATTGTTCACTGTTTTTCTCCAACCCTTCAGACCTCAAAATAGTTTTCTAACCCTACGCGTCCTCCAGAATCTTTTTTGTAATTTGCACTTGCATTAAATTTTTGTTTGAAATTTTTTGTCTAAATGTTCAATTAAATTTGAAAAATTAATTATTGACAAGTCCTATTGTGGGATGGTGGCGCTTGGAACGTACACGGTGTCTCAAAAATGTTGTATGTATTTCCTTGAAAGGAATTCCTGTAATTCCTGAGATAATTTGAAGTGACTTTTTCCTTTGTGAAAATATTCTCCGCGGCTTTGTTCAGTAGTTATTAACGAAAAACACGGACCAATCAGAACGCGGCTACCGCGGACGCATTCTGGTTCGGCCCAATGGCAACGCCACACTCAGCGGTACCTGCCGCCGAGCCGGAAGTCATTCGCTGTATTGGTCCGCGCTCCGATTGCTCAGCGTTTTTCGTTAATAACTCCTTAACAAAGCCACGGAGAACATTTTTGCAAAGGAAAAAATTACATGAAATGATCTCAAGAATCATCCCCCTCTCAAGGAAGTACAACATTTTTAGGACATATATTTAAAACGATTAAAATTTCAATTAAATTAGATGAAAGTTCAATTAAATTTGAAAAATTAATTATCGTCAATTGAAAAGTCCTATTTACCTAATTCTTCTTATGCCACTCCTTGGTGCATATGCATGACCCCGAACGGGGATCATGGTAGTCAAGCTTTCGAAATGACTATTTCACCATATCACCGGTACATAAAACGTTAATCGTTTCTCGTGTACAAAATAAAATCCAAGGATCAGAGATCGCGCGGCTTCGAGATGCACTTTCAGATTGAAACACCCATATCTCGCGAGGTCGATTGAATATCGGCTTTTTTTAATGAAAGATGTCGCGATACTTTTGCGAGTCAGTGTACTTTGTCGAGGCCGGAGTGCAAGGGTGGAAAATATCCGTGGATCGTTTCCGGTTGTTGTTCAAGGTCTCGAGCCGCAGTCCGCGAAACAGTAAATCGTAATTATGGAAATTGCTTGTCTTTCATCTCGATAGGACGCACGAGAGGATCGAAGAGAGAGAAAGACCTCTCTCCGAGGGTGCTAAACTTGCGGCCCCGTATCAATTAGCGAGATCGTTAAGCGGGAAACCCATTAACTTACTTCTCTTTCTTTCTTTTCGCAGGAGCGCGGAAAGCAAATGGCCGGGCGAGAAGACTCTATTAGCGTTTCATTGCTCCCGCGCGATCTCGTTCTTGGGGAATTTCGACTTTTGTATCATTTGGATCTCTATCCGTAGAAATTATTAAACCTAGAAAACAAGTTAAATAGAGGTATACGGGAACCCGAAAATGTCAGGTCGGGTCGAGAATTTTTTCCGGGATCAGGAAGGACCCGAATGTGTTTCAGAAATTTGAAAATCCTTAAAAAATAAAAAAAATCTGAAGCCATAGTCATATTTAAGAAACCTGAATCGCTAGTACCGAAACTATCGGAGATCCCGAAATTTTCGGGTCCGATCCGGCCCGACCCGACCCGTTCCGAGGTGGGGTTCTCGCACACCTTTGAATCTACATTGTGCGAGTATCATTCAGCGATCAGCACACGACTGCATTACAAAATCGCAATTCCTTCGAAAGTTATGATTAATTGTACCGCTCAGACCGCGATCGAATCGAAAGGATTGAAATAGGCCACTAAATCCTTGGGATTAGATAAGTTTCCAGCAGCAGCGGCGAATTTGCGTAACGGTGTAACGTTACAATTATAACTACAAGGATAAGGGGATAATAAACAATCTCGCGAGATAACCGGATAGCAAAGAGAGCAAGAATGCGATCAGATTACAGTTTGCACGTGGCGGAGAACGGTGGCGAACGGAGAAAAGGCGAGAAAAGGATGCACGCACACGGCGACTATAAAAGTCTAATTGGTTCACATCGGAATGAAACACGGCTCCGGCGTTCGCAACGATGTCCCAACCCGTTCGATGGCAATTTCATTAACCCCGTTCGACTAACGGGGCGAAAGAAGGCAAGAGGAATTACTATCGTCAAAGGTGAGTAATTTAGGCTTACATCGAGGTTTGAGAACTATTAACGGAACAGAGCGGTTTCGACATGATAAATGATCCTAACAATCTTAGATCTCTAAACCATGATAACCGAGAACACTTGAAAAAAATCTAAATCGCTTTCGTACTTCTCTGCTTTTGCGTTCCAGCAACGCTCAAAATCCTGTGCTATTTGGTATATTTAAGTGAATCGATGGAACACGCGATGGTTGACGTCATTATTCGCGGGAACAGGAGCTCGGAATAAATTTCAACGGAGAAAATAAACAGGGATCGATTCCAGAACCAAACATTTGACCATTATGAGACCGAAATGGACACATGACGTTTCTCCGTAGCAATTATTAGAAGATCCTCGTAGCTAGTGAATGAAACGCGTCAGATAAGGGGAGAGAGTAGGAATCGAGGGGAAAAAATTACCCTCTCTCTGCCAGTACGCGTCACGTGACCGGATCGCGGCGAAAGCGTGGGGATAGCGTCGTGGAAGGGGAAGCTAGAGTGGGACACGAGTCTTGATCTGGCGTCATGAAACTATTTGAAATGGATACATTTTGAGAAGCGTTTCGAGGCCGGCATCGAGTCGAGTCAGGAACAGGGACAGAAGGAGAGTGTTAGCCGTGGGCGATCGATAGGGAATTCTTTTCCATTACGTCGTCGCGGATAATCGATTTTCTCCGGCGACGGAAAGCGGCGTGCATATCCCGCAAACCTCGTACCGATTCGAGCGGGAACAGAATGGAACCGAATGAAACAGAATGACACAGAGTAAAACAGAATAGAACAGCATGAAACAGAATATAACAGAGTGGAACAGAGCAGCTCGCGACACACAAGGCTGCGGGCTCGATTATTGAAATTACGAAACGACGGTGGCACCGCGATCCGCAATAACCTCGCCGTAATGAACGTCGTTTCGCGGCGCGCTCGTAAAGGTCGACTCCTGCCACCCGTTAACTTGCCAGGATAATGGAACACCTGTACACAAGGACTACCTGGCGATTGCGACTGCTAATCGCCTGGAATTGTGCCGATTTTTCCGTCCAGCTTGATCTTTCTCTCCCATTCTTAAATTCTTGTAATAGCCGGCAGAAATCGCAATCCACAACTTCAAACGGGATCTATGACGCCAGCTCATAGAATGTTGGAAAAGAAGCTCCTCGACGTCCTCTTCGATAAATGTGAAAAGTTCGATAAAAATCGTCGTCTGCGTTAATGGGTTGAAAATCGTTCTGAAGCTTCCTTCTCGAAACAGTGTACATTATATCCTACGAGCAGGTGCAATTCAATACAGTGGGAAGATTAAAATACTTTAAGTCGGAGAGCAAAGAATATTGGAAAAGAAGTTCCTCGACATCTTCGAGCAGCGTACGCGGTTCTACAGGGTGGTGCACCGGATATTATCAGTTTGCATTATATTTGGATGGTGATTAAAAGGTTTCAAGAAATGCGCATAATATTAGTTTTTTGCAGGTCGACGCGTCAAGGACTTGTAAAGGTCAATTTCTCCTAATTATTTTTCGATGGGTTAATACTTTCTTATAGAGAATAAAAAGCTGCATTGGAGCATAAAAAACAAACGGTTCCTTTTGGAAAATCAAAATTGACCTTGATGAGTCCTTGACACGTTCACCTGCAGAAAAAACCATTTAATCTTCGTTCAAAGCTTTCTCGCTACTTTCGTCCAAATCTACTGCTAGCGAGTTAAAAATTCTCGGAACTTTCAGAGAAAGAAGATTGTCTTTAAATAGGCACCCGGTATGCCAAACTGCAGAGGACCGCGGAAGTAAGATCCGCCATGTCATAGTCTCATTCCTCGACTTTTCCGTGGAAGAGGGTGGCCGCGGTTCGTGGTCGTTCAGATGTAAGATAATGGTGGCGGGGATCGATTCGCTTTGGCGATCTTAAATAAATGATGATGACTCGTTGATTTGGTGCTCGCGGATTCCACCACCACCACCACCACCACCACCACTTCGCCGCCGCGCCGGTGTTCACGGCCGAATAAAGTTGCCGTTTTCGGTCTGCTCGTGCGCCGCGATCGATTTCGGGACACGGGTTGTTCTCCACGTTTCCAAGGCGCTGTCATTCTCCGGTCGTGTGCCAGGGACGTTAAAATTGTTCGACGATCGATAGAAACAACCACGAAGTGTTTCAGCGCGAAACCATTCGCCGACGACGAGTTTACACCGATCCGTAACCGGGCCCGTTCGAAAATGTGTACCCGTCGAGCGCAAAAAGGAATTGGTAATTTAATTAACTATATTAAGTAGCTCCCCGGGCTCATGAATATTCGATCCGGCGCGGATGCGCGACGAGTACCATTACGAATTCTCCCGTTTAAATCCCGGCTGTGTAAAACGCTCTGCAACTTTTGGGTACAGTCTGATATTCCCTGAATGCAACGGCCACGATATGTACGTACGTATTCGTAAATGCGTGAGGGGGAAAAAGTGGGAAACATTAAATCCAAGTTTGCTCGCGGCAAACGGGTGATTTTAATCGAGAACAAAGCCCCCCCCCCCCCCCCAGCCGAATGGACCAACTTTAATTCGTTGTGCATTTTCGACTTGCTCTCGGATAACTCTGCATCGTTCGCCAGAGGAGGGGAAGAGTTTTCCCCTCTCTGCCAGTACCGAACTAGTCAGGTGACCGACCGCGGAGGAAGAGTGGGGGCATAGCGTCGTAGAAGAAGAAGGTAGAGTGCGCGGTCAAGTCTTAATCTAACGACTCGGAAAATCAA
This sequence comes from Lasioglossum lativentre, assembly GCA_916610255.1. Classification (NCBI taxonomy): domain Eukaryota; kingdom Metazoa; phylum Arthropoda; class Insecta; order Hymenoptera; family Halictidae; genus Lasioglossum; species Lasioglossum lativentre. The sequence continues at coordinate 16,327,504 of OU744357.1, read as the reverse complement.
ATTGCTGATCCTACGCCGCTGGACACGGAGGAACAAAAAGGAGCACAATCGAACAAATTTTTCCGAAAAAATTAATAATTTCTAACGTCTGCTAATTAGACTCCCGGTCCCTGGCCAGTCCAGATTTTTCCAGGATCATGGTCAAAGGAAGAAAGCGACGAAGGATGGAAAAAGCAGAGTGTCTCGCAACAGGGACACGTGCGACGGAAACAAATTACCCTGGGGGTGTAACAGAGAACAGAATTCCCGGGAATAAAGATTTGAAAAGTTATTCGGTCGGAGCACTGCGCCGCGGGTGGGAATTTCATCAGAAATACCGTGAATGAGAATCGCGTTCCTCTCGCGATGGGGAAAATTGCGGGTTCGGGGCAATTCAAGAGAGGAAGAGAGAGGAGGCGGGGACACGGGAAGAAAAACGCAATTATCGTGAAAGCGAACGAAGCGTTATTGGTAAGTGGTTCAATAACAACAACGGCAACAACAGTCTCCCGGAGGGCGTAAAAAGGTTGAAACCGCGGCTCGAAAACTGTTATAATATCGATTTCGAGGTCTGGAGAACCTTTGTTCCGAATAACTGTTGCGCGGAAACCGAAATTGCGAACTATTCGGGAACGATTCGTACGCGGATTCTTGCATCGCCGTAATTGATATCGGTAATTATTCCGGCTGCGGAGCATCCGGGTACATCCACGTTTTTATTTGGAAATACGCGTTACTGGGTTCTGACAAGTAGGATTGCAATAAGTAACAAATCGGTATATAATAATAATTTCAAATCGAAGGATGGGTTAATATGAAGTAGACTGCGAATTTTATGAATTTCTGAGAAAAATAAGTAGATGAAATTTAAAATAGTGCAAAAATACTGAAATTATTAAAGGAAGAATTAGAGTTTTATTTCGCTTCGTTTGCTGCAATTAATGAAGAAAATTTTTATTTCGCGTAAAGACCCGCAGTCTAATTACATGCATAAGGATTCAGACGAATCTTGCCGTGGCTGCCATAAGATCGTGGAAAGCATCCTCGTTTTATTTTCAAGTATGCACTTGCCGTGGTTTTTTCGAGCTCGAATTAAATTAAAAATAAACACCGATTCGGGAACAGTAATCGAAACGGACAGTGGTTGAAAATGTTCTCCGGTGGCTGTTCAGAATGAAAGTACGTCGTAACCGTTTTAATTAGAGCCTTTTTCACGGCAACAGTTTTAAACAGTTATTTTCGAAACGGTTTCGAGCGGCGACTGGAAGATGCGTGCAGATTTTCCATTCCGCTTATTCGAGGGTTGCTGCCTGATGCCGTAGGTAATAAAAGAAGAAAAAAGATGGCGCGGGATTGCGAAACGTAGAAAGATAAGAGGGTCAAGAGTCTCGGGGTTCTGTGCGGCGCACCTACGCGCGGAGTTATGACGTTACAGCAATCGTGAAATTGGGGCAGCTGCCGCTGAAAGCGCCGCTTCATGAATTTAGAGTGCCAACCGTGTATCAAGACGAAGACTTTCCGCATCTTGGGAACAATGCTAACTACTCAGCGAACACACGACCCGAACACACTCTTGTTCCGATTTACAGCCCGCCACTCCGGTCGTCGTTCCATCGCGGGAAAACGGAAACACCGCTAAATTCTTCTTGTTAAGATTAACCCTCGTCTCGCGTGGCGCCCGGGTCCGCTTGGACCCGTTCGTTAATCGTACGATCACCTAAATCGCATTAGCCGCGATGCTTCTTTAAGTTGCCTATTTTCTTATGTATTTTCATATGAAACAAATATTTTAATATAAATTACTTTAATATGAAGCAATTTTGTATAAAACAGTTAATCGTTGGATAACAAGAACAACATTAAGTAATATCGAAGGGTGTTACGTTTGGCTTAAGTCACGCTATAATTACATTACAATTATTTTATTTAATGACTGGACTGCAGATTTTATGAGAAAAATGAGTAGGAGAAATTTGAAACAGTAGGAAGATTAACAAAAGGACATATAATTTTCAATTTTCTTAAATTGTTAAGGAAAGGAAGAACAAACAATTCTTCGTTTGCATAAAGATCCACAGTCTATTAATGAATATCGCGGTCTTAATATTGACTTGCACCGCTTTCGACCATAAAAAATTTCCCGCCGAAAATTCGCTGTGGTCCCGTGACATTTAACGTCCTTCGTGGAACCGGAAGCGTATGGTGCACCGCAGGGGCGGCAGCGCAGCGCGAGGCCGCAAGGCGTGCACGCACGAAACGCGCACGCGATTCGTTTCCGATCGGTCTGTTTACCCGAGTTATTGCGCGCGCGTAGAAAGCGAACACGCGATCCCGTCGGCGAGCAAGAAAATAAACAATCGCATCGATAAGTTGCATCGGACGCGACCTGCGATCCAGTTATGTGAAAGTAAAAGTTCCCGCCGCGGTGCTTGCCCCTCCCCCATCTAATAAACGGTGACCATAAACGCGCAATTATACCTGCTTGAAAAAAATCGATAGCGATGATCGTGTCGCGGTAATTCAAACGATTTCCCCGAATTGCCCCACCCTCGAAAAGCGAGGGAACAGAGGACACGGTCCCGTTGTAAACATAATCGAACGATGAAACCGTCATTCGATATGCGATTCTTTCCGACGAGTTTTATCGGAACATTCTTGTCGAATTTCGTCGAAAAACTAACGATTTCCAGACTATTTTTACCGCCAATATGACAGCCATGACCGATTCGACACGAACTCAACCTGTCATCGATAAACGATTCGAGAATCGAAGGTGTTTCGATTCTTGATCGACCCCGTTCGAAAAACTAATGATTCCGATTTTTATTTATTTTTAACGGCAACTTGACAACCGATGTGACACACGCTCGAGCTGTCATCGACAAACGATTCGAGAATCGAAGGCGTTTCGATTCTTGATCTACTCCGTTCGAAACTGTCGAATTGTGTTCGAAAAACTAAGAATTCCGTTTTTTATTCCCAATATTTATTTTTTAGCGCCAACTTGACAACCGATTCGACATGCGCTTGAACTGTCATCGATATAAGCGATTCGAGAATCGAAGGCGTTTCGATTCTTGATCGACCCAGTTCGAAAAACTAACAATTCCAATTTTTATTTATTTTTAAAGGCAACTTGACAACCGATGTGACACACGCTCGAGCTGTCATCGACAAATGATTCGAGAATCGAAGGCGTTTCGATTCTTGATCTACCCCGTTCGAAACTGTCGAATTGCGTTCGAAAAACTAAGAATTCCGATTTTCGTTCCCAATATTTATATACTTTTACCGCCAACTTGACAACCGATTCGTCACGCGCTCGAGCTGTCATGGATAAGCGATTCGAGAATCGAAGGCGTTCCGATTCCTGATCAGCCCCGTTCGAAACTGACGAATTTTTTTCCCTCCGTCGCCGCTATGGAACGAGACTACTTAAAATCGAAATTGAGAGATGTCTCGCATTACAGCATCCTCAAAAAGGAATAAAAAGACACGTCGAACACAGAAACGACACTGAAGGATGAGTATCCCAGTGCACGATTCTCCTGACGAGCCGTTCACCGTCCATTGTTCCTCTATAATAAACGATCGGGAAATGATTCCGTGCAGGCTCGTCAGCGAGGAGATCAAACACCACGAATTGCTCCCGACGATTGCGCAGGGACCGCGACATGCGTAACAGTTGAGTATCAAAGGACTCACCTCTTCGGCGAACTCGAAATCCCCATCGAACTTCCTCTTGCACTGGACCCCGGCGAGAACAAGGACGTACACCGTGGCCACGAGCACCCACGAAAATCGCATGGCTGGCTATTCGTCTGTCGAGCGGGACAGAGGAACGCGCCGTCCGCGCACCGTGAACCGACGAGGGAACGCGCGCGATTGAACGCAAAACGACGTACCACCACGAACGACGACACACGTGCACGAAGAACAAGGCCCGATAGAACTGGAGACGTAACAAAGGCGAGAAGAGTGTGAGCGAGCGAGCGAACGAACGAGCGCCGCACGTAAAACTACCACCCGGCCGCGTAGAGCGCGCGTCCTCGATAAGGAAACGTTCACAGCTCGACGGTCGAACGAGTTGTGAGTGCGAGAGTGCGCGAGCGGAGCCGAGGCGACGCCGCACTACCACAGACTCGCGGCCCGCTCATTGGTCGGATTCCGGCGAATGACGAGAGGGGACGCTAGGGGCCGCCGGGCGGCCAGGTATATAAACTGGACCGGACCTCTCTCTCTAGCACACTGCTTTCGCCACGGGTTACGTCTACCTTCGACGACTCTCTCCGACTCCGGACTCCGGTAGCGAGATTCGCGCGAGCGCGAGCGCGTGCTACGTTGCGCCAGTCAATACCTCCACCTGCCTCGGTTCGCCTACCCGGTGTTGCCAGTCGGTTCACCGACAAGGAAAGAGAAACTCAGATCAGAGAAACAGAGATGAAACATGTCGGCCAGCGAACCACCGAGAGAGAGAGAGACAGAGAGAGAAGAAAGACTGCGGGGAATTCGGCAGGAGGGCACCGTCGGAGAAGGAATCCAGTCTCGCACCGGATACTCGCACAGAAAGCGGACCCGACCTAGCAACATTTTCTTCTCTTTTCTTTTCTTTCCATATTCATTTCCCATTGCTTCTTTTCTCCACCCTACCTCCCTCTCTTGACTGACTCGGATTAGAGACTCTCTCTGACAAATGATCACCGAGCCAGTTACGTACTAGCAGGATAGAGCAGTGACTGCTGCTACCCCGTCTCCTTGCTACCGTTTCATATTTTTACCGCCAGGTGTCATTCGCAGTCAGTAATCGAATTGTACGACGAAAATCCACTTGCACCGATCCTTGTTGTCCTACCAGTGTGACGTAATTGCTCGACGATCTTGCCGTTCGTGAAATGGTTACATTGTAATCAACAGTGTTCTGTATAATTTGGCGACACGGTAAGAAACGTTGCGAGCGATTCTTCTGGATCTCGTTCGTTGTCGTTCACTACTAATTAAACCATTGATAGACTGTAAACTACAATGCGGGGCGAAAATTGTGATTTTTATAAAATTTCATTGAATTTGTACTTATTCCGGGTTTCTTATAACACGAATTAATCGCGTTATAAGAATGTCGACTATGTATGATTTTCTTGAAAATGATTTGACCCCTTTGACCTCGACGTGGAAATGTATATAAAAATTGCCATTTGTATCAAATTTAATTGAACTTGGTCCGATCTGTACTAATTCCCAGTTTCTTGTAACTAGACAGCGGATTTTACGCATTTATGACAAAAATGAGTAAACACACTTTAAAACAGTAAAAACATTAGAAGAATTTGTAAATATGATTGTATTATTTTCGACATCTTAAACATATTGAAAAAGAAAATTAATTTATATTGGAGTTTGTTGCAATTCAGGTAGAAAATTTTGATTTGCATAAAGATCCCTCGTCTACTTATAACACGGTACGAATTAATCGCGCTATAAGAGGATTGACTGTACATGATTTTCTTGAAAATGTTTGACCTCGACATTTCCTTATAACCTCTTGACTAAGTGGAAATACATGAAAACGTTAAAACTTATTAAACTGTAATTTTATTTTGACGTAATTGCGATGTATAACGAACAGAATCAAAAAGCCATTTCTAAGCTAACGTTGTTTTTTCGCCATAGTCTGCCCGTGAATAATTGATTAAAGTAGAACGAATATTTCTATTTATTTTACGTCGACGCTATCGAATAAAATCTTTTTGTTCGACGTCTTCATTACACGGAAGGGGGTTAATCCCGAATCGGATCACGATTAATTAGGACCCCCAGGGAATTCGATCGCGACAGCAGGTTCCTGATAGGTAAAAAGAATTCGAGGAATTCCGCGGGATGCGCCGTAAGGGGAAACTTTTTTCCACCGCAACCGGGCCCGGGATTAGTGGCCACGTGATAAATGACCGTACCTGAAAATGAATCTCGTTCTTTTGTCTGCTGGCCAGGTAGCCGTGTCGAGTTGAATGTTATAAACAATCACGGGGACGTGATTCCGACGTTAACGAGCGTCTCACGCCATGATTTATTTACGACCGATTGCAAAAATGCCGGTGAATGCGTTGTCAACCACGGCGACAAAAATTCACGGGAAATTTCGGATTAACATAACCCTCCGACGGCGGAGACCGGGTCTATTTTCACCCAGCTGTCAAAATCGTCATTGAATATTTTAGTATCTGGTGAATTAATTAAATGAACAGCTGCTGCATTAGAAACGGTAGAAAGATTAACATGTCCATAAAGAGTACTTTCAAAAATATGGTTTAAAGCAGCGAATGGTTTAAAACATCATCGATTATATTCTTACAAGAATGTTCCGTTGTCGAAGGATTAAACCCTGTGTAGCCAACCAATGTTTATAAATAATTAAAAAAAAATTGTGCTTAACATTTTTTCATAAATTATTATTTTTGACAGTGAGAGGCTAACTTTTTCCCCTCAATTCGTGCTCCCTCCACTCACCTGGCGACTCTGATGGGTTGGAGACACAGGAGTTAAACCTAGCTCGAAAATTAGCAGATATATAATATAAACGATAACAACTGAACTATTTCCTATACTTGGAAATAAACGCGCGGAAAGTTTTCTCGAAATCGGTGTGCGACTTAACAAGCGTTTGTAAATTCGAACGGGAGACCACCGCGAAATGAAATCGTCGCCATTATCGGGATGCTGCCGCGGCAATTTAATGTTATCGTCGTCGGCTGCTATAGGATCAGAGTGGTAACGGTTACACGGGACCTGGTGTTCTATATTTTGAAAGTTAGCAAAGCGAAGACTTTAGCGGCTGTGTAGATATACTTTTCCGGGCGCGTTCCTTTAACTTTCGTTCCACCTTTGAAGATACTTCGGGACATAAAAGCAGGCCTGTATTTCGAGTGGAAAGTTGCCGCGGCAATTTGTCTTACTATTTTCTTGCGGCGCTTCGGTCTCTCCTACGCCGTATCTCTTAGCCCACAGCTATTTTCCTCTGTGGAAGTGCCACGGACACTTCCCAGGGGAGTAGAAACCAGGAAGACAGCGTCGCGCAGACATTTCCTCCGCAAAATAGATCGCATCGCGGCAAGGACAAAGGGGGCTGGCGGGGAAACTCGGAGACGACGCGCCAGCCACCTCATATTTGTTAAATATTACCTCGGCGGGCTTTGTAAGGCTGCGTCGCGGAACCGCCGGTTAACCACGCTCTGATAAAGCGGAATCCGCGGCTCCTAATCTTTGTGCAGCCATGCCTCCTTTACTTCGTTAACGCTTTATCCACAGCCCTTGAACAATCTTGGCTGAGGGTTTCTTAATCAATCTTTCAATAACGATTGAAATTCTATTTGTTATACCTTGAACTCAATTTTTCAATGTTCCACAGAGAAATAATTTAAAAATCACACTAGCACACGGGCATTGTTAAAAGCAAACCGATTTGCACCATAAGGAAGAGTAAAGAATAATTTGTCAGCAATTATTTATAATTATATTAAAAAAAATACAATTTCAAACAGTAAAAAGATTTGTCAATAATTTCTACTTATTTGTTAACGCGAATATTCCGTTGCGCGTCATGTATATATATGAAACAAATGGGTTAATAAGCTGTTAAGCGTTAAAATGTTGTTTATTGGTTGCAGCAAAAATTTTCTATGACAAAATGTTCGTTTACAGCGACCACGTAATTTTTTAGCTTCGATTCACTTTCTCCCGCGCGGGTCGGACCCCGCTCGGTAATATATTGCGCCAAAGGACCGATTCGTCTCTCCCCGGTTATGTACGTGTGTCCTGCAGCGCAATGTATGTGCCTGGCTGCCAGTATGTTTAAGCACACCGCCGAACAGACACGAATGTCTCCTCGGAGACCGCTTCCTGCGGAATGTGGTAGCTAAACACGCACCTTCGACGGGATCACGAACTGTAAACGATCCCCTCGTTGGAATTAAGGTAACCTTTAGCTACCCGTGCTCGTCGTTCCCCCAATTTACACGTATGAATCATTTCCTCTCACCGTAAATAATCTGAATACTGGATGCTGTGGTACTAGCAACTAAAGGAACAGTTTATTTGGGGGGGGGGGGGGCTACAGTAGAATCTTCGTTGTTAAACTAGAAATGTGATTTATTGTATTACATGACTCCTGCAGTGTACAAGTAACAAATTCTAAGAACTAAAGTAGTGAAGAGCTCGTAGTACCATGCTACATCATTCTCGACGGATGCTTTCTGTAGAATTGTGATACAGAGTATGACAAGAGCATATTCATTCTCCTAGCACCTCCCGAGATAGACGGTTAAATAAAAATAAACAAAAGCTTTGTACATTGTAGACCGATCCGATAGTACTACGTTCAAATAAATATTAAACTAAACGTACAACCGCGCGAGCTGTAATGTATATCTTTTGCCGTGTTTTCAGTTTAGTGCCGCTTGTTTAGGGTGTTGCGAGTGCACGCGGTGCCGCTTATATATTAATCGGAGCCTAGCCGTGGATGTATCAGAACCTTCGAACGGAACCACCCCCTTGAAAATAGTTGCCGGGGTGTACTCGGAGTTTTACGTGCCAGCAAGACAAGCGAGTATTCCCTTCTATTCTCACTTAAGATGTACGTAATGCCATTTATCAACTGAAATCAGATATCACAGTGTTTTCACAGACGTTTAATACGGCAGCATTCGGCAAGTACAAATTCTAGCAGGAACGATTAAAGAAACTTAACAAAAATTTCAGGTCATTATCAGTTAAGATACGTTGGAGAAGCTTATAATTTGTGTGTTACTCGCGGAATGAAGTAACTTTTATTAACTGCAACGAAATAAAACCATGAATAGAATAGTATTGCAATAATTGTGGTCTGAACTTACCGATAGGTTCCACGGTTTGAGGGCCTTGCGGTTCCGGAGCTTTCTCCAATATTTCCTCGGCGGTCTCCGCGGCGATCTTGAATGAACTGTCCGCGATTGTTAGGTTCGTACTGAAAACAAATCGGTTCGATGTAATCCTGAGCTCTGTGTAAATGCATTCTCATTTATTTTGAATGACGCTGATTCACCAACCATGCGATTCCTCCTGTCGGCGTCTCCCGTTTGATGAGATTCTGCCAGTGCTGGTGCACCTCCTCCACTATGTGCCACGCGAAGTCTTTCGGCTTTGCCTCGCCGTTAAAGGCGAACTGGTTCTCCGGCTTGCCGTCCGGGATTTTGTAGATTTTGAACCACTCGATGGTTGCCTTCATCAAGCCAGGGTAATGTTTTTCAATGTCCGCTACATCTACAAGAATATAGCTTGTGTACGTCTACTATCGTCTACGTCGGTATTATTATAAATCATATGAGTCATCCGACTAGGTCTGGGTTAGGTTACATCGTGAATAGAGTGTGCTGTTATCAAAATGCGGAAGTCGATTGTGTAATACCGTCTTTTTCGCATATGACCGCTACATGTTTAATAATTGACCTATTCTTTTACGGTTAAACAGTTCGCGTTCTCGTAGCTGATTGCGTAACGCCGTTTTATGATCGTAATCCTTGAAATAGAACTCTTACCATTCATTTGTTCGGCCAATGTATCGTTTACGTCGATAACTATGATCTTCCAATCAGTTTCACCTGAAACCACCAACAATTAATGTTACGAAAAATAGATTAATTATACGGAAAAGCATTTGCTGTCGATACACACCTTCGTCGATAAGGGCAACAGCGCCGAGAACCTTCACTTTCAATACTTCACCCCTTTCTGCAACCTATTAAAAAATATTTAATAACATATAAGTTCGGAAAAGAAAAAAATGATTTAGGCAAACGTATTCTTACTCTGTAGCCTATTTCAAGGACGTCTATGGGATCATTATCTCCTTTGTAACCAGTAGCTTCATCCAACACTTCCGGATTTTCCCATGTCTGTACAAACAATTCAAATTAACAATCGTCTCTTTTCCTGTACTAGTCACAATAGTACATTTAGTCTGCAATTGGTGTACGTGTAAGAAGACAATAGAGAACGGCCTTGAACTAAGATTAAAGCTTAGCAGTAGATATGATAAGGCAGTGTCCCTACAACTTAAACCTAGATAAGCATATCTATATTTATTTGCACATGCCATTGCTCATGTCATTGCTCATCTTTCATGAATTCCAACAATGACAGTGATTATACTTCCTGAATCATTGAATCATATCATAAAATCAATTGCTATTGTGTGTCGGTAACAAAAAATATTGGAACAATATACAGCCTATCAGTGATCTATTGTACGGGTGATAGTTATCTTGCGAAACACCTATTTTTGTACCTGTGGCAAGGCACCGTAATTCCATATGTAACCATGGTGTGGGAAGCAATTGGCAACGTATCTTAGCTTGCCTTTCTTGATATCTTGTTTAATTGGATTCAAGGTTTCCTTCAAATTGATCTCCATCTTTGCATTTGTCCATCTTGGAATCTCAACGACCATATTAACGATTTTATTGGCTTCGTCGGCGTAAAGCGGAATGTCGTGCATGGGCGAGATCGGTACCCCATCGTTCTCTGTAATTCAAGGGAAAAATATCGTGACAAATCTAAAATTCCTAAAGATAAAAATCATTATAAAAAAATTAATGACCTGCTGAATTTCATCGTAGAAACCAAACTAATTAAACAAATAAGTTATTAAATAATTAATAACCTAGCAGTTGATGCGACATAAAACTATAAATTAAAAAAAATCTATTCCTGCATCTTGAAAATCAAATATTACGCGCGTTTGTTCGAAACAAAAAATAATATAAAAGTATTAATCACGAAATAATACGAAGTATTAACAAGTTAATAATAAAAAATATTAATAAGGTACACCTGTATATGCGAATCAAAAGCGAACATGTGCGGAAAATAGAAATCGGGCAAAATTTTTTTCGCGCGCGCGAGCCGTTCGAACGCTTTCACCTAGATCAGAGTCGTACAATATTGAATGCAACTGGCTATCCAATTCACAATTTAAATATAATTTTCACAATCGTAATTAACTAATAATTTTTATTAAAATCCTAGAACCGACAACTAGCGATTAACAATTTCGATTAGTATCACATAGTTCGCACATATGTACATGTACTCAAGAATTAGCGACTTGATTTTCATCGAGATCGATTAGACCGCTACTTCGATTATTTTCTTTCAGTCGCCAGAATTAATTAATCGCTCGAACTAGAAGCTGCGATCGATAAATTCTCGGCTCAACTTTCGCTGAAATCAAATGTCACGGTGACATTACGATTAATTCCACGTGGAAGCGAAACGCGCGAATGAAGATCGAACACGCGGAGAAATCTGAAAATTTTTCTGTTGCAGCGGGAGAATCAGCAGGGACGAAGAAGAAAACGTTATGCAAAATGGAGAGGGAGAGAAAGGAGACCGAACCAATTGTTATGCGAAAAAAGGAGCGCGAGATCATAGCAAAAATAGGATGGTGAATTCGAAAGAATAGGATACGTTTAATTATACGTATGAGTGCGTATAGCGAAACACGCGGTCATAGCGGACGGCGATCTTCGTAGAAATCTGCTCGCACGAGGTCGTCGGGGTTAAAGGTTAGGTTATGTCATCGTCTACTTACTGAAATAAATCCTGTAATCGGTGGTATTCAACGCGCCCCGTTCGACCGTCGTGAACGACATGCTTCTGCGGAATTTCTTCAACACTGAACAAGAACCCGATCCAACGGAACTACCGGTCGCTGCTAATCTGAGCGGCACAGTCAACTTATTTAAACCTTGGCAACGTAACACGCGCAACGTTATCAGCGACATCCTGACATCTGCCGACTGGCATGCGTACTAACGCTCCCGGCTAACGCGCGACAAATAAATGGCCTGTGTAGCCTTATCAGGAATGATAACGTTCGTATCCGAGAATTCTTATGACACAATGCACAATGATTTGTTAGTCAAATACGGCTCGAGTAGGGCAATCGCCGATTAATACTTTGAATTTCATTCGGCAGGTTATGCTTAGAACTCTAAAGAGTCAATCGGGAAGGAACGCGCGGTTGATTTAAATATTTCAATGGTAATAATTAGACTGCGGATCTTTATGTAAAATCAAAATTTTCTGCGTTTGTTGCAAGAAACACTTATAAATTTATTTCTTGACTTAATAATTTTAGTAGGTCAAATGTAATATATTGTTACTCTTGAATTTTTTTAATCTTACTACTGTTTCAAATTGCAACTACTCATTATTTGATTAAAAGAAGAAGCAGGTGTCTATCTGGCTTCTGTTTCGTACGATTAATGAAAGAAATTCCTATTTTGCATAAAAATCCGCAGTCCAAGAAAAACGACAGAGTAATCTACTCAATGGTTTATTCCACGACGAAGAGAATTTTGATAGTTGTTAATCAAGAGTCTAGTCGTCGAACAGATGCTTCGTCAACAATTAAAACTAATCACCATTAATGTAAAACGATGGTGCAACAACGTTACAGATAACTGTACACTTCAGGCGCGATAAATTAACAACAAAGTTGTGTACGTTCGAATTCTTTTTGCATATAATACTTGCGAGAAGTTCGTTACTCGAAACAGATCTCGTTTATGATTGTTTAAAACAGGTCAGAATTTGATTGGCTATTAATCATTGCAGAGCCGAGACGATGAAGTCGAGGAAATGTGAGACCTTAGCATAAACGCCAGGAAATCCTGCCTCGGCGCATTTGTAGCCGTAAGAAACGACTCCGACCTGGTAGAAGGTGAACTTATCGGGTACCATCAGTGGTCCTCCGCTGTCACCCTGGTAAACGTTTATTTTTTAATAACAATCCTAATCGTGGGAACTGGTCGTTCGAAATTAATGAATATTTTTTTACCTGGCAGGCGTCCTTGCCACCCTGAATGTATCCAGCGCAGACAACGCGGTCGTCGATGATGGCATTCGTGAACTTGGAGTATGCCCTTTGGCAGTCTTCGTTCTTGACCACAGGTAGCTGCACCTCCAGGAGATCCGGCGAAGATGGTCCCTCTGTAGGAACACAGAAAATACAGTAATTCAAAACATAATTACGAATTAGACCACGGGTCTTTACGCGTTTCGAAAGTACAAATTTTGTTGTCACCACAGAAGACATCTTGGTGAACCTGCAGAACAGCAGGTTCTCCCCGATATCTTTCAGTAAAACAAAGTAATTACACATATATAAATTTGATAGAAATATTTGCATAAAGATCCGCGATCGGTTCTACAATTATTGTAATTTTGTTTCGTTAACTAATAACACTGACTGGTTGAAATAGCGCCCCATCCGGCGATGAACGGAAACTTCCGGAGTAAATTGCTGCTCCTAAGGGGTTCCTCCACCGGAAGGCAAATTGGGTACACGTGATCTGAGAAATCGGTGAGTACACGTTAACCAAGAACGAAGATTAACAAACACTTAATTGATGCAACAGCGAGAAGGACTTACCGGAGAATGGCACGTCTCGCGCTAGTCTGAGGACAGCTATGTCGTTGACGAATCCAGAGGTGCTGTACCCAGGGTGAATGATCTTCTCCTCGATCTCGACGTCGACCGGATACGCTCCGTCGTCGTCTCGTACCAAATTCAAGTCCCCTATGCGAACCATGTACAGCTCCGACCTGATTGCACAGTGAGCTGCGGTCAGGACGTGTCTAGCCGATATCAGGGATCCTCCGCAACGCCACAAGGGCTGCGAGGGGTTGCGAGCATTGCGAAACCCTAGGGCTGCGATCCAGGGCCAGGCACCTAGACACAAGCAATATTTTACTAATTGTTCGGGAACAAAGTCTAGGAAGGAAGAACAGTTGTATAAATGTTGTGCGTTTACTAGAAACACGAAAGATGTCGAAAATTGTGAGTGGCACTAATTTTTTGGTCAGGAGCCATGTCTTTCGTTAGATATTGATAAAGATGCTACAGCTACAGCTAGTTCGAAACATTGCTAGACTGGTTTCCAGAAGTAGAAAACTTACCAAGCTGCGCAGGGATTCCTCCGACTACTTTGGTGTGGCTGCTGTTGCTGAAGCCGCAGTTTGGCGGTAGCAACGGGCCGTACGAAGTTGTGTCTGGAACTACCTTGCCCCCTCTAGGATTTCCTGGGCAGCAGACGATCGGGTTGCGATTCTCATTAGCGCAAAGCGATTGTCTCAGATAAGCGCCAGCTTGGAGGCCTTGCTCTTGCAGCATATTTAACAGGGGCGGGCAATCTCGAATGCCGAGGCATTGGCCTAGTTCGTTGTTCGGGGTGTTACACTGCAGTCCCACGACCGAACCTGCCGAAAGAAATTACTGATATTTTTAATTCCATATCATGATTGATCTTCTCAACCATGATTTTCGAGTCGTATAACGCTTGGAGGAATCTGTGTATGTACAAATGGAATGAGTCACATTTTTAACGACCAGTCTCTCGACGTTTTTGTACATACATAACTCCAACATGTTTATTCAATGTTTGAAATGCAAATATTTTAACAGTCGGATATTAACCAGATTCCATTTATTCCAGGAATCGACTCATTCTGCAGAAAAACACATCGAGGAAATATATTTATGGATTACGTAACCACGCGAGCGGAAGATGAGGATCAGAATCGCGAATTCAGATTAGTATTCGGCATCTGTTAATCGGGTAACGACGAACGTGCCATTGAGCGATTCTGTATAAATATTAAAATGTCGTCCAATACCGAAAAGTCGGCTGTTACAAAACTTCACTTGAGGAAACTACAATTTAATAGAGAGGCTGATCGTGGGACTAAGAATCTTATCGATCACGAACGACGTACCGTCATTCTCAATAATTAGCTCGCAATTAGAGTCGAATTATACACGATCCAGAGCCGTGATACGACTACAATGTGTCCGAGAATACGAATTCTAGTATGTATCATTCGTTCCATTGTTTCCACCCAGTATTTCAGAAGAATTGTTCGCTATTGTCGCGCGCATAGATAAGTTGTTTAATCATCCTAAAAATGTTCAGTACTCGAACCAAATTCCTCTGACACAAATTACTAGCATCCAAAGTGTTATCGCGACGCGTGCTAACACAACCATCGACTCCGATCGACCTCTGACATTAGTCAGACTGAACGCTCGGTTTTCCTGTTGGAAGGTTCGGACCTTGATCAATTTCGGACAGTTCTGCGTCAGAGTTGCGCAAGATGAAGTTACATCCATGTAACTCGTAACAAGCTAATAGCAGCGCTGCGAAAAATTAAGTAATTTAGACCGGTCGTCGTTCACCAGGATGATCTACGAGTAAACTTAATTTGTCGGTGAATCCCGGCCTTCTCTCGTTCGTCAGCAGCTTTCTTCGAATAGATAATTCTCTTTCCCAATCGTCTCAGTTTACGTCTTACATAACATTTTTAAATCACGCATTATTATCTCATCTCAAACGACCGGCACTTTGAAGAGCTATCGACTACCACTGCCGTTGACATATTTACACAACATAGATTCGCTAGCAATAAGTTATTCTACTCGCGCGGAAAAAAAACTTGGCAAAACCGTAGCCCAGATTTTTCCGTGACAATTTGATGGGTCACTGGGAAAAGGTCTGCGCGACGAAGGTTGCATGACGATTCTCGTTGGCATTCGAAGGGCGAGCGAATGAAGTCGTAAAGAGGTGATTTAAGACGGAAACCTTGAGCGGACACCAGAAGAACCAGTGGTTGCAGCACACCAATTAACACCAAGCACGAGGACAACATTTTGGATCGCACTGTTCTAAAACAAAGAAAAAACAGTATACCAATTTGGGACCACATAGTAGTGGTATTCGCGGTAAAAAAAAAAAGAAAATTAATTTTAAAGAAATGCAATAATTTAACATTTAAACGGTGCTCTTTCGAGAGACACCGATGCGGAGAATTCGCCGGTGTTCTTTAACGAATCATCACAGAAAAATTACTCGTCCCGCGAACTTACGATGGCCCACAGAATTTTGGAAGTCCGACCGATCGATCGATAGGTCCACCGATCTCCACGCGTAAAACTGTCAGAGGACTAGGGGGACTAACTTTCACGAACCTTCTTCCGACGCGCTCGGTAGCCGACTGAAAGTTGCGCACCAATGGTACTTACTTTTAAGAAAATAATACGAACCCTCGTTAGTCACGTGTGACGCACGCGCGCGGTAATTACCACGCGTATACAAACAGCACTCAGCGTTACGAATATCGATACCAAATGTATAGAATTAGTTCGCCTACATACTGGTCTCTATTTTTCTCTAGAATTGGCACACTGATCTTTGTGTGGCCTGATTATTGCCCAGCTGTCGATAACACGGAGCGATCGTCCAATTATTTTTCGAGCCATTTGTCCATAATTAGTAATTATGTAAATACACAAGCGTTCGCGCAAATGCGAAAAATTATTTATGAAGGCGTTTGTCTCATTTGCACTGGAATTGCTCTCGGAATAATTTCTTTGCTATCGTATCGTTAATAATATTTAGCACGATTTGCGTTCAAAGTATCGCAACAATTTTTGCAACGTCGTGAAATCTTGATCGCAATTGATGATTTTTATCATTTCCTCTCGTAAACAAACCGTTTTTCTCAGAGTTTAAACTGTTTTATAAGATTCTCGTTGTCGTGATTCAAAAATCATTGATTGATCGCCGGTTGCGCAAAACATGACGCGGACACGCGCGTCGAAATTCGTGGAGACTTCGACGCGCGGTAAGGACGTGTTCTGCTCGGCTAACCACGGCATTGGAATCATGCGAATCACTCCACTTTTTCGGTATTTCCCCGACAGCTGGACGTTCCAGTCATCTCGTCCGAGGTCGGGTCAATTAGCGAGAGCTTCCCGTTATCTTTGATTCAGCCTGTCCGCTGAACTAAATCTGATGATTTTCAGGATTTCACGGGACGGCAAAGAGTGGACACAAGCACAATGGAGTGGCCGAAGAAGGTAAAACGGTTGCGGCCTTGGTAACAATCAAGGTCACTCGAAGGTCGCTCTGTCCTGGGGATCCACTATTCCCATTGAAACAAAATCATCCGACCATTCAGACGTTTCCTGCTGATATTTAACACTGGTGACTATTTTACTTCACAAAAATAACGAGAGTGTGTCTATCAAAAGTTTTAGCCATTTTTTTCAATACATATATACAAAAGAAATAAATTTGTTGAATAATTCCTCACGAACGCATCTTTACAATCTCAACAATCGTAAATGAAAAATATTTTATATCTCTTTTTTCTTTCGCGATATCACTGATGCCTCGTTTCTTTTATTTGACGATTTTATTTCCCAGAATATTTACCGCCATTATCTCTTCGTGTTCTGTCCGAAAAATTGCACAAACCCGCGCGAACGATTCGAGCCGCTGTCACCAATGAGTGATGATCTGGAACCATTATCACGGCTTCCCCGTAAGAACGCATGAATTATTTTGTTGTTCTTTTCTAACGAAGATTGATTACACCGCGGGATTCAATAGCGGTCCGGTCGCTCGCGAGTCCCATTGTGATATACTGATTTTGCTCGTTGATTAGAAGAGATGATGGTCGACTACAATAATGCGGCGGCGCGATAACAGATGCGAAGCTTATTAAATGATTGCATAATTCGACGGCGTACGAAACGTGCACGACCTCAACCTCGATCCGATGCATCCTCGCATGTATGGAATTTGAGTCCTTGAGTGGGACCTCCTTGTCATCTTAAACCCCCTTAAATATTGATGGAAATTGAATTGAACAGAGATGATTGGTGGGCTTGCTGTAATATAGCAATTTATTTACATCTGATATATTTACATACGAATATTTTACAATCGGTGTAGAGTTGTAATAAATTTGCTTGGTCTAGAGTCTAGAATGTCATAAATAAGGTGTCCCGTTGGCAATGTACATGCTGAGCTATTTTACAATCTACATTCTAGAGTAATACTGTGCACATTGATCTCTCGTTCGTTCGTCTGTTTCTGTGGATTGACCATGAGTATTATTCTAGCATAGCTCTTGGAGGATTGAACTGATATTAACAACGATACAAGTGTAAATAGCGTGTTCGCTTGATTTAGTATCTGTATACCGAGTACTTCCGATATATCTGATAAACTGTGGATGTTAATGCATTTTGTTCTCGGTGATCAGGGATCGACGATTCAACACTGTAGACTCGCATAAACATCCGTAGTTTACCAATGACTATTATATATAATGCCTAGAAGAAATGATAGTTCCTGGGTGGAGGGGGAAGTATATCGATGGAGATTAATAAAAACCTGCCGTACATCCTATTAGTACAACCTAATACGATTGCATATTGAAGTACACGACTCAGAGAAATTCGTTCGAGATTATCTACTTTCGTTATCACAGAAGTTACTCTTTCTTTTTATTTTTCTCTCGCTCTTTCTTTCTTTCTCATTTATATGTGTTTGAAGGTTTCCACGTGTGGCCGTGAAACGCGTGATTCATGTGTCACCTACAATGAAAAAGGGATTTCCTATACTTAATACTCCCTCTACGATTCGTGTGGCGTGAAATAATGAATAAATCTGGGAAATGGTTTAATCTGTAAAGAAAAATAAAGAAATCATTAATATTTCGGAGTCCAGAAGAACAATTTTCTGCGAGAGCAAAAGAAAGCGAGTCCTCCCGTTAAAGTATTAAGCGGAAAGTAAAAGTTTGAGAACAAATTTGTTGTAAATTTACTTGCAAGTAGAATTTTGACTATCGTAAGTATCATCCCACAGGTATTGTGCTTCCATATCTTCCAGTATTCTTCTAAAAACAAAAGGTGTCGTTATGTTTTGCCTTTCGGTTGTCAGACTTCATGATAAAAAAGTGAACAAATTGAACAAATGCCACAGGAAAGCGTCGACTATAAAAAACCCTTCTGCGAAATATGTATTTCTTGCCATATAAATGAGAAATTTCGTTTTTACTCTTATGTTACTCTAGTTAAAAGACTTGACTCATAGTACAATGTGTTAATCGATCGATTTAAAACCATCGCGTATGTTTTACTTAAGCTTAAGCTATCTACCAATAACTTCCTAATCAAAATTAGCGTAAAATTGTACACTCCTCTGTAGTGTATGAGCTCTAAAAATTTATCTTCGATTACACGATTAAGTGAGTTAGTACATAATTAATTGAAGATTAAAAAGAAGAAGCTTCTTGTATCGCTATCTTTTAAAGTCTAAAAAAATAAGACTGTATCCGTTGGAAATCAAATCAAGATAATCTTTATTTATTCTTTGTTTAAAAGAATCTTAAATTCGTTTTTTAACCCATTCGATTTAACTATCATACGTGTAATACGAAATATGTATAGATTTCATCTACTGCTTGTTATCTTTCACATATTATCCATCCACTGGATAATATGTCCTGAAAAATTAAAACATCACATTATATTAGTGCATAGCATCTTTCACGAATCATCATTCGAAAAAATCAAAATTATCTTCGTCAAAACTACTTTATCTTTTCTACATTGTTGATCGTAAACGCGGCAAGTAAAATGATTGTTTCGAGTGGATACCTACCCGTAACTCCTTGCTTCCAATCGTCGTTTCTTTATATAACACATTACTATTGTTGCGATAATCCCGACCAACGTCATCGAGATAGTGGTGGCTATGGCTTAATTAACAATGAACATTTAATACGATCGTTCAAGCTAACGACAATAATTATCGTAATCGTTACTCACATATCATTCTGTAAGCAATTACTGTTACATCCTCTTGATGCTTTTTAAGGCACTTAGTTAAATGGGACAAAGTGCCATTAACTACAGGGCACTCTACGTCGAGTATCTTACAAAACAAGGGGAATAAATCTATATTGTCGAAAGGTTCTAGTTTGCATTCCGGAATAAATGCAGGACCTTTCGCAAAGAAGAACGGATGCATCTCCATCGCTGCGTTGTCGTAGCCGTGCATGCCAAACTCTGAATCACTGTTTACTATAAATAAACATGTTTTTTGCACGTACAATATAATATGTATATTAATAATTCGAAACTATATGTCATCCTCTTGTAATGAATACCTGTAATATTGAATCTCTTCTTATAATATTCTACGGCATCAAGAAGATTCTGAAATGCATATCCCACTTCTGCAATCACAAAAATCGGACCGACACGCGTGTTGTTCCCGTAATGGTATTTCTGAGGAATCTCCTCTCTTTTGTAAACCTTGAATGTCATTGTTGTTACTGCTGCTTTTTTCAATGCTTGATAAATGGCGTCTTCTTTGCCTAAAAGACAGAATCATTTTCTCTTTGTTTTGCAGATATCAGTGTGCACAGTATTATGTGGAATAATCAATGTACCAGGATTCGGGAAAATATGCAAGCCCGGCGAAGTGCCCACGAATTTGTAATCCGAACTGTTTATATACTTTGTCAAATCTATTATCCTATCCAGTTTCACAGTTGCCATTCCGTGGTCGCTCAAGTGAACAATGTTCAAGTCGTGCAAATCATGATGCTCTATCTTCCGATGCAAATATTTAGTTATGTTGTCTAATTTCCGCAGAATATTGTCAAATTCCGGACTATTTATCCCGACAAAATGACCATGGTAATCTGGCTCTTCGATGTATAATACAGCAAAGTTTATCGGATGTATACGATGGACAAACCATGATATCAAAGTATCTATTCTCTCTTCCCAAGGTATGGTCTCGTTGAAGTCCTAAACAAAGATAAGAGATTAGAAAACAATTGATTGAAAAATCATGAGCTGTGCAAAAGATAATTTAGCAATGAGGATACTTGTGAAAATGTAGGTGAAACTCCTTGGTATTCAAAGATTCCACCGGGCCACATCATCGCGCCGCTTCTCCTTTGTGCTCCTGCTTTCTCGTTAATAGTCTACCAGAAATAACAATTGATAAGTATAAATTATACAAGAAGCGAGGCCCAAGATAATATTTTTATTATTTTTACATACCCATATGGGAAGCACTCCGTTGTTATAGTGATATAAATTATAAGAAGATTTAGTTGTGTTCCCCGAAACGGGATCATAGAATTCACTGTCCACCACGCCATGCGTTTCCGCGTATAATCCTGTGGCCATGGAATAGTGATTGGGGAATGTTTTTGTGACAAAGATGTTCCTCATATAATCCGCATGAGTGCTTTCGTGTTTTAATTTATTCATGAACGGCGTTAGGTTCCTATTGAAGTAGTCGTATCTGTGAACAAGAAGCGAGATTAGTTTCGATATCTAGTCTCCGATGATTACAGAGCTTAGGAGGTCTTACCTGAAGGCATCGTAAGATACCACCAATAATTTTGGATGTTGCGATATCAACAATCCGTGTCTAGCATTAAGTAAAATAATAAATATTAAGGTAAAAGTCGATGCAGAATTCATGATCGAGAACTGTCTTCCGATATACATATTCGTTATCGACAACGAACGATGTTGCTCCGTTTAAAAGATAGTTATTGCACGGTTTTTCCTATGGTTGTAAAATTTTCGCGAGTTGCGTTTCATTTGTGTATCGAAATAAAACTGTCTTCGTGACAGCCGATAACTTTTGACAGACAATTTATTCGTTTTCGGATATCTGAAATTCGCTTTCCCAAACAAACTTATCGCGTTACGCGCGTCCACGTATTTCTGTCGGTCGCGTTTCGAACAAATTCACCGAATCACACAGGCCACAGTTTTCCAGCTGTTAGTCCGTCATGATAAGAACGAAAAACGTCTGCCAATCCTTCTCTAATACCATTTGCCAAATGTTCATCTATCCCTCATCATGAACCATAGAATTAAAGAGAAATGACAACAACACTTTCGAGTGCGCGAGTCACGGAATTTCCATACATATACCAAACTGCGGGTGCGTCTGATGTATCAATTAGAAAACAATTCGATAAAAGAAAAATTTCTCTGTAGAATTTCAGACTGACATGTATATTTCCTTATCAATAGATAAGGTCCAATTCCTCAAATGATAACCAGATTTGACTATCTAGCATAGTCAGAGGTCAACTATCGGGACTTTCCATATAAATTATTCGGCGATGCCTCAAACGTGACCTTTCAACGATAAAACATGCAGTCCGTTCTCGCTGCAACAACCATATTGACGTTCAAACGATTTTCCCGTCGAATATATGCATTACGCCAAACAGTTTGTTGTTAAAAAATATCTCCCAAACGTGCATTATGAATTTCGGAACAAAACCGTCCACAAATGAGAATGCTGGGGACTAGAATTTAAAATTTAGAGTACGAATGATCATCATTGAAATGGAAAACTGTTTTGTTTTTTTTCTTGGTGGGTTAAAAAAAGAAGATTGCAATGAATTTACAACATGGGAGAGGATAGTGATATCAGAGTGATATTTCCTCGTATCAAAAAATATGAATGTATGCGTGTTGGAGGAATATCGATAGACAGCATTGTCGATAGTTTCCATTCCAATAGATGAACGATTATCGATAGTTATCGATATTTATCGATAGATGAACGATTATCGATAGGTGTGATTGTCGATAATTATCGATAGTTCTCCGTCACTGTGCAATGCACAGAACAAAGTCACAAAACGAGAGTGAGCAAGGAGTGCACGCGATGCACGATGCACTGTTCAACTGACAGCCGTTGCCGCTGGTATACGAAAGCGATGAGCGTTTGATATCCGCTCACCGCTTACTGAAGGCCCGCCCTTCTTTCCTATTATCCTTCATTCACCACGTGGAATTAAATACTGATCTCTGAACGCCTATATCAGTTAGATGACGGCGATACGCCGTGTGTTAACAGGTCATGGGGGCCTGTTTCGGCCGCTGTATCTCCAAAGTTACAGACTCCTTATCGTACAGGTTAGATATCCGCGTTTTACATATGTATAGAACGGTGAACGAACAAACATTCCGTGAGAAACGATATTCGATTTCACTTTTACCATGCACTTTCATGACATAGAACTTCTTCGAATTTAAGGTTTTACCAAAGGCACAACAGCATGTCCTTCCAAGGAGACGAACAAGTTGAGGTACCGTAAGGTTTCAAATAATGTACAATGTATATAACGTATATTATAATTGTACACAATGTATGTTCTCTTGTAGTTTATAGATGACAAAGGAGATGCGGATCAATCTAGAGGATCAAAAACGTAAGGAATCGCGCTTAGCTGTAGGGCAATGTCACATTTTTTAATTGTATTAATCGTACGCTTCATTGTTATGCTTCCCGGATAGCCTGTTATCGTTTCTCTCCTTAAATCGATTCAAGGTAATTGGATTAGATTATCAGCATTTTTTGTAGTGTACTCGACATTGTAATAGGTGAGGTATACTCACTATTAGTATTAATCGAGATTTCTATCGCTACAGTTAAGCCGGCATATCTTTATACTTTAAATTGCTGAGAATCGTTTAATGGCCTGCGTGATATGTTTGTAGAAAAAAAATGGGGTCCCTGTAACATTGGAATTGTTAGAAGATAGTGGTTGGGCAAAGGGAACTAAGAAATACACCAGATTACAATCAAGAAATAATGCTTCGACAAGGTACACTTATCGAGAAAATTGTATACAGTATATGTATACAGAAGATGCAAGTTTTTTTGACCAATGATCTCTTTAGTTCTGGACTCGATACTCCGCTTCAAATTCTCGATGCCAGGACATTGATGAAACAACAAGCATGCGTCTCTTCTACTCCTGGGTCTTCTTTGGACTTGGAATGGGAGCACGAAGGTAAAAAGATTACTTAGACAAGAGCAGTAAGAGAGACAGTAAAACCTAATATGTAAAGTTACAATTGTAGGTTTGCCCCTACCGGTTGTGGATGACGAGAACGTCGAAAGCAACGACGGCTCCATAACTCAAACATCGGTTCACAATAGTCAACCCTCTAGCTTGACAGCATCTCCTTGGTCTAGAGTGTCCACGCCAAATAGTTTAGAATGGGATCCTGTCGAAGCAGACCTGGTATGCGTCGATTTAGAGACTGAGCAGCTTTTGACTGAGATAGAAAGATTAACAGACAGAGCGTTGAAAGAGACGGGCGATTGGAGTGGCACTAGGTGATAAATAATGTAATTATATAATTACACAGGATTGTTTGTATTTTTGTATTATATAGAGAAAGGGTACACAGTGGAGTTTAAAATTGAAAAGACAAAGAGGTACGGAAGATTTTTAGGGAGTGAAAAGAGAATTCTACTGTTTCGTAGTGCCGAAATAATATAAAAATATATCTATATTGTTTCAAGTGACGTATACGTACTTGTATAAGTCGATAGAATTGAGAGGAAATTTTATTAACGGAAAACGCAATGCAAATGATTAAACTATGAAAACCAAGTGATTTTTTTATATTGATGCATTTGTACATAGGTGTATTACACGCTCGAATATTTTAAGTATTATGCATTCTTTTTTTTTTTGTTACCATGCAATTATATTGCATTAACAGTTTTTATTCTTATTTTGTACGACTTCCGCCGGACAATAACTTTTCTTCCTATTCAAAGGTTTCATGTTCTCTTATATTGTATATTAATTTTACTGTAATTTTCAACATTGCGAGCGCGTCATTGATCTCATCTTTCTTTTATACAGACATTCTTACATAGTATCGTAGAATTTATCACTTCGATCTTTTGAAGCACGCGTGTCTAAGAAACGCTATCTTTTTATTCTTTCTTATCGAACGAGTTTCCTTTAAAAAAAAATAGTATTAAAGACAAGTCGAGAAACTTCGTGCTTCAAACGGTTAAAGAATGCATATCATGTATGCAACAGACAAATGAATCTTTACGTTTAACGAAGTATATTATTCACGGTTTAGCTTAGATAGTAAAAAAGGGGGAAGGGATTAAAGGCAGAAGTAAAAATTGAAATGCATCAGGTGCTATTAATGCAATATATTTTTCGCGATCGAAAATTGAACGCGGCTTATTCCGGAAACAATTTATTTCGGAGCGTAGCATATGTTAAATTAACCATATTTTATACAAAACGGAGGCTGTCTTATAGTCTTTTAAAATAGTCTAGTCACAGTGAAATCTCGCGAGTCTCTGGAAGATTGGAATGTGGGAAGGGAATAAATAAGGTGGTGCTGATGAAATATTAATGTTGATACGTGTTTGCGTGTACAAAACCTGTTTCTACTGTGGTTAAATTACAAACTAATTAGATTACAATCTTAGATAGACCGTCGATCATATTGACACGAATGAATTTTGAAAAAGAACCGAAACGTAGGCTGCCTTACAATCAGGGATCGTAACTGATGTTTAATCCAAAGCGATTATATCATTTCCTAATAGAAATTATATTGTCTCCCTTTACGGAGATCATCATTAATTACTGTTCCCTGGCTTTAAGATTCGTCTGATAAGGATGAAAGTTAAGATCCCTGTTTACAATAGAGGAAAATAAATATAAAATTGGTAACTGCTAAACACACAGCGTTAAATCTTAATTGCATTATATTCGCCGCGGGTATGCTCCGTTATAATTGCATAATTAAATTTAAGATGTTTAGCTTGTATACTAATTTATGAACAAATCAAAATGTATGCAACAATAGCGCAGTTGGTAGTAACGTTAACAATAACGAGAAATAATATTAGTAATAATAACGATGCGATGCGATGCGGTATGTTAACGACGTAGTGCCATGTCTATGTTTGCACTCGATGGATTTCGCCTCCCATAATTAATTTATTGAGTCGACTTCGGAAGGACAAAACATTTTGCTTAGACTGCATAATGAACGCACAGAGAAGTATCGTTTCTGCAAATTGTGTGTGGCTTAACATTGAGAACAACTTTGAACGTACTGTTTAGTATTGGGAAGATTAAAAAGGTGCTTCTAACAATATAAAAGAAGATGTATATGTATAATTGATATTATTGCGATCTATTCCTTCGTGTATCGAAGTTAAAGCGATGTCGCGATATTTATAATAGAGTTGATACGTTGACGATTCTAATATTATAAATTATAAATAACATTTGAATTTATGGAACTGAGTTTAGAAGAAAGAATTGCATCTTCGTAATTTTTTCCCAAATAAATTGCATACAGAATATTTGCGAAACGTTTCGATTAATTGTAATTCGGTAGTGAGTATTCATGCCAAAACAAGAGTGTTTCTGCTTCTACAAAATTTTAAGTGCTCTAAGATAATAGGGACCAAAAAGTGTTTTCAGTATTAAGTCTTCTCGTGGCTACTATTTTATGCCAAAATATTCTTATAGTATGCTTCGTACGAATTGCATTTATGTGCTATTTCACTAGCTTCATTCACTAGCTATACTTTATTAATTTCAGTACACGATTGCATCGTCGTGGAAGTAATTGAATTGTAAGGACAATTTGAAAATGATCGTGTCGATTTTGAAATTGTAAACAAAATTTATCATTGTTGGCTTTAAGAATACCTTTATCTGCGCCTAGTATTAATAATCGAAATGATATTGTTTATATATATTTTATGTACGAACATTTCACTGTCACTGTGAGTTCGCAATGTGTAAGAAAAAAGCAACACTATGCATAATTTGCTTGTGCATTAAATACACTTATTACCATTGTATGAATATTCTCTTATTTCGCGATGATTTCGTGTGCAATCGTTATCATAAATTTCGTGATCTTTATTATGGAATATTCAGAAATAGCATATCATCGATTGAATTCATACCCATAGAAAAAAATTACACGCGAATGAAGTTATTACACGTGTAATAATTAACAATAGGTGTCATAAACAACTATATATATATTTATATGCTTTAGTAAATAGTTACTTTATTATGTGTTTATGTACACATGCGAGAACTGATAAAAGAAGAAAATTACTTTGTAACCAAATAACCTTGTATCTTTAATCAACTATACGTACTTACTACGTGTTAACCGGAAATGAGTCACAAAAGGACAGAATAATACACCATATGGTCCCATAAGGTGTTATCGATTTTTGCTGCTGCTTGTAAGGTGTTTCCTTATTTCAATAAATTCACATTAACTTTTAGTAGGAATTCATAAGATTAGTATGAAATCAAAAGGTACATTCAAACGATAGAGTTGCTGGTATCACATTTGTACTGCAAATACACGTATTTTTTCAACTGGTGTATTTTTTTTCTTTTTTTTACTTTTCATGTGCACAGTTTTGTGAAATACAACATAATAGCTCGTGTAACTTATCTTAAATTTGTAGAAGTTATATACAATTCGCCTAACATACAAATTATCTACATTTATATAAACAGTAAGAAAAAAAGAAAACGCGTGGAACTCGAACTGAAACATATTCTGGCGAAGATTTCAATTTCATGATCAAAATCGATTTAATTGAAAAATATTTGGCAAACATTTTTTTACAAACGTAACATGATCGTGTCTCCATGAAACAAAGTAAAAGAGTATTATATAACACCTTCGGCATACAATTGAAGTATACATACATATATGAAGTGTATGCGTAAATGCAAAGTAGCTCTTCTTTGAATACAATAAGGATTTATATTCGAAATATAGAATATTCATCCAAATACTAAAACAATCTCGAAGACTAGTAAATATAGCCAATGAAAGAACCAACAACGTCGCAACAAAGATTTCAAATTTGTTTCGTATTGATCTGAACGGCCAACGAAAACGAAAGTAACTTTTCGATTTAGGTTCTTTGTAGCAATAAAGTAGATATGTACTAAGGTGGATATATCGGTGCAGTCGCGTGTCTCTGCCATATACTGTGTTTTTATGGGAACCAGATTATCTCTAGCATGTATAAATCTGTCACATGTTACTAAGTTTAAAAATGCTATCCATAAAATGTATATAAAATTTACTTCGTCTTGTTAACATACTTACAAGTATAACTTTTGTTACATTTCGAATAATTTAAACAAGAAATAGTCGCCGCAAAACAAGGAGAATTATCGCCGACACTAGCGAAGCGATGAGAATACTCCAGAACAAATCGTTAGAAGACGAGATTGTCTCTACTTGTTGATTTACTATTACGTCAGGTTGTTGTCGATCCTGATTCTCGGGAGGAGACGATTCGACGTTACGTTGTCTGAGCTCGTTTTCCGAAGTGCCGTCTGCGTTGGCCACGAAACTCGCGTCCGACGAGGGCGAATCATCAGCCTAGAATCATCGAGCACTCTCAGTGAACTCTCCTGCAAAATTGCAGAAGCTCATATAAAGTTTACCTTCAAGGCAATTGTATCCAACATTGTCCGTTCTTCCTCCGTAATGGGCCTTTTAGCTTTTGTTTTCGACAATAAATTAACCACTTTTCCGCAAGTATCGCATTGCCAATGCACAGATCTGTAACAATGTAACATGCTCGGTGAGTGCTATAACGGGTCTGTGGCTTCTTCACGTTCCTCGAGACATAAACCTGTATTACTTTTTCGCGAGTTTCTGTCTCTCTTCTTTACTGAAGTCCAAGGAACCGATCATCTTGTTCCCCGGCGTCGGCATGAATGCGATTAAAGCGAGTAGGGCTGTCCTGATGCTCCAAGAGGGCTGCCACATTTCCGGATGGTATCCAGAGATACTCAGACATAACTTCTTGTTGATCTCGAAGCGGCCGTTAGGCTGGAATTAGTTAAAACCATATTGGCAAAGCCATCGAAGATGAACAAACCGTCTTCTTGAAATTAAAATTACCCACTGTTAATAATATAATGTTCGGTGGTTTCATGGGGTACTCGGGTGGTAGCAAGATTCTGCCATGGTAGATGCCACCCTCAAAGTCTGACGACGGGGGTCCTTGCACCGTGAAATGCCATTCGAACAGATTATCTTCCAAAGGGGAAGCGCAATACTCTTCGGTTGCCTCATGCAGCTCTTGGGCTTCTTTCATTAATCTTTTCACAGCTGGAATTGCAATATTCGAATAGAAGATCAAGAAAATTTTGTGCTACGCATTTAATAAAATTAATATTTCAAGTTATGATATTTACAAAAGAAAATTTGGTCACTGAAGCGTTCATACACAGCTATTTGCTGCTATAAACGTGTCGCAAACAGGATCGAACCGAATGGAATTGAACGACGACAATTTTTCATGGAGTGTCGAGGACACCTTCGACGACACGTATCGAAAGATAAGAATTCTATTTAGGCTACGAGAAATTACACTGAACGAGAGAAACGAAGGGAATAAAATACTAGAAAAATCGGTTCGCCCGAATCGTATAATTCAACTAGGTAATCGAATACTGGATCGGGCTTATCGTTGCGGACTCACCGGGACTTTTGACGTTGTATTTCCCTTCGAATGACATTTTTGGAAGTTCGACTCGGCACCGCAGGTTAAAAGCTGTCGTAAAAATAGTACTGCTATCTGTCTTGTCAGATGACTTCGTTGCACTGACGTAGCCAGTCGATTTTGTGCATTCTTCACATTTTTCTCATCACTACCGTGGCCTCATCATCCGCAACGGAATTATGTAGCCGTTGTCCCAACGTAACGACGACTAATGTTAATTTTGACGTGGCCAAATAGGAGCGGCGGCTCATGAATCGCGCAAAAAATAACGTGAAAGTGGCCGCGTTTATCGCGTGCACGCGTGCGCGCACAGCTTGGTCCCGGCCTCTGGAAGTTCGCTTGGAAATTGCACCGAAAATTGCAGTTGCATATCCCATCCGACCACTCGATTCCTCTTAAGAATTATCGTAACGCGCAAACCGACAATTCACCTTCCGAATTGTAATTATTTATGAATCCGTAATCGGTATTTCGACCGTTCGTGTCCCCTTCACGGAAAATAACACAATATGCAGATTTCTTCGTATCAATTAGCATATATGTACAATTAATTTATATATGAAATGAAAAACCGGTTAGGAGAAAGGTAGAAGGTTCAAAAATCATAAGTTATCATGTTATTTATATTTACATATTATATTTGCCTTAAAGTTGTAATACATTAAATAATGCTTCAACATAACGTGAATATGTATATACTTAAATGTAGAAGGGTAGAAGTATATTATATGTTTTTTATTTAATCGAAGGGGCAACCATATGCCCCAGTAAGCAAAATGCTCTGATTCTGCTCAGATTTGGACCAATTTGGACAGCGCTTCTGCCGTCAGAAGCGTATACTTCTACTTACGCATTAGTAATTGTGTCTGACGGCAGGGTGTGCCGGCACAAGCTGAGGGCAGAATACGGGCAGATGGAAGGCACACCGTGCCTTCGTTATAGAGGGCAGGTCGGTCGCACTAATGTGGTGAATATCGATCATGTGGATTATTATGTCGGTAAAGTGAATTTCTATTGTATAAATGTGTATCAGTTCTCATTTTTACCGACAAAATTACTATCGACTTTTGGACACATTGCAAATATTCATTCGTTTATTAATTTTATGCGTGAAATCTAATTGTAATATACATATACATCAAGACAAATGATTCATAAAAAAACGTAATAATAAAATTTAAAAAAAATCTGAGTCTGTCGGCAGGATTTGAACACTGGACTTCCGCGTGAGAACTTGACACGCTACCATCAAACCACGGTTCTTGTTATAATATTGAAAAAATATTGTATTTCATGGAAGCAATGAAACTTTAATTGTCAATACATATCTCGAAAACTATTGAGTTTCTACACCTAGAATGGTATATGTCGCGATGTCTCCTTGTTAGTATGGGCAGTGTCCTCAAATAAATTATGTAATTATATAATATAAATGATTCTTATTTCCACACTTATAACTTCGTAATGAATTCAGATAATTTATGTATTTACAAATGCAACATTTGGTGTTCTACACAAGTTGTGTTACTTCTTCGATGGTTTTACTTGGCACTGTTTTACAAAAGTAATCTTTGAATATTTTCCATGTGTCCAAAAGTTAATAATAATTTTGTCGGTAAAAAGGACAAGTGATGAAGTGATATCACCGACGAGATACTGTTAAAGACTGCCAGCCTTATGGGACATCGCGTCGTCAAGTGTCAAGTCGTCAAACAAATTTTGACGTTCTCTTACGCCCTCTAGGATATATTGTCGCCGGAGTAAGAAACAGAAAGCCACCGACGATATCTCGTCGGTGTAGAAGACCACTGAGGAGATTCTTCTCGGTGAAAAGGTGAATCATCACGGAACCATATCGGTTATCATGAAATGTTACATTCTCCGAGGAACGTATTCAAATATTTCAGACAATATTTTGGGGTTGATTTCTAAAATATTAAAATCAAAACTAATATCACCGACGAGTTACTATTCGTCGGTGGTGATGTACATTTATACAATAGAAATGCACATTACCGACATAATAATCTACATGATCGATATCCACCACATTAGTGCGACCGACCTGCCCTCTATAACGAAGGCACGGTGTGCCTTCCATCTGCCCGCATTCTGCCCTCAGGCACCGACGAGATACTGTGAAAGACTGCCAGCCAGACACACAAAAGTCCATAACGAATTTGCTGTTAGCGCCACCAAGCGGTTTGTTTTGAAATTAGTCGGTAAAAAGGTTTGGCTACCAGTTTCAGCGTTTTGCCGCTACGTCAATTGGCGCTGTTCGGACCTTCGAACAAAGCAGATGATTCGTGCCGGAATTTACATTGTATCTTATAGGAAAGCCGGCAAGAATCATTTGTGCTTGAATGGAGTTTGAACGGAGCGAATGATTCTTGCCGGAATTTATGTTGCGTCTTATGGAAGCAGCGGCAAGAATCATTTGTGCTTGAGTGGAGTGTGAACGGAGCAAATTTAAGTTTGAAAATTTTAATATAGATGGCGCCATCGATTAAAACAAGAGACTTTTTGCTACAAATTATCATGTCACCATTTTTCTTATGTGTCCAGGCTCTAGGCGCGTCTATAGCCAGAAAGAGACGAATATTTATGCTGCTATTTCACTCCCTTTCACACTAAATGCGAACTACTTTATTAAAAAAATCTTTTGCAAGATATACAGAATCATAAAAAAGAACTTCAAAACTTTCGAACCTTATGTTAATAACCAAAATTTTCTAGGATCTTCAATCATGTTGCACTTTATAGTTTCAATGCACACTTTTATGCCTCAAATACAGATTAATCTGTGATTATCCAAGAATTAAAATCTACAGTAATATTGCGATTTGTTAATAAAAATAATAAAGAAGTTTTGAAAAGAAATTGAAACTGGATACATACTATATACATATAGGGGACTATGGGTACCCAATTAACATAAGGGCTAAAGTGCGTAGATGGTATTTGTTTCAATAAAAAATTCTAGATTAAGTTACTATTTATTAACCACAAAAATGTGAAAGGGAAGGAAATGACGAAAAATAGATTATTTTCATCCTGTACTATTGGATGATTATAAAAGTTAGTGTCCGTTATTCAGAGATCTCGAGACCTTCTTCGAAGAAAAATCACGCAGTTTAGCGAAAAATCTATCCACCAACTTGTAAATTGGTTAATAAAACTGTTATTTAAGAATGTAAGAGTTTATTCGTTTTAATTGTTAACCGTTGTTTAGAGCTATATATTTTTATTATTTTTCCCTCGAGTACCAGATAATTAACACTAACCGTACCATAATCGCTGAAATGACTACCGGATTCGCATTTTTTATTCTATAATTATTGAAATTACAAATAAGTTTGTTCCATTGCCGTTGAAGGAATATTTAGCTATACACGTAGTAGCTATTTAGCAAATTTGACCAAAAAAAACTTGAATGTAATCAGACATATGTGAATTATTTATATAAATCACAGTTGTTGTGAAAAGATTATTATTAATTTTAGTTGGAGGAGTATTAGCTATTAACAAGTAGCTATTTTGTAAATTTGACCGGAAGAAACTTGAATGTAATCGGAGTAAAACACATTTCACAAAAGCATACAAAAAGAATGACATTATTTGAGACGTCGTACATTTGTAAAATGGTCTTGTATTATTATTTTTACCGTGAAATACAAGTTAAAAAGGAGAAAGCTGGAAACTTCCAGTTACAGACTTCCGTTCGGAGTTTTCGTGTGGTGGCATAGTAATTTTGGCGTGAGAACTTGTTACGCGGAATAGGCTACCTTCTATCGCAAAATGACCAACATCTGGAAACGATTTTCATGTCGTAAAATCTGGCTGGCTACCTGCCGGCCCGAGCACAACTTCCCGCGTATAATTAAAAATACAACCATAACGAGAATTTCCAAGCGGATTACTACCATTCCACGAACAAATATACATATACCACGCCAGTTTAGAAATAAATATTCGTTGCTACTCATGTAAACAACTTGAGAATTCAAGGAAAACCATTTTGCAAATAAACGACCGTCAAATATCCAGTATAAAAATCGGAGAATCTAGTCTACTGTAATTCCGAGGTTAATCCAATTTATAATTTTTAAAAAATCCATACGAAGCTGCACAATTATCATACATGTTATCTATTCAGCCATTTTGCATTTAGTTTGTGTAATTTGGAATTGAATTTATGGATTTACCGAAGATAAAGTAGCACGTTGTTTTGAAAGGATTGTCACTTGCGAAAGAATATTTTTTTTCTCCTAGATAAAGCAACGAATAGTGTGATTTTACGTGTTGAAACAAGATGGTCGAAAGAATACAAATTCTGGATATCTGATTTTTATTCTGCGCATATGAAAAACCAAATAATACTATTGTATACATAAAAACAAATTCGATGGAATAGTTAACGATACGTTAAAAAAATATAAGTAATATTATAAATTGTCTAATTCTTTTATTAAATATAAAATGATCAATTCTAGGAGAAAATTAGTTTCATTTTAGTCCGTTTCCAGGAGAAAAATCTGAAAAGATTAATAACTAGGCAGCGCAATATAGGATACTTCTCGAAATATCGAACGATGAAGATAACAATAGAGATTGCCAACAGCAATGGTTTCAACTATCAAATTTTCATATTCTGTACTGTATAAAAATCGGACACACACTGGCCCACGTATTCGATCAGAATACATTTTTTTTAAATTGACCAAACGACTTAAATTTTTTTTAACAATTAGATGTATGTTAGTTATACACGCGTGCAGGCGAGCTACAAGCGGTTGAAAGTGGTGAAAATGTGGAAAATTTCTGTTTGAAATCCACAGATTCTTCCAGCTTTCGATGCGTGTTGTTTTTTTCCGCGTCAAATGATTTCGATGAAATTTTCAGCATGTGTACAACCAACATACTTAATTTTTAGACTATGAATTCAATGATTTTATAATTTATTTAAATTAATTTTAATACTATTAATAACCTCCCTATATCAATATAAATATACCATAAATAATTAACCTATACACAATTTATGTAGATCTACGAAACACATATTTGAAATTTTCAGTACGGGCTCAGATATAAGAAGGTTTTAAAAAGTACCTTTTTAATTTTTCATGTAATATTCCTATACCGATTACAATTTTTTCTGATTGTTCATGCAGGGTTACATCGTTTGCTCCGATTTTGGAAAAGATATTCCGATTAAAAGAGCATTCGAATAATACTTTCGTGGGACAATTATTATTTCGTTTGCTCTTATATCGTTAATAACAATATTTCCCAGGCGTCAAATACATGATTACTTGGAATGAGAAATTTTCTTTGTTTCATCGAATATTTATTGCCGGGAGATAGTATATTCTATCATTCCGAAGTAAAAGATTCTGTTCGCTGCCAATTGAAAATCGCGTAGCGTATGATATTAACAATTAGCATATATTTCTGTACGTCGATATACGCGTAACCCAATGTATGTTTATCGCCCAGCCATATATTTACAAGAAAAAGAAAAAAAAAAAAAAGAGTTAACCCGGCAGTATAACGAATAAGAGAGGGGACGAAAGAATTTACACATGGAGAACAGCGGAAACTTACCCTTGGGCCACCGGATGGTCAGAAAAGTGCGAACAAACGCACACATTTTCGCAGAGACTCGCACACACACGACGAGCATGTCGGCCGCGTCGCGCGACTTGCGCGTTGCGCAGGATCATTAGAAAGAGAGGAACGCGATAGAAGAGGACCGCCTAGGGAGAGAGGCAGCAACGGAAGCGGCGGCAAAGACACGTTACAGCGGCGAGCGGAACGGGAAGGAGAAAGTGTATTCGCGGATGGTTGTGTTGGTGGAGACGGTCGGGTGGGGGTAAGTATATAGAGGCTGCGCGGGGCGTGGCAACTAGGGACCACCCAGCCGACCAATCGAGCCGGTAGGCGTTATCTGGACGTATAACAACGCTTTCGTGTAACACATAGCTCAGTGATTCTCAACCAGCATCGAGTTAATTTCGTTCGGATGCGTTGTATTTGTTTGCTCGATTCGAGCGTTTCGCGAACGAAAACGATTCTCGATGTCGATAAACGTACGGTGGGTACGATCGTCCGTCGATTTTGAAATAGCAAACGGCGATCGAACGAACGAACAGATTGAAAAGAAAGGCAACCGCGATTCCCCTATTAGCCCGATGAAAGCCTTTATCGCTTCGCGTAGGGGCGGTAGGGTGGGAGGGAGGGAGGGAGGGGGAGGGGGGTGTCAGTACCCGCCTACGTTAGAAATCACTGACAGTGGCGCAACTCTGGAGCTTATGCGGCTGCGTTTCTGCCACGGTAGCTTTTCCAGGATTGCGATCCAGGAACGGGAGGGATGGGGAGGTGTGTACGGCGGGGACAGAGACGGAGAGACGCGAGAAGAGGGAGGGAAAGATGAGCCAGAGCGAGAAAGACGGAAGAAAGGGTAGCAGGTTGGAGGGACGCCGGGTCCACGCTCTACGGGGAGTCCAGCGTGCACCGTGCATCCAGTTGTATACTTAAATGCGTACGGCACTGTTTTTAATAGTACGCACGTGCAATGATTTGATCTCGCGAGGTGAATCCCCTCGGGATAAAAAAAGATGCCGCGCCATCTTTGAGAGAGCTTCACCCGTTTCTGGAAGGGCGCGAGCGCGCGCGCGCGTTTTCAACCGTGCACCGTCACACGTCGGATACATTTCTTTCAAGTAAACTCGGAGATTTAACGCTCCCGCTGTGCGTGCATTTCCGGCGAACACACCGGAAATCTGTTCTCCGTTCGGTCGTTTGGATTAATTCGGCGATGGATAAACGAGAGTTTAAACGACACGCCGATCGACGTCTATCGACTTGTAACTAAAAAGGACACTCGCGTTTGTTGTTTGGCCGTGTTCGTGTACGGAACAATTATACATACACTGTATTTGTATACAATTTCGAGTAGCCAATGGTGATATATTGTTTCCGCCAACAGGAAGTTATTTGTGTATACGGTTCTCGAGAATTGGTATATTGTACTGTAAATATCAGAGAAAGTGTTTAACTTCGACGACGAAGTTCCGTCGGCCGGGTGTAAAGTGTACGAAGAAGAGCGAGCCTGTCGCGTTCCGAGAGAAAGAGGAGAACTTTTAGTGAGAGATCAGTGAATATTAATTGTTTTCATTTAACGTACGAACTTCGGTGGATTACTAGTTTTGTTTATATCGACATTCCTCCGAGGACGAGAACATTATCAGTTTCCGTCGTTGATGTGTTGTCGGAGTTGATTGTAAATGTTCGACGATACGAATATGCGCGACGGACGAAGATAGTGTGAATGGCAATTACGTGGAATAATGTGGCCGACAGAGTCAGTTCGCAAGATATCGACAATAAGAATGGATGGAATTCCGTGAAGGTCCAAAGTGTGTCAAGTACTGACGGGCTTGATAGAAACGTGCGTCTCCTTCGAAGTTCCTGCCTACAAAATCACTTTTGCACCGAGGGAGACTATAATTGGTCCTCTCCCCAGTGAAATGCCGGTCATGCCGGGCAGAGAGGGCATGATTTTCGCCAAAGGTTTGTAGAACTATGCGTTCTCGCATGTAAATCACACAATAAAAATCCCATACAATTTACAGCGACTCCCATTAATATTCGGACGCTCTTAAAAAAAACGATAACTTTTAATTTTGATATTGCACTATACGATTTGAACTTTTTTTATAAGAAGTTAGAACAATTTTTACTAGAACAAAGTTGGAACAAAGTTTGCTACAGGATGTAATAAAAATTTTTGAACACACTGTTGTTTACAACTTTTTTATATAGGCCTATTATTAAAAATTTTGAAGATACTAACTACTTTTGAAGATAAAAATCGGTTGATGCGGTCGATGCGGACAAAAACTGTGCGGGCATTGAAAGATGCAAGAATCCTTGGATTTATTTCAGTTAGGCTGAAAATCGTGAAAAACTGCAATTTTCACTATCTTTGAACGTTTGTAGCTTATTGTCATTGTCATTGAATTGTAAAGTACAGTGACTCCCATTAACTTTTTTGATATTGCACCATACGATTTAAACTTTTTTTTTTTAGAAGTTAGAGCAATTAATTTACCACATGATGTGAAAAGAAATTTTTTCAAAAATTGCAATTTGTCGGAATTGTAGAGAAAATACTAAAAGTTGCATTTTACAACTTTTTTATGTTGGGTCTATATTGAAAATTTTAAAAATATGTTTTTGAGATCTGTGTCAATTATACATATGCGTTGTAAAAGTTTCATCGAAATCGGTCAATGTGGGAAAAAACGACAGGCATTGAAAGATGTACGAATCCTTAGATTTATTGCAGTTAGAGGCCGAAAATCGTGAAAAATTGCAATTTCTACCATCTTTAAACGTTTGTAGCTCATTGCAACATTGACCGATTTTAATGAAATTTTCAGAATATGTTTAATTGATACAGATCTACGAAACGTGTTTTCTACATTTTCAATATGAGATTTTTTCAATTTAATATTTACCAATTCGAGTCATTTTAGCTAAATGAATTGACACATGCGAAAGAATGCAGGAATTTATACGCTACGAGATTAATTCAATTAAGTTCTTTTAGCATTGTTATTGTGTTCTGTTTTACACATTTATAGGTTGTCAATTGTAGACTGCGGATTTTACCCATTTATGGTAAAGTTAAAAGAAATTAACAATATGTGTAACTTTCAACTTATTATAATTATTAGAAAGAGAAATTTATATTTGACTCCTGTGCCCTATAATTATTGCAGAAAATGCTTATTTGCCATGAAGATCCGCAGTCTAATAGTTATCGATATAGACGCGCTTCTATCAGTTTTTATAAGTAGTAAATTGTTCACAATGCATTGAAAATTGAACAAATCAGTTCGGTGATTATTGGACAGCATTATTTTATGACCAAAATAAGTAGGTGTAATTTAAAATAGTAAAATACTTCAGAAGAATGTAAAAGTATTGTTATATTATTTTTAAACTTTTCACTCCAGTTGTTGCAATTCAGGTAGAACATTTTTATTTTCCATAAAGGTCTAGCGATTGTGATACGTATCTCTTGAGAGAATACTGTGTGAAAAAAGTCTAGTTACATAAATCGTACATCTACACTGTTTACCCTTTCACTCTATCGAATCGATACAAACGCAACGATTTAAATGCTCAGGTGTAATGTGAGTCAATTGATCGGATGCTGGCAAATTGTTTGTCTATACCCGTCGAATGTATCCGAATATCACGTTACGATGCCCGCATGGTGTTGCATGGGATACCCAAAAATCTCTCACACACCCCTGTATCCAATGTTCCTTGAGAAATCGTTGCTAGTGCTATCTTCCTTTTAAATTCCTTTCTATAGTCCTATATCGAAAAGATTAGGTTGTAACATAAAGTTCATCCTTCTCATATGTGGAACATGATCACCAGTATTTCTCAGACTATTCTTACCTATGCAAATATTTAGATAAACTATTTATTCCTACTTTCCAGAACATGATTCTAACAATATTTGTGTTAAAAATCTGGCATATACGATTAAATGAAAAATGGGCCAAATGACCAACGAATGAACGAAGGTACCCCAGTGAATGATAATTATCTAAACTTATTGTTACTTGCCATGGAACCATCTAACTCAGACCCAAAAGTCTCTTTCCAACCGTTTAAACTCCTTTCTGCAGCCTTGTATCGAAAAGATTAGGTTGTAACATAAAGTTCATCCTTCTTATTTGTGGAACATGATCGATCACCAGTATTTTTCAGACTATTCTTACCTATGCAAAAGTTTAGATAAATGTTAAAATGAAACGAATCGAATGATTAGAAAATTCTATTCTTCAACTGCACGGTAGAAACAAGTGAAACTGGAGCTGAAGAAGTTGTTGAAAATATTCATATATCCCAGAATCATCCGTTCTGCAAGTTTCACGTAGAAATATTTTGATAATTGAAATGATTTTCAATGCTAGTTAAGGTTCGATTAGAAACTGTACAGGAATATACCAGAAATGTTCTAATGCCCCATTATTCCTAGGACGAACAATTTTCTTTCAGTCTCTCAGAGTTGGTCAAAATTGTCATGTAAATAAAAATTTCGGATAACGAATAAAAGATAAAAAAATTTTTATTCATTATTCGATGGTTCCAATATAAAAAGTATCTTTATTCGACGAGCATCGAATAAATAATTATATTCGACGAGAATAGAGATAATTTTTTTTCATACGAAGTGGTTTTATTCGAACTTTGAAAAATTTTTTCATCTTGTATCTGTAGCTTTTATTCGGAGGCTTCGAATAAATCTTTCCACGACTACTGCCAACTCTAATAAACGATAATGAATAAAAATTTTTTTTATTTTTTATTCGTTATTCGAAATTTTTATTTAGATGACAATTTTGCCCAACCCTCTGGGTCTCTCGTTTCGAAAAATCAAAATAGTAATTAAACCCGTACACAGGAGGAGTGTTTTTGTCGATAGACCGGAGAGCGCGACAGCCGCGCACGGTAAATTAACAAGTCGCAGCCACGCGTGTCCCTTTTCACGGTTCAACGCTCACTCTAATCGCTCAAGTATGCCGGCGACGAATCGTTTAGGAAAACATGCTCGTTTCGGGGCTGCGAAAGGGGTTAAAAACCGAGATTATTTCCAATAAACGAGAAGACGTATAGCCGCCACAGTGGGCTGGATCGAGAGTGACATTTTAGTATAACTCTTGAACCACAAGAGATATCGAGTAAAATTTGTACTAAAATTCATTAAAAAATTATGCCTACCCCACTAAAAATGATCGAAAGTCAATTATAGAAGTCAATTGCCGAAATGAAGTTAATGTTTTATTTAAACGCATCATTTTTAAGATTAACCTTAACAATTTGTAGGTATATGAGAATCTGTAATATAAAGAGTTTCTTAAAAAAATGTCAACTTAAAACTTGCTCTACCATTATTCACAATATTGTTTACATTATTAAATATGGTGCTATCTAATCAATTACTAAACATTTAAGTATTGTATGAGGTATTATATCAATTTTTCATATCCACAAAATCAAGAAAAATCATATAGAATGGAATTATTCTAAGCCGGAAGAAATGTTTAATTTTCGAGTTAAAATAGCTCCG
This sequence comes from Lasioglossum lativentre, assembly GCA_916610255.1. Classification (NCBI taxonomy): domain Eukaryota; kingdom Metazoa; phylum Arthropoda; class Insecta; order Hymenoptera; family Halictidae; genus Lasioglossum; species Lasioglossum lativentre. The sequence goes on along the minus strand of OU744357.1, from coordinate 16,287,091 downwards.
AGTGCAATGGGTTAATATCCCGCAAAGTACCGATATGGTGGCTATCGAACCCATGCGAAATGACGTGACATTAGTAACTTTAAACGGTAATAACTCGGAAAGGTGGACGAAGGTGGACGAGATTTTTACACATTATGTAAAGCAAAGTGTTCTGAACACATTGTGATTTGTCCGAACGCGGGTTCTAACGGGTATAAAAAGATATTGCTTGTCAATTATAAAATTTTTGACATTTCTCTGTCCTACATTGAACATTACATTTTTAATACATTGAATATAATAATTGCAACTTGCAATTATAGTTTCTTAACAGAAAATAATGCTGTTTACTGTAGAAAAAGAAAACGGGACTGAAATCTTGAACAGGATCGTCAAAATATCGCTAAAAAGATAGGAAATTTTTCGGGTGTCAAACGTAGATTCGAAAATGTTCAACTTTAAAAGCTCGGTACAACTACAATTTTCATTTGATTAATTCTTCCATTTTTGAGGTCGGTGGATACTCGAAAAACAATACCAATTGATTAGACATCGATACGAGAAAGTTCATTTCTTGGTAAAATGTCGCTAAAATCTTCGATCCAGGCCACACTGTGCGCCGGTGATTTCGAAGCGGCGAGGGTGCGAGAAACAGATGCAACGAGATAGATCTAGCTTTTTGACAGGTCTGTATAGCCGTGTTAAAGTAAATAGAAATGCGCGCGCTACGTGCCGCGGCAGCCGCGAAGGGGCGTGTAGTTTCCTGAAGTCATTTGTAGAAGTGTCCGGCTCTCAAACGTGATCCTTTTCCGTGTCCTGATCGGCACCCTTCCGTGAGCCATGGGACGAACAAGACTTATGTCTACGCGCAGCTGTCTCGGACGCGTAAATCTCGCTTTAACAGCCTCCGCCGCGCCGCTTCCTTTTTCTCTTCTGCTCCATTCAAAACAGAGTTGCAGTATTTTTTTTTTAATTCGTTTCTCTCAGAAACATCCACATTAATAATACGGACACGACCTTGCGGTAGTTTTTACCTCGGCTACAAATCGCTTCTTAATGCTCGGTTTTGGTACAGCTTCTTCGTTGGTTCTAATTAGGGGGATAGAGGATTTTATTTATGTAAACATCATTTACATGGTTAGAGCGTTGAAATATCAAACATTTTTTAGCTCGTCTGCTCCACGCGTGGTTCAAGGATGTTCTGGAGGTACAATGGGAGACAAAAGTACAAGAAATTTGAAATCCATCAATATATTGGCAATGAAAGCCATTAATGAGTATATTTTGCATTAAAAAAATAGATTAATTTAAAAAGCTTTCGTTTAAGTAGTGAATTTCGTGTTATATTTATTTTTTAATAAAATTGTCTTCATATTATAAAAAATTGTAAGTGACGTAAAAAGTTAAAAATAAATATTTAAATAAATTAAAAATACTTCAGAAAGCAATATTCATGGTTATTATTCAGATGACAACACGATAAATTTGACGTTTTGTAACAGTTTATAATTTTTTGCTCTGCAACTGTTTAGTGAATCCTAATAAATTTTGAACATACTTAATTACATAATTTTTACTATGTATAAAAAAAACTGGAGTTTCTAGTTGCGTTTTTTCAAGGTTTAAATAGGGTTTGAAGTGGAATTTTATGAATTCTCCCATAAGAAGACGTGTTAAAATGTGCAAACTTTAAGTTGCTATAATTCTTAAACGGTGCAGTGTATTGAACCTAAACTTTGGTAATTGTATTAATTTAGTAAGAATTACATCTTGTCAAATTTTCAAAAATTTTGTTGCGTTTTTATATAACTCCAGAACATCCTGAATCCTCATACCCGTCCCTCATTTCACGAACTAGATCTGTCCCTCGGTGTCAAATTCACACAGTGGTAAAAGATCAATTTAATAACAAGGTAAACAGTTATTTTTCGATTTTTTAAAATTCAAATTGATGAGTTAACATTTACATCTAAGGTTTTCGGTTAATTTCGCATCAAAAAACTAAAAGTCACGAAGTTTCGGGCAAATTTACCTACAAATAACAGGACAGTAATAACTTATTTCGGGAAAACTGTGTCAAATTGACACGAGGGACGGATAAGGATTAAAATATATCGCCGGTTCAGAATTTGTAACGTGGAAGTAGCTGTAATTTACAAGCCACTTTTAATAAGAACAACTGCTAAAATGAACATCTCAAGTAGCTAATAATAGCAAGATTGTAGAGACCATGGCAATCATTGTGCCAACTGCGCGAGTGTGTAGCGTACAACATCCTGGCACGTGCATAAACAGTTCTTAGGTAATTCTGACGTGCAGCTCCAAAAACCTATGTGTCCGAAAATACTTGGATTTTTCAGATAGAGTTCGTAGAAATCTATTTTTCATCGTTATTGACAGCTCAGATAATTGTCCCCTGCGGAGAAAGATACTTCAGTAACATTGTAATAATTAATAACCATGAATCTTGCAAATTATCTTATGATTATGTGATTTTTCAAAAGTGTGTTTATTAACATCAAGAATTTATATAAATATAAATTGTTTAGCAATTAATATCGCAAGGTTCATAATAACCATGTGTCCCTTTCATGAGTAGTATGCTTTCTAAAACTAATTTTAAATTATGTTCACGTTCTGTTTTGAATAATTTTACAATTTTTAAGAGTTTTCATAGTTATAACATTTTCATAGTTATATATCCTTGTTATATAATATTAAAAGAACAATACCAGAAAATTAATTGACCTTCGAAATTATTGTGCTATAAATTATGACTGGACTTCCGAAGTTTGGAGTAATGCTTTTATGCTTAATGCTCCGGTAATGCTTTTCACAAACTAAAAATAAAACAGATTATTCGAGGATTATTAGTTATAAAACTAAACTGCGGATTTTATACATTCATGACAATATTGAATAGCATCGACAATTTAAAATAGCAAAAATATTTAAGCGTGTACTATTATATTATTTTTAACCTACAAAACGCAATGAGAAAGAAAATAAATTTCTATCGAGTTCGTCTGCAGGTAAACAAATTTTATTTAACATAATGATCCGCAGTCTAGTTGTGACTGTCATTTATTGCTGTTCATAAAATTAATTGCGTTTGGACAAAATAACAAAATAATAACATTACTCGAGGTACACCTACATGATAGAAAACGAATTTCAATAAATTTTTGACGCCACAAAACGGTAAAGACATTTCCTTCTAAATGAAATTTTTTATCGGTTCGAGAATTGTTTCGATATTCCCGTGCCCCGTACGCTGTCGATTATCCTTCCTCCTCTCCCGGTACAGAACTAAACGCGATCAAAAAATTTATTTATTCTCGCGTTGCCGCACTCGTATCGGAAACAAATCAAATTTGTCGACGTCGTTAAATCACGCCTTGGCCGTTCAACGCCCGGGATCAGGCAAGCAAATACGGGCGCCCATAAACCGCGTTCCTACACAAATCACCCCCGGGTAGAGGGGTAACCCGACGTCGACGTCACCAACACAACCGACAAACTTTTACGCCTCGGAGTTTTCTCTCCTCGTCGCCCGTCGCTTTCTCGTTTCGAAAAGTTACTTCGCTGCTGGTTGTATCGCAACCAACGTTTACGCCCGGGGTTCTCGTGTGACGAGACACAAAGCTGCTCTCTGTTTTACTCCTTTTTAACTGTCGCCTTTCCGAAGGGTCGATCGACGGATTTTATGAGCCTCCGAAACGAATACGTAAACTTCTGATAAGGATTTCATTTTCTTCCAATTCCCTATCGGGGAACCACAAGTTTCTCTGTCAACGGCGATGAAAACAAGTGATTTTTAAGTAGTTTTTCCGAACAACTATTGAACGTATGAGACGACTGGGGATATATGTCTTGAAATGCAAGAGGATTTCTTTTTCAGTTCAATTTTTCATATTATTTATTGTATAATACGCGCGTTTTTCGAAACTACGTTTTTGGAACAGTGTCATTAATTGACACAGATGACCTAATATTAAAGCTTGTTTTCTCATCTTTAATTTCCTAAAAAACTGTAAAAGCTACGTATTTAATTTGATTTAATGTAGGTTGTGTATGTACGAACATGTGTATACTGTACTTTATCTCACTTAGTGCAGCAGAAATAGATCTTAATTGAGATTTGAAATGTTTAAATAAAAATAAACAAAAATTGACACAGATCTACGATACGTATTTTTAAAATTCTCAATGTAGAACATAAAAAAAGTTGTGAATAACAATTTTTAGTATTTTCTCTGATTCCGACTAATTGCAAGTTTTTCAAAATTTAGTTTACGTCTTGTAGTTAACTAATTGTTCTAACTTCTCAAAAAAGAAATCCAAGTCGTATGGTCCAATATTTAAAAAAGTTATCTTTTTAAGATGAGTGTCCGAAAGTGACTATTATTGTATGTGCTGTATAAGCCTTATATGGTTTAAAGCAATAAATAAATAAATAGTAATAAAAGTGACTATTTTGCAGTACTTTGTAGAAGTAACAGAAATGTATTTATTGAGATTTTTAGCGATTGTTATTGCAAATTTAGTATATTAAAGTATATTTTTAGTATATTAAAATATTTAGAACCCGTCAGAATGACGTAAGTCTACTGTTGAAGGGTGCAACAATTATTTAATATATAGGAACCAAGTATAGCAAAACATTTTATTGCTACCTCTTCGTTTTCTGGAGCATTTCTCCTGTCTTCTGTAAAAGTTTCCTCGTATGGGACGGAAACGAAGGCGCGAACTTTGGAAAAGCGATCATGATCCTGTCCCAGATGGATTTCGGCAAATGTCCGGTGTGGGTCAGGATCACAGAGACCGCAAAACTATCCAGCTGTTACATGGTCGGTTTAGTGGCCGGATAGGTGAAGACTACTTAAGCGTTTCGACATGTGTAGAAACACGACATCCGATACTTCCTATGGAAGACCTCCTACCGTTTACGGTGTTCATCCTATTGGGATTTACGAGGCAATCACATGGGACGAGGCAATTCATTGTGGTCATTTGTGCGGTAACGAGTAAGCAATTTTCATCTGCTTTACTTGTACACCGATCACGATAACTATTAGACATTGATAATAATTTCATTTGACCGATACATAGAGCGACGCACCGCTAATTTTGGGGCCTTAGGCTAACAGTATTTGGGGCCTACCCAATTAACTGAAATTAACTCGAGTACCAAAAATTTTGGTATAATTTATTTTTTCTTAAGTTGTTTTGCCCTACGATTTATTTTACGGTTTCAGTGATTAGAAGTTTTTTGTAGTTCGCAATTTCCTAAAAAAAGAGAAAATTTATATCAATTGTATGCCTATACTATATATTGTCCAATAACTGTACATTAACAAAGCCAAAATAGAATTTCATCTCGATTTAAAGGAAATTAATAACATACATGTTTATTAGACTTTATTCAGAATCTTCATCACGAGTCTGACACGGTATTGTAGGACATGGGGTTAATGTAAATTGTTTTTATTTTTTTATCCGCGAAGAGGGCCCTGGGCTGCAGCCCATATAAAGTCCATGCCTAGATCCACCGCTGGATACATACAGAGTGATCTGTCCAATCAATGAACACCTGTTGAAATTAGTGTCTGCAAATTGTTATTTCTTCCGTATTGTTTCCGGAATATGATTTTAACAATATTTGTATTAAAAATCCGGCATAGGATTAAATAAAGAAATGGGCCAAATGACCAATGAAAGAACATCAATTTCTCATAAATGAACAAAGGTACCCCTGTGAATAATAATTATACACACAAACCTTATAAATTTTCACTATAGGCACAGATAAAAAATTTAAAACTCGTGACCTTTACTTTTTCCTTCGCAATTGCTACCAATAACAATTAAAAAAACAAAATTATTTACACATTAGCTAGTAAACTAATCTCCTTCTAACGTCACAGAAAAAACTCAAGCTGTTGGGTCGCATGTTGAAAATGTTATTCGTTTTTAAAAGGTGTACGAATACTTTTTACACCCACTGTTTGTGTTATATGTCACGAGTTTTCTATGTTAACTTGTAATAATGTATTTAATGTTATCAAAGTCTTTTAATCTGTTTACTGTTTTAAGTTGCACCTACTAATTTTTGTCACAAGTGCATACAATTCGGAGTCTAGTAATGGAACTATAGTTACCATACGAGGTGTACGAATACTTTTTACACCCACTGTATGTATATATTTTTAAAAAATGCCAATATGCAAAAATACAGAACATTTGTGCGCATTTCTTAAAAAAATGTCAGGGGACATTGAAATACAGAACTGTCCCCGAAAATGCAGAACGGATGGCCACCGTGCGTACAGTTCGTATTCGAAAGACGAAAAAAGAATATGGTAAAACTGTTTCTTTTGGAGTGTGTCGCGCGAGGCGTTACCGAGTCATGAAGTGCGAACAATGCAGCCATTTTCACAAAGGAAAAGTCGTGTTCTTTGTTTTACGGGGATCGACGAAACGACAACGCACGGAGGCGGCGCGACGCGGCACGGCGCGGCGCGCTCGCTCGATTCCAGACTTTGTTTCGCCTTCGAACACAGTGACAGAAAAAGCGACGCCTCCCTTTACGTGAAATCGGTAACCATTCTCGTGCATGTAATTCCCACATGACTAAATAGGGGGTCCGGTGGTGGGGAGATATGTAACACCGGGATCCTGACTCGAGCACGAAGTTTAGTTTTACTTCGGAACGACCTTAAGTTCCACCACTTCTGTCCTCTGACCCGCCGCGGGTCTCAGAAATGACACCGTGCCGTCATTTCCGAAAAAAGTTCACACCTCGGAGTTAACGGTCGTTACGGGAACAGTGACTATGCCTAGTGTCCTGCAACCACATGACGATTCGGATACCCTCGGACTCATCATGAAGCGTGAGTGAATCTTCTTTTTTTTTTCTTTCCATCCGTCACGTTCCATCGTGAATTGTTTCCACGACACAAATCGCCGTAACCCATTTTCAATGTACATCGTTTTAATTCAACCGTGTCGAACAATATTTGACACTACGATAAAATGATACCGTACGATAATTTAGAGAATTAAATATTGCATTTTTGGTCTTATTTATTTGGGATGATCTGATAGATTTTTTTATTAAAAAATCTCATCAGTTGGACCGATTGAAGTTCGTTAATATGTAGACTGCTTCATAAAGCTAATTCGACGGCACACCTCAAAATATATTATTGTTTATCGCACTTTAAACAATATGAAATAACTTCCAATTCTCCATTGAGAAAATTATCCTTTTACCAGTGACTATATAGGATCACCTTACAGACAAAAAAGGTTTCAGTAATTTTGTCAATTTAAGTGAAAGGGTCTACGGTGGAGTTAATTAGTAGATGATCGCGAAAGTTCGTGACCAATTCCAAAATATAAAGCAAACGATTCAATTTAAAACTGACAGTTTTATTTAAGAGCTCTTTGATACAATAGTATTTCATACTATGGATCCGATAAAGATATAAATACTTGTATTTACGGTATCATAGCTGTATACAAAGTAAATTATTTCCTCGACCCTGTGTCCTACAGAAGTCAAACTCGTGACGAAGATTCTGAACAGAGTCTACTAAATATGTATGTTATCAATTTCCCATAAACCGAAATAAAATTCTATCTTGTTGTAGCTATGTGTGGCCTTTGGAGAAAACATATAGGCATACAATAAATATAAACTTTCTTTTTTTCTATGAAATTCTGAACGATGAAGAATTTTTAATCACTATAGACTGCGGATGTTTATGTAAATTCCAACCTTTTTGGATTATTTTATGAAAACCAGGATGAAGAACGAGTTCAATTTATTAATTGTTTATAGAACAGAGTATACATGTAGCTAAAGTTTGTTATTATGCATCGTTTCTTCTATTTAAAAAATGTATAAATACTATAAGTGCGTAAAGATCAACGAAAGAACCAAAAAATAGTGCAAGGGGTTAAATTTAGCAGGATGTATCATTTGCAACCTGCATATAGCGGCATCGCATACAGTACGTTGTGTAGTTAAAAATAAATATTTCAACCATCGATCTTTGAATTTTGAGTGAAATATTTCCGCGAGAATATAGTATTAGGAACTCGGTGTCCGATGAGTTGTTAATTCCAAAATACAGAATTCAGTTGTTTATGTATTCAATATTTTGTAATAACATAACAATCGCATACAATCTCTGTATACATTTCGCAATTGAAAAAAAATTAATTACAAGTTGATAATGTATTTGTCATTCGAATATTTATTGGAATGCCTTTTGTCCATCACTGGTTGTAGCACTCGAATTTAAGATCGGTTTGCATTATTTTGCAAAGAAATATGTGATACTCTGATAAAGCGATGATTCACAATTTACGGCAATGGTAAGTTTTGCTCTTAATCGAATGCAGCTCTTCTGTCGACGTCATCGCGTTTGTGACACATGGAGGCAATTTGAAATAGGTTTGCATTATTTTGCAAAGAAATATTTGATACTCTGACAAAGCGATGATTCACAACAGTTTATGGCAATGGTAGGTTTCGCTCTTAAGGGGGTCATCCCATGTGAGAGCTACTTTTTTGTGCTTTCTTAGGAATTTTTTTTGAAGGACCCTTAAAACATACAATCTTGAAATTTTTACCACACATTTTAACAGTTTCTCAGAATTTTTTCAAACCAAAATAACGAGTTCGATCGACTTTACACCATTCGGAAGACACTCATGTGTAAAAAAAAAAGTAGATTGATGGCGACCATGATTCCGGAGGTTTCGATCATCTGATATCAAAAAATCAAACGGCATTTTAATTTGTAGACCTGCGGCTATCGCTGGTACCAAAATAATATAAAAATATCGAAAATTGAATTTTTGGCACGGTTTTAAACGTTAAGTTCCAAGTTTCGTCATTTTTTTCGTCTTTTTCAGCTTAAAAAAAAAACTATAGCAGATATCAGAAATGTTTTGGTACAGACGAGAACTATAGATGTGCTGACTATACCATCAAAATTTCAGCGAAATCCGTTCAGTAGTTTTCGAGATATCATGGTCGTCAATATGAAAAATACAGTTTTGAGAAAAACGCGTTGAAAGATTCAAGTACGATTTACACAATGAAAATGTAAACTCACCATTAGTCTGCTATATGCTGAGAAATTGTCTTTGCTCGATGCTCCGAAGTGCACGTTGATTCGAACGCACTTTTTTCCAGCACAAATTAATGTCCCAGCTGATTGATATTTCACTGGTTATTTATTAATACTTTAATCGTAATGAGGCAAACAGATGTTCCGTTCTACGTTTATAACAGTCGAATATCGGAGTATCCTTTTACCTGTATATTCTACGAATATTGTAGAAGCAATTTGTGCAAAAAAAAACTTTTCGATTTTTTGAATCTGCCACATGGGATGACCCCCTTAATGGAATGCAGCTCTTCCGCGTTTTTGATACATGGAGGCAATTTAAAATCGGTGTATGCATTATTCTGCAAAGAAATATTTGATACTCTGACAATAAGCGATGATTCGCAGTTGAAGGCAATGATAAGTTTTGCTCTTAATCGAATGCAGCTCTTCCGTCGATGTTTTTGCATTGTTCGGAATGGAATGGGCTTCCAGTAATCTTGCCAAATTGACAGCTTGGCGAGTCGAAGTCCGACTAGCTCGGTGAAACGTGAAACAGGAGAGAAATCGTTAAATAAAAGCTGCCACGGTGCCGAGGGCCGAGAGAGCGCAGCGAATAGTAAAAAGAGCAATATGTATCGCGCGGGTCGTCACGGGCAGGCAACCCCCATCGAGGCTTATGGCACTCGGGCCGCACGAGATTCGAAAATTTCGCCGGGCCCTTTGCAGCCTTTTGTCATCGTCCCGGCCAGGGTTCAGTTCTTAATTTGCAACGGCGACAACGTCAAGTTACGACCGAGTTTCCGAGACCGCATAGACTGCATCCTATTTCTCATCGGGGATGTTCTCTTAGCACGAAGAGTAACTCTTTCTGCAAGAAATTTCTCTTTACGAATCGCACGCAAAAAATATTCTGCTAATTTCTTCTTCGAATTGCTACGAGTCATCTATTATTTACTAGTGAAAACGAATATATTTAGTATATAAATTGTTTAACGTATATAGTTATTGGCTAGATTGGTTTCGCAATGGTGCATGGTATTTTGTTTTATGTTTATTATTATACATTTTCTGAAACCGTAGTATCAAACAAACATAAACGGGTTAAGGCAAACACTTGGGCGACGAAAGTTTGGGTTCAGCGGTTTTAAGCTAGCTCTTGGACAATGGATTTCGCGGCAAGGCCTCGATAAACCATAACTCCTGCCGCCGTTGCACTCGTATACATATATTTTTGTCGCGCGTGTAGTTGATGGTTGCAGTATATGCAAGTTTGATTACGGTAGAAGATGCTTCGTCAGCATAACAGACATCCTTGTTATCGTACCGGAGTCCAAGGTTACACCGTTGGTGCCTAACTCGAGACCGATTTGTTCCTTCTCCCATTTTTCTTTATCGTGGATACTTCAACCGACATGTTCTTATTTGGCTCTCTTTCCAAGTTTCGTTGCGCGAACATATGTATATGTACAGTGAATCACAATATAATATTCGGACACTGTTAGAAACACGATAACTTTTTTATGATAACGGACCGTACGACTTGGAGAAGTTTTTTGGAAACATTGTTGTTTATAACTGTTTCATATGGGCTTATATTGAAAATTTAAAAAATAGATTTTGTAGATCTATGTCGATTATAAATATTCGGAAAATTTCATCAAAATCGGTTGATGCGGAAAAAAACTGTTGGCATTGAAAAGGTGCAAGAATCCTTGGATTTATTACAGTTATGTTGAAAATCGTGAAAAACTGCAATTTTCACCACCTTTAAACGCGTGTAGCTTATTGCAACGTTGACCGGTTTTAATGAAATTTGCAGAATATGTACATGACACAGATCTACCAAACGTACTTTTTAAATTTTCAATATAGGCCCACATAAAAAAAGTTGTAAACGACAGAGTGTTTTCTCTGTAATTCCGACCAATTGCAATTTTCTCAAAAATTTTTTTTTGCACGTCTTGTAGTAAAGTGATTGTTGTGACTTCTCAAAAAAACTCGTATTCCAATATTAAGTCCAATAAAGTGTTCGCAAACTGCATGGGATTCACTGTATACGCACTGAATGGGAAAACAAATCGATTTTCTAAAAACATTTTAAGTCGATTCTAGTAAAGTATCAAAACTAGGTTAAATTAGATTTGATACTTCCACCTTTAAATTCAATATTACTCGAAATTTATGGATGGATTCAGTTACAACCCTCGCAAATATTTATACACATATACATAAACACGTGGTGAATTTTATACAATACTTTTATACAATTAGCGGAAGCTTAATGTACATATTGCATCAGAAGCATATTGTTGACCCAAAAAATGATCACGAAATGTCATTGCGTATATTGCAAATATTGTGGTTTACCGACGAGTGTAGATAAAGCTTAATAGATTTATTTAATTTCTGTCAGTATCTGTTTTGATCGTCAATTTTAATTTTATGACTAAAAACGAGCGATTCATAGATAAATAATTTTCAGCGATCACGTTTCACACCTTCGGAAAATCATCATCTTTTAAATTATATTTTAAATCAATAATGCGACAAGAAGCAGTTTTTTTTGTTTACTTCAAGAAAAACATTTTGTTTGTTTTATGTAAAAATCATTGAAGACATATGTTTATCGGAAAATTGTAATGCTCTTACTTGTAATTCAGCCAAACAATTTTTATTTTGCACACAAATCCACAGTCTAGTACTTATTATAATTATAACTCTAATGAAAATTATAGTGGGGGGCTTAGTTATAGTTATAACCATTATTATAATTAAAACTACAAATATGTAGAATGAAACTTATAACGCTCTTACTTGTAATTGAGCCAAACAATTTTTATTTTGCACACAAATCCAGTTTAGTATTTATTGTAATTATAACTACATATAATGGGAATTATAGTGGGGATTAGAAAGTTTAATTAGTCTTTCCACGACCAATAACGAAATATCGCTGAAAATGTAGGCCTTTCGTACGTCAGTTCACTGTTTTCTTCGGCAGTTTCTCCCTTCTGTAGCAAACGCGTAACAGCCCTGAGACGAGATGTAGACTTTACAGCCGAATCGAATGGCAAGGGCAACGAAACGCGGACTCGAGGAACTCTTGCCCTGCCAACACCTATACCCTTCACATCGTTTCTTCGTGTATTTCACATTTTACTTTTACGAACTCGAGAACCGAAGATTGTTTATTTCGGCTATTCAGTTCATTAGATTCAATCCAAGAATTATTTCTTATTGATTGCATCGTAAAATATATTTTAGGATAATCGTGTAAATACAAAAAATTTATGAAGATTTCCAGTAAATATTAAAAATGTCAATCGAAATTTGTAAGCATTGAAAGAAGAACAGACTCTATGAATTTCTTCTCGAGAAATTAATTTAAACCACTACTTATATTCATCACTCCTTTTGTAACACAATTATTAAAACCGCCAAAGATACATTTTTGAATAAGAAATTGATAAAAAAAATTTCAAGAATATTAGTATGTTCATTACCCTTACTAATCAAAATGTTTAGAAATACAGAATTTAGTTCACATACAGAAATTTTTTATAATTTTCTCAATCTGTAGACGTGTTTTTGCAATAGCAATGTGTATAGGGAGTTTTGTTTGTAACGAGAAACACAAACCATAATTTTACTCGAAATACCATGTATGTTAAATATTTTTCTTTGTATCGATCGTAAATTGTTAATAAAAAATGTGTTAATGTTATCGGCGCACCAGTAGACCAAACGTGAAATAAGACCGAAACGTTGGAAATTAATAAGTTGCAAATATGCCAGTAATTAGTAACAATTGATCGAACCCGTGCGCCGATAACATTAACACATTTTTTATACCATATGTATGTGTTCCGGAATCTGATAGTGACAATATTTAAGATTACTAATCGACGTAATAATCTCTTTAAAAACAACTTGACATATTCACAGAATAACAGCCGTATTCGACTTTCTCCGACACCTAGTTCCTCCGGCGCACCTCCTCCGCGTTCTGATGTATATACTGGGGTGAAAGGGCGAAAGCGTGGAGGTGATAATAAGCCGTAAAGACTGTGAGACGCATCGGGCATGCGTGAAGCGTTTATTCCCTTTGGCTTTGCGGACCGGCCGATGTCAGCCACGCTCCAATCGTCCCAAGTGGCAATATTTTAGTGAAATTATTACGGAGGAAGATGTCACTGGTATTTCGACCCTCTCGAGTTACGGGAAAAAAGGAAATAGGAATAATGGTTCTACGATGCAGAAATTTCTACAAATTATCAATCTTCTGCATCGATAACACGAGCAATTCACGATAGAGATTGCAGCGACGATGTTACACACACCCTGCCCTACATTATGTGTGTCAGTGCCTGGCATCGCACACTGGCCCAGAATCGTAAAAAGCTGCACAAAAATCCAATCTGTGTAAAATCTAATTCTGATATTATTAGATCGTTGCATATGAAATGACCAATATCAGAATGCAAATTTTATGAAGTGATCTATCTAAATAATCTAAAATCTGAAGTCCTATATTCGGTTTCTATAGGGTGTATAGAAATTATATATTTTTCAAAATTAATTGAGGGAATTAATTTTAATAGAAATTCTTATAGTAAATTTAATTTAGTGTAGAGATTCTTGTATATCCTCGGTTTGGTGGAAATTGATGTGAGAAAGCTGCCGTAAAATTTACTTCAACCTTGAATTTCAAGGTCAAAAGGTCAACAATTCCTTTTGCATCGTATTCTACTGATCGTGAGGATAAAAAGTGCAGAAGGAACCATCGTTCAAAACGCTATCGTTCTCTTAAAAAATTATGATAATGTTTTTTCATCATCACACTGATTTTATTTACATTATAGTCGTTATATTTTATTTATTCAGCGAAGAAAACTAACTGATACATTGCTTCAAGAGACTTGAACTTGCTTACTATTTATTTAACAAATGAGATCAGATATAGGTCCGTGACCATTTCAGCCTCACTCAATTAAGTATTAACTTACGAAAAGACCTAGTTTGAACCTATTTCATGACACGAAAATTTTTGATCGAATTCCACCTATTTTATAGAAATGGTCCACCGTGCACCGGTCGAAACAAAGAATACATGCATCGATGGTGATTTATATGAAGTGGTCTCTCCCCATTGACTTACAAATATTTGCAGTAATCACTTCGTTCCTAGTATCCCCGAGTTCTTCGCCTTTGATTTGTGTGCTCAATTTATATCGGACCCAACATCATAATTCTTGTAACTACTTGGATAGTATTGGAAGATAATAGATCATATGAGAATAAGCGGTGTTCTGCTATTCATTTTTTGTGGATGTATCATTTATACGAATAGTTGGCAAATACTATATATGTATGGTAGCATTGTTAAATTACAAGTGAAAGATAAAATGAAGATATTTATTCACAGATTTATTCAATGTGGATCTTATATGGGAAATAAAAATTGTCTGTATCAATTGCAAGAAACAGGAGCCAAATAGAAATGTGTTTCCTTGGCTAATTTTAAGAAGTTGAACATAATATGATATTTTTAAATCTTTCTAATGTTTTGTATTTCCCCAACTGAATATTTAAAAAATGTTAAACTGTCTACTGCTTTAAATTGCACCTGCTCATTTTGTCATAAATGCATAAAATCCGCAGTCTAATTATTATTACAGTTCAAACATAAACAACTTCTGGAGAATAGGAAGTTTAGTGTTGAAACACTTTCTGGATTCACTACTGTACCTACATAGGGAACATTTATCTCATTTTTTCTTACTCTTTCTGATAATCCAAATTAACTAAAATTAACTAAAATGCGCTTGAGAGATTCATGTTTAATCTGGTCAAACCATGAATATAAAATATATAAAATATAATAAACATAAATAACCTACATATATAATAATACAGATATAATAAAATGTTGGCAGCGATATGCATTAATTGACGTCAAAGGAGAGATTAGACACCCAGAAATTTGGTCTTTTCGATAAGCGAACTACGGAGGTGCTTTCGCCTATTTTTACTGCAACGTCGTGTCTATTGTTGCAGAGAAGAATTGCAAGCAGTGTATGTTGTACTTTGCTGAGAATGACGGTGTGACGTCATTCAACGCAGTGTACGTGTCCAAGTGGAAAACACTGGCGACACCAATTATCCATTTTTGCACGGAATTATCGCCACCGACCGAGATAACGGTGTCCATGCAGTGTATAAATCGTTCGCAAATGTTACGTATAAATTAGACGCGGACACATGTTGTCTCATGCGAGTCCATCGGAACTGGAATTTCGCGTTGACCTTGACTCATTCTTTATCTGGCGAGGTTTGATGAAAGAATCTTCTCTCGAATACCTTTATACAACAACCAAATACCAAGTCGGTACTAATAAACATTTCTTTGATACGAACATTGAATATATAAACGTTTAACACTTGACATTTCAACATATTACAAAACCCCTAAAAGAAGTTATTTAACACATGCATACCTAATCACGCTTGATGTTTAGACAGCGGATATTATGTATTTATGACAAAAATGAGTTAGTGTCATTTAAAACAGTAAAAACATTAGAAGAATTTAAACAATTTTTATATTATTTTCAATCTATTAAACATATGTTAGGAAAGAAAATCATTTTCTATTTCACTCCAGTTTGTTGCAATTGAGGTAGACAAGTTTTATTTTGCATATAAAGATCTATTTTTTTCGGTTTTTATATTTGTCTTAAAATGAATGGTGAAGACGTTATAAATGGTTCGATTTCTCTTCAGGTATATTACAATAGATGTTTTAAGTCTCATATTAATTGGTTAAAAGGTTGTTATAGTTTCTTTAAAATAACGTAACTTTGCGAGTTATAGCATTAATGAAACAGAATTGCTCTTTGTGAAGGATAATTTTCTATACCTTTCGAATTCCGTTCACTCTTAACTGGTAAACTGGGGTCTCTCATGACCCCACCAAAATTTCTGTACACTTACTTTCGCTACTGTATTGCACGATAATTATTTAGTCTTATAAATGATAATGTTTATACAAAATTTTAGAAAAGACCTTGTATATCGATATTTTGCAATCTAAGTAAACACCGTGCCACTTAAGGGTTAACATCGCATGCGAATGAAAATATTAATTTCGTTACAATCCCTCCAGTCTAAACCGATTCGACCAACGAACACGTAAATCGCTCGGAAATCACTTTCGAATGTAAAATACAGGCCTCGAAGGGGAAGAAAAATAAAAAAAAAAAAGAAAGAGAAGGGTCACCGTCCAGCATCAATCGGTGGCCGCATTTATTTTCCTCCCTGATTGTCAGCGGGATGACACCGCGTACGTTGGGTGGCCATTCTGGAGGCACGCCTGGACGATCAGTCACACTTAACGTCAGTACTGAAGTGACTTAGTTTAGGGCTGTTTAAGGGCGGGCTGTTCACGAATGAAAAGCTAGGGGCCTCGCCCATTCGAGACCGTCGGTGGTGCGATGCTCTCTCTCCCCTGTAGTCCGACCGTTTCTACCCTCTCCATCTCCATCTCCTCGACGAGGTACCAACTAACAACGTGAATGAGAGGGGTGACTTTCCTGGACCATCCAGCCTTCGGTTCATCCCTCTCGTCGTTTTCTAAAAGCACTCCCTGAAACTATATCGTTCTTGGCCGAGTGCACGTGCACATGCATATATGCACATGCACATTGCACATGCACACGATTTCCCGAATTTCGTTGTATAGACGAGACACGGTTGAATTCGATGGAAGAATATGGCGGTGTTCGTACGTAACAAGGGATGCTTATCTCACGCGACGTTTCCTCTTCGAGCGGAGGGTTGTTAGATTTTTCTATGGGAACCGCGCGAGGGTGCAGATTGTTGTTGCACTAATTGTTACCCGTACGTTCCAGTCTGTCAAAATACGCCCGTTTTGCATCCCTCGGCGACGAGGGTTTCAATTGTGACGGAACCTCGGTATGGTAGCTAGTTCCGTTTCCGCGGAGAATGCCAGCAGGGTCGTCGAGATGAATCCGGAAATGTCATTATGGATAAAGAAAAACAGTTGAAATTCCAGGAAAATATCAATATACAAGGTGTTCGACTACGGGTGGGAGAAAATTTAAGGGGTGGTTCGCTCCATGACAATATAAGTCGAAAATGAAGAATAAAAAAATTGCGTTTTCGACTTCGTTATTTAGTTATGGGTTGCCGCATTTTAGGTGGATTTTTAATTGTTAACTCTTCGCGCTCGGAGCTATTTTAATTTGAAAGTTAAACATTTCTTCCGACCTAGATATTCCCTCTGATTTTTTAAATTTGATGGATATGAAATTGATATAATACCTCATAGAACATACTTAGATGTTTAGTAATTGATTAGATACAAACATACTTAATAATGTAAACAACAATTTGTATGATGGTACAGCAATTTTTAGTGGCGCCGCAGAGTCGCCACTCGAGTGCTATTGGTTAATAACTAAATAACGAAGGCGGAATCGCAATTTTTTTATTCTTCATTTTCGACTTATATTATCATGGAGAACCACCCCTTAAATTTTCTCCCACCCGTAGTCGAACACCCTGTATGTATTCTACCCTTTGTATTCTACACCCTATTGTATTCTACCAGTAGCTAATTTATTGGCAATGTCCAGAATTTGATTCAGAACGAGGGCATTTAATTGAACTGCTCCTCAATCGAAAATACTACCCTCCCTACATTATTAATTTCTTTCTAAGCGTGTGAGACATTACAGCGTTAATTTTTATTTTTAACTTTCTCAAACAATGTAAGATTCGCATTTAGCGTTTATGTTAATTTAGCATAACGATATACACCTCATTGTCAATTTTAAAGTGTTATACTAACGTATGCTATATAAACCATACACGGTGTAGGGTATTAATAAATAAATAAATAAATATATGTATTCTTCCGCCGGTATAACCAATGGAATTACTCGATGTAGCAGCCACTAGCTGCTACAACCATCTCGAGCTTGTACCTGAACCCGCTGCTGATGATTAGGGTATCTTTGCGGTGGTGTGATGCTTTGCATTTACCTTTGCCTCGACTATATCCCACGTGTAATAGTTATCGGGATTGCGGTTGGGACTATAAAGTGGTCAAAAGTTGCGGGACTAAGTAAGGGTTTTTTTAAGGTCTGATTAATCGTTCCCGAATAATTCCTGTGAGTTTCCCAAGATGCAGTTACCCCTTACTACCTGTCAGAATTTTTGAATTTCTCGGCTAGGTTGCAAACTTGCGTTTTATAATAGTGTTGAATTCTAAGTTAAAATTATAATTGCGCTTTATTTGCAATCAACTTTTTCCGTTCCACAACTTGTTTAGAAGAATTACAACGACGGCGCGTATACCGATCTAGGGATCTAGAGATGCCGAATTAGGAATGCTCGGTCCTGAGTTATGAGTAGACATCGGATTTTTATGCATTTATGAAGAAATTAGCTGGATGAAATATAAAACACTAAGAGATGACGAAAATCTAAGAATATTGTTATGATGTTTTGAATGTAAAAAATGTATTAACCCCTTGCCCTACAATTTATTTTACGGTTTCAGTGATTAAACCTTTTTTGTAGTTCGCAATTTCCTAAAAAAAATCAATTGTATGGGCCTATACATGCTGTCCAATAACTGTACATTAACAAAACCAAAATAGAATTTCATCTCGATTTAAAGGAAATTAATAACGTACATGTTTATTAGACTCTGTTCAGAATCTTCATCACGAGTCTGACACGTTATTGTAGGGCAAGGGGTTAAGGGATGAAATGAATTTTTATTTAACTCCTGCTGTCTACAATTATGGTGCATAACATTTTTATTTTAATCCGCAGTTTAGTTATGAGTTACAGGAATGTTTTGGATCTGATTTAGGAATGTTCAGTTTCTGGAGTTTGTACCCCAACATGAGGATGTTTCATCCAAGATTTAAGGACATCGGTGCAATAAGGTCCAGTTTAACAAGATATAATTAGAAATGATTTGATTCGATGAATACCCAAATATGACCAGTTTCGATCGAATGACGCGAATGTCGGCTGTTTAACAACAATCTGTGGCTATTGCGATATATTTAACGATTCGGTTGTCGCCTGCCGCGAGGTTATGGACCGACTTCTCACGTTTCAGCGCCGCGACTCCGGCGTCTAAACAGAGTTTCAAATTCGCAATCGATAAACCGTCCCATCAGCAGTTGACACAGAAATTCTTCTTACCTTGGAGCATTTCGGAATTCGTTGAATTCCACTGGTTCAATATTCGAGAATTCGGTAAAAGAAATCTCGTTTGAACCGATCATCAGTGGGGACTATCTTCGGTGACTATGTTCGTATCACTAACCGAGTACAAAATGTGACTGGGATTGTTATAGAAAAATGACAAAACTGAAATTATCTCGATTTCCCACTTTTATAATAATTGAGTAAAAACTGAAATTATTTCGATTTCCCACTTTTACAATAAGTGAGTAAAAATGACAAAACTGAAATTATTTCGATATCCCACTTTTATAATAACTGAGTAAAAACTGAAATTATTTCGATTTCCCACTTTTACAATAACTGAGTAAAAATGACAAAACTGAAATTATTTCGATATCCCACTTGTATAATAATTGAGTAAAAATTACAAAACTGAAATTATTTAGATTTCCGACAATTTTTATAATAATATGCATGCTTAAGTAAAGTCATTTATTTAATAATATCTAATGGAAGCATCTTTATAATATCAATAATTAAAACATACAAAATGTGACATTTGGTCGTTCCTGGTACCATTAGTGTTAAATAATTTTCGTTCAAAGACTATAATTAAGTATGTGCATAATATACTCATATACATATATTTAATACACAGTAACAGATAAATAATTAAATTTGTTGTTCTCAACCTTGAGAATTATTTTTCTAATCCGGTTGATGGCAAATGTAAAAAAAAACACGCTACAAATAATAATGTGAAATTAATTAATCACGGTGTGGTTGCGACATTCGATAGGCATCGGTGTCTACTAAAATCGAAAGGTTCGATTCAAAGTGGCGGAATGGAGCAACACCGTCAAGATGGCTAACTTCTGCCAGCTACTGCAAGCGTTGTCGTACACTCGAACGGCGCGGTACTGTGCGCGAAATCGGGTTACCATGTTTCTTTTAAATAAACGCTCGGCCAACAGAATGAGATCAGCTTGTCGCGAGAGTGTATCAACGTTGGTTGGAAGACGTAAGAGAAATCCGAGGTGGCACGGGTAAGACGGCGACGAGGGTGGCGAAAGGGAGAAAAGTGTAGGATTACTGGCTATATACGTTCTTCGGTTGGCTCGCGGGTGTTGTTTGTTGAGTTGACGAACAACATTGTAAGTAAGTGGAGTAAGTACGTAGACCGGCGCGGCACGGCGCGGCGGGGTGGACGGCAGCCACGCTGCTCGAGCCACGTGTTGTGCCGTATAAATATCAGCCTACGCGACCATACGTGTAAGAGCCAAGAGCACAGATACGTATGTATGCCTATGTCTGTGCGAACGGACCGGCCCGTTCCCCGGCCCGGCACTCGTACGTGGTCAGCACAATGGAAGAGAAACACGGCTTGTACCGCAATTTAAACGCGTCGCGATTCCGAGTATTGACGGCTCCACGTGGAATCGCTTCGCGCGAGCAGACATTCGACTCGAGAAAATCGACGTACCGTTGATCATTCGATCGTGGACGTCGTCGTTGTGGGAAATCGGAACTACGAAGCTTAAGGGGTTCATCCCCCATGTGGCAGATCGAAAAAATCGAAAAATTTTTTTTTTGCACAAATTGCTACTATAACATTCCTAGAATATACAGGTAAAAGGATACTCCGATATTTGACTGTTATAAACGTAGAACGGAGCATCTGTTTGCCTCATTACGATTAAACTATTAATAAATAACCAGTGAAATATCAATCAGCTGGGACATTAATTTGTGCTGGAAAAAAGTGCATTCGAATCAACGTGCACTTCGGAGCATCAAGCCAAGACAATTTCTCAGCATATAGCAGACTAATGTTGAGTTTACATTCTCTTTGTGTAAATCGTACTTGAATCTTTAAACGCGTTTTTCTCAAAACTGTATTTTTCATATTGGCGACCATGATATCTCGAAAACTACTGAACGGATTTCGCTGAAATTTTGATGGTATAGTCAGCACATCTATAGTTATCGCCTGTACCAAAATATTTCTGATATCTGCTACAGTTTTTTTTTTTAAGCTGAACAAGACGAAAAAAATGACGAAACTTGGAACTTGACGTTTGAAACCGTGCCAAAAATTCAATTTTCGATATTTTTATATTATTTTGGTACCGGCGATAGCCGCAGGTCTACAAATTAAAATGCCGTTTGATTTTTTGATATCAGATGATCGGAACCTCCGGAATCATGGTCGCCATTAACCTACTTTTTTTTTACACATCTGTCTTCCGAACGGTGTAAAGTCGATCGAACTCGTTATTTTGGTTTGAAAAAATTCTGAGAGACTGTTAAAATGTCAGTAAATGTGTGGTAAAAATTTCAAGATTGTATGTTTTAAGGATCCATAAAAAAAAATTCTTTAACAAAGCACGAGAAAGTAGCTCTCACATGGGATGACCCCCTTAAGAGATTCCGGTCTAGGAAGCTAAAAAAGTTGCAGAATCTTTTCTAACAAAATAAATAGGTTAAGTCCGGAAGGGTTCGACCACTTTTTGAAAAGAGCATCGCAGCATTGTTGTTTTTGGTCAATTAAAGCATTGCACGTATGTGATTCAGGGTGTACATGAATTATACTTTGTGAAAATTAAAATATTTATTTCCATTTTCAACAAAAAAAAAAGGAACATATACATATGTATATACATATGTATATTAGTTTTCCGAAGCAGCTCTCAAAAAATTATTTTGGACGGTGGGTTGTGTACATCTTCGGTTCTAAATCTTTGTAAAAATCCGACTGACTCCATGCCATATTGACTTTTACAAATACAAAATACTCCCACAGACACATGATTAATCTCTAGATACCTGTCCCAAATCTACGCAGCCTTTTCAATTAATGGGACCGTTTCATAAGCACCAACTTCGCTTGAACACATAAGAGTTTTATACCTCTCTTTTGGAATTAACCCTATAGAATAGAAGGTTTACCAAAATCATCCTTTGTCCAGAAACACAGTGAAATTGTTCAGAACCTCAAGGATGTACGTTCGTGTCCTTGAAGGGATAGAATAATTTCTCCCTAACCGGATTAGGTTTTCCCCGGTGTCCCAGTTCCGAGAGTAAATCCTGGTCAACCGATGAAAAGTTCCAATTCCTCTAGCTTTCCAAGAAATTTCACCGAAGCAATTTATTATTAAATATAATGCACATTGTTGCGCGCGCGTCCCTGCGACGCCGCTGTCGAGAAAATAGGGGGCGTATCTCGCGCGTGAACGGGGGATTAATATCGAGCGTAGTCTATATAGTTTTTGAGCAAATATGCAAGATCCGTGTGCGCGGGGAATAGTGACAAAGATAATATTTGTTGAGATTTACACGCGTGTCGTACCGGCGCTATTTTCATATCCGTAGTTCTGCTGTATGCTCTGCGTTAAAGTACACAAACGCAAACGGGCCTCCGTCTACGCGAAAAATAGCGCAGTATGTACTACGGATTACATATGGCGTCGATCTGTGTAGCACAGAAATCGCGAGTGTATTGGACCGTCGACGATACGAAAATACGGTGACTGACAAAAGAAAGTTTAAATAGTTAATTCAGTAGTATTCGAGCCAATCAAATATGCTCTTGTATTTTAATAAATTATTTATATCTCCCTCTTTTTCATTTTCATCATCATCTTCGCCTACGCATTGCATAATTCTTGAACATCCTATAGTAATGTTTCTTGAACAGAGGAAGTTTAAATAGTAATGTATACGATAATTATCACGACTTTCACAAACTGATATTTTATTTTAAAGCATAGCAATGAATTTTATAAATATCTTATAAAATAATGGCAGCGATAAAACTACAAAAGAGGATAGAAAACTGATGGTATACATATGTATAATATATGAGACAAATAAAGAAATTGGGTGGACAAAAGTCACTTTAATTCTACATTTTTGTGATTACAATTTTGATCTTCAAACATTTTGTTAGTTTAGTACTTTGTAGGACCTAATTGATGTATATTACAGCTTATAGCCTGTTTGGTATACTTGCAATTAACCCATTGCTGTACATGATTATCTTCATAGTTATAATAATTAGATGTTCTTTGTAATAATTTCACAGAAGCTTTTGCTTTTGCAGTTTGCTTTAATGCTTAAATATTGGTAACAAAAGAATTCTATTTCATATCGAATGAAATTAATTTCATTTCATTTTGTGTAATTAATAGACAATAGGATTTGAAGCATTTGTGGCAAAACTGAGTAGGTGTAATTTAAAACAGTAAAAACATTAGAAGAATTATAATCTACTGTTGTATTGTTTTCAACCTATTGAACATAGTTTGAAAGAAAATACATTTCTATTTCACTCCACTTTCTTGCAATGCAGGTAGAAAATTTTTTATTTCGCATAAATATCCGCCGTCTAGTAATTAAGGACGCAAATGTTAGTTAAAATCAATGTATTCGCACAAATTAAGAGATATATCAACGTACTATGTAGTCGTCGTTGATATTATTAAAATACAAAAAGCTTTAAACTTACTTTTATCCGCAGCACGTGTCGACGGAATGAATTGTTAACGCATTACGTGAAAACAGACGAATAAACAAAAAAAAAGTCGTACAGTCTGAATTTTATTACTAATACTCATATACAGAGATTCCAATTTTCAACTTTCTTTTGATCATTCCTTTACATCGTGCACAAGAAGATGGTACTCGTCTGAAGTGCAAAGAGTGTTTCAAATTTTTTAGTAGGAAAATATATCGAATTGAGCATCGACCGGATGTTTTCATGTCAAATACATCCCTTAAAGATGCCAGAACTGCCCCTAGTCGTCGCGCGGCAAATAATAAATTGGATTTGCCGTAGTATAGCTGGTGGTGTTTGTAGGGGCTGCGGTGCGACGGTGAAGTCCGGGCAATTCGGTTGTTTGTTCTTTTGGTGGGACGGGTCGGTTCGTCCCATCGTTCCTAGTGTATTTTTGGCGTAAAATACGTGATTTATGCTTGGACACGCAGTACGCTAATAATTTAGGCTGCAGCAATATTACGTCACCATCGTTTCGGTTCATGGAACTGAAGTGAGGTTAACGTGAACTTGGCACACTGATCTTTCACGAGATCAGTTGCATTCTGAAATGTTTGAAATATACATATGTATATGTATATGTATGTACAGAGTGTAAAGAAATGTTTGGACTTGGCTGCCATAGGCGTATTCTACATCTTCGGATCGATGAAGATCTGTAAAAAAAAGTTGTCGCAAAATTGTCCTTGATATTGAATTTCAATGTCAAATTTTTTTATCGCATTGTATTCTACGCATCATGCAATTATAAAAATATTTGACCTTGAAATTTAAGGTCAAGGACAATTTTGCGGCAACTTTTCTTAACAGATGTTTATCGATCCGAAGATGTAGAATACGCCTATGGCAGCCAAGACCAAACATTTCTTTACACCCTGTACATATAAGTTAAATTCTTTGCTCAGTTTTCCGGAGACCGTATGCACTGATGTGTAAACGTTTCGTGATTTACACCCTGCGAACAGAATTTTTTGCTAAAAAAAAGTTAACGAGAATTTCGTTGATGTTTGTTTGAACTCTCAGTATTTATATATTATTGTACTCGTAGTTTCCCCGAATAAAAATTCGTAGATGTTTGGCTTTTCTCTGGCTTTGTTACAAATTAGAGGTCTCTGTTTCACGTGTGCACGTGTATAACATATATAAACATATATAAACAAATCCGGATCTCAATCCGTGTAATATTATGAGTACCCGTGTAATTTAATTTCACGAATATTCCTGTATTTTAACATTTAACACATTACTTACTGGCAACTATTTAACAGATTTTAAATTTCAATCATTTAAAATAAATTTTAATAATCTTTTCAAAAAACTTTTTGCTCGCATTTATGGACTCACTTTTACTTCAACTATTTTTTGATATCTTTTGTCGTCTGCGATTTATGAGTATTTGCGTTGAAGGGTCGGTTCGAATAAAAGGGTTGATTTTTCCCTTAAAAACGGGCACGAACGAAATGTGGCTAAATTCTTACGTATATCTAGTGAACACTTGTGTAACGTTTCATCAAAATCGACGTGTATCGGTCAGCGGGAACTGAATGAAACCCTTATTATTGTTTAGCGCAATAAATGGTGTAGCATAATTAATGGATTGGTTAAAATCGAACTGTTTCTCTGTGGAAAGTATTTAGCTTGGGAAAATAGTATTTGAAATAGTAAATATTACTATTTATTTTAGAGTATGTGCACAATTTTAAAAATAAAATATTTTATTTGATGCAGTGATTTTTGAAAATAGTATTCGAAAATAGTATTTTATTTGAATAATATTGATAATATTTGTATTTTGTCTCTCTCTCTTTATTTACAATTTCAATTACACATATATTATTGCTGAAAATAATGGTTCGAATTCAATACATTTATGAGTGTAAATCGTTTCTTAACGATAAGATACAGTGTATGTTTATGCTGTTTCTCAGAGTATTATAACAATCCAAAAGTGTTTCAGATTGTTAAAGAAGAAATTGTTGAAATAGAAATATTTTATTTTCTGTATCAATTTGTTGAAATAGAAATATTTTATTTTCTGAATCAAATTGTTGAAATAGAAATATTTTATGTTCCGAATCAAATTGTTGAAATACAAACGTTTTATTTTGAGGTTCAGATTGTTCAAATAAAATACTATTTTCATTAAGCAAAATAGAATCTAAAATATTAAATAGTATTCGAAATATCTGTTTCGCCAAATAATGCCCACCTTTGGTTCGGATAGAGATCTCTATAGAGATCTCGATACAGTTGGCCGCATCGATACATGGCCGATTATACGAGCGTGTACGACCTAGAGCAACGCCGCGAAGTCAACCTTCGAACTGTTAAAATGCGTGGGCACACTCTGGTTTTCGTATGGTGGTGGGATCGGTGAATGGATTTTACTGGTGGTGGCCAGAGGGGATGATGAATCGCGGGTGGTACCCAGCCCCCTTGTCTTTTAGACCGAGAGTAGGGGGCGTTTTTCGTGTAGAGGGTGAGTTTTGGAGGGGGTGTAGCAGCGAGAGGAAAAAGGTGGAGGGAAAGGGGTGGAGGGTGGTTATGGGTCCGACGCGACGACGAGAATGTAGGTGAGCCGACGTTAAGCCGTGGCGGAGTTGCAGGCTCGCGTGCCCTCCAAAATGCATTGAGACGGTCACGAACAACGAACAAGAGACACGGAGCAAGCTGGTTCCTTGATCCTCCGCGCGTAAGTACATGCACCGTGCACGCGTCGCTGTGATTGTCAGACGATGGCAATTCACGCGCTGACCCAGTATCGTATCGTGTCCCTGGATGCGCTCCAAACTCCAGAACCGGGAATCGATTCATCGGCTTCCAAAGAAGTCCCACGGGCGGACTGATTAATTCCGATGGTTGCGCCGCTGTCGACACGGACACATTGAGGTGTCACGATTCCGAGATTTCCAGTTTCGTAGATTCTCCTCGCTGATATTTTCCCTTTGTGAACTGGAAAATTCCTGCCGCTGATTTCGGACCGTTTATTCTTGAACGCGTTCGATGGGAACAAGGTCGGAGCACGATGGCGGGTATTCAAGGCTCGAATTGGATTGACGTTCGTCACATTTGAAATGTCGGATATATCGTGTGCATATAGGGTTGTTAACGTTGGGCGTTTTAATGTTGAAATCGAAACAATCGGCTTACAATTAAATGCATATCTAATTTTTGTCATATTTTGTGAGGAGTATTTGAAGAAAGAGGTTTTTATATATTTTTTGGTTTATAAGGGTCGTTATAATAATCACTAAACTGACGATTTTTATGCAAAATGAACATTTTTTTATCTGAATTGCAACAACCTGGAATGTGGTAAAAATTTATTTACTTACATATTATATATGTTTAGGAGGCTAAAATAATATAATATTATGTTCGAATGCTTATTATTATTATTATTTATTTATTGCTTTAAACCATGTAAGGCTTATACAGCACATACAATATAAATTATACAACACACGATTACATTACAATATGCCTTAGTGTCTAACTTACAATTAGTTTACAGTAAATTTGTTAGGTTTCATAACCACCTCATTGAAATTAAATTTCAATTGAGCATAACTTAATGAAATCAAAAATAATTTTCAGGCCTTTTATATCTAGGCCGCACAGAAAGGAATGGATAGAAACTGGGAGACAGTACTATTGTAGTTCAAATGCTTCTAATGTTTTTACTCTTTTAAATTATATACAGCTACCCATTTTTGTTCTTATGGTTTGTTCAGCTTGTAAGACAGTTTTCTCGTTAACAACAATTCCTACACGTGGGGGATCCATAATACAGACACAATATTTATATGGTATATAATATGATCTATTTATAAATTAATATTAAATTTAATACAATATTTATTATTTTTGTATACAGTGAGCCATTTTTAACTGTAACACTTTTTACTCGTAACCCACTCGAAAGCACGATCACAGTAAATAAAATTTGATGTTGGCTTAATTTTGCAATACTTGTTTCCGACAAAGAAAACATCGACGTTTGATAAAATACAATATAAAGTCTGTTTCAACATCGATCGAACAAAAGACCGAGCGTAAGTCAAGGATAAATATTTTACAGCTTAAAAACATATATATGTGCGTATATATAAATAATGATTTTTACATTTACGTAACAATAACATAATTTTCATGTAGATGTATTTATTGACACAAATATTTGTATCTTGTGCAGATTCGTCACGAACGTACTATCTAATCGACGATCACCGTAATGAATTTTACATAACACGGAACATTTACAACTTACTAATAAATATCTTGACATGGTGTAATCAATGTATCGAATGCGTCAACGATTTGTATAATTTACAAAAGCTGATTCAAGAAATATTTCTTCATCGCAAAATTCCGGTGCTGTTTCGATATATCGAAGTTTATTTGTTTGAAAAAGGATACGTGTTACGAAATGCGGAAGAGAACACGAGAATGTTTTATCTTATATTTTCATAACAATATTTGCCGGCTGATATAATTTGGTCCGATAACATATGTGTGACTGTGTCAATAATAATAGATTTTGATTACCGTGTCTTTACTTTTCCTCTTTGAAACACGTCGACCAACGAACGCCGGAGAAATTCAAACGAGCAGAATCAGAATATTCCAGGCGTTTCACGTGAATCAACGAGATTAGAAGAAAGATCCGTTAATTGGACATCGGATTCAGGCACCGACGAGTATAAATTGGATCGTCTCCCTCCAACCCCTCACTGATTACTTATCGCGGATATCGATTATATTCGTAATGGTATATAATAGCGTGTTCCGAACGAACGAAGTCAGAAAAAAATCGTACGTTTTCCGTACAAAGAGTTGCTTTCTATCAAAACGGTTAAATGCGTGCTAAACATCATGTTGTCCTTGATATTGACACTATATAGGTTCATGGGACCCCATGACGGGTTCTAATATTTTTAATTTACAATTATTGAAATTGTAGAGATGCATCCATAAGGAAGGATTCAAGAAATTTGTTTCTTTGGTTATATTCTATAAAAATAATGGCTGAAAATTTTTATAGGTACATTCACGTTATTTTTATAAAGTAATGTGAAATAATCACTTTTAGTGCTCCGTAAACCTAGTGTTAAATGCTAATAGCCACGTTTGTACAATTTCAAAGATTTTTACGAAACGAAGATCAAGCAAAAAATCGTAGTTTTTCGAAATATTCTGTCTTCTAAACAACGGTATAAAAACATTTTCAATCGTGTAAACAAAGCTACTATCTTGTATAATATTTTTATTGTTATCGTATAAATAATAGAATCTGCTTTATGAAGTTTAAAATAAATATACCACCATTTTCGAGAAGCCTATAACATCTTTCATCCTCATTGTTTGTAACCTTCCTTAATTATTTAAACTGTTTTACATGTTTGCGGTAGACACGGTTATTCATACTTGTGAAATTCCACAATTCAGATAACGTAAACTAGACTGCAATATAACAATACCTCAGAAATAATTTAACATCGGTGTGCCACGCTTTTATCATTATGTTAAACAATTTTTAATATATATGCGTTCATGTTAGTCAGATATCGATTTTATAAATGCTTACACTAGTTTCAGTAATGCTAAAAATCAGTAATTTAAAAGTTGCAATTTTAACAACAATTCCTACATGTAAGGGGATCCATACAATATTTATATGGTATAATATGATCTATTTATATATTAACCCTTTGCCCTACGATTTATTTTACGGTTTCAGTGATTATAAACTTTTTGGAGTTCGCATAATTTCCTAAAAAAAGTGAAAATTTATATCTATTGTATGCCTATACATGTTCTCCAATAACTATACACTATAACAAAACTAAAATAGAATTTCATCTCGATTTAAAGTAAATTAATAACATACATACATATTTATTAGACTCTGTTCCGAATCTTCATCGCGAGTCTGACACGTTATCGTAGGGCAAGGGGTTAAATAACAATGGATAAAATAATAATTCCTCATAACGAACATTATTAACAGTAAAGGTTTCCCAATTCTTATTTTACAAATAATTGAAATCACAAAGATGCTGCGCGCGAATAGAAATTGTTAAATAAATTTCTTCATCGAGCACCCGTTGTTATAAAACTTCTGAGAAATCTGAATAAACTGAGCCTCGTAATTTTAATAAAATAACGCGTGTATAAAAATTCTGAGAAATCTGAATAAACTCAGCTTTGTAATTTTAATAAAACCAACGCGTGTATAAAAATTCTGAGAAATCTGAATAAACTCAGCCCTCGTAATTTTAATAAAACAACGCGTGTATACCAGTCACATTTTGTGCTCTGTGCTGTTAATATTTACATGGGGAAAAAAACACCGTGAAAGATATTCCGGGCAACGTGGGCGTTCAAAAGTTGCCGGCGCAATAGCCGAGAAAAAATTGGCAAAAACTCGATGACCCGGAGTTATATGTCCTCGGTCTCTCCGGCCGGTTTTTCTGGACATCTGGATAATCTTTGCCTGGCAAAGGTGCCACCAATGGACGCACGTGGGCCCGCAAGTAAACCTTCTCGGCCGCGTGACCGTTACGACGCGTCTTAGCCCTAGAAAGGTGCGGGGATGACGGGAGACCGGGAAAGCAGAAACACATGTTTCGTATTAGATGCTTCTCTACCTGTCGACCCGAGCCAGGGCGTACAGAAGGTGTTTAACGATGAATACAAGGTAGAACGCTGGGAGCAGGGAAACACGTGTTTCACGGTAAAGGTCGTGGACATTGTCCGTGGGGGATGGATGCGCCTTGGGAAAACGGCAGGTTCATTCCTTCGTTCCTCGGTTCCTTCCTTCCTTCCGGAACATGTTGGCAACACATGTTTCCCATTTCGGTATGCACTTTGCTCACGGCCAAAAAGGTATGCAGCAAGGTGGTTATAAAGTCCAGTCGTAAAAGGCAGGTTCCAACCTGTCATTTACGAGAATTCGTCGAGGTTTTCTCGCGCACTTGACATTCAGGGAGGCTTCTCGCTAAACAACAATCCATTCTTTTTTTTTCAGAATAACTATTCGTTATATGAAACTACGCTTTTTGTAAACAATAGCCTTGAAGTACAAGTGTTCATTTTTTAGTTCAATTCTTCTTATTATACAGGGTGTTTGAAAATTTTGCAGATTCAAACGTTCGTGAACAATTTTGTTGTTTCGATCAATTTGACGGTGATACATTGCACGCCAACAATTCTTACACTGCTGAAGCTGAAGTCTTGCATATTATAGAATAATCAGAAGAATTGAACCAAAAAACCGAACACTTGAACTTCAAGACTATTTGTTTACATCTCAAAAAGGTTTAGTCCCATATATCCAATAGTTATTCTAACAAAAATTCTTAAAAATCACTTGTTTTCATTTCACTGCCGTTACACGAGAAGCCCATTCGACGCTTCTATTGCGAGGGTGCGTAAGTCTTAAAATATCTTTATCCTCTCGATTAGTCGAAGTGTACATTAAAATGAATTCGTGGTGTCCGGAATCGTTTTAAAGTTATTATAAAATAAGTGCCCCAACAATAACCGGACCCAAATTCCATAGAAAATGTGTGGGATCTATGTAGTCAAAAGATATGCAGAAAAACGCCGACAAAAACAAAAGAAGAATTAAAAGCCCGCTTAATGGAAAAATATCACACAATTATTTGGTTAAAATAATTTATAATATGCCCACACGTTTAAGTAATTCACCAAGAGGAGTACCCAACAAGATATTAAAATAGTGTTATAATTTATTTGATGTATAAATAATAATTATCCATTGCTAAATGTGATTTTATGTGCTTAAGTTTGGTTATAATATAATAAAAATAAAAGCATTTATTTTTGAAAAAGAATAAATTCGATAATCGTATTAAAGTACAGTGACTCCTACTAATATATTCGGACACTCTTAAAAAGACGATAACTTTTTTCATATTCGACCATACAACTTGGATTTTTTTGAGAAGTTAGAACAATCGGTTTTGTTACCTAAGTAATGAGTTGCAGAGAAAATACAAAAAGTTATATTTCACAACTTTTTTATGTGGGCTCATATTGAAAATGTAGAAAATACGTTTCGTAGATCTGTATCAATTAAACATATAACGTTAACGTTGCAACGAGCTACAAACGTTTGAAGATGGTAAAAATTGCAATTTCTCACGATTTTCGGCCTCTAACTGCAATAAATCTAAGGATTCGTATATCTTTCAATGCCTGTCGTTTTTTCCACATCAACCAATTGACACAGATCTTCAAAACATATTTTTTAAATTTTCAATATAGACCCCCATTAAAAAGTTGTAAAATGCAACTTTTAGTATTTTCTCTACAATTCCAACCAATTGCAATTTTTGAAACAATTTCTTTCCACACATCATGTAGTAAATTAATTGCTCTAACTTCTCAAAAAAGTTCAAATCGTATGGTGCAATATCAAAAAAGTTATCGTTTTTTTTTAAGAGCGTCCGTATATTAATGGGAGTACAATGACAAGGAACTTTTTAATCGGCGGAAACAATCATTTCCTTACTTTATTGTTTATGTGAATAGAAATTCGCATAAAGATACACAATTTATTTATATAATATCGACGAAGATATTGTTATTAACCAACGAATCTTGGTGCATAAAAATCAAACTGTAATACTACATCCAACTTAATTTTTATGAATCGGAGACTATACACATAGGTATTTTGGAACAAAATACTATCAATGACAAACAATCGGCATGAATTTATATGTCGGCTTAACAGAATCATCTTGATAATGAACGCCGTACTTGCTTGCAAAATGGTTCTCGAAAAATAAGTTTGGCAAGAAGAAGATCGAGAATTTAGTGTCGCGACGACGCGACGATGGGAGTACAGAGTCTGGTCTTCGGAAAGCTTCCGGGGGGCACAGTCGCTGTCGACCGGGTAATAAATCGTGTTACGTAATGAGAACAACCCTTTCGGCAATTACTGGCCCGTGCACCCAGCTGGTAGCCAGCGAGAACGAACTTTTGAGGGTCCGAGTTCCTAGTTCCGAGGAGTTCGAAAATTCCCAGGGTTCGAGAGCCAGTGCCATTGGCCATGCGACGCGGCGTTGAACTAACTACGGTCGCGAAGGCCAGCATAAAGTGCGACAGAGAGAGTGAGTGAGGAAGAGAGAGAGAGAGAGAGAGAGAGAGAGAGAGAGAGAGGGAGGGAGGGAGAAAGACTATACTATAATCCTATGGTGGCTCGTCAACGGAACAGTAGAGCCACCAGCAATCGCTTTTGCTTTCGATTCGACCACCCGTCGGGCCGGGCCGGCACAGTATACACGACCGTCCGGCACGACCGTCATTCGAATCACTTGGGATTTCCCCAGCTAGCCTAAGCGAGCGTGATCGTCACTCTCTCCGTCTCTGTTCGCTACCGAACTTCTTTCTCGCTCTTAGCAGTGAGAGAGAGAGAGAGAGAGAGCGTCCTGGTCCTCTGTCTACCTACATAGAACCCTCCTTCTCTATCTTTCTTTCGCGCCGCTCGTCGGGAACGAGGAACCCACAGACACGGAAGGTTTGCACGTGCGTGTGCAGAGGGGTCTTTCGACTGATCCTGCTCCAAGGGTGGAGCTTAAAATAAGGGTGGTACCTCACGGCTTACCTACCCCATCGGGAAACAGCATCGGGGACGAGATGGGAGCGAAGGAACAGCAGTAGGAGGAGAGACACGCCGCCGTAGCGATAGAGAGCAAGGACCATACCCCAGGCACGAGGTAGAACCCGAAGAGTGGCACAACGAACGCCGCGCACTAGTCGTAATTTAAGTGCGACGAACGCCGGACACTGTACGCGCACCACCGTCGTCGAGACGTTCGCTTGGTCGAGAGACTCAAGGTCGTGACGGGAATCGAAATTCGGAGATTACACCGGGGATTCTTTCCTTCTCTTTTTCCTAACTACCCCTCTTTTACCGTCGCGCTACAAGTCGCCGACCGGCCCTGTTGTTGTGTTTCGCGTTGATCCCGCGAACGAATGGCGTACGCGCACACGGGATCCGAGATCGGTAAAGAGTGTTTGTAAAAGCTTCCCGAAAGCTTCCGACAACGGTGTTCGTCCGGGGCAAGTGATCGCGGACATGTTGTGATTGAACTGGTGTCCACCTAGTGTCTGTCGTTGCCAAGTGTCAACATCGAGAGGCGGTTCTTCTATGATAATCGTGTGATCAGCTGGATCGAAATTCGCGCGCGATCAACCGACAGATCAAAGATGGCGCCCATGGTTGAGAATCATGGTCGTAGCATTATATTAGCCGGTGATCCTTACGTCGGTAGCTGGAGGCTCAAACAAGCGAAAGGTACTGATCATTTTTGTCAATTCTTCTGCGGCCATTAATTTCAAATAGGAAAACAGTGTAAATTAGTTTGACAATTTTTCGACGACAGGAAAAGATATCCGTGTCCGATAGATCTATTCTGTTGTCGCAAGATTTCCACGGACCTGTTCGTTCCGCAGTCGGTGAAACGTACCGGAAGTTTCACGGTTCTTCATTTTCACCGTGAAAGAAACAAACGGTTTTTAAACGCTCGTTCTTGGAATATAGAAAATAGGTGTAACCGAGTATTAACGTCTCTGTGGAAGTTCTGGGTACCGCGGCAATATACCACGAGGCTTGCAAGCACGGTTCTCCTTTTTGTTCCGTTTCCATTCTCACCGTCGCGCGTGTCGCCGTCGCCGCCACGCGTGAATTGCATCTTTTCATAGACGAGTATTAAAGAGAAACTTTCAGTTCTTCTCGCGCTAATCGCCCAATTAACTTCGAACGATGTATGATAATATTTTTGCGCAACGATTTATACTATTGTACTATTTTCTTGGGGGTTAAGATCTACATTGTTTTTCTTTTTTTTTCTTTTCTAAATTGAGCAACCCTTTGACCATATATACCTATAGACACGGCGTAGATAATTTTCCGTGTCCGAAAGAAATCAGCTGAAAGACACTGTGACGTCACATTTTCAAAAGATGTACAAGCTATGCTCATCGACAGTGCCTATATACGCTTGGCTTACATGGCAAGAAATTATCTCAAGACTTATCTTGTGACGTCACAGTGTCCCATCATCTTTCAGACACTGAATTCTCGGTTTTCCTATACACATACTATACCTATGCTAGGTCTATTAGTATACATATGTATATGGTCTAAGGAGCAACCTACCTTTCTTCTCTTCGTTGGAAGATCGCGCGAACGAGTCGCAGAATCGTCGGTCGGAACGACGGAGCAGGAAAAAAATGCATTATTCAAGCGAATTTCCATCCGTGAGAAGACTCGGTAGATGGGTAGCTACGTCGTTAGGTTGCTCTCTTGCCGGCGTTTTAATGACGGTTTGCTCCCTTTGCTTTCGGTTCTTATAACGATGAGCTTCGACGTCGTTACGGCCTCCGCGTTGCTGTATCATGGCCGATGCTCCATCGATTGCTATATTAGCAACGTCGTCTGTTCAATTTATTGCGAGACAATCACCGTGAATCGTATTTTAATTTTAGTCGCCCGGGTACGTTCCGCCCCGTAACTGTAGATAATAATCAGTCACACTAGGCGATAACAATCACCGTTCGGATCTTATACTATGATCGATAAGATTTGCATTTACGTGACATATTTTTTTATTTTTCGATCCCCATTATTTCTATGCTTGAGATACAGGAACTTACGATTGTTTCATTTCACTACAATTCGTCGGAATCGCTTCAGTAATATTTTATAATCACCTAATTGTACTTACAATATTATAATTGTATCTATAAATCGTCAGAAAATGGTTAGTAAAAATAAAAAAATGAAAATTGCTTGCGTCAATTGCAACAAACAGAAGCCAAATAGAAGAGTAATTCTTCCTTTTATAATTTTAATAAACTGAACTTAATAAATTGGTGTTCTTAAATTCTCTTAATTTGTCTACTGCTTTAAATTACACCTGCCCATTTTTGTCTTAATGCATAAAATCGGCGGACTAGTTGTTTTATACATAGCACAAAAAATCTTATTTGTTGTTTATAACTAGACCGGATTATATGCATTTATGGCAAAAATAAGTAGATGCGATTTAAAACAGTGAAATTATGCTGAACCTAATACAATGATATTCTTAAATTCTTTTAATCCATCTACTGCTTGAAATTGCACCTGCCCATTTTTGTCTTAATGCATAAAATCGGCAGACTAGTTGTTATATACATGGTAAAAAAAAAATGTTATTTGTCGTTTATAACTACACCGGATTATATGCATTTATGACAAAAATAAGTTGGTGCAATTTAAAACGGTGAAATTTATTAGAAGATATAAGAGTATATTATTCAAATTATTAGTGAAAAATATACGTGTTGCTCCTGTGTTTTGCAATTGATGCACAAAACTTTTTATTTTGCATGAAGATCCAGATTTTAATCGATAAATAATCATTTTCAGTGCTACACGTGTAATAGTCTTACTTTTGGTATTTTAATAACTGCAAAATATCTTCGGAATAACTGGGAGATGAAAGAGAACAATTTCAAATAATAGAAGAGTAATATAAAAACTACAAATGTTTGTTGATGCAAGTTGATAATGTGTCAGAACCCTGTCCTACTTTTACAGATTCCCAACTGGAAAACTGTGAAGATGCCATTAGCGAGTTCTTGTATTGCCGTATTTTTTTTTTCTTGTAGAACACTTCTTAACCTTCTGCCTCTTCCTTCCACCTCGTTCAATTAAAAGATCCATATCAAAAGAATTCTACATTGATAAATCGTAGATCTGAACCTTTTTCTTTGGTTTTTTTTCCAGGCAGCAGCCTATCCGATTCAGACAACAATTCGATCCTCGGTGTATCCGGTCCGGTGGAAGGCGTGTCGAAGGAGAAAAGCAAGAACGCGGCACGATGGCGGCGCGAGAGAGAGAACCACCAATTTTTGCAACTCGCGATGTTGTTACCACTTCCGGTGCCCATCACCACGCAACTGGACAAGGCCAGCATCATTCGGTTGACAACGAGTTACCTGAAAATGCGGGACGCGTTTCCAGACGGTAATTACTAAATCACTTTTCTCTTGCACTACAGGATCTTCGGGATGTAGAGGATCTTTGTGCAAAATAAGAATTTTCTGCTGCAATCGCAAAAAGACAGAGGCCAAGTAGCAATTTCATTCTTTCTTTAACAACTTCAATAAGCTAGAAACAATTCAACGATATTATTAAATTGTGTTAACTTTACTCCTCTTTCATAAATGCATAAAATCTGCGGTCTATAGTGATCACTTTTTAAATAACATTACTTAAAATATAATATTATTTGAAACAGCACGTTGTTATATTTTATAATTATTCCAAATAATTATTTCAGATAATTCTGAAAAAGTTCTTCAAAATTATATCGGTTAACCGGATTATCAGGTTTCACTCCAATTTATACAAACACCCTTTGTTCTATATTTTTTTTTGAGGACTTTAACTTTTTAGGATTTTTTGAGGACTTTTGACAAACTTGAAATAAAGAAATATCGAAATAATATAAAAGTTCTATTTGAAATTGCTATTACTTCAAATAGATCAATATTAATTTTACCGATGCGAAATAAATGATTTCAAAGAGTTATTTCTTCGTAGTTGACGTAAAGCCTTTGGAGAAAAAATAGGCACACAATAAATATGAACTTTCTTTCTTTTCTATGAAATTCTGATCGATGAAGAATTTCTAATTACTATAACCACAAAATAGTGGTGCAAGCATTGAATTGTCTCTTATCTTGGGTCAGGTGTTTCGTATCTATCTTTTGATGATTATTTTTTAATGAACTGCAAATGTATGCATTTATTATGTATCAGAGTTTTCAAGAGTTTATAAAATGTGGAACTAACAAGGGAACATATTCATTTGATACACGCCGATTTTGATGAAACTTGTGTAAGATATAATTCTTCGAAAATTATTTGACACATACTTTTTTTATCGGCAACCATCCATTCTGAGGGGGTGAAAACAGCCCTCGAAGTCAGGGGTCAGAACGACATTTCTTGAGAAAAAAAGTTTGTTAAAAAATTCTTGCGCGACTACATTTCCCATTAAAAAATACACATTAAAAAAAAATCAATTTTTTTCGACTTCTAGTTTCCCAGATATCTCATAAAATGTGGTTTTGACCCGTGACTTCGAGGGCTGTTTTCACCCCCTCAGAGTGGATGGTGGCTGATAAAAAAAAATACGTGTCAAATATTTCTGGAAGAACTATATCTCACATAAGTTTCATCGAAATCGGCGTGTATCAACTGAATATGTTCCCTTGTCATGGAATTTGATATGATTTTATTTTATTTTCCCATTAGTATAGTATTGTAGGACAACGGATTAGCGACAATAAAAATGATCGTGATAATAAAGTATCGCAAAGGAACGCGCTATCGAACCGATATTTCTTGAAGAAATTTCGTCGAAGAATATCTTCTTTGTCAGATTGGTTAAACATCTCGGTAAACCCACTAGATAGCGAGAAACAAATCGATTGATTTTCCACAGAAATGCCGGCGTGTGACACAACCACGTGCCGGCAATAAACTTCACTTAGCGGTAAACGGATGAAACGCTATTCTTTGTTAATTCAGGCACCGGACACTTACGCGCAAAGGGCAAATAGTATCGGATGAGATGGATGTGATTGCGCACTTAATGCATTGTTAGTCCCTGGTGCTTTGTAAGCAAAGCATGGGGGCTGTTATAGTGTTACAATAGCTTCTCTCGTCTCGCCTCCCTTCTTACGACATCGGTGAATTGAATTTCAAGTGGCTGCATCCCTCTAGAATACGGCCGCGTCTTTATTCTCTTTTTTTTTACAAAAAAGAGAACGAAAAAGGACTCGACACCTTCCCCACAACTTTTTTTACAGACGGTTTTTCCACTTGAATTGCAAAATTAGCAATGAAATACAGTTACTCGTATAATCGATCGCACACACTTTAGATCAGAATAACGTTTTTTATAAATGGACCAGACGACTTCAATTTCTCTGTAATGCCAGTATTCGGAATTGTGAACATTGATTTTTACAACTTTTTTATCTGAGCCAATAACGAAAATTTAAAATATATTTGCATTTGATGTTTCGGTCGTATAAATTATTTTTAAACAATATTTTATTCGATTCAGTTTTTATTTCAATTACAATCCTCAAATAAAATAATGAATAATTTCACCTCGAGAAGAGGTCATTGAAGTAACTATACGAATTATTAAATTCAGATATGCTAATTTTTGTAGTTTAATCATTAAAGTTTAGCTGCATTCAATTTTAAAATTGTTTTTTAGTGCGTGACATTTGATCGAATGGAAGAATAAATGAAAAATTTCATTTGATATATTCGAATAATCAAATAGTTTTGGAAAAATTATTCGGCTGTTCAAATAAACTAATATATGATCACTGCAAATTACACATAACCAAATAGGAGAATATATTACCTTAACGATTATTTTTCAAATAATTTATTTCGATAATGCCCAAGCCTGTTACGTAACAACCGATTTCATCGAATCTATTAGTAGCGTGAGCGTCGATAAGCGATAATATCTGATGAAATTGATAGAATTGCTGTTCGCTATCGAGGTGTACCAAATGATCAAGCCATTTTCCGCGAAATTTCACGCGCCTGCAGAAAACGCGCCCCACTGCAGCTGCTGCTGCACTGTAGATGTATTGTAATTAATGCGCGGACACGAAATACTTGGCTACAGGCTTAGTTACACATGGAGTATGAAACGCCGTCAGAAACATGTATATTGGATCATCGGGATAAGGAAGCAACGCGAATTACAATGTGTGCCATGCCCTCAAACAAGACAACTCTCTTCCATACGTTTTGTCCGATAAAGCATCGATTTTAATAAGATACCATAATCATTTATAATGCCATGTAACTTTCTGATTACACATTGTTTTGGCACAATTCAGTACTAGGAATAATTTATTGTTCTACCATCTCTTCGTTATGAACTTTATTTATTGCAATTTCTAATTCTATCAACACAACTCACATTATACCTATACTGTTTGTTCAAACAATCATCTGATTATACAAGGTGTTCAAGTGACTTGAAATGGCCCCATGAATATTACAGTAAAATTTAATATTATTGATGAGCGATATTGAATTTATATGAAGAAATTGTAGTATCAGGAGAAGTTCCCTTTTCAAGAAAGTATAACATTTTTTCGGACACCCTGTAGAGTGTTAACCCTTTCGAGCCAGACTCGACATTAACTTTTGCCCTAATATTATTGATTTACATCACATTCATTAACAATGCCATAATTGCATGCTCGCAAATTTTTCTTTCAATTTCCCCAGTGGTATTTCCTTAAGAACAACCGCGAGTAGGTTATAAAAAAATTAGGTCTCTCTAGCGAGATATCCATGAACATTTTAAGAGAACATCATAAATGTTATTTTCCGTTTAATACGAATTATGTTCGTTCAAGTTCATACAATGTTTTAGCAATTCCTGAAATAAAATAGAGAAAACACGTGGGAGAGCAATAAGGGTTACAAATGACATAGGTTCGTGAAAGTGAAAAAGGGTTAAGTTCAAAATGAATTTTTACAAATAAAGAATGTTATGGCCGGTTGCACTTTCGAAGATTGGTCTGTCGTTCGATCAAGTCTCACCGTCGCGAAATAATGTTTCAGGTCTTGGAGACGAATGGGGCGCCGTTCTGCCAGCCGTCAACCCCATAGAAACTGCCATCAAGGAACTGGGCACTCATATATTGCAAGTGAGTACTCATCGTTCTCCATGTCACGTGATAAATCAGTACAGCGAATGACGTATTCGATTTCCGTCAAAATAATCACCTACACTACCACCCACAAGTCGTCGAGGCACCTGACAAATTCAGATAAACAGCGTTGCGAATGCTGTAGCAATAATTTTTTCATCAAATTACAGTTCATTAAACGGTCTTCGATCGCAGAGATAACAAGATTTTCAATGCTTCTGAATTTCTTTTTAACTTGTTTGTCTCATAATTGATGGCACACACTTTAAATCAGAATAACTTTTTTATAAATTTTTGCCAAGCTAGATATATGTATTAGTTTACTAGATGACATACAATGAAAATTTTGGAAAAATCATATTGGTCAAGATATCGATCTCTCGAAAGAAACATCAACAACTTGAGCCTGCCTTGCTGTGAAGACCTCATTGTTAAGGTTAT
The DNA here is from genome assembly GCA_916610255.1 of Lasioglossum lativentre. Classification (NCBI taxonomy): domain Eukaryota; kingdom Metazoa; phylum Arthropoda; class Insecta; order Hymenoptera; family Halictidae; genus Lasioglossum; species Lasioglossum lativentre. The sequence goes on along the minus strand of OU744357.1, from coordinate 16,245,970 downwards.
GTCAAGGTCATAGTATATGTATACTAGGCCGTTGAACTCGTCTTGACATAAGCAATAATGTACTAAAAAATAGTGTCATTGAAAACATAAAGGTGACCTTCATGATCACTTTTTCGAAACTTTTTTAATTGCATTTTGTAGCAGACTAAAAACTAATTAACTTTGTCCGAAACATTTTTTTATCTGGCTACCGGAAGTGCCCGAAAAATCGTGGCGAGAATTACACACGTGGGACACCCTCTATATTTTGAGATTCATTTAACCTTTCTGTTCTTTCGAATTTCTAGTAATCAATTACAAAAAAGTAATCACAAAATAATCGATTACTGACCAACTCTGTCCAACGGTAACGTTTCCGTAAAATCGAAATACATACGTATTACAAAACTCTTTATCCTTTAACTGCCAGGGTGGAATTTCTTAAAAAGGAAAATCATTTGATCGTATTTAATAGAAATAAAATTTAATTAGCACTGCTCGTACGGCAAAACCTAAATGAATTCTCGGTTCCGAGGAGAATGTCACATTTTGCTGCAGAGAAAACAGATTACGTCAGAATATGTACCTCGGCAGCTAAGGGCTAAAATTATCCAGATGATCCGAAACAATATTACGTTTAGTATCGAATTAAATCGATTCTGATTGTTGGTTTCTTGTTTCAGACGCTGGACGGTTTCATATTCGTTGTGGCGCCCAACGGCAAAATTATGTACATAAGCGAAACGGCCAGCACGCACTTGGGACTGGCGCAGGTCGGAGATATCCCTACATTCATTAAATAAGTAATCAGTAATTTCACGTAAACGCATCAATTGAGACCTTTTCAGACGAGAAACTGACACAAATACATTCGCCATTTCCGTCGACAGTCTACGCAAACGCGAATAAAAATATACAAGACAATTAAAACGTGTGAACATATGTCACACGATCACTAACCAATCGCCAATCATCATGATTGTGTTTCGTCTGAAAATGGCCTGGTAGTCAGTTGACCTAATTTTAAATGTTATCAATCGAAAACGTATTAATAAGTTTCGAATGTAAACTGCACAGTTTGTTTAATACGTGATTCTCGCATTCAGTCGCAACAAACATTTGTTTTTATCAGTAGGTTGCATCTCTATGCGAATTTACAATTTTGTTAGCCAAGTATTTTTGTCTACATAATATACAAAAATAATTACTACTTTAAATTACACTCAATTAAATTTACTGTAAGAATTGTTATAGTATAAAGAGATATAAACTAACAACTTATTTATATGTGTGTAGGTTAGACGAAATAGAATCGTTGAGTTTGTCTTGTCTTTAAAATAGTCTTGGTGGGAAATCCCTATGACCTGTTCAAATATTTTCAAGTAGGCGAAAGATAAGAGAACGCTAGGAAAGATATAATGCAAACTCGGTACTTGAACATAAAATTTTGCGAAAGACTTTCTACTCGGAGTGTCGCTGTGTATCTACAAAAAATAATCAAATTATTTAAATAAGGATTGAAACAATATTTTCTCGAAATTAATGTAACACGTGGGGCGAAACCATTGGCCTAATGATCAATTAATTTGCTAGTAGATTTATAACTAGACAGCGGATTTTATGCATTTATGACAGAAACGAGTAAGTGTAATTCAAAACAGTAAATATAGTAGAAGAATTTGAAAACACTGTTACATTATTTTCAACCTATTAAACATATAAATAAATTTCTATTTCGCGCTAGTTTGTTGCAATTCAGCTAGAAAATTTTTATTTCGCATAAAGATCCGCCGACTATTTATAAGAGTTAGGTATTTATTCAGAGAAAATATAAACTGCTTTTTCGGTGACAAATTATTATAATTTTACTGATAACGATGTTTCATAGACCAGACGCGTGTAAAAATCATAAATAAATATGCGGAGTTTCCAAAAAGTACTTTGTATAATAGTTAATCAATCATTTATATTGTTATCAGTACTTATAGTTGCAGTCTCTTTTAGAAAACTTGGCAATAATTAAACAGAAAAGGGTCATAGGTCCACTGAATGCTGTTACGTTTTGTCATTAAAGAACAACATACTAATGTTGCATTTTGTTCGTAAAGTATATAAAACTACATTGCATATAATCTGCGATGCAGGTAGAGATATTATAAGACAAAGAGTCAATATGAACACGTGAATAAATCTATGTATATGCCAGTGATGCGTAAATAGCAACGATAGGAAATTAAGAGAGATTTCATCAGAGAATTTGTAAATTCGGAATTTGCTGACGGAAAATGTTCTGTGTGCAGGTGGAGTTAACGGGGAGCAGTATTTTCGAATATATTTATCCTGACGACCACAAAGAAATGTCGTATGTTTTATCGCTTCCACAAGACCCGGGCTTCGCTTTTCCGCCACCGAATTCACGAGGTGAAATCGAACTAGAGTGTACCTTTACCCTCAGGATGAAGTGCAACCTAGCGAAGAGGAACGCCGGCCTGGTCACCGAAGGATACAAGGTAATGCAACAAAACCATCGTATAAGGACTCTTATAAGGAGTTAGACCACCGCGACGCTCTAAAAATAATATATATTCTGAATATTTTTTCAAAGAGAAAATGAAAGACCGAACGAAAACTTTCGTTGGTTATTATATTCTGAATATTTTTTCAAAGAGAAAATGAAAGACCGAACGAAAACTTTCGTTGGTTATAACTTGAACGTCAAGGAGCACCAGCATATCTTATTTGTTTTAAAAATACTGCGAAATAATTCACAGAGTTGCCTTTTTAACTGTGACTTTACCGAATTCAGATTAGTTGACGTTGAATCTCTGTATAATTAATGGTGCGGTTAAATTAATTTCGACGTACCTACATAAATAATTCACATAGTTGCCATTTTATCTGTGACTCTACCCAATTCAGATTAGTTGACGTTGAATATCTGTATAATTAATGGTGCGGTTAAATTAATTTCGACGTACCTACATAAATAATTCACATAGTTGCCATTTTATCTGTGACTCTACCCAATTCAGATTAGTTGACTCCTGTATTATTAATGGTTCAGTTAAATTAATCTCGATGTACCTACATAAATAACGCAGGAATGCGAAATAATTCACGTAGTTTCCTTTTTCACTGTGACTTTACACAATTCAGATCCGGGCACTTCTGAACTAACATTATTTGAGATATTATTTAAATAATTTTGAATTCAAATATCATGTTATTTTATTATATAATTACTTACATTCCTGTGATCGATTTTGAAATAACATTACTTGAAACATTATTTCAAATAACATGTTATTTTATCTTCTAATTATTTGAAATAATTATTTCCGATAATAGTTAAATTGGGCTTGAAAATTATATCAGCTAACTGAATTGTCAGGTTTCTTTTGACAAACGTGAAATAAAGAAATATCGAAATACATAATATAATATTTAAAATTTCTATTACTTCAAATAAATCAATATTATTTTTATTTTCAAATAACAGTATTTGAAAATAACGGTGCGAAATGATTTGAAATATTTATTTCTTATTTTCATTTCAAATAAAATTTGCCCAGATCTGAGTTTCTGGATTAATGGTTCAGTTTTTCTTTCGATGTGCATACCTAATACCTATACATATATATGTACATATACATAAGTACTTTTTTATTCTTCCCGGATGAGTACATCGAGTATATAAAATACGGATGAGATTTTCAAAAGAAATTACGTCTTCAATAATCTGAAGGGATGAAAATACGCAACCGATGATGGGTTTATTGGCTTTCGAAAATTTCGCAATATCCGCGGCAAACAAACCGGTTAAAGCCAGTGCACGAGGACCGGAAGAGGAGCCAATCGACGATTAGCATAAGGCTTATTCTGCTTGCACAGGAAATCGTAAAACGAATAAAAATTCAAATGCTAAATAAAAGATAAGAACCAGCGAGCTAAGTAGGGACTGCATTGTCCTGGTCACGCGCGAGTCGAATGGAAAACGGCCACCAGGTAGATGAGCACTGCTCAAAATCACTCGATTGCACCCTGTTCTCTGCAATAAAAACATCGCCGGCAAATGTGTTTCATATCCGAAAAAAATCAAAATTTACCATCAACCAGTTCCGAACAACCTCAAGGAAAATTTTTTGTCCATATTATTTCAGTTTGTGTGAAAATGTTAATTTTCCTATGTGTATAGGATATTTCATATATATATCATATATATATATATATCATTCATATATGTATACATATATCCACCATATGTATATCCTCCTTAAATATTGATTTATATATAATAAAATGAAAGGCGTAAAAAAATCAAATTTGTTAGATTACATTAAAATCTTCATCACAAGTCTGATTCGTTAAAATACAATAAATGATATTTATTTTTATTATTTTATTTTTTTCATACATGTAAATGCATAAAATCCACAGTATTATCATTAAACATTGCATATATTCGGTCCAATCTGTTACGTACCAAAATTACGAATGCATAATACCTATCCATGATTAATTATTATTGGACACCATAGCAACAATCGATTTTACCCCAAGCCTGCAAATCCCTGTACATACAGATCATCGCCATTCAGATCGAATTCTTTCAACGATCCGCTTAAGTAGATGAAATGGCCGGTTCCGTGTTCCGTCGACACTTGCTAATCTGAATTTACGATCATTAATATCGGAGATTTACGAAAATCGGGAAACTCACCCCGATATTGCTACGAATTGACCCCTACACTTCTCGCCAAATGTTCGACATATGCTCCAGCAATAACGATGGCAGGATCGGTCTGCTTAACGCCGGAAAGGGTGGTACGTACCGGTACACAGTGGCTGGAATCGGAAAATTTAGTAACATTTGACTGAAGAAATCAATGTTATTGGTATCATACTGAATGTACTCTACTTCTTGACCACGGATCTCGGGAAGAAATTAACATGATTTAATGAAGATTGCCTAGCCTTGGGCTCTATGAGCTGCAACCCAGAAACCCCTTCGCGGTCGAAAAATTAAAAATAAAAACATCTTAAATTAAAAACTTAAGAAAAAATTAATTATTCGAACCTTTTTGGTACTCGAGTTAATTTGGGTTAATCGGGTAGGTCCCCAAACAGCGTTAGCCCAGGGCCCCAAAATTAACGGTCCCCCTCTGCTTGTAACAAACATTCACACAATTTTAAGGATAGCATTATTCGCAAAGAAAATTAGTTAATATTTAACCCTTAGCACTCGGATGGCGACTTTGAGGCGGCACTAAAAATTGCTGTGCCTTTCTTAAAAATATTGTTCGCATTATTATTTTTGTTCTTATTTAATAAACTACTAGATGTTTATATATTACATGAGATATCATATCAGTTTCATATGCAAAAATTGAAAAATAATTGTATAGAATGGAAATATTCTAGAATGGAAAAATCTTTCGTTTTTCAGTTAAAATAGCTCCGAATGCAAAGGGTTAATATCTCCACGTTGTTTTGGTCTGAATAATTTTTTTCTTTTACACCTACTTCCAAGTTAACATTACGAGATTATACCAGCGAACAATTAAATATGGTTGAAAAATTATGCGAGAATGTCACTGGGTATTCCGATTCCGAGCAATGTGGCAGCAGGGTTGACGGGAATAGAAAGGGACCTGCGACACTTTGCACTTGCCAAGCAAAAGGAGAGACAGCCCTCGAGAAAGAAAATGTTTGGCAAATAGCTCGTTCAAGCCCACAGTGCTATGATGACCGTAGCTCTCGACAAAATCGCACACAGAAGACCCCAATAGGCGTTCAGCGAAGTCATGAATGCAACCCCTGTAAGCTGTTAGGTGAGCCCCCGAGGGGGGGCTCGGGGGACCGAGACAGCTTTTTGTATGACACTTAGGGCACACAAAGACAGAGCTGTAGTTGGCTCGTCTTTGTCAAAGTGGTAGCACGCGTTTCGCGGATTTCTACATGTCGCGCAACGGACCGGATCGGTGATTAGGTGAACGGTTTCGGGACGATCGGACAAACTTTAATTCCCCTGCTCCGCAAATGCAATTTGAACCGTAGATATTTTCAGTCATACGATGCACTATAAAACTCTACACCACTTATAATAATGGTAACTATAGTTCCATTACTAGACTCCGAATTGTATGCACTTGTGACAAAAATTAGTAGGTGCAACTTAAAACAGTGAACAGATTAAAAGACTTTGATGGCATTAAATACATTATTAGAAATTAACATAGAAAACTCGTGACATATAACACATACACTGGGTGTAAAAAATATTCGTGTACCTTTTAAAAACGAATAACTTTTTCAAAATTCGACCCAACAGCTTCAGTTTTTTTGTGACGTTACAAGGATTAGTTTACTAGCTAATGTGTAAATAATTTTTTTTTTTTAATTGTTATTGGTCGTAATTGCGAAGGAAAAAGTAAAGGACACGATTTTTAAATTTTTTATCTGTGCCTGTAGGGTGTTCAACTATAGGTTGGAGATAATTGAAAGGGTGGTTCTCCATGATAATATTAATCGAAAATAAAGAATAAAAATATTGCGATTTCGACTTCGTTATTTAGTTATGGGTTGCCGCATTCTAGGTGGATTTTTAATTGTTAACCCTTTGCATTCGGAGCTATTTTAATTGAAAAGTTAAACATTTCTTCCGACCTAGATATTCCCTCTGATTTTTTAAATTTGATGGATATGAAATTGATATAATACTTCATAGAATACTTACATGTATAGTAATTGATTAGGTACCAACATATTTAATAATGTAAACAATGTTTTGAATAATGGTACAGCAATTTGTAGTGGCGCCGCCACAGAGTCCCGACTCGAGTGTTATGGGTTAATAACTAAATAACGAAGCCGGAATCGCAATTTTCTTTATTCTTCATTTTCGACTAATATTGTCATGGAGAACCACCCCTTAAATTTTCTCCCACCTATAGTCGAACACCCTGTATACTATTTTTGATATACATATTTTACCATTTTTATATGTATTTCTACTTACGTGTGGTGAACTACGATGAAATGAACTATTATCTGGACCAGGATTAATTATCTGGACCTGGCCAGAACTCCAGGAGTAATGTTAGATTCGTGTACCATCTGTAATTGAATTCAATATTGAAATGTCTGCATTGACAGGTGCTACAGATAGTTTAATTATATAAACATTTTCAGTGCAAGATTTATTGGAGAACCAAATTCAGTAGATTAGATTACAAATATACTTGTTAAACTGTATGTATACATATTATTTCATTTCTTTATTCAGTTCAACAACACTTTCTCCTGCTTTATCCGAGAATATTCACAGAAATCAATATATTTATCACTATTAAACATTGTTAAACATAAAGACAATTTGTTAGAAGATTAAAAAATGTACAAAATAGAGGACAGTGCAAAAAAGGTTGTGTAATACGTAAGTCGACGTGGCACTGAAAATGTTAATAATTTTCGGAGAATCCTCAGTGGCGAACGAAAGAAAGTTTAAATAGTAATGTATACGAATAACCACCACAATTTTTACAAACTGAATTTTAAAGCAGCAATGAATTTTTTATAAATACATATCTTATAAAATAGTGGAAACGAAAACATGAGTAGGTGTAATTTAAAACAGTAAAAACATTATAAGAATTTAAAACTACTGCTATATTGTTTCAACCTATTAAACATATTTTTAAAGAAAATACATTTCTATTTCACTCCACTTTGTTCCAATGCAGATACAAAATTTTTTATTTTGCATATGTTGGACGCAGATGCTAATTAAAATCAATGTATTTGCAGAAATGAAGACATATATCAATGCATTCTTCCCTTAATATCGATAGATAAATCGACAGCTTCAATTTTAGAAATCATTCAAAAATTTTGAATTTCGTCTACTTAATTTTGCTATAAATGTATGAAGATCTGCAGTCTAGTTATCAACGTTTGAAAAACTATCTACTGCTAAAGCAATTGATGCTCATACAGACATTCTAATTTTAACCCTTAGCACTCGGATGGCGACTATGTAGAGGCACCATTGAAAATTGTTATGCCCTTCTTAAAAATATTGTTCACATCATTATTTTTGTTCGTATTTAATAAACTACTACACATTTACATATTACACGAGATATTATATCAGTTTAATATGCAAAAAATGAAAAAAATATTGTATAAAATGGAAATATTCTAGAATGGAAAAATGAAAACAAAGCAAAGAATGAAAACAAATTGCATAGAATGGAAAAATCTGTCATTTTTTAGTTAAAATAGCTGCATTTTCATATGCAAAAAAATGAAAAAAATTGTATAGAATGGAAAAATCTTTCGTTTTCGAGTCAAAATAGCTCCAGTTTCATATGCAAAGAATCAAAACAAATTGTACAGAATGGAAAAATCTTTCGTTTTTTAGTTAAAATAGCTCCAGTTTAATATGCAAAAAAATGAAAAACAAAAATTGTATAAAATGGAAATATTGTAGAATGGAAAAATCTTTCGTTTTTTAATTAAAATAGCTCCGAGTGCAAAGGGTCAAAACCTTCTTTTGTTCGCCATCGTAGTTTCGCCCAATAAAATTGAGTGTACGTTAATGAAAAAACTGCGTATCCGTTATTGTTGACTCTTCTGCGGTGCATCGGTTAAGTAACTTGGGATTTCTTGTCAGGAATTTCTTGTCAGTTTAGTTTCGTGGCAAATGGAATAGGCCCGAGATGAAGGTTGTTTCTCAGCCATGCTCCGGAAGCGTAGCGACTCTCTTGAGCCCGTTTCCAGAGCGAAATCGAGCGTAGGCGGCATGGCAGCAGCGGCCGCCCTTGCCTCAAATTATTTTCCTTTTCACGAGTTTCGCGGCACCCTCGCCTCGTGTTCCCGTACTCGCACGTTGCACGGGAATTGCATACGGTAGGAGAGGGATATGCAACGCGGGCATACGAATAAGCCTATTTGCTTCACAAATTCGTGGTGCCACTCGAGACGCAACGCGAGAGACCGTCGCTGAACGAGGCTTTTTTTCGTTTCATCGGCCATTTAATTAAGCCAGGAATTGTTAATTTGCCCGCCCCCCGGTAGCGGATCGTTCCACGCGAAAATCCGCACTTCAGCCGACGCTCGGTGTACTACCCGCCTCGAGTGTTGCACTTATGTTTTATCAGGATTCTCGGATAATGTTCAGAATAATCGCGTGCACATATGTAGATAACTAACGATAAGTTGCCGTGTCAAGTGTCTCCGCCCTTCAATTCTGAGGCTTCGTTTGTACCTCTACACGCTACCCTACCTTCTTCAATCACCTTTTAACCGTTTCGCATCTATTAAATAATTCTGTATACGCCGCTTGGCGGGATGAGAATTGTAGCGATGTGAATCCAAATTCTGAAGATTTCAGTTCATATTGTTTTCCGAATCTTTGAGGCATCATTCAATTACGGACAGCGTTAATACGTGTGGAACTTCATTTTTTTACTAAAATTCCTCGCTGAACCAATAGAACGTACTCTTTTATCTAAAAAAAAAGATGAAGAGAAGATAAGAAGATATATACATTTTTGAACGAGAAATTATTAAAAAAATGTCATTTCTTAAGAATATTAGTGTACTCATTACCTTTACTAATCAAAATGTTTATATCGGTGTAAATAAGTCAATCTTAAGGGGGTCATCCCATGTGAGAGCTACTTTTTCTTGCTTTCTTTAGGTTTTTTTTTATTTTTGAAGTACCCTTAAAACATACAATCTTGAAATTTTTACCACATACTTACTGATGTTTTAGCAGTCTCTCAGAATTTTTTCAAATCAAAATAACGAGTTGGATCGACTTTACACCGTTCGGAAGACACTCATGTGTGAAAAAAGTAGGTTGATGGCGACCATGAATCCGGAGGATTCGATCATGTGATATCAAAAAATCAAACGGCATTTTAATTTGTAGACCTGCGGCTATCGCCGGTACCAAAATAATATAAAAATATCGAAAATTGAATTTTTGGCACGGTTTTAAACGTTAAGTTCCAAGTTTCGTCATTTTTTTCGTCTTTTTCAGTTTAAAAAAAAACTATAGCAGATATCAGAAATATTTTGGTACGGGCGAGAACTATAGATGTGCTAACTATACCATAAAAATTTGAGCGAAATCCGTTCAGTTGTTTTTTGAAGATATCATGGTCGCCAATATTAAAAATACAGTTTCGAGAAAAACGCGTTTAAACATTCAAGTACAATTTACACAATGAAAATGTAAACTCACCATTAGTCTCCTATGTGTTGAGAAATTGTCTTGGCTCGATGCTCCGAACTGCAGGTTGATTCTAATGCACTTTTTTACAACACAAATTAATGTCCAGCTGATTGATATTTCACTGGTTATTTATTAATACTTTAATCCTAATGAGGCAAACAGATGCTCCGTTCTACGTTTATAACAGTCGAATGACATCGAATACCGAAATATCCTTTTACCTGCATATTCTACGAACGTTATAGACAGTGCAGAGATATTGTGCTCTTTTCACGCGCATGCGCGAAGATTTTAGCGTCAGTAACGTAAAACGTTTGGCCAAACTGGGGTACCTTCATCACCCCGCATAATTTCGCAAATTTTGTTATGATTTAATTTTGAAAAATGAATGTATACAGGGTGTCCCAAAACGACGTTCAGCGCGGCGAGCCGGCAGGCGGTTGGCTGAACTTGCCAGCGAGCGTCTACGTCGCGCTCTGATTGGTCCGTGTTTTTCGTTAGTAACTCCTAAAAAAAGCCGCGGACGCCATTTTTGTTAAGGAAAATGTCGCTTCAAATGACACAAGGAACCTCCCATTTCCCGCTTACGCAGTCGTTTTGGGACACCCTGTATATAACATGTGTATGTGTGTGTGTATATATATACATATATATTAAAATTTAATATATACATATGTACACACAATATATAATACATAGTTATAGCACGTTCCTACCAGTAATAGTTCCCCACTACTTTGCCTACAAAAAGACGTAGAGACGGCCCTGTCTTTGGTCGCGCATGCGCGTGAAGAGAGCACAATATCTCTGCACTGGTTATGGAAGCAATTTGTGCAAAAAAAATTTTTCGATTTTTTGGATCTGCCACATGGGATGACCCCCTTCAGTAATTGTAATAAAGAATAAACGAATGTGGTTGATTCAGCTAAACGTGCTCTTACTTGTTACAGGTGATACACTGCTCAGGCTATCTAAAATGTAAGATAGACGGACCGGACACGGAGAAACGGATCCAAACCATTGTGTTAGTGGCGGTGGGACAATCCTTACCAACGCATTCGGTAACGGAAGTCAAATTGTACCATAACATGTTCATGTTTCGAGCATCGTTGGACCTGAAGCTGATATTCGTTGACGACAAGTAAGAAATTCACTGAATATTAATCGAAATCGGAAACGATTGCTCAGTCGATTTCAAATATTGCAATATTGGCGCCTTGTCTGGCGCTGTGTCCAACCATTAATAAAAACCTGTTCGAACTCACAAGCCGAGATATGTAGTAGTTTCGTTGTTTTAAAGATACTCGTTGATTTGTCTCAAGTAAAAGTGTCGATGAAATGACTATCTGCAAAATCGTAACGATTTAAACATAATCGGTGAAATGATTGTTGGTGACTCAAAGGTAACCCATATCAATTTTGGATACCTAACGAGATCGAAGGCTAAACATTATTATTAGAAAAGTATTAATTACTTCGTAACGGACATATCAACCCTTAGCACTCGGATGGCGACTCTGAGGCACCACTGAAAATTGTTATGCCATTCTTAAAAATATTCTTCACATTATTATTTTTCTTCGTATTTAATAAACTACCAGACATTTACATATTACATGAGATATTATATATCAGTTTCATATTGCAAAAAATGAAAAGAAATTGTATAGAATGGAAATATTCTAGAATGGAAAAATCTTTCGTTTTTTAGTTAAAATAGCTCCAGTTTCATATGCAAAAAATGAAAAGAAATTGTATCGAATGCAAAAATCTTTCATTTTTTAGTTAAAAATAGCTGCGTTTTCATATGCAAAGAATGAAAACAAATAGTATAGAATGGAAATATTGTAGAATAGAAAAATGTTTCGTTTTCGAGTGAAAATAGCTCCGAGTGCAAAAGGTTGAATAAATACGAAACAAATATGTAAAATAGATAGGGTAAAAAATCGGTATGAATTTATTGGACAACTTAACGTGTACTCTTGCGTGAGTAATTGTCTATCTCGCGCAGACTTTGATGAACCACATTTATTCGCCGTTGATTTGGATAAAGATGATGAGAGAGAGAGAGAGAGAGAGAGAGAGAGAGAGAGAGAGGGGGAGAGAGAGAGAGAGAGAAAGTCGACATCGATGGAAACGGTGAAACGGGCTGGATTATTTCTGCCGGTGTAATTACGACGCGGTGTTGAATTGCGTCGTCGATATTTCGACGCCGGAGGGAGTGAAGGGTCCCGGGTCGCCGACCATTAAAATCAGTTTCGTGTTACCGCGGACTCGTGGACGTTCTTTCCTCCTCCTCGTCCTCCTCCACTCCTATTTTTTCCTTTCGTTCATTTTTTTTTCCATCCGCGTCAAATAAATATCCACCGTGGACAGGGTTACATCATGTATACGCTCGTCGTGCGTGTACACGCTTGGGAAATGAACACATGGCGTATAAATACAAGGGCCGCGCGACGGAACGCGGGATGAAATTTTATACGCGCCCGGGAAATCGATTTCATCGATGACGGTTATGTAAACTCCGAATTGCACGGAGCTCCTGTAAATACGAGTAAAACTGAGCAAGAGACTATTCCCGTCCTGCCTCGCTTGGAAAATATTGTAGCTAACCGTATTTTTTTTTTTTTTTACCCGCGAATTGTTACAGGCTAGCGCGGCTTACCGGATACAACCCGGCGGATCTGATCGAGAAGAACCTGTATCAGTATGTGCACGCGTGCGACGCACGGGAAATGAAGTGCAATCACGTAGTATGTAAGTACTTGTTCACGAGTGATTTCCAATATACTCACCGATCACTGGGCCGGATTAAGGATGTTCTGGAGGTACAATGGGAGACAAAAGTACAAGAAATTCGAAATCCATCAATACATATATTGGCAATGAAAGCCATTCATGAGTATATTTTGCATGAAAAAAATAGATTAATTTGAAAAGCTTTCGTTTAATTAGTGAATTTCATGTTATATTTATTTTTTAATCAAATTGACATTGATCATAAGTGACTTTTGCGAATAATTGTACCTTCCTATTTGAACTTCAAGATAATAAATTTGTGATATTCAATATATATATATATAATTACGCAATAAAAAGTTAAAAATAAATATTTAAATAAATTACAAAATACTTCAGAAAGCAATATTCATGGTTATTATTGAGATGACAACACGATAAATTTGACGTTTTGTAACAGTTTATAATTTTTTGCTCTGTAACTGTTTAACGAATCCTAATAAATTTTGAACATAATTAATTACATAATTTTTACTATATGTAAAAAAAACTGGAGTTTCTAGTTGCGTTTTTTCAAGGTTTAAATAGTGTTTGAAGTGGAATTTTATGAATTCTCCATAAGAAGACGTGTTAAAATGTGCAAATTTTAAGTTGCTATAATTCGTAAACGGTGCAGTGAATCGAACCCAAACTTTGGTAATTGCATTAATTTAGCAAGAATTATATCTTTCAAAAATTTTTTTGCGTTTTTATATACCTCCAGAACATCCTTAATAGTCCAGTCAACGAAAAGTTGTAGAGGGAAATGGAAGGAACACAATTTTTGACTTTGGGACTTTGTCTGGACTAGTTAGGAGATAAACACACTAAAAGTCCCCACTACTAGGAGGTGAGCGTGGTGCAGGGGGGCGCGTAGAAGGTCCCGTTTTTCGGTTTTTCGCTTATATTTTGGAAACTAGGCATCCTAGCGATAATTCCATTGTATACAAAATTAATGCTGACGAAATGTGCCACAAGATTGATCGCATTCAGTTTTTCGCTATCTCGCATAGTTTCCGAGATATTCGCGCTCAAAGTTTACTAATTTTGAAAAAAAAAATAGGAAATACCATATCTTCTTGAAGGAAATTTAATGTTTAACAACTTCCTTTCGCATGACTTTTTCGTAGGACGAAGGGCTGAAGAGTTAGCTAGTCAAATAAGGCAAAAATGTTTTTGTGCGGCCGCAGTCCAGGCGACACATTACTCTTTAAACAATAATAACTTGTGTACCGTACATTTTGAAAAAATTTCTTTTCACACATCATTTAGTAAATTAATTGCTCTAACTTCTCAAAAAAGTTCAAATCGTATGGTGCAATATCAAAAAAGTTATCGTTTTCTCAAGAGCGTCCGGATATTAATGGGAGTCGCTGTACTTTACAATTCAACGACAAGGAACCTTTTAATCGGCGGAAACAATCATTTCCTTACTTTATCGTTTATGTGAATAGAAATTCGCATAAAGATACACAATTTATTTATATAATATCGACGACGATATTGTTCTTAACCAACGAATCTTCGTTCATAAAAATAAAACTGGAATACTACATCCAACGTAATTTTTATGAATCGGATAATTTTTCCTAAATATCGTTCAACGTTTCAACTGCAACAAATCTAATGTATTCGTATATCTTTCTGTATTCACATCAACCGATTTCGATGAAACTTTTACAATGCATATAATCGACACAGATCTACAAAACATATGTTTTAAATTTTCAATATAGACCACACATAAAAAATTTGTAAAATGCAACTTTTAGTATTTTCTTTACAATTCCGACCAATTGCAATTTTTGAAAAAGTTTCTTTTCTCACATCATGCAATAAATTAATTGCTCTAACTTCTCAAAAAAAAAGTTCAAATCGTATGTTGCAATATCAAAAAAGTTATCGTTTTTTCAAGAGCGTCCGAATATTAATGGGAGTCGGTGTAGGTGTCGGCCGGAAATAGGCCCTATTTTCCCCGTGGCGTGGAAGTCCGAGATCGCTCTCTCGGAGGCGTCGACGTGGTATCCGAGTGCTCGAAGAAGAGGCTCTCGCAAGGCCAGAAGCAGCTGACGCTGCTTAAACTCGGCGACGCCCTCGCTGGCGAAATATCCTTTGATCTTTCCTTTCTGCCATCCACGGTAGCCGAGTTTTGAGGAGAACCAGCCACCGCCAAGTATAACAGCATTTCCCTTTTTCTCCTCTTTTTCCTCCGTTGTCGCGGTTGTCGAGCACAGCGTTCATTGCGCGCGCGCGCTTGTGCCCGTGCTCGTGCTAGCGCGCGCCAACACGTTAACCTCTAAGTATGTGCATACGTAGAGTACATACTGGGTGTACATTATTGATTGAACAATGCCGCTACGGCCACTACGGGCAGAGAGTAAAAGAGAGACTGCACCCATGTATACGTGTGCACGTGTACGAACGTAGTCGGTATGGAGGGGGTGGTTAGAACGAAAGAGGGATGAAAGGGGTGGTATAGAAGAGGGCGAGAGAGAGAGAGAGAGAGAGAGAGAGAGAGGAGAGAGGAGGCTGTTACTGCTATCACTGTTTGAACAGACTCGCAGTTTCACGAGCACAACTCGAAGGGAGCCCTGACATAATGCCACTAATGTCTGCGCCTGCGGATTGTACGATCGACGTTACGCCCAAAAATTTTCTTTCACCCTATCGTAGCTCTCGCGCGCTCTGCCTTGTAATCTATGCTGAAATCTAAATCCACGTCTAAATTGCTTTTCATTTTAAATATCTGCTTTTAACTCTCGCGAGATGACGGAGCTACCTGTTCTAGCATGTTATTGTCCATTCTCGGGCAAAGTGTCCATTACTTTTCAGCAACCTCTAATACAACATAAATTTATCGTTTCATAGTTTCACTATTTATAATATGTGTACCATACTAGATTGTTGCAAATGTCCGATTTTCGAATGTTATATAACCTTTCGATCGAGAAATATTATTAGTAGACTGCGGATTTTATTCATTTATAAACTAAAACGACCTGGTGCGATTTAAACTAGTACAAAGATTAAAAGAATTTAAGAATCGTAATATATATATTAATTCCAACTTATTGAGATCATTAAAAAATAATCTTCTATTGGTTCCTGAATGTTGCAATTGACGAAGAAAATCTCTATTTTGCATAGGAGATTCGCAGTCTAGTGATCTAATATACATGTTATACTCAAAACACTTTATAGCTTTCTGCAATCGAACATATTGGAATTTATTTAAGAAACAAATTGACAAAAATAATCTGCTATTATTTAGATAAGTATGATACATCGTATCTATGCCATCCGCGTCATGGGACTCTCAGCTCTCAATTGTTTCTTAGATCGTCGTCGTATTTGTCATAGAGTCATAGAGTAAAGACGTGTGCCTCACAACGTGTTTTTCAGATATATTAACACTAGAACTACCGAGCCAGTCAAAATTACTGGTTTCCGGTTTTTTCTTTTACGATTCGTGAAGTTACAGATGTATTTTCTTGAGAAATTTTTTAGTATGCTTCTGTATTCATGTTACCATAAGAATCCTACGAAATCTAAATAAACTCAATTCTGTTATTATTATAAAAGAATAGACATCACTCTCGTTTAGGGCTCGGTAGTTCTAGTGTTATAAACTGAATAAATTCTATTTTATATTTTATATACAGGGTGAGGCAGTAACTATTGCCACCTACAATAACTCTGAAAGTATGATACTATGTAGTAGAAAAGTTTTCGAAACAAAAGAGGCTTTAATATGGCGTTAATCTTTTTTTCCTAGGTGGAGTCGCTACAGAGATGTGAAAGTCACCTTTGTTTTTTTAAATAGAATGCCATGTTTTGGTACCTGTTTTCTGATAGCGGCTATTGAGACGAATCCAACGAGGTGCAACATTAAGGTCTTTGAAGGTCATCTAAGGTCATTTATGACAAAAAAGTCGAAAGAACTTGCATTTACAGACAGGTGTTCAAAGTGATTGCCATTGGTATCAATGCACTGCTGCAATCTTCTTATCACGGATTCAGTATTAGTATTTCTTATCACTTGGGCGCTTTTGCTGGCATTCTCCGTAAATGAGAAGCATATCGGTTTGTTCTTCGAAAGAATACATCGTTTACAATCGCTTGATTTAATGATACTAGTCTACCGTTCTTATCGACGTCCTGCGGTATCGTCCAGAAGTGTTTATTTGTCATTGCCAGGTTTAGTAAATACGCTGAAAGATGCCCTCAACGTTCTCACCCTACATGCTATACGATTGAATACATTTATACAATAAATTGTTACAGCATGTGATTCGATAAGTGCCGAAGTGATAAGAAATACTACTCAATCCGTGATAAGAAGATTGCAGAATTACATTGATACCAATGGCAATCACTTTGAACACCTTCTGTAAATGCAAGTTTATTTCGACTTATTTGTCATAAATGACCTTTGCTGACCTTCAAAGTCCTTAATGATGCACCTCGTTGGATTCGTCTGAATAGCCGCTATCAGAAAACAGGTACCAAAACATGGCATTCTATTTAAAAAAAAACAAAGGTGACCTTCACATCTCTGTAGCAACTCCACCTAGGAAAAAAAGATTAACGCCATATTACAGCCCCTGTTGTCCCATGCTACTACTATCATACTTTCGGAGTTATTGTAGGTGGCAATAGTTACTGCCTCACCCTATAGAGTCTGATTTATTTGTAGCCATATTCCAATAGAACATTTCATACGCCACAACAATATTATATTTCCGAAATCTTGATTTATTCGGATAATCGCAGATCTAATTGCAACTCTTTACGATCCACCGATCCCAATAGTACTCATGCGTCGATGTACGTTTTGATTGTTCACAGTGTTGAATAAGGGCCAAGTAACGACAAAATACTACAGGTTCCTAACGAAATCGGGAGGATGGGTCTGGATGCAGTCGTGCTTCACGGTGGTCCACAATTCGCGAAGCTCGAGGCCTCACTGCATCGTGTCGGTGAACAATGTGTTAACGGATCGTGAGTGCAAAGATCTGGCGTTGAGTTTAGAGCAGATATGCTCTTGCTCTAGCCCCGGCAATCCGCCTAGCGCTGCTCTAGAGACACCGACGCCATGCGGAGGCGCGAACAATCTCGACAAGCAAAACCTCAGCCCTCCCGCGTTTCCGAACAGGACGAAGGAGTCACCCGATAATCATTACACGGACGTGACTACTTATTCGAATTCGGAGTACATCGGATCGACCAATCATAGTCATTTCTTGTCGTCGCCTTACACGCCGCACAGCGTGAACGGCAACGCTCACCAAGATGGGTCCTACTATAATTGCGACTTGTATTACCAATACGGAGGTAAGAAAACTTCATCTTTCAGTTATTCAGTTTCGAAATACCTTGCAAATACTCGACGAATTTATTATTTCCGGAAAATATTCAAACAATTCTGAAACTGTTGGGTCGGCCCTTCAGAGGTCCTCAGCGAACCAATTTTGCTTCGCAGTATTAAAAACATATAGAGAATTACCTAAAAGTCTACTTATAAGAAATGTGTTAATGTTATCGGCGCACGGGTTCGATCAATTTTTACTACTTACTGGCGAATTTGCAACTTATTAATTTCCAACGTTTCGGTCTTATTTTAGACCATTCTCAAGAAAACAATTGCGTCTGTAAATTAATTATTCGATATATTAATATGTTGTAAGTTTACTATAATAAAAATACCAAAACTTACTTGCTGTATGCATGATGGAACAAATTTAATTTTAATGAAAAGAGGAAAAAACTGTTTTTCCTCTTTTTCAATAAGACAAAGTAAAATTTGTAAAGTTAAATTTGTTTCATCGTGCATACAGCAAGTAAGTTTTGGTATTTTTAATATAGTTAACTTTCAACATATTGATATATCGAATAATTAATTTACAGACGTAATTGTTTTCTTGAGAATGGTATAAAATAAGACCGAAACATTGTAAATTAATAAGTTACAAATTCGTCAGTAACTAGTAAAAATTGATCGAACCCGTGCGCCGATAACATTAACACATTTCTTATAAACATCTTACGATCGATACAAAGATAAATATTAGTCTTCTTATAGTTCTACGAGTATTTAATAATTAGTAACTAAAAATAGCACACGTTCCCAGATAGCACCAGACGTCCATAGGACGTCCGTTTTTTGTACCCTTTACGTCCATATACGTCCTATGTCCGTTTTTTGTACTATGACGTACTTTGGACATCCATCGGACGTCCGAGTGCTATCTAGATTATATATACATCGCATATTACATTGTAACATTGCATAGAGTAGCAAACGCGTTATTTTGCACGATATAAAAACTGAAATATCACTATTTGCGTTAGACATGCATCAAGATCCCCTTGCATCGGTTCAACAGCAACAAGAAACGCAGCATCTACTGCACCACGCCAATTCCTTAACGAATTTGCAACAGCACAGTCCCCAGAATGCTCAACAGGACCGTCAACACGCCTCTCATATTTTGCATCATGCGACATCGTTGACCAGCCTCCAACAGCAACAGCAACACAGCCCCCAAAGTAATCAGCAGAAGAGACCGTACTCGACCTCCTCGAGTTCTTGCGGCAGCACCGACGCCATAGACAATCATTTGCCGAGTCCTTTGAGTATTCAATCTCTGCCGGCCCGCTACCATCCTTATCGGCGTCATCCTATGCATCATATGCCCGACGCAACGTCCTCCAACCAGAACGAAGGTGTGATCATGTATCCTAACTGTGGCTTCAACAACGACGACAGTTACAACGCCGCGACCGCTGGGAATCTTCAGCATCACGAGGCTCCGTACCTGCCGCAATCCGACCACCATAGCACGGACAATAATCCCGCGAAGCATTCCCATCATCACCTGGAACCGTCGCCGGCTGGGTACACCAGTGTGATCGTTGATTCGCACCAAATCCGAGACGCGGCCGGACACAATAGTAATCGTCGGAACAATTTGGACAGTCGTTTGACCGTGAACGATTGCGCCGACCTCGGCGTAGAGTCGCAGCAATACGGTACTGTGATCGATGCTCAAGACGGTGGACAGGTTCACCAGGTGAGTGCTGGTTTGAGGACGTACACGCCAGTGCCCCCCGTTGCTTATGTGACTCCGTACAATCATTTGTGTAGGGGGATGAGGGTGGAATGAGATAAAGTGCGTCGATCGTGTTCGGACTCGGGTCTGATTACGAAGTAATTACTTTTGCGCGCGTTGACAATTTAATCGATATTCAACCGTCGAGTTCTCCTCGAGGTGTCACTGCCTCCTCTTATTTAGAAGTGCAAAATTTCTGATACAACACCAAGGCAATTATGTTTGTTAGTGCAACTGACATACTTAATGAAAACGCGCATCGCCCAAGGTTTTCTATTTCCAAAGAAACGAAAAGTGTGACTGATCATCTCTGTTGTCCGATCTATCGCCCCCTTATAGATCTGTTGCGTATACTTTATTCACATATCAAAAAGTAAATGAATTTTGTTCGTTCGAAGCGTACCGAAGCTTCGAGGAAACGAGAACCCAAAATATTACGCTAATGGTAATAAAATATGTTTCTACACACGGAAGATTCGGTTCCCTGTATAATTACAGTCGCGAAGGGATCGCGGTTTCAATTTTCGGTAGATACAGTTTACATATCCTTGAACAACGTTCGACGCGATTCAGTTTGTTGTTTCGAACCTCGTCCGACTATTTTATCGCCGATGATATTTACTGGACGCGTCGTGAGAATTGTTGCTAGTTTGACTACTAGGTATACTCCTTTTTGATCCGTATATATTTAATCAAAATTTTTTTTTCCATCGATATATTATTGCGTTTGTTTATTTAATAGATCGTACGTAGTTGGCTAAGCGATTCGAGCGAATGAACGAACGATTCGCTGTGAAGAGAACACGAAGATTCGAGGCAGAGTCGCCGGATGAGGGGAATGCACTCGAATTCAGGGGAAAAAGTTACCCCCTCTCTGCCAGTAACGGATTAGTCACGCGACGCGTGCACGACGGAGACGAGAGGCGTCACGTGACCGGGCCGTGGCGGAATGGTGGGGGAATAGCATCGTAGTGGGGGGGGGGGGGGGGGGGGGCACGAGTCTTAATCTGGCGACTCTGATTCGAAGATCGAGTTCGAGTTCAACGAAACGAATTTCCGCTGGAATTCACGCTGGACGTGATCGGCTGAAATTCTCGAGTACTCGTGGCGGACAGGCAGACACACGCGTTCGTAAAGATTCGCGTGATTTAAGACGCGAATAATGTTCTGCAAGGTACGAGCGAACGGATGTTCGACGGTGAATCTAGTTTGCAGGCGTTGTTTCTGTAAATAAAGGGAATAAGAAGAAAAAAAAAAGTTGAATTGGAAAGTAACGTCGGATTGTTTTCAAGATGGCAGCGTAGCGCGATGTATGTACATAATCGTTGGCCTGTAAATTACGTAGTTTTGTCGTAACACCTAAGGACATAATGTACATATTTGATATTTCTAACATAGGATCCGAAGACTGACCGGTGCTTGTACCAACCGACCAAAGAAACACGCCCTTCTTATTGGAACAGAAATAAACAAACGAACAAACGAAAAAGAAAAAAAATGTTACGAAAAATGTAATACGCTGTTATATTTTTATTCGCGTTTGTTTGACGCACGCGAGGACCGAACAAAAAAAAAAAGTGCTTACTGTTCTTGTATATAATAATGGTATCCTGGAGGTCTCCAGTGCACTTAAATCATCGAAAAGTATTTTACTATAAATGTCGGAGCGAACCCTCGAAATGTTTCTCGGCACATATCCGTTCGAGGATGTAAACCGCTTGTATAATACGCGTGTATACACCGTAATCTTATTCTTATTATTTATATCGATGTAAATTAAGCGAGATACAATTCATACAGCGGAACGTTGTCGGCATTCCACGACAATTGGAATTGTAAGCGTTGTAAATATTGTACAAGTATTGCGCGCGCTGCATACCTATGCGAGAGAATATAGTCATATTTTCCTCTGACAATTCAGCTCATTGCCATTCGTTCATTGAACATCCTCTTTAGACAAGTAAACGTTTGTTCCCGAACGAAAGTTGTTGATTGGAATTGCAATTGCAAGAGACGTGTTTGCAATAAACCAGTTTAATAAACCTCGATTTCATTAAATCAATCCTTCAAATTCTTTAAAACGTACAAAATATTTTGTTTCTGCAAACATATTCTGTTCACATTCGTATTTGCTTACAACTATTCCAATTGGACACGTTATCTGAGAAATCAAACTGATCAACTTATATAATATATTAAAAGAATTTCGATGTTTATTATACAACATTCACAGTCTGTAAAATTTAAATTAAGTTGATGATCAGCATAAACTATTTTTTTCTGATATATCATATAATTCCTTTTCTATAAATTTTATTTCGTCAAGTTGATCAGATTCGCTATTCTCGATGCTCAATTACTATTATTTTTTAGGGAGACTAATTAAATCTCTTATTGTTTTTAATAAATACAATATTTACTGAAACCTATTGCAATTATTTGCACCGCAGTTATTGTCTTCCGTAGTACTATACAGCGGTATTCACTTGTCCATTCATTGACTCATCCGCCAAGTGCCTGTCAGAAATCATTCCAAGCAATTTCACAGTGAATAGGTTTTCAATGGGCCATTAATGTTTGTACCTTGAATACCTGCTTGTGGACTATTCAACCATCGCCCCTTCACAGGTGGTAGGATTTTCTTTCATTGCGGGGATTCCCCATTTACCTCTAATTTGTCCCCCCGCAGGTACCGGTGAAATACAAATAACGCTACCGGGAGTACGCCATATTTCCTCTTCAACGAATTATGACATGGACTTGCAGAAAGTGAAAACTCCTTTATCCTGAGAGACCAGTTTTACCATTTCCCGTCTAAACCCTGTCATTCCTATGCGAAATAAATAAAATTTCATGTAAATATTTATCGGATCTGAATTTGTGTGCAATTGGAAAATAATTTAGTACAGAAGAGTAATGTAACTTTCCCATATTTTATCCTTAATATTTTTAGTGGTGAACCTCAATATCATATAAAAAATTGTTTATAAGAAAAGAGAGAAACAAATATATTTTTAAGGCATAAATTCAATATAAGACATAGCTTTTAATAAAAGCTTTATTCGGGGAGGTGGTTGGGTTGTGAGACGGGTTTTGTTTTTGGGCTGTAACTTTTTGCTTAATGAAGATATCAAAGAGTTTTATATGTATACCGTTGGAAAGGTGAAGGAAATACGCTACTTTTATACGCAAAATGTTTAGCGATTTGATCAACAAGTAAAATTTTATGGCCAATTTTCCGAGGACATGTTTTTTGGCTTCCTGAAAAAAGTGGTTGAGTTGTGAGACACTCGAAAAAATCTACTAAAAGTGGTAAAATATAAAGTATAACCCATGTAACTTTAAGCAAAAATGAATGTTTATTTATTTGAATGCCATTAAGTGGCCAGAAGTAAAAAGAAGTTAAAAAGAATGGCAAAAAATTGAAAAAAAGCAAAGAATGGCGAAGAAAAGTAAAAAAAAAATATAATGAATGGAAGGATTTAATAATCATCCTCTTCGTTATCCAAGTGGCTGTAACAATGTTTACATGTAAAAACCGAACGACTGCCCATATCGGCACACTCTAAATGAACAGGGTGCTGGCATGTGGTGCATTTGATAGAGTTGGCAGCGGTCAATTTTTTCGGTAAAAACCATAAACAAATGATGCAAAGTGATTGTTTTTTTGCTTTGGGGCGCTTGGCTGGTGGTGTTGCCTTCTTCGGTGTCACTCCCGCAGCTTTTGTTGTTCTGGCTGCTGCTGCCTCCTTCAGAATAGCACGAGTTTCTGCAGAAGTAAGTTCGCAACCCTCCATCGCTTTTCGGCCACGTTTCGATTTTTTTTTTTTTGGTGTAGCAGCTTGTAATGGCCTTATTTCATCCAAAAGTGATGACACACTCGTGCTGCCATAGCTGAATGCGAACGAGATGGGGATGTTAGAGCATCTTTCTTCACGACCGATGTTCAACGAGTCGACAGCAATGCGCCGTTGCTCGTCTTCGTCGAGCCCGGCATCGGCTTCAACTTCTTTAGCATTTTGTTGGACTGCTTGAACAAAATCTGCGTCGGTAAAAATGTCAGGATCGAATGGCTGAATCCCTGTTGCAGCAAAACCATATTTAATTGTTTTTGGCGTCAACGCCAAATCCAGCGTCTTGCAAACAAGACCGGCAATATGCCGTATTTCTAATACCTGTCCAAAAAAGTCATCAGAGTTAGAAAAAGTCAAAAGGAAAATCAAACAAAAAAATATATCACCTTATTGGCATTGTTCTTTCGCCAAGCAGAACATTGAGACTTATAATAAACCTTAATCGGGCCAAACACTGATATATCCAGTGGCCGTATCCGGTGGCTATGACAAAATGTGGATACCATTTGTAGTCGCTAAATCCAAGGCATCTAACAATGAATGAGACGTATGGTTGTCCATTAAAATTAATACAGGCGATGCAATCGATGGCTTGACAAACTTGATGAAATGTCGAATGAAACGCACAAATTCTGGCTGACACATCCATAACCATAACGTCTCGTAACCTAACCATGATGCCATTCCGAATGTGACAGAAAAAAACTGTGTTTGCCGTATATGCGCAAAACTCAATATATCATCGTAAAGTGTAAGGAAAACACTAAATGAAAATGCATCACACTTACCTTTTCAATTTTTTTTTTTTATTTATTCAATACCTTTTTCAATTGATTCACTCAACACAATACTGGTTTTAAAAAAAATGTGTAAAAGTGTTAGAAATTGATGTCCGCACACGATGTCCGTATCTAATATAACATAACCAACACGTGTATGCTCCTCGGTGCCAGAACAAAAGCTAGGAGACGTCGAAACAAAAATTTAACAGTTGACAGATTCGAATTACCGCGATTGCGCGATGGATAAAAACAACTGTCACACAACCCAACCACCTCCCCTACTTTTCGAACACTTTTTAATATTGAACCTTGGATTTTTTTTAGAAGTTACAGTCAGTCTCATAATTGATGGCACACAATGAAAATTAATGAAAATTTTGAAAAGATTGCGTTTAATAGTAGAAGTTGCTTTTTACAACTTTTTTATTTGGACTTGTAACAAAAATTTAAAAACTTTGTAGATTCATATATGTTATATACATGCTGAAAATCACTGATGAATCCTCAGAAGACCTCAGAAATCACACCTTTCAATGAAATGGAACATTTTTGGGACACCCTATATGTATAATATTTGTTGAATGCAATCCCACTGTTACAGGAATATTATCATCTGTTAGAAACGTATCATGACTTCTACAATGACCCAATAATATTTCTTCCAAACTGCGAACATTGAACTTATTTTCAAATTATTATTATAGTGAAATTATTTTCAACATACTTTTCGATGGGTGGAACGTACTTATTTCCCTTGTCAAACAGAATTGTATTCTGAAGAGCTAACTATGTTAATTGTTATATTTGGTAAATCTTTGTCCGACATTTTTTTAGACACCGAATGGTAAAATTGCTTGAACGACTCCCAGCAGACACGCGCTCGCAAAGGGTTAATTACAAGATTTATAAGTAGATGCGAATAAACAATGGACTACAAGTATGTATTATATAATTTGTATTATAAATACGAATTTCTGCTTATTTAATGAATAAATAGTAGATATTTTCTCTTATCAGTAGATACAGATTTATTTGTCCGTAGAAATAATGGAGAATCTTTACATGAGCAAACAATTTGAAAAACTCTAAAAAACGGATCACTGTAAGAAGAGTGCATTGAAATTTGCATAGTTCTCGTGTGTGTAATGAACAGAATATGATCAATGAAGAAATCGTAACAAAAAAGGAAAAAACTTGAATCAATGATACTGCATTTAGATAATTCGAAATTCTTGAAATTAAAATCCATTTTTTGATCGACTTGGTTGAAATATCAATTATACAACCGTGGAACGGTTCCGTGCTCGCAGGAAACAAGACTGGACCAGAGCAAAACCTGTCCTTTTAGATTTCTCTTTAATGGCACTGCTAGGCTGACGGCGATTATAAAAAGGCACGTGCCTCAGTTCATGAACGACCCCATGCAGGCAAGCACGCGACCACCGAAAGCTAACCGAAGAATCGTACAAGGCACAATTAATTTATTGTTCGTGACGGACCAGTGACAATTGGGGAGGACGCAGGAGAAAAACAGGATCGTTGTTTTCTTCTGTTTCGTCGAAGGGTCGCCGAGACCGGATACTGGGACATGATCCTCTACTATGCCTTTGTCACCGGTTAACCAATCATTTGTGCTGTGCGGCTTGGCTTCTCACGATTTCACTGATGTATACAATACTGCTGAATTGGCGCACTTTAATCGTACTAATGATTATATTAATCCAATTTCCAATTATATGCAATTCCAATTTTTATATAGGCTATTTTAGAAGAAGTAGAGTGCATTACGTAAAATTTGATTTTTCTTCCCATGGTAATAATGAAATTACCATTCCATATATAGTTCCATTTAATAATTTATAAATAATAAGTACATCAACGTATTACTAGCAACTAGAATTCCAACAGAAGACATATTGCGCCATCTCTTTTTTGCACTTTGCAAAACACAGTAAATATTTAAATTATTAAAAATGAGTGAAACTTATTAAAATTATATAATTTAGAAATTTAAATAAAATTCGGTTTTCCCTCATATAGTTTACTCCGGTTTTGCCAGATATTTACTTTTAGTCAAGATTAGATCCGCTGTGGGACCGACCTACCCTCTGCACGAGGGCAGGGTCTGCCCTGGTTTTGCCCTCGATTTGACATGGAATTCCGCCTGGAAACTTTGCACTCAAATTCCGAAATCTGTCGTTCCATACTCTCGAAATTTATCGACAAGTTTTGGTCAGCAAATTCGTAGCATAAATATAGGGGTGAAATTCTGCTTCAAGCATGGTCTTGGAACCAAAATGACCGCCTTTTGCTCGCAAAGACAAACATTGATAAAAATTTGATCGAAGCAGGTTTGCTAACTGGGTACTTAATCGACCGATCAGAAACTTTTTTTTAATAAAGAGGTAATTAACCATCATCCGTCCCTCATTTCACGAATTGGATCTGTCCCTCGGTGTCAAATTGACACAGTGGTAAAATATCAATTAAATAACAAAGTAAACAGTTATTTTTCGATTTTTTTTTCATTCAAATTGATGAGTTAATATTTAGATCTAAGGTTTTTCGCTTATGAGTTTCGCATTAAAAAACTAAAAGTCACGAAGTTTCGGGCGAATGTACCTACAAATAACAGGACAGTATAACTTATTTCGGGAAAACTGTGTCAAATTGACACGAGGGACCGATGAGAGTTAAAGATAAGCCGAAAATCGAGACTTTTGCAAGGACCCAATATTTTGCAACGAAGACGAGACGAACAATTAGAGACGATTACGTTTTATTTAGTGGACGAGGACAGATCTATGAATTTACATCGTAGATGATGTTGATGTAACGAGAACGAGAACAGTGACTAAGGGTGTTCAACGTTCACGAGGGCTGCTATTATCGGGCGTGTGTGACTCGAACGGCGATCGCACCGGAGGAGGGCGAGCCGCGTGCGGCTCGTTAAATTCTTCATCTGGTGAATGCGACGCAGCCACGATTCTGTGAAATTGTGCGATCATTCGTCCCGGGATCCACCGTTTGCCGACGGCGTTCAGTAACGTTCACGTCACATCGAGACGTTGCACAGTGTTCGGACTCTTATGGGAGCCGGCAGAAAATTAATAACCTCTAGGACCCCAATACTTTTTTTAAGAAGACACGAAGGTAAGGTACATCGATTACTGAAAAAGAAAATGTCCAATGTCGCTAAAAAAATGTAGGTCATCTTTATTTTTTTATTAAATAAAAACCATTTTGCAGATATTTCTTTTAATAAAATTTGTTATCGTACCGACGTGGCCCGATTATTGATAAACACGAAAATATATGGTGAATAAGATCTACAGAATTCGACAAAATTAAAGTTTAAATATCTCTTAAATTAATAATTTTTCGACATACATAATACTTTTTATAGAGAATGACGATGGGTTGCATCGAATAGTGTATAGAAAAATACATGTTTCTGTTTTAAAAAGTGAAGGTGACCTTGAAATCTCCGAAACTGTTTCACCTACTCTTTATACGGAAAAACTTTGGTTGATGAAGTTTTTATATTTTCAAAAACAGCGGAGATAATGATGTGCAAAATTGGTAGTTGGTAATATTGGGAGATTTAATCACAATAATATATCATTGTTATCCATATTATTCCGCAGAAGAATTTTAATTTTGCGTTAAGTCATAGGAAATGATCGTTCATGATTATAATGTGTGTAGTTGTATAAACCAAAACTTGTTTTGTGTAATTAAAAATTGTGGGAAATTGGTAGAAACTTAGAAAGCATAATTGGAATGAAATCCTTGTCCAAATAATGTTTCTAATCGTCAGTTATTATTTAAGAAAAGTTATGCTCTCTCCTCGGTAGAAATTAACCCAATCATTTCAATTGCACAAAAATTAATATTTATATACTAACTGTGGGTGAACAATCTTTCAATAGTATTTCTTATTTTGAAAATGTTCACTTACGATCTCCTTTAACTATCATCGTTTTATTAATTATGCAGAAGAGATTTTTAAAATATTATTTTAAAAACTTTTTTGAAGATTAGAAAGATTAAAGGGTATCAACGACACGTGCAATGTATCTTATTATATTTCGTGGCAAGAACGAAAGATCAACATTCTATGGCACGCTTGAATGGTGAAAGAACAACATATGTCCCGTGCCGTGGTTTATGAGAAGCAGAGCGAAACTATCTGTAATCCTGGACGATTAGGAACATAAACGCGGATCCGCAGGGTGTGGTTAAGCTAAACACTCGACAAGTTGCGTGCGCAATCAAAACACTTAATCGTATCTACCTAGAGGGACATTCGAATATTATCAGGGGGAATTGAACAATTTTTTTCTAGACGTTTGTATCTACCATTTTCAAACTTCGGATAACATAATCACAAAATTGTTTGTCTTTGCCGAGCGAAAAATTAGAAAAATATTTTAGCTTTAATTATTATTGCCTTAGATCGTTTTTCTAGTAAACAATAAACACAATGTTCGTGATCCTACTTATAGAGGATACATTAACTTATTTCTAGAAAATAGTAAAACCTCGATATACTTCCTTTACAATATAGGGGAATCTTGATTTTACAACATTTTTATCTGAGTCTCTATAAGTTAGGGGACCGATTTAACATTATTTTTACTGCGGTTTTATGTGTATTTCGACTTATTTTTTTTTCCTATATATATATATGCAAAGAAATCAATTTCTTGAATAATTTTTCCCTTAATGCACTTTTGCAGGCTCAATAGAAATTTAAAATTTTAAAAGGTGTCTTTTGATATCTCTGGTAGAAATAGTGTTAAAAGCGACTCGAGAAGGCAAGGCAGTAAATTTGAAATTCAGTTAATTATTCCTTACATGAATGATGGAGCTGCCAAATTTGAGCCATCAACTAAAATTGCCACATCAATTTAATAAACAAAAGAAAACTATATGGCACGTCATCCGGAATTTTCCTTACGGACATCAGAATCCATGAGTCTCCAAAAAGCATTGGGCTATAATGAACGTCAAGTAGATCGTTTCTTTGACAAATACTGAGAGCTGCTCACGCAGTATAATTTTTGCGACAGCAAAATTCACGACTGCGATGAAACTAGATTTTTTTACTAGCATTATTAATTACTTACAATTAGACTTCGAAATGTACTAACTAATAAGTGGTTGGCCGGTACCGGACGACAATTATTCCAGCAAATATTCCTGAGAAAAATTACTGCAAATTACTTTTTACTAACAGCAGCCCAAGTTGTATTAGTACAAAAACTTAAAAGGCGCTTTTTCCTTGAAATTCAATTTACAAAGCTCCGACTGTAGGATCTATGTGCATATGTGCCGGTTACTATGAAAGTGGTGCAAGTGAAAATTCCAAACAAATTCATCTGTTTGCTTGTTATAATACGTCGATAGATTTTACTAATATATAGTGAACTGAAAAATTAAATATCAAATATTATCATGATAAAATATTTTTTCATCTGTAAAAATCTAAATATCACGAGAGAGAGAGAGAGAAGAAACATGACTAACTTTCATAATCGCCGACACACGTATATAATACAATTCAATTCATATAAATTTCGATTTAAACTTTAAACGAAACAACAGGAGAAAAAATACATAATAGTCGACAAAGAATGAAACGTCTTATCGTACTTGAACACGACAAACGGATAACCCAGATTCTCCAAGGACCGCTATAGATGGAATAAATTCCCGATAAAGTCGCGCGTGCAACTATGTATACTTATAAGTATGTATATCTCAAATGTTTCCCTGAAGCGGAAGCGCAAGATATTTTCCGAAATACGATGACCGAAGTATCTCGATGGCGATGGCACGCTACCGGTTACGGATAGTTTCACGCACATACGATTATGTTCGCGACATACACACACACACACATACACGCGCGCGCGCGGAAAAACGGGGCGGTGCGGTGTGAGCGTATTGTAAATTTGGCATGTAGAGGCCAGGTGGCGCTTTCGCGGAGTGTAGGTGTACGGAATAACGCGGGGAACACAACGGAATCCCCTGTATATATACACACACACGCATATGGTACATACGTACGGGGGATGGGCCTGTGCGCAATCAAGGCGAAGGGGTGCTTTAGCAGAGTCGCCCCACGGTAACCAGGGCAACGGCACGTAACG
Source organism: Lasioglossum lativentre (assembly GCA_916610255.1). NCBI lineage: Eukaryota > Metazoa > Arthropoda > Insecta > Hymenoptera > Halictidae > Lasioglossum > Lasioglossum lativentre. The sequence goes on along the minus strand of OU744357.1, from coordinate 16,215,064 downwards.
CCGCCCACAACCCTCGGGCTGTCTTGTCCGATGTGTTTGCTCGATGATTTTATACCAATTACGGCCTATCCCCATGCTATTGCCTACTCCCCGTAACATCGTCTGTATCCCTACCTACGTCCTCATCGCCACCCACTCCGAAGACGTCGCGTGTACCGGCCGGAAGGTGCTCCACTTCCGCTCTAAAACCGACCAGCAAGTACCTACGAGTGCGAGCCGAGCACCAGCGCACAGATTTTCCTCGTGCGATTGTCCATGTGCGCGCTCATATCCTGACAATTAGTAGCTCGATGCACCCTGCGCTATCCTACCTGACGCGCGCACGACCAAACCTTATGTATCCGTCTCTACAATACTTTCACTCCTTCGACTTTCGTTCTTATTCACCCATACCAACGAGTTTAGGATATTTTCATATAGGTCGGAGATACGGATAATTTGATTCGACGATTCGCGACGAACCGTGTGACATACTGGGAGCCTGAATTTGAGAACTATGGGGACCAAGGTAATGGGGAGGTGTTACATTTCCGAAGACGACACCGGATAGAGAGGGAGCAGTTACTGGAACACACACGATGTCGGGGAATTAAGTAAACGATAGCACACTGCTGCGACTCCCGTGAAGAGTCAGGCCGATCCACTTGACGGTAACAATCGCGAAACGTGTAGAATAACACTGACAAGGGACATTAGCCGAGTGTAACACGCCGATTTTAATGAAATTTATACGGGATATTATAGTTTGTTGAAATATATTTGACACGTGTTCTTTTTTTATCTGCCATGATCCATAGGGGGTGAGAATAGCTCTTATGGTTGAGGGTGGAAACAGTTTTTTTGTTAATATCTCGGAAACTAGAGGGTCTAGGACAATAATTTCTTTTAAATTTGTGTGTTTTCGATCAAGGAATGTAGTCGTATAAAAAGATTTCAGGAAACATTATTTGTTTAATCAATATTTGAAAAATGTCAAATATTTTTCAAGAAACTATATCTTGTATAATTAATATCGGCGTGCTACACTTGCGTAACATCCGTTGCGAGTTTATATGAATATCGTTGCGTTATCGATGTTATTATATACGGCAAGGAATTGTTTAGAAAAGTGTCATGTCTTTTGAGCATCGTAAATGCTGTTACGTGGATCGCTCGAACGAGTAGAAACTAATTCGAAAGAACTTGAACGGGAGTTCTGCTATTACAGGGTAAAAATAATAATAAAAGAAATAAATATGTAACATGGTTATATTTACTACAAATGATATAATTTACAGTTTGTAAATTACAAACAAGACAGATCTCATTTTAGGCACGCTGGTGTGGGATTCGATCACTGTACAGTGTAAAATAAATAATTGAGTACCGACCAACATTTATTGCAATTTACTCGATTGATTATTGTTTTTATAATTCTTTGATGTCTCCAGTTACGAACGCGAACAGTCCTCCGCGGACTAATATACGTGGCGACATCTCCCGATGATCGAAGAAACTAATCGGAAAAATTTCATTCTTCCACTCATTGGATATAATGTAGATACTTATAGTTACAAAATATTTGTTATAGTCTAGTTAATTAAGTACGACTTTTTACAGTGAATACATTGCTTAATACACCGATTAACGTAATTGCCTTGGTGTCTTGAATGAGTTCGCTAAACTAACCAAAATGACAACGAAGTGTTTTATATAAATAATTATATATATTTATATGTATAGATAAATAAATTTTATGGCAAATGATAATATGATTAGATTTGATGCGAGTCTTATTGTTTACGGATCAACGCAGAGTATAACCAACTATTCTAATCAATGAATAGTCAATCAATGTTACGCGAAACACGCAATCGATGAAGTTCTTCGACACTTACACCTTTCTCTCAAAATTTCGATCTCGCCTCGTGATAAGTGCCGTACTGTTCTTTGCTCTTTATCCCGTAGTCGTCGTTAAAATTTTCCGTACCACTATACATCGAGAAACCACGACGAGATAGCAGTTCTCCTGGCACAATCGTGGGATTCGTATAACAAAAGTCTGCCATCATACTCGTTTGTCTATTTAACTGATTCGATCTAAAAAAATCAAACAATTTAATAAAACAGTCTTGTGTAAATGAAAATACGTTACATTGGATCGTAACATATAAATACGTTCGGCTGTATTCGGTATCTCTCTTTTTATCTATTAATAAAGTACAAAATTATGTTCATTGTACAATTTCTGATTACAGATGATTTCTATTCAACCGCAGTTAGTCATAACTAGATCGATCAAAATGAGGAGTCATTTATATTTACAACAGAACGCAATTACGTTACAACCCAATAAAATAGTAATTGTGTATTTAACATTTAGCTTGAAATCGTTATCACAAAATTTAATCTAACCCTTTGCAGTTCTTATAAAAAATCTGACAAAATTCCTTATTTAGTCGACCAAAGTAGAAAATAAACTCATTAAAAATTATATTTTAGTTTCTGTCTAAAGTGCTATTTATTTTCTAAAAAAAATGCTAAAATGCTATTTATTTTCTAAAAAAATGCTAAAATGCTATTTATCTTCGGTTTCGTGTATGCGTATTATTTTTTTCAAAATTGAACGAATTACACTGCAATGGGTTGAAGTAATCTTTCTTAGATCATTACAAAAAGTAAATGCGGTCGCGTGCGATCGTCTCTTAACTTCTGTACCCATCTGACATTCTTCTAACGAGATAAGCTAAACAATCATGTCGCGTCGCACTAAAGATACGATATCAACGTACCGCGCGCAGTGAGTCACGAATTATTAAATGCTTTCTATTCCGTACCTATACGGAGAAGCCGTGAATTTGACAATCAATCGTGTAAGTGAGAATCTTACGTGACATATCCCGATTTTCGGCCTACATCGTCGAGAACGTGGCTCGTCCCAACAAAACGAAACGTCGGCTATGCAACTAACACGTACAATTTCAATGAGAATTTTAGTCGGACGTTTTACAGAAAAAAAAAAAATTGTAGAATATACTTCGTAACGAAGTGTTTTAAGAAGCAAAGCCTTCCGCGTGGTACATATTTCGAAGCGAAGCTCAATGGGATTATACGTATATTCACGAAATGAGTTTACACTAGGTTGTAGGAACTAAGGTGGAGTTTTGCGTGCACAAAATAAAGAAAAAAAAACTGAAAATGTTTCGAGATGCAAGTACTCACCCGTCAGCTGCTAGTCGATTCAGTTTCACAAAAAGTATGATCACCAAAATGAATAGAAGTAATAGAGTGCCAGCGATCACACCGCACGCTATAGCGAAATACAGCAACAACTCGTTGACTTCCTGGAATGTTGGACAAATGGCTTTTAATGGTGACGATAACGATAATTTATTTCATCGTAACTGCATCGTTGCTATTCATTTTCGTATCGAAAGAATTCGTTCTACCGTACGGTACTTTTCGATTACACACATCCTGTGCTATGTTACTTGTTTCTGATATCCGATAAACTTTTGAGAAAACACATCGAAAATTTTTGTTGTAGTATATATATATATATATATATATATATATATATATATATATATATATATATAGTACTTGAATGGATATATATAGTACTTGAATGGATATATATAGTACGTTCAAGGACGTTCTCACGTTCGTCCTTGAACGAACGGCTGCTCGGTGACACGATTGATCAGAATTTACTACACGTATAGTTCCACGCGAACTCGATAGAACTATCATCCGAAGAATTCCGAATACGTCAAAACTCGGACACCTCTTGGATAATAGACGTTAATGCAGTCAGTATGAAATGAGAATGCAAGAATGTGAAAGATCTTCGTCACGCATCGTTGTTTTGCACTTCCTCGAACCAGCATGTCGCAACCCGCATTTAACGTGGATGTCGTGTGTTGATTCGGAAAAGGGAGAAACAAACAAGCTAGGCGGAAGTGAGACTCGACGGATCGCGGGGTCATCGTTGTCCTCGAAAATATGTTCGAGAGCGATCGAACGAGATCTCGGGATCCTTGAGAGTAATATCGCCCGGTCACTCCCGCTTATTCCTACGCGAATCGCATAGAATTGTTTACGCGTCCCGCGAATCGCTTTCATCGCATAGTTTTCTGTGATTCTTCTTGCGCCAGTCCAACCTTGAAGGCGCATAGTTGCATCTCAAATGGGCGACCGCTCGAGTGGTCGTAATTAGTGTTACAAAACAAGCTTTATTATGGTTCTATGATTAGCCCCCGATCCTTGTGAAAGCACCTAACAAACGCGATGCGCCACGCAACAGTCGACTACTATAGTTTGATTAATTACCTACAAACTGGAAGTCGTGCGAAACGGAGTTATACACATAATAATATTAATTCATATAAGGTCGATACATCTGGGCTGATTCGACGAAACGAGTAATACGCGATTCCTTTGAATGTCGGTTTCAAGATTACGATGATTGTTCCATGTATTTTTCGATTAGATTATTCTACGATACAAGCAATTGTTAAATTACCGAATTTTACGATATTTACATTATATTTCAATTTTTCAACGAATTTTCCATTTTTCCGGGCAACTTTTCCAATTTTTCTTTCCCTAAATTCGGACTAGTACGAACATATTTTTTTTTAATTAGCCAAATCGGTCCAGCCGTTCTCAAGTGATGCGCTTAACAACTAACAGCATTTAATATTTATTTATATAGAAGATAGAAGAAGAAGTGTTGGATATACAGTGATTTTGAAAATCAGAAACATTGATACATAAACGGACACGTTATGTAAATGAGATGTAACGAGTAAGTGACTAATACGAACGTGTCACGAACAAGGCCAGTTGTGTTTTACAAATGTTGAATGAACTTATTTCGCCCCGGTGTTGTTCATAAACGAAACGAGTTCTTATTCTTAGGAAAATTTCCAGTCGCTCTATATATATCGAGGGAAACTATGCTGGTTTATATCGGTTCGAACGATTTACGGTCAGTCGACAATTTCGACGTCGAATGAGTTTACGTAGAACGAGAGAAAAAGTAGTAGAATCCGGCGTGTACTCACCATGGTAAATATATAGCGAAGTAAGAGCGAAATAGAACCCCTCTGGAGACAATACTGGACTGGACGCTCGCAATCAAGATACCGGTATCAGCGCGTTATCGTTGCGGATTTGATATCTGCAAAAATCTCGTGGCATTGTAGACCTCGTATTCAGCGGAATCGACATATCTCCATGAAGAAAGCGTGTTCGAAATAGAATTGAGCGAATCACATAAAGCGACGATGTATCTTTGATGTATCCTGTCAACCATCGATGATGTAATTTGGTAATTTTGGCGGCAGCTCTTCGGTAAAGCAACAAACGTGTTTTTATGATGATTAAATTATCCTCTGTTAGTTTTCCGGGTGTTTAAATTGAATATCAGCCAAGTGAAAACACGGAAGATATCGGAGGATAATAACACGCTTGGTGCTTCCGGTCCCGAGATCCTTTCTTCCTGAAGCGAGGCACTCGATCACTTGCACCGTTTTTCAGCGGTATAGGTGGTTAGCTAAATGAGCACTGTACGAGACCGAGACGAGAGCGAAGCAAAGTGTGTAACAGTGCCAGCAAAGCAATGCTGAATGCTGATAAACCCCTCCAGGCTGTGGTAGGTGTATATGTACACACGTGCGTGCGCGGCTGACTTCTTGCAAGGGTATCCGCGTCCTCCGCGCTCACCGATCGGGCCTCACGCGCCACAATTTACTTACGTGGGCATCGTTAAGTTATTTCACTTGTATCGGAGTCAAACGACGACCTGTCGCGTACACGAAAACACGATAAACTGGCAGACGTGAATGACAATCTACTTCGAACACCTGTCTATGAAAACAACTATGTAAACATAGCGGTCGTAAGAGGTCTTTTCTTGTTACGCAAGTTCTACATGTGCAATTTAAACGAGTCAACGGCAGCGTCGAGCGGATATATTATTTTTCTTGATCTTTTCGTTGCGCCAATTTATTCAAATAATTTTTAATGAAACGATATAGCGTTTTTCCGCCATCGGAGATGGAGGGTTGCTGTATTTAAAAGAATAAATAAATAATGCAGAACCGTACATGAAAAATCAATTTCAACGTCAGAGAGTCTTGTTTTTATGAAGTAATAGAGTAACTGCACCAGTGAATGAACATTTAAGAAATTGTTCAGGAAGATATTTTATTTTAAAAAAAAATATGTGAATTAAAGGAATCTCATATATGCCAAATGGCTCCCTATACTTCATTTGTCAAAAATAAATGAACACAAATAAAATGAAATTATTATTATTTGTCTTTATTAAACGTTAAATAAAAAATATAAAAAATACCAATCAATGAACACTACAATTTACAACACTACTACTAATTTATTGAAATATACAAAAGCGTTCATTTACTGGTGCCCGTTTATTCACTGGTGCAGTTACCCTAATGGCCTTTTAGTTTCAAAAATTTCCGACTATTTTAAATGACGGGCACAGATTCGAACCGTAATTAAAAATCCAAACGTTACTTAAATGAAATGTAGTGCAAAAGATTGTGTTTCAAGAAATGTAAAGTAATTGCAAAATGTAGTGATTTGTAAGGTTGCAAATATGTTATAATTTTCACCATTTAGTTGTAACTCATTAAAAATGTGGATTACTTTAATTCTCTACTTTGTTAGTAAATGAAAAGGAGATATATTGTAGATAACCAAATCAATTTATGTCAACCTAACCCAATATACATTCTTTCTTTTTGAGTCGTGCAGGTAAAAACAAGCGTAGAGGTACATTTAAAAAGTATTGTTAGAATTACAGATTCTATTATATTTTAAGATTGTATAAAAATACATAATAAATATCTACTTGAGGTAACGTCTTTCTTAAATATCTTAATAGAAGCCAATAGTAATGACAATAACAGTCTCTAAAAGTATAAATATTATACAAAAAATATGCTATGTATCCTCGTTCATTCGAATCGCACAACGAATGTATCAATTACATTAATGGATTTGTACAAATTACATATATACAAGCATCAGTGGATGATGCTTTTACACCATTTACACTATATCGTGTAGTGTTATATTATTGTATATTTTGGACACGTGTTCCTGCGACGTCATCAACCATTGCAACACGTGAGGAAATATCATACTCATACTTAAATACAGATAATAAGGAATGGGTTCGGTAGAACCTATAGGACAGAACCATAAACCTCTCCGTGTGGCATCACGTATATGGTGACTCAAAAAGCTGGCCAAAATCATCCAAGAATAATAGCTTACCTTTGGATGATTAAATGTACTCGAATAAACATTAAGCACAGACCAGATTACAATAGGAAGTGTTGTACAGTGCATAAATGGCCGCTTTTTTAGATGTGTTGCATCCTACAAAAAATAATTCAAAGTTAGATTAGTGTTTTTATTATTTCTACCATCACAATGGTTAGGTTAAAGACAATGACTAATTACTTACATTTAAATTCCAGCTCCATGCAGCAATAAAATGATCTACATCAATAAAAGACGATAGAAAGAAACACCAAACAATACTCGTAAAGTTTTGTGCAAGAGACTTTTTTGACAAGTTTAATATAATTGCCCAAGTGAGACCACCGACAATTGCATGAGTAATATTGTCAAATATCGCGCGTGACACAGCAGACTTCCCATACTGTAAACCGTGATCACCAATGAACGAACAAATGCCTATAGCACTGGTCAATACCAACTGTATAAACATTTCTTTTTTTCCAAAAAACATTATAATAAATTCATTACAAATATTTACATTCAACCTTTTTTTCTGTTAACGTTTACGCAAAAATTTACTCTATAAACAAAGGTCCGCCATTTTACATTGTCAATGATATCATATATACTCAAATCGCGATTGCAGTATCTTAGCCATAGTCTATTTCAGCTAATTCTCCAATCAACGTAATGCATTAATTACTTAATAAGTAAATTTAATTTATTATTTCTTAATTTTTATTATAACATAAAATTGGTTTTCATTATGTGAGGTCCATTGCATTACGTAAACATTCAAAATGGCGTCGGGCTTTAGCCAAGGCGGGAGTCTTCTTTGACTGTGTTGTTGTCAATCGAAAGAGGTCAAATAGGTACCTTAACATTTAAATAGTACAGAGAGTTCGCTAAGAACTTCCACTGAAAGAAGCCGAATATACAAGCCACAGCAGTTCGTATTTGCATATTATAAAATGGTAAATAATGGTAGACAAATAATTCCTTTCTAAAAAAGTGTAGAGTATATATTGTTTTGAAAATCGCGTATGTGATATAGCATTTGTTCTGAACGTGTTTCGTTAGTTATTTATACCATCATATGATTTAAGAAACACGTGCTACTAAGATTTCATTAAGCTATTTTGGTGTAAGACCTTCAATATTTTGTGATAAAACGCTTGTTTAATTGTAATCCGGCATAAAAAATGTCTAATATAAAGGTAACTATCGTTTAACTTGGGTCATAGAAACTTGTATTAATGAATTAAATATACAAAAAAATTGTGATGGTTCATTTGAAATGCTGTCAAAATAACTTCTTTAATAACACATATATATTTATTAATTGTTTTATTGCTTGTGATAATCTTTATTAGAATTCTTAAAAGCACGATTTACATGTGCCAATGTACAGGGTAAATGGTTTCAATATTATTAAATTGCTTAATAAGTTTTTATGTTTAACTGTTTTAGCCTGCTGAATCTAAAAAAGAGGAGTTCCGAAAGTACCTTGAAAGGGCAGGTGTTATGGAAGCACTTACGAAGATACTTGTATCTTTGTACGAAGAACCTGAGAAACCCGATGATCCGTTAGAGTATCCTTTTGTTAAAACATGAAAATATAATGAATATTAACATAATAGCTGATAGCATTATTAACAAATAATGTTTTATATATAACAAATATTTCCTTAATCATAATGATAGATACGTTCGCCAAAGAATTGGTAATATCACAGAAAGTGACCTGGAAATGGAATCGTTAAGGAAAGAATTGGAAGATGCAAAATCTAAGATTGTTGAACTGAAGACAAAATTGTTGAAGTATGAACCAGATGACGACGCAGAATAATTAAATTATAAAGTTTTAAAGCATAACTCAACGCTAGTCCCTACTGGACACTAACTTTTTGTAAAAGTGGACAAATTTTGTGCCTTACTATAGAAATAGTAATCTTTTTGATGATATTTTAGGACATAAGATAAATTAAGTTCTGTTTTACACATTCCGTTAATCATAATTCGATTTTCAATTTTTACGGTCATAAAAGAATAGCCAATTGGTTCTACAGCAAATTTTAATGTATATCTACAAATAAATGACGTAGTTTGTAATGGAAGTACAAAAGAAGAACATGTTAAAATAGAAAATAATAATTCAACTAAAATTTTGTTTGATGTGATATTTGTATAAGTGTTGTGTATTTTTTTTTTTTATACCGGTTGTGTATATTTTCATCGTGTGAGTATCAAAACTAGTTTAAGCTGAAATATTGTGTAGATATTATGGAAGACTTTATTATAAGTCTATGAAACAACATGTTAAGTTAGAATTCAAATGTATTTGTGACAATATACATAAATATTGGTGTAACTAGCTTATAACCTAAACGTGTTTGAGTCCTTTATTCCATTGACATTCTCTGACAGAGGTTTTCATTTACAGGCGCTTTTCTTGACAATGTAAGTAACCTACAGTTAAAAAAAAAGAGATAACATTACAAAATTATAAATATCGTAACATGGATTTACATAACATCTCTGGATTTAAAAATAATTACTTTTTAGGTTTTAGGCAATCGTTGCAAATTAGATTCATAACAAAAAGAAATATTTATGTTGCTTTACTCGTGGTCGCTTGTCTGCGCTTCACTTCCCAATTATGAATGCGAGCCATATTTACTTCTGTTGTCGTAAATTGATCTCTGACAAAGTCTAAATCATGTTCCACGTAGCCCAAATTTCTTTTTGCTGCCTCAATGTTCTTTGTTAACATTTCTTGTGCGTCATCGAGAGTGTATTCTAACATTATATTCGCTCCTAACCATAAACACACTTTGTCAGTAGGTGGAATAACAGCTTTTGCATAAACCTGTTCTGACAAAAGAAACTGCGTTTCTAAATCTTTGCTGTTGTTCTTCTCTAATTGTAGTTTTTTAATCATTTCCAGTGCTCGCTCTAGATCAGGAATCTGTGCTTTCAACCGTCTCCTCTTGTTAACCAAGTTGTATTCCATGAATTTATATTTACTATGGTTCTCATCCAACATCTGCAGTACTTTGTCTGCTGATTTATTTTCCGGTTTTGCCATAAAAGCGTCGACATCGTCCTGTGATATGAAAAATTACATATGAAATGACGCGTTCAGTTTCAGTTCAGAGAATTCAAATATCATGGTGTCTATTTCTTTTGTAACCATATAAGGTTCGCCGTGTCAAAAAAGGTGTAAATAGTTACAATATTTTGTGAAGTAACATTGAAAAACTAAAATATCTCTTTTACGAAATACAATGCTAAGTAAGTGTTACTAAAATTAATCCTGCATTTCTTTTTGAAAGAAATTTTTATCGGAAGCCATAAGGATTGCCACTCCATAAAAACATTCATTATAACAAAATGAAATTTGAATATATAAGAATTCCATCATAATAATAATTTTATAGTAAAACCTAATAAGAATCATTAGTTATTATATTACACTTACTACAAAATCTGCCTCCGGTATTCCGGCGTATGACTTTTTCTCTTTATCCAGCCCAACGTCGGCTTTATTGTCACCGTCTTCCATCTTGGATTACTCGAACAAATTCTCACAGCACGACAGCACGTGATCATTTCACATGGTCGTTTCTGTAATTCAAAAAAATGTCCAATTTTGTTATAATTTCAATATGCATATGTATATTTAAATATTTCCGTTCGTATCCATTTAAGATATATATAAGTTGGCTTAAAAACAAAAGTCAAATGTAGTTTTATTTTACAGTTTTATGTAAATTTATTTGTAACGCGATGTAGGGAGTTTGTTGCTAGTGCGCCATTCCCCTAGGCCGCGCCTAGGGAAAGCGCATACATGGAGTTTGTCTTCCTGCTCCCACGTCTGGGAGAAGGATGAAAGTTCTATTCTAAATTGTTGAGAAGTTGTGAAGCTTCGTCATTGGTCAACAGGGGAACTACCCATTTCCTCAGCGAGCCTGAAGGTAGTGTCCTCCAGCGGTAAACTACAGTAATACCAAAGTGGAGATTCTGATAATACTATTCAATCTATATATTATTAATTCTATGATTCTACACAGACCAATTCTATGTATGCATTGAATAAATAAAATGAACACCTGCTTACAATAGATAACTTAGTAGTGACAAAAAATTACAATGTAATATTTCTTTTTATTGCGAATTACAATTGACAAAAATTAATAGGTCTAATTTAAAACGGTAAAAATATTAGAAAAATTTAAAGATACTGTTATATTATTTTCGACTTATTAAACATGCATATTAAGAAAGGGAATAAATTTCTATTTCACTCTAATTTGTTGTAATTCCAATAAAAAATTTTCATTTTGCATACAGATCCGCAGTTCAATTATATATAAGAGACCTTTAACAAAAGTCCTCTATTTACAAAGAAGTTTGGTATAATTAATTGTATCCGTAGTAACCATGTTTTCTTTCTTCGAAGTTCAAAATATTCTGGCTTTCTAAAATCGGTCCTTCGCCCTTCGTTTCCAATGTACATGTACGGTCCAATCTAAATTAACCGTCCACCCGCACCCCGCATATTCGAGCATCGCACACGGACGGACAAACTGACATTACATTTACGATTGACGCGGGGCGCATTCCTCCTCTTTGATACACTTTATTGGCCTAATAGAGCCGAATTGTTGCCGTATCGTGTAAAGCAGGGTAAGCCCTGTACTATCCGTCTAGACGTCTTATAGAAAAGATTGTCCCTTTGTAAGGTGATTACGTTGTATGCAAAACAAACAACAAACCACGAGCACGTGTTAATTCACGTTTCCTGTTCACCGCACCTCGGAACATCGTTTTTCTAATTAACCAACAAATCCATCTATAGATGTAACAAAACAATTACCATATCATTAAAATTTCTACCTTCTTTTATTCCTAAACGAGTCGCGTTTACACGTTGTATAATTATGCGTGATTCTCTTATGAGAGTACAGTTTATTATGAAACTCTTAACACCGAGTAACTTATATAACTACTGAATCTTGTCATGTTAGATGATCCACTTACGCAATTAATTACGAAATTAACAATTATATTCGTGAACAATATACTTGTACCTAGACATTGGTACTATAAAAATATAAATGATGTGCAAAATCTGTATTTTTTAAATTTCTTTTTGAGGTTTTTGATTTTATACCACCAGGATGTTCTACTTAAAAATCTGAATTAATTTCAGTATGTGTATGAGGGTATTTGACGTCTGTTGGATTTTTTTCAGAATTTTCGCATATGTAGGAAAAATAGGCCACTAATTTTTCCCAATGACTACCCTCCCGGTCGAGATATAGGATTCTACACAACACGGTTTTTCTCGATGTCCTATTGAATGGTCCATTAGCCTTTTAATTTTGTGCAATTTATTTCGTTTATTCTGTTTTTTATAAGGTAAACTATTTTCATTATTAATTAAAAAAATTCAATTGTATTCGTATTTTTAATCCATATCGTGATTTTTGCAAATACTTAATATACTCAATCCTCTTACAATACTGTACTCTGAAAACACGGTCTCGACATAAAACGGTGCAAAAATTGCGACAACCCTCCTACTATATATGCTTGTATGTAACTTGGTTTCCATAAAGTGCGATTTAATAGACATTGATAACCCTCACACAACCCTCCGCAATCCCCTGATTACTTCTAAGTTTCGCTTAACCCGGTTTCGATACAACACGAAATGAATTAACTGTGTTATAGTGTACTGTTACTCGCAAATAGCTTAGTTATTGAACTTTAAGTATTAGAGTCTTAAAATATTGAAGACACATTTTGTATACATTCTCTTAAATTTCATAGACCTCCTGAATTTCGAATCCGCAAACTTTTTAATCACTAATTCCCCATTTCGATAATTTGCTAGAACATCCATAGTCAGAGTTGGGCAAAATTGTCATCTATAAATAAAAATTTCGGATAACGAATAAAAAATTTTTATTCATCATTCGATGGTTCGAATATAAAAAGTATCTTTATTCGACGAGCATCGAATAAATAATTATATTCGACGAGCATCGAATAAATAATTATACTCGACGAGAATTTATCCCATGTATAAAGATAATTTTTTTTATACGAAGTCGCTTTATTCGAATAATTTTTTCATCTTTTATTTGGAGACTTCGAATAAATCTTTCCATAACTACTGCCAACTCTGATAAACCCGAACCATCGAATAACGAATAAAAATTTTTTAATTTTTTATTCGTTAGTCGAAATTTTTACTTAGATGAAAATTTTGCCCAACTCTGTCCATATAGTATACATAGCTGGCAATTGCTCGAATCAGCTCGGCCGCTGATTCGAACGTAGTGCCAAAATCACGGTCTCTTCGTCTTGTCGAGACGAAGCGGCTGCAATCGCGGCGCGATGTAAGTCCGGTCCGCATTCAGATGGAGAATACCGTCAACTTTCTCGTTCAGCACGAGCGTAGAATTAGCCGGCTAGTACAGATTAAGGATGTAACGTTTGTTGTAGGCGCATAGATCACGATGATGACCCGTAACGAGTACGTGTCGAGCGACAGGGCGATCATATGGGTACGGGGTACACCAAACAGGAGTGATCCAAGTGAGCGAGTGACTGAGTGAGTTGGAGGTCGGAGGAGTATATTGGCCATTTCCGCAGGAAGCCCTAGGTAACCTGTAACCGCCATTGAGGTTGGAACTAACGTGCCACAGATCGCTGTCGTTTCATAACAAGCCGTTCTGAATTCGCCTGCCCGTAGTCCCGGCGCGTTAATCGATTGATCTTTGCTTTTCTGCGTGGAAACGGTAACATCATTGCTCAAACTAGAAAAACTAATTGCTAAGCTGGGTTAATTTTTTCCCCCCAGCTTTAGCTAAACTCTCTTCGGCATATGAATGTTATTAAATTCTTATAATGTATTCAATATTGGCGTTTGTCAATCACTGTCGTTGGGTCTTGGACAGTCGGAACTCGGCGTTCGTAGATCAACGCTAGAACATACAATATAATCAGATGGGGAATTACACACGAATGAAAGTTTAAACTTAGATTTTTCGATATTCCTTCACAAAATTATTACGATTATATTGGGCTGCTTTTTCTGAAGAAAATGAGTCCAAACTCGAGGGTAATCGAACAATTTTTATTGATACGTAATGTTATGATAAAAATTATAATCTTATTAAAGATAGTCCAAATGATGTCGTGTTTGTACTCATTTTCATCGGGATGATCTCTACAACTCATTCGTATTAAATATATTATTCGTATTATAAACATATGAAAGTTGAAATTGTCAATAATGCTTGATTCCCCAGGTGCTTGCAATGTAAGTATGTATGCTGTTGGTCGGTCGCTGTCGCTGGTCTTTCATGTTCAGCGCTCGTCGGGCCTCGTCGCCGTTTATTCGAGCTGGCAAAAATTATTCGAAGATTTATTCGAAGGCTTCGAATAAAAGCTGAAAGATAAAAGATGAAAAAATTATTCGAAGGTCGAATAAATCCGCTTCGAATAAAAAAAATTATCTTTATTCGTTGGATAAATTCTCGTCGAATAAAATTATTTTAAAGATAAAGTATCTTTTATTCGAATCGTTATTTAAATAATTTTTTATCTAAATAATGCCCAACTCTGCTGTATTATATAGCGATCAAGCAAGAAACCGTCCAATAATATCACCTACGCTGCGCCGCCTCCAGTCACACGTATTGTCCCCATTGGCGGAATCGATCACATCCACAAGTCCACCGCGTGACAGAGGTCGCCGAAGAGAAGCATCGCACCAGAGTGAGCTGACGCGATAGAGAGCGACGACTCATTAGCGTACTAACTATATTACCCAATGTCCAATACCAATTGTCCATTTACATAATCAACATGCGATCCTCGGAGATTTTGATATTCTGAAGATGATTGCGAAAGTCACTTCACCTCGTTCATAGTTTTTGAGATAAGGTTGCATTGTAATTTCATTTATGCAAAAGGAAACCGAAAAATCTACTTTGATGCAACGTGACCGCTAGCATTTAAAATTGAGGATTAGGTGGAGCTAATAGCTAAATCCCCTTGCCCCTGTGTTGGTTAGTTTGCTGGTGCTCTGCACGATAAATAATAATTACAGTTTTTCTTAAACTTCGATTGCCGGGGTGGGGTGATGATTATTTGACTATAGTTATTATTAGACTATTAGATTATAAAAACGAGTAAGTGCAATTTAAAACAGTTAGAAGATTAAAAGAGTTTAAGAGTCTTAATATATTATTTTTACTACATTAAAATTATTAGTGGAAACTATAAATTTAAATTCAGCTCCTGTGTCTTTCAATTGATGCACAAACTTTTTATCTTGCCTAAAGATCCAGAGTCTAGTTATTATAAATAAAATTTCTAAAACTTCCATGTACGAGTTAATTGTTGGCTTGAATGTTTAAGTTTGAAGAAAATATGAAATTTTTGCAACGAAAAATGACTATGAACACTAAATGAATTTTGAGGTTGATATTCTTACGACGAATTGGTAAAGTGCAAAAGGAGGCACGAGAGTAATAATTTATTAAACGCTGTATTGTTTTACGATATTCGTTAAATACACGTAACGTGCAGGGTGTAAAGAAATGTTTGGTCTTGGCTACCATAGGCGTATTCTACATCTTCGGATCGATGAAGATCTGTTAAAAAAAAGTTGCCGAAAAATTGTCCTTGAACTTGAATGTCAAGGTCAAATATTTTTTTAATTGCATGATGCTCAGAATACAATGCGATAAAAAATTTGACCTTAAAATTCAAGATCAAGGTCAATTTTGCGGCAACTTTTTTTCACAGATCTTCATCGATCCGAAGATGTAGAATACGTCTATGGCAGCCAAGATCAAACATTTCTTTACACCCTGTACGTTGAGAATTCCGACAGTTTCTTGGACTGGGCGAAGAAGAGTTCTAGTATTAGTACTACACACAACGAAACCGAATCCAGGGAAGAGTAAAATTTTATTTTCAAATCATTCCGATATGTTTACGTCGTTATCTGTACTCATCAGAAAGCCCTGCTCTCGCGTATGATGAATGGTACATATATAGAGGTGTCTCGAAGAGGGGACGGTAACGCGAAGGTAAACGCGATGCTCCCCTTCGATCCAATAGATATGCGTTCGGAAGAAGAATAGATTTCGTTCGGGTCATCCTGAAGAATGAGTCGAAGCGTGGCTCCGCGACTGACAATGGTACCACGAATAATAGCGAGTGTCTCTTGTCCTCCGCAGATTTAATCTGTCGAAAACGAATCATCCTGCTGACTTGGCCGCGGTTAAAAAGAATTGACAAAAACACCCTTTCTGGTAAATAAACATTGTGGTTTTATTCGCTGAAGAATCTAGCAAGCAAGTAATAGACAAGATTTAATCTGTCGAAACGAATCATCCTGCTGACTTGGCCGCGGTTAAAAAGATTTGAAAAAAAACACCCTTTCTGGTAAATAAACATTGTAGTTTTATTCGCTGAAGAATCTAGCAAGAAAGTATAATTGACAAGGAGCAGAAATTTTTCATTTTCATTCTCTTCCTCTTTTTCGTTGGGCAGCAAGAACCTGTTTCAAGTTGACATTGCCATCCTTTTTTTTTGGACGTACTGTCAATAAAGCTACGTCCGTTTCCCGGTGGTGTCAAAAGATGCGTGTGTACAGAAATTTTTAGAGACGATGCGTTTTTCCTCGAAACCTCGATCTTGGGAGTATTTGTTTGAAGCTCCGCGTCGAATTTGCTTTGTACCGACTGTATCGCGCCGCTTAACGCGAGAGAAGAAGAGGGTGGTTGACTTAATGAAGCGTTCTTCAGCCGTGGTGTCATCTCAATTCAGTTTGCGTTATGTGTCGTTTCTTCGTATTAACGTTAAAAATTTCATTTCATTTCGAGATTAGTTGCGAGCATTTTTTGTTGTTGCATGTATCGTGTCAAAAAATGTACACATATACGGATACGCCCCTAGTATTGGATAAATATCTTTTTCAAATATTGAAAAAATATTTTTTAAGTCACATATTTTTATATGAAATAAATATTGGATCTAAATATTGTATACATGTAGAAGAAATGTAAATTGAATGTTTAGAAAATATAAGCAAAATATTCAGAAAATATGAACTAGATATTTAAAAAATATAATTTAAATATTTAAAAAATGTGAAACCAATATTCGAGAAATATAAATTCAATATTTAAATAACATTCAATAAAATCTTCGAATTTAAAAAAAAGTTATAACAAAAATTAGAAACTATCAATATATATATGTATGTATGATGGTTAAAAAAAACTTATTCACTGCGTCAATTAAATGCGCTAAAAAGTAAAAAATAAATTCTTTTCTATTACACACAGATATGCTTCAACGACTACGAATAACACTTATTGGTTACTCAATAAGTATCATATTAAATATATTGCAATTTTTTCTGAAGCGGTGCAAAATTAAAAATATGGATCTCCAGTACCAATTGTAAATATGTAATATGTACCTACTGACTCTGGATAAAAAAGCATAAGTATGCTTCTGTAACATCTTCTGATGCTGAGAGAACATTTACAGCATATAAATTAATTTTATCTGATGAAAGGCACAGCAGTTGAAAACATAGAACAATTACATATTTTAATGCAAATTGCAAGTAGTGATAAACACAATAAACTTTGTTTATATATTGCATATATATTTTGCGTATATTTTACAATTTTGCATATATTTTTCATATTTGTATAAGCATCCGCAGTCTGCTGAGATTGTGCTCAATGAACGTACTTATAATAATTTTATAGGTTAATTTATTATAAGAAATGTTAGGAGTTATTTACTTTTAACCCTTAGCACTGGAACAGCGACTCTGAGGTACCACTAAAAATTGCTATCCCATTCTTAAAAATATTGTTTACATTAAATTTGTTCATACTTAATAATTTACTACACATTTATATATTATATCAGTTTCATATAGAAATATCCAGGAATGGTAAAATGTTTCGTTTTTGAGTGAAAATAGCTCCAAGTGCAAAGGGTTAAGGAATTGGGGCTAATTAAGGGTTAAGGGCCAGAAAAAAGGCATATTTATCCAACCTCAATTTTCAGATGTAGGTGGTGAAAATGCTGAAAACCGTCTCGTCGAATTACAGTTTCGCAAAAGATCGGATGGCTGTTTAATTTGTGGCACGATCTAAACCTGTTTGAACGGCACCGGTAACGTGGACAGTCGATTCAAACGGCACGTGCGAATGTATGAATGAAAGTTTACGAGGATAGTAAGAACAGGTCAATCTGCCAATTGACCAATGGTTGGTCGGCCCTGCACGAACAGAAGGTTCGGATCGCTTCTCCCTTCTGTTCGTCTTCTTTTCGCCGACTACGGGCGAGGCGAGGCGAGGCAAGTCGAGGCGTGGCGGGACGGGACGAGGCAGAGCGAGGCAAGGCTCACGCGGACGCTTCCAAGTTCCAACCGAGTACCTACCACCACCGCAGGCCGTAGGGAATTGGTCAAGCAGAGTGCAACAGATAAGGGTGGTCGTTGGTGGGGGATAGTTGACTCTGTAGTGGCTATTTGGAGTCAGTTGCTCTTATGCTTGCCAGACATTAACAACCACGCACGCCGGGCTATTGCTGCGCGAGTCTCGTGACTCAAACGTCACAGGTGATTCGAAGGACTTTCGAATTTGTTCTTCCGTTACCCCGCGCGGACAAAGGACACGCTCGTTGAACGATTTCGTGGCCGACGTAGATACGATCGAACGAACAAGTGGTGAACTGGAGCTTTTGTTGATTTTACTGACACCCCCTTGCGTCCGTGGATTATTTCAGTGACAATAACAGCGAGAAAGTTGTCGGTGCGATTCGACCAGTAATTTTTGGTTAAAAGAAATTAGTGATACGGAGGATGTGATAGTTGGTGAACGAGCAGAATCGAAGATCATCGACAAAATTTATAATCGTTAGCACGGATGAATGAGTACAAGAATTCACAGCAGTACAAAATAAATTACCTGGACCATCACGAAAGATTTCGAAATATTTTTATATAGCCATCTTCACAGATCGTTGCGAATCTTCTTTAAGAAGTGTCTCCTTGTAATAATCGACGGAAGAAGGCAATCTAGTTCGTCTGACCATTGATGTGACCGTTTAGTGTGTGATTTTGCGAGTGCCCGTGATCCAAGTATATACACTGTTTTCTTGCGAAGATCAAGCCCGAAGATCGATCTGCAAGAATGTGGAACAGGGACATCCAGCCTGTGTTCTGAAGTCTTCTTCGAAGCGGCGAGGGCTATTCTGACTGAAAGAACAATGACGATCGACAGTTAAATTGATTCCGGAATAATTCCGTGGACGGTGATCGAGGGTTGGTTCCTGGGGGGGTTGTGGATATTATGTTAGCAACGGGACTATGTGTATTTCTGAAGGTGCTGGCGTTGGCGGGAAGCGTTTCGGCGCTTCTGCCAGATGACTACGAAGATCGGGTTGCTCCTGTCAATTTGCAAGAGGAATGCGCCTCCAAATGTCCCGATCTCGACTTGAATCAGGTATGTTTTTCAATAAATCATAGGATCTCTAAGAAGATTGAATTTTGTTGGTAAAGTTGCAGAATAAAGTCATAATTCAAATATAGAAATGAACGTCATTAAAGAAGATTTCTTCATAGATACAACACATTCATTTCTCCGATTGTTTGTTGATACATTTCACAAATGTCTAGCAAACAATTGCGTCTGGCACACGAAATCTGTGGGTTATCTACAACAAACGGAAAAAAAGTGATATCTCTTGAACTGGATAAATGAGTAAATATTCTTGAATATCTGCAGTTTATTTAACACATCTGACACTGATTGGGAAAAGCTTCTCGTTTTGCAGTATGCAATCGTATCGTATGAGAGATCGGGAGGATTTCCTCAATTTAGGATTTGACTACCACCCCTAATCCAAATCGTGAATATGTTGAATGAATTATTTCAGCGTAGAAAATTTTGGAGTAACAGTTGATGACACTTCAGAAACATTAATAAAATGACGAATTCTACTGGTTTTTCATCAAATATAAAATAATTAACTGTCTGCCTCTATGTGAAAATTATAATAAAAGCATGACAAAGCGTTAGAATACTTCTTCATATTTCTAACGATGAAGATGTCAATAGAAATTGTCACAAAATGCTCTAAATGCATGGGGATGATGCTCATTCTGTACATTATAATGAAACAAATATATTAAGTTTTATATTAATATTTTCTTTATACATATATGAGTTTTGTCATTGCTTTAGCTTTCGTCGTTAATGGAAATATTTTCCACATTGAAAATATAAACACTTGAATTTGTCGATCGAATAATGTTAACCAGGGGTAGTATACGTCGTCGTACGGTGGTCGATTTTTCGAAAAAGTGGGACAGAAGTCAGTATGACTTTGAAAATTTAGTTTATTCGAGTACAATGGAATTGAATACGCTTGTTAAACATTGTAGGTAGATGTATCATTCTTGACAAGATCATGATGGGTTTTTGCAATGAAAATCCCATCAGGTCTGTTATAACGGACAACAACAAATACATGAAGATCATGTGAAACAGATTTTCCATGCTCACACTCTTCGAAAATTGAATTTTACTGTCTCGAAGGTGTATTTTTAAAATTCTATTTATTTTATTTTATCTATACGAAGTCGAGTGTATTGATTCATACTACATTTGAGCATTGTTAAAGACAAATACATTTAGTAATGTAGGAATTATTTTAAATTATAGTGCAGCAATTTTTAGAGGTGCCTCAGAGGGGACAGTAGAGTGCAAACGGTGAAAATTGAAATAATCTCGAATCATTTGAATTTTCTTGGTTATAAAATTCAATCGAAAGAAAATTAATAGACACGCGTATTAAATATGTTGTCCTACAATATCGTGTCAGACTCGTGACGAACATTCTGAACAGAGTCTAATAAATATGTATGTTATTAATTACCTTTAAATCGAGATGAAATTCTTCAATAGATATAAATTTTCTCTTTTTTTTAGGAAATTGCGAACTACAAAAAAGTTCTAATCAACGAAACCGTAAAATAAATCGAAGGGCACGGGGTTAATGAATCAAATTTCAATTTCTAGAATAATTTTCTTTCTTTTTGCCCCAGTTTTTGTATTTATACCGACCAGTGAGCGTCGCTTGCGAAAAATGCATACTACCCAGCGCGCACTATTCTAGCGGTCGGAATGCGTTAACAAGGTGGTAGATTAAGCCGGCCAGATGTTCGTTAACGAATCCAGTGACACGAAATTCGGATTTAGGCCGAACAAATCGAAAAATTCAAGGCAGTTTTATCAGGATCGTTTTCATGGGCTTTATCATTGTTCGCGATTAGTGGCCATGTCATTATACTGTCGTATTATGAAAGTGGCGTTGGATAAAAGTTGGCAAGATTATTGCGTGGCCGGTAGTGCAAAAAAAAAAGAGCGAGAGAGCGCGAGCCGGTTGCTAAATTGTCCGTGAAATAGCGCGGCATTTTTTGCATTTGTGTTTTCCTCGTAGAGCATCGCGAACTCCGACATTGTTTACGGCAATAAATAATCGTAATCGTCGGAAAATTTGCTTATCGCCGTGATTTCATTCCCGAAGAGGTCAATATTGCTGCGAGAGATTTAACGTGGCATCGAAACGAAATGGATCAGAATATATACATATATTGACGATAATCGCGCGTGCTGTTCGATAGCCTCTCCTGCGAGAACTATCGATTACTTACGTTTGTTGTTTCAATTTGTGCCTGGCTATCTGCGTGTTCCATTTGTCATTCCTGTAACGACCTCTACAGTCTTTGTCGTCGAATTTCGGAACGAAGAAACACCACGTCCAGAACAACCAGAACAACCAGTCGAGGCACTGGGTTCCACGATGTCTTATCTGGCACGATTGAAGGTTAAATTTGTGTTCTTCGGATCATTTTAAATAAAACACTGTATATGTTATAGGTACCAAATCGGCCTGGTTTAGCCGGTAAAGTAGATTTCCTATTTTTAATAAACCTGCAAATATCTCGGAAACTATGCGAGATATGGCAAAATATATACAGACCTGTTTTGTAGGAAATTGAATTTCCTATAAGAAACATTAAAATGACGTTAAAATTCCGGTTTTCACGAAAAATATTCACTGGAGACCTAACCCAGACCTAATACATCAATAATATTAACTGCTAATTGAGTTTTAATACATAGACATTTCTTGAGTCTCGTATAAGCAGTTGTGTGGAGCCTTTACGTTCCCCCGACCATAATTTCGGGGGGGGGGGAGACAGTTGATCTGCAACTTCACCGAAATATAAATGTACTCGGAAACTGCGCAGCTGAGAAAAAAATGTCATACGACATAAATTGTTGGAAATTTAATTTTCTACAAAAAAGGTCTCTTTATATTTTGCCATATTTCGCATATTTACCGAGATATCTGCAGATTTACAAAAAACAGGAAATCTACTTTACCGGCTAAACCAGGCCCATTCGATACCTGTTGCATATACATTTTTTTCTTAAAATAACTCCAAGAACACGAATTTAACCTCTAAACAAGCGGCCACGGAAATCGTAATCTTTCGTCTTGTCTCACGAATGATGTAATTATATATTCATTGGTGAAAAGAAAGAATGTCCACCGATTTGGTTGGAATCGCGAGAAGCGTTCTCGGGAGCGAGGCGCGCATAGCACAAAAATGGCTCCACACGAAGGACGTATCAATTTAAGTCCACTCTCCATCCCGCCTGTACCATTCATTAATTAACTTAACTACACGACGGCGCATCATCGCAGTCCATAAGCATGGTCTCGAGGATGAACGAAGAGTTGTAACGGATACAGGGGCATCTGATAATTTTTTTTTTCCTTCACAAAGTTTCTGCTAAATCGTTAAAAAAAAAGGAGGAATGTCCTTTCTGCGATTGGCGTCGGAGCCGTTTGAAATTAAGAGGCGAAATTGAACGGTTGAAAGGACCGTTTAGATGTTCGCCAATGCTCGCGTATTTTTTTTTCCTCTTCTTCCTTCGGCTCTCACGGACGGTGAATGAAGAGACTGAAAGGATGCATCAGGAAAGATGAACGGAACAAAAGGCGGTCTGAAGAAATGATTAAACCGATCCTTTCGTGGAGAGTTAAATTGATAATTGGTAGCAATTTCGTTCGTGCCAATTGCCGAAGACACTGATTACCAGCTTCTTACGTCGCGTTTGTTCACACGCGCCGCGGGAACGTTATTGCCGCGTTAATAGAATTCCACGAGGCCTGTCGAAAAAGAAAAAAAAAGAAAAAAACAGCAACGAAATCGATCATTTTCAATTTCAACTAGGGAAGCTAGCTTTATCGGCCGATTATATCCGACGGGAGAGGTTTCCTTCTGTGCATTTCAATTAAACGGGAGGTCAGATAAAGGGAGCCACGGTCCAGAAATCAACGTTCTCGCCTTCTTATCTTCCCTTGGAAGAACTTTCTTC
Organism: Lasioglossum lativentre; assembly: GCA_916610255.1. Classification (NCBI taxonomy): domain Eukaryota; kingdom Metazoa; phylum Arthropoda; class Insecta; order Hymenoptera; family Halictidae; genus Lasioglossum; species Lasioglossum lativentre. Next base: position 16,191,287 of record OU744357.1, on the reverse strand, counting down.
CATATTTGGTTTCTCGTCGCACTTCACCGTTTCGAAATCCCATCGCAGCTGACAAAAAGTTTGTGTCAAAACGGCATCGTGTAAAGAGTTCAGATAAGCGAATGACAGGGGAAAGTGGGAGTTGAAAAAGCACTGGTCGATTTATAATGTGTGTCGCCGAATGAAAATTCGTGTTTACGGCACACGTACTGTCCGTACGCCACAAGATGTCCCTCGAGACGGCTAACAAGGGAACATATTCAGTTGATACACGCCATTTTGATGAAACTTGTGTGAGATATAGTTCTTTGAAAAATATTTAACACGTATTTCTTTTATCGGCAACCATCCACTCTGAGGGGGTGAAAACAGCCCTCGAAGTCAGGGGTCAAAACCACATTTTTTGAGAAAAAAAAAGTTTGTTAAAAAATTCTTGCGCGACTACATTTCCCATTGAAAGACACACCATTTAAAAAAAATTCAAATTTTTTCAACCTCTGGTTTCCGAGATATCTCAAAAAATATGGCTTGACTCCCAACTTTGAGGGCTGTTTTCACCCCTTCAAAGTGGATGGTTGCGGATAATAAAAATACGTGTCAAATATTTTTCAAAGAATTATAGCTCACATTAGTTTCATGTGAGGGGCAAAGGGGGTCCTCGCTCGCAGCCAATGGTTATGCTTTGACGTCACACGCTTTAGCCAATAATTCGGCAAGAACCGAAAGTTCGCGTGGAATGACCGAATCGGACGGTTTGTTGTCGCTTTCCTGCCAGGAGACTTCTTGCGGCGTACGAACAGTAGTAGGCGCACATGGGCGCACATGCGGCGCCCGTGTTATTTACCAAACACGAGTAACAGTCTAGTCTCGTTATCGTATCTCGAGGTGATGCCTAGGATGACCTTACTACGACGCTTGCATAATCGCGATCGCGAGCTTCCTAAACTGAGCTCCGAGGCTGCTTTACGAATTCGTCCCTGGCGATAATTTATCGTACTTTGGCATGAAACGATCCAACGTCGGTTCGACAATCGCTATTGTTATTGGTAAAAATGGCGAGGCGGCTCGAAGCGTTGTCGCATGCGCACCGATTAGATCCTCCGCCCGCCTAACGCTTCCGCAGTTAGCGGAGGCTGGAATTCCTCAATTTCGTCGACGCCGTTGAGTTTTTCACTTTAATTGAAAAATAATTACTTAAACGCTGCAAGTAATGGATCCCCACCCACGCATTAACCTACATACGATTTCATTCGCTTGAGAGCGAGCAATACAGGGCAATCCGAAATTCTTAAAAAGTAAGGTCATCATCGATTGCTTTGCGAAGGATCTACAGTGACTCCCTTTAAAAGATGTTCTGGAGGTATAATATAAAAACGCAACAAAATTTTTGAAAATTTGACAAGATATAATTCTTACTAAATTAACGCAATTACCAAAGTTTGGGTTCGATTCACTGCACCGTTTAAGAATTATAGCAACTTAAAGTTTGCACATTTTAACACGACTTCTTATGGAGAATTCATAAAATTCCACTTCAAACCCTATTTAAACCTTGAAAAAACGCAACTAGAAACTCCAGTTTTTTTTTATATATGTATATATAGTAAAAATTATGTAATTAATTATGTTGAAAATTTAGTAGGATTCAATAAACAATTGCAGAGCAAAAAATTATAAACTGTTACAAAACGTCAAATTTATCGTGTTGTCATCTCAATAATAACCATGAACCATGACATTAAGCAACACTTTAGCTTTATTTTCATATTTTTTTTATTACATTAAATTACAAAAGTTGTGTAACATTATGTAACTCCATGTCAAGCAAAACCATGGTAATATAAAAAATTGTTGTATTAACTTGAGCAACAATAGGTCTTAATTCGCTGAATTTTTATAAATGTGTAAAGTTGATTTTTTCAGCGAAAAAGATATTTTTGCTTGTAACTTTCAATTTACTCATTTTTCGAAATTATTAAAAAATGTAGGCACGCATAAAAAGGTTGTGAACTGATTGTTCTAAATTCTCAGAAATATCCAAGTCGTATGGTCTAATATTAGAAAAGTTATCGCCTTTTTAGGAATGTCCGAATATTAATGAGAGTTGATCTTATCTGACAAATATAGAAGTTTCCGCGTTTAGTCAAGCATACAGTTCATGGAAAATCATCCAGAAGTTTCGAGGGATCTTTTGGAAAACAGATTTTTATCCTATAATTATTGAAATTATAAAGATACTTCAAAATAATGTTTAAAAAGGTGGAGTACTATATTAGTAACAATACTTTTTCCAAGTTCAGAACTATCAATAGTGTTAAGAAATGATATTACGATTGGGTCGAAACGGACCCAAGAAATGTATTATGTGTAAGTACTTGATTTTCAGATCTAATAGAAGCACCCTCCTTTTGCATGTTCATTGTTTTTATATACTACGTAAAATATTTATTGCATTAGTTGGATATTCCATACGTTAACGAAAATATGTTTGTATTATTATGGTTTAACAGTTTCATCTCTATTATTCAACAACGCAATAAAATTTTTTGATTTTTTAACGTCTTATGTTTAATTCACTATGCAAAGTACCTACTGTAACTTTTTGTTACTTTAAGTATGTAGAAGTTCTTCTTTTATAAAAGCTACAATTTTATAATATTCTGGCCTAGTGAGACAAATAAATATTTCTAGTAGTGCACAATAAAAATAGTTTGTTGATCCAATTATAAATCAACGTTAGAATCAAATTCTTGAATTAGAATTGCGATGAATAAATTTTATCTGGAATGAACAATTATTATTATTTATTGGGCAACCTTTTGGATCACGAAACTCCCCTAGGTTTCGAAGATTGCGGGCCCTACTGTGAGAGGATGTAACTGACACCTGCAGGTATTCGAATCTGGCGGGACAACCTGTGAAAATTCCATACTCGTTGGATACGACACTACGTAGAATCCGCAGGATCTTTCGACGTGCAATATTATATGTGTAGCTGTACACAATGAACTTCCTGCCGGCCACATCCTCTCACCTACAACATGTGCCTCGTGACTTGCTACGGGTTCACCTCGAACTGCATCGATAATCGTGCGAAGTTTGATATCGTCCGGGAAACACCGTGAGATCCGATTTATAGTGAGAAAATCGTAAGCAATTTTATAATTAATTTACAATCTATAAAAAGAGTTTTTTCGTTCAAAAATTGCTCATGTCCAACCTGTTGTAACTTCATGAAAAACGTCGTAGAATGTTCGATCTTGTTTCATTTTAAAGCTTAAATCTTCTACTTTCGAAATCCTTCTTTCGTTTTTCTCAACAAAATTTTTTACACGATAGAATGGGCTGAGAAAGTGTACATAACTTTTCGTTTCGAAAATTTTGCAAATTCAGACGTTAAAAACTTTTGTTAATTAATGAAACCAACGTAGATTTGAAGATTGGAATTTCATCTTTAAAATCACTCCTTGATAATTGTTGAACGATTTTTTTTCAAACATCAAAGTAAAAAGAGTACTCAAAACGAACTAATTTTTGTTGTTAATAGAGAAATGAGATTTATGTTTTAACCTGCTCTATTGGACAATTTAGACTTTTCTGCTACATACTAGATTTTTGGAATACGTTCTAAAATATCCGTAAAATTAACAGTTGTTTAAACACATTCATATATTCAGATTAATTTTGTGTTAAAAATGATCACCACACTATTACTATGGAGGCCCGAGGTATTAAAATGTCATTATTTTTGAAATTATTGTTTTGCATTGTAATACTCCACAAATTCCAGTTAAATTACTTATAAATACATTCTCGAATTTTATGAGCATTTGCTTTAAAGCGACGAATTAATTTGCATTGCATACACTGAGGATGAGTTTGTAAATATAGGAAGTGCGAGTACGAGTGGTAATCAAATATCATAAAGTTGGAGTTAACTTGCATTTCCGAGTGCATATTGAACTCGATCCCATCCCTAGTGATGATTGATGGCGCCTCGAGATAGTTGATTGAATGAACTATGACGAAAACTGATTAAACCGTTCCGATTACAGAGAAAAATTTGCGTTATCTCGGATTTTATTAGAATCGAATCTATCCCAGGCAAGTGAAATCGACGTGAATAAGATATGTCTTTGATGCGCGATAAATCTTTCAATATTTTCTACGCAGGTGAAATTATCGTGAAACCATCTTGGACACGGGTGAATCCCTTCGCGTATTTCAAAATTGAATTCAGACCGCACGCTCGTACGAACGGGTCCTGCCGGTATAGATACGGGTGGGACCCACATCCCTCAAGATTTTGTGGGTCTGGGTGAATATCGCTTTCAAAAGGCGAGGGAACCGAGAGTGACTCTCACGATCCATGATATACAAGAAACAGGATTAATTGATGGATCGATTTGTCAACATTTAAAGCGTTTTATTACCGTTGAAAATCGTCAGGGGCCATGGAGAACCACTGCACAGTGGGGCATTTCCTCTGAAAAGTTAGTAAAAATTATTTTAGCATTATTTTAAGACATAGTATAGCAGGTCATTAGATTGGTCTTGATTTCAGCTACAAGAAAATGTAGTAAAGCATACATAGTGGAACTTAAAAAATTGAGGTGGCCATAATTTTTTATAAAAACATACTTTTTTCTAATTTTATGTATTGAGATTTATAGACGAGTCGGTATCGATTAACTTTTGTTCGAAACATTTTTTTGACAGATCATCGGAAATGCGTAAGAATCGAAATGAAAATAATGGATTTCTCCGATTCGGGAAAAAATAGCTGAATAAAATCAATTTCTATTTATAGTTTAATGTGTCCAGAAGTAAGATGCAAAAAATCAGAGAGGTACGTTTTGGTACTTTCTTTAAAACACTCGAATCAATCAACGTTGATAAACATTTAACATGAACAATTGGAAGGAATCGTTAATGTTCCAAAAACAATTTTGTTGGGTTTGAAAGACCTTATAATACTGAACATAACTTGTAAAAATAAAATTAATCGAGTAAACATTCATACATGTTAAAAATATGCAGTTTAGGCACTCCTTGGAACCTAATCTTTTAAGAATTATACATAAAGCAATGGCTAAACATTAAAAATAAATAAGAAATAAAGAGGTGTTTTGGAGTATAAAAAAGTAATTAATTGTATGTTATATATTAATTTTACTTTATACTAAAGCAAAAAACCATATAATTACTTTACATCCTACATATGTTTTTACCCCCTTTACAATAGATGTAAGAAAATCACTTTTTCAATATCAGTATCTCGACATTTTTCTTCGTCACAAAAATGGTGTACTTTCACGTAATAATTTGCTACAAAGTGCTTCTGTTTATAAACTTGACTGCAGATTATTTGCATATTCAGGAACACGCGAGAAAAGTTTCATTAATTTCGGACAAAATAAAACTGTCGACTTTCGGTCAGCTTTTCATGGGAAATGGTCCACTGTGCCACCGAGAACATATACTTGAAACGTTCGCGAATCGTCGAGAAACGTTTATAGTAGTTGCTCTCGAGCGGTCGAAACCGCAAACAAATCCTGGGAACCAGGGTTTCGGCGCCTTTACATGACGTCAGATCAATTAAAACGCATGCATGTTACGAGCACACGTACACAGAATACGAACAGCGGTGTACATAATAGACAGTGGCAGCTGATGGGTAATTTTTAATTTATCCCGCGGTCTCGAAGGTAATGAACGAAATTAATTGGCGACAGCGTGTCCGAGCGTTTAGACGGTCTCGAGTCTCGACGAGATGTTGGTTCGCCTCGACGATCATCGGTGGAACGTGAAAAGCCTTCCGAGAACGAATGCAAAGTCGGAGAACCGTCTTCTCATTGGATATCATCAAATCGTAATGTTAGAATTGGTAACCACTTATTAGTATAATCGAGTCGGTTCGGAGAAGACGACCGTCCTCGAAGAGTATGCAGCGGTCTTGCGTAGATACCTAGAGGTTGCGCAACGCTTCCAAGACCCGAAGACGCTTTTCCACGGTGAACACTCGGATGAAAAACGCTTCCTGTTCACCAGGCTAACGAATGCAAACAGACCAGCGCCAGGCGATGTGTATCTTTTTAATTCATCGCGTAACGCGAGAATAATTGGTGCGGCTCGCTGACGAACGCGAGATGTTTGCGCGTCGCGTCGCGTCGCGTCGCGTCGCCTCGTCGTCGGCTGTGTTACGATTTAAACGGTCGCAAAGACCGGCCAGGCACCGTTAAGGTGTTTGCCAAAGACAAACCTCAGACTTCAAAGGTAGATGTTCCATCCCAGTGGACACCGTCCGGTGTATATTCAACACCGTGCGACCGTGGCTGATTCAAGACCGCACGGACGAACCTGATACCCTTTGCCTTTAACTTGAACCACCGTAGGACACTAACGCTTTGACGGTGTCGAAGGTCCTCGAGTTTTATTATTTTCCACTATTTTTCACTACTTTACAGATGTCCAAAGAGTTCTCGAACACAAATATGGATAGTCACATGGGAAAAGGACTCTGAAAAATCTTCAGGAGCTAAATATTAATGAAGCTTAATTTTGTGCTAATTAACGGATGAAATTGATTTATTGTAAGATTAAACTGATAACTCAATCTAGTGACGGATAAGTTCCGATTTTATTAGTGAGTCCAACTCGGGTAATTTTCTCATTAATTTTCTCGAGATGAACCATTTTCGAAATGCAGATTGTAATTTAAGTCATTAATTTAAATGATACAAAAACAAATTAAATCTTTTGCTTATTTTGGACTCCAACTTGTATATAATAGAATTAGAAATTAGAATTAGAATGCACGAGACTGTAGAAGGTAGTTCAAGTAATTAATTAAAATTAGATAACAAAAAAATGAAATCTTTTGTTTATTTTGGATTTCCAACTTGTACTTAATAGAATTAGAATAAGTTTATCAAGTTTGGGATCTTACCTTTTGGAGGTTCTGGTATGATAGTTGTTGATCTACATCAAGATTTCTCTGAAAAATTCCTGATGCTCTGTAGGGATCTATTGTTCTCATTTTTAAATTGTTGATCGCAATCTTTCCTGTGTTTCACTGAAAATTACTAGAATTTGGTATGTCTACGCAGACTCCTTTCACTTTGGAAAGTCCGGAAACTTCTTCCGTCATATTGTTGTCTATGTAGTAACGTTTAACAACCTCATCAAGTATCCTAGGTCACACTCAAAGTCATCAAATTTGGAGATGTGGAAAATGAAGGTTTTTTTTACATAAAAATCACGTATAGAAAAAGTTTTAACTAGGAAAAGCAATAATGTAGATAACAAAACAATTTCTTTCCCCTCTTATTTCTTACAATATCGTTAATGTGCTCAGTGGACACGTACTTTACGTTTATGTAAAAGAAAATCTGAATTTTTCTATACCAAATAAACATTTTTCCATTTTTTAATTCTTTAAGATAGAGTAATCACATAAAATTCCAGAAAGTTTGGAAAAATTTCCTACAAATAAAATTGTCATTAAGTTTCAAAGTTCAAAATGTTATCGGTGGATTCTCTTCTAAAAGAAGAGAATCATGTTAATAAATAGAGGAAAAAGTAAACTAATTGAACAAAAGAAAACAATTGTTGATTGAGTATCGTCTCCTATTTTTTATTATCCGTTACCACTGGAAGAATGTTATAGATTTACTTAAAATGATCTATATTTCGGGAGTTATTAACGAAAAACATGGACGGTGGTAGGTACCGCTGAGCGTGGCGTTGGCATTGGCCGAGCCGGAATCCGTCTGCTGTAGCCGCGCCCTGATTGGTCCATGCCTTCCGTTAATAACTCCCGAACAAAGCCGCGGAGATCATTTTCGCAAAGGAAAAAGTTAGCTCAAATGAGCTGAGAAATGACCAGTTGCAAGGAAGTAAAACATTATTGGGACATCCTGTATATGGTCTAAGTTCGTGAGTATCCGAGCATGAAGGGGATGATCAGAAAAATTCAAATATTCAAATACGAAGACGTACGTCGGGGGGTAGTTTATACTTGTTTCATAAGAGACGAACGGGAACTTTCCCTTATCCACTCTTCCAGGAATCCCGTGCATTATAAATGTAAAAAACCGAATGATTGACTGTAAGTATCGGCAACTACGTGACTGGCATCTGAGTGTGATAATGCGCGTAAACCTTGAGAAGGGGTGACGATAAAAATCCGTTGTTGCGTGTTTCGAATTGGAGGGAAAGACAGAGGCCGGTCATTAGACCCAATCATGAACGTCACAACGAGCACCAAAGCGGAGGGGCGCAACAGTTGGTGGACGCTTTCGAGCGTGGCGAAGACGTTGGACATGGCGGAAGGACGTGCGGAAGGACGAGCAGGTACACATTAGACGATTACCGTAGATCGGACAAAACTGTTCTTCACCGGCTGATTTCCGTTCTGTCCTACCTGGCAACGTTGAACAACATCGAACTCCGTTTAGTGGGAACGGAAGCGGCGATAGAGCTGATGCGATGAAACGCAGTGACTGTCGAAAACCAGCTAACAGCGTAATTTTTTTTTTTTGAAAGTCGAGGAAAATTGACGGAATACAATAGAATCGATTATCCGAACTAATTGGGAATTCTCTGGAAAAAGGATGTCGGCATCGATAAAATCAATACTGTTTACACCTCAAATTTTGTATAATTTTTTGTATAATCACATAATTTTGCACAATAATCCAAAATGAAATTATTAGATTACGTTATACAGGGTGAGTTGCGATTAAAGTTTCTGTTGCTATTGGAGCATCAATTAAAAAGATGATGGAGGAAAAATTCCCAAAGGATTATAAATAAATTGCCCAAGGAACAAATGACATGTGAATCATTCCAGCGACAGAAGCAAACATTTTTTCAATTCAAGTGCCAAACTAATGTTTCGTTCGATGCTTGCAAAACTGCACTGTACGTTGACTAATATTTATGTATTATACCACGTGCTTCGTCGCGTTATATATTTACTGCGCATCATAAAAGTACTGCAAAATCTTTGGTGAATGAATATTTTAATACATTTTCAAACGACAAATTCATTTTTACATTTATAAAACTACAATGTTCGAACAACGTAATTTTACGTAAACGTAGCAACTGAAATAAACTGATTGTACATTAACACCAGGAAAAATAAACACTACTCTCGGTCTCTGTATTCCCGAGACCAACAGAGACCACGAACGAATGACGAGTACCCTGATAACAGACGCTGCGGAGACGGTGCAATGTTTTCCCGATAATCGCCTTCCAGCGTGGATGTATCAATTTTACGATGAATTTTTTCTCTTTCTTTTCTCTCTCCACCGTGGCAGCATCTCGTTGCGTGTTCTTTGCCTTTCAACGCGATGCTCGTTTAACTTTGCACCCGATTAATCAAACCGTGCAGACTGCCGCACCATGTGAAACAATAAGTATCCCTGTGACAATACAACTCATTTCTCTATAATTTTCCCAAATTCTCATTAACACCAAACGTACCAAGCATTAAACGTATCTAGTAAATATTGCAATATAAAAATGGTAACACTAAATTTATTGAGATTGTCTGCAATTTTCAATACATATAATAGATTAATATATACTTGGACATATTGCATTATTTTTCATAAATGGATTTTTATAATTCCAATAATTTGACCGTGGTAGGTTTAGGGTGAGATTACGATTTCCGTGACCCCTTGTATAGAGGTTAAATTTCTATTCTTGGGGTTATTTTAAGAAAAAAATGTATATGCAACAGGTATCGAATGGGCCTGGTTTAGCCGATAAAATAGATTTCCTGTTTTTTATAAATCTGCAAATATCTCGGTAACTGTGCGAAATATGGCAAAATATCAAGAGACCTTTTTTGTACAAAATTAAATTTCCAACAATTTATGTCGTATGACATTTTTTTATCAGCTGCGCAGTTTCCGAGTATATTTATATTTCGGTGAAGTTGCAGAACAACTGCCTCCCCCTCGAAATGATGGTCGGGGGAACGTAAAGGCTCCGTTCACAACTGTTTATACGAGACTCAAGAAATGTCTATGTATTAAAATTCAATTAGCAGTTAATATTATTGATGTATTAGGTCTGGGTTATGTCTGGTTAGCTCTACAGTGAATATTTTTCGTGAGAAATGGAATTTTAACATCATTTTAATGTTTTTTTTACAGGAAATTCAATTTCCTACAAAAAAGGTCTGTATATATTTTCCTATATCTCGCATAGTTTCCGAGATATTTGCAGGTTTATAATAAACAGAAAATCTACTTTACAGGCTAAACCAGGCCGATTTGTTACCTATAACATATACAGTTTTTTTCTTAAAATGACCCCAAGAACACTTTGACCTTGAAAGTAGAGGCCACGGAAATCGTAATCGTTTAGTGTTAACTAGACTCCGGATTTGATGCATTCATGACAAAAATGAATTGGTCAAATGCAAAACTTCGAAGACATTAGAAGAATTTAACATAAAAATTTATCATCAAAAACAGTGATATTTCGCGAATTGAAAAATAATTTTTCTGTATACAAGTGGTATTTCAAAAGGCGTGGAATTCATTTCTACGCTTAATAATTTGAACCGATTCTAGAAAAATATGCAAGCGAAATTCTTGATTTTTCGTAGATTTTATTTACTAACCGAGCCGTTAGAAAAAAAATGTGCTTCGAACGGGGGTAACGGTATACGTAACGCACAAGGGGCCGCAGAAAATAAATTGAATCGCTTGCCAGCTTTAAAAGATAGTAAATTGTTTCGTCCGGTTCAATTGACACCCCCGGTGCACCTAGTCTGTCGCGAATGAATCGCCGAATACTTGTGCGGAGTCGCAGATTTCTGGTATCGTTACGTCGTCGCCGTTGTACATACATACATAGAACGTTCGCACCTGTACGTCGCACGCTTCCGGTACACAGGTGTACGTCCGGCTTTTAATGGAACCGTAGGCAAATTGTTAAAAATGTGGAAATAGAAGAGGGGGAGAAGTGGAGGATTCGGTTAGAGGTAGTTCGAGGGAGACGAACACAATTCGTTTGGTAACTAGGGTGTGAAACCATGCGTACACGCATGGGAATTTCGGGAGGCAGCTAGTTCCTATGCACATCTAATTAACCCGGCGATCATGTTTATTCAAGACTTCGACTTGTGTCAGCTGCCCTTCGTTAATTTAAATAAACTGGAAATTCGCGTACGATAGAATGCAATCGACAACCATGAACGACGAAAATATTTCACACGGTTCCTTCGCAATGCACTGAACACGCACCCCGTACAAGATACATATATATTGAAAATCATGATACAACCAACCCCAAAGAGAATATATTATATATGAAACTAAATTTGAACATTTTCCTTCTTTCGATGTGTTGTTCTCAGACTATATGGTTATTCGAACAGTTTATTCTACATGTGAAAATAGATCGGAAGTATGAAACAAATGAAGAAGATTATTCTAAATTTTCTAACTATTTTTCCATGAAGATATTTTGCATTGTCGCTTAGCAAATTAAACCTGTACATAATAAACACTCGGATTTAATTTTCTCGTGAACAGTAGCTCGAATAAAAAGAATTCGTGATGCTTATACTGTCGTACTTGTTTTCATCCGCCTACACCTATTATAAAGTTGAAACTATCGTTGAAAACTAGAATTATTCTTCTTTGACATTGACTGCTCTATCTGTGGATATAATTTAAAACAGTAAAAACATTAAGATAATTTAAGAACGTCCATATATGGTATTTTCAATTTTAAAAAAGTTTTAAAGATAAAACGTTATATGGTTCCTGTGTCTTGTAACTGACGAAGAAAATTTTTATTTTGCATGAATTCTACTCCGAGCTTATTTTTTTGTTAATCTGTACTTTTTGGTTTTCCTTTTCTCCTCCTCCTGTTCAACCCCTCTTACTTTCCCTTTCTGTTACATTCTCCTCAGCTATTCCACCACGTCTTCAGACCTCCTTTCAATAGTCTTGTGCCATCAGTATTCTCCTTTTCAGACATTTTATGTTTTATTAATTCGAACTTCCTTTAACAAAAATTAATTAATTGTCATTTTAAAGTAAAAATATTTTTTTAATAATTATATTATACATGTCTCAACTCTCCAAATTTTTGTCATTGATGTCTTGATTGATTCTCTATTGATTCATATATTAGATCATTAACAACTTTTCTTGCACCCTCTTTAAAATTCTAGGATGTGTATCACTTGAATAAGGGTGTAGTGATCGAAGCGGATGATAAATAAATCCAGTAAATGAACTTTGTAGGGAATAGGCAGAGGAATAGGAAAACGAAAGTCTAAATAGGCGTAATAATTAAGAAGAGCAGTTTAGGGTATTTCATAATTATAATTAGACAGCGGATTTGATGCATTTATGAAAAAAATGAATTAAGACAGTAAAAATATGAGAATAATTTAGAAATACTGTTATTTTCAACCTATTAAACATATTAAGAAAGAAAATAAATTCTTACTACACTCGAGTGTGGTGCAATTTAGGTAGAAAATTATCATTTTGCATAAAGATCGACTGTCTATTCTTAATATACATGTACATTTTATATTACAGTAGATTATATATTATATTATAGGAAGTATACTTAGTATATACAGGAAACAAAGAATGGGAATGAGAGTGATGCATGAGTGAATAGAAGAATGAAAGTTTAAGCTAGAATTGTACTGATTAGGTTTATGTAAAATGTAAACCAAGTCCAATTTCTTAGCCGCGAGGCTGAAATAAAAAAAAAGTATATATTATTATAGTGCTTTATGAATAATAAATAGTATTTGTAAACCCCAAAATGAAAAAAAAGTGTGTCCCTCTTTAAAATTCGCTCTTGCAAAAATTGTTGTATACTTCTACCATCTATATTGAATGCATTATACTAATTTTGTTATATTTACTATACGGCAGAAACTTAAGACTAATAATATCCTCCTCGAATTGCTTTCAGAACCGAACGGACGACTCAATCTCGGAAGGGGGATGCGGTGTGCGATGCAAGATCGATCAGGTGAGCTACTACTATTAATAAACCTTAATTTCTACTCTAAAAGGTACAGATTACTAACTCAGTCTCATACCTGACAACTGTACAACACGTGTGGCCCAAACATAAAGCTCCTCGTTAAGAGATTCCGTATTTCTCTACCGCTCACCGCAGGACACTTCCGGATATGCTGGCACGAATCTTAGCGTGCAGTTCGTAAAAACAAACATAAGCCTGAATCTAATTTACAGAAGTAGTTCCATGCCTTGGACTGTTTTTAGGATGTAATGCTTCCGGAATAGTTTTTGTTGAATCTTTATGTATCATTATAATCCTTCGTAAATGTATTTGCTTGTTAACAAGCCTTGTGAATTATAGTAATTATTAGATTGTAGATCTTTATGCATAATAAAAATTTCGTTACTCAACGAATTCAAATAAACTGGCACTAACACATTAATATTCTTAGATATTTTTAACATGTCTACTGCTTTAAATTGCACCTATCCATTTTTATCATAAATACACAAAATTCACAGTCTAGTAATTATTCATCGAGAGAGTAAGTTTGTTGAATATAACTTAAAACCATCTAGAATAACAAATTCTTGTCTAGTACGATTACGTTTAACTAAATCATGGATAATGACGGAAAAATGACTTGAAAACAGAAATAGGTGTCAAGGGGGATCACGTGTGTAATAATATTATTGTTTATTGAGATATGGAGGTTATCTTCGTTTTTTTATTAATTAGATATCCAATATTCCTCTTTGAATGTCGATAGAGTATCAAAATCTGCGCAAGAACTTATTATCTATATCATATATGATATTTAAAATCAATTTTTTGTCGGATATCAGTAAAATAAGTTTCACTTCAATTATCCTCGACATAAGCCCGAAGCGGACAGATAATTTTTCTATAAAATATTTTATTTAAAAATTCATATTTTCAACATATACATAGATAATAGTCATCTAATCCATTAAACGCTTTACACGAGAAAACGTATTAATTTGTAAAATGTTCGTCAATAGTAAAAATAATGAAAATCAGCTAAAAAATTGTATGTTTAATAGAATGTATATTTATCGTATGTTGACATTCTCTTTCTCATATCTAGCATGAAGCCTCTGCCCTCAGGAAAAAATATTGTGTAGTCATTTTAAAAAACTGTTACCTACATATCTCGATGAAAAAAACGAACTATTCCATTTTCCTCTACAATCAATAATTTTAAGTCGTCACATTAGGAAACTCCAGTATATACAGTACATACACATACCCTAAGAAGTAAAATAAAAGAGGAACGATCGACAGTCTCGGTGAACAATTACCACAGGTTTCACGATAAGATCATACCTATTAACCCTTTGCACTTGGAGCTATTTTAACTAAAAAACGAATGATTTTTCCACTTTAGAATATTTCCATTCTATACAATTTTTTTTTTAATTTTTTCCATATGAAACTGATATAATATCTCATGTAATATGCAAATGTCTAGTAGTTTATTAAATACGAACAAAAATAATAATGTGAACAATATTTTTAAGAATGGCATAGCAATTTTCAGTGGTGCCTCAGAGTCGCCATCCGAGTGCTAAGGGTTAAAAATCGTGAACATAATTGAAAAGGTGTACAGAATAAATTCACGAAGTTCGATATAATTTCAAGAGAACAACACGAAAACGGGATCGACAAGTGGAAATACCGTTTTAAATTAGAATCACTCGTCAAAGTGGAGAACACTTCATCTAGTTCGGGAACGTTTGAACGATCATAGCGAGAAGAGACTTCCGGGCGAAGGATCGACATTGCAGATGGCTCTGTCCGGGTTAGTGACTTAGAACGAGAATGATTCTCGCGGCGCGGCACGGCGCGACGGGTCACAGTGCAAATTTAAAGCAAGTTCGTCGGGGAGAGAGCATCGTCGAACGTTTATTAACGTACGCGAACGTTGGAGACGAAAATAAAGGGATGCAATGCCGGTCCCCTGGCACAATGAAAGTACTTCCGCTGCCGTCCCTGCCGGGGGCCCTGTTCACTGGCTCGCTAGAGAGACGGTAAACGGCAAATAAAAACAAAGTCAGGTCCATCGTCTCCCTTTCTGTCGCACACCCTCTCTCTTTCTCTCTCTCTCTCTCTCTCTCTCTCTTTCCCTCACTATTGGAGCGTATGTAGATACCCAATGAATGGATGAACATGTATACGTATTACGCGTACGAATGAAAGAATGGTCGGGCTCGTACGGCTTCGTGACTTTAAATTGGATCGCGTACAAGTGCGGCCTATGGCGGATGTCGCCAAATTGCCGTGCGACTCCGGATTCGCTCTCTCCGTTTACTCCTCTCTTTCCGCTCTCGTCGCCCTCTCTGTCTCGCCTTTGGCTCCGTTCCGGAAGTCCGGCTGAAAAACTGGGGAAATCAACCAGTTCACAGGCTCCCAACTGTTTCTGCGACTCTGATCGCCGGCACCATCCTCGCTCTCGGTCTTCACCTTCTAATAGGGCTCTTGGTTCATTGCTCAATCACGAATGCAGCGTGTAAACATGTTCAGAACTATGCGGAGGATGGGTAGTAAGTAGACTGGCGACCTTCGCGGGAATTAACGCTCTTAAGGTTCGGTAGACGTAAACGTCGATTACATATAAAGATTTATTGTTTTCATAAATATTTCAGTTAGTTAAACGACAGTATTTCATAACCCTTGAATGACGCGGTGACCGAGTTGACGGTGACCATTTGTTAAATTTTTTGCGAATAATTTAACCCCTTGCCGTATTACTTATTTTGCAGAGATTCGAATTTCTTTGTCCTACACAAATTATTAGGAGAACGAAGTTTGTATTTTTATTGTATGTCTATGTGTGTATAATGGCACCATATGTCGACAACGACAAGGTCAAATTTTGTTTCGATTTGTAGGGAATTAATGTAAAATTAATATATTTAGTAGATTCTGTTCGAAATTTTCGTCACGTGACTCGGGTTACATATTGGTGGCTGGTCATTTAGGGTTCATTTAACGATGAGAAGATTGAGATGACTGGAAGAAGTGTCTTGAAGAATTTGTTTATCCAGATTTACTAGTGATTTTTGCGTCGATATGTAACTGATGTACTACCACTATCTTGTTCACCAAACATCGGTGAGAACACCTCTTCTGGTCCAATCAGTGACCTTCCACGCCCCCTGGCAAACATAGTGACCGTGGTCTGTGCAAAAACTGAACAGGGAGAGTGATGAGTTCAGGACCCAGTGCTTCAGCCATCTTCTTCCCTTTCTGTTTCTCGACTCGTATATTATATTTGACACACAACATTCTCATTATCGTCATGAAACTCTTCTGGCTCTTCGCCAATATTTTGTGGACTACTGCACCCCTATACAAGAATGTAAGCACCTGAAAGCGTACTAGAATTTAAAGTTACCATTTATTATCATTTTACCATTTTTTCGTCGAATTGTATAATATTACATTCAGAAAAGTTGAAAATTTTTGGTCCACTGATTTAAATGCTACCAGTCGTCACTGATTGGATAATTGTTAGAATTGTTTCTGAAGTGTCATAAAATCTTCATTTCGTTGACCATTTTACGGGAACATTTACTATAACAGTCAATTGAGTTTATGCTATCAACTTGAACGCTAACTCGATATCTTGTTACGGGACAGTTAAGTTTGCGTGCAAGTGATTACCGTCAGTTACTTGTAAATTGTTTTCTTACACGAAAAAGTGTTCCAGATAAAAGGTTTCGTAATATCAAGGAGGGCATACAATTTAATAATAATTTTTCGGTTATTTTACTTTCCATTGGAATACGTTGCTTTGAATTTTCTACAAATAATTCTGAGTAATCAACTATATACATCTTCTTTTTCTGATGTTCCCAAGAAATAATAATTGTTTTACGCTGCGTGCGATAGTCTTTCGAATTGGGGGTCGATAAAAAATCAGATTTCATTGTAAGGTAACAAAATACTCAGCAGTACTAGGCAGGGCCCCTATGCGGTCAACAAAATAAAACTAAAAACAATTTAAATGAAAACCTTAAGAAAAATTAAATTGTACAAAAAGTTTTGGTACTCGAGTTAATTTGGGTTAATTAGCTAGGACCCCAAACAGTGTAGCCTAGGGCTCCCAAATTAACAGTCCGCCGTTGAAAATACTAATCTTTAGATTCCGAGCTGCCATTAGTACTGCAGACCTTTTGGTTGGAACATTTTCCGGTACAATAAACAGTTCGTAAGTAGTTCGCGTCAGCAGAAAGTAAAAGACATCGTGTACATTCTAATTAAGAGTGGCGACTTAGAGTCGCCACTAAAAATTGCTCTACCATTATTCACAATATTATTTACATTATTAAATATGGTCCTATCTAATCAATTACTAAACATTTAAGTATTGCACGATGTGTTATATCAATTTCATATCCATAAAATAAAAAATATCAGATAGGATGGAATTATTCTAAGTCGAAAAAAATGTTTAATTTTCGAGTTAAAATAGCTCCGAGTGCAAAGGGTTAATGCATATATTGGAATAGAAACAGGTGAATTCAAAAAATGTATATTTTGTTTAACTAAACGTTCCACGATTTATGTTCATTTATTATTTAATTATCTTTTTGTATTTTTCAAAGAACCAATTCGGTGATTCTTCGTAATTCGTTTCCCGCTGTACGCTTCAGGGGAGCTTCTAATAAGGAAGCAACCCAGTTTACAGGTTAAAAGCTAGTTAAACGTGGAAAGAGGACAATTAACAACAAATTCTCACGAAATTGTCGAATCGGCAGAGGAAGATGATTAGGGCAGTTGCGATTAAGAAAAAGTAGAACATCTTCCTCTTAAATGGTGTCGCTCGCTAGCTTAACCGTTACTCGTGCGCGTTACTGGAACGTACGAACCGTGAAATGAGGCGAGGGAGGAAATCGTTTTAAGCGCAATTCACGCACCAGGGCTGGCGGTATTCGAGGCTTTTCATCGAGCACGCAACATTGCTTCACGGAACCGTGCAATACGCTCTCGACTATTGGAAATATAAATAACAGTGATATTCGCGTGCCACGGCCAGAGAAGGGGCTCGCGGTTTAATAGCAACGATCACTTTTTTCGGAAGCACGCGACAATTAAGCGCATTCAATGGCATTATGTCCTTTTCGGGGCATTAATTGCCGGTCTGGTTTCCTACCCTGGAGACACGCGTTGCTGGATATCCTTCCGGTCACCGTAGGAATCCTTTCTCCGTCTCGTCTAACTAGCTTCCTTCCTCTTTAGAAGGTCGTTTCCGAACTGGTCATTAAACAACGCTAATTACTTTCTCGGGAACTCATTTTTCATGCTACGAAAACTGCGTATTGTAAATAATAATTTATTAGTATTGTATCTTGGTGATAATTGTGATTAAGGAAACATTAATTATATTTACTGTGTTTAGGTTTTCACCCATTGCAATCTTAAGTGTACATAGGGAATAATTATCTTATTTCTGCTTACTTCTAGTGATCTAGTAATGTAACTATGCGAGTATAAAATGTTTAAAATATAATAAATATAAAGATGTAATAAAATGTTGGCAGTTATATTATAAACAGGAAATATAACACGTGTTTTGTATTATACTGAAATGTAGTTTTTCATCAATTCGTTCATTGTTTATAATTACCAACTTTTTTGCAAGATGCAACAAGGTTGAAAGAGCAATCATTATTAATTTGTGGAAACTAAGCTTGCTAACTTTTCAGATTGCATGTCATCACATAAAACATTTCAAAAAAAAGATAATATTCCTTTCATAAAATACAATTCAATTCATTTTTATTCTAAACAAAATTGTTCTTTTCCTGTTGTTATATGCTAGTCCTTCGTAACTGTATTTTTAAGTCTAAATAAAAAATATGTAACATGAAAAGAGTTTCAGAAATAATATGACTCGTGCGTGATAAATCTCAATAAATAAATTCCTTGATTACGATGATGAAGCTTGGGAAAGGTAAGATTATACAACATCAATATGCTAAATCGTAGCAAAAAAAAGAACGATATAAGTTCTGAAAAGTGAAAATTATTAAAAATTAATTAAAGCGTGCGATTAAGTGATTAAGGAATTAAGTGTGCGATTTTCTCGTGAAGATTCTCGTACGCGCTTAATTTTCATCATGAATGTGAGTTCATTCGCATACGTACGTAGCGAATGGCTCAGCTTTGGCCGTACTTCCGCTAATTTCACGACTCGATAGCGATGAACCGATACCTCTGGAATTTCTTTTATACGAGGTATCACGTGTGCTCACGGCCGTTGGGTAAGCACGATCGGAAAACATGCAACGTCGTGTATGGATTTGTATTGGAACAATTCGTTCCAGTAGAAGAATGTCGGGACCGAAATGTTAAGAGGGCCATCCCATGTGAGAGCTACTATTTCTTGCTTTTTTTAGGAATTTTTTTTGAAGGACCCTTAACCCTTAGCGCTCGAATGGCGACTCTGAGGCGCCATTGAAAATTGCTATGCCATTTTTAAACATATTGTTCAGATTATTATTTTTGTTCGTATTTAATTAATTACTAGACATTTACATATTACACGAGATATTATATCAGTTCCATATGCAAAAACTGAAAAGAAATTGTATAGAATGAAAATATTCTGGAATGGAAAAATCTTTCGTTTTTTAGTTAAAATAGCTCCGAGTGCAAAGGGTTAAAACATACAATCTTGAAATTTTCACCACACATTTACTGATATTTTAACAGACTCTCAGATTTTTTTCAAATCAAAATAACGAGTTGGATCGACTTTACATATTTCGGAAGACACTCATGTGTAAAGAAAGTAGGTGATGGCGACCATGATTCCGGAGGTTTCGATCATCTGATACCAAAAAATCAAACGGCATTTTAATTTGTAGACCTGCGGCTATCGTCGGTACCAATATAATAAAAAAAATATCGACAGTTGAATTTTTGGCACGGTTTTAAACGTTAAGTTCCAAGTTTCGTCACTTTTTTTTCGTCTTTGTCAGCTTAAAAAAAAAACTATAGCAGATATCAGAAATATTTTGGTACGGGTGAGAACTATAGATTTGCTAACTATACCATAAAAATTTTAGCGAAATCCGTTCAGTAATTTTTGAGATATCATGGTCGCCAATATGGAAAATACAGTTTTGAGAAAAACGCGTTTAAAGATTCAAGGTTACGATTTACTTACAAAGAAAATGTAAACTCAACATTAGTCTGCTATGTGTTGAGAAATTGTCTTTGCTCCGAAGTGCACGTTGATTCGAATGCACTGTTCTCCAGCACAAATTAATGTCCAGCTGATTGATATTTCACTGGTTATTTATTAAAACTTTAATCGTAATGAGGCAAAAAGCTGCTCCGTTCTACATTTATAAAAGTCGAACGACTTCGAATATCGAAATATCCTTTTACCTGCATATTCTAGGAATGTTATAGAAGCAATTTGTGCAACCAAAAAATTTTTCCATTTTTTCGATCTGCCACATGCGATCACCCCCTTAAGTACACTTTACGTAAACGGTAGCTAGCCGGAGGTTCTCGAAAAAGTCTGGTACGTCTGAGCTATAGGCCCTCGAATCATTGAGTGTATTTGTAAAGTGGGGGACCACCGGCACGGGACTTATCTATGACAAATGCTGCTACTTGACATTGGCTACCAGTTGTCTGCGCGCGACCGAGACGTTCAAGATTGTGGCCTACTCCTGTGTTTACCAGCAAACAGAATTTACTATATGCTGGGTGGTTTCTAGGCGCCCTTCCAAGCCAGAAAATTAATGAGTACAGTCTAGGGCTAGGGTTGTCCCTTCGAGATGCGCCATCATTCATGTCTTATGGTTGTCCCGCAGAGTACCGTAATCAGTGAACGGGGTTAAAGCGAAACGAGGAGAGAACGGATAGATCATCATCCTGTGGTAGGATGAAGATCTACGATCTACGGGGAGCTGAGTTGAGCGAGGGCCTGGCTGGGACGTAATGTGTGTTGAGGTTTTAATGAGGAAGTGAGAAATTAGCGAGCGCAGCGTCGAGCTGTTCGGCCATTTTCCACCGTCTGATCGTTTTGTCAACCTCTATTAGAAAGTTCGATCGTTAAAGTAAAAAAAAAAAAGAGACAGGAACAACCATTTAGTGGAGTCGAGTCAAATAAGAACAATTGGCCATTTTACGACGAATAGGGGGGGGAGGGGGAAGAGTGTCAAGGAACTAATTGAAAACGTGGATTCCGCTTGATACGGGCGAACTAATAAAATGTAAGAAGGAAAATAATTAATTGAGACATTAAAAATTATCGTACGCGCGTTAGAGCTGCTTTAACTGCTCGTTCGACGATAATCCACACGAATTTTCACGTATTCTTTCTTCTCAGCGTTGATAATGTTGTGGATATTTTTAGAACGAGTACGGTTCGATTATATCTTCATTTAGGTGAATATTAGTCAGAATTCGTTCCGTATTCGATTGGTCGATAGGATGTTTTCGTACGACTGAGTAAATATATTATAATAATTGTCATCAGGTTATCGCGGGTATACATATAGAATCTGTACTTTAACGAGCTGTCGTCAAA
Source organism: Lasioglossum lativentre (assembly GCA_916610255.1). Taxonomy (NCBI): domain Eukaryota; kingdom Metazoa; phylum Arthropoda; class Insecta; order Hymenoptera; family Halictidae; genus Lasioglossum; species Lasioglossum lativentre. Next base: position 16,169,704 of record OU744357.1, on the reverse strand, counting down.
CTGGACTGCCTCCAAATGTTTATTATTAACGTTTATCTAGCGCCGGAGGTCCATTTCCTTCTAGACTTTTAGCTGACCTATCTGATACCCTCGAATACTACACCGTACGTGCGTATGTGTTAGAATCAGTCTGCACGAACGAGGCAACAGTAATTGCGTACTTTAAACGCTCTTCTAATATTTATATGCAGTTTGTTCATCGTCTCATTGCTGAAGAAAACATATTTCAGACATTTAAGACAGCCTCTTAATTGTTAAATTTCTATTATTCATACTTTTCTCGGTCGACTTATTGTCGTCGCTGCGTCAAAGTCGGCTGTCAAATTTCTGAGTAAATACTGGAAATATGTATTTTCTAAAATTGACAGGATACATTTGTACGGACGTTAAAGGAATGATTTTCGAAGCGAATATCAAAAAAGGACATCGACAAATTCAGATTTGAGTAAACACATTTGGCGCTGATTTGTTGTACACCCGTTCCCTTGTTTTATTGAAAATAGTCTTCCAAATTGGGAATGGGAATCTTATTTATAAAATATTTTAGAATACAAACATTATTGCTTAAGCAAGCATTGCTTATCTGTTTGTTGTAAATGAAATGACATTGTTCCCTTCTTTGTTGAAAACTTGTTAGAATTAAAAGAAGCAACTACAAAAAAATACGTGTTGTGTATTTTTTCGATAGTTACACGTACAGTCAGTGTAAAAGTATTCGTACACCCTTTAGAAACAAATATTAATTAAAAAATTTAATTAATATACTAGGTAATTTATAAAAAAAATTAACATTGCTCGATCTTCGTAGAGGAAAAGGTAATGGTTATGATTTTTAACCCTTAGCACTGGGATGGCGACTCCTGAAGCACCATTGATAATTGTTATGCCATCCTTAAAAATATTATTATTTTTGTTCGTATTTAATAACCTACTAGACATTTACATATTACATGAGATATTATATCAGTTTCATATGCAAAAATGAAAAAAAATGGTATAGAATGGAAATATCTTTCGTTTTTTTTAGTTAAAATAGCTCCGAGTGCAAAGGGTTAAATATACCTTTTGAAGATCTAAGTAAGTTATATGCATGCACAAAGTTTCATCAAAATCGATAAAGGTTGTTATATGAATTATAGAAAATTAAAAATGGTAAAAATTGTAAGAAACTGCGACTCGGATCAATACTTTTGCGGCTGACTGTATAAGGGTTAATGAAGTTTTCGAGAACATTAATAAATTAGATGTTATATCTGCAAATTTGTACTGTCTCCTTTGGAAGTTTCGAGCGTCAACAAATCGAGACCTTGTTCAACGATGAAAAATTGCAGTTGCAGGTGCGCTACTAACCTCTCTCGAATCAAGATTTCCGTGCTTATTACTCGAAAATGTCGAGAGCAGTATCATTTATATGCGGCGCCTCTCGAATGCAACGGAGTGTCGACCATCTCGACAATTGGTAAATGGCTCTCTTGCCTCTCGCCATACGTCGTTGAAATAGAGATTTTACTATGCACGGCGGTAGCGCAATGGCCGCCACAAGGCCTTCCACTTCTCCACTGAAAACTACATGTCGATTAGAGGTATTTACACATTCGAAGTCCGCAGAGAAAATAACTTCAGTTACGTACTAAATACAAACGCGAGATACTTGAAATGGAAAGACGAGTTGCATGAGATGAACGAAATGTTGGAGTCCAGAACCGTTGCACGATCATCCCGAAGTCCTTGAAGTCTTGAAGCACGCCAAATCACTTTCGTGTGTTTACGTTTCGCATTACCACCGAACACGACTTTCTTTCAAGATGTTTGTAAGAAGCTCGGCTACCGGATATCTTGTTTATCTCGAGAGATGAACATTCTCGTTACTACCGGAACTACTTTATCAAAACGCTTTTTCACGTGGCCACAGCTTCTCTACACTGGAACTCGCAAAGAACGTTATCCAACTGGATTGCCTTTTCTATTTTTATGAAATTTACATTTAACTCGTTGCACTGCAATGTCCAGTCAGACTCGTGGTAAAGATTTTGAACAGAGTACAATAAATATCAATAATTTCCTTTGAGTCGAAATGAAATTCTATTTTATTGCTGCCAATATATGTAACTATTGAGTTAATACATAGGCATACAAGAGATATCAATTTTCTTCTGCTAGGAAGTTATAAAAGACGAGAAGAAACTCTGATCACTGCAGCTGTGAAAGTAAATTGTAGTGCAAGGGGATAATATTAGAATTTGAGAAAGTATAAGATACACATTCTCTTTTAGCCACCATTAATTACGAATATTCCAGAATGTATAAATATTTAATATATTCCAGAATGCATATATATTTAATATATTCCAAAATGTAAACAGGGTGGGCCAGCTAAGTAAGGCCACCTAAATATCTCCTCTAATTGTGGGGGTACAAAAAATATTTTATATGTTATTTGAATGGTTTGGAAAAACCATTCTATTACAAAAATGTTTTTTTTGTAGGGTAATTTTTTTCGGAGTTTACAAGGTTATCGATGTTTTTTTGCGTATAATTGTATAATTGTTTTTATTCCATCGTGTAGCTGATGTAAACGTTCAGATATGTACCTTACATGACCTTGAAATGACCTTTGAGTACAAAATTAAATGGAAACGAAAAATTTTTGTCTATCGAGACTTTAGAGACGAAGACGTCGCGTCGTTCGGGAATCTGTCAAGATATACATAAGTAATATATCGAAGGAATATATTGTAATATATTCCAGTATATTCTAGTATATTCCATTATATTGTAATATATTCCAGTATATTCTAGTATATTCCATTATATTGTAATATATTCCAGTATATTCTAGTATATTCCAGTAAATTCTACTATATTCCAGTATATTCTACTACATTCCAGTATATTCTACTATATTCTAGTATATTTCGGTATATTCTACTATATTGTAATATATTCCAATATATTCTACTACATTCTAGTATATTCCAGTCAATTCTATTAAATTGTAATATATTTCAGTATATTATACTATATTCTAATGTATTAAGTGAACCCTCAAGGTAGAAGTTGCGAACTGTCTATGTTCCAGTGTTTCTTTTCTAAAATGTTGAAGGAAAAAAACTGGTTATTCTTTTATGACAGCACAAAAATAGATGAGAGATAGGTTCTAGTGAATACAGGATATATGAATTAAATTAGGAATTTCTTGTTGATTTTCTTCCATTTCAGTAAATGCGTAACATTTTTTAAAATTAATAGTCATCCTACAAACACCTAAAATGATAAAACACACGTCTTACACATATACAGAGTGAGCCACCTAACTTTATCACCTCGAATAACATATAAATTATGCGCTGTACAAGAAAATTATTTCTACAGATGTGACATAGTATCAAAAGTGACCTCATGTGGTGTACGTACATGAGTTCTTTATAAGTGGAGGCGTTTAGGAGATTTAAAGGTCTGGGTTAGGTTTTTTAAATTACGTGATTAATTTTAAGCAGCGTCCATTCGCAAGGAAAAAGAGGGTATACCGGGCGTATAAAAATATTGCATTATGCACCTATAAAGTGTTGTATGTACATGTTGCGAAAAGTGTGATCCCATCGAAAACAAAAAGCCGAGAGCGTGTCCGCGTTCCCGACCGAATCGTTTCCTTCGTATGCCGTTCTGGCTTGTTGTCCGCTGACAAATGCCCACATCCTCTCGTGCAGAAAGTTAATGCGTTAAACTTCAGTTCGCAAATCCATGCTCGGCACGATCCGACCGCGGCCGTCTTATGAACGTGGGCGTTACTTGAGGCACGTGCCACATGTTCTTGTCCGTCTTCCGAGCACAGCTTCGCCTCACAGACGTTCCAGTTACTTCAATGCCAAAACGATGCGGCGTACGTCCTTTCGTATCGCCACTCGTCACTGATGCCGCAATTGATTCACTCGATCCGCCATTGCGCGCAACTTATTGTTAACGCATAATCAAGTGCCAATTCTAAACGGACACGCAATAGCTGAAAAAAGTAATAGGATATTCAGATATATTCTAATGACTTTATCTACAGAAATGTCGTATTTTTAGGAATAGAATTTTTTAATATTTCATTGTCAACAAAATGGTCCGTTTTTGGGTCATTTCACGCGAAATCGCGAGATTTTGTTCGAAGAATATGTTGTACCCTTAGCGACATATATGAACGTATCTCAAAGAATTTTTCGAAATCTGAACAATTCTTGGTTTTACAGTCGTGTAAAATAAAGTGTCAACCTTTTTACATTAAATTATAACGTAGGTGCTTATAGTGAAAACATAAAACTCGCTATTCCAAATTATTTTAGTTGAAAAGAATTTTTTCTCCATTTTACAATTTTTCAAACAAATGCATTGTTTTCTTAGCAGGGGAAAACTTTAAAAATTTGAAAAAAATTAAGACAGCCGCAAGTGTCTGCGTCAAGTGTTGCATCTAAAAATGCGGCCACTTTGACATATCCATGTATGTAGAATTTAATGCCGTTATAAATTATTGGAGAAACTCTCTCTTTGTCAATAATATATTAATTGTTGGAAATATGGATTGTCACTGCTCAATCAACGTCACGAGAAAGTGGTGAATACGTTCCATTATGAAACGGCGGGAGAGAGCGCAAAGGAAGTGTAGAGTAAAGACATTTCGTTGATGGTAAATGTCTCCAACAATTAACATTCTTGACCAAGAGAGAGTTTTCCCAATAATTTACAACAGCTGTAAATTCTGTGGCGGCCGCATACATGGTATGAGACCGGCAGGTATCGCCATTTTGTAGTTCCTTATAGCTTGTAAAATTCGAGGGTCTTTCTGCATTTTATTGTTTATTTACAAGCAACCAACATACATTTAATTCTTGACAATAATTCCCATCATCTTCTATACATTTCCTTCATCGTACAGCTAATTAACAAATCCAGTAACAAAATTAAATCTAAAACACCGCGCCGCGTTACAATTGACTAAAAAATTAATTTATACAGCTATTATTTCTCATGATAACGCATTAACATTTTCTCTGAATTCTAGATTACAAAACATTGTTAGCAGTCACAAATGAATTTATTTTATTGGTTTCCCTCTAAAACGTATTGCTACTCAACGTAAAGACAATACAATAACGGAGTAGCAATGTCAAAACGCTTTTTCCGTGTTACTTTTTCGAAACCGTATTGTCAAAACGATATTGTACAACTAAAAATGAATCGATAAAAATAGCTGTTTTTTCTGGCTTGTTTCAGTGCACAAAAGGTTGCGGAGCGTGGCAACGAGCCCTCGACACGAGCTGCCAAGCTGTTTGCGTTAGTACAATTTATTAAATAATTCATCCGTCCACCAGCTCTGAATGGTTTTATTCTATTTTATAATTCTACCCATTAATACAACGCCAACTGTTTACAGAACGGAACGCAAGAGTTACTGCCGCCCAAGGAACTGTACTGTGTCCTGGGTTGTCACGACGCGTTGAATCGTTATTTTCAACAGTTAAAAGGTAATACAACATTATTATCTCCTAAGCATTATACAGTGGTAACAGGCGCCTCTTGCAATATCCGGTTTCCTGAAGCTGCTTCTCGAGGATGTAACGATCGCGCGATAGTTTATCGATCGACGTCGATATTAAAAGTTCGCGAAGTCTTTGGCGAAACGATCGACTTTCTCAACGGTCAGGGGTTCCTCGATGTATTCGTCGAAGTTGCTCGAATCTTCGGGTGCGGCGCATTGCGGTATGAAACTCGGTTGGATCTTTTGATGGTAGATCATGTTCCAGTCGGTCGTCTGGAACCATCTGTGGCCTTTGATATCCAGAGTGCCGTTCTTCAGGTTCCCGAACCGTCTGGTCAGGTCCACCTGAAGTATACTCTTCAGTATGTCTCGCAGCTCAGCGCCGAAGTGGTGGGCGAACTTGAACTTTCCGGAGACGATTTTCTCGTAGATTTTCATCGGTTCGCTGGAGTAAAACGGCGGGTAGCCGGCGTTCATCTCGTAGATGAGGACCCCGAAGCTCCACCAGTCGACGGACTTACCGTAACCCTTCGAGAGGATCACTTCCGGTGCCAGGTACTCGGGCGTGCCGCACAGCGTCCATGTCCTTCCGTCGATCATCTTGCAGAATCCGAAATCGGTCATTCTAATATAACCAGAACTGTGAATCAAGATATTCTCCGGCTTCAGGTCTCGATAGACGAGACTGCAATGGTGCAGGTACTCCAGCGCGAGCAGTACCTGCGCCGCGTAGAACCTGGCCAAAGACTCGTCAAATTTCCCCATTCGTCTGAGGTGCGTGAACATCTCGCCACCGTTTATATACGGCAACACCAAGTAGACGTACGAGTTATCTTTGAAGCAGTACTCCATGTAGACGACAAAAGGGAATCGAACGCACTGCAGTATCCTCTTCTCGTTGAAAGTATGATTGACTTGCTTCATCTTGACCACCTTTGATTTGTCGAGCACCTTCATCGCGTAGTAAACGGAAGTTGGTTTATATTTGACCAGCAACACTCGCCCGAACGCGCCGGTCCCGATCGTTCGAAATTGTTCGAAGTCCTTCAGGCTGCAATTGTCAGTTTGGTTAACCTTCCATCTGTCGATAAACGCGGACCTCAGTTCGTCCAATATTTTCTGGTACTCTTTAAACGCTCGCACACGCTCCGGATTCATAATCGGATGTTTCTCTTGGTAACGAGCACTTCTCTTCTTCTTGCTATCCTCTTTACCTTTCTTCGAGGCTTTAGTTTTCGTCTGATGGTGATACGTATTTGCCTGTACTTGCTTCATTTAACTAGCGGTGTGGAATTAACGTGTCTTCATCACCGAGAAACGATCCGTTTACGCATATATCGATATCAACTATTCAATAAAAACCCTCCATCTCATCGCCGATTCTCTCTTGTCGGTGTTCTGACAAAGCTTTCGGATCCAAGCGAACATAACCCAAATTTATATTGCCGCTTCTCATCGCTGTTATGTTAAGACTTCAAACGGTCGGGAGACTCGGAGAATCGTAATCGTTAGACTGTTGGTGTTTATGTGAAATACACGTTTTCTTCGTCGATTACAAGGTAATGGGACACAATCAAAATTTGTTTCTTCCTTTAGTAGTGTGTCAATATTTCTACTGTTCAAAATTGCAGCTACGCCTTTTTCTCATTTCTCATAAATTGGACGAAACGACTTTTTTGTAGAAAAAATTATGTAAAAATTACTGAAATTGCGAAGAAAAAAGTAAAGGCCACGATTTTTAACTCTTTTTATCTGTGTCTATAATAATACTTATCATTAAATATTAAGTAAACTAATCGTTCTAACGTCTAAAAAAAATTCAAGTCGTTACGTCCAATTTTAAGAGTCATTCGTTTTTAAAGGTTGTACGAATATTTTTGTTTTCGCTGCAAGTAGTATTTATTTAACATATTTTCGATCAGTGGTTATCAAATTTGAAAAATAATTATTCATTTTGGAAGTAGGTAGAAGAGTGCGCCAAACCTGAGAAATGTTTTTATTTCTGTTTTATTTCTCGTTGAAGAAATAAATTTTTGATGAAGTATCTTGAGTCATCTCGCCTATAATACGATAATTTGATTTGTATAAAAAATGAAACTTACGGTGATGTGAATTGTCAGCGGAAATAGGCATTCCACCGGCGCCAGCGCTGGTTGCGGACTCCTTGACTGCTACTTCCCTGCGCCTCGAGTGGAAGGGAATAGACATCGAAAGACGCGGCGGCGGCATCTCGTACTTGGTGCAATGGAGGTACGAAGAGCTGGCTGAGACCTGGCAATATTGTAGGAATCAATCATGGGGCGAAGACGATCAGATTCTGGTGGAAAACTTGCAACCGTACACGAAATACAGAGTAAGTTGGCCAATGGTTCCCACCGAATCTGTAATTGAAGACTCTTTGTAAGTAGAAAACACTTAGAAAAAGTCAAATTTTTCAGAAGACACGACAGAAGCTTTCCCTATAAATTATTTACAAAGTTCGATTTGTGTTGATTATACAGGATCATTCGATATAAACTGTTTGGTACATTGGTTTCAAGAGTAGGCCCCCAGTGGTGGGGGTAAAATGTTGACAGTTACGGTAGAGATCCTTGCGACAGTTACGGTAGAGATCCTTGCGACAGTTACGGTAGAGATCCTTGCGACAGTTACGGTAGAGATCTTTGCGACAGTTACGGAGATAACACTGTAATCCGAATCGCAGTGATATTGTTATACAGAAAAATGAAAGCGTTTCGCGAGGAATGTGTTTGAGAACGATGTTCTTGGTGTTATTTTGCAGTTTCGCGTAGCACTGCTGTTGAAGTCATCGCAGCACAATCCCGAGCCGATAGTCTCCGCTGCGAGCGTTGTGATACGAACGCTGGCAGCTGGTTTGCCGACTTCAGCACCGGTAATTGTAAGAGCGGCGGTAGTAGACAGCTGCCGCGTCTCTGTGTCTTGGGAACCGGGCCCTTTTCCAAATGGGCCACTTTTGTCTTATGTCCTACGTTTGCAAGGGGCTGACCACTCCCAGCTTAAGGTACACGCCACGCCAGAACTTGAATATACCAAGTGACATAATAAATATACTACTATGCTTGTGTTCTGAGTTGCATAATTCTTAAGGGGGTTAAACCCCCTCTAGGTGGTCCCTAAAAAACCCTAGAATACCTTAGAAATCTGGGCGAAACATGGGTTTGCGCGGTAAGGGTTTTCGTCCTTATATCAGCATATTTTTCGCTGGACAAGGACTCATTCGAAAGAGGAAGGTTTAATGAAAAGGGCTCAGTCTCTTTGTTATATTAAATAATGCATATATTTTGTAATATAAGTGTTAGAAGTAAGCCAAAATTGATGATGTTCAACCGTATAATCCAAGTCATTTTTATACCATTGGATGAGTTTTCTGGATGCTATCGTGGGCTGGGCCCCCTTCATTGAACCTTCCTCTTTGGAATGAGCTCTTGTCTATAATATAAGAACGAAACCCGTACTGCGTAATAAACCCCTGTATCGGCCAGATTTCTAGGGTATTCTAGGAAATTCTAGGGACCCTCTTAAGTCGTAGTGTTTCAATATCTCGATTCTGCTCCCTCTATTCGTAAGCTGCTCGTCGCTCTCAACATTTCTCAACACGTTCGTCGACATATAGACGATCGTCTTCTCCTACTCTTCTTTAACTTTCGTAGCAAGTAGCACTGTAAAACATCAACTGGTTCTGCAAGATTTCCCTCCTTCCTAAAAAGGGACGATTTCATAAATGAAACGCGAGAAATCCAAGCATGAGGAAAAATGAATACTTCTTTCGGTTATTCATTATTGGATTGCGAATTTTTGTGCGAAATAATCTATTTTCCTAGTGTAACTGTTTCTCATTGCACAAAGACTAGAGTTAAACAAAGGTCTCCGTGATCTCAATACGCTGTGCAGACGTTGAAGTAATGGGTTAGGCTGCGGATGTTATTGTACTTACAGCATATTTCGCTGCATGCAACATAGTGAAATATTCATATCTAAATGTTTTATAAAGAAAGTATTTTCAAAAATTAGAAGTTCTATAACATCTACAGTCTGGTAATAATAAGTGGGAGTACAGCAGTATTAGAACATTAATCGATTTTTCATTGTTGATTTTGGAAGCTTCATTCTTTGTGAACATTTTTTTTAATTTCACGTAAATATTCTTATGATTACAGAAGTCGTAGAACTAATTTTAATATAGATTAACTATAAATATTTGACTCGTACTTTTTTAATGACCGATATCCGCGTGTAGGGGATGAAATTATTCCTCAAAGTGAGGATTCGATACCTTTTACGTTCAATTACTCAAGAACAAGCAGGGATAGAAAAAAATTATACAAAGCATATTTACTTGGATTTTCAAAGAATAATGTTATGAAAAATAAATTTTGGAAAATTCATTAGTGGCGCTACGGGAGTAGAAAAAATAATACAGTTCGATCTAGTTACGAATTTCTTTTCGTTGAAATTGTTATAAACGATGAAATAAACACCTTTGTTGCATATTATTTTGACGATTATTTCTTTTGACAAACTTGAAATAAAGAAATATCGAGATAATATACTAGTAATAAATAATATACTAGTGTAAAAAAAGTTTAGCTATCCAATATTGCTGTAACCCCTTAATCATGTTTTATATTTTATTGCATTCTTTTCATTTATATCTAACATAAATGCATAAACATCTGCACACGTTCTACCATTACTGAATGAAAATAATGTATCCCGTAATGTATGCATGTGTATACACTAATGTTGCGAATGAGTTAACTTTTTATACAAAATGCTTGTTAATCAATTTCACAATAACGCTAACAGCTTTGTTGTTTGCGCAATTTGTACTCGACTATCGCTAATTTCTATCCACGTTGCAATTTATAATGACATGATGCCGTTACTAACTTTATTCACTTGCAAGAACCAGATCTTCTACAACATATGTTTCTGGCATGGCGTTTTTTTCCTTCTCGCAAACTGATATCTTAACAAGGGATTGAAAGGGATCTTTTCATGAACATTTTCTTTAACCTGATTTACAATTGATTCGATAGGATATACCAGCATCGGAAAATACGGATCATTACATGTTCCAAAACCTGGAGCCGAACAAGAATTATTCTATAAGTGTCACTATGAGAAACGGAGTTGGCGAAGGTCCTCCTGCGATCATCTATATCACAACTACTCCGGAATTGGCCGGTACGTTTCGAAACTTCTACATCGTATTTGTACTTTTGCGCACTTACAAGGGAATATACGGAATTGACATTCATAAAACTTAATAAAAAGATAGCAGGAACTGGTTCATACATTTTTTTATCGGCCATTGTTCATATATATTGTAAATTGTGTACTTGTGCTACAATAATATGACTATGTTTCAGTCAAAATAATGTTTATTGAACACGTAGTTGCCATTAAGCAACAGAGTTTATGTTATAAAATTCTTGCCACCAATTAGTGGAGAAATATTTAAATTATTTTTTCATCTATACATATCTGTACATTGGGTTGGAACGAAAGTTCGCAGCGTTTTGAAATTAGTTCAAAGATAAAGTTAAGACATTTATTCATAGGTTTACGTTTGCCATTTTCGAGGTAACATATGAATAAATATCTTAATTTTAACTTAAAAATGCAACGAACTTTCGTTCCAACTCAATGTATATCATTTGTTCATATTATTACAAATAATGGAAATATTCATGGTGGTAATAGTTATTGGTTTGAAGAATCTCATTGTTTCAATAAGAAACCTATCTATGCAAGTAGGTTCTTGAGAATGTTATTTATGTAAATAATACATTGAATTGCATTGTTTATATTTAAATGATACTTTCTTTTAATCTCTCCTATTAAACGTTAATCTGTTTTCTTGTACGTTCATACGTGAAAAATATTATATGTATCCAAGCACAAAATATGGACAAATTGTAATTTTTGCATTATAAAAGAGATTATTACAAGTGAATTTTTTTCGTGTATTTTCTGTAAACCGGAATCGTGCTACCTTGAAATGTTCCTTTGTTAGTTTAAAAGCAAAGAAACTCTTAAACGTCATTGTAAATTTTCGAATTATCATGATCGATCAGTGAAAGACACCCAGCAACCCATACTGATTCTCGGAGGGCAACACGTAGTCATGAAACAAGACGCCGACATGTTGGATGATCCTAGTGTTATTTACGAAAACACAAGTACCATTCGTGGAGTCGCAATTCACGTGGCTTCCGCACAGCTGTTTGTCTCGGACTCGTTGGGATACGTGTACAGAACGTCCATTGTGAAACGTACAAAGCCTACGGTGATACTCAGTCCAAGTCAGGCAAACTTTAAACCCTTGAGCCTATCCGTGGATTGGTTGAATCTTCACCTGTACATTTTGGGCGAAGTGAAACACGCGACAACAGTCTGGCAGATAGCCAGATGCAATTTAGATGGAAGAGGATTGACGGTCGCGGTGGCAGGTTTCTTGACAAGGCCCACACACATCGAAGTCGATCCTTACAATGGATACTTATTTTGGGTTACCAGGGGCGGTTTGTACAGACTGGATCTGGCTGACATAAGTAATGGAGTGAAGCACGAGGTAAGTTTGTATTGTTAAAAGTTAGAACACGTTATACAAATATCACGAGCCTATCTACACTGTGGTTGAAGACTTGACAATCGGCTAGGTCAGGCCTCGAAATTATGTGCTCGCGCCGGCCGGTTTTCGAAGGCTACGCCCCCTTTTTCCGGCCGAGCGTCTCGCTCCCCGTGGCGGCCCACGGTGCTCGGAACTCCTCAGGCGCGTACCATAGGAGCTATTCGTGGTGCATTACCACGAACCGTGGTGCATTAGCCAACCGTCTGCCGGCTCGCCGCGCTGAACGTGCCAACGAGCATCTAGGTCGCGCTCTGATTGGTCCGTGTTTTTCGTTAATAACTCCTAAACAAAGCCGCGGGCGCCATTGTTGTTAAGGAAAATGTCGCTTCAAATGACACAAGGAACCTCCCATTTCAATTTAACGCAGTCGTTTTGGGACACCCTGTATGGTACGCGCCTGAGCTGCCTCGAGAACTAGGGCCGCCACGGGGAGCGAAACGCGCGACCGGGTCGAGGGAGCGTTGCTTTCGAAAACCGGCCGTTGCGAGCACATAATTCCGAGGCCTGGGCTATAACACTTACATCCCCTTTATCTACTATAGGTTCAACCGTATCTGATCGTAGACGATACGAACTTAGGCGCGTTCACTGTTGACCACACGAACTTTCGATTGCTAGTTCCTCACCACATTCAGAACACAATTCTATCAGTTTCGTTGGATGGCCGAGAAGTTATAAACCTACGGAAGAACACGCAGCAGCCGAAGTTTAAGAATGTTGTTTCCCTAGCCATGGCGAATGGCTTATTTTATTGGACAAACGGAGAGCAAGTGTTGATAGAAGGGTATCACTCAGGACAGAACAGATACTTCCATAACGCTTATCCTGATAGGTGACTATCCTCATTGAGACGCCACGGATATCTTCGACGTTCAGTGGTTGGGTTAGATAGCTCAATAGCTATGTTGATTTCAGGTCGAACGGTTCATTCGTCAGTGTCAATGTACTTATGGACGCGAGCCAGCCTGTTCCTGTCCCAGTGAACCCTCCTACGGGGGTGCAGGCAGTTTTGGGGGTGGAAAGGGCGAAAGTTTCTTGGCAGGCGCCCCATCTGTTGGGTGGCCAAGGTAAGGGTGCCTGGCAGAATTGGTCGTACGAACTCGAGATCAAAGATGAGTCTACCGGGGAAACGATTCATCAAAAGGATATCGCCGGCTCGACTCACACTGTGCATAATCTCCGAGAGAAATCGGAATATTCGATCAAAGCGGCTGCTTACACGAGCGCTGGCAGAGGTCCGTGGTCCACTGAGTTTAGAGGCCGAACGTTAAGGTACATTTGCATTATAATTTCGATAGAGTAACCAATGCCGACTTAAGCCAGCGCGGGGCCCGTACCAAATGTTATGACGGGGCCCCACGCTTACACAGACACAATGAATGGCCTTTTTTCTGTTATTAAAAAAAATATCTGTGCCCCCAGGCATCGTCGGGCGCCCTTGCACGTTCATGCATCGGCGCCTCTTCGATGAAGCGCCCGTGGGGCACAATCTGCCCAAAACACATAATTTCTAAAATGCTCGACTTTGAGATTCGTTTTCTCTGAAACTTTTTATTCAATTTTATTAATATTTTATTTTTGATATATATGGACATTTAGAAACAAGAATCCGTTCAGTAGAAATGTTACAAAATTTTACAAGATAAACCCAAAAAGCGAGGAGGCCTGTAGCATTTGCTACTTCTGCTACGGGGCTTAATCCGGCCCTGAGAGTAACACATAGCGACGAGTATTATCAACTTTGAACTTGTTATATAGGGATGGTTCGCACGCGTCCATTCTCTGGTCCGCAAACGAGGGTTTATTAAGAAGCGACGTAACTGGCGAAAACATCGACACCCTGATCTACAAGGCGAGCCTGAAAGTAGCGGAAACCGACTACCACATCGTTGACGTCAGTTGGTACAAGGATGTTCTCTACATCGTGGGGAACAACTCGGCGCTGTATCGATACAACATCACCAGTCATCAGAAAACAAAAATGAACATTCACTCGGTTGGAAGTGTCGCCGTTGATTGGATATCGAAGAAACTGTATTGGGCTAATCCTAAACAACAAATTGTAAATAAAAATGATCATTTCAGTGTTCGGTCAAAGTTGATCGCTTTACTTATAATTTGCTGTTTCTAATCACTTTTCCAGATAACAAGAGCAAACTTAAACGGATCGCACCAGGAGCCAATGTCGATTCTAGCTATCGTTAAGGAACTAATGATCGACTCATTGGAGGCGTATTTGTACTGGTCCACGGGACATGCCGTGGAAGTTGCTCGTCTGAACGGTCAGGACAGACGGTACTACCATTCGGATGAGATATTTAATGGTAAACAAGTAATGGGTTTAACGCTGGATACCGAGAACAGATACGTTTATTGGATCGTTCGAAGTTACGAGAGCGGATCGATCGTATACCGTGCGCCTACGTCGGAGAGGATTCCCATGAGCCATAAAATAGTGCCTGAGAAGGTTGTTATTGATATTCAAATTTTCTTTCAATTAATTGAAATCCACATTTAACCCTCTTAAGGAAATACCGATATATTGGCTCTCGGGTACTAAGAGGGTTAAATCTTGGTTTTGACACAGACTTCCTCGACAATGTTTACATCGACGCCATTTCGTCGTCTTCCTCGACATTCTCACCGACATACCCTGACCACACCATTCTTCTCAATTGCAAAACTATCAATTGATAACATTATCAATTGACAACTGTTTCATCAGCTAAGACAGGCCTCGGAATTATGTGCTCGCGACGGCCGGTTTTCGAAGGCTACGCCCCCTTTTTTCGGCCGAGCGTCTCGCTCCCCTTCGCGGCCCTACTTCTCGAGCCAGCTCAGACGCGTACCATAGGAGCCATTCGTGGTGCATTAGGACGACACCCGTATCAATAGGTTTCCACGTTTTTTAAAAAATAAATTTTAAAAATAGTTTTTAATTGTATTGTCCAAATTGTATTAACATGTGGGATAACTTGATTTTCGCGCACGTTTAGACGTGCTTGGCAAATTGGTAAGATCAACGGGAAGTTTGGACGTAGCTGTTTGCATCGCCAACACTTACATTGTAACACTCTGTGGTTCGCGCCTGAGCTGCCTCGAGAACTAGGGCCGCCACGGGGAGCGAGACGCTCGGCCGGGTCGAGAGGCCGTTGCTTTCGAAAACCGGCTGTCGCTAGCACATAATTCCGAGGCCTGAGCGAAGATATACCTTGACGATGCATGACACGATATCATTTGGTGAAGTAATATAATCTGTCGGTAAGAAAAGTAGGTAATTACTTAGAAGTTGGTCCTCCTCGCCGATTTTCACCTGGAAATATCTTGTCAAGGTCATCATTCTGAACTTTTCTAATCTCTATCCCCTCTCCTTCTTTTCCTCTCCACCGCTGCCAGATAAGTTTATAGACCCCACAAACTCTCGGCCCACTTAAGAACAATGTCATGCCGAATAGATACCCTGATCCGCAATACGTGGAAAACCGTCCCGAGCCCATGGTCTTATATCGACAGAAAACGTCTAATGCCCACGAAAGCGTGTGTCGGTGAAAATAGCATGTCCATGAGTATTATTGGTGAAAGCATGTAAAAATTGTCAAGGAAATCGACGGTGATGTCCTACGCACCGGGTTTTAACACCGACATTTTGAACACTTGTGCTGACAGGTCTCGGCTCTACAACATCCAAATATGCAAGGTCCGCTGTGTTATTTCTCGGAGCATCTCCTGTGGCTGCAGGATGATCGAAACGCAGTAATAGGCGATTTGTCTGGTCAAAATACCGCCGTAATAAACGGCATCACCTTATCGGGATTACATATGGTAGCAGTGATGGACCCGGCGCTTCATCGTTATCCGAATAGTCTTGTATCGGAGACAGTGGTGGTTCTACCAAAAGCGGTCAGCTATAACAGTATTAGAGTGGAGGGAACCTGGAGGAACTTCAATATATCTTGGGACCCGGTGGACAATATTAACTACGGAACTGTGTTTTACGAAGTGAAGTTCGCTGATTACATCAACACCAATTCGAATCCGGAGATCACTACGGAGACCTCGATGTCGTATAACAATTCTGAACAAATTCTGCCTTATTCTATTCTGGAGGTAACTGTAAAAGCGTTCACGTACTGGGAGACAGCACACCATACGAGGAGGACATTGCGATCGCCACAAAGCGTACCTAGTGAACCAACCAATCCGAGAGTGTTCATAGAATTCCATAAGGAGCCTCTTAGCAAAAGCGTCGATATATTTGCGATATTCAGGTGAGAATTAACTTGCCTACTATTATACATATTTCAAATCAATTCTCGCTCTAGGCGGTAGACTGCTCAATTCGCTCTTAAGATTTATAGGAGCTTTATTCAAATAGATGTTTATCATAACGACGACCAGCGAGATGAGTAGACGATCGCCAGATCGTCCCAGCTGATCGCCGACGATCGATCGGCACCAACACCAACACGTATCTAACAATCTCAACATTTAATACCTACACATTACAGATGGAATGAACCACAGTTCGCAAACGGCTTGATCGTCGGGTACACCGTCCAATGTTGGAATCATCAAGAGGTCCAACTCTGCGACCAGTCGCTTATTCTTCATAAATTGGAGCACACTATACACAATCTACTGCCGAACACAACGTACTATTTTCAAGTCCGAGCCCACACGAAAATCGGCCCAGGGCCATACTCCAATGTGATCAACGTGTCGACGGTATACGAAAATCCAGTGCCGCAGTTGCTAGTTGCTACCATGGACGCGGTTAGGATCTCCGATCTGGATCAAGAAAAGAACGACACCCTTACGCAAAATGTCGCGGTCGAGCTAGCATATTTGGCAGCGGATAGTAAGATCTATTGGATAAACGTCATGCCGGAGCTGGTGATGGCCGATCTGAACGGTGCAAATGCTACCAAGATCTTGACGTTGAACAACAGTGTGCTCAGCTTGACCATTGATTGGGTAGCGAGGAACTTGTACTGGTCAGAGTCAGGCTATAGCGAAAACGGAGATCAAATTGTCAAGTTGGACTTGACCATGTGGCAGGCAGGGATTCTTAAGTTCGACATCATTTATGTGTCCAATAGACGTATCCTGAATCTCGACATTCTACCATCTACAGGGTAATTATACATTCCTAATTATTTAACTTATTATCGAAGGTAATGCCATTCCAGTGGGCAAACTTCATCAACGACGACGAATGTTTGTTAGCATTATTTATTTATTTACAGATCGTTATACTGGATCGAGCTGACGAAGAACAACAGAGGCGTGATAATGCAGTCGGACCTAAACGGGAAAGCGGATCAACCCTTCTTCAATCACATGGAAGACTGCTCCTGTCCATACAGACCATCGGTAATTCCCGTGATGACAATCGATAGTACCACGTTCGAGAAACCAGTCATGTATTGGATCTCTCTGGAAGGACACTTAAACATCGCCGATATTAACGGTTGTACGTGTAGCATAGTAGTGAGCGCTGACTTGAACAAAGGACTGCCACCAACGTCTCTGACCGTCGACAAAAAGAACATATACTGGTCGAATTTGGAAGAGGGGCAAATTTATTGTATGGACAAGGAATATCCTGATGAGCGCAACATTTTACAGAATTACCTGCCAGCCGTAAGGAGTATCAAGGCATTAGGGAAATCATTGCAACCGTACCCAACCACGAACTGTCTAATACCACGTCAGGTGTCCTACAACGTGAAAGAGATCAATAAAACAGGAAAGACCATTACCGTGAGACTTCCTCAGCCAGTTCCCCATATTGGTTGCGAAAAATACAATCTGCCAACAACTTTGTACACGATACAAGTGTCTCAATGTCTGGACAACGACCCTACAAAATGCGACGACAGCGACAAAGCGAAGCTGCAGACTTACGAGAAAGAGTACACGATAAAGAACCTGAAGCCTTTCACGAAATATAGATTGGCTTTAGCATTAAGCAACTACTATGCTGATTTGGAATCGACGGGCTTGGAGTTCGGCTCCGGTATAATATTGAGAACTGGAGCCGGCACTCCCTCGGCTCCCGAGAATGTAACGATTCAGGCTCTGACGCCCACATTGGCTATTGTTTATTGGATGCCACCAAAAATACTGAACGCCGAGGCAGTTCGATACGAGGTACACTGGCGATTAGTCCGACTGATAAACGGGGCACGGCAAAAGGGGGAGCAATTGATAAAGAATCCCGAAAGCACAGCCGACGGTAGGTTCTTCACCATGTTAGAACCGTGGTTGCCAGGCCAGGAATACTTAGCCATGGTCCGCGCATATCCTGTCCACTTGGGTTTCAGCTCCGACGTTTATAGTCAGAGTCCAGACAAAGAAGTGAAAATGTTCCCAGAACCTAATAACTTGACGATGATCGTTAACAGCGTGAACAGTATGAATGTGTCATGGTCGCCTACCGTCAACTTGACCATCAAGTACACTGTAGAATACACAGACGTCGCCGTAGAGAACTGGCAGATTGCAAACAATTCGAAAGTGGAGAAAGATAAAGTGATATATTTCATTGACAAGTTGAAACCTCGTACTTCCTACAGGTTCCGCTTACTTTTGAGGTATCCAAGTTGTAAGAAGGACTTCGTATGGCCAACGGATGGAAGATTCACGTTTTCAACATCAGGTACATTGATTTTAATTTCTTTCTCTTAACACTATTCAACACCTACTTACTAGGCTTTGCATATATGACATTTCGTTACTAAGACAAATTAATTAAATTTATTTATCTATTCGTAATATATAATATTAAACTATGTAATTTTAGTCGAGACAATGCATAGAATAATTTTCTGTGGAATGTAGCTGCATAATTATCAAATACAAAACGTCTTCCAAATTGAAAATTTACATTTTCTCGAAAACTAATAAAAACGCAACGGGGTCATTCCATGCCGAATCGATCACTTTTTGCGGTCATCATCTTCGATTTTGTTATAATTGAAATATGTTGTAGTTCATATGAAATTAGGGGGGGGGGGTTGTTTAAGTCATCATTTTGCCGATTTCGAATTTTTTTAGAAATGGCAGAAAGTTTGGGATTTGAAATTGGGATTAGAAATGGCTTCAAAGTTTGAGATTTTTGCCCATTTTGGCGAAAATAGGCCTCACTTACGAATTTTTATCTCAGGAACTGTTTGTCCGATTGAGCTATACTTTTTTTTGTTTTATTCGGGAAGGATTGGGCTACTATAAAATAATTTTTTCATCCTCGATAATTAACTTTATAATGTCAAAAAATTTAAACAAATTCTTTTTATATGTTTTTTTTCAATTTTGGCCAGTAATGTAAATTTTGAAAAAAATATGGTTATATTCCTTGAAGTTTCCTCTTCAAAATAAGACCTATTAAAATATGGCATTTTTCCTGTAATCGTCACAATATGCTGGGGATGGACGCGGTGTATGCGCGTTTCAGGTATAGGCAAGTCGAGCGCACCGCTATTATGGTCAGTTTTCTATACGACTAAATAACCCTATTTATACCTCCAGAACAATAATAGTAACCAGTCTTGGCCAACGACACCAACAACCAACGTTTATTGGAAATGTTGTAAAACTTATTGGTTTAATTATTGCAATTTCATTAGTTTAATGTTTATATATATTGTTTGCTATACAGGCGATGTACCGAGTGCTCCTGGTACGCCGACGGTGACGAAACTTCGTAATTCCGTCTACCAATTGAACTGGGAGCCCGCGAAAGATCATGGTTCCCAAATCACTGTGTACCTTGTCGAGGGTATGAAGGTAAACGAAATGAACGAACAAATCGATTCGAACGAAAACGCCAGCTGGAAGCTGTATTACAATGGAACGGACAATTACTGGATAATCCCCGGCGATATGGATGATAAATATCGGTTTCGGATTCAGGCCATTAACTCGTACGGATCCGGTGCGTGGAGTAATTCCAGCCCGATCATTGATCTAACAGAAACCACCGGTGGTATTCTGGCCGCGCAACAACATCTGGGTTTAGTATTGGGTCTGAGCGTTCCTGTCATTACTATAATGCTAATTTGCTTCTGTTATTTCCTTTGCCGTAAGTATACGATTAAGAAATTAATACATTTTGCTCGATATTGAAAATTTAGTCTTGGAACATTGTTAAAGTTAGAAATGTAGAAAACCAATTTTCCAATTCAGCAGTGTATCGGCAACGCAAGGAAGACAAGAAAGCAGTTTTACCTCCTTTAGTGAGCGACGTGGAGCTAGCCACCCTTCGAGAAATACCTCGCGGTAATTTCGTTCAATCCAACGCTCTTTACGCATCCACATTGCAAAACGATCCGGATGACTCTACTCTTCCTAAAATTAGAAGGGAACAAATTACATTGGCTAAATTCTTGGGAAGTGGTGCCTTCGGCGAGGTATGTAAAATGAATATTAAATGGAAACTCTACCGTTGTCGTTGTATTAATATCGTGAACAATCTCCCTAGGTGTTTCAAGGTAACGCGAAAGACTTGGAAAGACCGGGAATTACGCCGGTCGCGATCAAAACACTCCGAAAGGGAGCATCGGCGCAGGAGAAAACCGAATTTCTTCAAGAAGCGAGACTGATGAGTCATTTTCGTCACAAACATGTACTCCGACTCCTTGGAGTATGTTTGGACACAGATCCACCGCTACTAGTATTGGAGCTAATGGAAGCCGGAGATTTATTAAGTTATTTAAGAGCAAGTCGATCGTTACAATCCACAGACCCGCACGCTTTGCGTCTGCAAGATTTGTTGGCCATGTGCGAAGACGTTGCAAGAGGATGCCGTTATCTCGAGGAACTTCATTTTGTACATAGGGATCTTGCATGCAGAAACTGTTTGGTCTCTGCCAGGGATAGGGAAAATCGAGTAGTCAAAATTGGCGATTTTGGACTTGCAAGAGATATTTATAAGAACGATTATTACAGAAAAGTATGTATATATTTATAAGCAGTTAAAAAACGTGCTATAAAGGTACAATCGAACCTGAACACGCAAGTTATAACGAAATTTTTATATCGTTGAATGGGTGACAAAAGCCCACAAACTTTTACAATGTTTCATAAAATTATTTTGTACCATATATTATTATATGTGTCTTTAATAATCAGAAGAAGCATCGTAGCTACAACTTTGATCGTTACTTACACTTTTTAAAAAAATGTTATTCAACCCGATATAATTTTAAATCACAACTTTGAGAATCATTTTTATCCCTTTAATATGGGCGATAGTCAGTGAAACATGTCTCTTAACAAAACTGCTCATTTAAATTTCATTAAAATCTGCATGCACAGGCTCGATATGTTCCTTTGAAATCTCTAATTGGAGTCGTATTGTGACTATTTTAACTTACATTGAATGGTCTTCTAGGAAGGAGAGGGGTTGTTACCTGTTCGTTGGATGGCTCCTGAATCTTTGGTGGACGGAGTATTCACATCTCAAAGTGATGTATGGGCATTTGGTGTATTAATGTGGGAGATTACATCCTTAGGGCAACAACCATATCCTGCCAGAACAAACCTTGAAGTGTTGCATCATGTGCGTGCAGGTGGTAGATTGCCTAAACCTTTGAACTGTCCACCTGCTTTGCATCAGTTAATGTTGCATTGTTGGAGTGCTGCTGATGCTAGACCAAGTTTTAAAGTTTGCCTTGAAAACATAGTTAGTCATCGCGGTACTATAGAGGATGCGCCATTGATTCCTGTACATGCCGGTCATTATTTAGCAAGAAGAGGTAAGTGTAGATTATATGTATGTATAATACACGTGCATTACATGAACTTACTGGCATGAACTGTATATCTTTTAAAATACAATTACATGTTGCTGTTAAATAATACATATAAATCTTTATGTTTGTGAATCATATCTTTAGTACAAATTCAATTTCCGAACTTACAAGTGAACATGAGCTGCTTCATCATGCAATATTACAATCATAGTCATAGATATTTCTATTCAAGTTTCAACTGATTTATTAAATGCTACTTATATTTTCATATGTCATGAGATAAGCTTTACCAAATACATACTGGATACAGACATGAATTCTTTCCGATTTTAGAGTAAAACAAAAATGTTATAAAAAAATAATTAAAAGAGCTCAGTCATCAATATATTCCATTATTATTATTATTGGCCTTACTTATAAACGCTGAACGGCTCGGATTAATAAATTCGTTGACATTTTCTGACATTGTTAATTGATTTTATAACAATCTAAACAATCAGTCATATACAGTACAAGCCATTTGGATGATTTTAGTCATAACTTTTATAAAATTGAATATAATAAGTAGCATGTAGTGTCAAACATGCAGTTTATTAGATACTAGCTGTAGTGTGATTGTGAAATCAATCGGAGAGAATTCATATCAAATACATTCACAGTTTTCCTATCTGTCGTGATGCATCATCAAAATGTGTTGAATATACAAATTTAACAATTTGCTTGAATACATATTTATCATTGCATGGCTCATGCTTGCAGGCGTGTCTAACATGGCTTACTTTGCTGACGAGAATCAAAATCATAATAATTCAGGTAGGTTCTTTGTGAAGCTCACCTACCAATGCTGCTTTTTCTTTTTCAATTTCATTACATCTCACAAATAAAAACACGTTTTATATGAATATGGGAATAACATAATCGTCAATTTCCTCAGGAAACTCATGGAAGTCCAGTAGTTCAGAAGGCAGTCGAGATATGCAGCCATTCCTTCAGAATTCTCATAACGCTACACAATCGGTAGAAATACCAAAATACTTAGAACTACTAGGAGACAATGAAGAGATTATCTTAAGAGAAAATTCAACCAATGGATACGAAGTGCCTAGATCGGTTCATATTTCTGATCAAAATTTGGGTAATGTGAATAAAGCTAACACAAATACAGATTTAAAGGATAATATACATTCTGACACTTTACAAGATCAGAAAGAATCTTTGACCGAAGATAAAGAGCAATCGGCAAAAAGGTGCGATAAGAGGTCTTCGGTGTCAAGCTTAAATTTACCAGAACGTAAGAGAGCATCAATTACAAGTATGACTGAAAAATGTAATACTTTAGATAGTTCGAAATTAACTAATCCCACTATTAAAGCAATTTTGAAAAGGGATTCTTTTACCTCTTTAACTGATCACAGAAGAAATACAAGGAGTACGACTGAACGACGAGGCTCAGAAATAAGTTTAGAGGGTAGAAGTTCCAGTTCATTAAGTTCAAATATCAGTTTAGCCCCACCTACACGACCCAGCTCGTCGTTAATTAGCTCACAAAATGTTCTTCCATTAAAAAACAGTGTTATGGGTGGTAACGGAGAATCTGCGTTGAATGATAGTAGTATTACAAAAAATACATTGCCAAAAATTCAAAGGACTCATTCTAATTTACAGAACGGTAAAGCTAATATTCCGTTGGTGATAAATAGTGCGTTATTGAATTTATTAAGACAAACTCCGGTAGAAGACAGTAATAATATTGTTACATACACAAATATCAACACAGATGCTGTTAGGGTAAATGGGTCGTGAAGCTGTTGTTGTTAAAAAATGAAAGAGATAGGTTATTTCGACAATCGTGTCTTTAGCTACATGAAAACTGAAAACGTGTGTGAAGTTCCATAGCTTTAAACTGCCATAATAACGTGTGTACATATTTAAATTTTAATACTTGAAGCCCATCTTATGTAAGTCATGGCAGAAAATGTTTTACTATAAGTACATTAATTAATAACCATAGACTTGTTGTTTACCATCTAAGAAATAAGAATAGTTATAGAGTATTATATGAGGATTAGAATAATCCGACATAACTTTAAATTTGTTATTGAAAATAATGTATTTATTTAATGATCGGATAATATGATTAAAGTCTTACTGTTCATTGTACAAATTTCATATTTGGTGATGTAATATATTATAAAATATAACACTGAAATTGATATTCATGTTATATAAGGGTTCGTTAAGTTTTATATATAAATCGAATAATACTTATCAAGACAGTACAATTAAGGATAAAAGTTTTCAATTATATTGAACTTTGTATGAATGGACTGATAATGTTTGAAATTGATACAGTCAAGTTCAAACATTAATATATTACAAACAAAAAAGTTTGGAAGGTATTGTACATATTTTATTAATATAAAATTGATATTTTTTTAACTGCATTCGTAATATGTTTTCCACAAAAGTATTAAAATGATATTATAAGTATCTAAATCCACAGAATTGATAGACCAAAGTAGTAGTAAGAGTGATAGTACACCTGAATA
Source organism: Lasioglossum lativentre (assembly GCA_916610255.1). NCBI lineage: Eukaryota > Metazoa > Arthropoda > Insecta > Hymenoptera > Halictidae > Lasioglossum > Lasioglossum lativentre. Next base: position 16,145,224 of record OU744357.1, on the reverse strand, counting down.
CATACTTCTTGAAAATATTTTGATAATATTATGTCACAAAAGAATTAAATTGTTTATATATATCTCGTAAAAGTGTTGATGTATTTGAGAAATATACGACTTTGAACGATGTCTGATATTAAGTTATAAAGTGGTAAGATAATTTGACAAATATTTTATAGTCTTCCTATTTAAAGGTATATCTGCTATACAATCTGTGTATTGTTAGTTCCTTTAAAATTTTGTAATTTTTAAACCATACACCGAACCTTGTAAATATATTTTGTTATATTAAGAATTTATTACTGCGATGACAACCATTGTAAGGATTTTGTATATTTGATATGCGCAAATTAATATAGATATGCAAATACCTATCAGCTCACATACATCTACATATGACATACAACATTTTCTATCCAAGCCAAGTATGGAGTAAATAAAATTTCAAATGTAAATAAATAAACTACAGTGTATTTCATTAAAAGTTGTTTATTACAATCAATTTTGTCACTAATATTCACAAATGTAAACTTAAACTGTGGAAATTTGTTCTGCAATATGAACCTTCACTAAGTAAGCTAAAGAGTGTATTATGATCAATGCTATATATTCAAGGATTGCTACAACTTCTCATATTATATAATTTAAATGAAATTATGGGAAAGTTTTATATTCTATCCTAAATGGTAACATTAATACTTAATGTATTTAAAATATTACTTATAGATTTCTTAATTATTAATCTTAATTTTGAAGATTATTATTTTACAAGAAACAGGTCCTAAAACAAAAAATATGTTTATGTAATATTTCAAAGAGTTAACAAGTTAATAAATATTTGTATATCGTAAAGAACATTACCTATGTAGTAGTAACTGTGGTAGTAATATTAGCAGATGTAACAGCTGTATTAAGGGGAACATCATCATCTAAAGAATCATCTTTGCTGTGTTCATGTAATAAAACATATTCTCTTGAACTAAATCCAAACCGCAACACATCTCTTTCTAATAGTTCATGGTAGCGTCTTGGTTCTAACTTTACATTATTTACAAATGTACCATTGGCAGATTCTAAATCTATGAGATATGGGCGAATTCTTCTTCCTTCACCACCTCCCTCTTTTTGGAAAGATACTAGACGATATTGTAACACTGCATGCTGCTTCGAACACGAAGGATGATCTAAAGGAATATCTGCGATTTTACGATCTCTACCCATGAGATATGCTGATTGTCTGTGAACAAACAATGTGGGTAATGCTTTCTCCCCCTTAAAGGGATATAGTCTCCAGCGACGTTTAGGTTTTCTTGCATCAGCTGGCTCCGAATATTTAATCACTATACCATTCACAGTATTCGCATCTTCGGTGAGTTTACCCGATAGTTCAAAGTTTGGTTTATCCTTATCCTGTGACTTTGGTTTAGATTCTGTTTTTACCGTAGATTTACCCCATTCAGGCGAAGGTTCTTTCCTAACTTTGACCTCATCGAAATGACTTTTTCTTTCTCTGTTTGTCTCGTCATGCCTTCTGTTATAATCATTTGTATCTCTATACTTTCTAACCTTCTCTTCGAAATCTCTGTGCCTTGTGCGAGGTTCTTCTCTTCTTATAGGCGATCTTTCATACCGTCTCCTACCGTTTTGCCTGTCATCGTCTCTCCTTGGATGATCATGTCGACTATCCCTATATTCCCTATCCCGTTCACGTTGCGATCTATCACGATGCATATCATTATTGTCTCTTCTTACGTCTCTGTTAAATTTGTGAACGTCCCTACCTTTCTTTCTTTCAGAACTGCTGCTAGACATTTTTTAGTCTTTCATCGATAAATTCTGTAGAAACGCCAGCAAGATTATATTTTCAATACTTTGATGCGACGTGACGCCAACACACCATAACCTATAATAACGACAAAATAGCTTGTTTCAAAAGCGAGTACAAAATACGTAAAATTTTTTAGTATAACGAAAGTAGGAAAGCATGTATTTAATGCTTACGTCAGTTAATAGTTATTGCCGTGTCTGTTTATACGTCAAACTTTCTTCCAAGCACTAAACACTTCACTTGAGCGCGTCATACAAACACGAGTGCTGCTGTGCTGAATAGAAGGCAACGGAAGACATGCACCAGCATGTACAAATGTATGCAAATTCTTTAATTAAATATGGAACTATATGTATGTATGTAAGTACTTGAATGGATACTTATGGATATAATCATTATTAGATTACGGATCTTCATGCTACATTAAAATTTTTTGTATTAATTGCAAGAAACGAGTGCAAATATAAATTTCTTTCTAAATATCTTTAACGATTTCGATTTTAGATAAACCGAAACTAATGTATATGTATTAGTATATTTAAATTCTTTTTCTTTCCTCTGCTTTAAATTTCACCTACTTATATATAAATGCATAAAATCTGCAGTCTATATAGTCGTTATAATAATTTGTGTATGTATGTACAAAAATAAAATTAAAGCCTTCTTTTCAATCATCTTTAATCTTTTATGTACATACATATAAAGTGAGCATAATGTATATATATTCTTAAATTTACTACCAAATGTTGAATGTATAGTATAAATGAAGTTGAACTACATCGGAGTTACTACAATTTCAAAACTTTTAAAACAGTTTTCTTTAATAATAGATATTAGGAATAAAAATTGCAAGCACAAAGTATAATTTTTTATTCGAATTCTTGTTCACAAGATAATTAAATTTGAAAGTTTGCGAGTACACGCGTGCACTTAAATGTTCCCGATTGTAGGTTACAGATAAGGAGCAAACAACAAGAAGTTAATGCACTTACATAAGAATGTAAAGGAAAATGGTGGAAAATATTTTTGGATGAAACTTTGTTTTCAGAAAAATTCAACGAGTATACTTTTATACTTGACTAACAAGTAAGTCTCAACAAAATATAATCACATTTTTTTTCGAAACTGTCGTCACAAAAAAATGTTACTTTCTGCGTTTGAATTATTTTTTGATAAAGAGTAATCTCTCGTTATAGTTGTATGCTTGTTAGCTAAGCGCACGCGCTAATTCTCAGTAAATAAATAAATACTTAATTTTTCGGAAACGAGATCTTAAATGAAAGAAATGTGTTCTACATTCTTAATTTATTTTATCACATAAAATTTCAGCTTGTGCCTCGATTTTTTTATATATATACTTTGTACATAGCAAGATTTGAAAACGATTTACCCTGGGTATCGAAGGAATGAATGATTTAATCGTACAAAAGGATTGCATTTATTTTGTATAAAAAAAAACGTAGAAAATCAATATATACATAATAATACATAATTAAAATATCTACAAAGGGTAGAGTTGTGTTTTTATGTCCTTTACCTCTCTTAAACCTTTTTTCGCGTTCGTTGTAATCTTAGGGTATCATGTAGGATGACAAAACGTTTCATATTCTATATCCAAGCTTGGCACTCTAAAGATTCTTCGTTCGTTAAGTGTATGTAACTGTCAACTATGGTGTACCATAGCGATAGGGCTCGTTCGTACGGTGCAACGTTAGTGCGATGTGAAATTGGAGTCGTCGAAATTACTGTCAGAATTACTTTCGGCAGCGTCCACGAAGGCTGTAGACAAATCGCCGGACAATTTGCTGACGGATTGCGAGACGACGTCGTACATGAAGATCTCCTTCTCGCCTTGGTCAACGTCTTTCGGCCTGTAACATCGACAGGACATTGGTCGCTTAAGACTATAGTCGAAGAAAGTGAAGTTTATCGATCCCGTTGGTTATTACCATAAACAGGCACATGCGGAAGCTGATTAGACCGTCGGGGAGTATCGCGATAGAAGAGAATATATGGCTCATTAAAGAATGATTGCACATAATACCATTTAAAGCGAACGGAGGTAAACGAGCGGGTAAGGGTAATTAGTTATGGCATAGCGACCACCACTTACATGGTTACCAGGAGAACCACCGACTGCTTCTGCGGCTCCGTACGACTCTCTTGTTCCAACCACTTCTTGTAGTTCTCGGCGGTTGGCTTTTTCACCAATTGCTTCAAAGTCTCGCCAGCGAGAAACTTGACTGCTTGCACGTCGCTGGCCCGTCTACCCTGCCTCGACTCGATCTCCTTCTCCTCTTGAAAGTTGTAATCAACGGGCGCTAATACAACCACGCTCGAAATTTTCCGACCGTTTAGTTGAGGCACATCGGGGATAGGGAAAGACGCGCCACTCACTTTGAGCGGCAGATAACGATTATATTGAGCCTCGTCTCTAGCACCTACGGTTACGGGATTCAACCTGGTAGCATCATCGCGTATGTGCTGATCCGCGAGCGCCTGGCCTTGCTCCGTATTCGGATCGAAGCGTACTACTTTCATCTCCACACCTCCCGGCCGCAAAGTGGCCTGCTCGAACTTAGTCGAGCTGCTGGTAGCCGTCTTCTTCGCCAAAACGGCTGAAGAAACGGACGAGGAGGAGGTCGCGGAAGAGTCGGACAACGAGTCTGCCGTTTTGGGTTTCTTGATGATCGCCGGTACCGGTTCGCTGGCAGCCACCGCGGAAGCCCCTCCGGCGCCGTAGAAATTCGCCAGGGCCTCTGGCGGTAGTTTCTCGATCGGTATGTCGCCGACCTTGTCGTAATCCAGTATTTGTATGTCGGCGTTGCCCAAAATACCAGAACTCAACAATTGCTCTCTTATATGATCCGGTACCTCGTCCGGAAGATTTGCGATGTTCTCCCTAATTTTAGCTTCGTTCTTTGGAGAAACGGTGGTTGTCGTTGGTGCCTCGGTCGTCGTAGTCGTTGTTGTAGTAGTAATGATAGTAGTAGTAGGCGTTGTGCTCGAGATGAATGGCCTAATTGTAGATATCGCGTTGAAATCTTCCGTGTTGGTTACCGGTGTTGCGTAAATCTTTTGAGAAGGATTTAATGACACGGACGGCCGTGCCCAGATCGACGATCTCAAAGATGACGATGGGAATCGTTGTTGCTGCGGTTGCGTCTGTTGCCGTAGTTGTTGGGAACTTTGTAAATTCTGCGAGAAAAATCCTTGCTGTTGATTTTGGAAGATTTGTTGTTTCGTATTCAAATGTTGCTGTTGGTCATTTAAAAATTGATGCTGCGGATTTCTTATTAAGGATTGACTTTCCGGCGACGGACTCGGCGGTTGAACAGAGCCATACTGGTTCTGCGACGGTTCCGGAAATCCCGTTGGCTGGAGTATAGGATTAGGAGGGAAGGGGCCGGGATGTAGCGGATTCTCACGAATCGCATAATGTTGCTCTAATTTTGGGACAGCTTTGAATATTTCTCCGCCAGGTTTCTGGGTCTGTGGCTGAACCGCTATTTGCGGTATACCCTGTACCGGTTGCGGTTGATTGTACTTCAACTGGGCGCGGTACTGTTGCTCTTGTAATAGTTTCTGTTCCTGTTCTTGCTTCCTTCTACGTTGTTCTTGCAATCTTTGTTGCTCCTGTAATCTTTGTTGATCTTGTATTCTTTGTTGATCTTGTATTCTTTGTTGATCTTGTATTCTTTGTTGATCTTGTATTCTCTGTTGCTCCTGTATCCTTTGTTGTTCTTGTACCCTTTGTTGCTCCTGTATTCTCTGCTGTTCCTGCAACCTCTGATGATCTTGTTGCCTTAGCTGCTCTTGATGCCTTTGTTGCTCCAGCAATCTTTGTTGCTCTATTTGCCTATGCTGATCAACGTGCCTTTGTTGTTGTTCCGTTTGCCTTTGTTGTTCTAAAAATCTCTGATGCTCTTGAAGCCTCTGCTGTTCGTGTTGCCTTTGATGTTCACGATGCTTCAGCAGATCTTGCTGACGACGTTGCTCGTGATATCTTTGCTTTTCCAATTCTTGTTGTTTATAAATAGGCAAGGGCTGTTGTTGTTGTTGTTGTTGCGGTTGCTGTACAGGTTGTTGCTGTGCGGGCTGTTGCTGATCCACGTTGAAATGATTACCCTGTTTCAGCGGTATCGGTTGATTTTGTATCTGTACACTCTGATGGGAAACCGAGAGAGTAGGAGGAAATCCTGGTTGTTGCGGATGATTAATACTCACACGATGAGGTGGCCCATTGAACCCACTGAACGGTGCACGTTGCTGTACTTCCGGCAAGCCTTGTATCGTAATAGGCAGCCGTTGGGGTCTTGGCAACGGGTTTCTCGTCTGCGGCGGCGGAGGTGGGAATGCAGGCTGTTGTTGCAAAAAGTTTAGAGGCGGTTGCTGAGGTGGCTGATGCAGCGTTTGTTGTGGGAACGAATTAGCGATCCTTTGTTGTGGAAACGCAGACGGCACTCTTTGATGCACCGGTTGAATCGGTTGGTACGGGCCGTGCTGCCTTTTCGGTGAACCGGGAGGAGTAGCAGCTGGTTTGGAATGTTGAGTAGGAGGTGTTTCTAAATCGCTGCGTTTATTATGATTGTTTGGCGGCACCTGATCCGTGCCAAAGGTGACGCGGATCCCGCTAGAACCGGAATGATACACTTCACTGTCCGGTCGAATAATTGCTCTTAAAGTAGTGGACGGTTCTGACGGTGCCGGCGTTGCTGTGTGAACAGGTTCTTCTGGGTAAGGCGCCGGGTTATCGGGCTTGATCTCCTCGTGTTCTTCAACAGGTGTCAGCGCGGGTACGGGCGCGTCGTAAACGACACGAGTCTTGTCCCCGTAACCCTTCTTTTTCTCGTATTTCACGTAAAATACCTGTATAGGTTCTTTAGTAGGTCTCGGGGTCGGAGGCGGAGGGGGTGGTACAGGCGTAGGCAAAGATTCGTTCGATTCTTTGATGATAATCTCGATAATCGGCTCCGGTTCTGTAGGGTAATAGTTCAACGGGCCCTCTTCGTAAAAGTCGTCGCTCTTCGAGCTCGCCAATGGATTATAAAGCGGATCTCTTTGAGAATATTGAACGATCGGTTCCATTTGCACTGCGTAAGGTGGCGGCCTGGCTCCTCGTCTTGGATAAAACGCGACTTGTTGTCTCTTATCCCGGCTTTTCGAAGCGTCATCTTTGGCAATGGTTGCGACAACCAAGGTTGCTACGATAATCTGAAATGGTGAAACTACGTCCAAGTCTCGCGTCAGGCTGTATTAACTAATTGTAAGGGGGAGAGGGTTCCGTGTAGACGCCGCTGCGCTACTCGTAAAACGCATTCGTAGAAAGATCTGTTGCGCGTTGGTAACCGAGTGACCCGATTAATAACGAGAAGAAACATCCTGCAAGGCCTTAAGCGGCCAAATCGATTGGTATTCTAGCGTCGCCGAATGGACAGTTACTGCTACCCTGATAAGCGATTCTCAGCAGCGATCGTGTTCCCGATATGGCGAGACCGAGTTACGGATGACACGTATCGGATATCGGATGTTTTTCGCGTGTTAATTCACGGGAACAGAACAGAAAATTTCTTGGTTGTCCGCTTCGGTTGTAGCGGGGCGGACGAAGAGAACACGAGAGAGAAAATTTAGGTTTTAGATTCACGACGTGCGCGTTTCACCTCGAGAATTCGGTGACTCTCCTAAAGCCGGGGGACTTCTTAATATTCCTCGAACAAAAAGAAAACTCGCCTCCAGCGAACGCGATCGCTACCAAGTTTATTTACGTGATCTTAATATTAAATATCTGCAAACTATACCGTCGCCGTTACCGCGAATTTCCTTTAAATTTGTTTTTTAATTCGTACGATTCGGCTAATTTCCTAAACATACATAAACGCATCGTTAATTTGATATACTTTCCCTCGCTAAGTAGTCGAGGGCGATACGCTGGCTGATTACAAATGATAGAACCGCGTCGAATGTTTCCCGCAACTACGAGACGAGACGGGACCAGACGAGACGAGACGAGACGAGACGAGACGAGACGAGACGAGACGCGCTTATTACGATGAAAGTATAAGCGAGCGCATTCTCCTAAATGGACTAGTCATTTTTATTAACACGACACTACCGAAAGTTTCACCGATCACCGGGAACGACGCCAAACTTGCGTTCTTCTTTCTTTTTCTCGTTATAATTACCAGTTCAAGGAAACGCATGGTGTATCTTGGATTCGTCGCTCGAACGGCCCTCTTTTCTTCGCGATCTTTACAAGTCACACTACACCGACTTCACGTGTTGGCTCTACCGTAGGGGTGGTTAACTCGCGGTAAGCGACATGATATCCACAGGACCGGGCATGTACTGAACGATATCGAATAGAGGGAGCTTCGCATGGGAACTGAGGACAGATTGGCCCCAGAGGCCCGTTTCTCCCTACCCGATCCCACCACCACCAGACTCTTCAAGAAGCTCCTCTCTAATATCGAATACGGTGGGGCACCTTTCTCTGGCTAGCAGCTACGTACGCTTCGCGGCTAGCGCGAACCAACGTTTAAACCAGCACCGTACAGGACACCACACAGAGACGTGGTTGTTCGAAACAAAAAAAGAAAAAGAAAAGAAGAACCCCGACAAGGTTCGAGCACGAAGAGACACAAGCGGGAAGGGGAAACGAGCGAAGTCGTCGGCGACTTTCTTTAAATCGTACTCACGATCGAAAGGAAAGGAAGATGATTATATTAACGTAGCGTTACTTTTCCATTGACCTCCAAGGCCTATCGAAACCGAAACCTACCTTTCATCTAGGAGAGAAGGCCGTGTCCCCTACTGACGAATCCGCCCGCCGAATTATTCGGTGAAAGACTACCGCCTTACACTTTAACAACGTAAGCATAAGTGATCGAGACCACGATCGCACACGTGCAAGCGCGCCAATGCACTTATCATTTACTTTCGCTAAAGCCTCGCGGCGGTTCCGAGCGAATGATTCCGTACGAACGAATCATTTCCTGCGTTTATAATGACCTTTCTTCCACGTCGATAAGCAAATTCTTGCAATCACCGGAATCGAATATAGCTTATTATTACTCGATTTTACCGCGATACGGATTATGGATCATATACATTTAATTTCACGGCGAATCATTGATACGATCTACTTACATATGTACATAATTTAATTCCCGTTACCTTCCATTCGTTGATGAACAACGATGTCGCAAATTCCCACTCCGAGAGTAACGAAAATGGACTTTTCCAGCAAGTTCATGCATCGTGTAAAAGACCGCGTGAACTATTTTCCTTAAATCGTGCTGGTGGTCGTTGTGAAAGGCAAGAATCTAGAATACCTGTTAAATGAGGATGACCTGGTAAAACCCTTGATTGCAAAAGCTCATCGTGATGTAAAGTTCTCATATTTGCGCAACACGCATTCTGGGGCCCGATCTATCGTTGCAGCTAGACGGATTCGTTCTAAACGATGTCTTACACTCTTCCTGATCCTTGCCGAGAGTCACTTTTGAACTTTAGCGACCAGCGACCGGATACAAAAGAAACCGCGTTCGGCGTTTTCTCTTTGCGTCTCGCGAAAGTCCCGGTCCGTCGGTTTTGAAATTAGAAGCGAAGTGCATTGACATTTATGAAATTCGATGGACCATAGTGACCAACGGTGATGAGCAGTTGGCGAATATTCTCGCTACGTGGAGATTCGACGTTGCTCGTCCTACTTGGAAAACTTTCACTTACGTTGGCGTAAGAGGTCCAAATAACCGCCGAGAGATTCGAATGGGATGAGTAAAGAATCTCGCCGAACGGTCAGTGGTTTCGAATTGTGGGGCGTCTTTGAAAAAAGAAAAAAAGATATATATATATTTGATTTTTCCAAAATTTATCGAATTTTCGAGAAACTTGGAAAGCTCGATGATTTTGCACAATACGATACAAGTGGAAGCCACCTGCACAGTCAGAGTTAACAATTAATTCACATTACGATCAAGGCTGCTGAATATTGTATGTGTACATACATGTAGAGTAAATGTAAAAAGTTAGTTTTATCGCAGCGTTTAGCAATAATTGCGAAAGTAGACTGCGAAACAAACGCTTCGAGGGGATTGCACGAATTTCAATCGCCCAGTTCTCATGAAAGTATATCCAAGACGTAGAGTGGCAGATGATACGGTTCTCCTTCTACGAGCTCACAGTTTGTAGGTATATAGTTCTCTGAGAGCAGTGCGCTCATGAGCAATAACGTAACTGTTGAAGAGTGAAAGTGCCGTAAAGTGGGACACGCCGAGGATAGCACTCGATCTTTTAATTAATAAATAAAGTAAGCGTACGCTCCTGAATTTCCCCTTGTCTTTTGTGTCGAAACACACCGGAAGATGTCCATTTCATACGACCTTGCGGCTAACGTATTAGTGATTCGAGATTCTCTTCGTGAGAAAATATTATCTGGTCGTCTCGATTGTTCTCTTTATTCGGTAGACCTTAAAACATTCCTATCCATAACGCGCGTTAGGATTTTGCAACTATATGCCAATTCAATGTTCTCCACTGGCGAAGTTAACTTTCCTTCGTGGCAAACTTTATTATATTGACATATGCACATAACCGCGTTATATAATTGGATAGTATGCACAGTGTTAAACAAAAAGTATCTTTAATCGGTGTTATGTCTGCTGTACTTTCTATTTCTGTCGTAGAGAGTGCATTTTGAAATCTCGTTTGGCTAGATATATCTGAACAATATTATGCCATACACATTTCACTTGTAACAATAAAAAAAAAAACAACAAAATGACACGAGCAGCCGTGGGAAATTATTTGTCGCGATTTCTGTAATTTAATAACAGGTCGATAACTGATAACCACGTGGAAAGGTAAGTTAAATTTCCGCGGCCATTTCGTAGCAACGATGGCCGCACACGCAGGCATACGGTGTTCGTGTAAAGCTTGCACGAAAATTCTTCTAACTATCGACCAGATATTTTGCGTTTTAGACGTATACGGTTGGCTATTAAATTCTTATGTTGTGGTATGTAACATTAAATAAATATTACGAATGTGTTCCATAATTATTATACTGCACTCGTTCATAATGTTTCGAATCGTCCTTAGATGTGTACATTTTTGACAGATTAGTTAATGTTGCTCGTTTTCGTAATTAATGATTTTGGCAAAATAAAGACATTAATTTTATTTAATCTAGGACTTTTTTCAAGAGGGATTATGGCACAAATTGCCCGAAAGTTGGAGATTTGTTTTGCAAGATACATCTCCTCAAGAGTTCGGAAAGTGGTTGTCGGGAGACATCTCGTGGTGAGTGACGGTACTCGTATCATTATATATTTTTAATCTCACCTTTTTTACATTATATTGTAAATTCTTTAATTATGTTACAGCACACGAGTATGGCCTTTGTCGTTATTAGCGCTTCGTCAAGTAACTAACAATTTGCAGATTAATAGAAATCATGAGGATCCGGAGAGCGTTATATCTTGCAAATTGGATAATACAAGAAAGGATATTGATAAAAAAAATGTTGACGAAGACAAAGTGGATATATCAAACGAATCTAGTCTCCTAGATAGTAAATTGAATAAGCTATTCTCAAAGCATATAAAAAAGAAAAAGAAATATGAGATACAAGAAATAGCTCGAGTAATTTGTTTCTTTTTTATAAGTAATGTATTGTATATAAGGAATTATATATCTGATTGCATTATGGATATTTTTAGGTATGCGCAAACTGTGCTTATGCTTCTAATTGTAAATGCATTGTCGATATCGGAGCTGGAATGGGTCACTTGGCTCGTATCTTAGCATTTCAACATGGATTGTGCGTTACTTGCATCGAACAAGATTGTATGTTACTGCAACGAGCTAGGTAACACTTTTAGAATATAAGATAAACATCGCGATTGATATGTAATATTGTGTTGATCGTAGGAAATGGGATCAAGAATTGCTGATGTCCATAAGAAAGCATTTACCTAATTTCTGTGAAAGAAGTCCACAGCATTATCCAGCCAAATTGGAATTATCAAATTTAGTTGAATCAGATCTGATTAGCCATTTACAAGATTTATTTGAAAATGGGTTTAACTTGACCAAAACGGATACTACGTTTGGTCTTGTAGGACTGCACCCTTGCGGCGACTTAGCCCCTTTATTGTTAAGATTTTATTCTTCCAGAAACGAAGCCAAATTTATTTGTATCGTAGGATGTTGTTACATGAAATTAACTCTAAAGTTTGTACAATTAATACGTAAATTATGTCTAACAACTTCATTGTCCTATATTCGGTGAACTAATTTCAGATCAGATGTAGGTGAATTAAAGGGTTATCCGCTTAGTCAGTACCTGATGTCACGTAAAAATCACGAATTGAGTTATACATCGTTAGAAGTGGCATGTCATGCCATTGAAAAATACTGTGACAAATTGAAGACTGGAAATTATCAAGATTTAATAGTTAAGTAATATAATAAATTTATATCTGGATGTATTATTAAACTTGTTATGTTTTAGGTACACACTTACAGAGCAGCCTTAGAAACAATTTTAATTAAAAAAAGTGAAAAATTGCGACATAGTCAATTGAGAAATGTCAAAGTAACAAAAGGCATGACATTTCAACAGTTGAGTACTTTACATTATAAATCGGAATATTTTCATTCGACGGTTATAAAATAAAAGTATACATACAAAAACATATTATTTAGGTACTGCACTACAGCAACGTCGCATTTCGAGGCTTATCTACAACCAGAAGACTGCGACATCAATAACTCCGAGATAGCCAGTCATTTGAATCGCTGGCAGGAAGTTCTAGTATTCGGATCATTACGAATGATGCTGGCGCCATTAGTGGAGACAGTTGTACTGCTCGACAGATTCTTATTTCTATCTGAAAAGAATTTATGCCCGACATTAAAGCCGATATTCGACAGCCGATTGTCACCGCGGAATTTAGTGTTAATGTCTAAGAAAACTAACTAGTCAATTAATCAGTTCGAAATCGGCGATCAACGGTTTGATCGGTGTTTCGAACTTGATCATCGATTCGCTGCGACGGAAAACATTTCCGCGATCGCAGTACCCGCGTCCACGAATCAAAGTTGGCCCAGCTTACAATGTGCCTTTGATTGGACAATACGATTTAATTACAATTCTCGACGAACAATGCATTTCAATTTCCTTCCCTTCACACGTTCGCCACGACTTCCGAAAAATCTGATCGAAACGGCACGATACGAACGATATCGAAACCATTACGACTCATTGTAAAGTGAAAAGTAGAAGCGAGTCGTGCGGATCGCGTGTAAAGCAAAGAGTGGGTCGCGAACCAATCGGAGGACGGGTCGCGGAATAATGGCGCGTGCGCGCGATACCGCCCTAAGGATTCGTCGGGTGTTCGAGCGGTGGCGTCGTTAGATAGCGCTGTAGTAGCCGGCTACTTCGCTAGAGGCAGAGACGTTCCTCTCCAGCAACATCGAGATCCAGTTTCCCTTAAGCCGCTCTCGCGTGTTTGTCTGTTCTCGTCGCGTTCGCGTCGTGTCCTACCGATTATTTTCTCCTTCCTCCCCCCCTCCCCCGCCCGCGCACGAGATCGTCGACACGGTAGAGAGCCGCGCGGTATACACACGGACGTGTCGTTGTAGCACCGAGTGTCCCGCTTTAAAAGTAATTGCCCGGTGCCGAGCCCCAGGATGGCGTTCAACGGAGACGGACCACACTCGAAAAGGCAGCGACTCGAAGAATCTGGTCACAGGGTGAGTAGCATAGCAGAGGCAGCGTTACGGCGTGCATAGTGTTAGTGTGTGTGTGCGTGCGTGCGTGTGCGTTTGTGTGTGTGTTACTTTCGAGAAAATTGAACGATCGGAGCCCACGGACGAGAGGCAGTCGCGTACAGGTACACTGTTCGGTCGGTACAATTTTTACCGTCAGATATCTCTCTGTCTCTCTCTCTCTCTCTCTCTTTGGTAAGTGTGTACGGGTACGCGGGTCAGAGGCGAAGGAACGCGTGCGTTTCGGCGTGTCGCGCGAGAGAGAGAGAGATTTACAACCCAACGAGGCGGCCGCTACACCGGAGGGGGGAAAGTCGCCATTTATCCGGTCGCTTTTACCCGTATCACCGCCACCGCGTCGAAACAATGGGCGATGCGCGCGCTCTCCAAGGAGGATTGTCTCGTGTCTCTCCCTCGTATATAATACGTGTATACGAAACGCACGCCAGACTCCCTGATACCCGTGACTCTCTTGTGTTTCGGCAGCAACCTGTTATCTCTCTCTCTCGATGTACTCTCGATATATATATATATGTGTGTGTGCGCGTGTACGTGTATATGGGGGGCCAGGCCCGCGAGCGGTACTACGTCCGTCGTTGTTTCGTCAACGATCCGGGATCGTCGACGACGCCGCCGTCGCCACCGTCGTCCGTTGAAAAGACCACCGTGGTTCCCATCGTCGTTATTGGCGACGGCCGTGCGCGAAGATGCACGTTCAAAACAAACCCCCGTCGACGTGAGCTCCGGGGTCGATAATTTCCATCGCGTTATTCAACGCGTCGCGACGCTGCACGAGAGACGAAAGGCGTTGTCGCGCGATGCCCGTCGACGACAACCTCTACGCGATTATCTCTCGCCGGTTTCGTCTTTATACCGTGACCCACGAATTAATACAGCAAGGGAACCGAGTCGGACAATAGAGCAGCAACCGTGCGCTACGGCTGCGCTTCGGTTCTGTTTCGTTCGGTTCACCGTATACACGGGACTTCTAGACGCAAACACCAGTCCACGGCCGCCACCGCCGCCGCCGCCGGCACCAATGCTCTCTTATCAGACTGTTTGTTTGGTGGGACATTTTCTTCGCTGAAATCGATTCCCCGGCTTTTCGTTAAACTTGCCCTTAACCGAATGTTATTCGTCGAGGGTTTCGTAGGTACGAGACACCGTAATGGTGCTTGTATATGTAATTGATTATTGTTTCATTTTTATTCTATTTTATTCCCCAAAGCACAATTTCGCACTGACAATTTCCGTTACTTTATCTTCAGGTTATAGTGCTTCTTGTGAGAAAATTTACGTGGAGTGTTTACGATTTAAAAAAATTTTTTTTTTTTTAATCGTAGTGCATTGCCGTGTCGATATACAGTGAATGGAATAATAGTGCCGTTAGGAACCGTATTATCGATGAGTAGCCGCGATCATTTGGTTACATCACCGTCGATAAACGGCAAAAATAGTTAGCGAATTACGACGGAAAGTAGCGACGTGATTGATCGATAATTTATGAATAAAAAGTATCGAATGCATTGACCGCGATTCATTAGGGACGCTTTCTACGCTGTTACGTTTCGTGTGCCGCGGCCGATCGCTCGTTATCATTGTAAACAATCCGCGAAATTGTCACGGAGCAAGAGTCCCTGGTCGACGGGGACGGGAAAGGTCATTGTCGCGACAACTACTTGGTGACCTTCGTTCCACGGTTGCTAGCACTGCATGCTGCTGAGAACACATGCCACAGATGATGTAACAGTAGGCGCAATGTGTTACATATGCATGTATGCCAATCATATTTTCACACGACGTGCGCCGACGCACCTTGATCGGGTATTGACCCTCTGTTATATTCTCTTTTTCCTTGTAATTAAGCGTCGTGCTGGTTCTTTTGTGTACACTGGTTCGTAAAGGGTAAACAGATTTCACGTTTCAAAAAAACAACAGCTCCATTAATGAGAGGTTTCATTGAGATGCTATGTCACACGGTGGCTCAAGGATTTGTTTTATTTATCATTGTGATTGCGTATGAATTCTGTAGTGTAATTGACTGAAAAACCTTGTTCGTGAATGCTAGGTTACGGACGAAACACAAATACGATGTAGAGCTAATATCGTTTTTATTTAATTTCTCACAAGGAGCAATGTTTTACTCAGTTTCACTCTTTCTTAATTAGTCCAACAAAAGTTTTATTTCACGCGAACATGATATATGATAATAATATTACAATATTTATATTCATTCGGTCCCGACATTAGTTTAAAAACGATTATGATGAGATTGTTGCTGTTGAATAGAAAGTCTTTCTTAATTTAAGTAAAACAAGTGACAATGCAAGATAAAACTAAGTAATAACTGTTATTAGTAATATTAATTTTGGCTACAAATAACTTACGTTGAATGAGCAAAATTCATATGGGAGACTTGTGTCAAACAAGAAAAATGTAACATCCAAAAAATATGTATGAAGATATGTAGTATAAAATTAATCTCTTCAATTTGTATGGGGCATGTGAATTTATAAAATAGAAATTGATAAAAAATTATGTATAGGAAGATCGAGTGTAGTAATCATTGTCACTGACAATGAGAGGCAGAGATAGTATAATTGAGTTTTTATTGCAGCATTCCGATTTCATTGATAAAACTTGTTTATCCGTTTAAGTGTTGTTCGTTATATGCATAGGTAAATAATACGCGCGTTTCCACTTACTGTTAGCTAGAAATATTTTTTATGCGAAGAACAGATAATAAAAACTGAGCTATCAGTGATTTGTTGAATAAACATGAGAATTTTAAATGTAATTTAGCTAGCTATTAGTGAACAGCTATTAGCTATTACTATTTATATTGACATGCACGTCTTCGAACAACTATGTTTATGTTGGAGTGAAATCTTAACGAAATCTACAAAACTACAAAATTTTAACACTGTTACTATTATCATTGAATAATAGTTTCATACAAAATCGCAATAAGAATCATTAGCCACAACGTTCGAATTATATTTACTACCGAGATAAGGATTAATAAAAACAAAATTTTGTGGGAGTACTCTCATTTTAAGATCCCAAAATTGATTTGTTAAAAGATAAAAGACAATTGTATAATCGTTTTACGATGTACTCGAATGTAATTATGCGAAATCTGGCGGAAAATAAATTAATACATTCGAAGTAATTGTGGAATGCCGCTACGGTGAGCATGATTCATCTGTTTTGTTCGTGTAAAATAAAAAATAAAATTATTTATATATTGTAAAAAGGTTTTGATTATTGTCCCTAAAACGTAAAAACATATGACAACACAGATAAAAGCAGCTTTAGCTTGAATTCGTTTAAAAGTTCAATGTAGATTATTTTATTCGAATTGAACTATTAGATTTCGAGACATCATGCTCATAGCCTGAGAATTGTCGAGTTCACTTATCTGGCGATAACAATAAAATGTCTTCAGACACGTTCGATCAACAAAGGTGGCGCACAAAGCAATTCTAGCAGTTTTTCTCGACTGTCTCGTCCTGTTTTGATTTTTCGAATTTTTTCGAAAGCGCTGTCTCTTTCAGAAATATCCGACGCTATGTGCACGGACCGGTTGATCCACTCTTTGCCTCTTCGCACAATGTATGGCTGGAATCTCGATCCAATTGTTGTGTCCATAATTCTTAGTGCGTCTAAAAGGGGTTGGAACCCCTCTTTAAAAACTAAAAATTGCCAGCTGGATTGCAATTTCAATTCAACTCTCCCCTGAAGGCCTTGAAAAAGAAATGTATGTACAAATGTAGCGAATTCAAACTTTCATACTTTGGCTATAGTACTACATACATTTTATCAACAAATTGTCAAACACTATATCCTTGTGTTTAACATTTTATGTTAAACGTTATGTTAGTCCCTGTAGACCGACGGTATCGATTTTACAAAATAATATATAATTCATACAATATTAAAAAATATGTTCACTATTTTAAGTTTGGTTATCCACAGACGTATTTTTAAATTGAAATTTCAATAAAAAGTGGAATGGAAAGAAAGATAGAATCAATGTATATAGAAGTTCTGACATTGTGAAAATTTTCAACCGATTCGTCTTGATAATTCCTGCAATTTTCAAGATTTCTTGAAAATTTTTCACGTTTGTGGAATGAGTCTCCTCATAGATACAAATCATCAAACGTAACGAAAACGAGCGTCACGAAATGCCGACCGACCGGGGTGCGACAATGGGGGCGAGTTTTATGAATTTTTTTTAAACTTTTCCAATTTAAACTCGTCCAATGGATAAAGCCATCAATGCGACCTGTGAATTTTTCATACACTTTTCTCGAAGAGAATTCGTAGAAGAACTAGTCCGTCTTTAAAAGGGGTATTCTCATGTTTTTGTATACATATGCATTAATTTTTGTAGTTTATAAAACATTTAATTTTCACAAAACAATATTTACAAACTTGTGAATAATTCAAGAAAACATTCTACAAGATACACAGTTCTAAACTTCTCATTCTATAGTTTCGCTGTAAAGTGCATTATTATTTCTGTAATCGTGGCCTTAGCTAGAAAGGTTCGCGAGTTCTTCCAACAATTGCGATTACCATTTGATTATGCTATAGTCGAACTAGGTTGTTGATTGAATTAACCTGACACCTCACGAGGCAGCACCGCAGTGTCTGCACATGGCATTACGGTTCATTATGTGTTTCAATACGGTGCCACTGCTAGTTTACGGGAATGTTAAATTTTATTTATTTTTTCAATATGTTTAATGATTTTGAGTCCTAGAATTTTCAGAATTTTATTAGGAAGGGATGGTTTAGGATTAATTTCTTATTGTTTAGTAATTCATTATCAAAATAAAAATGCTTATAATTCTGGTATATTAACAATTCTTTGTAATCGAGGACGTTGGATTATTATTATTAATCAAAATAAGTTCATTTTTAGGGTCATCAAATATTAAATAGTTTAAAGGGTGTAATAGTATTTTATATATTAATTTCTATAATTACTAACAGAGCTCAAATACCTTTCCGTAATACCGTTACATAAATAGAAAAAATTATATTTGTTAAAAAAAAGATCCGCGTGTAATCAAAACCGCGTTACTGGAGGAGCACTGTGCTATCTATATTTCCGCTGCTTTTATACTTATTCGGTGACCTATACTTTTCGCCTAGTGGCCAATTAGCGGTTTCCGCACTGACCGAAAGATGCGAGTGCTGAATTTTTCCGGATTCAGAACGCACCGGCAATGCAGGTAAACGGCGGACGCGCTTGGTCAAATGTTTACAATGTTTCGGAATTAAATGATATTTTACATGCGTAATACGTGATAATAACTTAATATACACACATATGCGATAGCGTAACTTCGCCTGTATAGGTGAGGGACAAATTCCCTTTACGCTTCTTCTGAATTCACCGCTAGATGCTTTAGTAGTAACTCGTACTACATATATCATCAGTAGACTGCGGATTTTATGCATTTATGGCAAACATAAAAAAGTCAAAATCGAAAATAGTCAAAATACTAGATCAATTTAAGACTACATTAATTTCAGCGTATTGCAATTATTAGCAAAGGGAAAATATTTAAACCATTTTGTTGTAGTTGAGATAGAACATTTTTATTTTGCATAAATATTCACGATCTATTCATCGGCATTCATAGGCTTGTGGATGTTCCAATGCATAAGAGGTATGTCATTCGTCCATATAAGAACCCATTATAATTACCGATTGCTACTTCTATTCGAAATTAAGTTGTTTACAGCGAAACGAAAGGCTAACGACGAGTAGTTTGCGAGCGATTCACGAATTCAGTAGCATCAGCATAAACAATTTACACCGGACATAATGCAAGTTAAATGAAATACGTTGCAAATAATACTACAAATGTCTCCGTTGTTTAAAAGTCGTAGGACGATAAAGTTTTATGCTAAACAATGGCGAAGAACGTCTACGTATCGCGATCGTAGGTGCATAGTAATTGGGTTGCAACGAAAGTGCGTAAAGTTTTTAAATTAAAAATCAAAGATAAAGATATTTATTCATCTATTTATTCAATACCATATTCCAATAATTTTTGCCATCGTTGAGGTAACTTATATCATGTTATCGGATATTATTATGAATAAATATCTCAATTTTACCTTTAAATTTTCACCTGAAAAAGCTACGAACTTTCGTTCCAATCCATAAGTTCGAACGTATGTACGTACGGGTCTCCCGCGGGATAGTTAACGAGGAGACGCTTCCATTTACGTTACACCAGCCACGCGGGCTTTTTGCCCGATGCGAGTCGCGATTTCATTTTCCTCCGACTGGAGTCGGTGAAAAAGAACTAGAAAAAGACGTTGGTGTATCGTTGTTAATGTTAATTAAGTTACGACGTACATGGAATATCAATGCGGCGACTTTTGCCGTCGTTG
Organism: Lasioglossum lativentre; assembly: GCA_916610255.1. Taxonomy (NCBI): domain Eukaryota; kingdom Metazoa; phylum Arthropoda; class Insecta; order Hymenoptera; family Halictidae; genus Lasioglossum; species Lasioglossum lativentre. The sequence continues at coordinate 16,125,222 of OU744357.1, read as the reverse complement.
CCCCTTCGTCGACTCGCATAATTACACGCGAATGCAGAGAGATCTCTTACATTCAATCTCGTCGAACGAACCTTCAAAGTGTTCGTCTATAAGTTTCCGAAAAATTGTTGATATCGATGGTTCTCATGGTACAAAAAAATTCAACGGAAAAGAATGATCGAGGGTATCGAATCTCTTCTCGATTAACATCCCCTTGGGTACAGATCGTGGATGGTTTTATCTCGCCCTATCCCATCTGTATTGAAATTCAATCGACTTCCAAAGATCTCAGGTAATTGTGGGGTGAGAAGAAAATAGAAAGTTAACAGAACAGTTTAGAGTCTGTTATCTGGATCCTAGTGGGAATCCATCATTTACCTCGTCATCCATCTTGGGCGGAAGAAGGATTCGTCGTTAATCTCGCCATTCGTCGTGATCCAGAACACTCCTTTCCATTAATCTCTTCATTCAAACGTTTCTTCAGCAACAGGACGGTATTCATCATAGTGATAGTAGTTATTCTGAATAAACGTTTGTTCGGTACTCTATTGTTTTGTACATATCTCTAACTGACTAAAGGAATTGTATTATTTTTTGTAGATGCTTAAATAATGAAATATAAAAAATTGCCACCCTTCAAGTTTTCATACAAGTAGTCTTAAATATCATTTCATACACAATGCAAAGAAAGCTAAAATATTGTTTACAGTATCCGTAACAAAAAAAGATATTTAATATAAATTACATTCGACAGAGTGTACCACAAATCGAATCCAATAATTCTCAGGTGTTTCTATGTATAGTAAACACTATTATCACCGTATCATCCGTAACTCGGAAGACTGATCCTCTTCCTAATCGCAGTATTACACGTGACTAATTAGACTCGTAAAATTTGTTACTTTCCGAGACAAGACGCAGTCCGGATCGGCCGTGTACAGCTCGTAGGAATGAAAATCCGTTTGAACTTTGCCAACGTGAAGTCAGAGCTGTCTCTCAAAGTTAGAGACGCTGTCGGTTCGGATCTTGGTGTGTCACACCGACCGAAATATCTTTACCGTCGGTATCCTTGCAACGTAACGCACACGTGCTCCTAGCGCTGGAACACCTCTCAAAGTAACTCTGTCACCTGTGATGATGTGCCCGTTATAAAAAGATCGATACTCCGTTCGCCGAGTGGATACTTGAAAATCGTATCCGTACCATGAAGTTCACGAACGTGTCTGCTACGAACCGGCCATATTGTGAGCTCAGCTCAACTGCAATCGCTGAAATATTCCATGAAAGTTAACTCTTGCTAGTTAATAATTTATCTCCGCTCGTAAACATTACTTTGTTAGTAATAGCTAGAGGGAAGACAGTAAATTCTATGTTCACTCTATGAAGTGGACACATAAATAGCTCAATCTCAGGCAATAATATTTATTGTACAAATTAATGAGAATTGAATTTAGCATTAGAAATTAATAACTGTTCCGATATTCGAACATTCGTGTCACCCTGTTTGGTTCGGATAATCGAACATCCACTGTACACCAATTTTTATCCAGCTTTCGCAGAGGCGATTTTTACAAAAATATCTGAACACTCGTTCTTTTTATCGAGCACCGTTCATATCGATGAGATAAGATCCCACCAGCTTTGTACGTTGGGGACAAAAAATGTATTTGATCGAGTATTTTGTAAGCTGCTGGAACAAGATGAGCAAGTTTCTACCAAAGTCAAACCTACTTGTAGGAATCACGTCAAAGATACGAAAAATATTGTTATCTTGTTTTTTTTTATGAAATTTAATGTGCACGTAACATGTTGAGGGAAGTGATATTTGTCTGCAATTGACGTGGACGTAATTCTCCCATTGCTTATTAACATTTTTATTGATTACAAGAAATTCGTAGCGTTTTTAAATGAAAATGCAAATATAAAATTAAGATGTTTATTCATAGTTTTATTGAATAACATGATAAGTAGACAGCGGATTTTATGCATTTATGACAAAAAAGAGTAGGTATAATTGAAAACTGTAAGAACATTAGAAGAATCTAAAGATACTGTTAAATTATTTTCAACCTATTAACCATATTAACACTTCAGTTTGTTGCTTGAAATTCAGGTAGAAAATTTCCATTTTTCATAAAGATCCGCTGTCTAATGATTAGTTACCACAAAAGCAACAACAAGTAATAGAACGGAAGATATGTTCTTGAATAAATATCTTCATCCTCGATTTTTAATTTTAAAAACGTTACGAACTTTCGTTCCAAATGCTTTTAAATGATACGACGAAAGTTCGAAAGAATAACGTGAATAGCTTCTAAAGTTGATGGGGCTAATCACCGAGGCCAATCAACGTGGCGTGAACAGCTACCGGAGATCATTTTAACAATATTGTTCATCGGGAAGTAGTCTAAACTGTTTAGCTGTAGGAACTACCGAAGCCCTTTATATGCGAACCATAAAGCCCAGTATAATGTAAAGTAGTTTCAACTTGGAACACTTTAGTCTCCGGAAGTTGCAGCACGTGAACGCGCAATTGATCTCGCGTTAGCGCAACTTCGTAATTCAAGAATTGCGGCGAGACCAGCGTTAAGATCGAAACAACTGTGCGCATACGGGATATAATTGAAAAATCGTTTATGCATCGGAGAATCAAGGAAAACGGTGAATTGCCATTGGTTTCGGTGAAATGCATGAAATCACCACGGGTGCCATTTTATACAAATTACATACGATTCGCTAAATTGTTTCATAATATAAAATTACACAGCTGGGACGATACATGAAATGAAATTACTCGTTTTCTAGCGCTCTGTCCCCCCTTCCCTCGATTCACAGTCGACGAGCACTTTGATATAAATTGCTTTCGATATTCTATAATAATGAAATAACATCTGTCCCACGGATTGAAAGTATTGGAGCGTTCGGTGAATTATCATCGGTCACGGTATCATTGCTTCATCAATCGTGATTATAATATTGACAGAAAAATAATGGCATTCGATACACTGGGAAATCATTGTTAATTCTCCGTCGCAATTTTCATGAATGCAGCTTCGCACGGGACGATTGCGTTTTAAATTGGCGAGGTATAAAAATAAACACGCTAAAAGCATTTTATAAAAGCTGAGCCAACACAAATAATTTAATACAGTATTGTTTCTGCACGTATCTACCCGTGTGTACTTTTTCTGATTTTAACAGAATTTACTGCGATTATACGTTAAAGATGCTAGCACACTTTTGAGAGATTAAATGGTTCAATATATTTCCGTAATGGTGTATTTTTTATGAATATGTCAAGTCATAAGTTAAATTTTGATTGCTTCACTATATCAAAATTTGTTTTGAACACTTTAATTGCTGTCAGTTACCTAAAGGCCTTCGATAAAATTATCATTAAATTTCGTATTGTATGCTGACTATCGGGCTTTCTAATGAAACGAGATGAGCCATTACTATTAATAATAACATTATTGTCATTACAATTAATAAAAATAATTATAAATAATAAAAATATATTTAAAATTAGTGAATATTTTAAGTGGCGGATCCGAGAGTTCTATTTTTAAATTTAAAGTAATACTTCATCCATTAATGAATGCAGGTTTAAAACTGTCTTTCGGTGCAGAAGTTATAATCTAATAATACTAATAATGTACAGAGAAGAGGAAGATATTTGAAAAATGCGAATGATTATGTCGAACGGATAAAAGCATGTCCTCTTTGTTACGCTCAAGATAGGGGTCATGGGTTATCTTCACAACGAGCGGTCAATAATGGGCTATCAACACGTCATATTTCTTTCACATTTTTTGTTTCTCAATCAACAGTGCAACTGATTAAAACAAAGCATTTGGAAGAAACGTTATCTTCAACATGAGAACAACTTGGTCCAAAAAATTCAATTACGCTCTTCGCTATACATACATCGCTCAAAACAATTAGAAGATATTATGTAAATGTTAAGATAACGAAGTATAGACGCAATACATATACTGGACATATTTGGAGTTTCAGTTTGATTACTCACTCACAACACGATAAGGATTTACAAAATAACAGTTTACAATTAACAAGTGCAGAGAACTACCAAAAGGATTTTCATCAAAAGTGATTAAAAAAGGCCAGATCAATAATTCTTTTCAAATTCATGACATGGAAAGCTATTAGCAAAGTTGGTCAAGCAAATTGTTGCACAACCCTCATGGGCATAACCCTCGCGGGTTATAATCGTTTTTTAGAAATGAGGAATGCAGCATTGGAAAACCGATATTGAAATTGCTTGTCATTAATAAGTGGATAAGGAGATGCGGCGGGATCGAATTGCTTTCTAAAAAAAGCCAGCCAAAGATTTTCCAATAATACAAAAATCGAGAATAGCGATTTTGCTATAATGGCTTTGTTTTCATATTATTAACGAACAAAAATCTTCGCGATCCACCAATAACGATGCGCAGAAGTCGGATAGGACGAATCCAATAACTACATACATAGATATACAAGAAGATCCCTGGCAGCAGTGTCGCCAGATGAGGGGAGGGAGCACGAATTGAGGGGAAAAACTTACCCCCTCTCTACTAGTACCGGACACATGCACGACAGAGATAAACCGCGTCACGTGACCGATCTGTAGATCAACACTAAACCTACCACGGTCAAATGATCGGTTTTCTATTTAATGGTTATTGAAATTATGAAAACGCTTTCATAGGAAATTACTGAATTGACTTATTCATTTAAGCACGTATTACAATGAAAACCGTACAAAGTTTAAGTAAATTCAATCTTCTCTAAGGTGTTACACTTTTATATGTTTTGTGCTTGGTAGGTTTGGTGCTTCAGGACCTTACACAAGTAAACCTTATACCTATATACCTATATACCTATATTACCATATATACCTATAGACACGGCGTAGATAATTTTCCGTGTCCGAAAGATGAAATCAGCTGAAAGACATTGTGACGTCACATTTTCAAAAGATGTAGTACAAGCTATGCTCATCGACAGTGCCTACGCTTGGCTTACATGGGGAGAGGGGGGTCAGCGGGTGCGCCATGTACACAGTACATGGAAAGAAATTATCTTAAGACTTATGTTGTGACGTCACAGTGTCCCATCATCTTTCGGACACTGAATTCTTGGTTTTCCTATACACATACTATACCTACGTCGGGTCAATTAGTATATATGGTCTAAGAGTAAAGTATCCTGTAATTGAAACAGTCCATTCCATTGATGAAAAAAAATATATTCCGAGATACACACCTGGGATTGATAAACCGTGACGTCAACCGTGCGAAATGATTTTGTTCCTTGCAGCGGAAGCTGTCTCAGTCAGATCTTCGGCTGGAAACCGTGAAATTTATGGAATTCCGACTATGTTGAAGAAGAGCTTTTCCGCTCAAATATATTCCGAGATTTCGAATCCATCGTGGCCGATTGCCGTCGCGCACGGTGAAATCATTTCGAAACGTTATTCCCAGAATGGTATTGCGGGCTTGTTCCACCGTCCGTTTCTTCCCTCGTTCAACCACTGTTCTCCCGTGCTTACGTCTCGAAATAACTCCACTGAAATAAAGGCTTGTTCTCGTTAGCGTGGTATTTCTTTGAAGGGTAAAGCTGTCGAGCAACGATGTTACGCAACCGGCACCTGGGCATCGTAGCGAAGCGTTTCGATGATACACGCGGGATGACTCTTAATTGCATGTCAATCCTCTGGTAGGTCGACCGAGAGTTCGGAAACAAAAACAAGAGTGTCTCTTCAGCTTGGAACGCCTAGCCTTTGTTATTATAGGTACGAAACTTCTTCGGGAGGATATCGGGAGACAAGGGGAGAAGATTCTTTCAACTACGATACATCGCTATTTATCGGGATGCAATCGAATGAGTTCGGTGTAACACTAAAACCAGTGAACACACGTTCGAATCGTCATCTTTAATGTATTATTACCAGACTACGGATTTGATGCATTTATGGTAAAAATGACTCGGTGAAATTCTAAATTGCGAAGACATTAAAAGAATTTGGAAACGTTGTTACATTCGCTTCAACTTATGAAAATTATTGGAAGAACAAAAAAAGGTTTTGATTTCACTTCTGTCTCCTGTAATCGATGTACAACATTTTTAACGCTAGACCCGCAGTTAAAAGCTTTTTATTTACTATTGTAAACGTGCAATTAAAAACAGCGAAGTACTATCTTTTTAAGTACTTTGTTACAATGCTTTGTTGTTAGTTAGTCTTGTTTTATTGCATTGTCGAGTTAGTCACGATTTTAAGTCAGAAATAATATATTTACTATTTTTTAATTCCGACGACTCGTGTCTACCACCATTCCATTTGAAATAATGAATTATTTTAAATACTTTATTATTTGTATCTTACAAATAACAAAAAATTACTGTTAGCTACTGCAGTAACTAAATTAATTATTAACTTTAGATATGCTAATGTTTGTACTTCAATGATTAAAGTTTTGCTTTTAAAATTGTTCCTTGGTACACGAGATAAATCGAATTTTGGAGCGTACGAATTATTTGATCAAACGAAACATGAAATGAAAAATGATTTGAAATAATTTCGAGAAAATTATTTAGCTGTTCAAACAAACTAGCATATGATTATTTCAAAGGACACGTAGCCAAATAAGATAATATATTATATATGTTATCTGTACAAATAATTGATTTCGATAATGGCCAAGCCTGGTTGAAACACATCCGTGGGCCACATTTCACAGCATACACTGGATTTCGCATGAAGTTCTCGTGTTCGGAAGTTATTCCAACGTTCGTAAAAGGAAATTTCAATTGGAAATACATTAACGATTAATGTCGGTCTTTGTAACAGAGGTTCGTAGTATCTTTTATTATAATGTAATTGCCATCGACCTTCCACTCGTATAACTTTCATATCAATTTATCTCTCGCATTTCGGCCTTTGAGTACTAGCAAGGAGCCGTAAAAGGCACGAGCAATCAAAGAATGTAATACCTCAGCTTAGGAGCGTGTAAATTTGGTTTCTTGGCAATAGTATAATAAACTTTGCTGGTACGGTTCTTCCTGGCCGCAGACCTGTCGACCTATAACACCAGCACACTTAATAAATTATCCTGCTCTTCATCTGCAACAACAATTGCGGTTACATGGCTGCCATGCTGTTCTCTAGTGTTCTATTTGTGTACAAACACGTGGTCGTATTTCATCGCGTAAAAACTCTCTAGCCGCATTTCATCGACCGCGCTGAAAGAAGCTCCATCGCTTCGACGACGACGACGACGACAAAAAAAAAACAAAACAAAGAGCATCTTTGTCTGTCATACGCTAGTCACGTAAACCACAATACTGCTCTTTTCTATTCTCATACTGAAAGAAAGATGGATAAAGCGGGAGAGGGGGAAAGGCAGAGGATAGAAAGAATAAGACGATAGATTTGTCAGAGATACCAACGGATGAAATTGCGAACGGGACGACACACGGAGCATCATTCATTCGCGATTTCCGGGAGCGAATACGTTGAGTAGGATGTTCGAGAAGCGGAGCAAGGCAGCCGGCGAAAATTTATTGGACCATCCACGATCCCAGGACGTGTGATTATTTGCTCGAGGCGGTGAATTTGTCGGTCCCGGTCGTGACAGAGAGGAAGAGAATATCAATCGCCGGAGGAGAACCTTCGCGTCGCTAGGTAGTTTCCTCCAGCGAAAACTTGCTTCATCGGCTGAGGGATCGGCCAGGAGAGAGAGAGAGAGAGAGAGAGTGTGAGAGAGAGCATCATCCCCTCCGCCGAAGCTTCTCGAAACTTGGTAGCCGGCTCTTGCAATAATTCTCGGCGAGTGTCGGTTCGGTCGGTGCATCGCGTCCATTATTATGATTAATTAAATCGAAAAAGTTCCCTCGGAATAATTAGAATCGTGCTCCGCCGGCTGAAAATTGTCGAGACAAGAGCCGGCGGCGGCGGCTGGCATCGATTCTCGCAGGCGGACGGGGCAGCCATCGATTTAGCACAATTAATAGACAATTGCTAAGTACTAGCTGGCGGAAGAGAATTCTAATTACGCGAAAGGGACACTGCAAGGAGCGCCGCGCCGCGCCGGCTTACAATCAGCGTCGCCTGTTAGCCCCGAGGAGCTGAATACGAATAACGACGTCTTACTTGCTAGCTTTAAGGTTCATTCGCATTAAAGCCACGCGCGTTCCTATGAAAAGTTGTATACGATAGATGCGAAAAAAATATCAACACCAATTTAGTAATCTGATCTCGGCTCGGTATATCGGTGTGAACCAATGCTAACTCGAGGCGGAGAGTCGCAGTCGTCGGCACAGTTCAAACGCCCGAGCGTCATCGCAATGTAACACCAATACATATATTTAATATTCTTTATTTTTCATTACTTTTTCTATGGAACTTTTAGCAACATATTCCTGGCATTTTTCTAATGCAAAATGATACCAAACACGATATAATTTCAGTGGTTTAATCGACGATGAAAATCCATTGCAATTTTTTGGTAAGAAATAAAATTAAGTAAATCTTAAATAAATCCTAAGTAGTTACTTAAAACCGTTAAAACACTACAAAAATTGTGTCTTTTCCTGACGGATGCAAAAGCAACCAATTCTATGGTTTTCCTTCGATGGAATTTAAACTGTAGTGGTTTAAATGACGATGGACGTTTCGGACGCAAGGAAGGATAGCGCGTATAGAAAAGAAAGAGACGCGGACAGTTGCCGTTGCTGGCACAGTTCACAGGCCCGCGCGTGGTCTCGCTTTACACGCGCTGTCCTTCTCTACGTTCGGCTCGGCCTTTGAAGTTCAAAAAAATAGCTCCCCTATACGATAGATGCGAAGAAATCCCCCCGAGGCATCCACGTGTATCGAACATTTACTGTACATACCATGTACATATCTGTTCTTTAATTCTGTGTGACTACGTTAATGACGGTTAGGAAATTTGAACAAGTTTTTTTAGAAGGATACGACGACTATTCACAATATTGTTAAATGTGGGAAGGTCTAGTACACGAACGGAGAATGTTTTAATCTTTTACCCAACTCGGGTGACGAAATAAAATGTTGTTTATAATTGCAAATGTTACCTTTCATGTAACTATCGTTACACTAATGGCTTACATTAAACGGCAACAAATTACAAAATAACTCTGAAACCTTTCTGATCCCACACTTGGATCTTATTACTATTAGACTGTATTTAACCCGGCGTTAGTCAGGTGGGGCCTCCAGACCCCAGAGATTTTAGATTTTCGTTGAAAAATAAAGATGTTCCATTATGTTCAGTATTTTTGAATAATAAAAATTTAATTTTCTGGATCTGCGTTTTTACTCTGTAAAATTACAAGCCTCTTAAGCAATACCTAATCTTATATTCACGCAAAAGGTATTTATTTCTATAATACAATATATTATTTCGGTGGGTCTGTGAGACCCCACCTTACCACTTTCGATACATTTTCCCACCTTACCAACGCCGGGTTAAGAACTGAATTTATATAAGACCGGATTTGATGCATTTACGACAAAATGAGTAGGTGCATTTTAAAGCAGTAGACAGTTAAACATACTTTACAGAATATTCATGTATCAAAAGAAAAAGGAATTTCTGCTTGAGGTTCCTCCTGCCTGTACAAGATGCAAACAATTGTTATTTTGCATAAAGGTCCGCAGCTACGTATCATTGGAATATTATGAGGTTGTAAAGTTCGAATAATTTCAGTGAGTTTTCCTCTTTGCTGCTAATATGTAGATTCCTGTTGTGCCAACTCAATTTCTCCATCATTCGTTTATATTGTCGTTTCATTCAGGATAAAAGCGCTTTCCTTCGGAAAGGAAAGTCGTGGGCACTTTAACAAGCGCAGTGTTCTTTGAGCATACCATCTCCGTAATAACCATTTCTGTTTCAATCAATGTAGTAATGCATTCCTCGAGTGTGGGTGGCGCGTGATCAGAGTTCTAACGTGGAGCAACCTTTATTTTCCATGCCGTCGGAATCTCTAGATTACGCCTACAATCAAATGTTTCCAATTCGAAAACATGTCTTATCGATTCGACAAAGCCGATAGCCATCCATCGACTCTACGAAAGATTTCGAGAGCTTTTAATCGCGCAAAAAGCACGGTTTCCATACGTGTGCTGTCTCCATTCCGGGATAGGTACGTAACAGCTCCGACACATGACACAGTGCCAATAAAACGATCCTTCGGGATTTTTCGGGAACTCGTTGGCTGGCATTAGGTCTCGGTCTTTGTTCGGAGAACTAGAGGCAATTTCCAATATGAGCATTTTTTTCACGTGGCCTTCTTGTTTGTAATAATCGTTTTTACGTCGAAATTTTTCGTATGCAGGAGTCACCATTTGTGATGTTATACTTTCCATTGAGAATTCGATTTCAACGGAATTCCTAGCTTGTGGAAAATTGAATTTGTTCGGGGGCAGAATTTTTAGGTGCATAGATGTTATTATGCGAAAAGTTGCATAGCCTTGGGAACGAATACATCTTCGGAACGCAGGTGACGCTTCTTCAACAAGTTGCAGAAATATTTGCATTGCTCGAAAGCCATCTTCACGCTTTGGAAATACTTTTATCTACGGTGTGATAACTGTGATACGTAATGGTGATTCAACGCGATTGCATTGGTTTATCTCCAAATTTCGAAATACATGTTTCGTTCGACAGTCGTCGCATAGCAGCTTCTCGTGTCGATCGACTGATATTAGACGTTTCTTTAGAAGTATTTATTTCAGATTTATAGTCGCTGACAATGTTTCCAAAACTTTCAGAAATTTAATTTCCTGTGTATTTCAATACTTTTCTCTCGTGAAGATTTTGCAGCCTATTTTTCTTCTAAACATTTGAATATGTGTGAAATTGATTTACAAATTATCATAAAACGAGGAGGAATACGTTGATGACGCTAATTATTCCTTTCAATATTGCTTGAATATAAACCACTTTCGACAACATTTTATTTTACGATCTCGACTTCTTGCTGCTTCAAGTGGATCAACTCCTTGTTGTTTTGTATGAACAAATTTTAGACAACCTGTGTGAACAATTAGTAACGTTATTCGAGCAATGTGACTGTGCAATTTACGATTTTTTTCGTACAATAAATATAGATTGTTTTTGCAATTCTCACTTTTAATCATAATCAAATTCCATTACATTACTAGAACTGAATATTTTCATTGAACCTATTGTTTTCCTGTGGCGACACCTCTCACTGTTTTAACCATAGTGATTGAACAAAATGATAGTACCCATTGCGTTCTAAAAATAGGAAGATTGAATTTATTCCAATCATGCGCAATTTCTATTGAAGTATATACTTCAACAACGAAAACTCTTCAATAATTTCCTACGAAAGCGTCTTCACAATTTCATTAATTGTAAGATAAGAAAGCGGTCAATATCAACAGTAGTAGGTTTAGTTACTAGCATTTGATTAACATAACTGCAAAAACAAAGATATCGTCGAATGCATAGAATGTATGAATATTTTCATAATACACACTGAATTTTATTTTAAAGTACCTACTTACCTACTGATTACATTTCGAGTTCATATATATGCAGTCGCCTCTAATTTTAATTGTGTAAATTGAACCGTGTTATCTAAATACTCAGTTAGGGTCTTCTGTATCTAGATTGCCTATCTTACGAATCCTGTTAGTAGATCCTGGACGACAAGTTTCTTTTTTTCCCCCAAGAGAAGAAGATACAATTTGTAATAAAACAACTCTCTGGCTTGCCAATAAACAAAGTAACATCAATACACATGTGCACACCTATGATTCCAGTGGTTCACAAGGCAATGTGTGACCGAAAAAGCGGTACATTATTCATAAAAATGTTCCTCCTCTTCCTGTCATATTTCTCTTATAATTACCAATTTTTTAAAAATTCTCTACACCAACCATAGGCACAGTTTGCCCAGTATGGAATTGGCTGTGCTAAGTGTATTCCTCACAGAGAGGGGAGAGAGAAATAATCTTCCTTTACTCTCAATACCAACCCCCCAAGACCGAGAGCCTCTTCTCTTTCCGACGTCATTTGCCCCGAAGCGTTTTCCCCTGGTGGCAATTCAGATCGTTCTCACTTGTTGTTCTCGCTTGTTGTCGATAGAAAACATTCGAGCAGCAGTCTACATTCTAATACAATAGACCTTCATTTATGCGAACCTGTCGCGAAACAGGTTCACGTAATAGGGTGATTCATATACCTAATAGGATCTGTCTCCCATTACTGATAATGATTTTTAGTGCATTTAATAGTTCATGTTCATACAAGAGGATTTCAGCTAGAGTTTAACCAGGCATTGCTAATATTTAATTCTTGTAAATCGAGTTCATACAAACGGAGTTCCACTGTTGCAATGTAAAATTCAACACATCATCACATTCTAATACAATAAAACTTCATGTATACGAACCTGTCGGGAGACAGGTTGGTGCACATAATAAGGTGATTCATATACCTAATAGGAGTCCATCTGTCTCCCATTACTGATAATGATTTTTAGTGCATTTAATAGTTCATGTTCATACAAGAGGATTTCAGCTAGAGTTTAACCAGGCATTGCTAATATTTAATTCTTGTAAATCGAGTTCATACAAACGGAGTTCCACTGTTGCAATGTAAAATTCAACACATCATCACATTCTAATACAATAAAACTTCATTTATACGAACCTGGCGGTTGGTGCACATAATAGGGTGATTCATAGACCTAATAGGAGTCCATTTCTCTCCCATTACTGATAATGATTTTTAGTTCATTTAATAGTTCACGTTCATACAAGAGGATTTCAGCTAGCGTATAACTAAAATGTAATTCTTGTAAATGGAATTCATATAAATGTAGTTCAACTGTAGGAATGTAGGATTCAACGTATCGCCAAGTGTAGTATTCAAATTAAATTTTTTTAGCTTCCCCAAAGAACAGGTTCTCGAAGGGTTGAAGCTTGACCTTTCGGGAACACTGAATTTTTCTGTTGGGCTTTTCTTAGATGAAATCGATTATCTGAAGCCATCAGCGGTAGTCTACTGAAAGTTTCCGATGTCGAGGAAACCAAGATTAAGACGGTCGTGTAATTCACGATTAAATGAAATTAGAACGTCACGGCGCGCCGATAAAGGCCGATCCCCGTCCAATGGCGTTTCTCTTTGCCGTTTGATTCTTCCTGTTTCCCCGGTTTCAGCAGTTTCGCTCGTAACGTTTGTAACGAGACTCTACGTCGTCGGCGACCGGCTCCTCCCTGAAAATGACCCAGACCCGCTGGAATCGGAAATAATGAAGGGACCATTATTTTCAGGAACATGCGAGTTCGCTGATTTTCGTGGGACCGTTCTGTTCGTTATTCAGCTCCGTGAATGCAGTATAATGTTGAAACACGTTACTCGCTGACGCACGATCGCTACTGGTGCATAACTGGAAACTTTCGAACGGTATAAACATGCATAGTAGAAGATTAAAGCATTATTATTCGACAGGCCGAAAGTGGAATATTATGGTTTTAACGATTTCGGACTCAAAAGTTTTGTTTCAATAACGGCTCAGCATTGTTTCGTAATTAACAATATGTATCGTGCAATCCATGTTGTTTACTTCCGATTATGATATATTTCAATATTTATTATTATTATTAGACACAGTCGTTTCTGCCTTACAAAATTCAATTTATTTCGAATTATTGTTACTCCATGTAGGCGTAGATTAAATATCATGTTTCGGTTTTGGGGTTTAGTACGGTTAAATGGGTAAACAGTACGGTTTATATTACAGGTTCATTATGCAGGTTCTTTAAAAAATGTTGTACTTGAAAGCGGTGATTCCATAGACAAAATATAAAAAATCTAAGAATAATGTTATGTTTTTTACAATGTTCAAGGACTATTAAGGGGTGAAATTAATTTTTATTTAACTGCTGCTTCCCACAATCTATGCAGAATATTTTTATTTTGCATAGTCTAGTCATTAATGTTTCTGTTAAATTTTTTCTAATAGATATCCTTTTAAATGCCTCACTAATTGTTTTAACGGCTAGCTTAGATATTTCATACGTAAGCATACAATTTACAAGAAGCAAACAGAAACTTCCCACGTGTTCGTTACATTAAGCATTTACATTAAGTCACATGCGCAAACGTTATTGCGAGTTACGATAATCGGTTTCCAACAGTTCGTTACGAGTCTGGATATTTTCAATATAAGCCCACATAAAAAAAGTTGTAAAACTTAAATTTTAGTATTTTCTCTGCAATTCCGACGAATTGGATTTTTTTCAAAAATTCTTTTCACGTTACGTAACAAAACAGATTGTTCCAACTTTTCAAAAAAAAAATCCAAGTTGTATGGTCGAATATTAAAAAAGTTATCGTTCTTCTAAGAGTGTGCGAATATCAGAGTTGGGCATTAATCGATTAAAATTTAAAAAAAAAGAAATCGTCGAAAACTCGGCGATTGATTCAATCGATTGATGAAGTTAATCGCCAATGGTTCATTAAATGAAGAAATCGTCGAAAAATCGGCGATTGATTCAATTGATTCATTTAATCGTCAATCGTTGATTAAAAAAAGGAATCATCGAAAAATCGAGTTTACATTTTTTTTCAGTATTCATACAGTCCTGATCACGTATTTCATTTCGAAATTTCAGCAATAATCATTAATCAATTATCCGATTGACGATTAATAATCGTTAATCGCAACTAACGACTAAAGTAGAAAAATCGTTAACCGCAATTAACGACTAAACTAGGAGATTAATTGTTAATTGCGATTAACGATTGAAGTAGAAATTTAGTCGTCAATCGTTGATTAAGTTTTTGCCCAACACTGCTGAATATTAGTGGGAATCACTGTATCCGTCCACGCTGTGGCACGAAATAAACTCAACATCAGAATTCATCCCCAATGGAAGAAGGGTCGTTTGACGATGCGTCGAATTCCACCAAAAGACAAAGGTGAGGAGTCTGGCCTGCGTGTCGCGGATCAAGCGTAATGGGAAATTGAGTTTGAGCGTCCCGTCGCGAGCACTGTTCTGGTCTAATAATTTCGCGACCAGATTCAATTAACCACGTCTGAAGGACTCCCTGCCAGGCAGTGCTTCTTATTCGAGACCGACCTATTGCGGATAATGCGAGACGAACTTACGACTGGTTAAACAGAGAGCGCGCGCGCGCGCGCACGCACGTTTTCGCGAGGGAAAAGCGTGTGTTCGCGAGAGGACTATACACCAACGACGAGCGACGCGATCTCTGAAATTTATAGATTCCTCAAAAGCGACTCGCTCGTTTCACCGTTTCTAAATTATACTTGGTGAAAGGGATTGTCAGTTCCGGAATATGAAGCGTAAAATACGCCGTGAAACCAAGTTCACGTGTATACGTGGGCTCCTCTGAACTCTATTTCTATTCGTTTCAGTTTCCTACGTCGCAGACATAAAGTACAATATTTACACCGAATTCTGATGTGCATAGTTCTCGAAAATATTTGCCGAATTAAAGGAAGATTTAGTAGAGGCAAAAATGTTCGATTTAACCAACAATCGCTTGCTTGCAATATATTAAACAACGATTGTTACTTACGTCCTCTAGTATTTGCGGATGTCGTATCTGTTAAATAAATGATTTTTTCACAGAAGTAGGTTAACACTTAAAGAATATCAAGATGCATTAAGTGGTGCAATAATTAATATATGTGTAAGCTTTGTGTATGTGTCGATGAGCCATATATGCTCGAGAGAGGGCGGGACTTGAAAGGTTAGAGATAGTAAGCAGAGTGACAACTAAACTCACAAATAAACTTTATTGATAATTCGTGAGTAAAACTAATAAATAAAATTCTTTAATTGATAAAAGCTACAAGTACAAGTTTCTATTAAAAAGAATCTTGTGTTAAGATAATATGGGGAAGCACAAACATTTAATTGTTGATTCTCTATATTTTTAGGTTAGTATAACACGTGGGAAGTATGCAATAATTATCTATTATTTATTTATTGTGGTGAATAAGGAACCCTTAACCATATTATATATGTTTCCATTTCAAGATATAGTTAATGACCTTCATATGTCCTCTAAACCAATTAACGTAAGAATGTGACATTTTGAACCATTTTCCGCTACGAATAATAACAAATAAAATATAATAAATAATATTGTATCTATAACTTAAAAACCGGAATTTTTTTAGGAAATTTGAGCGTTTATTAAAGAAAATCTTGTACAATTCTGTTATTCAAAGTATTGTCCATCGGAAGTTACAACATTTCCCCATCTTTCTGGCACTTTGTGGATGCCATCGCAAAAAAACTGGTCATCTTTTGAATCGAAGAACGAATCGAGCCAATTTTTGATGCCTTGGACTGAAGTGAAGCGTATTCCGGAAAGTGCATTCTGCATCGACCGAAACAAATGGTAGTCAGAAGGCGCCAAATCTGGACTATATGGCGGGTGGGGCAGAACTTCCCATCCGCTATTTTCCAAATAGTTTTTAACGGGTTGAGGAACATGTGGCCGAGCATTGTCATGTTGGAAAATCAATGTCTCGTGTCTGGTCTCCCATTCTGGCCGGTTTTCAAAATTTTCCATGATTGAAAAAAATATGATGCGCACAAGCAAATCAAACACTGTCGACTGATTTTGCAGGTTATGAATAGAGCTTCAGAATGACGTGTATGTCAATGATTTGCTACAGCGCATACACAAGTGTTTACATCTAGTGTAAAATTCCTGTTTTTAAGTTATAGACCTATTATAATAATAAATATAAATAAAATATAATAAAAACAAAAATTAGATATATCGACTACAATCTCATTGAGTCGAATTACGGTAGCAACACGTACCAGAAGGTTGCCGTGAATAAATCATTGTTTACGTGCAGCTCGAATTTTCTTTATGTTTCTTTGGTTAGAGAAGATCGGCCGGCTTTCCGCGGCGTTAAGCGAGAACGTTAATTAGAACTTTCGTGTGTTTTCTGCATTAACTAGATGCACGAGAGACAAGACACAAAGTTGCTTATTTCGGTCTTCCGGGCCGGAAAACACGTTTTCGACCGTGTTCCAAACCGCACCCCTCGACGCAAACCCGGGAAGTTTCTAATTGGAAATTCGCGGAATTTCATAATCAGGAAAATATGCAAACCGAACAATCGGTTCGTGGAAAGAGTTGATTCGAATTCCACGATCCACGGTGATTTTGACCCGTTTTTCGATCCATTCGAAGCGAGTAAATAGAAATTCTTGTTAGTCATGGCGAAAAATACACTCCGCATACCGGAGACGCATTCCTCGCGTGTCTCGCATTTGTCGTCGGAAATCAGGCGACTGTCGGTTCGTCGGAATAACACTTCCTAGGTGAATATTAAGTGGCTGGTTGTTTTGTGTTCGCCGCGAACACAGAGCAATGAAGTTACGTTTGTACATAGCCGACGGCGCGCATTGTTCTGCTCTAATAATTGCGTTTAGGAGCAATTGGTCGTAACGAAAAGGTTCTGCCGCGTCGACGATGATTTAGGCGCAACTACATAGATCGACTGGCTACAGCCGGTCTACTCTTCGCGGAGGAAAGTAATGAAGTGTCAGTCGCCGCATTGTACCGCAGCATCGCGTCCTCCGAAAATCGTTTAGCCCGGGCTTCTATAAAGAGAGAAAATTGATTCCCTCGATTCCACTTGCAATTCCGCGAAGTCGGCGCGCGCCGTCACGTTCGCTCGTTGATTTTTCCCCGGGAAATAGATTGCTGAACTTCTATCGATCTTTTGTTTTATTGGCTTCAATTGTTTCACGTTGAAAGTGATTAGGGATGCAAATTGTCCGACTAAATAACACTTTCGTGTACGAACATACATACCGCGCTAGAATTGCGAGAGAAGAGATCATTATTATTATAGTCCGGATTTTAATGCATTTATGAGAAAAATTATTAGGTGCAATTTAACACTAAACGTACCGAGCTATAAAAGTAACAGGCACACGTTGGCTTATAAAAATGACAAGGTTTAATTTATTACGACTTTGCACGGTTCTTATTGTAATCTGTGCACTAATAAATTTTTATAATAATCTTTATAATTTCAATAAATGTAAAATAAAAATTCTAGAACCGATCATCTGTGACCGGTCGTGGTAGGTTTAATATTAAAACAATGAAAAGGTTTTGAAAGTATTAATGTATATTATTTTTACTACATTAAAATTATTAAAAATATAAATTTATATTCAGCTCCTTGCGATTGAAGCGTAAATTTTTTATTTTGCATGAAGATCCGGAATCTAATTATTAACTACAAAATATCTTAATGTGAAAATTTGTTTTATTATTCTCTATCAGGAAATCTCTAAACATTCCCCCACTACATTAACGGTGCCTAAGAGGGAAAGAGAGAGAAAGGGCTACTTAACTAGCCCTTCCCTCCTGAAAACTATACCCATCGAGTAGAGTGGTGGGAGTCGTTCAGCCTAGTCGCGGAAGGAACTGCAAGCTCCTCACGAGCAACTTGTTGGGCACAGCCCTGTTCTATACATATGTCAACCGATGGCGAGTCCAAATTTGTTGGTCGCAGATTGACACAAATAAATGCGTAGATACATCTATACCGTATACTTATTTTACATATGTACTATATTTCGCAAGCAACTCAAATTACGTTGATCGAAGAAGCTTTCTTCTTCAGCTCACAATACGCAACATTTATTTATGTAAAATTATTTTAATAGAAAAAATGTATAATGGCTCTTGCACTACGATTTGTTTTGTGGTTACAGTGTGAATAGAACTTTTTTTATCGTTCATAATTCCCTAGATGAAAAAGAAAATTTATATTTATTATACGTCTGCATATTCTCCAATGACTATACTATGCATATCATCAAATATCATTTCGATATAAAGAAAATTAATAACGTACGCATTTAGTCGATCCTGTTCGAAATCGTTACCACGAGTCTAACTCGATGTTATAGTGCAAGGGGTTAAATGAAAAACATGAAAATTTGTTAATATCTAAGAATAATTAATTCACTTTTTATATTTCGTTTGTCAACAATCTTGCAAACTTCCGCCTTCTATTTATTGATTAGCAAAAGTAAGTTTGCTGAATTTCGCAACCGGTAAATAATAATTCCACGTCTGGAGAAACGCAAAAAAATATTCACCTCACGACCCGAACATTCCTCGACCACTTTAATATCCATTCATATCCCAATGCCAGTTGCAGCGGATCGGTTTCTACGCTCGCTGTGCTTTTCGCAGCCAGTCGCACAGTGTTTGGACGCTTATGGGAGTCGGCAGAAAATTAATAACTTCTAAACTAATCCGTTTTCGACCTGAGACTACTAATGCCTTTTCAAAGATGAGAAAAAGGTGCATCGATCGTTGATAGAAAAAAATTAAAGTGATCTTTACTTTTTTTTTTATTAAACAAAACTTTTTGTTAATTTTTTTTATTGCAATTTATTATCGTATAATTACTGTACGAGTTTTGCTTGAAAAATTTATTTTCCAGGTTATTAGGAATATTGATTTCTGCGATTCGGGCAAAGATGGCCGATTAAAATTAATTGGTATTTCCAATTGCAAAGTACCCAGAAGTAGTATGCAAAAAATCAGAGAGCTACTTTTTGGTACTTATTCGAAGCTCGAATCGAAGTTGATAAACATTTAACATGAAAAACTGCAACAAATTGTTAATATATCACAAACATCTTTGTGGGAGGTTGAAAGGCCTTATAATACTAAACAAAACTTGTGAAAATCAAACTAATCGAGTAAACATTCAGCAAATAACACGTATTTCAGGAAATACATGTAGTTTTATATTCGTTTTAACAATAAATTCATACATTTAGTGAAAATTGTGGTATTATAAATATGAGGTATGAAAAATATGTACTTAGCATTTCGAGTATCAGCTGCGGCTGCTTTCGGTAATCCGAAGCGACAGGACTAATCTCTACCGGTAATGTTATTACTACTTTCCTCGGCGTTTCCGGGCGTCTTCTGGTGTGTTTCCACGTGTTTTGGCGTGCGCTGCCCGACAGGATACGCAGCCACGTGTTAACGCGCACGGCTACACACGCGCATAGACGCACACAAACGCATAAAGCCGGCAACGATGATCCACGGAAACTATAATGCAACTAAATGGATCGTGTAAACACGATCCAACTTCGTGCATGCAATTCCTTGGAAAATTCATAGGCAAAGGGGGTTGAACGTTAAATCGATCCGGTCTGTTCGTTTTCTGTGTACGAAACTCGACCCCCATTCATACACACGTTCTCGAGACCGAGGCAGTCTGTGTGTGTTAGTGTGGTACAATCGCGGTGGCCCAATTATCTTGTCGGCTATGAATTACGTACAGGCTCTTCTCTGGCTTCTATACGCCAGTATCCTACGGCAAGCACCGTAAGACGAAACTTTCCGTACGTCTCACCTTAATTTCGCCAAAGAGCTAGCCGGTTTACCGGTATTGCACGGCTACCGTAAGAAAAACCAGCAACCAGAGGAACTCGCTACTCGAGAACGTTCATTTTACCACGTTTTTGGTATTTCCGTGGGAACGGTTGCGACGCGCAGATATGAAAAAGTCGGGGCCGAGACTAACGCGTTTTCCCCGGTTTAAAACCTTGAAAAATGGTCCCCGGTATTAATGGCGGATAAAACGTTTATGAAATGGAAGCTTGCGAGTTACTGGCGATGCTCGCGCTGATACGGAAAAAGGCCAAGTGCTGCACCGATATGGACGCTGGCTTTTGTTCGCGTACAATGCTTGAATCCCCTGGGGTCATTATCTGAAACCGAAACTTGTCGGTGTACTATCAACACCGGCTATATCGAGCAGTCAATATGAATCTCAATGGTAATTTACCGATTCCTCGTCGATTTTCATGACCTTGAAATATGTTGCCAAGGTCATCATTCTGAACAACTTTTCACTATACCACGGAAACCGTACCATTTTCTTTCTCCCCAAAAACTGGCACGGAAGATGAAAAATTTATATTTTTTCTAGGGCTACATTTACTTGAATGCGAAAAGAAAGAACTAAAATGCTGACTTGTTAAAATAGGCACGACGACAACAATGAGGGGTTAACAATTATTTTGATGGCGAAAGTGCTATGAGAAAGTGCCTGCTGTCAAAAAACAATTCTATGCGTACTTTTTCCAATGGTATTATGTATAAAAAGGAAGTTGACCTTCATATGTCCTCTACGCGTCCACCTATAAAAAAACTATTAAGGCCTATTTCAACCCTTAACACTCGAGTGGCGACTCAGAGTCGCCTCTAAAACTTGCTCTACTATTATTCACAATATTGTTTACATTATTAAATATGGCGCTACCTAATCAATTACTAAACATTTAAATATTGTATGAGGTATTATATCAACTTCATAACTAGACTGCGGATCTTTATGCAAAATAAAAATTTTCTTAGTCAATTATAAGACAAAGAAAACGCATAAAAATTTCTTTCTATTTGTAACAATTTTAATAAATAGGAAATAACATATGGACGTTCTTGAATTGCCTTAATGTTTTTACAGTTTTAAATTACCACCACCTATTTTTGTCACAAATGCATAAAATCCGCAGTCTATTCGTAAACATAAAATGAAAAAAAATCGTATAGATTGGAATTATTCTAGGTCGGAAGAAATGTTTAATTTTCGTGTTGAAATAGCTCCGAGTGCAAAGGGTTAAGTGTCTCACCCTGTATAGAGGGTATCCCAGGACGAGTGGGAGAAGCGGAAAAGTGGTGATTCTATATGCAAGGATAAGTAACAATAAATGAATATCATTTTTTTTTGGTTGACGCTTCAGAAGAACTATCTCGCCTGATTCGTGTGCCCGTGCATTCGCACGAAGTAGAATAGGTTGATCATAATCAGACGCTCCAGCTGACTCCTACTCAACAGCGCGCGTAGCAGCTCAATTTTCAAACTCGCTTTTTACAAACGAAGCATTCACGGAAAAAAATGTCATTTGTTTATTTTTGCAAATAAAAATCACCCACTTGTACCACTCGTCCGGAGACACCCTGAATTTATATTTATGTAGATTTTCATTCAGTCGTAAAGATTGCAAGAATTCCGCTTAATAGAAGTCAATGAAGAGTTTTCTGGATATCTGATACTTGTCGACTGGTTTTAGCTATTAAAAGCAAGTACTATGCAATGTCCCGAGACTTCTTTATTTAATGTCCATCTTGGTTCCCCTCAACATACCAGCTTTCCCCAATCGTTTCGAGAATTCTCCAAAGCAACTCGCTCGCAGGACAAACTCAATCACTCGAAAGCAGAAGCGTTGTTCCCGGGGGTTAATCTCTTTATCAGCAAGCGGCTGGCGCGTGGCCAATCGACTTTCTCCTCGTCGCTGGGACGATCTATGTGCGTACAACGCCCTCGCTTTGTTTTGATTTTACTCGTTTGTCTTCTGATTTCCGTCCAGTACGTACTGTTACTCTCATAAATATTTCGACGTCCGTATAGTCGCAAAAATTATCACCTTATGCACTTAGGTATAATGCGTTTATCGAATTTATTCTTCTTCGATGGTTTAATGCATTATTCTAGTACAGATACGTGCAAAATATATGCTTCAATTTTTATTGTTTGGTACAGATCTCGAATTGTGCACAATTTTGTTGTTGCGAAAATATTCGGACATTTAGCAATACATAACTATTATTTATACGTGATACAAATTATAACAGTTCTTTAATACGTGTGGGTATATTAGAAATTATTTTAATCAAATAATTTTGTGATTTTTACTAACCATCGTCCAGAAAAATCGGGAGTCAAGAACACGTCTTTCAGATATTGGAAACTACAGGATGTAGACAGGATGTAAAATTACGAGAAGAGAGTTATTTGTTTAAGCAATACCTACACAATTCAATTTTCTTGCATTTTTTCCTCACAGTAATGATATAGTGTAATCCGCAAAAAACAAGTTACAGAAAGTTTTTAATGCCATGGCTTCCCATTGTCCAATCGAGTTCCAATTTCACTGAGATTGTTTTTTCACCCAATGCAGTAAAATTTCACGAGCGTTCCTAAAAAGTTCGATGATCGAAATATAAAGTTCACTCTAATGCGCATATCTTTTGTCACAATCTTTTTTCTACAGTCAGTTTTCTCGTAACTCATGTGCATATTTAATCGCGCTGGACAAATGGACGCGAACTTGCAATTTCATTTGAATTTTAAAACCGCGAGGTGGGATTGTTTTCCGACTCGGTGAATTCTTAATGCATAAATTTGTAATTGGAGCGAAACCGGTATAAAATGTTAACTAGGGACATATTTTACGGTCGCGAACTCTAGTCACAAGTCGAAACTGTTTATATCTTTATCTGTATACAGTTCTCTTCGCACCATTCATTATAAGATACACATATAAACAAGGAGACTGCGGATCTTTATGCAGTTATGGTAAAAATTAATAAGTAATTTGAAACAGTAAAAAAACATTAGAAAGATTTAAAGATATTGTTATATTATTCTCGTCCTATTCAACATATTAAGAAAGGAAATAAATTTCTATGTCTCTCTAATTTGTTGTAATTCCATTTAAAAAATTTCATTTTACATATAGATCCAATCTAATAATTAGACTCCGGATCTTTATGCAAAATAAAAAGTTTGTGTACCAATTGCAAAGAGCTAAATATAATATTTTCCACTAATAATTTTAATGTAGTGAAAATAATATATCAATACTCTTCTAATTTTTTCACTGTTCTAAATTGCACGTACACATTGTTGCCATAAAATCCGCAATCTACTACATAATAATAACACAAAAATATAAATGTATCGATCGTAAGTAATTATTCGAAATACGATATCTCCGAGCGGATCGGGATCAACTAAATCGGGAGTAAAAACGGATCCGGCGCGGAGGCGTCACGCGTCAACCGGAAGTGAGGCAACGGACATAGTGCATATCCCAATGGTCCGAAAATTTCCGCGTTCTATCTGGACCCGGGAAATTGATCGGAAGCGTGGTCTCAACAGAGCGGTACCTTTTTTTTCTTCTCTGTGGTCTGCGTAATCCATTGAGCGTGAAAACCACGTGGTTGGCGCGTGGCCAGTGTTGAGTTATGTTTATAACAACGTTATACAGATTCTACGTGGGATTCACCGGTGCCTCGTAACGGCGATAGTATGCGGGCTGTACGACGAAGCGACACGCGGTGCCATGCCGTCGGAAATGTTGGATCGTTCCCCCGCAGGTATTCCGCAAGAATCTCCTCAGCGCGCGCTGTCTCGTATCCCCACTATCCTGACACCGCCGCGCTACACTGTGTTCCGTGCGCTGTGCCGACGAGGTTTTGCTTGGCCACCTGCCCGTTGCCAAACTTTTTCTCTGTCCCGAGCGAGCGTGGTTTCTCGATTTCCCGCGGATACTTGGAAACGAATCGCGAATCAGTCACGAGGCGCGCGTAGACAGCGACGTCCTTTGACGTTCAATTAAAATTAACGACTGCCGGGTCGCTTATACCGCGCACACTGTATCAACACCATTAGACGTGCAATTGACCAAAGAAATACACTTACACACACACACTGATATTCGGACGCTGTGCTCTATCTCTACAGGGTGTCCCAAAATTCCTTCAACTCCCTGAAATGAGCAGCGGTTCCTAAGGTCGTTCGAAGCGACATTTTCCTTTTTCAAAATAGCACTTTTACGATTTCCGTGGCCCCTAATTTGAAGGTTAAATTTGTGCTCTTTGGATCGTTTTAAGAAAAAAATTGTATATGTTATAGGTAAATACCAAATCGGCCTGGTTTAGCCGGTAAGGTAGATTTCCTATTTTTAATAAACCTGCAAATATCTCGGAAACTATGCGAGATATGGCAAAATATATACAGACCTTTTTTTGTAGGAAATTGAATTTCCTATAAAAAAAAAACATTAAAATGATGTTAAAATTTCGGTTTTCACGAAAAATATTCACTGGAGACCTAACCAGACCTCACTAACCTAACCTAATACATCAATAATATTAACTGCTAATTGAGTTTTAATACATAGACATTTCTTGAGTCTCGTATAAGCAGTTGTGAACGGAGCCTTTACGTTCCCCCGACCATCATTTCGTGGGGGACGCAGTTTTTCTGCAACTTTATAAAGCAGATTAAATGCAGATTTATAAAAAACGGGAAATCTACTTTACCGGCTAAACCAGGTCCATTCGATACCCGTGATATATACATTTTTTTCTTAAAATAACCCCAAGAACACAAATTTAACCTCTAAACAAGGGGCCACGGAAATCGTAATCTCCCCTCCAAAATGTTCGCCGCGGCTTGGTTTAGGAGTTATTAACGAAAAACACGGACCAATCAGAGCGCGACCTACACGCGTGTTGGCAAATATGGTCCAGCGCGCTAGCAGAGCCGAAATACGAGGAATGCCGTCCCGACCTATCGGGGTATATCGAAATTTACTGTACTGTTTACACTAGTGTTTTTATACTGATACGTCACGATGTATTGATCAACACGGACAGTTTCCGCGTATCTGCGATGACGAAAGTCCTCGTGTCAAGGACTTGCAGACCCAGGCGACTGCCGCGCCGGCGCGCCGCACCATCTTTGTCAACACGCGTCTTGATCGCGCTGTGATTAGTCCGTGTTTTTTGTTAGTAACACCTAAACACACCCGCAGCGGACATTTTGGAAAAGAAAAATTTTGCTTCGGATGACCCCAAGATCCGTTCATTTTGGGACACCCTGTATACCTACAGTATACATTGTGACTGTTGTTTTCATATAACACGACTCCTGGTACAACGCACTCTATGCTACTTACGAAATGGTTTTTTGATAAAACGTAGAAAATAAAAATTGACAATACCCGTTTCACGATTTTTGCGTAGAGAAGACGTTTTGATAGGTCTAATACAAACTAGCCACGTACGCCTTTGTAGAAAAATTAGTATCATCAAGAAGATTGAAAGTTAATTTGGTAATCGTTTAGAAGCTGGTTCTCCTCACTGATTTTCATGACCTTCAAATATGTTGTCAAGGTCATCATTCTGAACAACTTTTCTCTGTATTACATTGTTAGGTTCATTATAGCGAACTCCGCCATTTTAAATGAATTTTAGTTAGGGCTGGGGGGGGGGGGGTGATGCAGGGGGAGGAGTCGAGCCTAAACACGTTTTCGGTGAATTAAAAAGGGCAGAAATCGCTTGATTTGACAACATATTTAAGGGTCGTCAAAATCGGTGAGGAGCTTGGATAGTAAACTACTGAACGATCTCATTCTCTCTGAACGTTCCTTACTCTATCTCTCCGAATCCTTGAAACGTGTGGAAAAACTCTATGTACACCTGTTGCGAATTCGTACCATAGCACGCTTTTGTACCTGCGACAATTCTCTTAGCATTACTGTAAGTACATATTCCTGCTAAACGACGCGACGGTGTAGGGACGCCGTACATGCCTGAGTAATGCGTATGAAGTTGTGGTATTCCAAGATCTCAATTAACACGTTGGCTAAACGAGTGTTACTTCGTAGCAAGCAGTCTTGCAATCGATACCAATTACGAGTTAGCTCGTAAACAATGATTTTATTCATTATTGTTGATAATGGGCCCGATATACGCGAAATCCCGGATAATCTGGTCCATTATTAACAATATATTATGGGGACCCTAAAACAGTGAAATAAGCATTTTCTAACATTTCACATGCTTCTATGTTGCAAAATAATATAAAAAAGTAAATCGTGTCAACTTACATGAACAATTCAGCGTGGCTCTAAAATCTATTTTGCATGGTTTTCCGTGGTAGTTGACGTGTTGAAGTACTTCTGCTTATCGAGCGACCACTGTACTCGTTTTTGTTTCAATGCAGAGGAGGAACGGAATAACGATGTTTATCTAATCTGTTTACTCTAGTTGTGTCATACTACTGGAGGTTGTTGATGGTTGTCTGCTAACACAAAAGTTTACTTTGCAAGCATTAATATTAATGTATAGTGGGAATTTATGGAATAAGTTCGTGTGGAATCGAAATTGACGGAAGTCAACATAAAATTTGTAATGAAGTCAATTAAATTTCTTATACATACCAATTCCATATCTATAGGAATTCATAACATTTTGAAAGTTGTACTATTGCCAAGGTATTGGTGTACCTTGGATTGTTCTAACGTCGGCGGCACACTTTTTGGCGTCATCACGCAAATTTTGGAATGACCCGCAGCCCTAAACCCCCACCCGGCCGGCCAGCGCAAGTCCTGTCCGGACGGGCAACCGGAGCGTCGTAGTGGGGGTACCCGATTCCTACGTCATCGACTCTCGGCCGGCCAGCGCGAGTCCTGTCCGGACGGGCAACTCTACGTCATCGACTTGGTCGGTCCGTGTTTACACACGCTGTCCTTTTCTACGTTCGGCGCGTTGGCGAGGTCCCAAAGAAATCTCTCTCTCGCTCTCTCTTCCTGTGTCTCCCTCTCCCTCTTACACTTTTTAGCGTCACACTTTTTTGTGTCGCACTTTTGGTGTCATCACGCAAATTTTGGTATGACCCCCACCCCATGTTAATATTGCGTGGATGTATCTTCTCAAAATCTTCCCAAAAATAGCGGATTTCACTGAATAAAATGTTTACAGATTATGCATTCGCGGCGTAACACAATCACTCTAGATACAAATATCATACTGAGAAAGATATTTTTGAAACATATACAGCATCACTTGCAAAATGTGATGTCGAGTCATATTTGACGTAGTAGGTGTCCATAGTGCTTCCTGGAACAAAACATGATGACAAGAACTTCTAACAGTAATTGATAGACGCAATTTAAAATAGTGAAAAGATTAAGAGAATTTAGAAGCATCGATTTTCAACTTATTAAAATTATTTAGGAAGTGTTGTAAATTAGATGCCTGTTATGCCATTGCGATATAAAAACTTATTTTGATACTGGTCGTGCCATATGTTAGTTGTTTTGCGAACTATGATGTACTCCGCGCGATCATAGCTATACAAGATTAGTCAGTCGTCGTCATACTCCTGCCACGAGAGCAGTATATAATTAATTCAAGCCTCTGTATATAATTAACCAGTTAATAAACATTAAATATTTAACAAATAAATATAGGCCTCTAACTAAATATTTATTTCAACAGGAAGGAAAAATTTTTTTACTTGGCTCCTGTTCTTTACAATAAAGATCTGTATCATGACGTGTCATACTCTACACAGCTGTATAAATCTGTATAGATCAAGAGTTCTTCATTTAAAGCAGTTCTTTATTATCATGCTAATGATTTTCCGTTCAAGGTCATTTAGAGGTTACTATACCTTCTCCAATGAGTCATGGCAGTAAAGTACCAGCGTGCGTCCTTTGCTGAGTATGTGTATGTTTACTGCCTCGTCTAGTTGGAAAAGGTATAAATAACTGATAAATATCTATATCTTACCAGCAACAGCGATGTGATAATAAAAATATGACATTCAACTTTGTTTGCATACATTCTTTTTATATCTGACAAAAATTATCGAAGATACTAAACAAATAAGATAAACACACTGTACATTGACAGATGTAAATCTTATTGACAATTTTTCATCCGATTAAAATAATTGAACGATCCGTACAGATTGCGATGACATAAGGAACATTCTGAACGGAATATTGGAATTAAAAGCCTCGATACACGGTATTTGTTGATAAACAAATATTCCATATAATTGTTCTGTCATACTGTGTACTCACAAAATGACCGATTGAAATATAAAACAAAGAACCCGATTAACATTCTTCTCGCGAATATTAGTCATGTTTATTGGCACACCTCAAGCGTTCGAGTGGCCATCAAATTCTCTAAATTCACCAGATAGAATATCTGACTCATCAGACGTTTGCCGTGGCATTTGATGCCAACTACGCTTTTCGCGCAAGTTGGGGAATCACCGCGTTGATCCTTTTGTCGCTCACATTTCCTTCGAAAAACCTCTGCTCGAGAGACAAAACGGGGCTTTGTCAGCCGATTTCTGGACGATGTATTCTTCGCGCGAATAATCCGCGGAAGGTTCTTAAAGTTTACTTCGGAGTTCCCTTTTAATCCTATTAGACAGTCTTAATGTTTTACCTTCCGACTACTTGGCACACCTACTTCAGCCTCCGAATCTTGAAGTGCGAAGGAAAAGTTAGGCACGATCGTGTCCCACGATGAAAATCTTAATTGATACTCGGTCGGCGTTTCGCCCTTTTCGAAAGATAATGAGGAAAGTTTCGGCTGCTGGCGTGCGCTCGCGCGCGCACACACACCCGCCGCTACACCGTTTATGTTCGCCGATGTATCAGGAGTAATCATGGAACGGTCGGTGTGCACCGTTTAAAACTAGATGTGGAAACAATGCGTTCGTAAATTTGCCGCGGTCGTTTTCAAATTTATGCAAGTTTTACGAGCCACTTTTCGACGCGAGCGGCTGATTAATTGTCACCGTCTCCGCGGAATTAATGTTTGTTAATAAGCTCGTATACATAACGCGAGGCTCTGTTTTATTAAATCCGTTTCGCACCTGCTACTGTTTACTGCATCTATTGATTCTTACCACGGACAAACCGATTGTATGCAACTAGCATGCGACACGATTTTCATATGTAATTTCAGTGGAGATAGAACATATGAAAATTTTACGGAATTTTAAAGCGTCTTTTTTAACATCTTGGTAACGACGATAAAAGAAAGAACTTTCTTGTCAGTACCAGTTGGGATACATTGATCTGTTTATTTATTCGAATTATTGATCGTCTGTAAGATCTACTAAATTCGACAAAATTAAAGTTGAAATATTTCTTAAATTATTAATTTTTCAATACACGTAGATTAATACCTTTTCTTTAAAATTCTTTAGAATTCTTTAAAAAAAAAAAATGAAGGTGACCTTGAAATCTCCGGAAACTCTTTCACCTACAAGAGGACTATTATGTATTTCCATATTGTAGCCCTCTTTATACTGAAGAACTATGGTTAATAAATATTTTTCAGATTTTCGAAAACAGCGGAAATAATAATGTGCTAATATGTACTGCACCACCCTGTGTAACCAGAGTCGTCAGATAAGTGGAGGGAACAGGAATTGAGGGGACAAAGTTACCCTTTCTCTGCCTGTACCGGATTAGACACGTGATATTGTGACGCGTGCACGACAGAGACGAAGCGCGTCACGTGACCGAACCGCGGCGGACGCGTAGGGAATAGTGACGTATCGAAGGGGAAGGTAGAGTGGGGACACAAGTCTTACTCTGGTGACTCTGTGTATAACGTGAATGTAATATGTAGCAACGTAAATAATATAAAAGGTAGATATTTTGTCTACTATACTTTCGTACTTTAATAAACAGCAAGTTAATATCTTCGCATTCTTCCGATTCGTGTATTATATTATGGCGAGCCTGAGGTTTGCGACATTATCGTTTCCTAGTAAATAATTGCAACCATACCCTGAGGGAGACATTCCTTCAACGAAGAGGTTACGGAAGAGGTACTATTCAAAATTAAAAATTCCTAATATACTAACATGTCAAAAAACTTTCACGACAGCGCGAGTAACTCGGAGAAAACCAAAAAATCGATTATCTTCCTACTAATGACACGCAGCCTCCTGATTGGTGCGCTCTAGGGCTAACAATTTACCACAGTACAAATAAGACGTCTGATTAAGACAATCATTCATTCTAAAATTTTGTTGTCCTACTAACCTCACTACTCAATAGTATTATTAAAGTTATTTGTTATTTCTTATGGGGAGATTCTCGTGTAACAAGTACAAAAATAAGCGATTTTTGCGATTATATTTACAAAAATTATTAGT
Source organism: Lasioglossum lativentre (assembly GCA_916610255.1). NCBI lineage: Eukaryota > Metazoa > Arthropoda > Insecta > Hymenoptera > Halictidae > Lasioglossum > Lasioglossum lativentre. The sequence goes on along the minus strand of OU744357.1, from coordinate 16,094,364 downwards.
TAGTGTTACAGTTATATGAAAGCAAAAAATGAAGAATTATCTTAAAGCTCGATTATTCACGCTGTTACTGAATGAACATTTAAAAAAAATTAAGAGAATTGCAAATGCTATGGATTTTTGAAAGAAATAAACATTCTTCGATAGGAAAATTAATCTTATATCGTAAGAAAAAATATTATAAATTAGAAATATGCAGTATTGAAAATTATTATCCACTTGAGGGTTTTATATGTTAACAATAAATCGTAAAAATATTTTAAAAATTGTGGAGTGGCTGATTTTGTAAGTTAATAAATGTCCAAAGACTTATTATTCGACGATCATTTTGTAATCAAGTTCTGAGTTACTACACTGAAAAATTTCAAAATCGATTGTGATGTATCAGAGACATATGTATACATAGACGCAAGAAAGCACACGTATTAAGTATTCGAAAATGTTTGTCACGATTTTCATAGGGATTGTGCAAATTTTTTGCACAATCCTAAATACTTTGGTTCGAGTTTAATTACGTAAAGAACCTCGTAAAATGTTGTCACCGGAACAAGTAAATAATGTTACGGTCACAAGTATGCCGGAAGGCAAGGCGAGCTCGTAAATTACGAAATGAAATTACTTTCGTAAGGCTATCGGGCCGTCGTTGGCGATATCGTTCGTTACATGAAATTTACATAAATTGAGAATATAGTGTTCCTTCGATCTTCCGGGGCTATATCGGGAATACAAATTGTTCCCGATTAAACTTTGATTCAGTGCGATCGTTATTTAAAAAATGGTATTCACGTCGCCACGAATTGGCCCCATAAAATTTCACAACTATGATTTATTTACGTTTACAAACAATTCTTGTTAAATGTGCGCGTTCTCGAGCGTTTTCAAACCGGTTGTAAATATTGTTTGAACTTTTAATCGTAGTGCAGCCTTTTCGTTATGAAAAATATCAACTTAAGCCTAATTGCATGAAACTTATGTCAAACGTGGTCGATGCATTTCTATTGTAGTGCAATTAAGAGGCGTTAAGTAAACTATTATTTTCAACTTTTGTAAATATGTACTTTACTCCGTCGCAAAGATGCGTTTAAATTTTGTTTCATATTTGACATTAGCATTTCTTATTTTATCATATAAATTATTGAATTCGCAAAAATGGTTCCAGCAGAAATGGCTGAATAAATTTTACAAGCACGTATTTGTTATGAAAATTGCGACCAACGTAAATAAATGTTTATGAAACGACATACACCAGTCACATTTTGTGCTCGGCACGGTGTTGAAAGTCGCGACCATTTCACCAAAGTGAAACATTTTTCAGCCGTAACCTTTCTCCGGGGGAACGAGTACTGCAAGCAGTATGTCCGCACAAGTACGTGCATTCATAATAAACCGTAGAAAGAGAATTTCATAAAATAATGTCTGCAGATTCGGTGGCGATGCGAGCGAAATATTCCATACGATTTAAGGATTTACCTAGGGTCCAACACCTACCCGCCCCTAAACTGTCTCGCTGCACTATTTCCGTCGCTTTGGGTGCTGTCGTAAAAAGACGCGTGGACGTGTATTAATAGATTGCTCGAGTACGCATCCCTGGTGACATCGCGTACCATCGAAATTCAGCCAAAACTGCAGCGTGTATTTCTCTTATGCAACCTTCGGCCAATAAACGGAAAACGACAGTGCGTGTCGACAGGCGGAAGCCGAGATCCCCGATCCACGCCCCTTTCGATGCGTCGTACAGTCTTCGGACACTTACGGGAATTCGGCTGAAAATTAATAACTTCGAAACTAATCCGTTTTCGGCCGGAGACTCGTAATCCTTTGTTTAAAGATGACGAAAAGATGCATCGATCGATGACGAAAAAAATACAAGGTTGCTTAAATAAAATTGGAACGATCTAGAATTTTTTTCATGAAATAAAAACCTTTTCGTTCATTTTTTTATTGTAATTTATTATGAGTATAATTACTGACCAACTTTTATTGGAAACATTTATTTATCAGGTCATCAGAAATCCGTGAAATGTCGAAATCAAAATATAAGAAAATTTCTTCGGTTCGGGTAAATATATCTGAATAAAATCAATTGTTAGTTAAAGTATTATGTGCGCGGAAGTAGTGCGCAAGAGGTCAGGGAGGTACCTTTTCGTGTTGGGGAGATATAAAGGCGACAATACACCCTCGCGACGCGCGATGCACTCGACTAAACGCGATACTATTTTCTCCGATTTGGGCAAAAATGGACAAATAAAATCAGTTGCTATTTAAGGTATAATATGTCCAGAAGTACTGTGCAAGAAATCAGTGATGTACTGTGTGGTACTTTTTTAAAACTCGAATCACAGTTGACATACATTTGACGTGAGAAATTGGGACAAATTGTTAATATTTCAAAAAAATTTGCGTGACTTTTGAAAGGCCTTATAATACTAAACATAGCTTGTAAAAATCAAATTAATCGAGTAAACATTCAGCAAATAGCAGGTGTTTCAGTTTAAACAATACATTCATGTACTTAGTAAAAATTGTAGCTAGTAATACAAATTACATTATTACTGTTTCGCGCGAAATTTTTTTTTAGATTTCACAGTTCGAAAATTGCACATTTTTTTTTTTCATTGTCTCGAACACTGCGTCGCGTCACACGATTCAATCTCATGCACGATACGGCGAGCGTTTTATCCCGTGGGGTCTCCGCCCTGTTCGCGCACAGATTTATTTATTCACGTACTATCCGAACTTAACTGATATACATATACCTATTCTCGTTTGTTTCAGAACCACGAGTATGGCGGGTACGGAGACGAGCCGCGACGCAAAAGGTACGTACCAAGTGTATTTGAATATTTGATACTGCATTATATTCAGATTGGATTGCCGATATCTGTACGCTTCAACTGTCATTCAATCACACGAAGCTCTATATCAAATAGCAACATACTTTTTTTTTTATAGAATCATCTACATATAAATAGAGTAATAGAAGGATAGTAAAATTTTAATAGCCGCTTCATTCCGTGATTCGCTTAATCCAATATGCTACGAAATACATGAACATTCGAGATCGAATTCTTATGAATAACTTGATTTTTGGTTCAATTCGTCGGATTCAAAAATTATTAAAAAATAATTAATTTTTCTCATTAAGACTTTTAATTATTTAATGAATGTGATCATTGAAATATAAATACATTTTATTGACGTGAAGCCAAAACAATAAATTGCCTAGAAACAATGGTACTAAAACTATTGTCTTTAATCTTTATCCACCATTCAAGTCAATTTAATGCAAAAATATTGCGGTTAATTATATTTATTATAATAGAAATATATAAAATAACTTAATACTAATCTTTTACGTACAATACAATTGAGTTGTAAAACTTTGATTAATGCAAATCACAAAATGAAATTATATAAGCTGAAACAACTATTCGTATTATTAATTATTATCTTAAACGTGTCAAAATGCTTTCGCATTATTTTTGGAAAAAAAAAACAATTTCAAATATCACTAACAGTATAACTCCCTAAAAAAACTTTAACGAATGAAGTGTAATTGAAGACTGGAATTAAAAAGGCTGTAAGTGCGATTTTTTCAAAAATTGTTTTTTCCTCGACGATTGGTTAGTTTGTTGTTCATTTTCCAAAAAAAAAGACAAGCGAACTTTCTTTCCATTTTTCTGATGTTCAAATTTTTTCCCCTCATTTTGCTATTCTTTCCTCTTTTTTAGAGTGATGTATTGTTTTCAAGTCGTATTAAACTACGAATTGTAATTTTTTCAAGTGTCTCCGAAATAAATTGCATTCTCAGAAGTTTTACATTGGTTTTCCTCGGAATTTTCATTTTTGCACTTACAGCCTTTTTTAATTCGAGTCTTCAATTTACAGCGTTAAATACGGTTCTGCGACTATTCTTAGTGGTAGATCAACAACAAGCTGATTAATTTGTCTCGTTTTTAAGATATTAATACTAGCCGGTATCTACCGGACTTACCCTAGCTTCGAAATTTAAAGAAAAAACCGCATTTACTTATTGCAGGAACCTAATATTCTCAGATTAGTGATCGCTAACCAATCGTAAGGCAATGGGTCAAAGAATTTCAAAATCTTTGTCAAGATTCGAGGTGTCAGGCGCAATCGCATCGGTTCGCAAAACGCGCTCGCCCGCGTCGCTGTTCGGCTCAGGAAAGTTAGGACTCGCAAGCAAGTTCACCGCACCGGCCGGATATCACTCCATATCGAATTCCCTCCGCTTTGAATCACACTTAACGCTCGAGTTAACTTCTTATTATTAGACTTGGCCCGAGCCGGGGAGAGGCAGCTCGAATCAGTCTAAAACTTCGGTGACCGGCTGCGACGTTTTAATTAATTTCGACGTATGCGCCTGTGTGTTCGCGCCGTTATCACCAGCCAATTCGATCCTACGTGTTCTCCCTTTTAACATTCAGCCATTGTTGCAATGTTGTTGTTCCGCGAGAAATCATTAGCAGCTAGTGGGTCGATGTTGGTTTACGATCGAGCCAAAACAGCTTGTAATCACGTTTGGACGACGCGACTGTTTCATTGTTGAAACACATGCGATTATGAACTGCGAGCAGATTTGACTATACGGGTTGACTATATATTTCTATCCGAGATAGATGAAGCTTGCCGGTAACGTTACCCACGCTCAATGACTACTATTCTCTCCGTAACTGTCGCAAAGATCTCTACTGTAACTGTCAAAATTGTATCCCTACTAAGGAAGCCCCCCTTGGAACCAGTCAAGCTGTAAACACGCTCGACGACCGAGTTAGCAAGGGGTCCAGTATCGGTGAGACACAGTTATGCAAGCGGAGAAAAAGACAGCAACTATTCTAATTTTTAATTTTTGTTTATAACACTTTAGCCATCGTATTCGTCTCGTTTTTCTGATTAAAATGACCCCGAACACGATATAGTTACGATCATAATTACATGTGTAACGAGGGAAGTTGAGAATTCGTGTACCTCTACTGTAAATGTGAAGTCCGAAACATTAATCGCTTGTTAGACAATTATGATCGTAATTGTATCGTGTTTGGTCTCATTTTAGTTGGAAAAACGAGACGACTACGATAGTAAAAGTTTCATTGACGAAACATCAAAAATAAGGAATTTCGATTTTCGAATTTTCCATCGCTATCCTTCTCTACGTTCGGCTCACTACAAAGAATGCAACACCCCTACTAGGCAATACGACAGTTACGGAGAGAATAATACTGGATCATTTAAGTTCGCATAGTGATGTGTTTACCTGGTCGTAATAAATTTTCTTTTATCCTCCTAATGTTAACATACTGCACATTCTGTAAAACTGCGTGTATAAGAGTATTTATTGCATCGGCGAAGAAGTGAAACCCAGGCATGCTATACAAGAGAAGAGAAGGTGGCTACGGGAACCTTATACATAGGGAATCCCACAATTTCCGCTTGATTTTATCTGTTACGCAATCTAACTCGATGACATTTACAATTTGGTGAATAATAAAACTATATGTATCGAATAATCAATCACGTCGAACTTCCTTTTGTATAACCATTTTTTATCTACTGTTCTCGTCTCTATGATTTCGTCATACAATATGTAGAATAACATATTTTTGTTTTTAGCATTTTTTCACTTCTGCATTCGGCTAAACCCGAACAGAATATGTACCTTCGAACTCGACGTGTTCTAAAGGGGGACTGAAAAAACAGTGTTCCGTATACTTTTGGTTAACTTAATTTTTTTAAAAGCGACGTCGTCGCAGAGAAAAATCGTTATATTTTTTAACTTGTGTGTGTTTTCATATACATCCCCTTTCAGCTTTCTACTAGCATGATTTACGAAATACCCTGTACATTTTCAACCTCTGTGGGAAAAAACATTCGAATTTAGCAACATTTGTTATGAACATGGCCACATGAAAACGTGATTCTTCGAAAACGGAGAAGTATGTTTTTTTTTTTAAACTTTTCAATCTCTCGGAATTCAATACGAAGTCGAGCAACCGGAAACTGATGAAATTCCAACTTTTTCTTGCACTCGGAACATTTCGTATTTCGAAGTGCAAGCAACAGATTCTTGAAGAAGTGGCCGCTGTGAATTGCAAAAATCGGAATGGCTAGAGATTCGCTTCGGCATCCTTCTCGCAGGAAAGCGGCGGTGGCCAGTTGAATTTCCAATTGGCTGCGGCGCGAGGCAAAAGAGAGAGGGAATACATCGATGCAACGCATGAAAAATGGATTCGTGGCTATCTATCAATAGACCCTTCCGTTGTATCGCGGCCACCGTTGAATCTCGGAAGGAAATTACCGAGTACAATTTTTCCTCCGTTTCTCTTCGGGGGTAATCGAATATTCGAGCCTCTTCGGCTGTCCCTCGGCCCGGGGCTCTGATTTAATAAAGAATTTCGCCAACTGCGCGCTGGGTTGATGTAATTTGACTGCAATTGAACGTTGGTTCCGGGAAATGCAGAATTTTTCACCGCCACGGCTCGGCGCGCGTTTACTGCTGCACCGTGCACATCGAATTAGTCCCTCGAACAATTAAATTGTTCAAATTTAAATACTACAGGGTATTCCCTTTTCATCGGTTCAATTCTTCTTTTTCCATGCTTCGCGTTATTTTTCATCTGTTTTTATTATAGCTTATATTTACGGTAGACAAGATTCGACGATTGTCGGTACAGTGAATGTTCGATAGACGCGAAAAGTTCTATACGATAGATGCGAAAAAAATATTCCCTCCAACTTAGAAATCTGATCTGGGCTCGGTATATCGGTGTGAACCACTACTAACGCGACCCGGAGTATATTCTTTATTTTTCATTATTTTTTTTATATGGAACATTCAACAACATATTCCTGGCATTTTTCTAATGCAAAATGATACCAAACGCGATATAATTTCAGTGGTTTAATCGACGATGAAAATCCATTACAATTTTTTGGTAAGAAGTAAAATTAAGCAAATCTTAAATAAATCTTAAGTAGTTACTTAAAACAGTTAAAAAACTACAAAAATTGTGTCGTTTCCTGACGGATGCAAACGCACCAATTCTATGGTTTTTCTTCGATGGAAATTAAACTGTACTGGTTTAAATGACTATGGACGTTTCCGGACGCAAGGAAGGATAGCGCGTATAGAAAAGAAAGAGACGCGGACAGTTGCCGCCGCTGGCACAGTTCACACGCTCGCGCGTGGTCTCGCTTTACACGCGCTGTCCTTCTCTACGTTCGGCTCGGCCTTTGAAGTTCAAAAAAAATAGCTCCCCTATACGATAGATGCGAAGAAATGACCCCAAGGCTTTCGCGTCTATCGAACATTTACTTGTATTGATAACGTTGGAGTGGATATCGATAAAAAAGTAAAACGAAAAATTCTCTTAGATTAGATGTCAATAAACGAGCTGTTAAGTAAATCAATTATTATGATAAAAAAAGTATGTTTACAAATACTGAAATCTATGTCTAGGGTTCTCAATCTTGAGTACATACTATATTTACAAATTATACTGTTTGGTCTGCTTCAGACCGAAGGACTGAAGGAAGGGATGAAAACGTGACGAGTAGACCGCGGATTTTTTATGCATTTATGACAACAATGGGTAGATCGAATGCAAAACAGTAAAGACATTTAAAGAATTTAAAAGTACAGTTGCATTGTTCTGAACCCAATGAAATTATTCAGAAAAAAAGTAAATGTGCAGTTTCTGTGTGTTGTTATTAATGCAGAGAAATTTTATTTTGCATAAAAATCCGCAGTATAGCGATGGGAACGGTCAGCTGCAATAGCTTGGGGCACGCAACACTCAGTCGAGCGAATTCTAGATGGAAAAAAGTCATGTTAGAAAATAGATATACCTTTCGGTTATTTCACCAGGGCGCTCGTCAGCCAAATCCTAATTTATCGATTTCCATTTCTTCTTCCTAATTTATCCTTGTCATAGCGTAGTTTTCCCAAAACACATCATACATTAACTATACATTCTCCATCGAACAAAATAAATACAAATTTCTTTCTTCCTTTATTGTTTTTAATAAGCTGAGACTGATACATGTTTCATGTCGAAGCTACTAATTTTTGTTGTAAATGCACCAAATCCGTAGTCTATTAATTAATATGACTAACACGATTGTTGATGTATCATGAGTTTATTTCTTCGAGAAGCAGGCAATTACATATACACACAGTTTTACTTCATATTGTATACAACTTACTGGTCACAAGTCTCGGATCACGAACGTGCAAAGACTACAATATCATCAACTCGAATTTCATTCGAGTTTTTACCCTCGACCTTACGATTCTGTTTGCGACTCACTTTATTACCACTGCTTCACTTTTTGAAAAATAATACTCATTGCGTTTACACCCGCGGTAAAGGGATGCTATTTCGTCCCCCTACTAAAGCCAATGTAAATTTCACATATTTTAATGTAAAAGGTTGAACACAATTACAAGTACGAACGAAAATACATTTTCTCGTTACTAAATTTGTTTACTCTGAGCATTTTGACGTCCGCTGTCTCATCGATGCAATTTCGCTAGCCAACAATCACCGGCGGGCGTCACGTAGGTGTGACGTCGTCGCGCAGTCAGTTATTATTCAAACAAAAAAACAATTTGTACATTTGGTAATCAATTCGTTTCGATCGTTTCTATTTTTCTGCTTTTTCCATTTCTGAAATTATTTCCGTGATTTTGTCGAATTCTATGGAAAAATGCCTATAACGTATCGGTACGGGCGAAAAGCTATAATTTTTCAGTGAAACGCGCGGATCGTCAAAGTGTTGAGTGACAACTGTCATTGTAGACATGCTAAATAACTGATCATGTGTTTTCTTTTTTCCAGAGAAGACAATAATACACCAAATCACGTTCTCCTCTTCACAATTATCAATCCAGTCTACCCTATTACTGTGGTAAGTGCAACCTCACGGATTCTGAGAGAGCTTTCTTAGTCAAGATCCGGCTGTCCTGAGATATGATTAAATAGAGAACGCGGTCTTGAAACGATCCCACTCTGTTGCGTATCTCGGTGGCACAAAACGGATGATTCAACGCGGACGCGTTTTCGTGAATGCAAATGTTTGTAAACGATCCAGCAGCACGACGTGATTTCGTGTTGCTCGCGCTGCGCCGCGCTGTCGGGATACGTGCCCGCGGCAAAACAAAAGAACAATGGGGAATAACAAACATGAAAATAAGCGTCCAGATTCAGCCAGGTCTTGACGAACCTAGTTTGAAAAACTCACGAATACCTGACAATTGCATTGTTCGACTAGAAAAATACACATACACTGTACAGGGGCATCTAAACGTTTACGTGTATACAGGGCGATTCAGCGGAGGGGCCACCCTAAATTGCATATTAACTATTTGATGTACGAATAAATGATTGCCACGAAAGTTGTACGGTTTCGAGAGTAGTATACAATAATTAGGTTTTTTTTGCTTTTTTTATCGAGATGTAAAGGTCACCTTGAGTTTCTTTATTGCAAAGGGTAAACTTTAATCTTGTGGTCGAAGAGAGAGTTGAATCCTGAATAAAAAATTTATAAGGGTATACAGGTTCAATTTTCGCTTCAACCATAAAATCAAAATGTATGCTTTACGATGAAGAAAATCAAGGTGACCTTTATATCTCGATGAAGAAAGTGAAATAGAAAAAACTTGATTATTATATTACATGCTACTCTGAGAACCATACTATTTTCGTTTCAAGCATTATTCCATATATTAAATAGTTTACATATAGGTGGCACACTTACAATTAGCTGAATCAGCCTGTATTCGTTGGTAGTTGCTATCGCTGAAATATTTTGTAAATATTGTTTTTTTTTTTAACATTTATGTTATTCGGGGACCATATAAGCAATATTTATTGTTAATGGATAACGTGGACGAATTTGCTCAATATTGCAAAGTGTCACTGTTTAGTGTAATTATATTGAAATTCAAATATATGTTATGCTATTGGTATTTGGGCGTAAACAATTTCACATAGATTTGTAATCAAAATGACCTTGAATGTCTTCTGTTTCTTATCGATGCGTATTTCAAAATAGTACAACTTTGTGGTAACCATTTTCCAAGTAACTTATGTTATTGAGTAAACCTATGAATAAATTTTATCTACGAATTTTAATTTAAAAACGCTACGAAGTTTGGTTCCAACCCAATATTATAGCCATTTTGGAAGATTTAACGAAATAAACTATTTGGCCCTCTTTCTGCCTTGTCCTTGAGACTCGGTTACAAACTTACAATTAGTGCATAGAATCAATAGCACAACCATTGATTTACTAACATGCACACTATAAAAAGAGTCGGTCGATTATAATTTCGCGAGTGTTTTCTGGCTATTCCTTTTGTATCCAGATTAAGGGTTCAAACTATAGAAAATGTTAAAAACCTTTATTATACAAAAATTTTCGTTTTTGCAAGTGGAAAAGTTAAACTCATAAGTAGATTAAAACAAGTGCAATGAGAAACAGTGAAAAGATTAAAAGATTTTAAAAGTATTAACATATTATTTTCGCTACATTAAAATTATTAGCGAAGAATATAAATTTATATTCAGCTCCTGTGTCTTGCGATTGATTCGCATAATTCTTATTCTTGCATAAAGATCCAGAGTCAACTCGTAAAGATCACCGTTTGGTGAATGGAAAAATTCAAGGTTTACCTGCAGCCCTAATTTGAATAGTTATGGGTGGAAGGTACAATGCACGGACACGTACGCTTAAAGTGACGCGTACACAACCGTAAAATTCGAAAGAAGGGGACGGAGGTATTGAAACGAGAGAGGCTGAACAAAAGTTGTTGGCGCAACGCGTGTACCATACAGGTTTCGCAGGCCGTCGGCACCGCATTTTATTTCTGTTTTACGCCAATAATAGATGAGCTCTGTCGCTGTTTCTGTCCCTCGAATGGCCGATGCTTGCGCGATCTGGCATTGTTCGCAGTCCGTCCATTCGCGAGTCCTCGCATACCTACTCGGTCACGGTGCTAATTTCTTTTGTTGTCTTTTCTCCTCGTTTCCCCCTCCTCCCTCTTTTTTTTCTTCTTAGGTTTATCTCTCCGCGACGGACGCACTAATTAAAGAGCCTCTAAACCGAAGTCTCTTTATCGGTTCACCACGCAAGGAATCGGGGGCTCTGTCTCCGCAGTGTGCTCATGCGTGTCCATGTGTGCCCACGTGTGCCCACGTGTATGCGCGCGCGCGATTCTTCTTCCGCCAAGCATGCGCTTCGTTCGTTTTGTTCGGTCGCGCGATCCCTTGTTGTCTCTCGACCCGCTAATGGATTCGGCATCAGCTTTACTTTAATTATACCCGGCGATTTCCGAGGTTGCGAGCCAATTGAAATTTTAATCTCGCCCACGATACCGACTCCGGCAACTGACGTCGAATTTATGCACTCGAGCAGGGAGAGAAATAGGAAAACGGTTTCACTCGCAAACAGCCGGTTGTGCCTCGGGGATAAATAACTCCCTTGCTGCACGCTCTTTCTCTTTCTCTCCTTCTTCGGTGCACACGCACACACGCGCCCGTCCACGCGCGTGTACGCACATACCGCGCGCTTTGTTTATTCTTCTCTCACGCACAGTTCACTCTCTCTCTCTCTCTCTCTCCTTCCCTGGCGCGACCCGCCGAATCTCTTTACGACGATTCGCTATAACGCGAATTAATGACGCGCAACATAGGGAGCCAGGGTCGTTACTCGACGTCCCGACATGGGATACACAAAGCTGACCCGCCGCAACGCGATCTCTCGCTTTCTCGAAAGCTCCTTTCCGAGCTGTTCCGCTGGAACGTTTTCGTATCCTCCCCTCTCCGTACAGGATTTCTCTACATTCTCATTGCCGCGTCAAGGATGTTCTGGAGGTATATAAGAACGCAACAAAATTTTTGAAAATTTCACAAGATACAATTCTTACTAAATTAATGCAATTACCAAAGTTTGGGTTCGATTCACTGCATCGTTTAAGAATTATAGCAACTTAAAGTTTGCACAATTTAACACGTCGTCTTATGGAGAATTCATAAAATTCCACTTCAAACCCTATTTAAACCTTGATAAAACGCAACTAGAAACTCCACTGTTTTTTTTATATATAGTAAAAATTATGTAATTAATTATGTTCAAAAATTAGGATTCGCTAAACAGTTACAGAGCAAAAAATTATAAACTGTTACAAAACGTCAAATTTATCGTGTTGTCATCTCGATAATAACCATGAATATTGCTTTCTGAAGTATTGTTAATTTACTTAAATATTTATTTTTAACTTTTTATTGCGTAATTATATATATTGAATATCACAAATTTATTATCTTGAAGTTCAAATCAGAGGGTACAATTATTCGCAAAAGGCACTGACAATTTTTTATAATATGAAGACAATTTGATTAAAAAATAAATATAACATGAAATTCACTAATTAAACGAAAGCTTTTTAAATTAATCTATTTTTTTTATGCAAAATATACTCATGAATGGCTTTCATTGCCAATATATTGATGGATTTCGAATTTCTTGTACTTTTGTCTCCCATTGTACCTCCAGCACATCCTTAAGGGGGCAGATCCAAAAAATCGAAAATTTTTTTTGCACAAATTGCTTCTATAACATTCGTAGAATTATGCAGGTAAAAGGATATTTCGATATTCGAAGTCGTTCGACTGTTCTAAACGCAGAACGGAGCATCTGTCTGCCTCATTACGATTAAAGTTTTAATAAATAACCAGTGAAATATCAATCAGCTGGATATTAATTTGTGCTGGAAAAAAGTGCATTCGAATCAACGTGCACATCGGAGCATCGAGCCAAGACAATTTCTCAACACATAACAGACTAATGTTGAGTTTACATTCTCCTTGTGTAAATCGTACTTGAATCTTTAAACGCGTTTTTCTCAAAACTGTATTTTTCATATTGCCGACCATGATATCTCCAAAACTACTGAACGGATTTCGCTCAAATTTTTATGGTATAGTCAGTGCATCTATAATTCTCGCCCGTACCAAAATATTTCTGATATCTGCTATAGTTTTTTTTAAGCTGAAAAAGACGAAAAGGAATGACGAAACTTGGAACTTATCGTTTAAAACCGCGCCAAAAATTCAATTTTCGATATTTTTATATTATTTTGGTACCGGAGATAGTCGCAGGTCTACAAATTAAAATGCCGTTTGATTTTTTGATGTAAGATGATCGAAACCTCCGGAATCATGGTCGCCATTAACCTACTTTTTTTTTTTACACATGAGTGTCTTCCGAACGGTGTAAAGTTGATCCAACTTGTTATTTTGGTTTGAAAAAATTCTGAGAGACTGTTAAAATGTCTGTAAATGTGTAGTAAACATTTCAAGACTGTATGTTTTAAGGGTCCTTGAAAAAAAATTCCTTAAAAAAGCAAGAAAAAGTAGCTCTTACATGGGATGACCTCCTAAGTATGAAATATGAAATTTTTCATTTCATTTCATAAAAAACCCATGAACATACGATTACAATGTATCTTGTATGTATGTATAGTGTATATACTGTAACTTGATTAACCCTTATCACTCGAGTGGTGACTCACCACTAAAAATTGCTGTAGGCACCATTATCGAAAATATTGTCTACATTATTAAATATGTTGGTATCTAATCAATAGACGTTATGCATTTATGACAAAAAATGAATACGTAAAATTTAAAACAATAGAAAGATTAAAAGAATTTAATGGTGCCAATATATTGTTTTTAACTTACTAAATTTAATGAATATTGAAATTAGAAAGAAATTTCTGTTTAGCTGCTGTTTGTAACAATCGACGAAGAAACATTTTATAAAAAATCTTTATCGAAAATCTCTACTAATTACTAAACATTTAAGTATTGTATGATAAAAATAAAAAAAATCATATGGAATTATAGGTCGGAAGAAATGTTTAATTTTCGAGTGAAAATAGCTCTCCGACTGAACAGCTCTCCATATTTCAACGAAATTAGCCAAAAGTCATAGATAAGGTATATCGTCGACAAACGTTCCCGCAATAAATCCGTTATTGATGAATCAGCGGCGCAAGGGCAACGCTATTAACAAAGTTCGAATAGCACGGCGTATCAGTATTTGCTCAACGAGCGACCACTGTCAAGGAGTTTGATTTCTTGGTTCCAGTTCAGCCGCGATATGCAAATCGTTCCAATAATTTCGAGGGGTTCAACGGCGGCGCGTGTCGCGAGTCGATAAACGTCAGCGACCCGTTATACGAGAGGCGGCCTGTGTAAATTGTGGCGGTGGAACGACGGCCGCTGCTCAGATTGCCCCGCGAGTTGCTTTATTTCGCACTTACTCGTCCGTCCTCAATGAACAGCCTCATATTGTATGAAAGAAAATGTATAGAAAAGCGAGTGGGCCGCGCGAGAGCTGCTCTATTTATCATCGCAGCCGGAGGAATTTATTGGAACGGTGCGTAGTAGCCAACTGGTCGTGACTTAACGCGCGTTAAGCCAAATCCACAATATCCACGTCTCGGCGTGCGTGCCTTCGATTTGTAAGAGCGCACACACTTTCCCTTCCAAGCTATTTCACTCCGAGTCTCGGCGTTGCGTTGCACCGCGCGGTATTTTCGGCGCAATTAGAGTACATCATCCCCGTACATCATTGTATTACCGGGGCATTTATCGAAACCGTTAAAATTCCTTCAAACTTTCGAAATACTTCAGAGAGTGTATATGTACGGTCGGTTGGAAAAATTCTGTGGACACCCTTTAAAAATTAACAACGTTTTGTAAAATTTAACCGAACTACTTTTTTTTTAGACGTTATACAGTCGGTGGACACCCTTTAAAAATTAACAACGTTTTGTAAGATTTAACCGAACGACTTTTTTTTTTAGACGTTATACAGTCGGTGGACACCCTTGAAAGATTAATAACTTTTTATAAATTGTAACAAACGATTTGAGATTTTTTGACACGAACGATTAGTTTGGTAGGTAATGTGTAAGACAAATTTTGAAATTGATTTTGCTCGGAATTTCGAAGATAAAAATGTAGGACACGATTTTTTGCTTTTTTATCTGTGCCTATAAAGAAAATTTAAAATATGTCTTTTGTAGATCTAAGGAAGTTGTAGTTTATAGCTTACAGCAAATCAATTTGGACGAAACGTTGTGCAATGACATAGTTAGATCTGCAAAAGGCATATTTAACATTTTCATTATAGGCACAAATAAAAAAAGTTAAAAATCGTGATCTTCACTTTTGTCTTCTAAATTCCGAGCAAAGCAATTTCAACAAATTTTTTTACACATTACCTAGTAAACTAATCTTTCTAATTTCTCAAAAAATCTCAAATCGTTTGGTTCAATTTTCGAAAAAGTTATTGGTTTTTAATGGGT
Source organism: Lasioglossum lativentre (assembly GCA_916610255.1). NCBI lineage: Eukaryota > Metazoa > Arthropoda > Insecta > Hymenoptera > Halictidae > Lasioglossum > Lasioglossum lativentre. Next base: position 16,078,967 of record OU744357.1, on the reverse strand, counting down.
GCCCACCAACTGGATATAGAATAATATTATCTTATATTTAAATAAGAATATTTTCTGTTTTCTTATTCGACTCTCTAAACAGTCTCGGGGATAACGTATGAATATTTAATTGTAGCCTAACGAGGCTATGATTAAAATCGTGATGACAGGTGCGGCAAACGTTTTTCCTAGAACATAATTTTTCTGGCTTGTAGTGGTGCGATGATTTAATTTTCCATATTTTTTTCATAGAATTTTCTACATACATATACAGGCAGTAACATCGTCAATGTTTTCTGAGTGCTTCTTCCTATGTATCCATAAAGACAAGAATTTGTAAATGAAAATATTTTTTAAAAATATACTTTGTATTTAAGTCAGTATATCATAACTACACTGCGGACCTTTATGCAATTCTGAAAATTATCAGTAAATGCTGGAATATAAAATTCGACAGAATTTTACGATTTTCACTTATTTCAGATCTAAAAAGGTTACTACCCCGGAAAATAAGAATTTATTTGATTAAATTTTCTCAAAGTTAGTCTAAAAAAATTGCAAATTGCATAAACATCCGCAGTCTAATTTTAGGTTGGAATATCGTAGGTCGTAGGAAAAGAAATTGTACAAACAGTGAAACAGTTTTTGCGAAACAGCAGAACGCGGAAATTTACACCGTAACGGGTGCTAACGTTATCGTGACGTCATGTAAATTTCATGGCTAGTGGCCGCTGACGCCATACTGGTCTCAGTTGTTTTGCCGCCACATTTATTTATGTATACAATACATACATTTATTTATTTAGTACTTCTACCTTTTCATTTTATATAAATTCATATTCACGGAAGTCTTTTACGGTACATACCTAGCAAAAATCATGTTTTGCCATTTTTTAACAGAAATTACGTACCTGTGGAAAAAATAACATTTAAATAGCCGATTCACACAGCGTTCAACGTCCGCCATGTTTGCCAACATAAATTTACGTATTGTTTTTCTAGTTATTTACAGACTCAATTTTTAATAGAAATGCAATTAACTTATTGATTGGTTTTTCTTTTTTCTCGCGTTGGTTTCACGAAGGTATGCATTCTGTTAAGCCGCCTCTCTATTTAATCAAGCGAACGAATTTTGCTCGGCGCGACGCGACGGCCCGAAGAGTTCACGCGATGAAATTCTACCAGTCACGGTTGGTTCGCAGCATGGAATGGATCCAAGTTTTCGACACTGCTTAAAAGAACGACACTATCGATCACGCATCATGGTGCACGTGATTTGAATGCGAACGCATTTACTTCTACACGTACGCTGGCTTTTACGTATCCAGATGTACGATTTCATATGCTTGTAATTTTCTTTAGAATTCTAATATGTGCAGTGTGTACATATGTATTTCTTTAGTGATAATCAAACTGTTCAGTTTTCTCCATATCCTATTTTCAAAAAATTCTAGTTAGAGAAAACGGATTAAGACTTTCTTATCAACATGCAATTAGGTCGTGGGAAAAATATTATATTATTATAAACATTACTCGTTCAACATTTTTAGACTTCACGAACGTATACAAACAACTGGTGTTTCATTATTGCTTAAGCCTCCTTTTACTTAACCACACTATTTACTTAAACAATTATTCTGAATTTGCATTGTGCGCATCAATGAAAAACGGAACAGTATTCAAACTATATTTCTTATCTTCTCCCAGGCTTCGAATGTCACTGATAATTGAGTTTGCTATGATAAAAAATCCAAAAATGTCGGGAAACCTTGAAAGAGGTGGATCCCGATGTGATTTGAAGTAACTTTTTCCTTTGCGAAAATTACCACCCGGGCTTTGTCAAGAAGTTATTAGCGAAAAGCACAGACCAATCGGAACGCGGCTACAGCGGGCGGATCCTGGCTCTGATTGGACCGCGTTTTTCGTTAATAACTCCTTAACAAAGTCGAGGGGAACATTTTGGCAAAGGAAAAATTTACTTGAAATGACCTCAGGAACCACCCTTGTCAAGGAAGTACATTTTTCGGACACCCTGTATAGTAGGTATACCAGTCAGAAAGAATAAGGCAATACTACTTTCATACTGGGTGGAAATTTTAAAGCGTTACAGACGAATATCTCCAAAAACATTGATTATACGCAAAAATGTTTCAGATGAAAGTTATTCAGTACCAAGGGGGAAATCGTGTGGTGGGACTTTGATTTTCCCCGGTGGACACTCCAAGGTGAAGTGAAGGTCAACTTTCTTTTTTTAAATGAAATATGTTTTGTTACTGACCTTGAATGACCTTGAGTCATAAGTCATTGAATTTACCTTAAAACGCACTATTTGACGGTGGATAAGAAAACATATCATTTAAAAATAAAAGTCTTCTCATCTGAAACAATTTTTGCGTTTGATCAATGTTTTTGGAGATATTCGTCTGTAACGCTTCATAATTTCCACCCTGTATGTATATTGCTTGCTGTAAAAAGCAACACATCTGTTTCTCCTTTCGCTTTGTTCGTATAGTTGCAATTTTTGAGAAAAACGCTGTTGACCCTGCAGAAATAGATTACGTATAAGTGAAGTCGACGGGCGATGCGGGTCTTTCTCTTCGAAGCGAACCCGAAGGCAAATGATTCACAGACCAACAACCGGCATACGGTGCCGGAATTGTGATTCAAACACTACAAATAGAATTTCGTGTAACATATCAACCGGTAACACCCGCGTTAACCACTTCAGCTATCTTCGCCTAATGCATATTTAGTTGGAAGGCTGACGAACGATCGAGCCACGGCCAATTAAAATATTTTCATTGGTGCCGGCCAGTGAGCTATCGGTGACGCGAACACCGACGTATAAATTCGACGAAGCAACCCGCCATTCTAAAATAACAGCTATCGCGCGGCTCCGTCTGGTAATATAGTTCGGTATTTGAAATAAAAGCACGCCACACGGCAGAAACACGGGGAGTTGCCGCCGCCGCTGCCGCCGCCGCCGCCGCCGCCGCCGGTGCGTTCGCATGCCGGCGAAGGTGTTAATCTTAATCCGCTGACTCTAACAGGGCTCGGTAGATGAGATATTGCCGGTATTAAAGCCCACGAAAATTCATGGCTATGTACAGTAGCCGAAGTAGACTTCTCTCGGCCTGGCCGATTTAATGTAATAGAAATACGTGCCAGGGCCGCCAAATCTCTCGAAAATAAGAGGTCAAAACTTGGTCACTATGTAGTACTAATTGAATGGGTGTCTGGAAGAAGGGTCGTGATTTTTAGAAAAACCGAATTTTATGTTTCGAACTTATTTTACTTTAAAAGTCTTTCAGTCTTTTCCAATGGAAGAAGGGCCCATGTCATTTTCAGCTGGTTTTTATTATTGCAAATCATGTCCGAGTTCAAAATTGCGATCCCATAAAATTAAAAAAACCTGACATAGGCCCTTTTTAGTAGATTGAAAATAATATAATGGTATTTTCAAATTCTTCTAATGTTTTTACTGCTTTCAGTTATAAGTGCATACAATCCGCTGTCTACTAAATTATTGTAGGAACGAAGACAGACTATAATCATTGCTCTATCTTTCGAATATGCTGTTTTCGGAAAAATTTAATTCTTAGCAAGTTTATGCGGATTTTATGCATTTATGAAAAAAAATGAGTTGATGTAATTCAAAATTGCAAAAACATCAGACGAATTTAAAGCTACTGTTATATTATGTTCAATTTATTAAACATATTAAGAAAGAAATTAAATTTTTATTTCAGCACAGTTTGTTGCTATTCAGATAGAAAGTTTTCATTTTGCCTAAAGATCCGCAGTCTATTAATTATGAACGTGATACAACTGCGTCAAGTGCCATCGAGAGCCAGCCTGATTTTCCCAAGAAAGTCAGCTGATACATTCCAGCCGTACCCAAGTAATAAAATCGCGACAGAGACACTCGTGAATGTGACGTCACTGATTGATAAGATGAATCATGGACAATATTGGCAGATAATATTTTCCCAGTAATAAAAACAGAATTTTTATGAAATGAACATTACATGCTATTATTGTGCAGTTTACGCACATCCTTTGGAAAAGAATAATTTTTTAAAACCGGACCAAACGGTTTCAGGTTTTTTTAGATGTTAGAAATATTAGTTTACTAGATAATTTGTACAAACATTATTTAAAAATTGCTATTGGTCGAAGGAAAACAACAAATGTCACGATTTTTAACTTGTTTATCTAACTCCTTAATGTAAATTTAAAACACACCTTTTGTAGAGCTAGGTAAGTTTTATATTGAGCAACGGAATAGCAGAAGTCGTAAGAAACTGCGATTTAAGTAAATCGTAAATCGTAAATCCTTTTAGGGATTTTTACGTCTTTCAAATCCTGTAGCTTTGTATGTGTCTCATGTTCGAAATTGCATAGTGTCACACTTATTTAACGATAGCCGTCAAACGTGATTAGTATGTATTAGTACCTAATTGCACAAAAAGTAATGGATAAGTAATCGATATTGTCGACAAGTCGAGCATTATGCCGATAATTATCGATAATCGATAAGCACACCTCTAGACTAAACTGGACCGCAGTGTAAACCCAAACTATAATGCGAGCTGGCCACACAATAGGCAAGTCTCAATACGTGTAATTAACGCATTTAAGCACCGCTTACAGGATTGAGAGCTTGTAGATAAATAAGGAAAATGTTCTCAGAAGTCAAAGAGCTTTGAACACTCAAAACATTTTCTTGAGCTCTTCGTGACTATGGCGTGCAAATAAAGGAAAGTCAAGTATTCGTTAAAAAAGATTGACTATCTTGTTCGTTGTTAATTGCTTGCTGACAAATAAAACTATTGCCACTATACTATACCTATTATCTCTATAAGACTATATATACCGTTTTTGTAGGTATCATTTTTCCAGCATCAACATGTTTTCATTTGTTTAAGATTCAGTATCACAATTACATGAGATATGAAAAAAGAAAAAGCTAAAACTGAAAAGTGTTGTGATAATCAACAGAAAGGAAGTGTTAAGAGAGGTTGGTGGGGGAAGCAAGCGTTTTAGGGGTCCTCAGCAGTGTTGCCAGATGAGGGGAGGGAGCACGAATCGAGGGGAAAAGTTACCCCCTCTGTGTCTCAGTACACATACACAACAGAAACGAAACGCGTCACGTGACCAGACCGCGGCAGAAGCGGGGGAAATAGCGTCGTAGAAAGGGAAGGTAGAGTGGGGGGGATACAAGTCATGTTTTCGTGGCACAGGCCCCAACCATGCCCAGGCTTAGTCAACAGGTTTATTATACATACGTATGAAACTTTGAGGTACAAAGCTAATCCTTAGTATCCTATTTTCACTTTTAATTTAGATGTCTAATTTTACTATTAAACAAATTATATTTTAACCTCAATCAATGCGACTGTAGTATATTCCTTTGATATGTGTGGAAAAATAACTTATTGACGATAGCATTGTGTGATTTTTGATCGAAATGTGGTGATTAATTACTAGAATGCGGATTTTATGTATTTGTGACAAAAATGGTTACGTACAATTTAAAGCAGTGGACATATTAAAAAGATTTAAGAACATCGGTGTATTAGTTTCAGTTTAATAAGGTAATTAAAAGAAGAAAGTCTATTGATTAACGTACTAGTGGTTGATGGTAAAAAGGATTTGGAGGAATTGTAAATGAAAATCGATCAAGAATCTCAAAATTTATAGACGGAATACGTTTGTTACAATGGTGCTTATTTTGATCAATAAGTTCATTTAGAATAAAAGTTACGTTTGATTAATGCCGCTGGTAAAAATCGGACATTTCATATGCAACAATCATCAAATATTCGTTTTCCATTTATCAGAAATGCTCTATTTAATTTTCTTCCATTTGAATATAGTACACACGCTGTATTGTATTATACGACAATACACTATAATTTATACGTTATCGTAAATTCCTTGGTTTATTTATGGTTGGTGAATATATCAAAGTTGATAACTCTCCTATTGAATATTCAACATGCTATTAATAAGAAAAGTGAGGTCAGTGACATGCGCCGATTGTAACGCGCTTTGCGTATGTTCTACAGTGTGCGTGACAATATTTGACATTTACGTTTTTATGAATGAATATTATTACGTGCGTAATGCAATCACGCGTGTTTTATGCTCGCAGTAACTATGTTTGAATCCAATACATAAGAGAAAATGCAACAATACCGATAATTTGTTTTTATTACGCACTCGTCAGCACACAAGGAAGCAAAATTGAAGCACAGTTATGTAGTATGTAAGAATTAATCAGACAACGAATGGCTCAGATCCAGAGTGATTTATCGATGTTGTTGTTTTTTTTTAAATCTATCTTTGAAAATTTTAAATGATGTATCACGAAGATAATACGGACAATACATTTTTATGAATGAGGCTGATGCTTTCTTACACTTTGATGGATATGAAATAATGTAACTGAATGAGGGAAATAAGTTCGAGTGCGGCGAAGCTCCGAAGATAAATTGAAGCGGAAGATTTAGCTGACTTACGAAATGGAATTGGACGTTCAAGCCCCGATCTTAAAACGTGATTGTCTAGAAAAATAGCATTTCGATGATATTTCTGATTTTGCAGATTTTAGAACAGTTAAATCTAGAGGATGCGTAAAGTAATTGTTTGAAGGTCCAAGTTGTATAATTTCGGGTTCTCTTCTCTTCGGGTTAGGAGAAGAAGAAAATCATGTCACATGACCCATCAGTCTGTCGCATGGGTTAGGTCGGAAGTGGGAGACTGCTCTATAGTAGTGGGAGAACCATCGCAGTGGTAGTGGGGGCAGTGTCGCTAAAGCAATTTGTCCCCACTCTATCTTCCCCTTCTACGACGTCACGTGACTAATCCAGTACTGGCAGAGAGGGGGTAATTTTTAACCCTCAATTCGTGCTCCCTCCCCTCATCCGACGACTCTGACGGCTCCCGGCGGAGAAAAAGTTCGTCAGCCCTGGCGTAGAGTAATACCACGAAGACAGTTTCTTCGACTAGTTTGTTTTCTTTTAGAAAATTATGTTCAATAGTTTCCTAGACCAGGCCTCGGAATAATATGCTCGCGTCGGCCGGTTTTCGAAGGCAACGCCCCCTCGGCCCGGCCTCGCGTCTCACTCCCCGTGACGGCCCTAGTTCTCGAGGCAGCTCAAGCGCGTACTTCCCGTAGATCTTACCAATTTGCCAAGCACGTCTAAACGTGCGCAAAAATCAAGTATCCCACATGTTAATACAATTTAAACAATACAATTAAAAACTATTTTTTAAATTTATCTTCCGAATTTATTTTCCAATTTTATTTTCTGCAGCTGTTGTCCGAAATTATCGTGTGACATAGTGGAATAGGCCCACAGTGGATACCACTGCCAAAAAAAAAGCGCATTCACAATAGTACCTTGACGGTAACGTGGGAACCTATTGATACGGGTGTCGCCCTAATTCACCACGAATAGCTTCTATCGTACGCGCCTGAGGAATTCCGAGCACCGTGGGCCGCCACGGGGAGCGAGACGCTTGGCCGGGTCAAGGATAGTGACTTTTGCGAATAATTGTAATCTCTGATTTGAATTTCAAGATAATAAATAATTACGCAATAAAAAGTTAAAATTAAATATTTAAATAAATTAAAAATACTTCAAAAAGCAATATTCATGGTTATTATCGAGATGACAACACGATAAATTTGACGTTTTGTAACAGTTTATAATTTTTTGCTCTGTAACTGTTTAGTGAATCGAACCCAACTTGGTAATTGCATTAATTTAGTAAGAATCATATCTTGTCAAATTTTCAAAAATATTGTTGCGTTTTTATATGTATACCTCCGGAACATCTTTAAGAGACAACGCGTTTATGGTTTCGTATCTAGTCGTTGTTTCAGGTGGCGAAATGAAAATGGTAACGTGACTTGCAGTTCTGACGTTTCGTCTGCCACTCGATTCCGTGTCTAGCAAGGCAATAAACGCTAGTCAGTAATTGTCACAGCACTTGTTCCGAACACCGTTTACTAACATCTCGCGGTTCATAAACAATCTCGTCTATTTCCCGCGAGTGCGAAAGACGGAATTTATTTGGCGGTATCAAGTGGCGTTTAACGTGCATTAGCCGAATCGTTAAACCGGCTCCCGGGAGTTCGGTTTATTCATTTCGGGGTGTAATTTCTCGCGGGTGAAATGAAGTTCCAGCCTGGAACGAGCGCGTATCCGAAGCAATAAGCCTCCCTTCGTGCCACAGTGACACCACGGTAGAATTATATTCGTGTGCGCGCCATGCCGTGCCGTGCCGTGCCACGGCCGCGCCACGCCGCGCCGCGCCGGTTGAAACGTTCTACGGTTCTACGTGGTTTTCCTGTACCCTCGAGCAACCGCCTTGACGTGTTTAACGCCCCCGACCTACATCCGCCGTCTCCCGCGAGAGAAAGGTTTGTCTCCCTCGTGATTGCCATTTCTTATTTATTCGTTGCCGATTCCGAACTGTTCTACACATGGAAATCTGTCGTTAACGATTTTTCAATCTTGTCTGAGGGTATTGTTACGGCAAGCACCCTTGGAATCACTGTACGGTACGGTCGGCCATCTTGGAGTTTTTCAGTAATTTGCGGCACATAGTAACAAGCACAATTAGAAGGTTTGATGACTAGACTGCGGATTTTAGACATTTATGGGAAACATTAGTAGGTGTAATTAAAAATGGTAGAAATATTGGAAAAATTTAAAAATATTATTTTCAACCTATGAAACATATTGAGAAGGGAAATAAATTTCTATTTCATTCCAATTTGTTGTAATTCGCATAAAAAAATTTTATTTTGCATAAAGATCCCCAGTTTATTTATGACTATTGTATTCAATTTAACTTCCTAGGTCCCTGAGACCGTATCGTAAAGTCCCAGTGTCGCCATTTTGTGGGGGAAATTTTTATATTAGGATAGAATAATTAACGGAATGCAATATAAGTTTAAAAACAGAAGATATGCTTTTATTTATCCCTTGGATTTAAATATATGTATTCAATTTTTATAGACAAAATAAAATTTCTTTACAAATCTTGTAAGATTGCCATATTAAGCACTACTTGATCAAATTCCAATGATTGACTATTTTTGCATTGTTTGCCGTAACTTCGAGTCACTTAAACATTTGCATAGTTAACTATTGACATATGGAAATATATTCATATTGACGTGTTGTGACACCAATTTCAGAGGAAACAAGATTGTCTCTAATTTTTAGCATGATTTCAAAATCAGATGTTCCATATTAGATGCAGTTACCATACTTAGAAACACGACAAATATTGATATACATAGAATTAGCATAGTCCAATGTAGGAAACGCAGTTGAGCTTCCTTACTGACACTTCTGCGCAGAATGATATTATTGTTCTACATAAGATAACACTGGTTCCCGACAAACTATGTAACTATTGTTGATAACGGTGTAATGAAATTTCAAGTACAATATAACTATTTTAGGCGATAAAGTTAGACGAGGCACACTACACGTATGCGATAATACAATTTTCACCGTAAATTGAAAATCACAATAATAACTCGTAGCCTCTCGCGAGTGACTGAAATAATAAATTTTTGTGCAAAATACCCGAATCAATCCAGAAAATGCTTAATCGCACTCCATTCGTTGAAATCAAGCTGAGTAAAAAAAAGAAACTAGAAATTGTCAAAATATAATAGAACAGTAATAACAAAAACAAAAGGAAAGAATAAAATTATATCCAGGTCGAAGAAGTCTATGGACGATATCTCTTATCCAAAGATTCGAATGTAAAATAGTTCGAGATTACCTCCAGAATGTGCTAGGTATACTTTAACGAATAAATTATTTTAAGCTATTTCAATCAAGAACAAACTATTTCAATTTGATCTGTAAAGTCCGCAATCTAATGATAAGTATTCCTAATCTGTATCTTGTTAAATAAATTATTACGATTTGGAAACATTTATACCAAAATCTTACAGCATGTGTTAGGTATACTTTAATGAATAAATTATTTTGAGCTATTTCAATCAATAACAAATTTGATCTGTAAAGTCCACAGTCTAGTGATAAGTATTCCTAATCTGTATCTTGTTAAATAAATTATTACGATTTGGAATTTGTATCGGCGTTAGTTCGGCAATCGAATAATTTCATAATGATCGTTTCGTGTTAAGAATTCTGGAAAATACGAAAAATCGTTTTCCCCCACAGCCGAATTAATTTGTGCAACGTGCTAACCTTCCACGGGAATGAACGAGAGCGCCCGCCCGCCTCTCCGTGGACGATAAAGCGTTCAAAATAAAAATTTCAGTGGTTAAGCGAGCGAGGAAAATTTTCCCAGGCATTTCCCGACACGAAACCTATTTACGCGAGACGGAAAAATATTCGAATTCTCCGCGGCTGGTTAAACACCACGCTTTTCGTCGTTCCGAGGCTATTCGGGTCCGTTAAAAAATTTCAACGGACGCTGCGATACGCTGCCTCCCATTGTATTACAGTTCCATCCGGTCACATTTGCGCAAGCTGTAAAAAAAGGGGAAGAAAGAATGAAAAAAAGAAAACGTTGTTCATTCGGTCCTCGATATTTTTCCGGGCTCTCTGTAAAACGAGCAATACACTTTTCAGTTTATAGTTCGACGCCGTTTCATCTTGCCGGCTAAAGTCCCCGACCCCGCTGAAAGAAAAAGCGTAATTTTCTTTCGTTGCGTAGAGTGAACGGGGGAACGATTAAAGTGTTCTCCGTGCTTGCGCTCGCCGGGGATTTTCATTCTTTGGACAGCCTCGGGAAATGGATCCGGTGTCGTTCCGTCATATTTTTGACGATTTTTCTTACCATGATTTTAAGGATGTTCTGGAGGTACAATGGGAGACAAAAGTACAAGAAATTCGAAATCCATCAATATATTGGCAATGAAATCCATTCACGAGTATATTTTGCAATGAACAAATAGATTAATTTAAAAAGCTTTCGTTTAATTAGTGAATTTCATGTTATATTTATTTTTTAATCAAATTGTCTTCATATTATAAAAAATTGTAAGTGACTTTTGCGAATAATTGTACCCTCCGATTTGAACTTCAAGATAATAAATTTGTGATATTCAATATATATATAATTACGCAATAAAAAGTTAAAAATAAATATTTAATTCTTTATAAGTTTATAATTTTTTGCAAACTTTTTTTCTTTCTAAAAAATTGTGGTTTTGACCCCTGACTTCGAGGAGTGTGTTCACCCCCTCAGAGTGATTTTTTTTGAATGTGTATTTTTTAATGGGAAATGTAGTCCGGCAAGAATTTTTTAACAAACTTTTTTTTTCCTCAAAAATTGTGGTTTTGACCCCTGACTTCGAGGGCTGTGTTAACCCCCTCAGAGTGGATGGTTGCCAATAAAAAAAAAATACGTGTTAAATATTTTTCGAAGGACTATATCTCACATAAGTATCATCAAAATCGGCGCGTATCAACTGAATATGTTCCCTTGTTAGCTGTATTTGATTGCCTAAAACCTGTATATCAAAGTCGGCAGATAATAAGCGCCGATAACGATCGTCTGCTTGAATTAACTGTACTTCTGGCGTTCAGCGAGTCCATTCGTCGGCAATGTAAACTTTCAGTGCAAGTTACGCGGGAGCTGAAAGTTTCGTCGGTTTTTCTTTCGTTCCATTATCCTCGGCGGCCGATTGTCGTTGCAGCGAGGCCCGCGGAGTTTATCCGGCGGGGCGTTTTCCACAATTTAAATAGAAATCTACGAGCGAGATCCAGTTACCGCGACCCACGTAACCGTATCGCCTCGTTTCAATGGTCGTTCCGGGCTTGTTCTCGAACGCGGTCAAAAACTCCTAGAGAAATCTCCGACTTTATGTCGTTACCGATCTTGACGCGCGTTTAACCTCTGCGACCGTCTTTGGTATGTAACTCGATGTTCGCGCAACTTTCCATTGCAGTTATAGAGTAGCCCGAAGAGTCAACTCTACCGAAAGATCGCTTTGTTTCCCTCTACCTGAGAATCACTTTGAACCGTTCTCGTTAGCGAAGACGATGACGAAAAAGGAATCCACTCATTGTGGTTCACTCCACAAATTCATTGTTTCCTAACCTTGTTGAATTCTTGTGATCTTTTAGAGCATGATTTTTTCTGTTAGTTTCTCATAGTAATTTTAAAATGTTTGGGACGCAATGTTACAATAGGACTCTTAGCTATACTTGTTGAAATCTTTTTTGCGAGATTTTTTCACGCCCCCTCCCCCAAAATTGTGCTATTGGCTAAAAAAATAATTCCTGCAAAAGTTGAAGTTGCGAAAAACATGAAATTTTGTAGGAATGGGAATATTTGAAGGAAAGTCTTTTTATTATGACTAAATGTTCTTCTTGTGTCAAAATATTGATTATAATAGTACCAAAATGTAATATTTTCAATATAACAATTAACTAATTATCATATTTTTATAAATATTTATGCTAAATTTTATGTATTTTATTGAAAGTACCAATTCTTTTCAAAATGTGCTTTTACAATTTTCTAGCCGAATTTGTAAAAAGTTACAGATCATTTGTTGATACACCATGTTCAAAGATCTTACATGGTTTTCTCAGTTTTAAATCTGCGCGATGGATACTCCAACAATATTAGTATCATTTCTTATGTACACAATTTTTTTAATAGTATCAAGTAAATTTCTTTGGCGAAGAACGGTTGAAATTGTTTATGTTCTTTTTTGGAAGATTATATAACCCTAGCGTGAAGTATCTAATTTTAAAAAATTATTCATTTTTGTGCATTTGCATGACTATGACGGCTAATGCAAATAAGGATTTCCACGTCAAACACGGTTGCAAGCTGTCTAATAAATAAACAATCGTGTCTTATCTCTGAACAAAACAAGATTTGCCTCTCTGAAGCAAACATCTTTTTGTCAGACATGTTCCCGTGTCGTTAAAAGTAATTTACATAATTTTCTTTAAAAAAATTTAGACATTACACATAATAACTTTGGACACTATAAAAATGACAGATGTCTGACAGATGACAAAGGGGACTGGCAGATTGCCAATCTTCTAGATTGTCATTAAAGAAGAACATTTTATTCAACTTCTCAACAATGTTTACACTATTTACTGTTTGAACGGAAGTGGATATTTATAAATTTTAGCTAATGTGGATATTTAGTGGATATTTAGTGGATATTTATAAATTTTAGTAAATGTATGCTAAATATGTATTTTAAATTGGTGCGGAATAAATTCTGAAAGTCTAAAGTCTAAATTCCAAAGTCTAGTGGAAAAATTGAAGCATTCCACAGTGCGACGAGTAATAGCAAGACCAGGAATACTTTTTTTTAAAAAGAATACAGAGATGCATCGATCGATATAAGAAAAAATTAACATAATCTTAATTTGTTATTGAATAAACATTTCTTTGCCAATGCTTTCCGATTGAAATTTGTTGTCACATAATTACTGACTAACTTTTGTATGAAAACCTTTCTTATTAGATTGTCGGACATGCGTGAAAAATCATCATGAACATTTAAAGCATTTTTGAAACAAAGGTTAGAAAATGAGCACGTATTTGTAATGTTTTTAAATATTCTAATGTCTATATCTGATGACTAAAGGTCATCTGAAGACTTAGATCTTTATCAACTATTTTTTCTATTTTGAGCAAACTCGAGCAGCTGAAATTTACGTGAATGTTGAAGTTCAATATGCCCTCAAATACTATATCAAAAATCATGGAATTACCTTTCGGTACTTTTTTTTAAAACTCGGATCAAAGTTGATGGATATTTAACATGAACAAATTAGATAAATTGTTAATATTTCAAAAAGATTGTTCTCCAGCTTGGATGGCCTTATGACACTAACTATGATTTATAAAAATCAAATTAATTGGATAAACCTTAGACAAATGGCACGTGTTTAAACGAGTGCACTGAAAATTCCGAAACAATTTTAACCGCCATTTATGACAACAAATTGGGAAACTCAGCAAAAATTGTGAGCAGTATTAAAGCCTTATTAGTATTTTACAATATCCTAACTTATGAAATTTAGATTTCACTTTTTTTGACTTTTGTCTATTGCTCGTCACACTGCGCGTCGCTTTGAAATCCTCTTTCCGCCAAAAATCGACTGCACGCTCGATTGCAATGTAATAGGGCGCGCACGGTATTGTGGAAGATCGAGAGCGTTCTCGAGGACTTTGAAAGAATCGAACTTTTGAGGACAGAGTTGAAGCACTTTAAGAATGTTCGGGGCAAATAAGAAGCGGAAAGAAGGCTTCCGATGTTAGGCTCTTCTGCTTCCTTTACTCCCACTTGTTTTCCACTTATAAACTACTTTCTGTGGGACGATTCTTTTATCCCTCGAACCTTAGATCCGATCCTTGCTCGCCTCTCGGGAAAATATGCAGTCGGCCTGACGTCACAGCTATTGATAATAAACGGTTCAAAGTTTCTTTTTCAATCAGTCTTTTTGTTATAAGTACAAATGTCACCTACCACCTAAATTTCAATTAAACACGAAAAGTTGAGCATTGTTAGTAGCTGAAACGATTAGCAATCATATACAGGGTGTCCCACCTGATTTTGACATTTTAATTTTCTTGTTATTGTTACTTGTAGCAAAAAATGTTTCACCAGAGGCTTCAATAATATCGATTGGAGGATATTCTGATGTTATTAGTATTTTCGTGAGTGGACGCGTGAAGGTCATATAAAGTTGAACTTTGTTTTTTGTAATGTAATGCGATATTTTTTAATACATCAATCGATGCAGTTGGACATTCGTTATAAAAAAAAGTCCTAACGTTTGTATGTCGAAAAGTTAGTAGTTCAGGGTATGTTTCAATTAAAATAATTCTAAAACACCATTACTGTCGTACTAAGACTTTAATGGTTTAAAGTAATTTAATTTAATTTCGTCGACAGGAATGGTGTTTTAAAATTATTCGAATTGAAATATCCCCTGAACTACTAACTTTCTTAGTACTTTTTTTATAACGAATGTCCAGCTGCATCGATTGATGTATTAAAAAATACCTCGTTCCATTTAAAAATACAAAGTTGACCCTTACATGACCTTCACTCCATGGCGTCCACTCGCAAAAAAACTAATAACAAGAAAATATGCTCCACTCGATACCATTCAAGCCTCCGCTGAAACATTTTTTGCTACGATTAACAATAGCGAGAAAATCAAGATGTCAAAATCGGGTGGGACACCCTGTACATGGTGTCCCATATAAATCGACCCGGTCGAATAACTCCGAAACTGTCGATACCACTAAAAAACGTTCCAGACAAAAGTTAAACGTTTTCAGGGAACACACTTTCCGACGTAGATATCTTTTTTCTGTGTGAACGAAATAACAATCATTTCTTGAAAAGTGCAAAATTTAAACATTTGTCTTTCCTCGAGAATTTCTCGAGAAGAAACACTAGTTTTCACGAATAACAACGATAATTTGTTAGGAGGCGATAAAAATTTTTACGCTGACCCAATCCAAACTGCCCGTATCCCAGGCAATTACTGGTGTATGCAACTTTCGGGGCGCATATATTAGAGGCATGAGTAGCGAGAGCATGAGTGCGGGAACGGTGTCTGCGCCGGTCGTACCGACCGCGATTAAGATAGATTACCATCGGGACGTGCCGCCCACGTGGCGCGTAGACCTAAACCGCGAAGACCTCCATGATACGGAGACCGGGGACCGTTCTCGGAAAGGAGCCACCACAATCGTTATGACACACGGCCGAGTGATGAGGCCGCCGGTCTTCCGGCCGTCTAGGCGGTAAGATAATTAGGGAGACGCGCACATTATTTTAGATGCACGCCTGCCATCCCATCCTAACTCGAAACATCGCGATAAATTGTCGGAGCGATGAGATAAACGACATACTCTCGAAATAATGAAAGGCGGGCGTGAGCGAGCCTTCCGACTTTGAAATTTATTACGCGCGATAATGAATCCCTCGAGCCGCCGCGCCGCGCCGCGCCGCGCCGCGCCGCGCCGCGCCGCGCCGCGCCGCGCCGCTCGCTTTGTCTCGCTCTTGCTCTTCTTCGAGGTTTGCGTATCGAGGTGTCTCGCGCTCTCCTCGCGGTTCCCTCTACTCGTCTGTCTTCGATACGCAACTTGCATATTTCTATTTATTACGGCTAGCGTGCTGGGTGTCCTGTTTCCATTATTTTTTATTACCGAACCGCGGATATTTATGCAACTTCTAATTTTCATAAATCTCGAAGGGCATTTTGCCTGCCTGCCATGTCACCCTTATTTAGCGGACGGAATTATTTCTTCGGTCTTAGAAATTCATCTTTGCGATGTTACAGTGGGTGTACAAAGTGTTCGTACACCTTTTAAAAACGGATAACTTATTCAAAATTCGACTGAACAGCTTGAGGTTTTTTTTTGAGACGTTAAAAGAATTAGTTTACTGTTGGGTCTTAAAGTTAAAAACCGGAATTTTTTTTAGGAAATTTGAGCGTTTATTAAAGAAAATCATGTACAATTCTGTTATTCAAAGTATTGTCCATCGGAAGTTACAACATTTCCCTATCTTTCTGACAATTTGTGAATGCCATCCCAAAAAAAACTGGTCATCTTTTGAATCAAAGAACGAATCGAGCCAATTTTTGATGCCTTGGACTGAAGTGAAGCGTATTCCGGAAAGTACATTCTGCATCGACCGAAACAAATGGTACTAGTCAGAAGGCGCCAAGTCTGGATATGACGGGTGGGGCAGAACTTCCCATTCGCTATTTTCCAAATAGTTTCTAACGGGTTGAGCAACATGTGGCCGAGCATTGTCATGTTGGAAAATCAATGTCTCGTGTCTGGTCTCCCATTCTGGCCGTTTTTCAAAATTTTCCATGATTGAAAAAAATATAATGCGCACAAGCAAATCAAACACTGTTGACTGATTTTGCAGGTTATGAATAGAGCTTCGGAATGACGTGTATGTTAATGATTTGCTACAGCGCATACACAAGTGTTTACATCTAGTGTCAAATTCCGGTTTTTAAGTTATAGACCTAATAGCTAATGTGTAAATAATTTTTTTTTATTGTTATTGGTCGCAATTGCGAAGGAAAAAGTAAAGGTCACGATTTTTACATTTTTTATCTCTGCCTGTAATGAAAATTTATAATGTGCATTTGGTAGGTATAAGTATGTTATATACATGTACAAAGTTTCATCGAAATCGATCAAGGTTGTTATGAAATATAACTTTTTTATGCCTCAACCGATTTCAATGAAACTGTGTACATGTATATAACTTACTTAGATTTACAAAATACATGTTTGACATTTTCATTACAGGCACAGATAAAAAATTTAAAAATCGTGACCTCTACTTTTTCCTTCCCAATTGAGACCAATAACAATTAAAAAAAAATTATTTACACATTAGCTAGCAAACTAATCCTACTGACGTCTCAAAAGAACTGAAGCTGTTGGGTCGAATTTTGAAAATGTTATTCGTTTTTAAAAGGTGTACGAACACTTTGTACACTCACTTGCTTCCCAAAACCAACAAGTGTTAATCAATGCATATAACAGTATTTTACCTATTACGTAATGTACTGTGGCGACACTCGAAAATGTCAAGTTGTTCGCTAATGTGAAGTTCACCGATGTAAAGTTTTGTAATGTTTTAAAATGTTTTGAGCGTCGTTATTTTATTATTAACAAGATAGTTAATGTTAAATCAATCATTTTCATTCTAACTAGAAGGTTCAAAGGATCAAGTTCATAAGATTTATTTCCGACATAATTTTATTAATAGTTTTATAAAAGTTTGAAATAAATTGAAAATAATCTTCAGTCTTGCTCATTTATTGGAGGCTCTAGTGATAAACTCCCTAGAGACCTACCAAAGTACAATACAAGAATATCATTTTTTCGTTTGATATAAATTATGTTGATTCAGTGGACAGGTCAGCCTACGTATGGTGAAGTCAGCTACCGTTTCGCAAGTTAAGATATCGCTTTCGAGATGTTAACCGTTGAAAATTGATGATTCGGCTGTCGATGCGTTTAAATACCAGTCAGCTGATCGGTGAGCCCACACGTACGCGTACACACAGACAGAAGACAGAGGACAATGCCCCAGACTCGAGCTATCGCAGCCGAGTGCGCAAGGAAATGGTTCTAATCGGGAGCATTGCCTTCAGCTTTCCTACCGTGTGCGTATTTGTGTGTGTGTGTGTGCGTGTGAACGTGCGGCCTCCGGAGCTGATGGATCAGCTGATAAAGGTGTAAACAGCACGCGTCGCAAGACGACACATCAATGTTCGACTGTTAGTTTTCACTTGTAAAACACAGTTCTTCCGACGTTCAATATAACATGTAAGATAGAAATAATATTAATGGTTTTGTTATTGCAAATGAAAATTGATGCCTGTACCGATATTTACTATGCAATTGACTGATGACTTGTCGTCGTTAGATTATTATTATTATTATTATTTATTATTGCTTTAAGTCATATAAGGTTTATATAGCATATACATTGCAAATTATACAATTTATGATTACGTTACAATATGCCTTAATATCAGATTGAGGATTTTATGCGATAAACATTTCTGAGAAAAATGAGTAAGCGCAATTTAAAGCAGTGGACAGATTAACAGAATTTTTGATTTAAAAGAATTTTCAGTTTCCGCTAATTAAAATCATTAAAGGGGGAATTTTTAAAAAGATTTTTGTAAAAGATTAGAAAAATTTGAGAATGTTGTAATGTTGTTTCTAACGTAACAAACTCATTCAGGAACGAAATCGATATTTATTTTATCCCTACTTTCCACAATCAATGCAGACAATTTTTATTTTTCACAAAGATTTTTGCAGCCTAGTATGACCATCGTCTGCTTGCATCGTTTGCATTAACGCTTTGCCTTGTTGTGTCAGCCAAAATGAAATACAGCTTGACCAATGTTTTCTAAAGTTCCGTAATTCTGAAGAACGACAGAACGAAGAGATAAAAAAACAACAGGATGAATGATGCGTCGTCTGTTGAACGTGTCGTTAAAAACGGCCTTTAATGTCCTGCAAACTTTTACGTCCACCAATCCGACAGCGTCGAAAACATTAAAATATATCTTTTTGCGTTCCGGTGTTATTGTTTTAGTGCTCGTTGTCCAGATTAATGTACGCGTCATTGATCGGTGTCGTAAACATTTTTACGAGACTTCCTATTCTGTTCGGTAACCGGGGGCCCAGGGATCGCCGTTAATAATTAACCGGAATTTACGGTCGAGTTACTCTCGCTTAATTACAGCGCGCGCGCGCGCTCGCGATTAAACGACAAATTCGTCTCGCCTCGTGTCTTCGTGCGATAAGATTCAATTACGATCAGTCACGCGAATCTCATCGGTGTGTGGCGCGCGCGCGCGTACACACACACACACACACACACACATACACGTCGGGAACGGGGTCATTCGCGACTGTCAATCGGGACAGATCAGCTTCGAGAGTCGGGATTCGATCGAATCGCGGACCGGATCCGTATTAACCGATGAATTATTCCCATCGGTTGTAATTGATACGCCCAGAGTGATTGGCCACCGGCTGCTGCTACCGATGCGTCGCGTCGCGTCGCGTCGCGTCGCGCCTGCCATCGATACACGCCTGCCAGCTTTCGAATATAATAATCGGTCGGCTCGTGGAATCGATTAAAAGTAAACCGTGCCAGCGGATCGTAGCGGGCATTAGCCGTGGCATTAATCGCTCTCTTCCGATGCTAGACGCATTGTTGCTTCTATTATAGCTTCCGAGCATTCTGATTAATGCTCTTCCCGCGGACGGATTGGAATACAGTATTACCTCGATAATTGTTCCAACCACGGGTCCGGCCAGGGATACTATTCTTTGACTTGTGCCTAACCACAGTGCATCGGAATGCCCGGTTTTTGGACAAAATTCCATATCTTGAAAACTATACGTGATATAAAAAAATGTTTCAAATAAAAGTTATAGGGTATAGGGAAGAGTATATGATGATTGTATTTATTTGATATTGTTGTAACCTTGAGAAGCTCTATGAAGGTCACTTTTAAAATTTCATACGATAATGTATATTTTTGATTATGTATTCTAATAGGGTGAGGTTAAGACATTTTCAAAACACTACAAAAACATTATTTTTGCATAAACTGTTGTCAAGATATAAGCATCCAAAGTTGGCGTACCGTCTATAGTGGTATTGATTATTATGTATGTATTACTAGAAGTGAAACAAAAGTCAAAAGTCAAAATCGACTGTTTAGTAACGTGTTTATTTTCGTATGGTTTTATAATAAATAATGATGATGATGATAATGATGATGATGATGATGATGATAATGATGATGATGATGATGATGATGATGATGATGATAATAATAATAATAATAATAAGTCCTAATAATAGTCCTAGCTTGCAGCCATAGTCTTTTATTGGGTTGGAGGGTGGTCCTCTCCTTTATATTTTGACATTGTTATACACAATTATAAACTATCCAACTTAGCTTCCGAACTATACATCAAAACATTCAGCTATCTCAATTATTCATCTATTCAATACTATGTAAATTATCATGTCTATGAAAGATTTACTCTATGATTATTATAGTCCAACTAATCCAAATCTAACCTAGATCTTGAGGTGAAGTGATTATTAATTGATTATAGACAGCATTACTGGACTGCATTAACAGCATTTGACAGCATCATAGATAATATAATATCAACATGCAGCGATCTAACTCAGCCTAATTATAAGCCAGATTTAGTAATATACAATAACGTAAAGCTCTGTGTTTGCTTTGAAATGTAACTAAATTTGGTAACTAAAAATCGTGTGTTGTGACATAAAAATGAAAGGGGGGGAGAGTGTTTGCCCCCCACCCATCGTATATGTGAATTACAACAAATTAGAGTGAAATAGAAATTTATTTCCTTTCTTAATATGTTTAATAGGTCGAAAATAATCTAACAGTATCTTTAAACTTTTCTAATATTTTTAAGCGTTTTAAATTAGACCTATTAATTTTTACCATAACTGTCTAGTTAATAACTTTGTGTGATTTTCTCATGAAAATCGTTTAAGGCAACTTTATACTTTACAAGAAGGAAAACTTATGTTTCCGTAAAATGTATAATAGTGAAACGCTCATCGGGATTGGACGTACACAAACCTAATCTTGGTATTATGAAGACCGCCAGCGAGATAAATGATGGTTTCGAATGTGTCTACTATATCAGCATGTCATGGTTTGTTTCATATTTGTCGAACTAAACTTGTTTGCCAAATTTAAGATTTATCGTTTCGAATTTCCCGCCTGTTCGCGTAGCATCCTGAAAATGGTGATGAATGCGTCGATCTGGCTGTTGACGTGTCACGGGACGAGAGCATTTATATTGCGTGCCAGAAGACTACAATACGAATATAGCAATTCTATGTTTGAAGTAGCGGAGAATTTTCGCGCTTAATTGAATTATGTTGCATAGCTGCCTAGAGTTAAATAGAAATTGACTTTTCGTAAACTCATAAACGACGCTTCCGGCATACTTACTTGACCGCGGGGGTCTCAAGCAAGTTTTCTTATCGAGAGAGATCTAATTTCTGTCGGACGCTCTCGACTACGAAAACTCTTTAAAGGAAACAGGAAGCCTGTACAGCATTAACCTGGTAAATTATTTATTTTATTCTACGGGAATTCTCGTTCAACAGAACCTACAGTCCAGTATTTTCTGACGTGTTATACCAAAGAACAAGGGTTTCGGGCATTTTGGAAATAATCCCTAGCCTGCGAATTTTATGCATTTATAACAAAATTAACCCTTTGCACTCGGGGAGCTATTTTAACTAAAAAAACAAAAGATTTTTCCATTTTAGAATATTTCCATTCTATACAATTTTTATTCATTGTTTGCATATGAGACTGATATAATGTCTCATATAATATGTAAATGTCTAGTAGTTTATTAAATACGAACAAAAGTAATAATGTTAACAATATTTTGAAGAACGGCATAGCAATTTTTAGTGGTGCCTCAGAGTCGCCATCCGAGTGCTATGGGTTAAGTAGTGAAAATTTAAAGTATTATAGTAGCAATAAAATTATTGCAGGGAGGAAGAATTTTCTGTTCTGTTTCTATTACTCACAATTAATGGACAGAATTTTTTATTGCATAATTATCCGCAGTCTAATAATCACTTATACAGGATGATCGGTAACTGAGGTAACAGATGTCCCCATGTATATTTATTTATTTATTGAAATAACACTGATTTGGAAAATTATGTTTTTTAGATTTACTTACCAGAAAATCTGCGCATAATAAAAACGTGACTCTACCAGAATCGACAAACAGCGGCAACAGATATATAAAATAAATAAAATTGATTGTTATCAGAATGGTAACAACCACAACAACAAGTATTACTCAATATATTTTTACCAATACAATCATTTTGATAAAATACAATTTTTCTCGATTACACGAATGCTTTCAACAAACGATTAAACTTCCCATTGATTTTCCACTGTTAACAATTGATACGTACTACCGGCGTACGAGTGGAGGCTGAGCGACCCAATATTAGTTTTTTAACGTTTTTATTAACCTTCGCAGGAAGAATGCAAGGTAATTTTGACTTTCGTATTTGTTTGTACATATAGTCACATTAGACAGCGGATTTTATGCATTTATGAGAAGTGGTGTCATTTAAAACAGCAAAACCTTAGCAGAAATTAAAAATACTGTTATATTATTTTCGATCTATTAAACCTATTAATATTAAGAACGAAAAGAAATTTCTATGTTACTGTTGCAATTCAGGTAGAATATTTTTAGTTTGCATAAAGATCCGCTATTTAGCATTTAATTTAGCGCTCTGATTGGTTCCGTGTCTTTCGTTAATAACTCCTCAACAAATCCGCGCACAGCATTTCTGCAAAGGAAAAAGTTACTTTAAATGAACTCAGGAATCACCCGTTTCACGGAAATACAATATTTTTGTTATTGAATTTTGAAGATTGGAGAAAATTGGAAAAATTATATGTATCTATGGGTGGACCTTAGCTATATACTAGGGTGGACCTTAGCTATACTTGGTGAAATTTTTGTTTGCAAGATTTTTTTCACGCCACTCCCCCCCCCCCCCCCAAATTGTGCTATTGGGTAAGAAAATAATTCCTGCAAAAATTGAAGTTGATCGGATAAGGGGAACGCGTGCCTGATTGACGTTGAAGTTGCGAAAAACATGAAATTTTGTAGGAATGGGAATATTTGAAGGAAAGAAAATTTTTTGGTCGAAAAATAACTTACACTAACGTACACTGAAAATGAATTTCTATGGAGGTGGAAGCAAGGATTCGAACGACATATCTGGAGTTTTGGTGTGAATTTGGCCAAAGCGTCCGTGACCGAGTGAAAAGGATCACAAGTGTGCAACAACCGAGTCCAACTGGCAATTACCAAAGTTGTTTGCGCAGCGCAAGGCATTGATTTCCTGTAACGGTCTCTCTCTCTCTCTCTCTCTCTCTCTCGTTCCTCTCGAAGACGCGAAGGTTTTTTTTCACCGCAAAATCCAGGACACGATAAATCCGGGAGCGGAAGGATAAATTCGACGTCCGTGAAACGTAAGTCCGGTGTCGCGTTACGACTGGTTCCCTTGAGTTTCAGGAAGCACGGAAATTTTTCCCGATAGCCTTCTCCGCCTCTTCCCTCCATCCTCGCTCGCTGCTCGATACCGTTCCATTTTAACGACTCTCCACGGTGACCGAGGTAGGGTGTGGTTGAAGTAGTCGGGGAAAAGTGGTAGGCCGTGTTTGAATCCATCAAGCCGTGCTCTTTTTCCGGCTCCAGTCGATAGTCGATAATCGATAAAGCTCACCGTTTCCCCTCTCCAACGCTCTTTTCTCTCCCACTGTCTTTCGTTACACCTCGAGGCTCGGCGGAGGCGGCCCGGTGGGTGCGGAGAGAGAGAGTGGGAGAGACACACAGACAGACATGGAAAGAGATAGGAACTGCCCACGCGTATGTAGCTGGTGGGTGCAGCGCACCCTCATCCCATGAATCGGTCGAAACGAGCCGGATCCTCGTAAATCGTCCAGTTACCCGCGCTTTCCGACTTCGCTGCAACAGACCTTCAGCGATCTTGAAGTTACCGTGGAAATTCTGATTGATTGTCATCCAGCTTGTTTTTACTCGGCCCCGGGATCCAACTTAGTTTCTACCATTTCTGACTAAGGATTTTTACCGTCCTCTCTACCTCGAGCTAAATCTCGAATAGTCATCGCATTAAGTGCTTGCATGTGGAAATGTCCCATTTCAGAATGAAGATCTTGTAAAATGTATTTTTTAATTTAGATGTCTGATTTTACCTTTAAATATACTTTGATTTTAACATCAATCAATGCGACTGTCTATACAAAGTATTTGTACACTGTTTTAAAACGAATAACTTTTTCAAAATTCGACCGAACAGCTTGAATTTTTTTTTTGAGACCTTAGAAAGATTAGTTTACTAGCTTTGTGTAAATAATTTTGAAGTTACCGTGGAAATTCTGATTCATTGTCATTCAGCTTGTTTTTACTAGGCCCCGGGATCCAACATAGTTTCTACCATTTCTGACTAAGGATTTTTACCATCCTCTCTACCTCGAGCTAAACTGGAATAGTCATCGCATTAGGTCGTTGCATGTGGAATGTCCCATTTCAGAATGAAGACCTTGTAAAATGTTTTTTTTAATTTTCCTATCTTCACTTTTAATTTAGACGTCTCATTTTACCTTTAAATATACTTTTATTTTAACATCAATCAATGCGACTGTCTACAAAGTATTTGTACACCGTTTTAAAACGAATAACTTTTTCAAAAATTCGACCCAACAGCTTGAGTTTTTAAGGGACCTTAGAAGGATTAGTTTACTAGCTTTGTGTAAATAATTTTTTTTTTAATTGTTAGTTGCAGTTTTAAAAAAAGGCGCCGGCATATAATGTTGCCTTTTTAGCTACAAGACTTACCATTTGACTAAAATCTATTTATTTTTGTTTCGTCGAACCACGTCTCTCTTTTCGGATCAGATCTGTTTTTTTTTGTACGCAGTAACTGGTTTTCATGGTTTAATATTTTTATCACAAAGAGTATGATTACTTTCTTTTCAAAGAACAACAAATTTAAATAGTTTAAAGAAATTTACGCTGAACCAAACAGTTTTTTTTAACTTATATAACTATTGTGCGATTTACACGACATTAATTTGCAATTTTTCACACAAAGTAATGATAGTCTAAGACAATTTATGTAAAGTAGATGACTGGGTTTCAGGTTCTATGATTGTCAACATTCTCATTTGTTATTTCATCTAAATCTAACGAAGTGTGCAAAACTTGACATTTTAAGCTGTACATAGTGTCAGATTTTATTCAGCTCTCAGTAATTATGACTCTCCAATTTTCATTAAAGAATTCTAAAATTATTGGCATCTTTGCATTTCTTATGAGATAAAGATAAAGGTTGGATGTTTCCGCTTTTACTCGTGACTACACACGAAGTGGAGGTTTCGTTCCTTTCTCAACCAGTTACTCAGAGAAAGGAATGATTTCCTCATTTATACGTTTCTCATTTGATTAGTTCTAAGTGGTAAGAGCTTTCCACGGTAGGACGGGAACACGAGTTGATTCATGTTCATAAAATAGCACTCTCATTTCAAGCAACTTCGAACAAACTGCATATCGATTAAGGGGGCTCCTCGTGTAACGACAGTGAAAACAAGTGATTTTCAAGAGTGTCTTTTAGAATAACCATTGGATATATGGAACTCGGTCTTTTTCGTATGTAAAAAGATTTTTTCAGTTAAATTTTTTCTGATTATTTATTGTATAATATACAAGACCTCTTAACAGCTTCGGCAGTGTAAGCATTGTTAACATGCAACATCTGTCACAATGCTGAAAACACAAAAGTGTGAAATTTTCATCAAGTCGCATACTTTATTCTGGGATTTGACCCACTTTGAAACAAGAATATGAAAAGTTGGAAAAATTTCCAAGATTCGGAGGAAAAGTTTACCTTTCTCAACCGATTGGTTAAACTCATATTGTTCAAAAAAAGTATTATAACTAAAAAATTAGGTATATTTTAGGTCCAATCCTTAAAGAAATGATTGAGCTTCGTCCGAAGTTGATTACTCTAATATTTGTTTAATTATCGTGCACGCCAGTTTAAAAAAACATAGTTTGGAGACACGTGCGTATTATACAATAAATAATAACAAGAATTCAACTAAAAAAAAAAAGCTTTTGTATTTCAAGACTATCTGTTTATATCCCCAAAAATTGTCTAGCCCCATATGACCAATAGTTAATCCGGAAAAAATTCTTAAAAATCACTTGTTTTCACTGCTGTTACATCAGAAGCCCCCCTTAACCGTACCGGGCCGGGCCGGGTCAGGTCGGGCCGAGCCGGGCCGAGTCGGGCCGGGCCGGATTGGAACGAGCTCTAGCCCTCGACACCGGCTGCATTTGTACTCGTCAAAACTCGATTTCGAGAGGTCGACACCCGGCAACGGCAACGTGGAGTCGGACGTACCACCGAAATAGACCGCCAATGAGAGTGGATGGTGGGGGTAGTTGACACTGTGCCATAAATATTGATTTTTCCGCATAGCGGGCCGAAAGTTCGTGACATATGTATGTATAATGTCGGGATTCCTGGGCGTGCACGAGGAGCGCGCGAGCCACCACCATTACCATTACCATCACCATTACCACCACCACTGTCATCGAAACTCCGCCACCTTTCAGAAGATATATAATCGTTCGGGAGTTAAGAGACGTTTGTGTTGTGACAGCGTTGACCGAAATCATGTATCACGATGTCTCCTGGGTCCACGAATCTCAGCTGGTCACATTATCGTCCCAGTATGCTCGTTCGTTCATGCGCCCATGCGCCCATACGTTCGTGTGCGCGCGCGCGCACATAGCCACGCTTGATCGCACGCAAATGTGTCGTTTCCTAGGTTCGACCGCGAAACATATGGTCCGTATTACTGTGATCCATGCTATCGCGATCTACTCTTGTCCAAATCCCCTAAGCCCTGAGGGAGCTGCTAAAACATTTTATAGACATAATAAATATTTCTTTTTATCGTTAGAATATTTATATTGACTCTCTTGGAATGCGGACGTTCCCAGAACGATGGATCAAACTCACCCAGATATACAATCACGCGTCGCTTAACAACAATTCGATTATTATTATTATCGTTGTTACGCACCCCGACGATCCTCCAGTTGAAAAAACTATGGAATTTAACAATATTGATTATCCTGACCATATACAGGGTGTTCAGAGATTTACTAGCCAGCGTCTTTCTTGTAAATAGTAAATAATAGAAAAAAATAAAAGAGGAAAATTTAGTACTGTTTTTAATACGCAACACAGTGGCGTATGTAATTTTTTGGTGTTTAATCTATTTTGTTAGATATGAATTCGTCCGTATACTATACAGTGACCTTGCCGGTCATGTAAGGTCAGAAATGGAAGAAACATTTTGAATATTTCATACAAAAACATCATCTGATTCGTGTGAATAAGAAATACTTGTAAACACATTGGTATGAAAGCGTACAAAATGTTTCTTCCATTTCTGACCTTGCATGACCTTCAAGGCCACTGTGCAGTACACGGATGAATTCGTCTAGACACACGCTTTCATGTGATATCAAAAAATATACAGCATTCCATTTAAAAAATTGAAGGTCACCTTCATATCTAACGAAACAGTATGAACACAAAAAAATTACATACGCCATTGTGTTGCGTATGAAAAGCAGTACTACATTTTCCTCTTTTATTTTTTTCGATTATTTACTATTTACAAGAAAAACGCTGGCTAGTAAGTCTCTGAACACCCTGTACAGGCTTGGACGGATGTGTTTGTATTGTAGTTATCAGTAAATAAATTTAAAAAGTGAAAAAACATTCTGTATGTTCAAATATATGTTTATGTACACAAATGTAGGTAGGTACTTACATAGTGACCATTACGATACCCGTGTGCGTAACATGTGTTTTGTGCTTTAGTATAATAATGAGATCACTATGACGTTCAAGTTGTGTCATGATGTTAAAGTTCAGATTCATAGATTTATTCAATAACAGATTTTCCATTCTGCTCTATTATCTTCCGCCATTTTTGAGGTACTTATCATATTATTGAAAAAATATCTTAACTTTTTAGCTTTGAATTTTAATCTGAAAACTCTAGGAACTTTTGCTACAATATTATTTCTCAGAACGTTAATAATCGTTTGATAAGTAGATTTTGTTATTCTTTTGGTAATTTTTGAAATCAGGGCGTACACTATTCCTCTCACTCTGGAGTAGGTTAATAAATTATCGTTTATATTAGAGCGATAAAAATTGAAACTAGATACACTAATTATTCTTTCGATGATCTTTAACCAATAAATTCTTTTTTTTCTCAGCAGAGCAAAGTAACTTTTCAAAAACAAAATTGGTTGGCCTTATGGTCCCTTCGTGTAGCATTTTTCAAACCCCCGATGAAATATTCCGTTTTTGAGTCATGTCGTAAAGAATGGGAATAAGTTGAAGCGAGGACCATTTTCTGTCTAAATCAATGATAGAATAGAAATCAATGCATTTCGTTGTTTGTTATCTATACAGATAATACAGATAATACAGATTTGTTTTGAATGTTTTCACGGAACGAGAAAAATGATAAGAAGTGGCATGAGAGAAAGTTAACAAGCATAATAGGTTTAATAGTAATCGTAAAGCTTCGATAAATGCTTCGAAGTCAGCATTGCTGAAAGATCATTTAATCGAGGAATACGTTGTTATTATTTTCCATAATTTCATTAGCGAGATGAATAAATCTATTGTTCTCGGAACCTCGTTTTCAATATAAACGAACGTAATCGGTGAAAAAAGTAAATCACATTGTCCGCAGTGTCTTTTTCAGATACAAATGTATAAAATCTGTGAAGCACGATAAATTGAAGTAGAAACGAGAGTTTCCATCGTAATATGCCTTGTGATTTATCTACGTCTGTTCATCGCACACGGGTGTTCGATTTATACTCTCCAAGTCGAGATATTTAAGCAGTTCGTAATAAATTTAACAAACAATAGTCTGTGGTGAAAGCATGTAACACGGACAAACCTTTGTATTTTTTGTAACAATATGTATATTGCTCGCCCGGTAAATCGGATTTGTAATAAATGGAACGGGTAAGAGTGTATGCAGTGCCATTTATAAAATCGAATGGGAAAAAAGTAATAAGAAGGTTTCGGTCCGTTAATAATATGTAACAAGAAGCGAGCAAACCGTTTGCGAGGTTGTAAAATTTGCAGTTTACATTTTTACTGTATTACAGAGATAATAAAATTTTGTTGCATGCAGTTCCATTTTCAAGAAAAGTACCATTGCGAGATTCATTAGAATTTTCATTCTAATTTTAACGATTATTTATACTCGTACCAAGCAACATTAACCCACGACAAAATCTACTTGATCGTTGCGAAGAGTGAAATAGTACCATGGCGCTGCTTGCGTACATAAACATTAACACAAGTGGTAATAACTAGTAATGGTCAGACACTCGATACACGTAACAGCGGTGTGCAGACACACTGAACTGATTATCGAACTCAATTCAATCAACCACCGATCTGCATGCGAGAAAATATTGTTCTCCATTTTCCGTTTGTTTTTCCATCCTTGTTGGAGAACAGATATAGCACATTTTTTTTTTAAATTTTTCCCCCGTTCCTCTTTCCGCGCACGAAATAAGGGATCTCTTTGTGTTTATACACGTGCTCGGCTCGAATCGTTTCTTATCCAGCTGCGATGCATCGAATATCACCCGTTCTAATTGCGTAGTCGTAGTTACGAAGTTCTCGGTCCTGTCTGTCCGTAACAATGCTTACACACAACGTCTGAGAACCGCTGTTCCGTTTCCAGCACGCAGACGTCACTTTCTCGGCGCATATACCGGGTGGGCGAAATCAAATGTCGCAAGTTTTTTCATCTCAAGACACACCGAATATCGGTAGTTTTTTTTTTACATTGTAGCATCGTATGTACTCTCTCTCCTTATCTACCAAGATAAAGCTCCGTTCAGCTCAATGCAGTAAGCGGTAGGGGAAGGGTCGTGGACATTTAACCGTGGACTGCAGTACTCTCTCCGTAACTGTCGCATTTTCTACCCAGCAACAGTTCTAGTAGAGGTACTACATTCTTTTTAGTGTGCCGAACGTAGATAAGGATAGCGATTGATAGAGAAAGAGGAACTCGGGCGTTCGGCTAACATCAAGGGACTCGTGACAGCAAGCCTTTTAAATTCAAAAATCAAAATTCCTTATTTCTGTTTTTTCACCAATCAAACATTATCGCATTCGTCTCGTTTTTCTGATTAAATTGACACCACACACGATATAGTTAAGATCGTACTTACTTACGTAACAACTTATGTTTCGGACTTCACATTTACAGTAGAGGTGCACGAATTCTTCACTTCCCTTGTTACACAAGTAATTATGATCGTAATTATGTCGTGTTTGGTGTCGTTTTAATTAGAAAAACAGAACGAATACGATGGTAAACGATTGATTGACGAAAAATAAAAAAAATAATAATAATCGTTAACATTTTAATGTAATGTAAATTATAACAACGTTTGCACTCAATTTATTTGTTCAGATGTGTATTATTATAAAACACGCGACAAATCTAAATAGATGCAGTCTCGTTATTTGTACAAGCAAATTAGTAATACATATATAGTGCGCAGTAGTTCTAGGGTAAATAATTCAAATCTATCGATTCCTTCAATTTTCAAGCAATCCTGCTGAAACTATTGACATGATCGTTGGTACGTTATGTGCAACGTGTATATATTCACCCTACAATTATTTAAAAAATCCTTTACGTGTAAAATAACCTGCAATAACGTTTGCAGACAATTGATTGAAAGAGTAGAGAAAGTACAATCTACAATTATTAGATTGTGACGATTCTATATGTCTAGCTCAGAATCTCAGACGCAAGTGATTCCCAATTTCCAGTTTATCCTTAACGAAAACTCGGAAGTCTGATCTCCGAGGTAGTGGGGCTTAGTCCAGTAGGAATTCTTGGAAGTTACTAAGGGTTGATGAGGAAGAGGTTCAAAGGCATGATTCGAGTTCGGTGAGAAAGAAGGTCAAGAGTATGGTATGGGGCTAATGATTAATCGATAGCAAGGAATTTTGGAACTATTCATCTTAGCCTAAATCCTAAATATTGTCTAGGTTGTAGCGGTATCTAACACATTTTAGAAAATAAGAAATTCAGACGTTATAAAGTATTTACAAGAATTGTGTTAATGTTATCGGCGCACGGGTTGATCGAAACCGATAATATTACCACAATTCTTGTAAACAATTTACGATCGATACAAAGATAAATATTTGTTAAATGTTAAAACAATGTCGATCGTAAGTTGCTAAAGCAGAATTTAAATGTTTTCGGCGCATTGGTTCGATCAATTATTACTAAACAACTATTTGCAAATTAACACAATATCGTTTCTCAACGTTTCGATCTTCATTTAGATCATTTTCAAGAGAATAACAAAAACGTTGCGTCTGGAAAATAACAATGAATAATACAATATATACATTGTGAAAACAACATCGGAAAAATAACCAAAAAAGAAAATTAAAGAAAACCTTACTCACTTGCTTAGTGTCGCAGGGTAATTTTTACTTAAGATTCAAAAACATTTTAATGACCACCATGTTGCTACTCGGACAGTATACATGGGAGTGAGAAAACGTGGAGACATTTGGAAATATATGTAACGGATTGTCGATCGATATTTGTTATTAATATTTGTTATTAAGTATACTTTGAAAAAACGGAGCAAGTCCGACCTGTCGGCAGATGAAAATAATGAAATCGGTGTTTAGTACGGTCTCGGAGAAAACGGCTTGGGACAGTTTATTCGGGTCACCCTGTATAGCGCGAACGTTGCCGGCTGCTCTCTTTTCCTGATCCTTTTACGGGCAAACCAGCACGCGCAATCGGAACGCGGAGCTAACCAGTTAACCGGCTGTAAAAGAGACAAACTAGACAGGGCGCTTCCACTGCCGGCTACGCTCGAGCTCCACCAAGTGTTTGTACACGTAGTTAAGACCACGTTTCTATTCCGGGTAGTTCAACGAAATTGCTCTTCGTTAGGTACTTCCGCTAGAGCTGTCTTTCTCTCTAATGGTAAACTTCTGCTTCATCTCGGTACTTCGATCGTTTTCAAAAATGAACGACTGCGTTTGATGTGCCTTCAACGTTCGCGTCTTTCTAAAAGACCTATTCGAAAAGCGAACCAGACACACGTAGGTCTTCGCAGTAGGTTTCCTGTATTTACATTGCATATTACGTGGTCACATTTTCACAGCTAGTTTAATGGAAGCATGGCAAACCATTAGCGTATGTTCATCAGGAAATGTAAAAACGTGAATGTTCCTTTTGTTGCCAGTAAACTATATGTAGAATGACAAAATGTTTTGTCATTGTGTATCATTTTTTATGCATCCTGTTTATGTATCCTTTGCATTTATTACACAGGACTTCACTGCAGATGTACTGTTTGAAAATATATGGCTTTTATTTTGACTCCCAAAAACGGCACTTTCATATATTACAATTTCGTGCGTAATACTGATTGCAAAATTTCTTTTCGTAATTTTTACGTAAATATAGTTGACACATCAAAAACCTACACAGAGTGTCCATCTAAATATCTCCTTTATTTGTGATGACTAGACTCCGGATCTTTGTGCGAAATAAAAAGTTTGTGCATCAATTGCAAGACACGAGCTAAATATATAAATTTAGATTTTTCACTAATAATTTTAATATAATGAAAATAATATATTAATACTCTTAAAGTCTAATTTTTTCACTGTTCTGAATTCCACGTACTCATTTTTGCCATAAATGGATAAAATCCTGAGTCAAGCGACGACACAACAAATGTTTTTAATGCAATATAAATGGCATCGCACGCAAGGTAAATTCTTTGCAAATGTGATTTTTTTCTCAAGGTTATTTTTGTTGGAGTACTTTAATTTCCAAAGATCAAGGTCATTCGAAGGTCGTGTTATTGTACATATCGGAATGTATTTTCCGCTCAGCTACACGATGCAATGAAAAAATTTGCAGTTATGAAACACCGATGACCTTGATAACTATTCTTGCCAGATATTGGTCCACCGACACCATGCGCATTACGTAAGAAACAGTTTTTGCATCACCATAACCCGAAGAGATATTTTGGTGGCCTCGCTTAAAAATTGAATATCTTGACTATCTTGAATTGCAAAAATTGATATCTGTGATATTTTTTCGCCGTATACCCTTTATACCGGAACGAGGCAAGATGTTAGACCCTAAAGGTTCGTATCAGTGTACGGCGTTCTCTTCCACTGGCAACAATGCGTACCTATCCTAAATGGAAATGTTCCCGAACCCAGCGATAATACGCCGGATTCGTCGTTGATACACACAAGCTTATCTAGAAGTGGTTACGTATTTTGGGCCGACATTACCTTATCGCGAATGGAGCTCGTACCGCCGCGCCGCGCCGCGCCGCGCCGACCTCATCGCGATAAATACAGCTGGTATGACGGGGCGTCGAATTTAGTCGACCACGGATCGACGCGCGACGGCTCCTCGCAATCGAATCACACTCGGTTCTAATAACCGACGGTGCAAACACGATTGATTCAATTTTAATAAACTCCGCCGACCAAAGCGCGCGCACAGACACGGGATCGCCCCGCGACTGTTTCCGTTCCGCGTGGTCCGTACATCGTCACTCGCGCGCGCGTTGTTTGACCGTTCAACAAGTTACAAAAATCAATATTTGTTCGACTGCGAACTGCCACGAACTAAGTCGACGCGACGGTGCATCATTCATTGCTGAAAAGTGGCAGCGCCGAGTGTACATACACCTGCATATTGCCCGGGAATAGTTCAGCAAGACGGAGTTCGGTATCGAACCGGAGATTAGTTGTCAAAGTAATTGTTGGTTGGCCCTTCCACTCCGATTGTTGTTAGGTGTCCCATGTGGTTTCGAGCTGGGTCGAACTGGACCGAACACTGTACAGATGATGTATCGGTAGGCTCACTGCTGTTAAGGATGTTCTTGGAGGTATATAAAAACGCAACAAAATTTTTGGAAATTTCACTGCACCGTTTATGAATTATAGCAACTTAAAGTTTGCACATTTTAACACGTCTTATTATGGAGAATTCATAAAATTCCACCCGAATAACATAAAGGTCACCCGACTAACTCGCTTGCTTTTGAAGGTAGAAGAAAATTCATCAGAGCAAACTTATTTTTTATAGGTAGAGACGTGAAGCAGATATGAAGGTCAACTCTGTTTTTTTTTTTTTTTTTTTTTTTTTTTTTTAAAATAAATAGAACGGTATAGTTTCGTTATTTACATTCTGATAGTGTGTTTCAAGACGAATGCAATGACCTACTATGAAGGTCATTCAAGGTCACCCAAGGTCAACTGCACCAGAAAATAAATTGTCTCAAAGCACTCTTCCAACACTTTGACGATTTACATGTAACATGTTATTTACGTTCTCACTGCTGGTATATGTGTTCAATATGGCGATCTTAAACGTGGATACATAGTCTAAAACGTGGCAATACTGATGGCACTATCTGATGAATTTCATTTGAATCTATTACAGAGCAAGCTCTTTTTCAAGCATGTTTTTGCATGTTAACTTTGGTTATTGGTAGCTAATCGGTAGTTAAACTACTAATAACATTTCTGGATACAGATAAGCATACAATGTGATTGGATGTTTGTTTATGTCCTGTGACCCTTATCAATAATTACAAGAGCGGTATGCCAACAACCAGAGAAGAAACAAAAGTATTTGAAGAGTATTTTCATACAATTATCACAGTTGACCTTGTGTGATCTTGAATGACCTTCATAATACGTAAATTGCATTCGTCTTGAAACACACTATCAGAATGTAAATAACAAACCATAGCGTGTTCCAATTAAAAAAAAAAATAGAGTTGACCTTCATATCTCCTAGACGTCTCCACCTATAAAAAAAATTATAACAAACCTTATTCAGGCGACCTCTTCATAGCGCCCCACCCTGTATTTATCTCTTCAAGGTCAACCACCGATTCCAACTAAATGATTTTTCTTCTGAATTTCTGGAATTATAATCGCATCTTCGCAACGCTCTTCTCCGTTCGCGGCCATTAATTTGAAATAAGAAGTCGCAGGAACAACCATTATCGGGAAGCCATTCGCGCAAGACAATAAACGCGAATGCTTAAAAAGTTTCCTCCCCCGGTGTAAGCAAACAAACCTCGGACCGGGCCACATTGTTCCTCAACAAGTCGTAACGATGTGCGCCGTCGTTAAGGGGCGTATAAACTCATCAACGCGGAGCGACGTGGGCACCCATAAAATGGCGGCCGTTCGCGTTGCAGGGAAACACGAGTGGAACTTTTCCGGAGAGTGACAAGGACAAGGACAAAGACAAAGGGAGAGGATATACAGGGTGTCCCAAAAACTACTGCGTTAAATTGAAATGGGAGGTTCCTTGGGTCATTTGAAGCGATATTTTCCTTAACAAAAATGGCGCCCACGGCTTTGTTTAGGAGTTATTAACGAAAAACACGGACCAATCAGAGCGCGACCTAGACGCTCGTTGGCATGTTCAGCGCGGCGAGCTGGCAGGCGGTTGGTTGAACGTGCCAACGAGCGTCTAGGTCGCGCTTTGATTGGTCCGTGTTTTTCGTTAATAACTCCTAAACAAAGCCGCGGGCGCAATTTTTGTTAAGGAAAATATCGCTTCAAATGACCCAAGGAACTTCCAATTTCAATTTAACGCAGTAGTTTTGGGACACCCTGTATATGTGTTTGTGTGTCGGTGGATTTAATGCGAATAGATTCAGAGAGCGAGTGAACGAGGAAAGGTCTATCCTAAATCCGGATTCCGAACTCATCCGACCTAATCCACAGGCTTTGAGTGCTCTCTGCAAAGCGCTTAGACGGTTCTTGCGACAAATATCGATTGTCGTCGAGGACTATCGCTGGCATTAGTCGATATCGTCGGCAGTTATTCCGAGCTGAATGCAAATCCATCTTCCACGTAGACACCGGGAAGGAGATAGAGAGATGTGCAGCTCCTGCAAACGTTAAGAAATCGCGTCGTCCCGGGTGTTGGAATTGCTGATAAGATTAAGACTCCCTTTAGATATCTTCTGATATCATCGCTCGAAATGCAACCGCTATCTGGCCCGATGGATGCTCCCTACGCGTTCTACGTAATCTGCGCGAAGATTAATTCCCCAGCTGAGCTCCGGGGGTAGGCGAATGCAGCCCGAACAACCAGCGTTCTCATGGAAATTCCCCATTGAAAAGTTCGCGGATAATTGCCGGCTGCGAGTGGTCATTGATAAGAAACGACTGCGTCGATGGAAACTTTCGGAAAGAATGAAGATACCGAACGGGGGAAAAATGGAAAATGGCCGGAGCTATTGTTCGGGAGAGGAAATGGTATTGGATCTTACGGAGGCTTCTCTCCATTAGTTACCGATGAAACTTTACCACTCCGATTATATGACACTTTGACAATTGTTCGCAGTGTCTGGGTCATTTGGATTCAGTTAAACTGCGGATAATTGCAACATGGGGATACACGGTGTCGATTATATCCGAACCAGTGAATGAAAGATTTGCTCGGATTGTTTACATCTTCTTGTCGAAATTGATTAGATTAAAAAAAAAGTCCAACATTTTTGGTCCCGTGAAGTTCACACTCTTCGCTGATTAAAAAAAAATAAATTAACAATTACTTTGACAAATAAGTTTTGTTAACGTGTACATACATACAGGGTGTCGCAGCTAACTTGACCGCCTTGAATATCTCGCTTAGCGTTAGTAATAGAAAAAAACGTTATAGGACAATATTAACCTAACCGAAGGGGTAATATAACGATTCGGAAAAAACTTTTTTCAAGGTCATTTTTTTCTAGATATCAAGGTCATCAATTTTTTTTTTAATGGAACCATATATTTTTTTATCGCGATATATGTAATAGTAGGGGTGAAGACCTCTTCAATGACATATTATGCAATGACCTTCGTGTGACCTTGGGTATGAAAAATCCAAAAAGCATTACGGGTATTATCAGTGATTAATTTACTACACTAATTGGTTTGGGTTTACTAGAAAAACTGGGTTTATTAGAAGAGCCAGAGAATCATTTGTTTTCCGTATACAACAATGTATTGAAAACAATGGTCATCATTTCGAACATTTATTGAAATAGAGTAGTTCAATCAAACCAAGTAGTGTAGTAAATTAATCACTGATAATACACTGTAATGCTTTTTGGATTTTTCATACCTAAGGTGGTTACACGAAGGTCATTGTATATGTCTTACTATGTCATTTAAGAGGTCTTCACCCCTACTATTACATCGTGATAAAAAAAATATATAGTTCTATAAAAAAAAAATTGATGACCTCGATATCTAGAAAAAAATAACCTTTGAAAAAAGTTTTCTCCGAATCAATATATTGCCCCTTCGGTTAGGTTAATATTGTCCTCTAACGTTTTTTTCTATTACTAACACTAAGCGAGATATTCAAGGTAGTCAAATTAGCTGTGACACCCTGTATATTTTTATGTACATCACATTTCTAATTACAGCAGTTAGTACTCTTGTATTTAACACTAAACCTACCACAATTGTCGAAATTGTAAAAATTCAATTATGAAAAATAATCGAATAATTATCCTTGTCCAAGCATCTATTATATTAAAAATTACAATAAATTTAATGTTGTCATTTTTACAAGGCAACATTTACGAGGTACTTTTAATGCTTGGTAAGTTTAGTTAAGTGTTAATAGCTAATTTTAAAACCGTTCGATTATCCGACCAATTCGATTT
Source organism: Lasioglossum lativentre (assembly GCA_916610255.1). Taxonomy (NCBI): domain Eukaryota; kingdom Metazoa; phylum Arthropoda; class Insecta; order Hymenoptera; family Halictidae; genus Lasioglossum; species Lasioglossum lativentre. The sequence continues at coordinate 16,040,954 of OU744357.1, read as the reverse complement.
TCCAACTCGGTCCCAACTAGTTCGGATAAAATTGACGCCCTACTGTAGTTTTAATCGAATATCGACGCGCTCGTTACCGCCATTTGTTTCCGTATCAGTCTGTTCTTTACAGTTACAGTGTTTTATCAACACGTGCGATGTTCAATATATTTTGTTCGCAAGTGAAGTCAGTGTCGTTAACGCGTTAAACGCGGAGCCAATTTGGTCCCCTTTTCTATCCACTTTTTAAGTTTTAGTACCAATATACGCCTACGCATAAACAAAAGATTTCTACCTTATTGCTATTTAGTTTAATATTTTATGAAATTTTATATTTCAAAAATTATATTAGTAGACTCCGGATTTTATGCATTTATAACGAAATTGAATTAGTGCAATTTAAAACAGGGAAAGGGTTAAACGACTTTAAGATTAATATATGTATGCATTATTTTCACCACAATCTAAATTATTAGTGAAAAATTCATATTTAGCTCCTATGTTTTGCAATTGATACACGCACTTTTTATTTTGCATAAATATCCGGAGTGTAATAATTAGTAAACATATTTTATAATATTGTACGATTCATATATTATACATTATTTTGTAAATTCGATACCGTCGGCCCCACGGGATGGCACAGCGTTTTAATAGTCATTGCCAAGTATTTAGCAGTGTAGTTTTAACATCATAGTATTATATGCGCAGTTAACACGTTGTCTGCAGTTATGGTTGCCGATGACAGATGACGTAGAATGACAAATACTAAAATATGTCTACTCGACAGTATTCATCCCCAGACACTGCATTCAATGTGTTCATCCTGTTATGAAAGTTAAGAACAGTTTAACAAAAAATAGAGGTCGTTAACCTCGCCATATGGTGCCGCGTACGCGTCTGAAGCGTCTGTGCGACTCTTCATCGTTTATCAACGTTCCATATTTGCTGATGTCAAAAACGATGAGCGATCTAATGGTCACGGCTTGTTCGAAATTTAAAAAATTAATAATCTTGATATCATAGTAGAACCTTTCTAAAATTCTGTATACATTTTTTCAGATACCTTTAAGTATAATAATTTTCGACTAAATAATCCAAATGTTCTACAGAGGTTAAAAAAAAACACCAGATATTAAAGGCCTGAAAGTTATTTTTGATTTCCTTAAGTTATGCTCAATTAAAATTTAATTTCAATTAGGTAGTTGAAACTTAGCAAATGAATGTGAAGTAATTGTAAGTTAGATACTAAGGCATATTGTAACGTAATTATAAATTGTATAATCTGCAATGTATATGCTATGTAAATCTTATATGGTTTAAAGCAATAATAAATAATAATATTTTCAATTATTTATTATTTATTAATGCCCTAAACCGTGTATGGTTTATATGTATAGCATATATTAGTATAACAATTTACAATTGTCAATGAGATGTATATCGTTATACTAAGCTAAATTAACATAAACAGTAAACTCTAAATGCGAATCTTACATTTTATATTTACAATTATCATCCAATACAGTAGCGAAAGTTAGTGTACACAAATTTCATTGGGGTCACGAGAGGCCCAGTATAACAATTTTTGTATTTAACATACTTTTTGCTGAAAATCTACAAATTGTAATAAATCAACTTCTTGGATTCGAAAAAAGTGCTGCGACAAAAAGATAAGTATATCAAATTAAATTGAGAAAAGAAACAAAATATGACTTAAAGAATGCAAATATTAAATGTCTCACTCTAAAATAAAAATCGAAAAGTATTTGATTATCGGTCGTTAACGGCACTTAATTCGGCACGATTATCGCTTTAGTCGTTATCGAGCGAGGAAAGTTTAATTAAAATTGCGCAATGTGTTACCCGCGTAAAACCGGAGGCGGAAACACGAGTCTCCCCGAAGAAAAGCGTTTTCGTCGCTCGGCTACGGCCACTTGTGTACGGAATTAATTACACGTTGTTCATAAATCCGCCGGCTGGATGGGACCGTAATGTATTCATGCTTTCGTCAACATAGGCCAGAACTACGGAGCAAAAATGTGCCTCGCGAAGACAAAGAACTCCGGGTACCACCCTTGAATTACTCGCAAAGACACGGAGCCCGTGGAACTTGTCGGAACTTTCGCGAAGGAGGAAGCTATTTAACGGGGCCGCTTTTTCCGTGAAAACAAAAAACGTCATGGCGAATTATACACCGAACAAACGAGCAATTTAATTTTAAGTCCCAAACAAGCAGATATCGGGTTCTGTCACGTGTTCGTAAGTTTCTTCATCGTTATTTATGCAAACAATTATTTTGCTAATTGAAAGATAAATAAAGTAATCCGCCTTTCAATTTCAATCTAAATCAATATTACGATAAATCAATTACTATCGATCAAGTAATTTGGGGGAGACAGGTAAATTGTTCGTTTCATCTCAGGATCTACGTTTCGGGTCGGGTCAGGCTGGATCCCGAAAGTTTGCTCGACCCATAAATATCTTAGGGCAGGCCTCGAAATTATGTGCTCGCAACGGCCGGTTTTCGAAGGCTACGTCCCCCTTTTTCCGGCCGAGCGTCTCGCTCCCCGTGGCGGCCCACGGTGCTCGGAATTCCTCAGACGCGTACCATAGGAGCTATTCGTGATGCATTAGGGCGACACGCGACAAATAATTTCGGACTACAGCTGCAGAAAATGAATTTGGAAAATAAATTCGGTAGATAAATTTTAAAAATAGTATTTAATTCTATTGTCCAAATTGTATTAACATATGGGATAACTTGATTTTCGCGCACGTTTAGACGTGCTTGGCAAATTGGTAAGATCTATGGGAAGTTAGAACGTAGCTATTCTCATCGCCGGCACTTACATTGTAAGACTCTATGATACGTGCCTGAGCTGCCTCGAAAACTAGGGCCGCCACGGGGAACGAGACGCGCGGCCGGGTCGAGGGTGCACCCGAGGATTTTTGTTGCAATAATGAATTAAATTGCAATGAACGAATGATGAATTAATATTGTAACAAATGAGAAAAGATCAGTTTCAGTAATTATGTTCCGAATCAAATATCGTGTCCCGAACGAGTATCGGATCCCGATTGAGTCTTGGGTCCCGAAATTCCCAAGTGTCCGAAGATATTTATAGTTCGACTAACTGTCGATATCCAGCCCGACTCAGCCCGAAATTTCGGGATCCCGCACACTCCTAATTTCCACTAACCTACATACACCCACTTCAACAAAATTAGTGGAAAAAGCGGAACCGTATAATACATGCATCGTAGAAAGTTAAGATAAAAAAATACGAAGGAAATATTAATTTGCAAAGTTGTTTTCGAAGTTTCGCGCAACACACGTAAGTAGCAGTTTACGAAACGTCAGTATAATTTTGCGAATGGAATTTGTAATATTTGAATAAGTTTGACCTCGTTTCACGGTTGAAACCCATTCTGCAAACACTTCCGAACACCGAGAGCTTCCACAAAGTACGAAGTTAATATTGCTTTCCCCTTCCGATTTGAAAATCCATTCTTTCCCGTGTTGACGGCCGCGCGAGTGTGCGCGAACCAAAATAATGCATACCGAGCAACAATTCTGTTTGCCTGTAATTCGAATTTCCTCTCAGATCCTCGGTTCGCGCCTGTAATATTCAAATCGGTCTCGCCAGCCACTGCATATTCAAGGCATACTTGAAATGAATTTATCAGGTGTCTCGCGTCGAAAGATTAAACGTTAACTGGGGAAGGCGCAATGATTAAGTCGCAAGCGATAAGACGAGGTCGTATTAAACTCTCGGTTGTTTACCAACTTCGGTCGCGCTTGCGGTTGCCAGCAGACGTTACTGTAATTCTGGAAGCACTTGCTGCTGGGGGATTCAAATCGAGTGGCAGAGTAAATGAAAACACTTTAGCCGTGTAAATATGTTCGTAGAACAGTTTAGAAAAATATCTCCCGGAGCCTCTCGAATAGATACGATCTAGAGGGTCCGATAAAGAGCTCGTTATGAAATCGTTGACATTGCAGGAAATACCATACCAATCTCTTCTCGAGTTCGCCTAAGCTCGAGATATCGATTTCTTCCGATTTCCATCCGAATAAAGGAAATTATTCGCATTATTGAAACGTTTCAAATAACTCGGAGAGTTTACTTTCGTTTATATTTCTTTACTGGAGAAACATTTGTTTATGAAGTCGTAAATGTGAAAACTTCAACAGTAGGGGAGAGTTGAGCTTTTTGTTTATCATTGTGTCTCCATGAAAAAATTTTTATTCGTTATGCTTTATGAAAATAAAATAAAGGAAAGAGAACATTGCTTAGCCATTTGCTAAATCGTTTTCAAGTGTAATGTGGTTTCTTTTCGATTATATGAATAATTAGAAATGCCTAATGGAAGCAATTTTAATAATTATAAATGTGGAACCGGTTGTGGTACGATTAGCGTTAAATAAAAATCAGCTGATGTATTCGTTCATTGACCTCTTAGTTACACTTCCTGCAATATACATATGAATACGAAGCTATGCGAGTACAAATTCCTAGAAAATAATGTTATTCTTCTTTTTTCTAGAAAATCCTCCTCCCAAGCATTAGTATCATGATTTCGGAGACACCTAGTGTACATCGACGGATTTTTCGTTCTCGGAGGAGTAACATAACTTCCGCGAAGCGTACGAAATTAAATATTTCAATATTTATCCAGAAAATATTCATAAAGCTTGACGCCGTGTTACAGAAAGTAAATTCCGGACAGTTCCGCCAACATTGCCGGAACGCAAACATCGTAAATCGACGAAATGTACATCTCGCCCTTTGAACTGTTCAAATGATGCTTCCCAGCGTCGGTGTAAGTTAATATTGCTTCAACGACGACCCGACGACCCGTCTATTCAAAAATGTAATGGACCCTGGAAAAATGTCGATTTTTCGTAAAGGTGCGAGAGCGTTCTTGGCACACTTTCCCGGTAGCTCCTGTACCTTTGAGCATGATGAATGTCTCGAACGTTACGTCATCGCGTTCACGTTTTCGCGCGAACTGCTCGCGTAGCGTCGGCGACCCTGTGAAAGCGCGGGGCGAGAAAGAATCGAAGCGACGCGACGCGACGCGGCGGGCACGGGCGCGCGGCCGTGCGCTGAATTTATCGCGCATCTATTTAAGAAGCTGGGCTCCCCGCGTAATCTCGCGGGAAGATGACGCACGGGAATGACGTGGAGGTCGATGCCACCCGAGCGAATCGCATAGCTCGGTAAATGATTCAGCGTTAATGGTCAGAAGCGATGGATGTTTCCCCGTGCTCGGCAATAATCACGAGCGAGACGCGAGAATCCGAGAGCGCTCGCGTCGACCAATAAAAGGTCACGAATAAATCGTGCTGTGTAGCGCAGCCGAGAAAAACAAATACCCATCGATGCGAGCGACGAACCGTTCCATAATGCGACGTTCGATAATCGTGTATCGTCTACCGTTTCCAGGGGGAATTAATTAATGACGCGGTAGAAATTGCGATGAGTTCATTGGAACACTTCACGATTGGAGAGCGAGTCGCGCACGTTTATAGCCGCACAATTGTTCTCTCTTTTCTGTCGCATCGGATCTCCGATCGGAAACTATTATTATTATTTATTATTGCTTTAAACCATATAAGGTTTATATAGCATATACATTGGAAATTATACAATTTATGATTACGTTACAATATGCCTTAATATCTAACTTACAATTATACAGTAAATGCTTGATTGTTGTCCAACAGCCATGTTTTTCATGGACAAGAATCGTGCCCCAGACGTGCTTGTTGATTTATGTATGACTGCGTCTAGATATCGCGCCGACCGCGCCGAGCGAGACTTCAATAGAGAGCCGAACATAGAGAAGGACAGAATGAAATACGGTTCGCGTGACTATCCGCGTCTCTTTCTTTTCGATGCGCTGTTCTTCGTTGCCTTCGAAACTTTCATGGTCGATAAAACCACTTAATACAGTTCAAATTATATCGTGTTTGGTGTCATTTTAATCAGAAAAATGCCAGAAATAAGTTAGTGAAAGTCCCATAAACAATTAATGAAAATTAAGAGATTTGTAAAATCGATTCCTCGAGTCAATAACGTGGTGTTCACACATTTTTGATATGAATTTCATTAGAAAAATATCAAGAATATGTTGGTGAAAGTTCCATAAAAAAATAATAAAAAATAAAGAAGTTTCGTTATTGGATTAGTAGTGGTCTCCTGGTCTCACACCGATATACCCGACCCGTATTATGTTACACTTCTCGGCGACCGAGGCCTCTCGGACTTCGCTATTCGTTTTTACGTTCGGCAAAAGTCAAAGAATAGTATCCCTCACACATAATTGTCCCTGGCCGGAGCCGTGGTTGGGACAATTATCCATAAAATACTGTATTGACATATTAACAGTCTCTCAGAATTTTTCTCAAACCAATATAACGAGTTGGATCGACTTTACACCGTTCACAAGACACACGTGTGTAAAAAATGCAGGTTGTTGGCGACCATGATTCCGGAGGTTTCGATCAACTGATATTAAAAAATCAAACTGCATTTTAATTTGTAGACATGCGGCTATCGCCAGTACCAAAATAATATAAAAATATCGAAAATTGAATTTTTTGCACGGTTTTAAACGTTATGTTCCAAGTTTTGTCATTTTTTTCGCCTTTCAGCTTTAAAAAAAAACCCATATCAAATATCAGAAATATTTTATTACGGGCGAGAACTCTAGATGTTCTGACTATACCATAAAAATTTTAGCGAAATCCGTTCTGTAGTTTTTGAGATATCATGGTCGCCAATATGAAAAATACAGTTTTGAGAAAAACGCGTTTAAAGGTTCAAGTACGATTTCCTGATGAAATTTTCAGAATATGTTTAATTGATACAGATCTACGTGTTTTCTACATTTTCAATATGAGTCCACACAAAAAAAGTTGCAAAACATAACTTTTAGTATTTTCTCTGCAATTCCGACTAGTTGCAATTTTTTCAAAAATTCATTTCGTAACAAAACCGATTGTTGTAACTTCTCAAAAAAATCCAATTTGTATGGTCGAATATTAAAAAAGTTATCGTCTTTTTAATATTGTCCGAATATTAGTGGGAGAGACTGTATTTCCGGAAGGGTCAAGAGGGGAGTTGGGCAAAATTTTCATCGAAATAAAAATTTCGAGTAACGAATAAAAAATAAAAAAATTTGTATTCATTATTCGATGGTTCGCGTTTGTTAGAGTTAGCAGTAGTTGTGGAAATATTTATTCGAAGCCTCGGAATAAAAGATACAGATAAAACATGAAAAAATTATTCGAAGTTCGAATAAAGGCACTTCGTATAAACTTCTTCACACCTTTCACACAGTCCATGCACACAGTCACCGGAAACGGAAGTCCAATAAAGCCACTTCGTATAAAAAAAAAAATTATCTTTATTCGTCGGATAAATTCTCGTCGAATATAATTATTTATTCGATGCTCGTCGAATAAAGATACTTTTTATATTGGAACCATCGAATAATGAATGAAATTTTTTTTATGTTTTATTCGTTATCCGAAATTTTTATTTACATGAAAATTTTTCTCTTTTCTGGTCAAGAGTCACAAACGGAGACGTCTGCACACGTAACACGTGAATCACCCTGTATATGAATTATGAATAAATTCGAGAAACGTGATCTGACACTACAAAGTATTCATTTCGCGCATAGGAATGACTAAATAAAAATATGCTTATAATAATTCAGTGAACCATATGCACAACCTAGCGAGTCCGAAGCTATAAGTTTCTTCCTGATGGGGCACACGTCCTTTCATCGAATATTGCTCGCGTCGCGTGAATTTCAATCAATGGGAACTGGTGATACGGTGAAATCGTCGAATCGATGGAAAGATTTACAATCAGGAATATTGAACCTAACATTTGAACGAAATCACACATGTGAGTGGAATATTACCAATATATCGATTACAAAATCAAATATACGGTTTTATCACGTCCCACGCAGAACGTCTTCTCGCGAGAACGTGGATATCGACCGATTGGTATTGAAAGTTGAAGTTCATGCTACCATGCGGACAAGTCCACTATACGAACGGTAGTGATTATCACGTTGAAAAGAAAAATACCGCCATGTCGAATGGATATTAATAGTCGAGTGCTGTTTGTGAGATTAATCATAGTGTGTTGAATTAACGTTCGATTATGAAAAGACTGTAATTACGTTGCAAAGACTGGGATATTAGAAAAACGATACCTAGCAACTCCGGATATCGATTCGTGACTACGCATTTCTCGCACGTATTTTAATCTGTTCAATCCTGTTTTACGTATGTGACTAATTATAACGGTTGAATATGATTGCATTAAAAGACTTTTAATAAGTTTTTAGTTTGAAAATATAGGGATCTAACATTCAAACATAGGGATTTCGAATTGTGTAACTAATTATAAGTTTAAATATGATTGCATTAACAGATTTTGAATACGTTTTTAGTTTGAAAATATTGAGCTTCTAACATTCAAACATAGGGATTTCTAATTGTGTGACTAATTATAACGTGTAAATGTGATTGCATTAACAGGTTTTTAATACGTTTTTAGTTTGAAAATATAGGGATCTAACATTCAAACGTAGGGATTTCGAATTGTGTAACTAATTATAAGTTTAAATATGATTGCATTAAGAGGTTTTTAATACGTTTTTAGTTTGAAAATATAGGGATCTAACATTCAAACGTAGGGATTTCGAATTGTGTAACTAATTATAAGTTTAAATATGATTGCATTAAGAGGTTTTTAATACGTTATTAGTTTGAAAATATAGGGATCTAACATTTAAACATAGGGACTCCGAATTAATCAAAACGATGATGCTAAAAGGATACCTATTTCTTATAATTAACCTACAATATCGAGTGAGACTCGTGGTAAGAAATTCGGGTCAAAAATAAGAACCACGAGTCTGACTCGTGGTACATACTTTTATCATGAGTTGTTCAATGAGGGCAGGGAGCACGAATTGAGGGAAAAAAGTAACGCGTTGCGATAGCGTCGTGAAAGAGGAATGTAGAGTGGGGACACAAGTCTTGATCTGGCGACTCTGCTACGATCGGACCAAACGTAAACAACATGAGTCTGATTCGTGGTACATGCATACTACCTCGATCGGAACAAACGTAAACAATGCGAGTCGGGCTCGTGGTTCAAATATACTTGTTGTTGATTGTAGCCGCGCCATTGTGACCTAGGACGAGGGGAAAAATTGTCTTACGTGCACTTCACGCTTGTTGAATCATATTTTTCTTGACAAGAAATGAATTCAGTCAAGATACATACGTCAGAATCGCTAATTATAACTTATAACGCATGGATCAACGGGGTAAACCGACACAATTTATGTCGTCAAAGAGTCTTTTGCTAGCATATTTAAACTTTTCATAAATTGGACGTACTTCTATTATAAATAACAAACGAAAGAGATCTTGAGAATAATGTTTTAAAAAGAGTATTCTAGTCTAAGTTTGAAAGAAAATTAGATTACACACGAGAGAATATGGGAAGCGGCTAAATGTAAGTAGAATAATAATCTAATACGGAATAGCATAATTTATGAGAATCTGATACATAAATATGTATCAACTGGTTCAAGGCTTCGTCACCATCTCACTTTTTCACCGCTTACATTGTAAGTTGTCAGTCGAGTGGACGCGAGGAACGTCAGTAATATGTGAGAAGAATTTTATTTATTATTGCTCGGAAAGTTTTGCTGGTGCAGTATTTGTCATTTGGATATGTAATTGGTATCGGTAATAGCTATTTGTTTTAATTTCTTAAAATGTGATTTTATAACCATAGTATCCTAATCAATAAGATGAGAGAAACTATTTTTTGTTAGTTTCTTCATAAAAAATATTGCTTCTGATGTGCGCATATTGTATTTAGATACCTATTCGATATTTCATGCTATTTATGCTTTTTTAGCGTGAACGAACATGTACCCATAAGAATCGTTTATTCGTTCTGAAAATGGTGTTCCATATTTGGCAATTTTCCTCTACACATATTGAACTGAATTAGATAAAAAAATATGGAAATTATTGTATCAGGTTGTTGCATATGGAATGTCCGATTTTAGAATGCAAATGCTATGAAGCGTCTCGATCAAGAAATACTATTCACATTATGTGAAAATGAGAAAATCTATAATAAATTTCAAAAAATTGGTACAAAGTCTAAAGTAAAATATGTATTATTGTTTCAGGCTTGTTTGTCGAGAAATTCGCAATTGAAAACTCATCGAGTGTGCTATCGCGTCTTGTAAACGCTATCGCACACGAACCTAACGAATTTCCTAGAAGACAAAGTTTTATTCGAAAAGATTTTATTCTTTATTTCCAATTTATTGTTCTATGTGAACTCACCGAGGAATTTATCGAAGATACAACTCTTCTGTTTATGTTACGACTATTGTCTTAAACTGTAGTCGATGAAAGTAATATAGAGAAATATTCATGTCAGCTACCAAGGGATTCCAAGAACGTTAAACGAGAACAAAAGAATAACATTTTCCGTTTCGTGTATTGGAAGGATAAGCTATGGAAGACGCTATGTATGTACATTATATCCTTACATTATCCATGAAATGAGATTACCACGACGCTCTGAAGCATGAAATTTGGAATGAAACTCTACCAAGACATAAAGATTTCGTCTATTAAACCTGGAAAGTTGAAAACGCAGGCATCCGTAAAGGGTATAGCCGGATAAGATGGTCAGAAAAATGCCCTTGGACCAAATTAAAGGGCTAATGGACCATCAAGAAAAACCCTCTCTATTCAGTCATATGCGAAAATTCTGAAAAAATTCTAACAGATGTCCAACACCCAGATACATATGCTATAATTAATTCAGATTTTTAGGTAGAACATGCTGGTTGTAAAAAAAATCAACAGAAAATGCAGATTTTCCATTAAAGTTTAAAAGCCACATCATTTATATTTTTACCAGTGTATAGGAAATACACGTAAGACGGAAATGTGATTGCACAGCAGCAACATCGATCGAATGCGGAGGTACATTGCGAATTAAAGAAGGTGCGCGCAACCATAGTTATTCGAGTCACGCGTCCGTTTTACAGATTTAAAAGTTTCCCGCGCAACAATTACATTTCTGGCTCGATTCCATGGATCAGGTTTCCCGGTGACGACGCGGTGACGTTACTGGATTCTTCCGGTATGTACATATAGTAGGGTGAACCTTATTTTTCGACCAAAAAATTTTGGGCACGTCCCCCCTCCCAATATTGTTCCATGTCATGAAAAAATGATATATCCAAAATATTAGATCAATCGGACGTCGGGAAGGCGATATTGAAAATATTACATTTTGGTACTATTATAATATTTTGACACAAAAAGAACATTTAGTCATAAATAAAAAGTCTTTCCTACAAAATTTCATGTTTTTCGCAACTGCAACGTCAATGAGTCACTCCTTCCCCTTATCCGATCAACTTCAACTTTTGCAGGAATTATTTTCTTACCCAATAGCACAATTTTGCCGGGGTGGGGGCGTGAAAAAATCTCGCAAAAAAAATATGTCACCAAGTATAGCTAAGGTCCACCCTAATGTACAGCTCTACGACGACTCCATTCATCGATCACTCGGTAACACCGAGATCGACTTGTCCGCGAGGAATCCACATACTTACGTAACAACGACGCGACGATTAAGGTCAGCTGTGGCTCGAGTTTTCGGCCTTTGAGTAGAACAATCCTCCGACAGCAGTCGGCCCGACGGAATTAGGGGAAAAGCCTAGGTGAAAATGGCGCGGCGGTTTCGACAGTGGCTGAAGATCGCGGACGGGGGGTCTGCCTTGAAAGTTAGCCCAGGCGGTTACGCTTGCAACGTTTCCCGCTGGTTAGGACAATGGGGAAAATTTTGTACCCTGCACGAACAGAGAGGACGCGGCCCCTATTCTGAATGGTAATGAGAGACGCTCGAGGAAGGTTCTTCTTCTGCTTTTTTCTTTTTTCTTCTTCTGTCTAGTTTCTTACGGAGTAGAGCAGAGAGAAATTTTGTCGAACAAACGAGTGGGGCGCGAGCTGCGTTAGACCATCCAATTGAGCCGAGCAAGGATTAATCCCTTCGTTACTGCAAGCGATTATGCTCGCTTTCCATAAAACGATCATTAAACACTGCGTTATCGTTGTTCCAGTGTTGTACCCTAAATCTATGGCTAATGCAATCTCTTTGATAGTTCTTCGAGACGTTAGGTGGATAACCCTATAGACTACTCGGGGTGGTAGATCCTCTGATCTATGCAAGTCCACGCTCCTATAATCTATACTTTCGAAGCTTTGTCAACTCTGCAAATCTTGTTCAGTGAACTTTTTTTTTTTATTTAAGCTTACCCAGACCTCTAAGTGGGGTCTATACAGCTGGACATTATTTACATTGTGTCACAGAATACAATCTAGAATACAGAATAGTATATCAGGTTATAATACGCAGGTTGCATTCTGTCAAGAAAGTAAAAATACGCAAACACGCCCGAATGTTGGGTCTGGCAAAAAACATATCGGCCCTGACGGGCAGAATTAACTTTTAATTAACGGGGCAGTAACTAATTTTTTTTGCAGAGAAATGTACACTCTTTATTGTTTGAACGTATTCGAAAATGCCACGAAGTCAATGAAAAATGATTTTCCACGAAAAACAAGGAATGCTTACTTTCCAAATTAGAGTTATTGTGAATCTTTTCGTTCCAGGTCGTTTCAAGGTCTCAGTGTTGTACACCATTGAATTCGCCGTGATGTCCACTACGACATTGTATTATAAGAGACGCATGTTAATCTGCAAAAAATATCGATGACCTTGAAAAAGAAATGCACAGACCACAATGCGCCTCATTCTAAACCCAACAACATTGGCTCGACACAATTTTACGTATCGGTAAAGATAACGAAGATATTAACGAGTCTATGTTAAACGAAACACTCTGTATCGAATCCCTACCCGATACTGTAAACAAAACAATAATCGAACGATATAGGAATTTTATTGTGTTTTCGTTTTGTTCAAAACAGAATCTTTAATACCGCATAACCTTTGAACGAGTCGTAGCCGTAAATATTTTGAAAGTGAGGACCACTCAAGACGATGACCTTGACAGGATATATCCAGGACAACGTCAAAATTCAATATTGGCGTATCCAAAACTAGCCTGATAGTAAATGATGATAAAAAAGTTATTCTGATATAAAGGGTGTTCGAATACTTTTGTATGCACCGACGAATAAAATAAAGGTTGTATGTTTGAGTTACAATATAGGTTAAAAAACGCACTCGATTAGTGCATGGAGAGGTCTAGAAATTTTTAGAGCTCTCTTCGGCGTTTTCGTATGCCCTTGTGGAGGCTTGGGGATTCTTAAGGGACCCTTCAGGGTCTTTAAGTGTGTTCGAGAGGTCTAGGGACTCTTAGGGTTCCCTCTAGTGTTCTTATGTATCCTTATGGAGATCTAGAATTTCTTACAGGTTTCTTGACATCTCTTCGGAGACCCTCAAAGTACAGGATGGATTTTCTATAAGTTGATGGAAGCTGTTTCGTACCCTACGAAACCATTACGGATTTTTCTCTCGAAAACTCTCCACCTTTTCCCTTGAAAGCCTTTATAACTGTTTCGAGTCAATTAAATCAAGCGCTATTATTACTAAATTATATTTATGATACTTCTATGAAGGTTTCAGTTTCGAATTTTATTCGAGGTTTCGGTTTCCCGAAGAAGTGCTCGTAATTTGTTCGCAACTATTATGAATAGACAGCGGATCTTTATGAAAAATAAAAATTTTGTACCAGAATCACAACAAACTGGAGTGAAACGGAAATTTATTCTCATGTCAATTAAATGAAGATTTATTATCACTAAATTATATTTATGATATTTCTATTAAGATTTCAATTTTCCGAAGAAGTGCTAGTAATAAATAGACAGCGGATCTTTATGAAAAATAAAAATTTTCTACCAGAATCGCAACAAACTGGAGTGAAATGGAAATTTATGCTCAGGTCAATTAAATGAAGTGTTATTATCACTAAATTATATTTGTGATATTTCTATTAAGATTTCAATTTTCCGAAGAAGTGCTCGTAATAAATAGACAGCGGATCTTTATGAAAAATAAAAATTTTCTACCAGAATCGCAACAAACTGGAGTGAAATGGAAATTTATTCTCAAGTCAATTAAATGAAGTGTTATTATCACTAAATTATATTTATGATGTTTCTATTAAGATTTCAGTTTTCCGAAGAAGTGCTCCTAATAAATAGACAGCGGATGGATCTTTATACAAAATAACATTTTTTTTTTACCAAAATCGCAACAAATTGGAGCGAAATGGATTTCTCTTTCTCAATGTGTTCAACGCGTAAAATCCGTTGTCTAGTTCTAAATATCTTAACACAGTTCCAAACTGTTGAACAGGATTCTACTTGGTTAGATTTGTAATAGTTAGCCCATTTGTGCCTCGCTTCGTTTGATGGTTGTCGCTTAACCGATCCCGGGTCCTACTACCGCCGTCGACTTTGTCCTCACAAAATAATACGGCATTCGCTTTTGAATTCCTTCGCACAGAGTAGTCTTACGGTGAAAGTTTCTGGGGAATTAGAGAACACTGGGACCACCAGCACCACCGCAACTTTCGGCGAACACCCACCACCAGTCTTTCGAAAGTTAACTCTGCGGTCGTATTTACGTGGTTCCAGCCGAGGGGAAACGAGAAGAAGTTCGAGTCGCAGGCGACCTTGTAAGAAAATATTTAGTTAAAAATATCGAAACCGCAAAGGGCTCCGAGCTTTTCAAACTTCTTTGTGTGTTTGAAAAGTTAATCTTTCGCAATATCTTATCATTGTACAAAATAGTGTATTGTTATTTGTTTATTGCTTTGAACCATATAAGGCTTATACAGCACATACAACACACGATTACAATATGCCTTGTGTTTCTTCAAATTTGTTCACTAAACGGAGGAAGATTTATAGAAATTATAAATTTATAGAAAAGATAGGAATGTTTTTTTCGTTTTGTTGCATTTCATTTAAAAGAACTAAAAATTCATCTTGGAATCGACCCCATTACTTTAATTATACAAATAAAATACACCACATTGTGCCCCCCCCCCCTTTCGTACAAAACAATTTATGTAAAAATATTATTTTTATTTTTTCTGTCCTTCCTGAGAATAGCAAATTCATTTAAAAATGATCACACTGTTATACTAATACTTAATTCTATTTTCATACCAAAATAGTTTCGAAAAATACATACCGCCAGATAGATTCGTAAAACAATTATTAATTTTCAGAACCTTTTCAATAGTTGTCGTTGGAGTGTCTTACATTTAGCACTTTTTCTTTGTAACATTCTTCCATCCGACGTTCGTCTTCATTCTTTCAATCACTGTCAACATTCTTATCGACTCGTACACGAAGCACATTTAGTTGCGGAGTGACAAGTGTGCTCCATGATTAAAGATTTCATAGAAATTACGGGGTATCCAGTTGCTGCGGTTTTCACAGCTGCGATTCTGTGTGTTGGTTTCATCTTTTGATGCTCTCTCCGAAGTTAACCTACCAGTTGCGTTTATATCAGTCAAGGTAAGAAAGAAGATGAAGGGAAGGCGAAGGTGACTGGTACGTGAGGTAGGTCGAGCTCGTGCCTTCGCGTGGTGTAGAATAGAAATGAGAAGGCCACGATCGAAGATCTCCAGTTCCTCGATTTCATCCTTTTGGAGCTCTCGAAACCAGCTATTGTGCAGGACAGCGAGACAGCGGAACAGAAAATTTTAAACATATTGCGGACTTGAAGTAGGAATAGGAATGATCAATTTTCCAAATATTTTTGAAATTCTAAATCTTCATTGTTCCAAACACAAATATTCCAAAACGTGATTTTAAAAATATTTTTGAAATCTTAAATCTTCATCATTTTAAACACGAATATTCCAAAACATGATTTTAAAAATACTTTTGAAATCCATATCTTCATCATGGTAAACACAAATATTCCAAAGCATGATTCTAAAACTTCTTCTTTTGAAATCGTACATCTTCCAAACACGCATATTCCAAAGCATGATTTTAAAACTTTTTTTTAAAAATCCTAAATCTTCATTCTAAACACAAATATTCTAAAACATAATTTTTAAAAATGGCCACAAATATAAGGTCCGAATTTTGCCAGAATTTTTAGTGTACAATTTTGCAAAAAGTATTGCAGCCCAATCCCCTAACTACAATCCCATTGAGAATTTGTGGGATGAATTGGATTCAGAGTTCACAAACGATAATACGTAACAAAGAAGAATTAAACAACAGGATAAAAGAGGAATGGCATAAAATTGGCAAAAATTTGCAAAAATTTCCAAAAAATAATTACTAACATGCCAAATCGCTTAAGACATGATGTTACCAAAAACGAAGGATACCCAACAAAGTATTAAGTAATTATACTGAAGGTTTATAACTTAAATCAATAAAGTGTCTCAATATTTTTGTGACCTAAAATTTTGAATTTTTTAGATTTTTCTTTTATACTAACGCAATTATTAATAAGCAACCAGCAATTGTTTAAGGAATACATTTACACTGTACTTTAACATAATTCAACTCTGTATATAATTGCATATCCAGTCAAAATACAAAACTTAGAATCCAAAATTATACTGTGTCCCAACATTTTCGTGATCGACCGTAGCTGGTCCATTTATCACTGTGAATAATTATACGTACGTTAACAGGGAACAGCGTCGATAAAATTCAGATTTATGGAAATAAAATGGTAAATAACTCGAATGAAATTTCAATTTCATTCATTTCAATTTGGAGTTCTCAAGCTGGCGTGGAAAGAAGCGAATAAAATTGTGTTACAGAAATTCCAAATACGGAGTTTCGGCGGCTGTATTTTCGAAAGAGTAGAGCGAGACGTGTCACGGCCGTAGATAATGCACATAAATTTTTCACCGGAATATATCGTGCAATTTACATCTTCCAGGGACAGTGAAATAGTATGGAAATATCTTTCTCCCGCTGTTAACAGTCGTACCGCGACAACTATACCGAGATAGTAGCACGGTCTCAAGATCATTTGTCGGTGATATTTATATCGGGCCGTGAAAGAGGCGGAGACGGAAAGGAGGAAAAACGCGAGGGGTAGGTCAACTACAGAAACGAGGCGTATCCGATGCGAAAAAAAAAAAGAAAAAAAAATACGACCTCGGATTCGGAGGCGTCGCGTTTACCTTCCATTTGCCGCGAACAGTTTCTAGGGACTTTTCTCCGTCGTTCCTCGCATCTGTCATCGTCTCGTAAGGTACGCTACGCACCTTGCCCGCAGATGCTCGCAAGTGTTTTCCGGCAATTATGAAGATTTCTTCAAGGTCATCGTGTCTCGCGCCAGCACATCCGAGTAGTGCATGTCCAGATGGTGTTCCCCTTTTATTCCGCTGGTCGATGGCAATTTTCGCATTGCTTTCCACTGAAATTTCCCCCGAGAAATAAAAGGAGAGCCGGAGAAATCCGTCTTGAAGCTTTTCCCGCTTTGGTCCCGTTCGCCACGCTTCGTTCGAAGGATAATAACTTTTCGTCTTTCCATACACCTATGTACACGATCGGCTGTATACTTAATAGAAAAGCGTGTCTGCATTCTCTCGCGTGCGGACATTTAATCATGTTTATTGCGAAGCGCCGGAGATCCTCGAAAATGTGGACGAATAAGATTTTCACGGGTGCACGAGTATTGTGTTTATCAATAAACACGGTTCCTTTTGTTCATAGTTTACTTGGCTGGGTAGTTAGGCGATTCCTCGCCGTGTTCAATGACCTTGATATGTATATGTTGTTGGAGGCATAATTCTGAACGACTTTTTTCTATACATGTTATGGAAAGTAAAAAACTAACATACAACACGACCTAACTGAGCGATTTCAATGACCTTGAAATATGTTATTATGCTCACCAGTGTGAACGACTTTTTTCTATATGTATATATTGTCACCGGACGACCTTCGTTTCCGAGGTGTTTGTAGAGAACTGTTAATGACTATAGCGAACTCCATCTTTTCCAATGAACAAATTTGACCCAGACCTAACTAAAATTCGAAATTACTATACAATAGTAAGGCTTTTAATTTTTCATGAAGTTGCCAAAGACAACGAAGGGATAGATTTCTATAGCTGTTTGAAAAGAATCTTGGTTAGGTCTGGGTTAGGAGCTCTTTCCCTTCCCTGAATGTCAAAGGTCTGGCTGGCACGTCTGATCGTGGTCGACTAATTCTACTTGTTGTGAATGACAAGACCAGTGTCGCCAGACCAAGGGAATTGTGGTGAATTATTAACTAGGATTCCACAGTGACCGAATTTAAATCCGATCCAGTATTTGTGGCAGGAGTTGAAAAGAAAATTGAGAGATTCCCAAAATAACAAATAAGATAGATGTAAAAATTAAAAATTCTATAACCGAAAGTTCAGTGAAATCCATGCGAGAAAGGTTCGAAGCAGTTATAAATGTAAAAACGACACCCGGCAAAATATTAAAATTAAAATTATTACATCTCCGTTATTAAAATCTCTTTATCTACGTTAATGAAATAATATAAGTGTGCTGTTCGAGTTCTCTTCTGGAAGTTAATTATTTTCCGAGACTTCATTTTATGTATACAAATGTTTATTTTCGGCAAAATTCTTCTTTTCTTTGAACAAATAACGCTTTTATAGCTTGTGTACAGCTAAATTTTGCGAGTGACTGTATACTTGCATTGCAAACGTTCTGGTCGATTTTCAATTCGTCGCCTTCTACACACGCGTTCTTATTACATTGCCCATCGCCAGCTGCTCGAGCCTTTTCCTTAAGGCAGCGAGTACGTGTACTCCTGAATATCGCAGGATTGTACTCGAGGGAAATACTCCTAGTAGCTAGGTATTCCAGGAATTCCTCGTATCTGGAAGGCTTTTCGGCTGGTGCTCGGCTGAATTGACGCCGTAATTGCAACGTTTCATCACTTTTTCACGTGGCTCGCGGACGACTGAATGGTCTCCGGATAGGATTAGAGAGACGTAGCTAAGAAACACGGCTCCCTAATAATAGAAAAAAAGCTCGGCGAGAAAAGGGACATCAATCGGATCAACGGCTCGAGACGCAGGACTCTTCCAGACACGGTCTTATTTAATTCATTAGCGGCCGCTTGCTCGTTTAATGCTGTTAATCCCCGGGCCATTTATAAGGCTCGATCAATAACGGGATAGTAGATGTGATTTAGGAACGCTGATAAACAGGACCGGGACCGAACAGCCTTTTGGCACTATCGCGGCTCGTGAATCTTTTAGGATATGTCGTGGGGTCAGATTCTAGATCGCTAGATGCATTAAGAGCCGAACTCTCTTCGTATGACGTTCGCCGGCCCGGAATGCCCGCTTGTTCTATGCACAGGTTCATTTATAGAGTTGAACATTACGTAATTGGTTCGCCGATGCAAGTTTCGAACAAATCTGAAATGATAAGGACGTTCCGAGTCCACCGGAGGTCGATATTCAGGTTTCGGATCCGATTTAAATAGATAGCTCGATGTCATGCTAATGATGATTTCGATAGGTTTTTGGTAAGATGTACCTGACAAAAATTTGGAATCACTGGTTTTTGTAGAAATCGTATACCAGCTGTCCCACCCGATTTTGACATATTGTTTTTGTCGCTATTGTTACTCGTAGCAAAAAATGTTTCAGATGAGGCTTGAATGGTATCGAGTGTAGCATATTTTGATGGTATTAGTTTTTTCGTGTGTGGTAAAGGTCATATAAAGGTCAACTTTGTTTTTTTTTTAATGGAATGAGGTATTTTTTAATACATCAATCGATGCAGCTGGACATTCGTTATAAAAAAAGGTGTCATTTCTGCCGCACTAAGACTGTTACGCACTAAAAATGTAAACATTTGAGAACTATTCGATTATGACAATCATTCTTCAAATTTGAGGTCAGTTTCTCTTAGACATCTATCTGTTTGTTCTAAAATTTCAACGTTACAAAACTTCCGAGTGCAAAGGGTTAAACATGAACAATTGAACATTTAAAAATATCAATTTTCAAAACCAACAACTTCCATCGTATATAAAAATACAAAGCAATTAGGAGTTAAGTCTAAACAAAATTTCCTACCTGTAAAGGATCTTCTCGATTCTACAAAATTAAATATTTAGTTTACTAGTTATCGTCTTTTTAAAAGTGTCCGAATATTACTGTATTAAAAAAAATTAGTCCAATATACATTGCGACACAATGGCAAACCATTTTACTTAAATCGTGTAGTACTCGTCAGAACCTATTCTACTCGATTTCTCGGTAGAATATTCTCGAAGATGACGTCACGGGGCACGTCTCGAGAAGATAATTTGATTCGCTCGCAGCAATTTCAGAACCCGCAGTAATAAGAGAGCGTATTCATTAACGTTGCCCACTATTCAAACAAGCTAGTCAAAGTCGATGTCGCCCTTTCGGCGCGCACCTACTCCTCGTCAGTGTCTTTGATTCTAATCGGCCATCTTCTTGATTAGAGCGCTGCGACCAGCCGGATACGGCTCCTCAAAGAACGAGAACTTCTTCTTTTCTGCTCGTCGCGATTTTATTAAGCAACACCCCGGACCACACGATGTCGTCCGATCTGTTCGATACTCTCGCTCTCTAAGCGAGTACGTTTCCAGCGAACAAAGAGGGTGCCGGTGGGGATTACCTCTGTATATTCTTATCGCGATTTCTGGCCCGGTTCTTTTGGTCGTATCGTTTAAACGCGAAAGAGAGCGTTTGGCTTTGTTAAGGATGTTCTGGAGGTACAATGGGAGACAAAAGTACAGGAAATTCGAAATCCATCAATATATTGGCAATGAAAGCCATTCATGAGTATATTTTGCATTAAAAAGAATAGATTAATTTAAAAAGCTTTCGTTTAATTAGTGAATTTCATGTTATATTTGTTTTTTACTCAAATTGTCTTCATATTATAAAAAATTGTAAGTGACTTTTGCGAATAATTGTACCCTCTAATTTGAACTTCAAGATAATAAATTTGTGATATTCAATATATATAATTACGCAATAAAAAGTTAGAAATAAATATTTAAGTAAATTAACAATACTTCAGAAAGCAATATTCATGGTTATTATTGAGATGACAACACGATAAATTTGACGTTTTGTAACAATTTATAATTTTTTGCTCTGTAATTGTTTAGTGAATCCTAATAAATTTTGAACATAATTAATTACATAATTTTTAATTACGTAATTCTTATGTGCAAACTTTAAGTTGCTATAATTCTTAAACGGTGCAGTGAATCTAACCCAAACTTTGGTAATTGCATTAAATTAGTAAGAATTATATCTTGTAAAATTTTCAAAAATTTTGTTGCGCTTTTATATACCTCCAGAACATCCTTAAGATTGTCGGGTGACGCGACGCGACGCGACGCAACGCGACGCGGCGCGGCGGACCGAGAAAAAAAAAGGATGGAAGCAGCGCGCTGTCTCGCTTCGCCTCACCTCGCCTCGCCTCGCCTCGCCTCGTACTGAATTTACACCACGCTATACAGAGATCACAACAAAAGATCTCCTATTCAAGTTTCGGACCGCACAAAGAAGGTTTACTTTCTTCTGGCCGGATGAAAACGCCGGATAATTAAGTTCGAGCGATGCTCCTCGAGAAGCGAACATTGTGTACCTCACCGTAATCTCTCTGCGTTCTAATGAATCCTGCATCACAGTTCATCGCACGCTGTTCCCTATCTGCGCATAACATAATATCTTCGCGATTGGCCGGCATTTTATGCTGGTCTGGAGCTTTTGATCGGTGGAATTATAATAGCGGAAAATATGTACCGCGATCATATTCATTCGCCTTGTTGGATCCGTTGCGCGCCGATTCGATAATAATCACCCTGTTGGGTTATTTCGCCCAAAATCGACCGACTTTCGCCGTTGACGTCACAGATGTTATGGGAAATTGTATATGATATAACGCGTGTGAACGTACACTAATGTTTAGTCATCATTAGATTGCGGATTTTATGCATTTATGAAAAAAATGATTTAGCTGTGATTCGAAACAGTAACAAGGTTAAATGAGTTCAACAGTGTCGATACACTATTTTTAACATGTAAACATTATTCATAATTATTTACATTAGTAGATTCCTTACAGACTTCAATGACCTTGAAATATGATCTTAAGGTCATATTGCGGTCATAACAGGATACGAAAATGTTATTCAGAATTGTGTCCCCAACAACATATTTCAAGGTCATTGACATCGGTGAGGAATCCCCTATTGTAAATATTTACTAAATTATAAACGAGGAAAATCAATTGTTATTTAGCTTCTATAGTATGTATAAAAATTTAATTTTGCATGAATCATCACAGTCTGGTCATCGTCTTTCTGATTTCGAACCTGTTTAGAAACTATCAACGTTTGAGTTTTGTCATTATTGCGAAAAATGAATTTTTTTGTGAATTTTTAGGTTTCGAATACGTGAACGTCATTACAAAATATAATTGATCGGTATCACATTAGTACTTAAAAAGATAGAATCGACGTATTCGGTTACACTACCTCATATTTCCCCGAAGAAAGCCTTTAGTTTGCAGAATTGGAAATTTATCCGTCTAACTATAAATTCGGAATTTCCATCAGAGCCTAAGGCTTTCTATTTCCTTTTCGCTGATAACAACAGAAAAATCGTCCGATTCAGCGACTGGCGGATAATAAACGCTTGCCGCTCACATCGAACGCGATTTTGCAAAACGAAGGGAATTGAGGTACAATATAGATATTGAAACTGACAACATTGCTTGCACAAGTTCATCGACCTGTGATACAATATTAGGTTGTTGCATACGACATGTTTGATTTCAGAATGCAAATGTTGTGAAGCGTTTTGATCGAGAAATACTAGTACACTCTACAGGTTTATTACAAAACTAATGCTTAATATGCTCAATTTTCATTTAGATATTTAATTTCACATTTAACACTAAACCTACCACAGTCAAATGACCGGCGTTTATTATTACAATTATTGAAAGTATAAACATTTATATATGGAAAATAATGGAATAAATTTCCTTCTCCAAGCATTTATTTTATATGGAAAATTATGGGCAATCTGAATTTTAGTGTTCCCATTTTTATAAGGCAACATTTACCGATACTTTTAATGCTTGGTAGGTTTATGAACCGAAAAACAATATATCGATACACTATTCGTTGATAGTAAAGAAAGCTACAAAATGGAGATGACCTCGAATTGTCATTACTTAAAGTTTATTATTTATTCTTTAACCTCGATTTTAAATTTTTTGAGGCAATTGTAGAATCAAAACATTTATACGTATAGCTATCACAAAAGTTTTTAATTTATGGTGGACAATAATGGTATAGAGAAGGTTTAAAACAAATTCTGTTTACATTTCTTAATGTCTCGTAATTTTCAAAGAAATAAAAAGTTATAAAAATTTGTAGCAGCTTGAAGATTCACAAAAACTTTCTTTACTTTTTTCCCAACTTCTTATAGTAACACGTTTGAAGTATAAAATTGTTTTGACTCGAATATCTTACCCCAGAATACTGAAACTGCCTGCTATGTGCATAAATCTGTGCGAATGAAAGAAAATGACGTAGAACTACGTTATCGGTATTCAGCTAATAAAATATACAGTAAGGTATTCGTTGTACGAAAAAATGTTTCAAACAAAAGTTGCATGGTATCTCGGGGAACATACAGTACTCCAATCAGTTTTTTATTACCTTACTTTTTTATTGAGATATTAGGGTCACCTTCAGTTTTTTAAATGGAATGTCTAATATTTTTTTTCGAATTCGGATAAATCGTCAAATTTTGCGTAAAAAAGTATTATCATATATTCTAAATCTAATAGTTAACGAAACATTATCGAATTAATGTTCCATATGTACTTAGCATATTCCAGTTGAGGAATATCAGTTCAAGCATTGACTAGCTTCCAGGTAGTAGGTACATATGGAAAATTAATTCGATAATGTCTCGTTAACTATTAGATTTAGCATATATGAAGGTCAATACTTTTTTACACAGAATTTTCTGCTTTATCCGAGCTCGAGAAAAAGTATTGGGCATTCTATTTGAAAAACTGAAGGTGACCCTAATATCTCAATAAAAAAGTAAGGTAACAAAAAACAGATTGGAGCACTGTATGTCCCCCTAAATACCATGCAACTTTCGTTCGAAACATTTTTTCGTACATACCTTACGAGTTATTTGAGGTCGTCGTGTTAGGAGACTCACCCTGTAGATGAAAACAATCTTTACACTGGTCGTTGAATCATCGGGGATAAACTTTGGTTAAAATACGAATGAAAACAATGTTTACACCATTCACTGTGGGTAAATCATTCGGGACGAAAATGAACAATCTAAATTCGCCTGTAGTCTTAATAGAAATTTGGTTCATTCCTGTATTCGGAGAGTTAAGAAGACACAGAAAAGGGAAGAAAAAACAATCGCCTCGTTTGAGCTTGTGGAGTGAAGTACACCCTTGAAGAGGTTCGTGAGCGGTCGTATTTTTCGTCGCGTAAACGTTGGAATTCGTAATCGTACTGGCAGCTCCGTATCGTCTGGACGCAAAACGTCCTCGTGGAGGAGTTTTCAGCTGAAAAGTGGGTTTGGCAAGTCGCCATGTTGCGTCGTCAGCCGCGCCGCGCCGGCGAGATTCCAGCTTGCCGGTATGCAGCTACAGGTAGACGTACACCTGGTCCTTAAGCGATTTCAATTGCTGGTCTCCGTTCAACCGGGTTCAAACGCTTTTCACGCTGTTTTGTAGGTCCGCTTTAATGCTTTGATGCTTCGAAAGGGTAAAACAAGAAACTAAAACCTATTTGAAAAGTATCCTTTCGCGTAAATAATTCACGTTGAAGCCTTTCCAATTTACAGAGTCTTTGATTTAACGTGAACTCGTCGGATCTTGACCCTTCGAAACTTGTTAACAAAAACATTTCTAGTTGTTTACGGCTTCGTAGCAATTTCCGCGCTGCTAAATCCGAAGAGCTCTTTCACCGACACTCAATTATACGTTATGTCAGAGAAGCAAAGGATAGTGGCCGATGAGTGAATGTTTGTTATCATGGAAAAGAAAATGCAGCCGGCTTTTGTTGAACGTTTCCCGTTTCCTCATTTTCTTTGAGCGCTTAGCGTTCTTTCCACTTTCCTGGGTTCCCTCGCCTCGGCTGATTCTTGAATAGCGGTGAACGCTTTAACGAGGAATTTTAAAGAAATCCCGATGCAATCACCGGTAACCATTCGCTAAATTCATACGCGGACAGTCTATCGCAAAAGTCTGTCGTAGAGCTCGTACAGGGTGGCCCGTGAGTCACCTTCCCATTTGAAAGACGAATAAATTTTTTATTTTTTTTAGAATTCGTATTTATTCTCGGTTTAAATTATACGGTACAATTATTTTTACTCGTTGAAAATGTACATTTAAGAAGTTGTACAACTGTTAAATGGGAAAGTGACTTATAGGCCTGTATAATCTGAACGGTTTTCAACCTTGAACGTAGAAAGAGACAGCGCGTGTAAACACAGACTACGCGGCCCAAACCGCACTGCATACCGTTCAAATAAACCACTAAAAATAGTTCATATTGAATCGTATTTAGTGTCCTTTTAACCAGAAAAATTCCACAAATAAGTTGGTAAAAGCCTCATTAAAAAAATAATGAAAAATAAGAAAGTTACCTAATTGGATTAGTAGTATGTAGTTCACATCGATGCGTTTACACTTTACGCTGCTCTGCGAACGAGGTAACCGAGCTTTTTACGGGGTATGCCCCGCAGTGGAGGGGATATTAATTTTTCTTAGATCCTACAGCTTCCGTTTTCTTAGATCAAGGCGTCGCCGTATCGTTGTTCTTGAGAGACTGTCCAATGTCAACGAATATATTAATCAATCCAGAAAATGTACAATATTTTTGTTTCTTATTGTTGACTTTCCTAACAACATTCTTGCGGCTGACTGTATAGTTTCTAAGTTTATTGATACTTTGGTCAACGAAACCGTATGTTATTAAAACGCATAAATATTAAGATAGCAAACGTATAATTACCTGTTTTTGCGTCCCACTTGATCCTCTCGCTTTTCCTGCTCGCCGAGTGTAGAAATGGAACATTTCGAAAACTTGATCCAGCGTGTTTCGTAAACGTCTAGTCGTGACGAAGCGTTGAACCGAGCCGATCGCGTTTCATGATCTCCACGATGCGGCGCGAACAGCCTCTGGCAATCATTCTTATGCGTGTAGGTAGGTAGGTGGGTATGTAGGTAGTTGGTCCTCCCGTTAACGCGCGCGCGAGAAACACGGTAAATACAGCCGCGAACTATAAATTCGTGGATATTTGTTCGCTCAAGTGCGGATACTCTTTTTCGCGAGGCATTGAAATTTCACGAATCTAGAAACGGAACGGTAAATTTACTGACCATTCCGGAAAGATATACGAGTTCCGTGGAAACACGCTCTCGCGACTACCGGGACGCGGAAAGCTTCTTAGAAACTTATTCTGTATGCACGCGGAATAAGATGTGTACGAAAATGTCGGATTTGAATGGGAGATACGCCGCGAGAAATATTTCACAGGCTGCTGGCCACTTTCAAATGGAACGTGCAGACGACGTCCATTATTTTATTGTTCTTGGTGATCTTATTATATTTGTTCTGGAGCACGTATCCGCTAGGGGTGCGCGGGTACCCGGAAATTTGGGATCGGGTCGGATCGGGTACTTTACCCGAAAATTTGTGATACGGGGGTACCCGGAAATTTCGGGTACGTGAAGTCGAAATCGGGTCTGGAACCCGGAAATTTCGGGTACCTGAAGTCGAAATCGGGTCGAAAACCCTAAATTTTGGGTGCCTGAAGTCGAAATCGGATCGAGAATCCGGAAATTTCGGGTACCTGAAGTCGAAATCTGGTCGAGAGCCCGAAAATTTATATTTTTTGGGTACCCGAATGTCATTGATTCTCGGGTACCCGAGTATCACAAATTTTCAAGTCCCGACCCGACCCGACCCGAGGCCCGAGTACCCGAAATCTTCGGGTAACCGCCCACCCTTACTATCCACTAAAAAAATTGTGATAATGGACACTGATTTTGGCCTCGATAACATATGAAAATTAATCGACACGAAAGTGCTACTGTAATTCTTGGTTTAATAAGTTTATGTTTCGCATGTTGTTTTGTACATAATAATTCGAGAACGATACGTTACAGCAAAATTCTTGTTTTCCGTTTTAATGTAGTTTTTAGAATCACAAATTTAAACGATATCAAGCGACAGTTAGGTAAGAAACAGTTTCTAGGTTATTCTTTGACTGTCGCGCGCTATAACATTGTCCAACGGGAGCAGGCAGTAAAGTACCAGCGTGCGTCCTTTTCTGCCTACCTAAGGAGGGTATCTCTGTCGCACTCGAGCGGCTGTGTTTATGTTTACTGTTTACGTTTACCGGCTCTTCTCGTTGGACTGTATAAGATCTAATAATAAGATTATTACGTTTTTGAACATGACGAAACTATCGTACAGATATTGCTGGAAAGTTGCACGCAATGCAATAATAATAATAGCCAGATAAGTTGTTCCGCAATGACAACACCAGTTGTTAATATCTATGGACGTAATTCTTTCATGTCACTCTAAACCACAGCGGAATCTTCTTTGTAGATGATTTTATCAAATGAATTTAAATGTCAACCTGAATTTCACAGAATGGGTGAAGCGACTGACAAACTAAGACTAATAAATAAACGCAGAATGTGTGAAATAAGTAGTAGATTATTGAGTCTTGCTATTCTACGAAATATGTATAAACGGAATGCTTTTTTAGCATTTTGAGCATCTTTTTACTCATATTAGTAAAACAACTACGGTGAATCATTTTAATATTCGGACACTTTTAACGGGATGATAACTTTCTTAATATTGGACGACACGACTTGGATCTTTTTGAGAAGCTAGAACAATTAATTTAATACAAAATGTATTTTTTAAATTTTCAATATAGGCACACATAAAAATGTAAAATACAATTTTTAGTATTTTCTCCACAGAACAATTTTTTCCAAAATTCTTTTTCTCTTCGTGTAGTAAACTGATTCATCTAACTTCTAAAAAGAATCCAAATCGTATGGTAGAATATTAAAAAAAGATGTCCTTTTAAAAGTGTCCGAATATTACTGTGATTCGCTGTATTTACTCCAAGCAATATGTGATTCCATATCGAATAACGTTGATATTATAACAACCACTAAAAATTGCTGCACCATTACTCAAAATATTGTGTACATCATTAAATATGTTGGTATAAAATGAAGAAAATCATACAAGAAAATGTTTAATTTTCAAGTTAAAATAGCTCCGAGTGGAAACGTTTAATATATTTCACACTTTTTTCTCACACTATGTACCACGTTACATCTTTACGAGACAGTTCACTGTTATTAGTAGACAGCGGATCTTTATGCAAAATAAAAATTTTCTTCCTGAATTGCAATAAACTGGAGTCAAACAGAAATGAATTTTCTTTCTTAATATGATAAATATGTTGAAAATAATATAACAGTATTTTTAAATTCTTCTAATATTTTTACTGTTTTAAATTACACCTATTCATATCTGTCATAAATGCATATAATCCGCTATCTAATTAATAGTAGAAGAACACTGTAGAGTGCCCGTAGCGAAAGTTACGTGAAAACTCTGTTTTTTGCCAGTTTTCTAAAATAGATTCTCGCATTTGTTTGTTACAGGAAGTATTGCACACGATCAGCGCGCCCAGCGGACAAGTTCGGCGTATCGTTATCTTCAAGAAAAACGGCGTTCAAGCTATGGTGGAATATCCTTTGCAATAGAACGGTTCTGTCCACTCGGTGGACCGCGTTTTAGGTATGGATCGCGGTGATACCGGCTTCTCGCTGGTACTGATACGATAGATGAGCTTAAAGCCCAAGAGGATTTCCATGGTGACCACATATCTTCCGAATGACTCGACGCTAAAGTTTGTCGGTCACGCGCCACTGTTACAATGCGATGAGGATTTATAACCGGAAGTTGGGGGACCGACGATACCGGATTACGAAATCTTTGGCCCGGGCTATTTCGAGTGTAAATGATAGGAGCGTCTCGAGACACTTGAAACAACCTGTACATAGCGTTGGGTCATTGCAAAAGTCCTGATTTTTGGTTTATCTCTTTTTAGGCGGGTTTTGACTTGGGTCGGGTCGGGTCGGGTCGGGAACCCGAAAATGTACAGGGTGGTAATTATAAAGCGTTACAGACAAATATCTCCAAAAATATTGATTATACGCAAAAATGTTTCAGATGAAAGTTATTCAGTAGCGAGGGGGACATCATGTGGTGGGACTTTTATTTTTCCCGGTGGACATTCCAAGGTGAATTGAAGGTCAATATTCTTTTTTTAAATGAAATGATATGTTTTTTTATCCACCATCAAATAGTACGTTTTAAGATGAGTTCAATGACCTATGACTCAAGGTCAGAAACAAAAACATATCATTCTATATAGAAAAAAGAAAGTTCACCTTCACCTCACCTTGGAGTCTCCACTGGGAAAAATAAAAGTCCCACATGGTGCCCCCCTCGCTACTGAATAACTTTCATCTGGAACATTTTTGCCAGACCTAACCCAGACCAATATTAATCAAAATAGTGTCTGTGGACCTATCGCCCTGTCGCTCGATCTAGGATCGTGCTGTGAAATTTATGAGTGTCGACAGATGTTTGTAAACATAACCAATGTCATCTGTCTTCGAGTCCATTCATCTGCGGACACGCATGGGGGAGTAAGCCAGAAGTTTTGTTTTAAAAATACTCACGTCGTTCATCGGTGATGGTGGGGAATCTTCCCACCGACAAGTGTGTAGTAAAAAGTAGTTTCAAAATTGATGGGGATGAAGCGAACGATAGTAACCAGAGATCCCTATTTCACGCGTATTTAAGTACACGTGCACGCGTGTATTTCACGTACACGTGCACGCGTGCGTTTCACGTACACGTACGTCAGTATGTACATGTTATTTTAAGTACACGGGTATACGTGTATTTAAACACACTATTTTACGTGTACTATTTCACGTTTATCATTTCACGTGTATTACTTCGCCTGTGTATTAGTCATCCGTGCATTAATATATGCATTATTTTAATTCGTGTGATTTCTGTAACATTGATATTAATGAGGATATATTAATGCACGTGTGACAAAACACGTGTGAAGTAGCACACGTGAAATAATACACGTAAAATAATAAACGTAAAATCGTAAACGTGTATTTTATTTACACATTCAAAACCATGATCTCTAATAGAAACCATAGTAACTAGACTGACATTTTCACAATTTCAAAAAATTTTCGAATACAGATTTAATATTCTTGCTACACGGTACTCGAACACATTATCGTCATGTCAACAATATAATTGTTCCCCAGATTTTGACAGAACCTTTTCATCGAACAGTACACTCACTTTTTAAAGTGTTCACAACTAGCGTACTTGTGACAACTGCATTCTCATATTTTTTACCTTTTAAAAGACCAATTAATCGTGTATACATTTTCACTTAACAAGTTCGCTATTGGAATTTGTCCGAGTAACAATCGTTTTAGTTGCAATACGTATTTTATTAAATCAAGCAATACAATACAATTTTAAACAAATTGAATGAACAAAGAGTCCTTGATCTTTCGAAAATAAATTTACATTTCACTCCAATTTGTTGCAATTCAGCAAGATAATTTTTATTTTGCATATGATCCACTGTATAGTCATCACCATTATTTCTTCGAAAGATAATAGCTTCTACATAGGCCCTGTGTAACCAAATACTGCTCCACATTATACACACTGGATATGAAATTAACATTAAAGTAGATTCAGCACGAAATTCAAAATTCGTCGCTATAAAAACACGATAAATTCAGTACTACAAAAATTGTATAGTAACTGCACCAGTGAATAAACGGGCATCAGTAAATGAACGCTTTTGTAATTTTTGTATTTTTTGCTTTTCCATCATTGTTCAATTATTAGAATGTAGTGTTCATTGACTGGTATTTTTTATATTTTTTATTTAACGTTTAATAAAGACAAATAATAATAATTTCATTTTATTTGTGTTCATTTATTTTTGACAAATAAAGTATAGGGAACCATTTGCATATATGAGATTCCTTTAATTCACATTTTTTTTTAAAATAAAATATCTTCCTGAACAATTTCTTAAATGTTCATTCACTGGTGCAGTTACCCTACCAACATGACAGTTGTTAAGTGTAAAGAATGAAATGTTGAAGTTGTACGTACACATATCACTAAAGTATCTGCGCGATGTAATAGGCGCGAAAAAGGTTGTTTCCTTGTAAGAAAACAAGCCTCGTATTGGTCGTCGCGAACGATGTGCGCTAAACCGATGGGAATCCTCTTTGGGCTTTGTATCAGCGAGTATACATCCTCTCTAGATGATTTTCGTCGTTCGGTAAGCCCGCGACGAACAGTGTCTATATATATATTCTTAACTAAGTCCTTCGAAATCCACGTTCGACTCGGTGGAATCGGCGACGAGAGCGAAGGAGACACTTCAAGGAGCGGACATATACTCCGGCTGCTGCACACTGAAAATCGACTTCGCAAAGGTAAGTGCATGAAACTGATTCTTCTTTTTACCGTCGGACATTCCACAATCGCTATATTCGAGCAGAGTATGGTTCCCGCACGAACGACCGAGCCGAACTTCGGCTCGTTATAATAGACCAGGAATAGAGAATCGAGAATCAAAGACCGAAAATAAAGAAGACAATGAAGATGAAAAAGCGCAGGAGAGAGAGAGAGAAAAAGTAAGCCTCTCGAGTTCCAACGTTAATATTCATGAGAAAGAATCCCGCGGAGGAAATGGTTCCGCAAATAATGGAAACGTTCTAAATTCACGTTTCCCTTACGTAACCGGGGGGGGGGGGGGGCTGTACTTACGCCACCATAAAACCGAGGAAATTTCCTCGTTTCATTCATTTTACGCGCTCGTTACATATTCTTCCAATTACTCGGCGATGCCAGGGCCGAGCTCCGGCGACGACATTCTTCCCAATATTTCATCCGACGTCTAATTAGCGAATTCAAAATAATACACCGGAAAAAATCTACCCTCGAAACGCAACACGTTGGCGTACCTTTCCACGTTCAGCTTGAACATTTTCACCGGGACGTCTGTTGTTCAACACGAGAGCAGACGTTCGCGAAATTTTCTGTGTTGCCCTTTTTTTAGAAACACCTTCTGGCAATTGCGAATTAGTTAATTAACTTGGAAAGAACACTTTTTAGGGTTTAGTAGTTGCCAGTAAGCGTTTGAATATTGTGAGGGATATTTTCTGCTGGTTTGTTTAGATGACGTTATTTATAAATAAACTGCGGATCTTTGTGGCAAAATTTTCGGTATAAATTGCAAGAGTCAGGAGCCGAATGGAAGGGTCGTTCTTTTTTTAATTATTCTAAGAAGTTGAAAATAACGTATTAAGAAAAATTTTAAAATAGACATACCCACATTTTTTAAATTGTTCCTCCGTTTTAAATTGGTACATATCCAATTTTGTCATAAATTCTTAAAATCAGCAGTCTATTTATAAATTAACCCACTTCTCGGACTAAAAATTACCATTTAACATCTCGATGATTTTCTATTTTTTCTTTTTTTTTTTAAATACTACAAAACGGTAGACAGAGAGATGTATTTAAAAAAGCGATTTTACAAAATTACTGCTTCAAATAGGTAGTACTACATTCAAACTGGTTTTTTTTTAAATTCATTTAACAATTAGTAGAATTGAACACGTTCTCATGACAATATTGTTTTGTAAATTGATTTATAATCAATACTTTCCAGTTGAATCTAGGACTCGTATGACGATTTTTAATCCTCTTGAAAAGTAATACAAAATCTTGAAAATAACTATTATCATTTGAAACAATAGCAGAAACTAACTTCTTTGTTTACATAATTTCACATGGGGGACATTATGGTTACCACAGAAGCTGTTTAAAAAAATCGAATTTACGAAACCACATCTATATTTTTAATAATTTTTCAATGAAATTATAGATTACAGAAATATATAGTTTAAAATGTACAACTATTTTTCGACAAACAAGCGTTTCTTGAAAAAGTCGCCTAGTTTTTTTTCGTATGTTCAATATACAGGATTCCAATCGAGTTGAATTTTGGCACATTACTTGGTACAATTCATTTTACACATTCAACAAGTGTTACATTCATCAATAAATAACGATTCATAAGCAGTAACGTGTACGCTGCAATTTAATCAGCAAATAATGACATTTGTTGACAATTTTCATTCATAAAACCGTATTTCTACCATGATATCAATCTTATGTAATAACCTCATAGTTAATTCACAGATATTGTTGACAATAAAACAACGAGTAGTCAAAATTTGTAGTTTCGGTTCTTTAAAATTGATTATAAATGCATAGCGTCAGAAACGAAGATACTTTAATCGAATTTGACTAATTTTTCAAAAGTTGCAGTAAGTTAAACTAACATTTGTAATCGCAGAATTTCGTTGACTGAACAATACTGTAGTTAGATGTAACAATATTTCACGAAAATATTATTTAAAGATCAACAAGATTAAATCATATACATATGTATATTGATTTTATTAGTTCGAAACTAATTACTTACAAATTGTGTTTGTTTTTTTAGTTAAAACCATTAGTTTTACTAGTAACAACTATAAAGACACCACAGATCAGTAAATTTATTGTGTTCATTTTATTAGTTCCAAAATAATTAGTTACAAATTGGGTTTGTTTTTTTAGTTAAAACCATTAGTTTTACTAGTAACTATAAAGACACCACAGATCAGTAAATTTATTGTGTTCATTTTATTCTTTCCAAACTAATTAGTTACAAATTGTGTTTGTTTTTTAGTAACGTACATTAATTTTACTAGTAACAACTGTAAAGATACCACAGATCACTATTGTGTTCATTTTATTAGTTACAAATTGTGTTTGTTTTTTAGTTGAAACCATTAGTTTTACTAGTAACTATAAAGACACCACAGATCAGTAAATTTATTGTGTTCATTTTATTAGTTCCAAACTAATTAATTAGAAATTTTGTTTGTTTTTTAGTAACGTACATTAATTTTACTAGTAACAACTGTAAAGACACCACAGATCACTATTGTGTTCATTTTATTAGTTACAAATTGTGTTTGTTTTTTAGTTAAAACCATTAGTTTTACTAGTAACTATAAAGACACCACAGATCAGTAAATTTATTGTGTTCATTTTATTAGTTCCAAACTAATTAGTTAGAAATTTTGTTTGTTTTCTAGTTACCAACGTTAGTTTTACTAGCAACAACTGTAAAGACAACAGAGATCAGTCAATTTCGAATACTGTCGCCGGCGCAAACATTTGATGTGCAAAACAAATATTTGTTCGCTTCCCAGTATCAATGCTGGCGTAACATCAAGGGTTGTAAAGAATTTTCGCGCTCCTCTGTTCTTACGCTTCGTTCTATCGTGGAAAAGATCGCAGAGCAAACAGCGAGGACGGCGCGCCTCAGAGGGAATGAAAAGAAAATCATGCGCATTAACGTTAGGCCCGAGGCAACGAGGCCTTCCGTGTCGTTTGAAAGAAAGGAGGAAAAAGGGTGATTCGTATAGCGAGCCGCGCGTGAAAGCTCTTTCCCGTCTAACGAGTGAGATCTTGTTTCAGAGTTTGTCGAAAACCGGTCGATCGGTTTTTCCAATTGGTGTCCATATTTAGTTGGTCATCGGCGAAAAGGATCGTTATTTGTTGCGACAATTAACATAGTTCTCTAGAAATTACCTTGCCTTATATATGCCGAAGCGAATTAACTTTTTTCAAAACTTCTAATTGCCCCTCGACGAAGAAAAGTTGAAAAGAATACTAGAAAGCAATTTTCTATCCGTACAAATATTTATAAATAGAACAACAAAGTCCATTCAATAAAAGTTTTAAACACTAGCAACGTCTATACTTGATTCTTGCTTTTATTACTTGATTCTTTAAATTATTAATTTAACAGATATTTCAACATTAATTTTCTTGAATTCTGTTGATCTTATTTACCATATTTGTGCGTATATCAATCAATGGGAAATAAGATTTATACATAGAATTCAACAAAATTAAAGTTGAAGTATCTCCTAAATGAATAATTTTTCGACGTACATGGGTTAATTCCTTTTTGATAGAGAATTACGATCTGCATCGAACACTGCATAGAAAAATATATGTTTCTATTTGAAAAAATGAAGGTCACCTTGAAACCTCCGAAACTCTTTCACCTACGAAAAAACTGTTATTGCCATATTGTAGTCCTCTTTATACCGAAAAACTTTGGTCAATAAAGTTTTTTCGTATTTTCGAATGCAAGACTTCATAAAATGCGAGACTTCGGAATATTTTTTATATTTTTAAAGTAAAAGGTATACTTGCGCGTAATAATTCCTAGTATCGATCGAACTTGATTCCCAGCATAGTTGCCTTTGAATAGTGCATAAATTTGAACCCAGACCCGAGAGATCTGAATTTCACTTCCATTTACTTCAACGTACCCGAGAGATGCATAATCACACGTCACGCGTTTTTATTCATCAACAAACTAATTTGATATTCACCGTCCAAAGCATATATGTATAATGAAATTCAACATTAACCAGAAACACGTGCACGTTCAAATTGCGTCAGCCAACTTCATTAATTTTCATTTTCGTGAACGTGACAATTTCTCTTGCTATATTCCATACGCTCGTTAATAAAACAAGGCGTTTAGACTTTTTTTTGCAGCTCCCAGCATTCGTATACATATTTCTATTGTTCGCACGGTCTCCGCTACGGGATATGCGGATTTTCCGACAGCACAATATCGTTTTGTTTAGTCATTGTGCGCGCTCCGTTAATATCGTTTCGAGTATCATTCTCCTAGACGCGTCCATGTAGCACCTAATTACCGATAATTGTTCACTTCGCGTATTGCTCCCAATAATTAAATAATCGGCATCACTGGTTTCCCGATTCGCTCTCGAAGTCAGCCGAAGCGTGCCGCCACGAATTTTGTTTGCTCCCTCGCGGTCCGAGCGCTCGTCCACTGAACACTCCGCTCATTTGATTCGCGCCATGCTCACAGAAACCTACATAAAGCTCGCTGAATTTCGATTTTCCACATTTTTTCCCCCGGTTTCGAATACGCGCGCCAACAAAGCGTATCGCGTGTCTTTGTTTTCTGTTTTTCTTTGAATTGGCACTTGTCAAAGAACGATAAGAATATAACAAAAACGAACTTTAACAATTTTCTTCGGTATAAACAATTTTGTGGTAAGCGTTTTTTTTTACAAATGTCCACCGATCCAGAGGTATAGATTCATTCCTAGGATGACCATTAGTTTTTATACACCCTGCACATTTTTATAAACAGTCCTTGTTACAATTTGGTAATATTGAGTTGGAACGAAATTTTCAATTAAAATTCATGGATAAAATTTAATCATAGATTTACCGAATAACATATTTTCCATTCTGCGCTATGACTTTTTGCCATTTCTGAACTTGTCATGTTATTATGTATAAATCTATGAATAAATATCTGAATTTTATCTTCGAATTTTTATTTAAAAACGCTACGAACTTCCGTTCCAATTCAATACAGTTAGCGCTTATATAAATTGAAAATTTTTTGTAGAATGTTTTTCGATTAATACAAAATACAGGTTGGTCCCTCACAACAACAGAATCTGTCCTAATCAACTTACTAAAAGTAATTATGTGAAACTAATACAAATGACAGGGTAAAGTTCCAAAAATTGTCGTAACTGCAACGTTTTACTTTCACACTTATAAAATACATCGTTATTTATACATTGATTTTAAATACTATTGTACAATAGCACAGTATAATTGCGTGATTAATTTAAATTATAATAATCTATTCTACCTATTAATAGTGACAATAAATCCACATGAAAGGCTGCTATGAGATCGTGGGAATAGGAATTTTCAATTGATTTCGAACGCTACTGGAAATTTAATTCATTGAGAGCACGAATACATACAATGAAATCACCAAATGTATTGATTTTCGTGGTGCACAGTGGTCGAAATGCCCCATTTACTTGATTGCCTAGAATTTGTAAAGTCACTCGTGTACTTGCAGAGATTCTGTATGTACATATATTCCCAAGAAACAATTCAATTTTCAGGTATAATTACTTCCTCCAATTGGTTCATTTGCAGGTACAAGTACACGATATACACACACATACATGAACGCAGTATAATTCTATTATTGGTTGTCAATAATTCGGCAATCGGATAAAACTAGTTTTAATTTTGACATTTTTTTTTATATGTAGAACCGTATTTACAAGGATATACGACTCCACATTTTCAAACATACATATAGCATAACAGTTTTTTCTTAATAGTATGATATAAACTTTTTAATTTGCTCAGTTGTACGCATGTTAGTTCTTACAGGAATTAGCGTACCCGTTAATTACTTAAAATTCAAAATTAATATAACTTTATACATAATTTTGAACTATTCATTACGATTTAAAATAGCATGTTATTTGCAATAATATTTCAAGTAATATTATTCAGGTAATATTCATCAAGTAATAATATTTCAAGTAATATTATTTCAAAAGCGATTACAGGCATGGAAGCAATTATAAAATAAAATAATATTTCAAATAATTTCAAATAATTTCAAATAATTTCAAATAATTTCAGAGGTTCCTAGGTCTGCCATGTATGCAGAACCTAAATCACATAGCAATAACCAACAATTTTGAATTGTCATACGGATAATAGTTCAACTGCAATAATTAACTATTTGATTTTTATACCGAACTCTTTCTGTCTACGTATGCGGGCATTTTCATCATTGTGCAAGCCTGATCTCCATAGCGATCTTAAAATCCAACGCACGATTCACGTATAGCAGCGTCAACAGACTAGTATTATTTGGCAGATCTTTCCATTGGCAATAGTCGTATAAAGGGTGGGTTCGTAAGGCCGCGCAAGCTCCGCCTCGAAATCCAATTTTGAACTTTGGGCAGTGGCTTACACGCTCTATTTTCATTAGGCGAACGGTCGTTTTGGCAAATACTATCGACTGGTCCTCCGTTACCCATTTGAAACGAACTCTCCGCGCGTTCGGGCGGACCCGCATATTTTTATCAGCAATATTTGGTCGATCTTTATTTCGCCGACCCTTGGCAGATTATTTTCTTCTATTCCCGGGGCTGGCGACCGGAGCTTACGTAACGCAACAATGCAGATTTATTTGAGGAATGCTCTCAATACGCAATATCGGGCGCAATTACAACGCAATTTCCACTGGGTTACAATCGGTCGATCTCTCCGCGACTCGTTACACGGACGGATTATGTATTGGGATTTGACATGGGGGCGTGGACAATTATACAGGGTGAATCACGAATCGTGATCAGTAGAGATTACTCTGTTACTCGTGATCAATAGTACTCTGTTGTTAGCAGTCCGATCGAAAATGTTTTTTTTCAGATACAGCATGGTTTCAAGGGACCTTTCACGCGATTATAGCAAATTTTTGGTCGAATACTATTTTTCATCATTTTTCAAGGTCACCTTCAATTTTAACATGTTATATTATGATACTTACAGAATTCGTCTTGAAATCCTCTAACAGATAAGCGTCAAAAAATTATATGTTTATTAGCAAATCATTCAAGGTGACCTTGAATACAAAAAAACGAGTTGACAAATGATTTTTTATAATCACGTTAAAGCACTCTTGAGACCATGCAAAAACTGAATGAAACATTTTCGATCGGACTGTTAGTAATAGAGTGATCGCTACTGATTACGATTCGTGATTCATCCTGTATATAGTTAAACAATCTGGCGATGAAGTGCTTGGTAAAAATCATACATGTTAAAAATAAAACTAAAATGTCTATTTAAATGAACATGATTGTAATTTTTAAATGCCATATAAGAAAGAAGATTTAGAATTGCTAGATCAACATGCTACGGATTGTTTACTTATGTAAATAATAAAAACGCAGACATGCATAACATTTTGTGCTCGGTACGGTTAGTGTTAAAATCTTCATCGCGAGTCTGATTCGTTATAACACGGCAAGGGGTTGAACCTAATAATTAACCAGATATTATTCAAATAATTTTCAATGCACCTACTATCTAAAAGCCAGTATATGCTCGAACTTATGTTCCTCAACTACGATAAAATATAGTGAGTACATATAGAAAATTATTTCGACAATATCTCGTTAACTATTAGATCTAGGACATATGAAGGTCAACACATTTTTGCGAAGAATTCGATACTCTATCGATTCATGACACAAAAAATAGGTCTTTCCATTTAAAGACATCAAGGTGACCTTGAAATCTCCGTATTCACAATATTTCCCCCTCTACATATACACCATGCAGCATTTGTATACATAATTTTTCATATTATTACAAGTGACGGAAATATTCAAGGTGGATAAAATTAATGCCCCACCCTGTGTATTCCACATAAAAATAACAAATTAATTTTCGGGGAATAAAATGTTCGTTTTCGTAAATTTTCTTGTCACGATCCAACTTGTACTAAGAAAAGATGAAAATAAAGACAAAGTAGGTACCTACTACGGTTAAGAAAAGAGGGGGAAAATATTTTGATAAGAATTTATAATTAATTAATTTTTTGATGGTGTGCTGCGAAATTCCAATTGTACGTTGCCATTTTTCAGTTAACAATTTTGTTCGCGATAAATCGTTTTCTAAATATATATCCTATTAAGTGTTATAAAACTGTAGCCGCTCGGGTGGTTCGTATCTGGTGGAAATAACCCTATAATATTTCAGTGACTCAATTAAAAAAAAAAAAAAATTGGAGCAATTTTCACCGGCGGTCCCATTTGTTTACGCTTCGGGGCTTCGTAGAAGACGAACTCCGCGTCGCGGGAAATCTACCGGGGCAAAATACGCGAATAGGCACGACGCGTCGCGACGCGTCGCATCGGTGCGTTCATGCGATCGCGAACGCGATCATCTCGTAATTTTCGACGGGCTGGTCGAACTAGAAACGTCGATCATCGGCAATGACGCGCGTGTAACGGGTAAATATACGCGTTCGAGATGAAAATCGTACGTATCCAATAAATTTGCACCTCCCGGGGTGCGGAGGGGCAGGAGGGGGGGGGGGTGCAGCTGAATGATAAGCGAGCACGTACCAATGCTTTGTCAACCTGTCGGCGTTCCTCGCGATATTTTCCGAATGAAGTTGCCGTGTAGTAGACTAACGACGCGCACGTACGCTTTGTAGTTCGCAGAGAAGCGCATTTTTATCCCGTCATGCTTCGCGCGACAAATTACGCGGCGGACATGCCGACTGAAACGATGAAAGACTGACGCGTTGATCCGAACGCTTTGATAACGCGGCCGTGAAATACGAGCGAGCGAAGAAATCGCGAGCAGCTTTTTCCAATTTTCAAGAAAAGATAGACGGTAGCCGGATTTTACGGCCAATCGTCCGATTTTAATCAGTCCGATGTAATCGATTCAGCCCCGATACCTGCAGACTGTGGATCTTTAGGCTTCTAAAAATTTCCAAAAATGCTAGAACATAAAATTCCACAGAATTTAATACGATTTTTATTTATTCCAGATCTATAAAGGCTACCACTGAAAATAAGATTCTATTTCTTCCCACTTTCTTGAAACTTGCCTAGAAAAATGAATAATTCTCAATGTTAAAATTAATAATTGCATGAACATCCGCAGTCTACTCATCTGTATGTTATGTTATTTTTAATCACAATTGAGAAATTTTTATATGAAATTTAAATTGTGGGGGGTAAATTGAAAATTAATTTTAGTGAAAATTCTTATAATAAATTTTATTAGTCACATTATTAGGGAACCTATTTCGGTTTTTCAGTTGCAAGCTTTGCTTGCAAAAATTAAAAACGCGGAGAAAATCGAACAAATGCAGATTTCATTTAAAAGCGACACTTACGGAATTAATTCACCGATAAGATGTCGTCACAATCATATTGAAATTAATAATATACATATAAGTCGAGATAAATGACTCGTACCTATAAGATATAATTAAATTTTTAAAAAATTGAATCAGCAAGATTTTAACATAGGTCTCCCGCGTGGATACGTCACCGCCACTCTTCTTATCCCCTCGAAAGAATATTGCATTTTACTGGAGCAATGAAACTTTAATCCTCAACATCTCGAAAGCTATTGAGTGTATATTGCACTATAGTATTATTCGTAAACAGAAGAACGAGGTCTACAAT
This sequence comes from Lasioglossum lativentre, assembly GCA_916610255.1. Lineage (NCBI taxonomy): Eukaryota > Metazoa > Arthropoda > Insecta > Hymenoptera > Halictidae > Lasioglossum > Lasioglossum lativentre. The sequence continues at coordinate 15,999,479 of OU744357.1, read as the reverse complement.
TTTGCAAAGTTTCAACAAAATCGATGACTCAAGCGTCGTGGGGTCTCCTAGTAACATTTCGCAAAATTCGTTATTGAGTGTCTGTGCAGGATGAACTGGACCGTAGAACGAGCTATATGTATAATTTTGAGGGCGTAACTTACTACAATCGAACAAACAGTCAATTCTTTTGTCAACGAATTTAATACGTTAACGTCGAATTAATCGCAATAATGAATTCGCAGTGTATAAATAGGAGCAGCGTAACGATCACGTTGCTGCCACACGTGGATATTATAAGTATGTCGGAAATACGCGAATTAGTTGTAAATCCAAACATTTTGAAAATCCGAGTTGCGCAAAATTTTCATCTAAATAAAAATTTCGAATAACGAATGAAAATTTAAAAAATTTTTAATCATTATTCGATGGTTGGAATATGAAAAGTATCTTTATTCGACGAGCATCGAATAAATAATTATATTCGACGAGAATTTATCCGACGAATAAAGATAATTTTTTTTACACGAACTTCGAATAACTTTTTCATCTTTTATCTGCATCTTTTATTCGAAGGCTTCGAATAAATCTTTCCATAACTATTGCCAACTCTAATAATGAATAACGAATAAAAATTTTTTTTATTTTTTATTCGTTATTCGAAATTTTGGTAATTATTGCGAAAGGGTGGTCATACTCCGGTTTTTGATGAAATCTAAATGTGTTATGCAGCAACACATTTTGAACAACTTTTTCCTTTTCCAATATAGGTGGGTCGCTTTTAGTTTTCGAGATATTTGCAAAAAACTATCGTTAATACTGTATTGAATTTTTCGTTAACCCAGACCTAACCTAGACCTAACCGCATGCTTTCGTAAAAATATAATATATCATATACGAAAATCCAGAAGTAGTCTTTCAAAATTGAAAGCTCACTGTCTTCTCTCTCATATCCACAGCGTGTTTACAAACAAGAAGTAAACAAACGCCGCGTCGAAGCAGCGTTACGTTTCCACAGAGCGCGCAAGAATACGGAAAATTCAATACAGTATTAGCAATAGTTTTTTGCGAATATCTCGAAAACTATACGCGACCCCCCCTATATTGGAAAAGGAAAAAGTTGTTCAAAATGTCGAAATCTATGACATATTTAAATTTCATCAAAATCGGAGTATGACCACCCTTTCGCAATAATCACCGAAATTTTTATTCAGATGAAAATTTTGCCCAACTCAAAGCGTATTTACAGTGACTCCCATTAATATTCGGATATTCTTAAAAGACGATAACTTTTTTAATATTCGACCATACAACTTGGATTGTTTGGAGAAGTTTGGAGCAATCGGGTTTGTTACGTACCGTGCAAAGAATTTTTGAAAAAATTGCAATTGGTCGGAATTGCAGAGAAAATACTAAAAGTTATGTATTACAACTTTTTTATAATGCTCATATTAAAAATGTAGAAAACACGTTTCGTTGATCTGTAACAATTGAACATATTCTGAAAATTTCATTAAAATCGGTTAACGTTGCAATGAGCTACAAAGTTTAAAGATGGTAAAAATTACAATGTTTCACGATTTTCGGCCTCAAACTGCAATAAATCTAAGGATTCATATATCTTTCAATGCCTGCCCTTTTTCGCTACATCAACCGATTTCGATGAAACTTTTACAATGCATATAATTGACACAGATCTACAAAACATATTTTTTAAATTTTCAATATAGACCCACACAAAAAAGTTGTAAAATGCAACTTTTAGTATTATCTCTACAATTCCGACCAACTTTAATTTTTGAAAAAATTTCTTTTCACACATCATGTAGTAAATTAATTGCTCTAATTTCTCACGAAAGTTCAAATCGTATGGTCCACTATCAAAAAAGTTATTGTTTTTTTAAGAGCATCCGAACATTAATGGGTAGACTGCGGATTTTATGCAGTTATGACAAAATTGGGTATGTGCAATTTCAAACAGAGGAATAATTACAAAAATTTAGGTATGTCGATACATTATTTTCAACTCCTTAGAATAATAAAAAAAAGAAAGACCCTTCTATTTGTCTCCTCGCTCTAATAATTTATACAAAAAATTTTTATTTTGCATAAAGATCCGCAGTCTATTAATGGGAGTCACTGTGTATCGCTGGCGTCTCAATCTTCATGCCGAGCCTCTAAAAACCGCCGCGAGCGAGCAAAAACAAGAGGGGCAGGCTGTAACCGCGAAAGACGGGACATATTGGCGTAACCACGGCTCGTTACTAGGCTACACGGAAGAAGGCGAAAAACAGCGAATGGCGGACGGAACTAATGAAACATCTGTACGGCACCGACCGAAACTAATTTCCTGTTTGCTTCATGCCGACTCTCTTTAATCTCCGACGTTCGATCGCGAAATGGGCCGTGTTCAGAATTTTTCCATCGTCCGACTCTACCCTGACCAGTCCAGTCCATTCCGGCCCGGTCTAGTTCGATTTGAAAATGTCAAAGATAATGGCGTTTTAACTAGACGGTAATCAAGTAGTTTTGCCGCGTCGCGTCGCGTCGCGTCGACGGGAAAAAAAGAGTTTTTGAATCCCGACGAGGAAAGCAATAACGTAGAATTACCTGGGCAGCGACGGGATCAAGGGTGGGCCAGTGGAATGGCGAGAGGAGTTGACGGTAACGGGAACGAATGTAGCGATAAAACGATCAACGCGACACGGGGAAAGGGGGACAAGTATATAGAGAGAAAATAATTGCCAGATCGTTTTTCATTGTCAGCGTTCGGTTAATGCGAATATTGGGTACAAAGTGAGGTATAATTATAGAGGTGGCCGGGACCGACGGTAACTCGATCATTAGAGCTACATACGTACTGCCAAAATGGCTCCCGAAACGACATACTGCCGTATCAAGAACCAGCTGCGAGACCCGTTAGCGTTTGTAATCAGTTTGCACAACTATTGTAGTTGGTTGATCCGTTCGCGATCGATAGAGGGTGACCTGCGTGTAACGTGTTCTTGTAACGTTCAAGTCTCGTGACCGTTCGATCTTCCAATTAGAATACCTGGTCAATAATGTCTTCCGAAGGCAATCGCGTACCCGGCTACCTACCCCTAGATATTCTTTAACTATTTATCATTATGAAAATATTACAAAAATGGATTTCCAAATTTTTGGACCAGTTACATCACCTTTTTTCAGAATAAAAATTCTACCAGCAAAATTCATTATCGATTCCAGCGCGACTCGAATTCACGAGATCTACAGTGCCCGAAATTTCCATAAAGCCACCACGTTTTTTGGTAATTATAATTGTTCTGTACTTATGATGAGTATGATTTCATTTTAGTCAACTTATTGCTAATTTTGAACCTACGAAATAGAAATTTCGCTGTTTATTTTATATAAAAGTATATATTTACGTTTATTTGTTTAAATGAATATTAGTTTTATTATTTCAAATGGATATACATTTGTATAATATGCCTAAAATGAAATCATACTCAAATTTATCATAAGTACAGAATAATTATAAGATATTACCAAAAAATGTGGTGGCTTTATGGAAATTTCGGGTACTGTATGACACGAACATTATGTTCAATTTTCTTGAAATTCTATTATGGTCGAAATAGCAACGCGACAACTGCCTGATTATTTCCTGAGAACATTAGCAACGTTCATTCACTGGACAAGTTAAAATTAGAGCAATCGTTGTTCCATTTCCAATTCCTAGGGAAAATATCTCGAAAAATAATATAAATGACATGAAAAAATGTTTCAGATAAAAGTTGTATAGTTTCGTGGGGGACATATCAAGCTGTTATTCAGTCGACTTTGAGACGGTCTTGAAAATTCCCATGAAGGTCACCTTGAATTTTTTTAAACTGGAACCCCTATTTTTTAGTGTATGTTATTATTGCTTGCATCGGTGGATTTTCGAAACCTGAACGTAATTTTAGCATAAGCCGTTCCCGGGATATGCACTCTTGAAGTTGATGAGCCACCATTGGTTTTTCGGTTTATTCGAAGTCGGATAAACTTAGGTACGCAATGACGTAAACGGTCGAGAATTTGAACATTTACTAGCTTAAGATGCTTTTCAGAGGATTCTAACGCGATCGGTTCTTTTCAGGGTCACTATGACGTGCAATGTCCGACCGTGCAACCTCCTCGCAGTGTAAATACATACATCCGTACATCAGAGTCGCCAGATTAAGACTCGTGTCCCCACTCTACCTTCCCCTTCTACGACGCTATTCCCCACGCATCCAGCCGCGGCTCGGTCACGTGACGCGTTTCGTCTCTGTCGTGCAATTTGCCCGGTACTGGCAGAGAGAGGGTAGCTTTTTCCCCTCGATTCGTGCTCCCTCCCCTCATCTGACTGTACATACATCGGATAATGCTAATATTTATAATACACCCTCAGCCCGTCAACTTCGAGAGTTCATAACGTTCGGGTACTGTTTCGAAAATGCCTCGATGTCAGCTATAATAATTAGATTTTATGCATTTATGATAAAAACATCTACACACAATTTAAAGCAGTGGTCATATTAAAAAGATTTAAGGACATCAGTGTATTAGTGTCAGTTTAATATGATAATTAAAAGATGAGACAATTTTTTATTTGGCACCTGTGTCTTGCAAACAATACAAACATATTATTATTAGTTTTTTATTGCTTTAAACCATATAAGGCTTATACAGCACATACAATGCAAATCATAAAACCTACGATTATATTACAATATACAAAATAGAAACAGTTTTTCATATTCATATTTTTCGAGATATTTTCCCTGGAAATTTAACAAGGCAAACACTCGTATAACAAGTACGTAAATAGATTCGCATAACGCGATGAGAAACAGCATAATTAAACAACACGTCGCGCACCCCACGTTTCAATTAATTGCACGTTGAAATGTTCATATATAGACATATTTCGATAACATTTTATTTGCAAAAAAATTGACAGCAAAAGTTGCAATTATATTTGCGCAGAGACTTAATAGATTGGAGGGAGGCACGAGCCAACAATGGTTCGTTATCATAACGCGAGGCACTCGTTTGCTCGCAACGTCGCGTCGCGTCGTTTCGTTCGATTAAACGAAACGTTTAGCGACCGCCATAATTGTACGAAACGACGACACTATCGACACAACGAGCGTTGCCGACGATGCACGGCTAAATCCGATTATGAACGTGATCCACGGCCGATCGGGATCTAATGCAAGCCGTGTAAACCCGAGAGAGAGAGAGAGAGAAAGAGGCAAAGGGCACGGAACAGCCGTTTTTTCGCGGGTGTGTGCACTTTAATTGAATCCGTTATCGGTAGAAAAGGGAAAATATTGTTCGCGGAATTCATACAGTTTGGCAGGCCACGCTAATTGGATAGCGCGCGAGGAAATTTATGCGACACAGCTCGTTAATGCCGTTAATTACATCGGAGTGCGCTCGTGCAACCGGTAAACCTATCCTCCATGCCAATTAAATCGCGTCGCGATAAATTCCAACGGCAATAATTCGAAACATTGAAGAATTTGTTTCCTCGAAGCAACCATCGCTCCAATTCTCGATACTCATCGAAACGTTCAGCGATTTTAACGGGGGATTTAGACGGGCAATGTTTTAGGCGATTTAGACCCAAATAGTAGGTATGTTTTTACAGACGTTTCATATAGTCATATAGTTTTTGAGAAAAAAACGTGCCTTCGTTCTATCATTTGATATATGTATGTATCAGGCCTCTGGTGCTCCGAGAGTCGATCACGTAGAATCGGCTACCCCCACTACCGCGCTCCGGTTGCCCGTCCGGACAGGACTCGCGCTGTCCGGCCGAGAGTCGATGACGTAGAATCGGGTACCCCCACTATCGCTTCACTACCAGTGTACCGGTCCCCCCACTACTAGTAAACTCCGCGGGAGTTTGGTGGGGGGGACCCAGGAGTAGGGAGAGTAATGGCTCGCGAGCCGCAGGTTGCCCAGGCCTGTCCTACGTCATCGACTCTCGAAGCATTTTAACCCTTTGCAGTCTGGGAGCTATTTGAACTAGAAAATTAAACATTTCTTCCGACCTAGAATAATTCCATTGTATATAATATTTTTGATGGATATGAATTTGATATCATACCTCATACAATAATTAAATGTTTAGTAATTGATTAGCTACCAACATATTTAATAATACGTACACAATATTGTGAATAATGGTACAACAATTTTTAGTGGTGCTACCACTTGAGTGCTAAATTGAGTCTGGGTTTATTGTTGCACTATTTTTTTTAGCGAAATTATGAGACTTTTAATTTTTTACAATTTTTTGAAAATGGAATAGGGTGTAGCCGGATAATCAAATGTGCCCCCAAACCAAATTGATCAAAGAAAACCCTCTGTGGCAAATTTTAAATCGGTACCACAGCTACAAGGGTAGTTACAGGGAGTACGGTTTTAATGAATTATTTCTTCCGTTCTGCTCAACAAAAAAATTACGAAAAAATTCATGAACATTGTACTACATAGCACACACGACTGTGAATTTTCATACTTTTTTTTACTGAAACTCGTAATTAACAGAAAATACATTTCTCTTTTATACACATCGAATATACGTGTATTTCTAATAATCATTCATGAATTTTCATGTAATTTACTGCTTTAATAAGCGCATTACAAAAATTAGAAAGAGTATTATTAATGTAATTGTAAGCCGAAGCGTAAATGGAAAGTTACGCGAATTTAACGTGGCACAGCTTGTAACTAATGTATAGGTGATTACCCACGAGTGCGAGTAGTAATTTTATTACGCTTAAAAGTAACTTCAATAAGGATATTATTCGAAGGTCGGTCTGTGTCTCAAGGAACTTTACGTATGAATTATTCAACTTTTACAATCGGCTGTGCTATTGCTTTCTTTTTATACGGTCATAAAAAATACGCATAAGTTTCTACCGGTCAATTCCACATTCGAACGACTCGCAATTCCGTAGCATTGACTTTTTATTGCAGAGGGAAATGCCGTTGGGATTATTTAATTTTTACACCGGTTTTTGCAGTTCAAATTGTCCATTCTAACAGAGCAATTGATTAAAGAGTTCAATGGAAATTTCTTAAAGATCTCTGCCGAAATGTTTAATTATGCAACCGTGGATCTTTAATTATATCGGTAACAAAAATTTGACACGATGTTTAATTTGAAGTCTTCATATTTGTAACTTTCGACGCATATTTTCATGTCGTAAATGTAAATCTATAAAACAGTTATTGCACATATTATGGGATGAATTAGTACTGTAAATACGAGTAAAAACGTTAATGAAATTAATTTTCCGAAAATCAGATATCGTTTAACCGGTTTCGATTTTTTGGATCAGCTACATGGGATGACCCCCTTAAATAGTTTTTCCGATCGCGTTATACGGGAGTATACTGTTATTTTGTCGCGGGGTGTAATAAAACATACGTGGTTTTCACATACAGTAAATGCGTGATTCTTGTCCGAGGTCGTGGGCTCGATTCCTGTCCAGTGCCTACCCACTCCACTGCCTTTCGACGCCGCGCCGCTACACAGGGCGACGACGATTGATGTAGGCTCGGGTATATCGGTGTAAACACCACTACATTGACACCATGAATCGAATGTTCAAACTTCTTAATTTTCATTATTTTTTTATGGGACTTTCACTGGCTTGTTTCTGCCATTTTTCTGATTAAAACAAGACCAAACACGATATAGTTTCAATTGTATTTAGTGGTTTAATCAACCGTGAAAGTTTCGGTCGCAAGGAAGGACAGCGCATCGGAAAGAAAGAGACGCCGACAGTCACGCGAACCGTATTTCATTCTGTCCTTCTCTATGTTCGGCTCTCTATTGAAGTCTCGCTCGGCGCGGTCGGCGCGATATCTAGACGCAGTCATAAATCAAAAAGCATTTCTGGGCACGATTCTTTTTTTTTTTTTAAATTATTTATTTATAAAGGTCGCATCAACAACAAGGTCATTAGCGACCACATGGATTTTAACATATGGTTACATATTTAGAACATTATACTTTGAAGTAATAATATGTACATTGTAGGGGGATCAGTTTCGAGAAATAATATACATAATTACAGAGCGTGGTACATATTGGTGGATTTTACAAAAAGTAAGGACTTGGACGATGTTCTTATATATATTGAGGCATTCACTTAAATTGTTACGGATAGCCAAGCGACGTCTTTGGAATGAGAAAAGGGGGCATTGTAAGATGAGATGTTCAACTGACAGCGGAGTAAGGGGACGATTCTTGTCCGGGAAAAACACGGCTGTTTGACAAGAATCAAGCGTTTACCGTAGAAAGAACTGTTACCTTTAACATGCATAGATGCATGTAATGTATTCGGCTACGTCAGCCTTAAGTGATTTGAACATAAGTTAGCTGGTTAGCTTTCCGTCAGGAGTCCTGAAACAACGGGACCTGACTGGCGCGCATTACGTCCTTTACAACAACGGTTTCAATTACGGTCCGAGGGTGAACCAAGTTACGACTTATCGCAGTTAAATTTCTGAAATACCTGGCATCTGCCAGTCAGCGTGGTTCGTGGCCGGGCACGCGGGAAATCCTCGCCTCTCATCTGAATTGCAAATCAGGAGGAACGATTCCGCCCGCGCCGCCGTCCGACTGGATGAAGCTTTTCCCTGGCGCTGTTAGAACTTGGCAGGTGGATGGTTCGCCTTGTAATTAGACGTTAGCGAGCAAGGATCCACGAAGGAAGGTCCCCACCGTCGCGGCCTTACTGGTCGATTCGCAAACAATTTATACAACGAATGGGCGTAATCATTTGTAGCGGCGGTATCTCGGAATTGATAGACCGACGACAAAATTTATCTCTCGCGATATTATAGAGTCATTCCATATGCCGAATCGATCACCTCTTGACGTCATCACCGTCGATTTTGGTCTGAATGAAATATGTTGTAGTGCATCTGAAATTAGGGGAAGTTTAACCCTTAACACTCGAGTGGTGACTCAGAGTCGCCACTAAAACTTGCTCTACCATTATCCACAATATTGTTTAGTTTATTAAATATGGTGCTCTCTAATCAATTACTAAATATTTAAGAATTGTACGAGGTATTATATCAATTTCATATCCATAAAATGAAAAAAAAAATCATATAGAATGGGATTATTCTAGGTCCGAAGAAATGTTTAATTTTCGAGTTAAAATAGCTCCGAGTGCAAAGGATTAAGTCATCATTTTGCCTGTTTAGAATTTGTTTAGAAATTGCAGACATTCGAAGTTTGCAATTTTTGCCCATTCTTGCAAAAGCTGGCTTCACTTCCGAATTTTTATCTCGAGAATTGTTTGTCCGATCGAGTTACATTTTTTTCGTTCTATTCAGAATGGATTGGGGTATTATAAAATAATTTTTTCAACCTCGATAATAATTTCGAAAAATTTTTAAAAATTCTTTTCTCGCGTTTTTATCGATGATGGGCCAGTGTGATTTAAATTTTGAAGATACGACACCTTTCCGAGGTATTTCAAATTTCTATAATCTAGTGTTTTATTTCCGTCAGAACTCAACATGTAAAATTTGCAAAATTCGATTTTTGCGTATGAAAAATCTCGATAAATTGTTTGCACAATTCAGAATATGTCTTTCGACCGTCGCTCGATTTATTTTTCATTTATTTAATGTTAAACGATAATACAAGTCTTGTTGGTTTTCAGTTTCGAGAGCGTTAAAGTTCGAAGACTTTGTGAATGCAACTTTTGTGTCAATTTGTGCGTTCTCTGGCGACTTAAGGTAACTCGATTATTAAAATATCTCGCAGACAGATTTTCGCCGCGATTATATTTCGTAATTGTTCAATTACGCGTTACTCTTGGAGTACCAGCAGGCGAGTCCTCCCCTCCCCCGCTTTTGGAAGAACTCATTATCCCCGCCATTAAGCCGCCAAATGAATTTTCGCTGTTACGGGGTGTTACTCGCGCTCCGACCCGTTGCAGCTCGTTTGCGGCCCCGGTGCAATGTACTAATTAAAGATGCCGGATAAAAGTGGCGAACGCTATTAGATGAAGCCCTATAGTTCAACGGGCTCGCCGTTTTTATGAAACTTTTTATCGGGTCGCTGCTAGTCAATGGTATTTACGTGGAGAACGTCTCTGCAATGGTTTCCCCACGACGAAACTTCTACCAAATGATAGATGATAGAATCAAATGAATTTTTGCATTCTAATTTTAATCTCGCTACTTTATATGTATAACATCAATTTCGGAAGCATCGTATTTTAAAGTAGATGAAACACATTATACAGAATGAATATCTGTGGCTGCGAGCACAAGAAATTTAAGTTTATGCATTAATCGAGCTTTAGGATATAAGATTTACGTATTTACAAAGATAAAAAAGTGACGAAATCAAATTCGATAGTCTCAAAGAAATAATGCAATTTAACACTAACCATGCCTGGTTCTAGATATTTTATTTTACAATTATAGAAATTATAAATATATTTTTATCAGAAATGATTTGGAAGTGTCAAACAGAGTACAGTCTTGAAAAATATGTTCTAATAATGTATTAATATCAGAGTTGGGCAAAATTTTCATCTAAATAAAAATTTCGAATATTGAATAAAAAATTTTTATTCGAAGCCTCCGAATAAAAGATACAAATAAAAGATGAAATAATTAATCGAAGTTCGAATAAAGCCACTTCGTATAAAGAAAATTTTTTTTATTCGTTGGATAAATTCTCGTCGAATAAAGATACTTTTTATATTCAAACCATCGAATAATGAATCAAAATTTTTTTACGTTTTATTCGCTATTCGAAATTTTTGCTCAACTCTGACTAATATGCGAAGTGATTCATCGATTAATGCATCGAAGTGATCGATACACTCTATAACTTTGTAACACTACAGTAGTGATGGGCACTACATATCGACTATTTACTATTTAGTAGCGATATACTATCGACTATTTAGTTGATAGTTTTCGGTCGACTGAATTGCTTTACTAATGTAGGTAGCTTAAACCATATATATGGTATAACTAAGTTTATAAGTATACATATATGGTCTAAGGAAAATAGTAACCCCCACCACTGCAGAATTCAGTAAAACAGTCGACTGAAAATGGTAACCCCCACCACTGTAAAATTCAGTCGATAGTTCAGTAAAACTAGTCGACTGAAAATAGTAACACCTACTATCGACTTAGTCGATAGTTGTTAGTCGATAGTGCCTATCACTACACTACAGGACTAATCGAAAAATACATCTCGGAATGTAAAATAAAAAGTGAAAATCTTTGCTCACTTTTGTAACCTCTGCAATAAATCGATGGAACGTGTGAATAATTAAAGAATATCTACGTACTATGTTCAACTTGTTAAAATTATTAATGAAACGTGTATTCGGCTCCTGTCTCTGCAATTTTTATTTTCCACAAATATCTGCAGTCTAGTAACAGCTATGTTGTAATCCAGGGGAATGTCCGTTGCTATTTTCACTGTAGCGTGCGTACGGATAATTTATTGCATTCATTTATCCTACATAAATACTTTGATACATTTGAACACGTCTGCCAGTTCTGGTACCGCGTTCGGTTACAGTCGTTACAGAACGATCGAGAAAATGAAAGTATACAAAAAAAGTATGGATCGGGTGATCGATCGTGTTGACGGTATCAACGGAGCCGGAATCAATTACATACTGATCGCGCTGGCACGTCTTGATTTAAAGAAACTATGGCGTGCCGATTGCCGAGTCGGACTCGCGTTTCATAACGCATGGTTTTCTCTGAGCTCGACTATGCTACTTCCGGCTAAGCAGTTGACACGAACAGACGTTTGCAATTCGAGCGCAAAGGTGTCTGGGTTATGCTCGTGGTTCCTTCTTGCTTTTACAATTCCATAATTTGCTTCGATCGGCGGGATTCGTTGAAATAAAAATATTTTATCGGGAAATACGAAAAAATTTATTATTTATTTATTATTGCTCCAAACCGAATGGTTTATATAGCAAAAATATTTATGTCAGGATGTTATTTCATTATACGGGGCTATCGAGTTCAATTCAGAAACGTCACCGGATGAAAAAAAACACTCGAAATTCCAGGAAAATGTCAATAATTTCGCTAGTTTGTATGAGATTGTTGCATACGATGTTTTAGCATGCTTATGTTACGAACAGTTCAGATTAAAAAATGCTATTACAGGTTTATTATACAGGGTGTCCCAAAAGTGTGGTACTTCCTTGAAAAATTCCTCAGGTTATTTCAAGTAACTTTTTCCTTTACGAAAATGTTCACCGAGGCTTTGTCGAGGAGTTGTAAACGAAAAACACGGACCAATCAGAGCGCGGCAGCAGTAGCTGAGCGTGGCGCTTGCATTGGCTAAACCAGAATTCGTCTGCTGCAGCCACGCTCCGATTGGTCCGTGTTTTTCGTTAATAACTCCTCAACGAAGCCACGGAGAGGATTTTCGTAAAGGAAAAAGTTAATTCAAATGATCCGAGGAATCACCCTTTTTCAAGGCAGTACCACATTTTTGGACCACCCTGTATACCATTTTAAGATACGAAGCTGAAATTTTAAGTCCTACCTACAGTTTTTATTTAGATATATCTAACTTCACATTTAAATAAAGTTTATTCCAATATGAATTAATAAAAATAATTAAGAATAAAAATCATGTGTAAAGAATGTCTCGGTAACTATTAGATTTTCGATCCATATACCCTGATAATTTTTTATTCGGAGTTTAATTCTCTCTACAACCACAAGATTAAAATTCATCCTTTACAATAAACAAACTCGAGGTGACTTCCTCAAGTTTATTCCAATATGAATTAATAAAAATAATTAAGAATAAAAATCATGTATAAAGAATGTCTCGGTAACTATTAGATTTTCGATCCATATACCCTGATAATTTTTTATTCGGAGTTTAATACTCTCTACAACCACAAGATTAAAATTCATCCTTTACAATAAACAAACTCGAGGCGACTTTTATGTCTCGATGAAAGAAAAAAACTAATTATTAAACGATACGCTATCGTTGAAACAACTTCCATGTAATTACGAAATAGTTAACAAATAATTTAGGTGGCCCCATTCGCTTAACACATGCTATATGACAGACCCTGGCAAACTCGCGAGGAGTAGAAGATTGTTAATCCGGCAAGAGTCGAGCAATGTTTTGTCGGGATCGGCGGCATTAAATGCGGTCGTTTCGAGTTAAATCGCTGGTCGATGGCGGGCATGGTTTCGCGCTAAGCGGTATCCGTGGTCTTCGGGTGAAGTTTTTGCGCGTAAAGGCTGCGTCGACGAATCGGGATGCAGGATCGCGGAGACCCAGGAAGGAAACTTGCGGAAAACGAGCTCGTAAAACGTTGCGTGGCAGCTGAGAGCGTAAGCGTCGTAAATTATTGCACAATGCTGCGTTCAAGGGAACTTAAGGGGAGGAAGAGACACGCTCGGGACCGATCCGTCTGGAAATTTACCGGCTGCTGGACCGACGACGCGACGGCTGGCAGAGAGGCGTATAAATAAATATTCTGTCACGATCGGTCGGAATGCACTCGGTTGGAAAACTCTCCGCGAAAGAAAACTGGTTCGGAAAAATAGGTGACCGCAACGATCGTGTTCCGGGCGTTGTTTCGTAAAAGGGCTAGCAATACGTCGATATTGTTCAGGACAAAAATTCTCCGACAAACGTTGCGTAACGATCACGCTTTGCGGAATCTCCACGTGCAGTTCTTTATGCAATTCCACGTGCAATCTGTATTGTAGGCGATAGCACTCGGAAATCAATCGTTCGCTTTCTTTTTACAGTTTTGTTTCGATTTAAGAAAATCGCTATCCCCTCTTCTTCTTTTGAAGTTGTTCGCTTGAATCCGCTTAGCAGAGCGGGAAAAAGTTACCAGTACTCTGCCAGTACCGGACACATTGGACCATTTAACATTAAGGGACCAGATATCTTAATTTGATATTGATGAAGTTTTAATTAATTTTTATTTACACTCGACACGATGGCTGAGTTGTCGCCTTCCCTTGCCTCGTCTCGCTTCTACCCTCCGAAATCAATCGTTCGCTATCTTTTTACAGTTTGTTTCGATTTAAGAAAATCGCTATCCCCTCTTCTTCTTTTGAAGTTGTTCGCTCGAATCCACTTAGTAGAGGGGGGAAAGGTTACCCTCTGCCAGGACCGGACACATTGGACCGTTTAACATTTAGCGACCAGATATCTTAATTTGCCATTGACGAAATTTTAATTAATTTTTGAAACCTAACGGTTTTCGGACACTCGGTGATCTTCAATCAGGAGCTACTCGGCACGATGGCTGAGTTGTTGCCTTCCCTTGCCTCGTCTCGCTTCTACCCTCCGAAATCAATCGTTCGGTTTCTTTTTATAATTTTCTTCGATTTAAGAAAATCGCTATCCCCTTTTCTTCTTTTGAAGTTGTTCGTTCGAATCCGCTTGGCAGAGTCGCCAGATGACGGGAGGGAAGGGGGAAAAGTTTCCCTCTGCCAGTACCGGACACATTGGACCGTTTAACATTTAGGGCCAGATATCTTAATTTGCTGTTGACGAAATTTTAATTAAATTTTGAATTTTGTAACGTAACGGTTTTCGGACACTCTGTCACCATGGATCAGGAGCCACTCGGCATGGTGACCGAGTTGTTGCCTTCCCTTGCCTCGTCTCTCTCCTACCCTTGCCACATAAGGGCTGGAGAAAGGGCACCTGGCTTGAGGCAAAATCAAGCCTTAACGAACATTTCAGAATATTATCAGATTCTCAAGAGAGAACATTGGGCTCTCCAGCTGCACACAGGTTTCTCGAACACAGAGAATGTTCCACCGAGAGAACAGAGAACAACGGGTTCTTTCACGAATGAAACGCCGAGTTCCTTGATAAGCACGAGGTCTGCGTCACGACGAAATTCTCATACAGCCTTGACAATTTATTAAAGTACAATTTTCACAAAATTATATCGGGTGTTACAGTGGGTGTAAAAATTATTCGTACACCTTTTAAAAACGAATAACTTTTTCAAAATTCGACCCAACAGCTTGAGTCTTTTTGAGACGTTAGAATTATTAGTTTACTAGCTAATGTGTAAATAATTTTTTTGTTTATTGTTATTGGTCGTAATTGCGAAGGAAAAAGTAAAGATCACGATTTTTAAATTTTTTATCTGTGCCTGTAGTGAAAATTTATAAAGTGCATTTGGTAGGTATAAGTAAGTTATACACATGTACAAAGTTTGTAAACGACACATGTAAATGATTGAAAATAGTAAAAATTGTAAGAATCCGCGATTTAAATGATTCGCAAACCCCAAATTCAAAGATTTTTACATGTTACAATGCCCATAGCTTTTTTATGCGTTAACCGATTTCAATGAAACTTTGTGCATGTCTATAACTTACTTATATTTACAAAATACATGTTGGCCTTTTTCATTACAGATACAGATAAAAACTTAAAAAATCGTGACCTTTACTTTTTCCTTCGCAATTGCGACTATGTAATAACAATTAAAAAAAAAAGTTAATTACACTTTGGCTAGTAAACTAATCCTTCTATCGTCCCAAAAAAAAAACTCAAGCTGTTGGGTCGAATTTTGAAAAAGTTATTCTTTTTTAAAAGGTGTACGAATACTTTTTACACCCACTGTATGTCTTTTGAATATCGAATCCAAACTAGGATCACCTAAATGTTGAAAGCTCCCAAGTACATACCTGTAAAATGTTGGTAAATTCTTTAGTAAAAAATCGTCGTATCACTTTTGAGAAAATGAATTTAGTCGTATCACTTTTGAGAAAATGAAGCAGTTTAAAACGAGTACTGGTGGGGTTACCTAGACGATGTTAGCCACAGACGAATGTCCGCGTCAGCTAATTGTCCTGCTGGTGTATCGGTAGCTCGGTGTTATCCGTTTGATCCTGAAACCGCTCGCGGCGTAAATAGCGACTGGTTGCAGTGTCCACGAATCGATATCGTAAAATCCGCTGGATTTTCGATCGCGTCGAATTATACGGGGTCGCGGCGGGACCGCAGTTGCTGCAACGCTATCCGAGAACGGACACACGGATTCACAGATGTATCGGATGTACCGTAGAGTCGCACAGTATGTATTCTTGAAATATTATATTTGCGTTTCCTTGTTCGTATAAATTCACGGAATCCTCTTATCCAACACCGAAGCCATTAGTCTGGTATCGCGGTTCGTGTAATCACAGCGAAGTGGTCGAGAGGATGATACAGGAAATGAGATTGTTTCTCATTGTTCTCTGTTTTATTCAATAATTGTAACAAATGATAACGAGAACAATGAATAAGTGTAAACTAAGTCGAATGGGGAACGCAGAACCGAGAGCTTTCAAATAATTCATATATGTACAGGGTGTTTCAAAATTATATGTTGCGATCGCTATAGTTTGATTCTGCAATTCTGAATAGGTGGAGGATCTCAAAGGATAAAAGTTTTAAATTTGAAATGATAGTAAAAATTTTTATAATTTTTTTTTAATCTTAGGACCGCAAAATTGACCTTGACCCTTTTTTCAAGGTCAAAATTGTTTTTCATTGCATCCTATAGTACTCATCGCGAATAACTATAGGTCTCGAGTCAACCGTTCTCTTAAAAAAAAAAAACAATTTTACAGTTTCGTAAACTATTTTATTTCATATGTCTACAGGGTGTCCCAAAATGACTGAATTTTCATTGGAAATAAATAGGGTATGAAACATTACCAAGCTGGACTTATACTTACTTATATTTTTATACCTATTATACAGGATGGTCCATTTATTGTGAGACAGTCAATTATCACGGAAACCAGCAGGAATATGAAAAAATGTTTTATGTAAACTATTCTTCATATGAAGGGGCACATTTAATGGCGCTATGCATATTTTTCCATAATGGCCCTTTAAGGGTCAGATGAAAGGCAACTTCATTTTTTCAAATAGAAACCCATATTTTTTATTTCATATTCTTATTCTACATCGAAAAATAATAATATTTTATATAAAACATTTTTTCATATTCCTGCTGGTTTCCGTAATAATTGACTGTCTCAAGATAAATGGACCACCCTGTATTTATACTTACGTATAAGTTCGGGTAGAATTAGTGTTCTCCGTCACTGTAAGCAATTGAGACTTCGAATAACCAGCTATAATACCGAGGTCAATGTCTATGATCTCCAGATGTTTGATGCGATCATACATACTATTTCAGTAGGGTTTTAGAGCCACCGATTCTCGTACAAAAGTTCTAAAGAAAGAAGTGCCAACTTGACTCTTTCAGCAAAGATGAACTTTTTTCTTGGTCACATTTTCGGCGAGTCGATATACACACAGAATTTTTATTGACTATAATTTTAATAAAATTTATTTCATAGAAAAATTCGTACAAGCAGTGGATAGATTTATAAATATATTATTTAATATAACAACGAATACAGATGATGTTCACTCTTTGACATGTAAATAACGACTGGCAAATCTTTTAAACAAAAAACGTAATTCACTTTATACATTTTGTCTCTCACTCATTATGTTTCTTTCTCATTCTCACACAAAATTTAATAGGGTAGTATTGAATTTTGTAGACAATATAGTCACGAATGACGCAAAAATCAAAATTAGTGTTACGTGGAAGAGCTCCGCAAATTCAGTAAATTATCAATTTTATTGTTAAATATACGTTTCGCTAGCACATTTCTATGCATTCACACTTATCGGATTAAGTGTTAGTAATCACCGCGCTGCGGCCTTGTCGATAAGATATTCAAGCATGTTGCGAACAGATGTTCTTTAAGCCGAACCGCAGTTTTGCTTTGGTCTGATCAGCGTAACATCGATCTCGCAATTTACTGCCGATTTAGCAGACTGGTGTAAACATTCGACAAAACAACCGCAATACCGGAATTCGGGCTCTGGCATTGGACGAGGTTGCGGGTAAATAGGATAATAGACAATTGCTAGTGCGTGTTAACACTCTCGTTACGTTGTTTTAATTAACAATGACGCGACTCGCGGAGAAATTGAGAAGCTTTCCAACAACCGTTGTACCAAATTTTATTTGTATGTCATATTTGTAAGAATCGATTGTTATTTAATTTACTATTGACTGAAATTGTATATTACAAGAAATTAATTAATCAATTAACATTGTAGTACTACGGTAAGAATTTGGTGTACAGTGTTATTTCGATGTTTATTCGCAACAAGAAAATCTCCATCCCCTCTTCTTCTTTCAATATTTTATTTTTCTTAAAGATTTTGATACGCTATACAAAATCGGCAATATAGTCATTATTGAAATTGGAAATAGTTATTTTCGACTGAAATAGCAACCCAGCGGTTGTTACGACGCATTAAATTATTTTGAAAATAGTACATATATTTTGACAACAATAATCTTTTTCACGAGTTGTTGATTACGAATCGAAATTATCCTTCGTTTTAAAAAAGAAGAAGAATTAGAACGTTCATTGGAATTTGTTATTCTGTTATGAAAGTTTCGGAATTGTGGAAAGAAACCGCAATGTTCGTTTCGAGTCGCAGGATGAAGCTCCTTTTAATAGTTCAGTGATTCTAAAGCGAGGATTGTTCACTGGCTCGGTTATTTTCGACCGATTTACTTTTTCCGCTTAAAGAATCTTTGTGTCGAGGATCAAGAACCGTCGACGCTGGCCCGAGGGATCAATTGAACGACGTTGTTTCTTCTTGGAAAAGCGCGCATTGATTTGCTATGCCGTCTCGATCAAGTATGATCAATTTCATCAAGGAAAATTGACAAAATCCCTTGATCGGATTTGTTATCGGAAGATTGTGAATCTCTAATTAATTGCTACTGTTCGAGGACAGATTTCTTAAAGTCGATATCAAATAAAAACTCATTTCTTCCATAAAGATTGTTACATACGCTGGGCACAGACTTCGATACTTCTGAAATAACATTATGTGAAATATTATTTCAAACGTCATGTTATTTTATTTTATAATTACTTCCATGTCTGTGGTCGCTACTGTGAAATAACATTACTCGAAATATTATCTCAAATGACATGTTATTTTACTTTAGAATTATTTCAAATAATTATTTCAGCTTCAAAATTCTATCGGCTAAGTGGATTATCAGGTTTGAGTATTATTTCGTTTGACAAGCTTGAAATAAAGAAATATCGACATAAAATATACCATTTGAAATTGCTATTATTTCAAATAAATCAATATTATTTTTATTTTTAAATAGCAGTGTTGAATATAAAGGTGCGAAACAAATGGTTTCAAATAAAATTTACCTAGATCTGGTAAAACTGTTTTTCTGAAAACTGCATTCTGAAATCGGACATTTAAACCATCGTACCTGCCACGATCTGTTATCAAAAAGTCATTTGAAAAATCCTCTACAAAATTTTTTATATATATCCATAGAAATCCAAAATGTCCGCCCAAGGAATAAAAAGTTTCCTAAAAATCAAGTATACATACTGATGTTCCAGAGACGTGTGAATACATATATGTATGTATAGATCCGAAAAGTAGGGTCACAGATAGAAACGATCTTATTAAACTCTACATTCCCTTCCACCCATTTTTCGCATCGTCAATCTAAGAAAGGGAGCTATTCGACTTTTCCCAATCGTCTTCCATGTGATCTATAAAATTTCCATAAAACAATTTGATTGCTGTAGTTTTTTTGATAGTCACCGTCCAATCTCTAAAATATCAGCATAAATCGAAAACGGTGTATAGTACCGTGACCATATCAGAATATTCGGGCTCCAACTCCTTCCGTCTCCGAAAATTGCGACCGTGTGCAAGCTCGATAAGTTTGACCCGTATCTCGATAGGATATTCACGAGGCACACGAACCGTCCGTCAGTATCTTTGATTCCCAGAGGTCGGCGAGACGCGGCGCGAAGAATTTTAATTTACGACACAGGTACGATAACCGACCGGTTCCACTCGAGTAACATACAGCTACTCCCATTAATATTCGGACGTTCTTAAATAAAGGATAACTTTTTTGATATTGCACCATACGATTTGAACTTTTTTGACAAGTTAGAGTGAAAAGAAATTTTTTGAAAAATTGCAATTGGTCGGAATTGTAGAGAAAATACTAAAAGTTGCATTTTAGAACTTTTTTATGTGGGGTCTATATTGAAAATTTAAGAAATTTGTTTTGCAGATCTGTGTCAATTATATGCATTGTAAGAGTTTCATCGAAATCGGTTGATGTGGGAAAAAACGACAGGCATTGAAAGATATATGAATCCTTAGATTTGAAAATCGTGAAAAATTGCAATTTCTACCATCTATAAACGTTTGTAGCTCATTGCAGTTGACCGATTTTAATGAAATTTTCAGAATATGTTTAATTGAGACAGATCAACGAATCGTGTTTTCTAAATTTTTAATATGAGCATTATAAAAAAGTTGTAAAACATAACTTTTAGTATTTTCTCTGCAACTCCGACCAATTGCTATTTTTTCAAAAATTCTTTTCATGCTACGTAACAAAAACGATCGTTCTAACTTCTGAAAAAAATCCAAGTTGTATGGTCGAATATTAAAAAAGTTATCGTATTTTCAAAAGTGTCCGAATATTAGTGGGAGTTACTGTACGTATTAAGTATACAGGGTGTCCCAAAATTCTTTCAATTCCCTGAAATGGACGGTTCTTGAGGTCATTCGAAGCAAAATTTTCCTTTTCCAAAATGTCCGCCGCGGCTTCGTTTAGGAGTTATTAACGAAAAACACAGACCAATCAGAGCGCGACCTAGACGCGTGTTGACAAAGATGGTCCGACGCGCCAGCAGTCGTCTGGGTCTGTAAGTCCTTGATACGAGGACTTTCGTCATCGCAGATACGCGGAAAGCGTCCGTGTTGTTCCACAGATCGTGACGTATCAGGCATAAAAACACTAGTGTAAACAGTACAGTAATTTTCGATATACCGCGATGGGTCGGGACCTTAGACCATATATACTAATAGACCCGGCATAGGTATAGTATGTGTATAGGAAAACTGAGAATTCAGTGTCCGAAAGATGATGGGACACTGTGACGTCACAACATAAGTCTTAAGATAATATTTTTCCATGTACTGTGTACATGGCGCACCCGCTGACCCCCCTTTCCCCGTGTAAGCCAAGCGTGGGCACTGTCGATGAGCATAGCTTGTACATCTTTTGAAAATGTGACGTCACAGTGTCATTCAGCTGATTTCATCTTTCAGCCACGGAAAATTATCTACACCATGTCTATAGGTATATATGGTTTAAGGTCGGGACGGCATTCGTCGTATTTCGGCTCTGTTAGCGTGCCGGACCATATTTGCCAACACGCGTGTAGGTCGCGCTCTGATTGGTCCGTGTTTTTCGTTAATAACTCCTGAACAAAGCCGCGGCGAACATTTTGGAAAAGGAAAATGTCGCTTCGTATGACCTCAGGAACCGCTCATTTCAGGGAGTTGAAGGAATTTTGTAAATTTCTGTAAATCGTGGAAAATCGCCGGTGTATCGATCGCCGGGCGTAGGTCGAGCGCACATAACTTTGAGTCGCAAGATCAACGCAGAGGAAAAAGGGGTGCCGACTCGCACCGAGTGCTTGCTCACGGAGGGAAAGTCATTAAAAGAGGGTTCGTTCTAAAAATAACGTCTGTCTCAAAGGACTCGCAGCATGCTTTGAGGCAGTAATCAACGTGTTTGAATATTTGACTCGAAAATACTGTTAAGATGGAAGCAGGGGAACGTCTCGACCGCGAGCCCGCCGCCGCCCGAAACGCGCGAGATCCTACCGGCGAAGTATAAATACGTGTGGCTTAATAACCATCCGTAATTAAACGGCCACCGTGGCTCATTACCCGAAGGACCTTGACATCGGAGGCATTAATGAGCCGCGTGGCACGCATTTCGCCTGCTTGTCGAGGAGCTCCTTCCGAAAAAAATACCGAAGTTTGATAGAACTCCAGTGGATCCAACAAGTATTTCACCACTAAATACCCCGATTCTCGAAAAAATTGCCTAAGTTACCTTGTCCCGATTACTGTACCATTAAGCTTAATTCGTGAATTAATGAATCGATTTTAATTGCATCTGTTCGAAATTTATATTGATTCTTAAGCTCCTTCTTTTTAGTGGAATATTTTTTTCAAGTTGAATATATTGATATTTAAAATATTTTTATTTTCTTCTTATCTTCTTCTATTTCTATTTCATCTTCTTTTGAAGGGTTTTTAAACTGGGTATGCTCCCAGTTAACGTGCTTCCTCAAAAATGGTTATTCTCTTTAAACAAATGTCTTTTTACAATTGTTTTGTTATAAAACTATACATATGCAAACGTGAATAAATACACTGTTTGAAAATGAAAATAGGTTTGACAGAAACAGGCGAATAATAGGCCACACTAATAATCTCTTAATAAGCTTTAAAATCTCGCGGCATTACTGGGTCACATATTATACATATTATACATTATTATATGAAAGCACATTAATAGGGTTTACTAATAGGTATACGAGTATCCTATATTCGAACTTAAACTATATTTAACCGCCCCCTTCTACGACACTAGTCCCCACGCTTCCGTCATGGTCCGGTCACGTGACTAATCAGGTACTGGCAGAGAAGGGGAAACTTTTTCCCCTCAATTATAGTCAATTCTCTGCTCTGTGCCAGTGTCGTCAGACTGGAGAAATTGAGGGGAATATAGTTACCCCTCTCTGTCGTTAAATACAGAGACGAAACTCGTCACGTGACCGGTTTGTGACGGAAGCGTGGGGATCCCCGCCTACGGGGAATGGAGAAATGGGGTCGTAGAAGGGGTATAGTGAGAGACGAGTCTTAATCTAGCGACGCTACCCTGCGCCACCTCAAGGGCCATTGAGAGCGGTACGGCCAGGCTGACTTTCCCAAGGAAGTCAGCTGATACATCTCCCAGGCATGAAACAATAAATTCATCAGACGCTAGGACTCTCGAAAATGGCATCGTCCAAAATCGACCGCAGCGCAGACCCAGACTGAAATACGAGTCTGCCAAGTAAGCACATCTCGACATGCTCTATTTCGTGATGTTTCGTGATATTTCGTGTTCTCTCCGTCTTTGTCTTCTGTAGATTTTGGTTGTGTTAGATTTGTCATTGATTCGGCTTTATCGCAATTGTATGAATTTGTGTGGTAGTGCGTGTTCTGGTTGGTGTGTAGGTGTGTCTGAGGTCGTAACTGTTGATGGAAGTTTATCTTATTGTCTCGCATTGTCAATTCCCTGATTTATGAATGAGAGGTCCTCGGTAGGTGTGTCGAACGTGATGTCCGTATGTTTAGTGCTCGTAAACGGTTCGGCCAGTCGTGCCAGCCGATCATCTGTTGCGGTCTTGCAAGGTTCCCTGCCAAGGTACCCTTGAACCAAGGTGAATGATCGATGAATCATTTGGTAGGGAATTAAGAAAAAATATGCTCGACTGAGAAGGTAGGATCAAATAGAAATAGCAATTTTAGCCTGTTTTCTCTATTTGGTGGAGTGCAAACATTTTGAATAAAAAATCTGATGTAAGTCAAATATGTAGATTCACGGTTTTGTTTCTGATTTTGAATCAGAGCTTCTGATTGTGAAAAGTGAAAAAGTACAGCTTACATATTGAAATTTAAGAATGTCGTTTGTGACGTTGTAAACGAGATAAGACCGGATTTTTTCACATCTATTTCCGCAAAAAGCTGACGTAAAGTTAAAGTTTTTACGTCCTATTTTCCTATCCTGTACGAAAGTCAACGCAGACTTGGATAAGTGTGGGACGTATCTTTCGAATTGATTGTACAGTAATGACGCGATCTAAGTAAGCGCAACTGAGGGGCAGTGTCGCCAGGTCGAGAAAATCGAGGGGAGTACAGGTACCCCCTCTCTGATGGCCAGTCGTTATATGTGACACGTTGCACTTGCGCGACGGGGATTGAGTGGGATGTGGTGCTGGAATGGGATAGTGGAAGGGGAAAAGTAGGGGAGTAAATGAGTCCAAATTCGGACTCATCTGGCGACACTGCTGAGGGGTCCGATCTAAGCGCGTTCGCCTACCTATTCCATTGGGGGGCATACCCCGCGAGGGGCCCAGGAACTCGAGCTGCTTGTGTCGCCGAGCAGTGTAAACATGCGGCGTAATCCGATACCGGGTCGGGTATATCTGTGTGAACCACTACTAATCCAATTATAAAACTTCTTTATTTTTCATCATTTCTTTATGGGACTTTCACCAACTTATTTCTGGTATTTTTCTGATTAAAATGACACTAAACATTATATAATCTTTCAACTGTATTTAATGGTTTAATTGACGGTATGGAGTAACTTTAGGACGTAGAAGAGGATAGCGAGTGGAGCAAATTGTATCTTGTTTGGTGTCAATTTAATCAGAAAAATGTCACAAATATATTGGTGAAATTTCATTAAAAATAAGTAAAAGATAAAGAAGTATCATTATTCCACTAGTATTGTCTCACCGATACGCTCGCTGTTGTTGCGCCTTCGGCCGCGTGGTTCGTGTTTACAAGCTGTCCTTTTCTACGTTCTGTGTACTTTCGGCGCGGTCGACGCAGTCATAACAAAATAGTGTCCGGTCCGGACACGTTCTAAGCGTACGCACAGAACCGAGAAAAGGCTTAAATCGTGCCATTACTGTAGAATGTCATATTGACCTCTTCAATTTTGAAAATTAAATGTTCATTAACCCCTTGTCCCACAATAACGTGTCAGACTCGTGATGAAGTTTCTGAACAGCGTTTAATAAGTATGTATGTTATTAATTTCCTTTGAAGCATGCATACGTACACAATAGATATAAAGTTTCTCTTTTATTTTTTAGTAAATTACGAACTACAAAAAAGTTCTAATCACTGAAACCGTAAAATAAATCGTAGGGAAAGGGGTTAAGGGCTGAAATAGAAAAGTTTTGAAAACTGCCTTTTTCATTTTCTCATGTGACTTCTACCAATTGCAATTTTTTCAAAATCTTTTTTGCACGTCATTTAGTAAAGCATTACTAACAATTGCTAAATAAAAATCAGATGATTTGGACCGATTTGAAAGAAGCGATACTGTTTTAAAGAGCATTCGTCGGCCATTTTAGATGTTGGACCGTCCTATTAGAAGGCGAAGCATCTCCTCGCGGCTTTAAGTTTTCCTCGAAGGAGGCGAATCTGCTCGAAATCACAGCTACCTGTTACGATCATGCCGCACGTACGCCCTTAGTTCGATTACAGGTTCCGGCGCGGCGCGCGTGATGCACAAGCCGATGAAGGGTCTCGTATTGTTGCCAACAACATAGGCACATACCGTGTATGTATGTATATTAGGGTGGACCTTAGCTATACTTGGTGAAATTTTTTTTTTTTGCGAGATTTTTTTCACGCCTCCCCCCCCAAAATTGTGCTATTGGGTATGAAAATAATTCCTGCAAAAGTTGAAGTTGATCGGATAAGGGGAAGGCGTGCTTGATTAACGTTGAATTTGCGAAAAACATGAAATTTTGTAGGAATGGGAATATTTGAAGGAAAGACTTTTTATGTATTATGACTAAATGTTCTTCTTGTGTGAAAATATTGATTATAATAGTACCAAAATGTAATATTTTCAATATAACAATTAACTAATTATCATAGTTTTATAAATATTTATGCTAAATTTTATGTATTTTATTGAAAGGTACCAATTCTTTTACTTGTATTCTTATACTAATTTAAAAAGTAGAGAAATTAACGTTCGACATAAATATGTTATATTTAATCAGAGCATAATATTTTTAACCGGATGTGCTTCGCGAAAACGGACTTGTTAACGGGAAGGTGGCGGACAGAAATTAGCTAATTAATGTGAAATAATCTTAATTCGTACAAAGTACATAATGGAAATGGGTGTTCTACATATATAAATAACACACTCAATGTTCAAAATATACTTTAACTTTATTAAACACGTGGAAGAAGAAACACGTAAAAGACCTCTGTAGCGTAAGACGACCAGAACTGAACTGACTCTCTAAAAAGGAGAAAGTCGGGGGAGAAAAACCCACCCCTTACTGGGTCTACTTCGAGGAAAGCTAAGACCTCGAAGTGCCCATAGATTTATTGCAGGCCCTCTTGGAAAGGGACTGCTGACCTTCGGTTCCTGACCTGGGAACTGTTACAATAGACAATGAAGACATTGTCAATGTCCTTCGACACTCAGTTTATTTTTGCAGCCAGATATTCCAACAGTACAGTTGTACTTGAGTGCATGGAAGGAATTATAATATTTTTGGAGGTTTAAAATATTTAACTTGAATTTTCAGTATACTCATTTGGATATATCACTTTTTCGTGACGTGGAACAATATTGGAGGGGGGCGTGCCCAAAATTTTTTGGTCGAAAAATAAGGTCCACCCTAATGTGCATACTATGCTGCCCTCTTGGAATAGCGCGTATTCCGTCTTCAACGTCGCGTCGCTCGAAACGTAAACGACTTTTCCGCGTTCCCGGCGGACTCGAAATTATTGAAATCTCAAATGCACCGGGTCCCAAGTGAATACATGGATCCGTTTCAATTTTCAGGCGCAATTGCGCATCTGTCAGCCGCGACGACGACGACGACGCCGCCGAACCGAGAAACGGCTACGAGAATATTATTTTAAATACGGTAATTTCGCCGGAATATCCCCGGGCTGTTCACGGTTTTCCCTGAACGGCGAGAAACACGTTGCTCGGCAACAGGTATTTAAATTAACTGCCACTTTTCTCGAATTCTGCCGGGACGAACGAGGTCACCGCGAGCGAGAAGATCAACGGCACGAAGGGAGCTTAGGGTAGGCTATGGTAGACGATGACACACTGGTTTCTTTGAGACTCCCCCCACTCCTCTCTCTTTCTCTTTGGTCGATACGTACGTGATTGGCTTTACAAAGAACCCAGACCTGGCAAACATCTCTCCCCCCCCCCCCGCCTCTCTCTCTCTCTCTCTCTCTCTCTCTCTCTCTCTCTCTCTCTCTCTCTCTCTCTCCCTCTCTCTCTCTCTCTCTCTCTCTCTCTCTCTCTCTCTGTCTGTCTGTTTCTCTCAGTCTTTCCCTCTGTCCCCGATTGGTCATGTTGTTTTGTCCGCGTCCCATTAGGAAGATTCAAGACTCAATGCTGCTCCAACGGGAAACTATATTTACAAGAAGTACATACATGTTTCGGGAGCAGCCACCGTCAACCCTCCGAATAGACGTTCAGATTGGGTATTGTGCGAGGTCTGGCCCAGCCACTCGAAAACACGTCCGTCCTTTACGAGCAGATTTCGCGTGTCGACTACCCTGAATTATATGTATGACTGCAATCTTGTGATTCTTCAGGTGGATCAGAGTTCGCTGTACGTTTCGCAGTGGGGCAAATGTCTGTTCCGGGTGGGAAAAAATCAGAGATCTTTTTACGGTGTTTATAGTATACACGTAGAAATATAATTTTTAAACTTGAAACTTCGTTTTACCGTGATATCAAAATGAGAAATTAGACTGCATATGTTATACGTATATGTTAACTATAACATTTATGATAAAATTTATGCTATACGATAAAGTATAAATACAATTATTATATAATAATGAAGTGACTCCTATGAATGATCGAACTCACTTTAAAGCAGAATTACTTTTTTAGAAATGGACGAAATGACTTCAGCTTTTCTGTAAAGCTAGGAGGATTAGTTTATGTATATTTTATGAGCATTTAAAAAAAATTGTATTTGGTGGAATCGCGCTAAAAAATAGTGAAAATTGATTTTTACTACTTTTTTTATCTGGGCCTGTATCGAAAAATTTAAAAATTTGTATTATAGACTCATATATGCATGCTAGAAATTTCTATATTGGTTAATTGATTTATGAGTTATAAACGATTGAAAGTGAGGAAAATTCCAGTTTTTCACGATTCTTGGAATTATAAATGTAATTTTCATCACTTTTAATTGGATTATTGCACTTCCTTTTACAAATGCCACAGGGTATGAACTTCCAATTCTGATAATTTGAAGAAGTAAAAATCCACGCCGTTTTAAACGTGACAATGCGAGAGTTGAACTTCACTTCATGGGACCAAGAATTTTAAAATTTTTTAAAGTAATCCTGTAGATTTTGATGAGAAAATGCCAAAGCACGGAGAAAATTGCTATGTAATGAAACTGAAGAAATTGGCGAAGCAGACAGAACAATAGTAGAAGACCTTGAAGAAGTTCTACATTCCGTAGAATTCTAGGATGCATTGATTGCGATAACAATGATGTAATGTAGTGGCTTCGGTGCGATAATGAAGACAGTAGTAATGGAGATATCACACACTAAGAACACGAAAGTATTTACATTCTCGCATTGAAGCACTTGAAGTTTCGATGGTTTGAAGCACAAAAGGAGTGTAATTCTACACAGTTATTTACATTGAAAAACACATGTGATCAGCAGGCAGAAATATTTGGGATCCTTAAATACTACACAAATTGTAAATTGTAAAGCCTCCTGATTCTGATTTATATGAACATAATACCAAAAAAGTGATCGTACTGTTATCCGAACACTTTTGTCTCTCTATTAATTCGGACATGGGAGGCTCTACTATCCAATTCTCCTATTATTTGCACTTTTTAGTAGACCGTTTTTATGAGAATAAAAAATGTCTAGTGGTTGCTAATAACCTGGGATGTTGATGCGACCTTAAATAAAAATTATCACAAAAAAACATCTTCTAGCGATTACATGTCGACACAATGTTAAGTGAAAGAATTTCCACGGATTATAAACAGTACTTGAAAAATGATTGGGCCACGATAACGACGTCGCTTCGACGATCCGTGCGAAATCCTCACAGGGTCGAGGATCCGCGAGTTCCATATTGCGGAGTCTCGCGATACTTCGACGGTAGGTCGACCATCGCCGCGACAATTCTCCAAGGATTTCAAAGATGCCAGGATGAGGAGAAAGACGGGACCACCGTTCGCTTTAATGAAGAAACATTAAGGATCGAAACTAACGAGCTTCCGGTTTACTGGGTCCCTGTTCCGGTGTCGTGTAAAATAGGTCGCGGCTGAAGCGTAACTGAGGTCAAACGTTCCCAAAGCAGTAGACCCAAGTGAAAACCGGTGTTGGTAGGCTCTTTTTGCTCTCGGTCGCGCATGCAAAGATGCGGAGAACGGAGAAAGCCTCGCTCTCGCGTGCGCCTTTGTTCTGGTTGCTCGCGAGCTGAGACTGCGATTGGGAAACGCATAAGTGTTTGCTGACCGTGCGAACCTTCAATTCTCTATTAACCAGTTCTACGCCCATATATGTATGTGGAACTTTAAAGAAAGGCTAACTCGACAAAGTAGGAGACCGCAACACCGATTTACCACTTACTTTTTAGTATAGCGTTTACTTTTTTATATAGCTGCCTGATAATTACGAAATCGGAACGAATCTAGTACTTCTCTCCGTAACTGTCGCAAAGGTCTCTACCGTATTTGTGAACATTTTATCCCCACCACTGGGGGATCCCCTCGGGACCAGTCAAGCGGTAAACACGCTCGAACGTCGAGCCAGGGGTCGGTGAGACTCGCACAAATATAAGCGGAGCAAAAATTGCAACTTTTCTAATTTTTTATTTTTTTTTAATCAAACTTTTAACATCGTATTCGTGTCGTTTTTTAAATTCAATTGACACCACACACGATATAGTTGCGATCATAATTACTCGTGTAATAAGCGAGTGAAGTTTTAGGCGTGAAAGAGGACGGCGAATAAAAAGAAAGAGAGGCGGTGAGTCTTCGGAGAAGATGAAAGACTGGGTCAGACCTTTCAATAAAAAATTATACTTCCTTATTTTTGGGTTTTCAGGAATCAAACTTTTAACATAGTATTCGTGTCGTTTTTTATTATTCAAATGACACCTCACACGATATAGTTGCGATCATAATTACTGGTGTACTCAGCGATTCAAGTTTTAGGCGTGACAGAGGACGGCGAATGGGAAAGAAAGAGAGGCGGAGAGTCGAAGCGTTGAACCTCATTCTCTCTTACTTTCTCAATTGCTATCCTCTTATTACACGATGTGTATCGGCGGCAGACCCGACGACACAACAGTTCCGGAGAGACTACTGTAAAGATTGGGATGCGGATAACTGCATACATGTTATTGGGTTGGAACGAAAATTTCTAGCGTTTTTAAATTAAAGTTCAAAGATGAAGTTAAGATATTTATTCATAGATTTATTCAATAACTTCTTCTGTTTTATTCCTAGACAGATCTTTATACAAAATAAAAATTTTTATCCTGGATTGCAACAAGCCGGAGTGAGAAGATAGAAATTTATTTGTTTTTTAAATATGTTCAATAGGTTGAAAATAATATAGCAGTATTTGGAAATTCGTCTAATGTTTTTAATGTTTTAAATTGCACCTATTCATTTTTGTCATAAATGTGTATAATCCGTTGTCTACTTATTGCTTTTTGGTATTTTTGAGGTAACTTATGTTATCGAATAAACCTATGAATAAATATACATATATGTGTTTTAACAGGTTCAAAATATTAATTTTTTTGTACAAGACAATTCATACAAATAACGAAGCTAAAGACACTGTGTGGTGCAATGCATAATATTAATATTATGTTTCATCTATAACATTTTTTTAACAGCACAAAAACAACCTTTTTATGAAAAGGCCATTTTTTATGCTCTTTTTAGTAAAAAAATGCAAAAACCTAACCAAGTCTATAGGAAGCTTTGAAAACAGCATAGAAATCAGAATTTCTAAGCCAAAATGGTAAGCACTTCAGCCCCGACACAAGACTGCATATAGTTGATACGAATAGGTAAAAAAAAATTTTGAAAATCGATGAGTGTCATATGTATTAGACTGAAACTGGTAACGTACAATTATCTCATCGTAGTTAATTTCACACGGCCTCGCGTGAACTAGACGATAAGTAAACGCTGGTTTCTATTAGCCTACTACATATTATCAGGAAAATGTTAAAAACATAAATTACTCTAACCGAGGCACGGTTCACGAGTCACCGGACGGCTAACAGTTTTAAAGAGATTACGAACTTCGATGCAGGAATAAATGAATGTTAATCTTGTTTCGCAGTTTACGTAACTTCGTAACCGCAATTCGTTCATATTTCTCCGACTCGTTCCTAGCATGTTCGGATAACCACGAAAGAGTTTTAATCGGGAACTACATACATTTTGTCATGTGACGTAAGCATTATAACATTTAGTTCCTTTAAATACCCTACTATAACATTTCATCTTTCGTCATTTTAATGCAGCTATTGATATAATATTTAATATAACAACGAATAAAGATGATGTTCACTCTTTGACATGTAAATAACGACCGGCAAATCTTTTAAACAAAAAACATTCTTCTTTTATCCATTGCACACTCATTCATGCACACTCATTTCGTAATTCACTTTATACATTTTGTCTCTCACTCATTATATTTCTTTCTCATTCTCATACATTCGTCCCCCTTGTTTTTATTGAATACATACTTACATCTCATTTACAAATAAAAACAATTCTCATTTTCTCATCACACGCTATAAAAATGCGTATCATTTTTCTGGAATGTAAAAATGTCCGCACTCTAGGTTCCCCTTCTACGATGCTATTCCCCCACCCTTCCGCCACGGTGCCCGGTCACGTGACGCGTTCCGTCGTGCATGTGTCACGTGACTAATCCGGTACTGGCAGAGAGAGGGTAACTCTTCTCCTCGATTCGAGTCAATGCCCCTCATCTGGCCACTCTGGTTACTCGCGTGTATCGAGTTCACGTACCGTATTCTTGACGTTCTTCTTCTTTAATGTACGTTATTTACTCACCAGTGTTATTAAGGTATTTAGCGACGGTAATTAATCCTTAGCACTCGGACGGGGACTCTGAGGATTGAAAATTGCTATGTCATTCTTAAAAATATTGTTCACATTATTATTTTCGTTCGTATTTAATAAACTACTAGACAGTTACATGTTACGTGAGATATTATTAGTTTCATATGCAAAAAATGAAAAAAAAATTGTACAGAATGGAAATATTCTAGAATGGAGAAAATCTTTCGTTTTTGAGTTAAAATAACTCCTAGTGCAAAGGGTTGAAGGTAGAATGTACCGCAAGACTACCGCAAAACAATTGTCTAAAAATTTGAATAGATTTTTAATTGCTATGTCATTTTTTCAAATATTGTTCATATTTAATAAACTACTAGACAGTTACATATATTACACGAGATATATCAGTTTCATAAGCAAAAAATTGTATACATAAAAT
Organism: Lasioglossum lativentre; assembly: GCA_916610255.1. NCBI lineage: Eukaryota > Metazoa > Arthropoda > Insecta > Hymenoptera > Halictidae > Lasioglossum > Lasioglossum lativentre. Next base: position 15,967,174 of record OU744357.1, on the reverse strand, counting down.
GGAAATATTCTAGAATGGAAAACTATTTCGTTTTTTAGTTAAAATAGCTCCGAGTGTAAAGGGTTAAAAAAATTCGAATAGATTTTCAATGTGTTTTTTCTCGAAAACGAAGCTTCACACGCAAAAACTGTCCTCCATATTTCCGACTTATTTTTTCACGAGGAATCACCACCCCTCCCGTTTGCAGCGCTAATTGTAACGTCGTCGCGTGTCCAATGCTACCCGCGCAGCCAAAAAATTTCCAAGTAGACGGTAATTCGTGCGAAAAACGAGAAAAAAATGTAAAAACTTGCCCACGCGACTTGGGTTCTACTTTCGCGCGAGCCGCGTCGCGCCGCGCCGCGTCGCTCGCATTCAGGTTCGCGTGCCGTAACATCTCGACGAGTTATCCGAGTAAATTGCACGCAATTACGTTTGCTCGAGTTGTCGGTGTTCTCGAGTTGACAGGAATTACTCGTATGCTAATTACACACCGTCTTACGGGGCTCGCTGTTTGTTTCGCTGGTTTTCCGCTGGCGCCGCGTTTCCCGTTTTCCGGAAGAAGGGGCGTGCGCGGCGAACGGTAAAATGACGACGATGACGATGATCGCGTGATGACGACTTGGCCCAATGTTCGCCGCGACTCGATGATTAATCCTTTCCCCCTTTAATCCATTCAGCGGCGGAGCATTACAATGAAGAGGAACGGTCGCGCGTAGATAACAATGATTTCGACTTAATCCTCGTAATAGCCTGTTCCCTGGGCCGCCGGCACGCGATACGATTTTTCCCCGCGTCCTCGTCCTCGCCCTCGTCCACCCCCGCTGTTTATTTTTGCGCGAACACACGTGACCCATTAGCGGCCACCGCTTTCCCTGTACAACCGCTGAAAATAGTCGAGTGCAACGTCGCACAGTGGGCTGGATCGAAGATTTTAGCGACATTTACACCAACAAATGAACTTTCTCCTATCGATGTCTAATCAATTGGTATTGTTTTTCGAATATCCACCGACCTCAAAAATGGAAGAATTAATCAAATTAACCCTTAGCACTCGGATTGCGACTCCGAGGCACCACTGAAAATTGCTATGTCATTCTTAAAAATATTGTTCACATTATTATTTCTGTTCATATTTAATAAACTACTAGACATTTACATATTACATGAGATATTATATCAGTTTCATACGCAAAAAATGAAAAAAAATTTTCTAGAATGGAAATATTCTAGAATGGAAAAATGTTTCCTTTTTTGGTGAAAATAACCTCCGAGCGCAAAGGGTTAAACGAAAATTGTAGTTGTACCGAGCTTTTAAAGTTGAACATTTTCGAATCTACGTTTAACACCCGAAAAATGTCCCCGTCTTAGCGATATTTTGACGATCCTGTTCAAGATTTCAGTTCCGTTTTTTTTTTCTCTACAGTAAACAGCATTATTTTCTGTTCAAGAAACTATAATTGCAGTTACAATTATTATATGCAATGTATTAAAAATTTAATGTTCAATGTTGGACATAAAAATGTCAAAAATTTTACAATTGACAAGCAATATCTTTTTATACCCGTTAGAACCCGCGTTCGGACAAATCACAATGTGTTCAGAACACTTTCCTTTACATAATGTGTAAAAATCTCGTCCACCTTCGTCCACCTTTCTGGATTACTACCGTTTAAAGTTACTAATGTCACGTCATTTCGCATGGGTTCGATAGCCACCATCGGTACTCTGCGGGATATAAAGACATTCTTTTAAGAAACTCTTTATATTACGGATACTCATTTACCTACAAATTGTTAAGGTTAATCTTAAAAATGATGCGTTTGAATAAAAACTTAACTTCATTTCGGCAATTGACTTCTATATCTTTTGAACCATACGAGATATCGGGGTGAAATTTGCTCTAAAATAAATTCATTAAAAAATTATGCCTATCCGCTGATAATTATCGTAAGAAATATATATTTTTTGTAATAATTTTTTCATTATTTGTTTAACCCTTTGCACTCGGAGCTATTTTAACTTGAAAATTAAACATTTCTTCCATCCTAGAATAATTCCATTCTATGTATATGATTTTTTTTCATTTTATGGATATGAAAAATTGATATAATACCTCATACAATACTTAAATGTTTAGTAATTGATTAGATAGCACCATATTTAATAATGTAAACAATATTGTGAATAATGGTAGAGCAAGTTTTAGTGGCGACTCTGAGTGGCCACTCGAGTGCTAAGGGTTAAATTTTATTGTCTTAAAATAATATTTAAAATTGTTTATTTGTTACTTATTTAGTACTTCCCCGGATCATTTAAATCATCAATGTCGTTGGTTAAAAATTTCTTTGTATTTCTTGAAATATTCATAATATATGAAGAATAAATGTCAACAAATACAAAGAAATTTATAACCAAAGACATCGGTGATTTAAATTATCCGGGGAAGTACTGTGTATGTAAACAAATAAACAATTTCAATTATTATTTTCAGCCATTAAAATTTAAATAATTAATCAAAAAATTATTACAAAAAATATACATTTCTTTCGATGATTATCGGTGGGTAGGCATAATTTTTTAATGAATTTTAGTGCAAATTTTATTCCGATATCTCTCTTATGGTTAAAGAGTTATACTAAAATGTCACTAAATTTCTCGGTCGAGCCCCCACTGTGCGTCGGTGTGCATCTGTATGGCGCATCGGGAAATGTCGGATGGTGATAACGCCAAGGGACGCGATACGTGACGCCGCGCCGCAGTCACGTACACGTATAATCGCGATTCCCACCCCTGCGTCGACGTCCACCCTGGAGATTTTTGGTTTATCTGGGACCGGATACACGGCCGCCTCGATAATTCGGTAATTTATCGATACCGAAAGAAAGCCACCATTGAATCCCCGATTCACTCGTTCAACCCCCCGTTACCATTATTTTCAGTGGTATTCGCGTATCGTCGAATGACCCCTGGTCATTCTACATACAAATGTCCGGATTGGTACAACAGTACCTACGTTTCTTTCGCTAGTGTTGGTCATACGACAATACATTTTCCATGATCGTGTTTTGTTGTTTGTTGTACATCGATTGTCGCTATAATTGCGATTTTAATCATTAAATTCATTTACAGTGTTGCCACGTAACGAATTTCAACCGGAATAGTGTCTACACGTTTAACAAATTCAGTTTATTCGGGAATCAACGAATGGGATCGTGCATATCAGGTGTTTTAATCGGACGGTTAAATATAAATGACTACTATAAATGGGAACACCTAAAAATATCTTCTGTATTTATTGTTCTTTGGAAAAACTTCTTAGGTCGAAGTTACACTATTTTAAGAGGCAAATGTAAACAAATCTTGTTACATTTGTTTAGGACATTTTTTAAATAAGATTTCAAGGTCATCGTTATGTTTTATAATGGAATTGTTTATTTTTTTTTACGTAAAAAATGCATAATTCAAGTTGAAACACGTTAATTTTAAACTTCTACATCATTCTCGCTCCAACATTTTGCTCAAGGTCATGTCAAGGTAAACAAGATGGAATTCGCCGAATTTAGTTTTTGGTTATTTATCATACTGTTCCAATTAAAAAAATACCGGTGACCTTGATATCTTATTAAAAAAATTGTTTGTTTACCATTACATTTGCTCCTCAAAATTGTGAAACTTCGTCCTGAGGAGTTTTTTCATATGACAGTAAATACGGAAGATATTTAGATGTTCCTATTTATATGGTCCACCCTGTATACATATATAGTAGTTAATAACATTAATCATTATACAATGCTAAGAAGCAAAATACAGGATCACATCCAATACAGGATCTCCTACTATTCTCTAAGATTGTCCTAATCGTATATCAGTGTAGAATTTATTAGAAATGAATTAGGATACGGATCATTAATGTACTTACAGCTAAAACGAATTGTTGAGAGACAATGAGATAGTTCAATTTAATGAAATATTTAGCTATATTTTTAAAGTTTCTCGTAATATTTATCTCCGTATATTATGTCGGTGTGGAAAATATTAATGAGACTATAAATGCAACGACAATGGTAATACAGAAGCGATGTGGTAATATAAAAATCAATATGTTTCTTTACGAAGTATCCAAGAAGAAAATTGAACACTGATTCGAGGAACCGTTCAATCATCTCCAGACGTTGAAGAAATTTTCCGATAAACTCTGTCATCATTTTCTTCGTTCGTAATATTAAAAGTGTTCCAATGCTTTGTATAGTAACTTAATTTAAAATTTTTATATATCTAAAAACGGTAGGTTAATTTTTCTACTCGATAAATGTGACAGAATAATTGATCACTTCACGAATATCTTCTTGAAATATCGTCAATCGTTTTATTCTTTATCTCAAATGAACGTTCAATTTTCGATTAATTTGTTTAATATTGATTTTACCGAAATTGTAAGTACAAATTAATTTTACGACATTAGGTAGATATAGTGAAATAGCAGAGATTTACTAAATCGTTAAATTGTGACACCAAGGTACATTAAAGACTCATAAATTCAAACTTACCTCGAATCGTGGCGGCCCCACTAGTCTACTTAACGACTATAATTTACATCTTGTATAAACATACGATGCACAAACATGCAACGTAAGAAACATATAATACTAATCACTGTTTTTATATGCGCATAAATATTTTCTACACCGACCACGTTCACGATTTTGATTGCATACTTTTAATTTATATTTATGTAATAAAAGTACTATTCGATGTCCACCTACTTGCGAATTTTACATATTTTATTGTAATGAGTTCTATCGTTTTAAACACAGCTTTTAGATATTTTTAGATCGGCTTCATATTGTCACTTCTTTCGCTCTTGTTTAAATGAGTTATAGAAATTAATTCATACCCACAGTCCCAGAACCATATACTGTTGTTATAAAACATTTCTATACAGGCTGTCCCAAAAATGTTGTTATTCCTTGAAACGGGTGATTCCTGTTGTCATTTGAAATTACTTTTCCCTTTGCGAAAATTTTCTTCGCGGCTTTGTTAAGGAGTTATTAATGAAAAACACGGACCAATCACAACAGGGCTACAGCGTGTAGTCTCGCTGAGCGTGGCGTTGCCATTGGCTGAACCAGCATCCGTCCGCTGTAACCGCGCTCTGATTGGTCCGCGTTTTTCGTTAATAACTTCTTAACAAAGCCCGGGAGAACATTTTCGCAAAGGAAAAAGTTACTTCAAATGACCTCAGAAATCATCCCTTTCAAAGAAGTATATTTTGGGGACATCCTTTCTAATTAATTCTTATCAGATTGCGCGTCTTCATTCAAAATCATAATTCTCCGATTTAATTGCCAAAAACAGGAGTCGAAAAAGTGCAATGTTTATCTTACAACTTTCAATATCATTAACCTCTTTGTACCTGGCGTACGTTTTCCTTCGATTTCGCAATGTACAAGAATGAAAAAGCCAATGTCCTTTCACGAATCGTTGACAAAGAAAGCATAGTCTATTATACTCACAGCAGAGTATAAAAGTTTGGAAAACTAAGCAACAACGATCACCGAGAAAATCTATACAAAGTACAAGTATTTTCTCCGTTATCTGTGAAAGGCTATCCGATTTCCCCATTGTTCCTTAATGTTTCCAGTCATTGCCGTGCTCAGGGCCGCGGATAGTTTTCCAATAAAAATATATGTACAATATATATATATACATATAGTATGTACTGGGTAGCCCATAAGTTACCCTTCCATTTAAAGGACGAGTAACTTTTCTATTTTTTAATGATTTGTATTTATTTCTATCGTGTTTTTAAGGTACGTTAAATGGAAATATTTTTAATTAAGAAACGGAAAATAACATCTCATAGGTGACTCCCAGTTCCTGCTTCGTAAGCGCGGTATCTTTCCACCACATTTTGCATCACAACTTTCAATTTTTCTGGCTCCAGAGCCTGAATTTCTTCCTGGATATTATCCTTTAGCTGTTGCATTGTTCTTATGACGTACACCTTCCAATAGAAACATAAATACCTTGTGTTGTTAGGGAAAGGTCACTTGAAATTGGAAGCGTTAGAATAATGGAGCACTGTTTTAAAAAATACAATTAAAGTATTTTTGCTCCATTGTGAATTTTTCCATTATAAATTTCCAAGGAAACAATTCTAAACTCCAAAAATTTGTAAATGTACATTTAAGACAAAGTTATATAAAACTTTTAAATGGGAAGGTTATGGGCCACCCTGTATACCCATATACATAAGGGCGGTCCATGTAAATATCTCCATTATGCTAGTTGAAATTGGGAGCGTTAGAATAATGGGGCACTGTTTTAAAAAATACAATTAAATTATTTTTGCTCCATTGTGAATTTTTCCATTATAAATTTCCAAGGAAACAATTCTAAACTCCAAAAATTTGTAAATGTACATTTAAGACAAAGTTATACAAAACTTTTAAATGGGAACGTTATGGGCCACCCTGTATACCCATATACATACAGGGTGCTCCACCTAAATATCTCCTTTATGGTGATGACATACCAAATGTTTTTAATGCAATATAAATGGTATCGCAAGGTGAATTCTTTTCAAATGTTATACTTTCTCAAGGTTATTTTTTTCCGGAGTGTTCACTTCAATCTTCAAAGGTCAAGGTCATTTCAAGGTCATGTTGTCATACCTATCTCAATGTATTTTTCGCTCAGCTACACGATGCAATAAAAGAAAAAATACAGTTATGTATCGAAAACCACCGATGACCTTGATAATTCCGGAAAATTGCCTTCGGGGGAAAAAATGTTTCCTACGAGATATATCCGTCTATACCATGCATATGACGTAAGAAATGTTTTTTTAAAAAGATATTTAGGTGGCCTTATTTAAATGTACCACATCATACAGAATAAAATAATAGCAACGAAAAATTGATATCTGCGATATTTTCGGGAATCAGTTTCGATTATCGACCAGTAGGTTCATGGTCTGCGTCAGCTCGTTGAACTTTTCCATTGGATTCGGGATTCAGGGATTCAGCGGAACACGTGGTCAAGCGCGCGGCCATTTTGCGCACGATTGCTAGCAGAAACCGCCGCATCCGCCACGGAAATGCACGTGCTTCTGACAGGACCATGACGTCAACCAATCGAAATAACGAACGGGGACCTCGTGTGTCGGACCCGGTGCAATTCCCGACATTATGCGCACCGCGATTCGGTCTGTTTTTCTTAACTGCCTTGCCCCCGCAGCCGCCGCGTTCTTCCGCTATTTCGGAGCCAATGTTCCATTGATTGTCCTATCTATAGCGGGATCGATCGCGTGGACAGAATTGGACGGTCGTTAGCAGCCTGTTAAACTAGTCGAAACGGCACGGCGGCGCAACGATTCCACAGCCACCCGTACCTCCGCCCGACGCGCACGTGTTGCATCGATTTTGTTGGTGTAATACGTACAACCTTCGAACACGATGGATTTGCCAGGTTTTCTGAAACAACCATTCGACACAGATGTCGTCCGCGCTGTCACGAACTTTTCTCGAGTCTTGTAACGCTGCCAGTTACAGCCAATTTAACCCGTTGCACTGTAACAAAGAGTCAGACTCGTCATGATCATTTCCAACAGAGTCTGCTAAATATGTGTGTTATTAATAGACTGCGAATTATATGCGGTTGTGATAAAAATGGCTACGCACAATTTAAAGCAGTGGTCACGTTAAAAAGATTTGAGGACATCGGTGTATTAGTTTCAGTTTAATAAGATAATTGAAAGGTGAAACATTTTTTTATTTGGCACCTGTGTCTTGCAAGCAATGCAAACAATGCATACATTTTTTATTTTGCATAAAGGTCCGCAGTGTAGTTATAAATTACCTTGAAACACAAATAAAATTGGATTCGAAAAAGAATGAATGAGGAAAAAGTTATACTGTCTTTTGCAAACAATGAAATGGGGCCTGTAACTTTTTTTTATTTGTTTTATTTTTTAAAAAATGAAGGTGAACTTCGATTTTTCAAATGGAATGCTTGTCACAGATTTTTTGACGGAGATTTTGACACGAATTTGTCTACTGCAACCGCGCTCTGATTGGTCCGTGTTTTCCATTAATATCTCCGTAACAAAGCCGAAGCGGACATTATCCACCACCCCTTTCAAGATTTCCCGATATTTTTTAGACACCTTGTAGATGAGAAGAAGATATAATTATTATTGTCGAGATATTTATTGAATTAAAGTAGAAAGTCTTCGATGGTTAAAAAAAAATATTAAAGATTACTCTAACAAATAAATTTTGTTCACATTAACTGTATATTTATGTACTATGTATCTTGTGTATATACATATGTATATAACTGTTCGATTTTCCGATTTTCGTTCTCAATCCCAATTAGTTCTAATAATTGACGCCCTACTGTGTATTATTAAAATATGTTCTTAATACTGAATAAAATAGATTGCATAAAATTTAATTAATTCCACCGAAGGTTCCATATTCTTCCAGGCAGACATAGGAATTAATAAACAAATGTCCCTATATCTTTGAGCGAGAGTGTATTGTATAGGATACTTATCGAAATATTAATATTTCGGAAAATCCAAGTATTCCGCAAGCAAACAAAACAATGATCTAAAAATTAAAATAATTATATTTAAATAAAATGATTTGAATATTGAAAAGGGTGGAGGCCCTAAATCGATTCCTCGAGAAACGCACGACTTCGTAACTTTGTTCATAGACTCGATGATATCGCGTTGCTACAAATTACACGTCTCCCGCGGGTCCTTTCGTTCAATAAAGAAATTCAATGAAGCCGTCATTTGTCATGGTGCTGATCGAGGGAAACGGCACGGTTGCGCGACGCACCACCGTCTACCTAGGGAATCTCGGCCGATGCTTATCGCCTGTCACGTAAACGAGTAATCGAGTAAATTACAAAAATCCGGCAGCCGGTTTTTCTCGCGCGGAGCCCGAGACGACCCCGAGGCGTACCCGAGATTTTCGAGCGGCTTTACGGGGTAATCTTCTGCTTGATCGACGATGTCGGACGGCGCCACGATAAAAAGCCTGCCGAAAAAAACTCGTTGCAAAGTGACGAATTGCTCCTGATACCGACCCTCTTAAAAACCCTCCTCGGGGCGGAACATCGACTGACTGCCTCACCCTTCGGGGCTCCCTTCGCTCACCTTAAATACCGTATCGAATCCCAGGACGTTCCGTCTTCTCTCGCCGAGGTATCGACTCGCTGTAAACACCTGCGCGGAGCAATAACCAGATTTATCGGGACACCATCGCGGAGATGAAATTCCATTATTTATCGTCGGCGAGAAACCGCAATGTTTTCTCGCGTCGCTTATTCATTTGCGAAACGATCGAGCATCGTCGCATCTACAGTGACTCGCGGTAATATTTGGACACTCTTAAAAAGACGGAAACTTGTTTAATATTCGACCATACAACTTGGATTTTTGTTGTTGAGAACTTAGACCATATATACTAATAGACCCGGCATAGGTATAGTATGTGTATAGGAAAACCGAGAATTCAGTGTCCGAAAGATGATGGGATAGTGTAACGTCACAAGATAAGTCTTAAGATCATTTCTTTCCATGTACAGTAAACGCTTGATTCTTGTCCAACAGCCGTGTTTTTCGTGGACTAGAATCGTGCCCAGAAGTGCTTTTCGATTTATGACTGCGTCTAGGTATCGCGCCGACCGCGCCGAGACAGACTTCAATAGAGAGCCGAACACAGAGAAGGACAGAATATTTTGTTCAAGATAAAATAAACACCCTGTATACCCACATAAAAAAAGTTGTAAAATACAACTTTTAGTATTTTCCCTACAATTCCGACCAATTTCAATTTTTGAAAAAATTACTTTTCACACATCATGTAGTAAATTAATTGCTCTAACTTCTCGAAAAAGTTCAAATCGTATGGTGCAATATAAAAAAAGTTATCATTTTTTTAAGAGCGTCCGAATATTAATGGGAGCCAGTATGTCCTGTTCTACAGGGTGTAAAGAAATGTTTGGTCTTGGCTACCATAGGCGTATTCTACATCTTCGGATCGATGAAGATCTGTTACAAAAAAAGTTGCCGCAAAATTGTCCTTGACCTTGAATGTCAAGGTCAAATATTATTTTAATTGCATGATGCATAGAATACGATGCGATAAAAAAAATTTGACCTTAAAATGCAGGATTAAGAACAATTTTGCGACAACTTTTTTTCACAGATCATCGATCCGAAGATGTAGAATACGTCCATGGCAACCAAGACCAAACGTTTCTTTACACCCTGTACGTAACCGCGCGAACAACGGATGCTCGGTTCGATCGAATTTATTTCGATGCATCGATCTTACGCGCCGAGAATGCACCGATTGTCTCTCAAGATTTCACCGGTCGTGCATCCTACACGCTTACCTTTTTCCCTTTCCCCCGATATTTTTATCGACGTCGATTCTCTGTCTTTATCATTGTCTTCGCAACGAAGGGTTCGAGAAGGCTAGGCACTTCCCAGGGCGATCGTAAATTTGATCCGAAGCGTGGAAGCTGCCGGCACTTTTCCCCTTCAACGTTCTCATAACTTCACGCGAGACCACGCTTGCCTACGATCGTTCCTTTCTTCTTTCTTTTTCCTTTATCCTTTTGCGGAGGCTGCTGCCTTTCAGCGAGGAACTTCGTTTCGGATCGGTCACAACGGGGTCACCGATGAAATTACGTTATTTATAGCGCGTTGCACCGGATACGGTCTTGATCAGCTGCTTGCCGAGTTTTCATGTCTCTCGTTTCTCCGCTTCTATACTGTGTGGCCTGCAGGACAAGAAACGTACTGTATGTGTGCACGAGGTTTGTCCCGGAAACTATCGTTTTCTTGCGGTGTAAAAGGGGAAAGGGTTAATCTTGGTCAATAACGCCCATGTGCCCTTTCTATGTACTTTTACCTTTGAAAACCACAATACCTTCCTCCAGCGACTTTACCAACTTGCCGAAGCACTTTTCAAATTCAACTTTCGGAATTGTCAACAGCTGCCTCGTCGCGTTCTTCTACGTCCTCAAATCTTCATCCTTTCAGAGGATTTTTCAATTTGAAGGACACGAGGTCGTGTTAGGACTGTACGGAGGCTAGCGAAGTTGCACGACGCCGTGTTTCACCAGTAATTACTCGATAATGATTGACTGATTATTGGCTGATGATCAGCAGGGCTGTATCAGTTATCAGTAGACTGCGGATCTTTATGTATTTATAGCAAAATTGAGTAGATGAAATTCAAAATTGAAGATGATAATTGGACTGCGGATCTTTATGCAAAATAAAAACTTTTCATCTGGATTGCAACAAACTGGGGTGAAATAAAAATTTAATTTCTTTCTTAATATGTTTAATAGATTGAAAATAATATAACAGTAGCTTTAAATTCGTCGAATGATTTTGCTATTTTAAATTTCACCTACTCATTTTTGTCATAAATCCATAAAATCCGCAGTCTAATGATAATATATGATTTTTCATCTATTAAAATTATGAAGGCAAGAAATAACATTTTACAGTAATGGCTCGATTTAAGCCTTTTCTCGGTTCTGTGCGTGCGCTTAGAACGTGTCCGGACAATATGTTTTTATGACTGCGTCGACCGCGTCGAAAGTACACAGAACGTAGAAAAGGACAGCATGTAAACACGGACCGCGAGACCGAAGGCGCAACAACATAAGGGTATCGGTGAGACAATACTAATTGCAATAATGAAACTTCTTTATTTATTTCCTATTTTTGATGAAATTTTACCAATATATTTGTGACATTTTTCTGATTAAAATGACACCAAACAAGATACAATTTGCCCCACTCGCTATCGTCTTCTGTGTCCTAAAGTTACTCCATACCGTCAATTAAACCACTAAATACAGTTGAAATTATATCATGTTTAGTGTCATTTTAATAAGAAAAATGCCAAAAATAAGTAGGAGAAAGTCCCATAAAGAAATAGTGAAAAATAAAGGAGTTCTGTAATTGGATTAGTAGTGGTTCACACAGATATACCCGACTCGGTATCGGATTACGCCGCATGTTTACACTGCTCGGCGACCGAGGCAGCTCGAGCTTCTGGGCCCCTCGCGGGGTATGCCCCCCAGTGGAATGGGTAGGCGAACGCGCTTAGATCGGACCCCTCCGTTGCGCTTAGATCGCGCCATTACTGTATTTATTTTCTATTCCTTGCAATCGACGCAGACAATGTTTATTTAGCATAAAGATCCGCAGTCTACTTATCAGAGTCACTCATAAAGGTTTCCCGTAAATTATGAATTACCATTTTTTAATCCAAAAAGGGACACTTTCCGGACAAACCTCGTATATATGAGTCCATAATTATGAAAGTCGTCCAAGTCAAAATTGAAAAAAAAATGAGTTTACCAGTTATTTCACATCGCATTATTTTAAACTAAATTAATTCAATCTAATTTTTACGATATTGTCAAAAATGAACCGTTAGGTGTTTAACATTCTATGGAATTCATTTAGTGTTTCAAATCTTTTAAATATCTCGAAACAAGTAATATATGACTTAGCTGAGTTTCATAATTATGGGCTCATATGTTTATATAGTGTGTATAGAAATTAATACATAGAATGTTGTAAGGATCGCATCTTTTTCGCAAGAACAACACTCTGCAAGCGAGGAGAGCAATCACCATAAAAAAGTACCATTTATTTCTCAAACAAGATTACATTATTTTTATACCCTAAAATGAATTATATTAAAATTCATTATATTAAAATTATTATATTAAAATGAATTATATTAAAATTCATTTTTAATCACATTTTTTCCAGACATTAAAACGAAGTTTCAAATATAATAATTTACTTTAGCGCTGTGCACACAGATCTAGAAAAAAAGTTTAATTGGGAAACCTCATTTTTACCGGAGTTATAAAGTGCTTTACTTTCGCACAAGAGCCATTCTACGCCAAGTGATCAAATACTGTACACACACACGTACTCGTGGATTTTGCGAAATTACATTACCTACAGTTGTAGAACTCGATGACCCAATTAATAATCGATTTTTATATTAAACGTCGTTTGTTCTACGTTAGTGTTTGAGTAGTTGTTCGAGTTACAATTCTATTAATAGAATAGGTTCTACACCTTCGATTCTAGTAATTTATAAAGTGAGGGAATCGACTATCTATGGATATGATCGACCTAACCTATAAGGCAGTACTGGGCACGGTTGGGGCCCCTCAAACGCTTGTTTCCCCCACCAATACTCTCGAAAGTGGGTGCTATGGTGGGGACAGTTTTACCTCAATTGCGACAAAATTACAGCCTCGGTATTAATTACTGCCTAGCCCTGCTATAAGGTATTAGTCATGACAAACGAAGATGCGTCCGGTCACAGTATTATGATCTTATCTCTATATTATTTAACCAGAATATACAGGGTGTCCCACGTAACAGTTTTCACGATTTTTTAAGTACTTACGATAATCTGACAAAAATTATTTTCAACAAAAGTTGATCAGTTTTCGATTGGTTATACATATATTGCAATAAAAAAAAGTTTGAAAAACATTTTTTTTATAGTATTGTCAAGGTCACCTTCATTTTTAAAAATTTTTGACTTAACAGTATTATAGCCCGTGTCAATACGAATTCAACGACCTAGTATACCATAACCTTGGGATGACCTTGAAGGCGAAGGAATGAAAATTTGAACAAAACATGACAATCTGCTTGAATGGGTGATAATAACTTGTGTTTATACGTGGGTATACGTAGGTATACTTCGCTACGACAGTATCGTAAGAGCAACCAATGCAAATTTACGATTTAAGAAGGTCATGGTATGCTAGGTAATTGAATTCGTCTCGACACGGGCTATAATACTGTTAAGCCAAAAATACAAAGTGCCATTTAAAAAAATGAAGGTGACCTTGACAATATTATAAAAAAAATGTTTTTCGAACTTTTCTTTTATTGCCATATATAGCCGTATAGCCAATCGAAAACTTTTGTTGAAAATATTTTTTGTCACATTAAATTATATCAAGTACTTAAAAAATCTACGTGGGACACCCTGTATACACAGATCCGCAGAAAGTTTTAAAGAAATATTAAACAATCACTGTCATAAAAATGGTAAATAGCCTATCTGTTAGGATTCAACGAGGCTTTTATCGTATCACGTGAACACTTTGATAAATGGATTTATTTAATCATTGTTCCGAATAGCAGATTCGCGATCTATTTTGTAAAGTCGGTTAGACCTTAGTTTTATATTTTTGTCGAGAAAAAGCTATTTTAAACCGGTTAGACCGGGGTCAGAGGTGAAACTCCGTTATTTATAGCGCGTCACAGGGGGTCTGCTCTTGATCAGCTGCTAGCCGAGTTTCCGAGGCCCCGAGACTCCTGTCTTTGCGTTGGTACACTAGCCTAGGGGTTGGGACAAATACGGCGATTTTCCCGAGGCACTTAAGTGGTCTGTTATACGACACTAAACGGAGAAGGGGCGGTCTGTTGTGTCCGCAATGTCGTATTTAGTGGATCTACCTGAGACGACTTGGTAGAGCGTCTATTGCCCTATAAAGGATCACTTCAGATCGTTATTCCTGTCCTGCTCTTCTGTTCGCCCTCTGTTGGCTTAACCCTTTCGCCGCCTGACACCATATAAAGCATCTCGCGTAACAGCCACCGCAAGCAAAAAGTAGCAATTTCATCTCCCACTTCTCTCCACAGTTCGAACAAGACCGGTCCACGTTTCTCTTTCAACTATTGTTTTTCATTTTGTTCATTCGCAACTACCACGATCATTATTAATGGCTTCTAGCCGTAGAAGGCGACTCGGTGCTTATGATGCAAACGGTGGATTCTACAATATGTACATGCGAAAATTATTCAGGATCACCGGATCGAAGAAGTAATTTGTCTCACTTACTGGTTATAAGTAACTGTATATTTAATACAACGTAATACAATAAACTGTAAACGTTATGCGAAATCAAAATTTCTTTGCGTTTGTTGCAAGAAATTGTTGGTTTTGGAAAGCAAGGGTAACTATCAAATTAAAAATGTAAATATACTTTTTAACTGAATTTATACGATGTGCTCTCTACTAAAGCTATGCTTCGACTTCGACTGAACGAGCTCGGTAGTCCATCGAAACAGTTGAAAACCGAGTCGTTCATGTCGGCATGCGGATTCAAAGGGCCGCGGCTCTATCTTTGATTCCATATATAAAAAGGTACCGCAAGAAACAATGAAAAGGTCCCGCAGTACGGAACCGTGAACGTACATACAGTTCTCGGAACAATATTAATTTATATAAAATGAATATATCAATAGAAACCGGAGTCGTTTATAAATTTAATTCTTGATTTAATAATTTTAGTAGGTCAAAAGTAATATATTGATACTCTTCAATTTCCTAATTTTACTATTGTTTCAAATTGCAGCTACTCACTTTTGAATAAAAAATCTTCGAAAAAATAAGTATGTATAGTAGTAAACTGTAAATGCACAGAAGTCCACAGTGTGATTTCAATGATGGAAAATTAGTATATAATTTAACAAAGAATTCTTTTTCGTCAAACATAATTTTGCAAGTTTTAATTTTTAACCCTTAACTCATAGTTACCAATAAAAATTTCTGTTGGTATTTATGTGGTAAAAAGTTGGTATCTCATCAATTACTAAACTTTACAGTATTGTATGATGTATTATAATTTCATATCCATAAAATGAAAAATCATACAGAATGGAATTATTCGGAATAAATGTTTAATTTTCGATTTAAAATAGCTCCGAGTGCAAAGAGTTAATATTTTAGATAGTGGGCGGTTTAATATCGTAAATATAAATTGATGGAATTTCACAATTTATATATGCCAAATTTTCATGAAAAAGAGATGTACTAAAATATTATCGGAAGCGGTGTTTCGGCGGGCTGTGCAACGATTACCGAGACTTTGCTACTCCGACGAACTATATCTCTGGTCAAGCTGCGGAATATTTCATGTTGATTAATTCAACGGTCAACATTTGATCCCCGGTGTGTTCCGTGAAACGAAATCCTTCGCCCTCTTCACGGATTATGTGAACGAGGATTCGTTAGTTATTAACCGGGCGGTAAGAGCGCACGCAAGAGGCCGTCGCATAGTGTTCGGTCTTTTGTTGGAGTCGGCAGAAAATTAATAACATCTAAACTAATCCGTTTTCAACATAAAACTGCTAATACTTTTTTAAAGTTGACAAGAAGGTGCATCGATGGAAAAGAAGATACAATTTTGTTAGTAAAAAAATTATAGCGATCTTTATTAGTTATACAAAACTTTTTGCTAATTTCTTTATTACAATTTATTATGATATAATCACTGACCAACTTTTGTTTGGAAAATTTATTTATCAACTCTTCGAAAATGCGTGAAAAATCGGAATGAAAATGTACGGAAATAGGGTCCTCCGATTCGGGCAATAATGGCCGAATAAAATAAATTGGTATTTAATGTATCCAATAATAGTACGCAAAAAATCAGAGAGGTACGTTTTGGTACTTTTTATTAAAACTCCAATCAAAGTTTGTAAACATTTAAAAATTGGGGCAATACAATTTTCCAATACTTTTACTATGTTACGACTTATTCCATTTATAACGAAAATGACGGGCAATTTGTACACTAAATAAAACTAATTTGAATTTGTATTTGAAAAAAATTTTCTTGGGTAGAGGCCTTATTCGAGGAATTTGTAATTGAATTGATATACCACGTTAATATATACTTGAAATATAATAATATATATAATAATAATAATAATTCAAATCAAACTGTAGCATATTTAAGATATTATGATTTACATTAAAATTATATTTATTAAATTTTAATATTTAATGAAGATAGGATTTAAAAGTAAATTTTATTAATCAATAAAGTTGAAATTAGTTTTACTTAGTGTACAAATTGCCCGTCACTTTCGTTATAAATGGAACAAGTCGTAACATAGTAATAATAAACGTAACTTGTAAAAATCAAACGATTAAACGTTCAACAAATAGTACTTAACGTGTTTCAGTAAATATCAGGTTTTATATTCGATTTTCCGCACAGTTTTAACAAGAAATTCAATTTAGTTTGTTTTACGAGACAAATTTTTAAAAATTTCATACTTCCAAAATTGGACTTTTTTGCATTGTCTCGAACGTTGTGCGTCGCGTCGACCAGATAATCGAGTGTCGGCGACCGTTTGTTGGCTCCCGAGGAATTACCTATACTATACAGCGAGGGCACCTACAAGGAAGCAAGATGAATATAGGCACGTGCTCGCGAAGACATATAACCCGGTAAACCGAGGCTTGGCTGTGCATACTTGATTCGGCGCTTCGACCGTGTTAGTGGGTGACGGATATAGCCAGAGTATTTCAGAAACGTGACGTTGATGTGACAGGGCCGGAGGCCGGGCTTGTTGCTCGGTGTGTTTATACAGTGCATCGGCCACCAATTAATTCGAGATATTTATGCGGTACGACCGGTCGTGCACTTAAGACGGCCATCGTGTACCGTCATCGGGCACCCGCAAACTCGGCCTGGTCGCGCCACGGCTTCTGTTTAGTTTCGAAACATCCAGTTTCCCGCTATTATCCTCCCATGGTTGGCCGTTTCGCAAACCACGGAATCGTCTGTTGCTCGCTTCGAACCATTAAGAAAATCCCTGAAGGCTCCTTCGGACATTGACATCCCGCTGCCCGAGGTTGTTAAATATTATTGTTTGTCAGCCTCCCCGGTTTGAGGAGGCTTATTCTGTTGGTACCGTTGACATTGACCGATGAAAACAATTGTTACCCACGTTATATTATCTTCAAGTATTCATGCACGGTTTCATTGCGCATATAGTGTTAATAGTTGTTGATCTATGGTTTATACCTTAGACCATATACTAACCACCCTGTACAATCAAATTATTCTAGGTCGTAAGAAATGTTTAATTTTCAAGTTAAAATAGTTTCGAGCGCAAAGGGTTAAAATGGCACTGACCCGAATCTTCAAGGTACCGATGGAATCATTGATATCTAATCGCACAGAATTCGATGATCGATGACGGCTTCGAACATTCGTTTCATTCGTGAAGTCTGACAGGTCAATGACCACTCGCAGCATCTCAGAATCCTATGTATAACATATTTTTCATCCCCAACCTCGGGGACTATTATAACCTCCCAACCTCCGCATAAATGATGAGTGTAAAATATTTTGACAAGTTCTGCATTATATTCAAGTTTATAAAAGAAGATCACTCGAGTAACATTCTTCACAAGTATTTTTACAGTGATTCCCACTAATATTCAGACACTCTTAAAAAAACGATAACTTTTTTAATATTCGACCATACAATTTGCATTTTTTTTTAGAAGTTAGAACAATCGGTTTTGTTACGTAACGTGAAAAGAATTTTTGAAAAAATTGCAATTGGTCGGAATTGCAGAGAAAATACTAAAAGTTATGTTTTACAATTTTTTTTATGTGGGCTCATATTGAAAATGTAGAAAACACGTAGATCTGTAATATCAATTAAACATATTCTGAAAATTTCATTAAAATCGGTCAACGTTGCAACGAGCTACAAACGTTTAAAGATGGTAGAAATTGCAATTTTTTCAAGGATTTTTAAGGATTCGTACATCGTTCAATTCCTTTCGTTTTTTTCCCACATCAACCGATTTCGATGAAACTTTTACAATGCATATAATTGACACAGATCTGCAAAACATATTTCTTAAATTTTCAATATAGACCCAACATAAAAAAGTTGTAAAATGCAACTTTTAGTATTTTCTCTACAATTTCGACCAATTGCAATTTTTCAAAAAATTTCTTTTCACATCATGTAGTAAACTAATTGCTTTCAGTTCTAAATAATAATTCAAATCGTATGGTCCAATCGTTGGGTGCGGTGAATCGAACCCAAACTTTGGTAATTGCATTAATTTAGTAAGAATTGTATCTTGTCAAATTTTAAAAATTTTTGTCGCGATTTTATATACCTCCAGAACATCCTTAAAGTGCGTCCGAATATTAACCCTTAGCACTCGGATGGCGACTCTGAGGCACCACTAAAAATTGCTATGCCGTTCTTAAAAATATTGTTCACATTATTATTTTTGTTCGTATTTAATAAACTGCTAGACATTTAAATATTAAACGAGATATTATATCAGTTTCATATGCAAAAAAATGAGAAAAAATTGAATAGAATGGAAATATTCGAGAATGGAAAAATCTTTCGTTTTTCAGTTAAAATAGCTCCGAGTGCAAAGGGTTAATGGGAGTCACTGTATCTCTGTTGCGTGGGTCTATAAGCTGAGAAACTTTTCGAGTTTCACGCTCGTGATATTCTGCAGTAGACTATAGACCGTAGACTGTATAGATTTTACAGTGTAGACTGTAGACCATCCTCGATTGGTTCTTTCCGTTGTTGCTTCCCCTCGATTTCCGATCGGTTCGTCAATGACCGAAACAACAAAACACCATCGGAACCAGCAATTTCGCTGGTCGTGTCCGAAACACTGAATAAGACGAGAGAAATCTTCGTGGCGAGATAGGCAGCTGGAACAATTGGGAAAGCGAGGAATACTAATACTAACCGGGACTATGTTAATCGCGGCGAACAATAGACCTCCATCGATGGATCTTCGCTATTTCCAGTATGACCCATATCCGTCGAACGGTTTTCTCTGGCCAACACCTCGGCGATCCGTCACGGACTGGCCTAAAGCCAGACGAGTTCGAGGTGGCCCGATACGCGACGCGACGAGACGCGACGCGACGGGTTCGACTTCCGAGGTAGACATCAAAGGAAGCTTCAGATAATAGGATTGTTTGAATAACGCTTTTCCTTAGCTTTGGCCATGCGGTGGACGTCGTGTCTAAATATCTTTCACGTCCCTACTAATTGGTTGCAAAGCTATTATTTCTTACTTAGTCATTCGCTGGGCGGAATTTATTTATAAAATGCTTACCCCCCCCCTCCCCCCGCCCAGCTGGTCCTCGGGGATTATAGCCCTTTGACTGTAGCATTTCCCGCTTCCATGGATCATTCGAGATGAAAGGAACAATTTGGCAGAGTTCTCGCGGATGGCGCTGCTTCTAAATGTTTGACTAATCGAGCGCCGTTCGTACTCTTCTATGAAAAAGGAAAACAATTTTACGCGGCCGCTCGAAAAGGACGAACGCGAACGCCAATCGCTGCGACTGGATAAATTGTTTTAAGATCGTCGTTTTGTCGCGATTCCGCGGTCCAACTAATTTTAGGTTGTAAGCCCGCGACGCGATAGCTCTCTCGTCACCGAAAATACTCCACCGAGGAGAGTTATAGGTATAAAACTTTTTGTGGTGTGATTCCAGAGACAAAATAAGCAGACACGTGTCCGCGCTTTTTTGCTATTACTCATTTTTTACGGAAGATATTTAACATATAATTTTTGGATTTGTCTGTGTCGGGAGGATTGACGGCGTGGGTCAGATGTGACCCCTACTTGTATCTGGGTTGGCAGTGCGAGCACCTGTTCGATAGTAATTAACTCATTAAATTGTTTTGCAAAAGCTATGAATACTGTTACACTTTGCAAGGGGGGGTTGAATGAAATTAAAGTTTTATGTAAAAAAGTTATTTAGTGAAAATTGTACAATTCTACCAGTTATTTTATATTCGATAAATAAAAGTTCTGGAGGAACATATATTATTAAACAGATAGTTTAAAGTAAAATATGAAAGCTTGTATTATTTTCACATTCAGCATTATTGAAGGATAAATATAAATGTATAAGCAAGACGCGATTTTTATAGAATTATTTATGCACTTTTACATTCAGAGAAAAACTGCAAAAACAAAAGGCATTATTTACATATACGTTTAGCGTTTAGTTTTACGAGTAATACAGTTTACAAAGTACATACTTTCATACTCGTTCTTAGGTCACTACGAATAAGGAATAATATAAGGAACAAGACTGTAGTTGTTAAGTTAGAATTACTGAACTTGTTTCATTTTATTTCAATAAAATTATATCCATCCTTATCCGAAGATGTCAACATGCTCGTCTCACCTTATGAAATTTTATTGTTTCAGGTACGTAAACGAGAATACACATACACCAACATAACGTAAGTAATTTCTACGGTTATTATTATTAAAATGAACAATAAATGGATTATATTGCGACAGTAACGGAAAATGCAAATGACACATAAACTGTGGATCTTTTATCCGCTTGTACAGTGTACAAATCGAAAAGAATTATAAAATGAAAAACTGTATCCAATACGGTTTCATTTTATCTTCAATTTGCTGAAGCCACTTGTGAAGGGAATAGAATTCTATTTCACTTCAATCTCTTTAGAATTTGCATAGAAAAATGTGGATTTGCATAAAATTCCACGGTCCAATTATAACAAGTACAGGAAACTAGATACCGACCGTATCTAGCTGCACCAAAAAAACATATTTTTCACTTATACATAGTGCTATTTCAGCGAGTTTTATGTTTATAATGAGGTGAATAAATGTGACTGCTGTACTCCAATGTGAATTTAATTAGAACGCAGTAATGTATTTCAAGGAGTGTTACACGGTATCATTAATAAATTTCGAGATTTTATAATTTGTGATTTTCGTAAAATCGTAAGTACATAAAAACAAAACAAATGCGTTTATTGAGTTAGAAAAGCGTTAGTGTTAAAAGTTTGAATATCTAAAATATACAATTAAAGAGGTTTGAGATTAATAAAATTAGTTAGAGCAAGAGTTAGAATAATCGTAATGACCAATTTTAAAGATCAAGGTCATTTGAAGGTCATGTTATTATACATATCTGAATGTATTTCTCGCTCAGCTACACGATGCAATAAAAACAAAATGCAGTTATATATCAACAACATACCGATGACCTTGATAACTCCGAAAAAAATTACCATGGGGGAAAAAATGTTCTTGCCAGATATGTTGGTACATTCACACCATTAACATTACGGAAAAAATAGTTTTTGCGTGACAATAATCTAAAAAGATATTTAGTTGGACTTACTTAAATGGATATGAATCTAACCAAGGAATTAATTCGATGTCCATTAAATATATTTACGTTTCTTTAAAATTACTTGAATTTGGCGTTAGTACGTAGACTTTTCACAAAATATTGAGCATTTCACGCCGGAATCAAATAAGGACAATAGGTAGCAAGATCTGGTATCAAGGTAGCATAGTATTCAAAGTTTCTTCTGACAACGTTGAAGCGTGTATCGCCCTATTTTGCATTGAACTCCTGATAATAGAATCTTCTGTCTCCTTCACGTATACCCATCTAGATGTCACAATTCTCGTATATCCTTTGAAACGTATGAACTCGCAGACGGCAACAGAAGCACACGTCAGAATTAATGTTACACAATCTGCATCAGGCGGTTGCATCAAAAGCCAAGCTTCTGGTTTATGCTTTATAGAAACGGAAAAAGAGAAACCTCGCTGATACCTAACACGACGCATAGCGAGACAGATTAAGTGATTCCGAACCGTTGCATGTTAGGGCAAAATACCATGTCAGGGCTAAAAAATTATCGCATTCAAACGCTCTGGAATAATTTAACGAAATTTCAGATTTCGTTTAACCACATTTGTTGCTGTAATTTGCAGTTGTAAGTGATTTTACAGGGTTTAGCAAACTGTATTAGAAAATATTATTACAATATTAATACTATTGACATGCATTCGGCACATATTATGCATTTAACACGTGCCGAAACAAAAATAGGTGGACGCAATTTAAAACGGTGAACACATTATGGCAATTTAAGAACGTCCATATTCAATTTATGAAAATTGTCGAAGATAGAAAGAAACTTTTATACGACTTCTGTGTCTTATAATTGACTAAGAAAATTGTTATTTTGCATAAAGATCCGCAGTTTAGTTATCATTTACGTTCATATTTTATCATGGAATTTATTTCCCTCCATTCCAAGTTTTTCTGTTAAGTATTCAGCTAGTGAAGACGAATATATATTTTTTAAATCGACAATATTAAGTCAAGTTAATGATAGGTTTATGGGACCAGTCAAAATGACGGGTTCTAATATTTTTAATTTACGAATATTGTAAAGATGCACCTATGAGGAATTATTCAACAAATTTATGTTTTTGGGTATATATTATTTGAAAAATGGCTAAAAATTTTGATAGACACATTCTTGTTATTTGTATAAAGTATAAAGTAATGTCAAAGAGTCCTGCCCGGACGGCGGACGGGCGACCGGAACGCAGCAGTAGTGGGGGTACCCGATTCTACGTCATCGACTTTCGGGCAGCCAGCGCGAGAGCGCGAGTCCTGTCCGGACGTGCAACCGGTGCGCGGTAGTGGGGGTACCCGATTCTACGTCGTCGACTCGGGCGGGCCGTGTTTACACGCGTTGTCCTTTTCTACGTTCGGCGCGATCGGTGAGGTCCCAAAGAAATCTCTCTCTCTCTCTCGCCCCTCTCTCTCTCCCCTTACACTTTTCAGCGTCACACTTTTGATGTCGTACTTTTGGTGTCGTCACGCAAATTTTGGAACGACCCCCACCCTAAAACATATCCATGTTAAAAAGAAAATATTGAACATCGACCAAATGTTAAAAGATACCGCAATTGAAATAAAAAAATAAGTGCAATCTTAAACGCCGACCTAATTACTCCCGGCATTATTTTTAACCGGTAACCATAACTTTTTCATTTTGTATCGAAATTGAGTTACAAATAATATCCAGATAATTGTTCCCGATGCAGATTCTTTTCTAGCGCTAGAATGGTACTTTGATCTATCATACGTCGTCTATGCCTACTTTTGACCTAACTCTGAACAGCGAATGATAAGGTTCAGCAAAATTCTTTTCAAGTTTTTCTTCGGGAATGTTGCGCCGATTGAATCTGTCCGCTATTGCCGCAGTTCGAAGTCTCTGTAAACACGTAAAATTGAGACCCCCGACGACTTATCGTGGGATCGAAAATATGCAAATTGGCTAACCGCTCGAGATCCCCGTCGGGTGGAGTCCGATTACGTAAGGATCGCTGGAAAACAATCTCTTTCAGTCTTTGTGCCGATCGATTCGCCGACGTTAGGCGCTCCTTCACGCAAACGCGGTTCTCGCGATAACGAATTTCTCGAGGATAGAAAGCATCCTGCGATCTCGTGACCGTTAAGGATACTTTCCCGCGTAATCGAGCCGATCACCGCTCGGCCTTCCGTGTCTAATCTCTCCTCAGCTATCCCCGTGTACCCTCCCTCCGAACGTTCGGGTCGCAATAAAACCGAATGGGGCCATGAAGACCACCTAAGACGTTACTTTGTTGTCATCTACCACCATAAACTGAGAAGTTACGGATGCACATTGTGAGAAACGTTACATATCGGCGATCATCGACTTTCACCTAACTCCGAAGCAGCTACGCGATAGGTGGGAAAGCAGAGTTGGGCAAAATTTTCGTCTAAATAAAAATTTCGAATAACGCATAAAAACTGAAAAAAAATTTTTATTCATTATTCGATGGTTCGCGTTTATTAGAGTTGGCAGTAATTGCGGGAAGATTTATTCGAAGCCTCCGAATAAAAGACACAGATAAAGCAAGTACTGTTTCCCTCTTTGTATTAATTCTTTCCTATGTAAACCTGATATAAAAGATCTGAAAATAATGTATAATTTCCTCGAACAATGTTTCGTTAAAATTTAGAAACAATGTAAACCTATTTAATTTAAGCCAAATGTAATGATACTGTACTTGCTATATAAACCACTTGGTTTAAAGCAATAAATAAATAAATAAATAAATATAAAAGATGAAAAAATTATTCGAAGTTCGAATAAAGCCACTTCGTATAAACAAAGTTTATCTTTATTCGTCGGATAAATTCTCGTCGAATATAATTATTTATTCGATGCTCGTCGAATAAAGATACTTTTTATATTCGCACCATCGAATAATGAATAAAAATGCTTTTATTTTTCATTCGTTATCCGAAAGTTTTATTTAGATGAAAAGTTTGCCTAACTCTGGTGGAAAGTATTGGGAATCTTCTCGTTCCGTGTGGAGCACTCGATATACGTAGACACACCCATGCTGTGGAATGACAGACATACTTCAGGCTGACTGCGCGCTTCGCGTTTTCTCGGCAAAGTTCGAGAAGTCACACCCACTCCGTGAAATGTATACCCCGAGCAAACGGAATCATCTGTTCGGTATCTACCGAATGGTTATCACACCTGCTCCGACACTTGTTGTTTCTCGAGAAAAGACGGTTTGACCTTCTTCTTCTTCGGTAGCCGTCCGTTGCCGTTGGATTCCCATGAGGAAAACTATTTCCTCCGGAAATCAATTCTGGAGAAATGGAATGGAGTACGAACTTTCCCTATTACACAATGTGCTTATTTCCCCTGGTCAATTTAAACGGAACGTTTCGGTACAACTAAGAGGAAATATAAAAATCCAACATTTAGCGTCAAATACGTATCGTTGCGTAGTGCCTCGCGACAATTTAACGAGCGATTATCGTAGCGTTGTAGCGCTTGATATACGCCGACCGATTAACCCCAAAGGACCAGCTACTTGATGTTGGTAATCAACTATTCAATATAATTTCGTGAACATTATACCCACTTGAGCACTACAAACACCGAACATGACTAATACACATAGTTCTCTAATCGCGACAAAATTGAATTTATTCGGACCCGGTACAATTTTTATTACAAGTGTAGTTGAATAAGGAAGTTTATTGAAAAAAACTCACTGAAATATGCCCATATTTTAAATAATTGCCCAAGACAAATCTGGAACAAGTCATTTTGGCTCGTTCGGTAGTATTAGTGATTGACGCTAGTTGTAACTGTCAAAATTTTATCCCCACCATTGGTGAGGATCCAGTCAAGCTGTTAATACGCTCGACGACTGAGCCAGAGAGCGGTCGAGTATAGGTGAGAATCAGACTAATACAAGCGAAGCAAAAGATAGCAACTTTTTAATTTTTGATTTTTTTATTGAAATTTTTACCATCGTATACGTCTCGTATTTCTAATTAAAATGACACCAAACACGATATAATTACTCGTGTAATAAGCGATTTAAAGTTTCGTGAAAGAGGTACGACATGCGACAGTTACGGAGAGACTACTGTACTCGGGACGGCACATGGGTAGGGGCAGCGTAGTTCACCTTGACGCGAAGCGACACATTTGCAGTTGTGTGGTAATCTTCTCAGCGAATAGCGAGAATGCGTGTGACTAAACTGTGTGCGTCTGACCAATCAAACGGATTCTTTGAAAAAAAAAAAAAATTTATTTTACTCACCAATTTAAATGTCCAACCTTTCTACATATAATCTTCGAAATATCAATATTCCATTAAATAATGTAATCGTTAAAAAGCCTTGCAATTATAAAAACAGTGATCTGAATATATTTGAATATGTGAATTTGAGTAATTTGCAGTTAAATGTTAAAAGTAATACTAATTGTCACTAATTTCTGTCATGAAAGCAGCAAATTCACAGTTTACAATCATGTTTGCATTACGTCACGTTCGTTTTTATATAAATGTATACTTTATATAAATTTTTAGATGAAACGAACTAACTATAATATTGACAAATAAACTAATAAAAATGCTATCATAGTAATAAAGTTATTTGCAACGTTAGCAAATTTTTACTCAATATTCCGTTTAAAATCTACTGACTTCCTGCCGACGAATAAAGTAAGCACTATTAATGACATCATAGTCCTCCAATGATGAACGTGAAAAGTGACATAGTTGCGTTGAAGAAAACCGTCTGCTTAATTTTAAATCTGTCCGTAGCATCAACAATAACCACACATTCGTACCGCAACCAATCAGAAAACTTGCGTTAATGTATATTCCGACTATGTATCGATCGCGTACGATCAAACGTTCAATGAGAAATAATTAATAATTTGATAACGCGGCGTATATGCAAATAATGAAGCCCGTTTAACAATTCAGATGAGTGTCGTGTTCATTTCGGAATATTCGTCGAAATTCCATCATCGAGATCCATCAATGTAGTTGATTAACATTTTCGAGAGTGTCTCGTGGAATTAAAAGCATAGTTGCGCGATTCTCGACGTTTGCGATGTTCGCTCATACTCGAAGCTTGTAAATACGCGACGAAATCGCGGCACCTTCGATCGACAAAATTTAAAAAGCCTTTATCGGCGTATACCGTGACACTTATCCCAACCATTTATTTCCTCCTGAAAGTCGTGGAAAACATTTCATAATTCTGTAGAAACGTACACTGTGGATCAATATCGCATCGTATAAATGTCTGTATAATTGAGTTTACAATAATAAAAATAATTGCTAAACGACGACAATATTTACCTTGAGTACATGGGATGTAGTTCAAACTACTGCTAAATAAATTAATGTTGTAGCGACGAAGTTATCAAAAAAATTAGATCTCTTTAATATCAATATAATTACTCTATTAATTTTAACACGAAGAGGGCATCATAAATATTATTTTTTCGAAATATGTTCATTCGTGTGTCGTGATTGGACGGTGTTACGTAGCGCATAATTAATCTTCCTATATTCACTCACGAAAGATATAACTTTGTTTAGTGAATATTATTTAGCGAATATAGATCTGGATACAAGTTAATACGTTAATTATACCAAGGACTGTAATGACAAAATCAATATTATTTATTTAAATATTTTAGAGACGAAATACTCTCGATGGTCGTATCCGAAGGGTTCATTGCCCTTTCGTGACTCATCTATTAACACTAACCGTACCGGGTACAAAATGTGTCTGGTATAAATTGTTTTATAAAAATTAGGAGACTTATTTAGATTTTTTACAATTTTTATAATAATACGTGCTTGAATAAAGAAATTTATTGAATAATTTCTAATGGAACCATCTTTATAATTTCAATAATTGTTAATATCAATAATTTCAATAATATCACGAAAAACCTGCGGATGTGACGTAAAGACGGTATCAACATAAACGACGCTATTTTGCGGATCACTAGAATTTACAAATTACACTCAATTAAATTTACTATAAGAATTTTTATTAAAATTAATCCAATTTTTTATACAATATTAAATTTTGCATTTTCTCCCTGACAAAATCGTCTTGCAATTAGACTGAAACATATAGAACGAGAGATTTTGATACTTGAAATTGATTACGTAAGCAGCGTGACCATGACGGTAAGGGGTATGACAGACCTTATGGCTGCCGTCCTAAGGGGTCACATAAATTCTCTTTATCGGTGCAATGAAAGTGCTGTTCCTATAGAGCCGACGAAAATTATTGAATCCTCGACGTCGCGTCGAGCCGAGATCGTTTATTAACCTGCGATATAAAAGAACGCGCCCAGAATGGAATCGATGCTGCGAGACTTTCGCTTCCTGGCCATTTTCCGTTCTATCGAACGAATTGGTATGCAGAACGCTTGTCGCCGAGATCGAGTCCGAAGGACGAGCGTGCCCGAGGTTTATTTTTTTCAACGACGCTTGCCAACGGAGAAGCAAACTTATTGTTAGTCTTTAATACTTCTTTTCTCGGTCGCATCAGCTTCGTCGGGGTTACGTGAGGATAACAAGAGATTTTTAATTGAAATTATGTTTATTTTGTGTTTTAATATTTTCGCGCTTGCAACGTGTACAATGTGTTATTTTCACCCATAAGTGGTACGCCTAGTGTTCAGTCAGATTATAAAGTATCATACGTCGACTAAAATTTTGTATAAATTTTTTCAGATACTTTTACGTATATTATTTTGGACTAAATAATCCAAATGTAGGTACTAAAAAAGTTATGAGATGTTGATATTTGCAAATTTTAGGTTAGTGTACAGAAATTTCGTTGGGGCATGAGTAGACAGCGGATATTTATGCAAAATGAAAATTTTCTACCTGAATGTCGACAAACTGGAGTGAAATAGAAATTTATTCTGTTTCTTAATATGTTTAACAGGATGTAAATCATACAACAGAATTATTAAATTCTTCTAATATTTATACTGCTTTACATTGCACTTACTCATTTTTATTATAAATGCATAAAATCCGCTGTCTAGTCATGAGAGACCCCAGTATACCAATTAGGGGTTAAACAATATGCAAAAATGTTCGAAGTAAAAGTTATAGATGTTTACTTATGTCGATCGTAGATTGTTGTAAAACGGAAATTCAAATGATTTCAGCGCACTGGTTCGATCAAAAGTTATAGGATTTAAAGCAATTAATAATACAGTAATAGCAGTTTTGTAAAGGAGACATGAAGGTCACCTACGTTTTTTTTTTTTTTAATGGAATTAGGTTTGGGAAACCCAATTCAGGGGTTTTTGAAAATATCTCGTAAACTAAAGTCGACCGCTAAAAACGTTAAAGGGAAACGATATTCAACTGGTGACCTTGACAACATATTTCAAGGTCATTGAAATCGGAGAGGGGGTAGCAAATCAAGTTTACCCAGAGTCAATTAAAATAAAAGATGCAAATTTCTTTGGACAAAATTTTTTCCCAGGGCTCGTATGTATAAAAATTGACACGTATGGTTTACTTCAATCATTTTGTTAGTAATCGAAACAGATCGAGTAGATTTGCTTTCACGATCCAACAAAAAATATTGAAAAGAGCTCGTCAAATTTGGCAGGCAGTCGTCGTTCGAAACGCAATCAGTGAAAACACTCCAATTACACATTCGATTCTCCGTGTAACGACTTCACCGAGGTCTTTCGCATCGTCAGTTCTCACCCGACGCGACACGACGCGACGCGACACGATGGGACACGACGCGACGGGACCGTTCAGCGAGCGACGCGCGTAGGCAGTAAATCAATTATCGTCGAGTATGAACAGGGTCAGGAAGGTTTCTGCGAATCTTCGTTAACCCCATTGTTTCGAGGTATGCGGGTTAATCACCGTCCGCCAAACTTCGGCTAGCCGTTTTCCGGCGTTTCCATCCGCGGTGGTCGCAGCGCGAGCAACTTCGGCCCACCGCACCGCACCGTTGCCGTTTTAGCGTCATGCGTCAGTCGTATTTGTGATTGAATAGTCTGTTGTCAACCTTACCGTGCTTCTCCCAATTATTGTACCATCAAGATCGTTTGTTAATTCAGAAATTAATGAATTATTCGATTTTAATTTCATTCGTTTAAAATTTACTGTGGGTGTACAAAGTGTATTCGTACACCTTTTAAAAACGAATAACTTTTTCAAAATTCGACCCAACAGCTTGAGTTTTTTTGAGACGTTAGAAGGATTAGTTTACCAGCTAAGTGCTGAGAGTTTTTGCATAAACTAACGATTCCATTTGGATTTTCTTTTCATATCATTTTTGCGCACTGTACGTTGCACGGCGCAAATATAGGATGCCATCTTCAAGCCGTTATTCCACGATTATTATTAACAATTAAACTTTTAAAAAAATATTTTTTGTTATACTGTAACATGAATAAATGATACCTGAAATTTCAAATCAATCCAAGCATTACATTTAAAAAAAAAATTCTTGAAAAACAGGCGATTTACACAGGGCTCCCCCCTTAAGCCGACGTGTGAAGCGTTACGCAACGTCTACTATCATAGTCTGAGCAAGGTGCACATCCGCCGTTACTTTTTTTCTATCTTCTCTCTGTCAATCTTCTCTTCTTCTTTTTTTCTCCACCGTTGACCGTCAGGAGTCACGTTTTCCGCCCTTGGCGGGCAGTTCCCACTCTTCAGCGTACCACGCGCGCGCGCGCGCACGCGCTTGCATCAATTGGGAGGAGCAATGAAATTACTTTAATCCCTTCGCGGAACACGTTCCGGCTCGATTTTCGTGTCCCGTCGGTTCCGTTCTGTTAAATTGACTTTGCGATCGGTCTCGCCAGCCCGGCCCGACTCGGCCCGCCTTGAATTCGCCGATATATTCGACGCGGTAATGCTTCCTGGGACATTCGTCGCCCCTGGGAAGAGCTGGTTCTACGGAAAATTGTTCGCTCCAAGCCCGTTTAGAAATGTACGATCGACCGTTTAAGCCTTCTCCTCGCCACGCCACGTCACGCTAACCCACGCCATGACACGTTACGCTATTCCACGCCGCGCCGGGACCGGAAGTGATTTCGACCATATCGATTTTTGTTCGGTCGTCCGCTAGATTCGGTTCTTCCTTGTTGAATTTATCGTGGTGCACAAGCGCTCGACTATTTAATAAACGTATGCTATTTTATAGCTACCGCAACACTTATTTATTAATAAAAACGGAAATTCAAATGGTTTCAGCGCACTGGTTCGCTGTATTTATTATTAATATTTATTATGTATATATAGATAGGGATAGATACAGATAAATATTTTCAACGTTTCGATCTTGCTTTAGATCATTTTCAAGGAAAATTAGCAAAATTGCGTCTGTAAATTACCAAGAAAAATTATTTTATGTTTGTTGTGAATTAAAATGTAAAAGTGGAGAAAAACCTGTTACTAACTTTCTGAGTGTACAAGAAGAAACATTCTTTGACTATGTATGAACACGTGTTGATGTCAAGACGGTATATGTATAGGATAGTGAGGCAACACGTGAAAACATTTGGAACGAGCGTACCGTATCATCGATCGCCATATTGGCCAATCAATATTAGGAGGTAAATTCAAAACATAAACTTTCATATGAATCTACTATTAACTGCAATAGTACCATGTTGGTTATGGTAAATTTTTATATTAATTGACATTCAATTTTCATTCTGACCAATTTACATATACCAAAACGTATGTGAAACAATGTAAAAGTAAAATGCGATTTACAAGGCATAATCAGGAAATTATTAGAAAAATTCATCATATAACATTACTGGTTCATTCCTGTTTCATACCTAAGGTTTACGCTAGGTTGTTTAATCATATGAATTGTTTCTAAAAGTATCCTTTGGTGTAGATTTGCCTCATGGTCAATTACCTTTACATTTTCAAAATCAAAACAGTGGTCGAATTCTATTGAATGTTTCAGTGTGTTGTGTAGGAAGTGAAAAAATATTGTGCTTATGTTCTCTTGACGTGCCTATGATCCCTTGACAATATATTTCAAGGTCATCAAAATCTGTGAGAAAGCTCCTTTTCTAGATAATTACCAAATCCTTAGCTATGGATTGTGGACTTTCAAAAATTATAATAATCGCCGCTAGTATACCACGTGGTCCATTTAAGTAAGGCCACTTAAATATCTCTTCAGGGTATTGCGATGCAAAAACTATTTCTTACGTTATGTGAACATTTTTTTCCCCCCCAAGATAATTTTTTTCGGAGTTATCTAGATCATCGGTGTTTTTTGATACATAACTGCATTTTTCTTTTATCGTATCATGCAGCTGAGCGAAAAATACATGCAGCTATGTACAATAACATGACCTTCAAATGACCTTGACTTTGAAAATCTAAGTGCACACTCCGGAAAAAATAACGTTGAGAAAAAAGTAACATTTACAAAGAATTCACCTTACGATACCATTTATATTGCATTAAAAATATTTGTAATGTCATTACAAATAAAGGAGATATTTAGGTGGACCATCCTGTAAGCATTCAAAATGTCCTTAGTCATCAGAGAAATAGTTATAATTCAAGACCGGCAGCATTGAACACAAAATTCGGAACGAAAATTATTTGAGATTCTTCAGTTTGAACAGTTTGGTACAGGACATAAAAAACTGTTTCGAGAATATTGGCCAGCCGCGGCATGTTATGCACATATGTATACACGTAAGAACCGAAAGTGATCTCGTCCGTATCGATTTTCGTTCGGTTGTGTCAGCCAGTTTCGGTTCTTCCTCGAAGGAGACCGTGCGGCCCACCGTGATCGTCTACCCCGAAGTGTTTCGCTAGCGCGACGCTTTCGGGATCGGGGAAATTTGAATAAGAAGCGGAACGTAATTCCAGCGCGGAAATCCAATTTTCGCAACGTCAGCCAGAGATTGAGTTTATAATTGGCCTCGCGGCCTGTCCGGCTCCGAATCGATTAGCGCGCACATTCATTAAAATGTTTACCAGTCGCGTTTTTATCACTTACGGGAGAAGCTGCCTTTTTAGGGGCTCGCTGCAGCCAGTTGTCTAATTTAATCAAATTCGATCGCAGGCAGAATACTAAAGAAACCGGGGGACTAAAATACTCTTAGAGATCATCTGTATCCTTTAAGCACACTTGCAGATATTGCATTGCTTTTTGGCTGAAAATATTGTTAATAAATTCGTAATAATATTTCGGCAATACCATAAATATTTAACAAAATTTTCAATTTATTTTTCATTTCATCAGTTCCTTAATAGATAAACTGAATTTTCTCTGTAATTAATGTTTTGAATTAAGTTACAAATTGAACGGAGTAGTTTTATAAAAGTGGAAATGATTAAAATTAAACCTTCCGGTTACATGCACATGAACTCTAGCAAGTCTGTTTTCGTAACATGTATTACATTCGACGTTGTACAATGAAACTCATTTTAACTTTCATAAATAAATCTGAAAATCTGGTTTTTGTTTTCTTCTTGTGCTGAGTATTTTGTATTCTGATTCAGCGTAAAGCGTTCTAAAACGTATATTATTTTCATTGTTATTAAAAAGACTAGATAGTATTGAATTTTTATAGAAATTTATTTTCATAGAAAATTTTGAATGGAGAAAAATTTTTCAAAATTATGCAAAAATTAAGTTTTGTATTAGGAGAATATTATAGCGAAAGTGGAGGCACGAAATTTTAATGCGACCTCCTTTACTATCATGTTCTTCTATTAGAAATCTAAAAATTTCCAGAAATTTTCAAAAATGTAATTTGAGTTTTTTTGTATTAGGAGAATATGATAGCGAAAGATGCCACGAAAATTCAGTAGTAAAGCTCGACGATACGCCACCCGGCCGAAAAATTTCGAAAATTAAGTAGTTCAACTCAACGATAAATCGGACGCCCGAAAATTTTTCGAGCACACATTTTTGTATTAGGGGAATACGATAGCCAAAGAGGTGGAACGAAAATTCAGTAGTGCAATGAACGACAAGCCAGACGGCCGAAAATTTTTGTTTATCAATGTTTCGCTACTTTTGCAATTCCAAATCAGTAGAGCAACTCAATGACAATTTAGACGGGCGTACATTTTTGCAGAAATCAGTAGTATAACTCGGCAACAAGTCAGACGTTCAGGAAAAAATGGTAGTTCAATAAATATATACGCAGATATGCTTTTTTATTACATTTTCTTTATGTACTCATTGTAGATTCATCTATAAAATGTTTGTATTGTACATGTACATAACTTATATTCTAAACATTTATAACAAGAATGTTGCTCTTTGAGACTGACAACGCTGTAAAATCTAGCTCCCTCGGACACACATCTTTTCTAGAGCATTTTCTACAGAGTCGATAATTCAGAATCGTAGACAGAAAAGTATATTGCATGCAATGCCTGTATTTTAACTAATTTTTTCCGAAAATGGACTTACATCACATTCAAAACCCACGGCTCATATGTTACTAGAAACTGAAGATAGGAAGACTGATTTTGTACCTTCGAATAATATACAATAATAAACTTGTATATTATTAATAGCATTTATTGTTAAAACAATTCGTAAAATTCCTATCCTGCATCGATCATTTCACGTGCAACAATGTAATAACAGCGACGAATAGTTGTAGAAATAACCAATTTCCGTGGTTCTACGCTCGAGGCAGTTTCAAAACAACAGTTTTCGCGGCATGTGCGTAGCACGGTTCAGTTATCATGTCAGACACGTTAAAAGCGAGTCAAAATTTCGGACGATTTGCTGGCTGGCGCGCGAATATGTGCAATGTTATAAGCCGTGGAACATTGCTGCACGCGGAAGGCGGTTAAATATGGTTCCACTTTGCTCAAGTTCGCCTAACGACTCGACGATTCAACGACGCATACCTTTTGTTGCTCTTGTCCCCCTTATTCTCGTCCTTCCATTTAGTAACACATGTTTACACGCTAGGTTTATGAACTGCGAACATTGAAACGAAGAAAAAGGGAGGCGTGCGGCGATATTCTAATGGTCTCTAACCCGTGTGGGTGGCACGGGTTTATTCGTGTACCTCTTCCCACCTGGGAACACACGAATACTATATTCTACGCTATGCTATTAGTAGACTGCGGATCTTTATACAAAATAAAAATTTCTTACCTGAATTGCAACAAACTGGAGTGAAATAGAAATTTATTTTCCTCCCTATTATGTTTAGTAGGTTGAAAATAATATAATAGTATGGTCAAATTTTTCTAATATTTTTGCTGTTTTAAATTACACCTGTTTATTTTCATCATAAATGCATAAAATCTGCAGTTTAGTTATTACATTCTTGTAAAACCAGAACCTTGTAGATTTGAACATTGGAGTATTTTAAAGAAAAATTTCACTGTGATGAAGAAGTTAGGTTACATGCTGTACTGTGCGCAACAGAGTAGTTGAAGTAAATAGGTAATACTTATGTGAAAAGTAAAAGGAAATAAAACTACTAAACAGAAATGAGTGGGTGCTATTTAAAACAGTGAAGAGATTAAAAGACTTGAATATTAATATATTATTTTCACTAAATTAAAATTATTAGTGAAAAATGTAAATTTAGCTCCTGTGTCATGCACTTAGAGGTCCGGAGTCTAATAATTATTTAGCTTCCTGCCTTACAATATAAGGCAAAGTATTTACAACTTACAATATTTATGCATATCGAATGTTTAAATCAAACGTACATTTACAATAAATATGGAGCTTCTGTTCTTCTTTCAAAATTACGAACAGCAGAATGAATATTGTACATTAATTTCTGGTTATCTATTGTCTAATTTTTATTCGAACGAAATTTGGATACTTCAAGTACATTTAATTTTCTCAATGCTGTATGGGGCAATTTTAATTAAATAGTTCATATTTTATTTATTTCTGTAGCTAGATCTTTTCAACAACAAAGGCTGAAGCTCTTCTCTTATAATCAGTAATATTGAAAGGTCATCATCTTCAAACTGCATTGCAGAGGGTTCTGTATACCGCTAAATTAACTTATGTTAGACAGGAGGTGTAAATCATATTTTTCTATGTGTAATGGTAAGACGAGAGTTAAAAAATACAGAGTTCCATATAAAGATGTGTATGATGGTGTTTGCTGAAATAAATGCAATTGTGACCATAGAATATCATTTCGTGTAGCATATAAGATTGCTAGATCTTTTCTTCTGGGGTTTCTTGAAGAGTCCTTCCAAACGTCAGTTCAAAATGTCAATAATTTACGAAAAAGGATTACAACTTAGCTTGCGAAATATGGATAATCAATAATAAGCAAACTATTAAAATGGAGCAAAAACATTTTAACATTATGTAGATAAGTTGACCATTAATTTTGTCCTTGTTGTTACAAATTATATAGTGATAAATAACGGGGAAATAAAAAGTTCAATCGGTACAATTAGCTAGTGGATTTTTTCGGATTTAATTTATGACGTTTCATTATATGGTACATCGTTGTATTTATCTCGACAGAATGTATATTATAAATAGAAAAATACAATAGTGTACGTTAGTGTCTTTAATTCGACTGTCGCTAAACAACTTTAGCAAGATCACTTTTTGATAACTAATCTTTTCGTGGAATAGTCAACCGTTTCCAGTGAAAGGGACCATCCTGTATCTAGTACACATTGTTGGTTAATCAGTCACTTTTCCCTTGGAAAGTTGTCCAGAGTACCAAGCAGACGGTAATATTGTTTCGAGTTAACGTCGTTCTATTGTACTCGACATCGAACTTGCACAAAAGACAAACGTAAGTTCTCCGAGTAACTATATTTTAACTTGAGAATACTTGGGTAAGGGTGGCAAGACAGGAAATTTTGTGTTATACCGCGTAGTTTCGTAAAACACGATCAGTATTACAGTTTTTAACAATAGAAACATTTCAACTTTCAACGAAAACTTCACGCAATTATTTAATAAATCGATTTTACACCACTTTGGCATGCCAAAAGCGACATGGACTCTTTTCCTTAATAGTTCTAACGATTTTAAAGCAATGTTCTCCAGTGAAGAATATTTCTTCTGAAGCACATTAAACGCTTAATTAAAATTGGTTTCATTTTTAATCGTCTGTCTTCATTGTAATCTAGGAGTTTTTTTATTTTACATTTTAGTCTTTAAGGACATTTTTAGTTTACCTTGGAAATTGAAGGAAGCATTTACTTTAAATTTTATTTGACGTCATTGAATCGTAATTGAAAAATCAAACTTATTTCTATTCAGCTATTCTATCGGTTATTAGTAGAATTAAAATGATTGAATAATGGAATTAACACAAGTATTGGAAATATTTGATATTTTTAAAACAGATAGATGAATAAAGGAATCTTCATTTCGACTATAAATGGATGTCCTTTAAGCGAAAAAAGTTGACTATACAGGATGTCCCACAAATTTTGTACATCCTTAAAAGGGTCGATTCCTGAGGTCATTTGTAGCAACTTTCTCCTTTGCGAAAATGTTCTCCGCGGCTCTGTTACGGAGTTATTAACGAACAAACACGGACCAATCAGAGCGCGGCTACTGCAGACGGCTTCCGACTCGCCGACAGGTCCCGCTGAGCGTGACGATGGCATTGGTCGAGCCGTAATCCGTCCGCAGTAGCCGCGCTCTGATTGGTCCGCGTTTTTCCTTAATAACTCCTTAACGAAGCCGCGGAGAGCATTTTCGCAAAGGAAAAAATTACTTGAAATTACCTAAGGAATCACCACTTTCCAAGAATTACAATATTACAACAAAATTAATTTACATTGTATAACCTGGTTCTAATCGGTGATCAGAGTTTCTCGAAAATTTAAAGTCCTTAACCTTATTCATATAGTACTAAAAAATTGTTAATTATTGCGATGTCCTATACGATAATAAAGTAACGAAATGTGAACATTAATAATGCGTAAAATAATTGCTTTTGCTAACCAAGAGAAACGAAAAATTGTTAACGCGAAGTGCGATAATTCTGAACAATCTCGCTTAATTTTTCGACAGGTCCACAGTTCGCCATTTCTATAGGAGATAATAAAATAGAGACGGAGGTGTATCCGACGGGATAAATTAACGTAAATCAAATAGACGCGTCGCGCTCTGTTGGTAATTGATAAAGGAAAGTAAGTAATTAATAAAACAGTGTGTTTGTTGAACGCGGGGTGTTGAAATATGCAGATCACCTTCAATTATTCACAGTTTTGCGGCAAGGTACCGTCCGCGGTCGTGCCGATACAACTTTAAATCCATTTGAATCTCGTAAATGTCGTCGAAACGCTTTGCGACATAAATTTCCGGGCGACGCGGCACACCCGCGACGAGAGATACAGTTCCAGTTAGCGTGCCGCTATAAATCCACGTTATAACGATGCCCGAGGAACGTCCCCGATGGTTTTAAAATGGTTCTAGTGATTTTGTCATGCAACCAGTCACGCCGCTTTTCGCTTCTCGCTTCCCGCTTATCTCCTCTCGTGTTTCCGCGTCTCGACGCGCTTCGAACCACGAAATACGGTTTCACGGTCAAGAGACTCGAGCGGCTCGCCTGAATTACATCGGTCCCGAAGAAGTCGCTCTCAAAGCCGTTCTTCTCCAAATTGTTCGGCACTGTGTCAACGTCCACATTACAACGCTGTCCGATCCTCCAATATTTGGCAGAGACACGCCGCTGGCGAGACAGTAGACGACCCAACCAGAGTAGGGCAAAATGTTTATGTAAATAAAAATTTCGAATAACCAATGAAAGATAAGAAAAATTTTTATTCGTTATTCGAAGGTTCTAATAAAAAAAGTATCTTTATTCCACGAGTATCTAGTAAAAAAGTATCGTTATTCGACGAGTATCGAGTAAAAAAAGTATCTTTATTCGACGAGTATCGAATAAATAATTTTATTCGACGAGAATTTATCCTACGAATAAATATATTTCTTTTTATTCGAAGCGGATTTATTCGAACTTGGAATAATTGTTTCGTCCTTTATCTTTATCTTTTATACGAAGGCTTCGGATAAAGGATGAAGACAAAAGATAAAAAAACTATTCAAAGTTCGAATAAATCCGCTTCGAATGAAGAAAATTATCCTCATTCGACGAGTATCGAATAAAAAAAATTATCCTTATTCGACGAGTATCGAATAAATAATTTTATTCGACGAGAATTTATCCTACGAATAAATATATTTCTTTTTATTCGAAGCGGATTTATTCGAACTTGGAATAATTGTTTCGTCCTTTATCTTTATCTTTTATACGAAGGCTTCGGATAAAGGATGAAGACAAAAGATAAAAAAACTATTCAAAGTTCGAATAAATCCGCTTCGAATAAAGAAAATTATCCTCATTCGACGAGTATCGAATAAAAAAAATTATCCTTATTCGACGAGTATCAAATAAATAATTTTATTCGACGAGAATTTATCCGACGGATAAAGATAATTTTTTTTATTCGAAACGGATTTATTTGAACTTGAAATAATTATTTCATCCTTTATCTTTATCCTTTATACTTTATAAAGATGAACAAACTATGTATTCCAAGTTGGAATTTATTTGTCGAATAAAGATACTTGTTTTATTCGAAACATTGAATAACGAATAAAAATTTTGTTTATCTCTCATTCGTTATTCAAAATTTTTATTTAGAGAAATATTTTGCCCAACCCTGACGTATAAATATTTCGTCAGTGCTAGGTCACCGACTTGTTAATGAAAATCTGTTAACTTTTTATTACGACTTCTTGCTTGCCAAACAAAAACGTGTTTAATATAGCGAGTACTTTTGCAGTTTTTGTTTCCTCTCGGTTCACCAGACTGTACCTGCTGCTAAGTCCGCATCATGGCGTTATGATGTAGCTAGTAACTAGAGTCTGCATAAGTTACTTTTTCGCGCCAACTCAGAAGTTTCTTCTCTGGTCTCTGCCCGTTCAAATGAACTATCCTGGTAAGCTTTTTTAGTTTTCGCAAATTACTTGCGCACTGTATTTAAGCTGTCAGTCAATTTACATTCATCTACGAAGATTAATGTATTCGATTCTATTGCACGCAAATTAATTGAATTTTCAGGCGATACCAATTTTTGTCCCAGTTTTTCGAAAAATTGAAATATTCTTTTACAAGTTTTTCAGACGGTGTACGGTTGGCTGCGCTCTCAGTTAATGAACTTTTCTCTGGATTAGGTGTGGAATACATAGAAAATTAAATAAAATGGTTCCGCTTTATATCACTGAATCTAAAATTAAGTCTGAAACCAGACAATTTTAATTAAAACATTCTGTTCGGAACAATAACGAAATAGATGTTTGCCAGTACTCGGAAGCACACTTTCAATGAAGCAAACTAGCAATGTATCGGTGACGTAAAATCGTGGTCGTAAAACGAACGTTAAATGGCCGCTTTGTGCAACATAAAAATGGTCTTGCCGTTCCTACGAGAACTAATAGTAAATCAGTAGGGTCCAGAGTTGGGCATTATTTAGATAAAAAATTATCTTTTATTCGAATCGTTATTTAAATAATTTTTTTATCTAAATAATGCCCAACTCTGATGGACATATACAGGGTGTTCACTAGGGTGGACCTTATTTTTCGACCAAAAAATTTTGAGCACGCCCCCCCCCCCCCTAATATTGTTCCATGTCATGAAAAAATGGTATATCAAAAATTCTAGATCAATCGGACGTCGGGAAGGTGTGCCTAATCGAGCGCGAAGTTTTGAAATAGAAGTAACTGCGCGCTCAATGTGACGAGTATACTGAAAATTCAAGTTAAATATTTTAAACCTCCAAAAATATTATAATTCCTAACATGCACAAGTGTACTTTGTACGAATTAAGATAATTTCACATTAATTAGCCTGTCTAATTTCTGTCAGCCACCTGCCCGCTAACAACTCCGTTTTCGCGAAGCTCATCCGGTTAAAAATATTACGCCCCGATTAAATATAACATATTTATGTCGAACGTTAATTTCTGTACTTTTATAAATTAGTATAAGAATACAAATAAAAGAATTGGTATTTTCAATAAAATACATAAAATTTAGCATAAATATTTATAAAAATATGATAATTAGTTAATTGTTATATTGAAAATATTACATTTTGGTACTATTATAATCAATATTTTGATACAAGAAGAACATTTAGTCATAATAAAAAGTCTTTCCTTCAAATATTCCCATTTCTACAATATTTCATGTTTTTCGCAACTTCAACGTCAGTGATACACCCCTTCTCCTTATCCGATCAACTTCAACTTTTGCAGGAATTATTTTCTTACGCAATAGCACAATTTAGGGGGGGGGGGGGGCGTGAAAGAAATCTCGCAAAAAAAATTTCACCAAGTATAGCTAAGATCCACCCTAGTGAACACCCTGTATACATATTTAATATCGTCCATTTCAGCCAGTAGCTACGCGCTCGTGGTAAAACAGCCGGAAATAGCAGAAATTAATCCATCGGTCGCTAATTCGTGGTCGGTTAACCGCATAACTATGAACGCGTGCCCGGCACCCGCTTTGAAACGTTGAATCGCGTTATAAATCTCGCCGCTCTGGGAATCAACCCTTCTCTCTCCGCGTTTAATGAATTCCTGGTTCGCCCCGAAGGCGGCGCGGTGCTTTCAGATCAAGATTAACAGTGGTTTAAGACCTTCAGAGCCCTTCGTTACATAAATCCGATACGAATTACTGCAATTAACCGATCGAAAACGACGTCTTCTTCCGGTCTATTCGACACTGCTCGGTATGTACCACAATTATAATTGTCTCGAAGTCCGTTCATACAATTATTTCCTGTAAATAAACAGGACGCTGTATTCATAGGTGTTTTGTCTTGATATTGCCCGGTCCGATTACAGCATTAATATTCATTAGACGATTATGAAAATTCCCGGCGAATTGGCGCGCGGTGCTGGATGTTGCTTTTCCAACGATAAATTTGAATAAAGCTTCCTTTCGCGAAAGGGGTTCCGCGGAATTTTTCCCAGTGTTGAATTTTTTTGCTGGACATTGTTACTTCTTCATGCGAGCTCAGTCGAATGTATAAACTAGACATTGAAAAGGTCAAACTTGTTTTTCGCCCAAAACTAATTCGGAGATCGACGTTGATGGTAGCTTTTTGATAGCATTTTCAATAGAATTGAATGAGAATAGGAATACAGGGTGGTTCAGCTTATAAGTGTAGCCATCAAAAGTCAGAGGACACTTCAAGGTCATGTTATAAATATCTGTAAATACATTTTAATTGCAACTAGAATATGCAAGGCAAAGCAAAAATACATATACGGGAAGAAAATATAGATGACCTTGAAAACTCCGGAAATGAGCTTGAGAAAAAAATAACATCCGCAATGCATTCGCCTTGCGATACCATTTATATTGTATTCTAAATATTTATGTCATTACAAATAAAGGAGATATTTAGGTGGCTACATTTAGCTGGCCCACCCTGTATATTATACTTGAAATTATGTTACTGTAGATCTTTCTTTCAATGTGCACAATTTCACCAAAAATTTTGGTAACTCGGCTCGTGTAAACAATATTATATTGTCTAGTGATTTTCTACTTTAACGTTCACTGGACAGTGCAGTTGATCGTACACAAATCAAACAAACATCACTTAAAATTTACTACCCTCGTTAGATGAAGTTTGAACCTTAAAACTTCGGAAAAGATTCTCGAATACGTGAACTTTTGTATAGAATTTTTAGATGCGATTAAATGAGTGGAAAATAGGGCAAAAACTGGGTTTTCCTCTGCTCCCTGTAACTACCCTTACAGACGAGGTGCAGGGCTGATGCGTGATACAAAAGGGTTCTTTCTTGGTAATCAAACGAGCCACTTCCGGTGAAAATCGGCTTAAGGGCGTTTATGACTACCTCAATCCGACTAGACCCTTTAATACAGTGGTTGCCAACCTTCATGCTACTAGTCCTCCCCGAAAAAAAATTTGTTCACGCCTCCCTACCTTTTATTTTTTGAATAAATATAATAACATAGACACGTTTCAAGTAATAAAAATTTTATTTAAAAAAAAAACTGAAAACTACAATTAACAGAATTATAAGGTTTTTGACACTTTGAATTGGTGATGCTAGAAGTCAAAATATATTAAAATTGGTAATTTTGGAAGACAAAATATATTAGAATTGGTGGTTTTAGACGTCACAATATATTAATATTGGTGATTTCAAAAGTCAAAATATATTAAAATTGGTGATTTTAGATGTCAAAATATAATGTATATTAAAATTAGTGATTTTAGAAGTCCAAATGTATTAAAATTGAAGATTTTAGAAGTCAAAATATATTAAAATTGGAGATTTCAGAAGTCAAAATATATTAGAATTGATGATTTTGGAAGTCAAAATATATTAAAATTGGTGATTTTGGAAGTCAAAATATATTAAAATTGGTGATTTCAGAAGTCAAAATATATTAGAATTGGTGATTTCAGAAGTCAAAATATATTAAAATTGATAATTTTATAATTCAA
Organism: Lasioglossum lativentre; assembly: GCA_916610255.1. Classification (NCBI taxonomy): domain Eukaryota; kingdom Metazoa; phylum Arthropoda; class Insecta; order Hymenoptera; family Halictidae; genus Lasioglossum; species Lasioglossum lativentre. Next base: position 15,923,607 of record OU744357.1, on the reverse strand, counting down.
AATATATTAAAATTTGTTATCGATTTCTGATTTAAAAAGTGCATTTTCAACATTTTAAAGTTTTTCGGCTTTGTAAACACTGTGTCTTACGCAGAGCGTCTGAAAACGACGGAAACAGAATTACATATAAGGTTTTTGTTGACGCCTCCCAGGTTGGAAACCACTGCTTTTATAGGAATCGCGAGGTCGAAGATGTCATTTATCGACAAGAAACGCGCGATTATAAAAAGGACGGAGCCATAAATCTGCTCGAGATTACGACAGATTTCGCGCGTGGGCGATTCAATTTTCACGAAACGTGCGTGCGCTACTGTGCACACCCGGCAATATGTAGATAATTCCCGGCTGATTCATAGCTTAGCGTTTAGCTTGACCGCTGAGAAGCATCATACGTTGCACAGGTGCAACGTCGCGTCGTACGTTGCAATATCTGGCATCTCGCAGGCGATCGACTCTATCGGAGCCAGTTACATGCAGAAGGCGCGAAGGCAGCGAGACACTGACAAATGTTTCGTCGCAGGAGTCGTTGGCTGCTAACGAGCTAGTTATCAAAGTGGCAAAATGAAGGCAACTTCTATAATTTACTTTCGAAATGGATTGCATAATTTGTCGTTTGTTATCTCGGATTTGATAACTCTTTCGCGTTCAATAGTTCTGTTGTTTTCGAGAATACAGGTGTACAAGTACGACCTGGACAACTTTGTTTGTTTATTAATTAAGATTCAGAAGTTTCGATATTTCTTTGTGAAAGCAAAATATAAGATTAGAAAAATTTTCACTGTTTCACTTCGAATCGATGTACGAGTAATTAGGTTTAAAAATATAGAAATGATTTTAGTTAATTACAAACTTATGCTTAATGTATTAGAGCTGAATTAGGATGTGTTAAAAAATACAACAAAACTATCGTTACAACCTCTGGTGTATCATTTTGCAGGATTCTCAGTAAAATCTGTATATGCTGGACAACTTTGTTTGTTTATTAATTAAGATTCAGAAGTTTCGATATTTCTTTGTGAAAGCAAAATTATAAGATTAGAAAAATTTTCAATGTTTCACTTCGAATCGATGTACGAGTAATTAGGTTTAAAAATATAGAAATGATTTTAGTTAATTACAAACTTATGCTTAATGTATTAGAGCTGAATTAGGATGTGTTAAAAAATACAACAAAACTATCGTTACAACCTCTACTGTATCATTCTGCAGGATTCTCAGTAAAATCTGTATATGTATGTTTCAAGAAAATATAGTGCCAAAGTATCCCATGTTTAAACGAATCTGTTAAATAATTCAATTACTCGAGTTAGGCGTATATGTTAAGGAAAGAGACGCAGCAACATCTGTAAATTTAATTAGTTCTCCGTCGCAGGTAATTGCTTTCTTTATAAGGCAGGCCTGCAGCCAACGTGTGGCACTTAGCGTTAGTCAATTTAGTAAGGTTCAGTCTCTGTTCGGTTTAACTTTACTCTCTCGGATTCCAAGAAACGGAAACTCCGAAGCTCAGTCTTTTAGAATCTCAGCGACGGTTCCCCGAAGCCATGCCAGCGAGCCTAACCTCTCCATCACAAAGACACAAAGCACATAGGTCAGTATTTCCCGTATTGTAATGTTTCTCTAAGTGTCGACATCTGTGGACACCCCTTCTATAATTGTCGTAACACCGAGTAAGTTTAAAAGAGATTTAAAAAGAAAATTTTAGTTGAAAATAAACAAAATCCAAAATCCTTCCTATTCGAAAAATAATATACACAGTTCTTTGTAATCAACTACATGTTATAGCAACTCTTATTCATATTCGTACACTATTAATAAGACGATAACTTTTTTAATATTAAACCGTGCGACTTGGATTTTATTTGAGAAGTTAGAATAATTACACTACACAATTAGACTACATAACGTGGATAAAAGTTTTGATAAGTTAGAACAATTACACTACACAATTAGGCTACATAACGTGGATAAAAGTTTTGATAATATTGCATTTGGTCGGAATTACAGAGAAAATAATAAAAGTTGTATTTTACATACTTTTTTTTATGTATTATATTGTAAATTTCAACATACGTTTTGTAGATCAGTCTAAGAAAAATTGGTAACACTTTAAGGGGGTAGCACCCTCTCTAGGGGGTCCCTAGAATACCCTAGAATACCCTAGAAATCTGGTTTTCGTCCTTATATGAGCATATTTTTCGCTGGACAAGGGCTCATTCGAAAGAGGAAGATTCAATAAAGGGGCCTCAGCCCCTTTGTTATATGAAATAATTGTATTTTGTAATATAAGTGTTATAAGCAAGCCAAAATTGATGATGTTCAACCATGTAATGCAAGGTATTTTTATGCCATTGGATGAGTTTTCTGGATGCTATCATGGGCTGAGCCCCCTTCATTGAACCTGCCTCTTTCGAATGAGCCCTTGTCCAGCGAAAAATATGCTTATATAAGGACGAAAACCTGCACCGTGCAAACCCATGTTTTGTCCAGATTTCTAGAGTATTCTAGGGTATTCTAGGGTATTTTAGAGTATTCTAGAGCATTCTAGGGTATTTTAGGGTATTCTAGAGTATTCTAGGGACCTCCTAAAGATCGTTCATCAGGAGATGGCAGTGATTTAAGTGCGCAGGAGATCTGCAAGACCCCATTTTTGACGCCAGGCTACGAACCCCACACATACGCTTAGGTTCTGGCGGGAACGCCGGTTCTGCCGTTTACTGTCGTTTATAAGAGAGATACAAACAGTATAAAAATGAATCGGCAAAAGTGGACTGCCGGCTGGTCCGATCTTTCTAGTTGAGGCACGTACTTTGAACATATTATCGCGATCAAATACAAGGGAACTTATCAAATATTGGTTGGTATACAACGTATCAGACAACAAGGATTATTCCGATAAAGCGATGCTTGATTTTGTACACGTTCCGCGTACATACGCCGATCTGCTCGATAAGCGCTAATAATGTTTTGCCATGTTCAAATAGCGCGGGACCGATCCGAGCGAGTCTATCATTTCTGTACGAATTAGATCGTTCAACAAAATCATTAATTTTTGAATGAACAGAAGTGCCATGAAAAAGACAATTTGAATACTGGTCGCAACAATAACTTATAAAATGCTGGTAAGGACTCTCTATAAAAATCTGAAAATAAATAGTGAATCAAAATAATATTGGCACACTTTTTGAAAGATCTTTTTAATGAACTTGAATTTTTGTTTAGAACAATTTACTTTACTATATGACGTGCAAAAAATATTTGGGAAATATTGCAATTGCTCGGTATTACACAGAAAATACTGAAATTGTTGCTCACAACGATTTTATGTAGGCACCATATTGAAATTTTGTAAATCTGCATCAATTGCACACATTCTGAAAATTTCAACAAGACGACTACGTATATACATATTATACATAGATGTTATAAATAAATCAAGCTAGAAGAATTGTTTAGTTTTACAGTGTGAAGGTTACTTGTTGCCATTAACAAATTACAAAACGGGATTCATCTTAAAGGATTAGGTATGCATTGCGATGAAAGAAATTCTGTGGAAATACAAACAGTTTCTTTTAAAACATCAGACATAGTGAAAATCACAATGAAAAAACTGAAGGCAGAAAGAAAAGGAGAAAAATCCTTTTTGAATAAACACTGAAAACTATTGAAAAATTAGTGAAAGGACGGTGTTAAATTTCATATGATTTCTGTTCCTAAACATTTACTTTACTTCAAATTGATGTTATTGGCGCAACGGGTACGATCATTTACTTTACTTATTTGAATGTATATCAGCAGATTTCAATCAAAGCAAGTTTCATGGTAATTCCTCTCAACATCGGTGAGGGACGACATTTTCGACGCTGCCTTATCATTTTCTCCGGTAAAATTGTAGTAATTACCTTTTGTCAGAGCATTTCACATCGCGCGCCAGCGGTTTAAAAAAATTGCAAATTCTCTTTGGCCGCTATTGAAACGGTTCGACCCTTATTGCGCCAACCGAGCAGACAAAATTAATTCCATGGGTTGCCCTGCGAGTCTCGTTGTTTCATAAATTTTCATTACATCGTCGGACGCGTCGATCAGGGATCGTACCGACGCGCCGCGCGCAGGTTTCAAGCGGAAACATGGTTTGAATAGAGGGTAGGTTCGTCTGTTCCGTGCAAACGGGAATTAATTGGCAACCAGTTCGAATCCCTCATTTTTCCTCGAGATTATAAATCCATAATTCATCGTTTGTTCGAGGATGTTTCCACTAATATCGCTCACGCGATACGCGGGTCGCTGATTTTTCAAAAATTTCAGAAATTTTGCCATGATTTTTTAAATATTTTATTGGAACCTTGTAGGAAACAATCCTCAAATATTATATGTACGAAGTCTGTCCGAAGACTATCCTTTTCTTGTGTCCTCCTCTTTGTAGCCACAATCTTCTTCCAAGGACCTTCCTGCTTGCGGAAACACTTTTGAAATTCATCTTTTCGGGATTGTCAACAGCTGCCGCCTTTCGTTTAATGTCTTTTCTACGTCCTCAAATTTTCGTCCATTTAAAGGATTTTTCAATTTGGGGAACAGCCAAAATCGCAAGCACCCACGTCAGCAGGGCTGTACGGAGGCTGATACTCGCATTTTTGTTAATAGATTATAACTGTTAGTAACGTTAAAAAACAACCCCCGAATTAGTATTGTTAGACAGTCGTGATACCTATAAATGTTAAACTTTCGGTTTTTCTGTACATTACATTTAGGTATAATGTCTTTGTTTAGAGACGCATAAAAAACAGATTAACATTTTGCCAAAAATGTATATCAACGTGTCAAAATTTATATCAACTTGTTATAGGTCAAATTGGAGATTTTAGGAGTCCAAATGTATTAAAATTGGTGATTTTAGAAGTCAAATTATATTAAAATTGGAGATTTCAGAAGTCAAACTATGTATATTAAAATTGGTGATCTCAAAAGTCAAAATATATTAAAATTGGTGATTTTAGATGTCAAAATATATTAGAATTGGCGATTTTGAAAGTCAAAATATATGTATATTAAAATTGGTGATTTTAGAAGTCAAAATATATTAGAATTGGTGATTTTGGAAGTCAAAATATATTAAAATTGGAGATTTCAGAAGTCAAACTATATTAAAATTGGTGATCTCAAAAGTCAAAATATATTAAAATTGGTGATTTTAGATGTCAAAATATATTAGAATTGGTGATTTTGGAAGTCAAAATATATTAAAATTGGAGATTTCAGAAGTCAAACTCTATTAAAATTGGTGATTTTAGATGTCAAAATATATTAGAGTTGGTGATTTTGGAAGTCAAAATATATGTATATTAAAATTCGTGATTTCAGAAGTCAGAATATATTAAAATTGGTGATTTCAGAAGTCAAAATATATTAAAATTGATAATTTTATAATTCAAAATATATTAAAATTTGTTATCGATTTCTGATTAAAAAAGTGCATTTTCAACATTTTAAAGTTTTTCGGCTTTTTAAACCACTGTGTCTTACGCAGAGCGTCTGAAAACGACGGAAACATTCTTTCTCGAATCAAAGTAACCCGGACCGTCAATGGAATGAACAGCTCTGGTTGTATTTCTGTTGCGCTCCTGTCTCTTTATATTCCGCGTGCAGTTTTCTCATCCTCGCTCTTCTCTTTCCGCCGGGCGTTGTCTTGATTTAAATGAGAGGGAAGAAGGCCCTTCTTCATCGATTTCCATTCAACGCGCGGTGTCGTTGGTGTAACATTTTCCTCTGCGATCTTTATCTCGCGTCGAGACCTTTTCGCGAAATTATGTGGTTTTGCGAGTACTCTTTAATTAAAGTGTCCAACTCATCTGCGACCTCGATATTTCAATGACGCGAAGATGAGAAAATTAAATGGAATGAGGATGAGTATAATTTCAATCTGATTTAAGAAGACCTCTGTGACAGTGACTGTATACAGCGGCTTGAGGTCGCGAAACCAGAAGTTGTGAACAGACGAGAACGTTGTCTATTACTCTGTACATAATAATAGGTGGTAACGGTTGTTTTCGTTATTCAGTGAACGAGTTGATTACGTAGTCGGACTGTAATATTGCAATCTTCGCGTTCTGCGGCTGTGCCTACTGTAACAGTAGTCTCCGTAATGTTATACGCGTGTACTTGCATGCAATTAAATGCTGTACAAGCATTTCGCCTCGGAATAGTTAGAAGAATATGGCACAAACTGAATGCTTATCTCATATAAATCGACCACAGATTAATCGTAAAATAAACATTTTTCTTCTAGCCCATTTTATTATTAAATTTTAAAGAAGTATACAAAAGAAATATTATATTACTACACTGAAAGTCTTTCTGTAAAATAAAATTTTATAATTAATATACGAATACAAGAAGTAATACAGTAAACTCTTGATTCTTGTCCAATAGCCGTGTTTTTCATGGACAAGAATCGTGCCCCAGAAGTGCTTTTTGATTTATGACTGCGTCTAGATATCGCGCCGACCGCGCCGAGCGAGACTTCAATAGAGAGCCGAACATAGAGAAGGACAGTTCGCGTCTCTTTCTTTCCGATGCGCTGTCCTTCCTTGCGACCGAAACTTTGACCGTCGATTAAACCATTAAATACAATTGAAACTATATCGTGTTTGGTATCATTTTGTATTAGAAAAATGCCAGGAATATGTTGCTGAAAGTTCCATAAAAAAATAATGAAAAATAAAGAAGATTAAATATTGGTGTTACATTGCGATGACGCTCGGGCGATTGAACTGTGCCGACGACTGCGACTCTCAGTATCGCGTTAGTAGTGGTTCACACCGATATACCGAGCCGAGATCAGATTACTAAGTTGAGGGGATATTTTTTTTTGCATCTACGTATCGTATAGAACTTTTCGCGTCTATCGAACATTTACTGTAATATGTTTACATGGAATGGTTTCATTTTACATAATTTATTCCCTTTCTCGTATTCGTATCGAGTATAAAAACTTAAAAATGCGCAGTCTACTGATCGTCCATCATGGAAGTGAGAAATTTGTAGAGGGACCACGTGATATCCCTACTTCGCGCTATACGTGCTCCGCTATAGGCCGAATATCAAGACGAATCAAAGTCTCTGAATCAGCGTTTACATTAAAATTCTATTTGCGAGATTTCAGAACACTAATCATTAGACAAGTATGCAAATTTTCAAAAAATATTAGAATACGAAATACAATAGAATTTGATACGATTTTTATTAATTTTGTATCTCCAAAGGCCATTGCCACTGGAAATAAGATTCCATTCGATACCACTTTCTTCTTTGTCTACTCTAAACATTAAAAATTGCATAAACATCTACTAATGATGCCTGTTTTAAAATTCTAAAGATTCAGCACTAATCCATCTTACCATACGCATATTCACGGGTTCTGTAGCCATGATTTTGCTAGTGTCTCCCAACGATAGAATTTACTATATTATTACATATTTCGTCAATCAGTTTTCGTTAGAAAAGTATAGAACATTACATAAAATTAATTTTAATTTTCACAATTTAAAATTAAATTTCATATGAAAAATCCTTTCTAATTTTTAATTTTGAAAAATAATTAACCCTCTCCACCCGGCAGTGAGCGGTGTCGAGTGAAAAACTTCAAGAGAAAAAAGAGGAAATACAGATTTTCTTATTCCGAAAGAAAACTTTTCCTTCAATGGACAGGTCAGTTACAAAAAAAAGAAGAAATTAAGCTGTACGAGTGTCACTGATCAGCATCGGATTCTCAACTATTCATCAACTTCCCTATTCTTGATCGGCATTTCTGTTATTGCAATTCCACCTTTGCCGGAGTATCGGCGCTTGTTTCGCTTCCGTTGTCTGCTTAATGCACACGGAATTCGGAATCCTTAATTCAACTTTCGACGGAGAATCCAATAAGATGCCGGGTCGTCGGCGCGGCGGGGAAATGAGGAAGCGAGGCGCGGTGCATCAGAACACGTTCCTTCTTCCAGCGCGAAATTAGCGTTTTCGAGTGCTTGAATAATTCCGTCGTACGATTCGCCCCGCAGCTGGCCGACTGTAGCTCTCCGCTTTAATAATTTTACTCGGGAGCTCGCAATTGCGGGATGCAATACCGCGTCGACCCATTCGCAGTATATTCTCTCTCTCTCTCTCTCTCTCTCTCTCTCTCTCTCTCTCTCTCCCTCTCGAGAACCACGAGTTTACCGCGGAAATAAGACCATTTACTTCGATATTTATAAGAGTTTTCGCGATTCACTTTGTACGCGAGACGAGTACTTTAAGTAAGCAATAAAAAAATGTGGAAGTTAAACATATAGATCCCTGGCCGCTGTGATTTCCGACTGGCGTTTCACGTTTCGTGGAAAGCTTGTTTACTGAAAATTAAAGGATTACGCGCTTTGTTCGGTAAACGTGGAGTCTTGAACCAGTTTCTGGTTCGAGATTGAAAAATTAGAGAGAAAAATTTCACAGAAAGTTCCGTTTATTCCCGTCGTTCCCAGTTGTGTACATACCGGCCAAAGATTTGGGATCATTTGTTGATTTTTGTAAAAATCGAATACAGTAAGTCTTGATCTAAGAAAAATGGTCCGTGCTGTTTCTTAGATCGTGTATTTTAGAAGATTTGTATTTATGACGGTCTTTTAATGAAAGAAAAATGATAATACAAAATTGTATAACATACTTATAGGTTTTTTGACAAATAAATCTGCCTTGGTTATTCTAAAGGTTTCACTTATAAATATTCTGTTTCTCTGAATGTACGCAGTGATTCCAAACTTTTACGGTAACTCATATGAAGCTAATAAATTGAAGATTATAGCGAGGTGCTAATTTAATTAACATGTAATGTACGCATTCGTGCCATTCTCTAATTGGTGTGCGTATCTTTTTTCATGACTTTTATGCGTGGCTTTAAAAAATTTTAATTAACCCCTTGCACTATAATGTTGAATCACACTCGTGACGGAAATATCTAACGAAGTCTACTAAATATGTATTTTATTGATTTAAACATTTTATTTTGTTAGCGTCGATTGGATAATACAGGGTGTCTCACAAATATTGTACTTCCTTCAAAGGGGTGATTCCTGAAGACATTTGAAATACAATATTTTTGGGACACCCTGTATAATACATAGGCATACAGATGTAATAGCAAATACGTTAGTTAAACATATAATTCTCATTATTATAGATGTATCATATTCATTTGCCTGCATACGTCAATCGTTAACTTACTTTCCGACTCGACTGTACGTTTTAACAGAATTTATCACATATACATACTTACATCTCCCTCACACTTGAATTTGTTTTGTAATGTTAGAACACATAAACAATTTTAGGAACTCTTTTGCGGAGCGCGGAACTTTCTATTTTATTTCCACTCGATGCTTATCACTGAATGATACTTGGTCCGGAGAGTGATAACAGCTGCCGTTTCTGAGATCACTTACCTCCCACGATAACATGTGGTACGCGACCCGAGAGCCTGAATCAATTTACACAATGACTATCGCGACACTTACCGTGGTTCCAAATTTGAACACTTGAACACCGTATCTGTGAATTTCAGAGTTTTTAAAAATTAGTCGATATTAAACCGGTTGTAATTACGTAAAAAAGAATTCTACCGGATTCCTATTATCCGAAAAAAATTATAGCAACGCCCATTTATAAAATTTTTAAAAGAACGTAATTAATTTCCTTTGAAAATAATAAGGCATGGACTTTGCAGAAGCAAATAACTAAATTTGGACATTTTGGTATTTAAAAATGCATATTTTGTAGTGAAATCAATTATGTTTGTTGTTATAATTCATTTACCACCCTATACTTTATATGTAAACTATTCATTAGTATAATTATAACATATTATTTAATTTGTTCAATATTGTACCTTTACTATATGCAGAGATTTAAAAAGAAAATTTTAATTGGAAATAAAAAAATTCAAAATCCTTACTATTCGAAAAATAGTAATCACCTACATGTATAGTGACTCTTATTAATATTCGTACACTGTTAAAAAAACTTTTTCAATATTAAACCATGCAACTTGGATTTTTTTGAAAAGTTAGAACAATTAGTTTGCTGCATAACGTGGAAAAAAGTTTTGATAATGTAGCAGCTGGTCGGAATAACATAGGAAATACTAAAAGTTGTATTTTACAACTTTTTCATGTGTTATATTGAAAATTTCAACATACGCTTTTGTAGAACTGTGTCAATTATGCATATTCTAAAAATTTCATCAAAATCAAATTATGATCAAATTACTTTTACGAAATTTTCAGAATATGTATAATTGATACAGATCTACAAAACGTACGTTTAAATTTTCAATATATGCCCACACCAAAGTTTTAAAAAACAACTTTTAGTACTTTCTCCGTAGTTCCCAGCAATTGCAATTTTTCCACCATTTTTTGGTGAAAATCCCTATGATATGGTTCGATATTAAAAAAGTTATCGTTTTTTGTCCCCAAAATTAACCATTTGCACTTCGATGGCGACTCTGAGGCACCACTGAAAATTGCTGTGGCAATATTCAAAATATTGTTTCCATTATTAAATGAGTTGGTACCTAATCAATTACTGAACATTTAAGTACTGTATGAGGTTTTATATCGATTTCATATCCATAAAATTAAAAAAAAATCTTATGGAATGTCACCGTATGTATAGATTCCACATTTTTCAAACATCCGCATCCTTCTATCGATCAGGCTCATAATTCCTCGGCGAAAAAAATTAGCGTTTTCAGAATCGACGAATTAGCACTACAAAAGCAATGACTTATTCTCCAATAAACTCAAATCCTCCGGATTTGTTAGCGGCTGATCAAAGTTTTGCGAGAAAAAGAATTGTTCTTTTGGGTTTCCGGTGCTCTATTCGATAGGAGTATCATCTGTACAGGTCATCGACCCACGGCGTAAAAAAAAAAACATTTAATTCATACGGGTGCACGGTCTGCTAGTTTCATCCTTCACAAATCACCGAGTTCGAGGAACCGGCACGGAACTTCAGTAAAAATAGAAGGCATGAAACATCGCCGGAATCTTTTCCAAAAGTTTCACCGTGTTCGCCGCGCCAACAACTATTTTTACTCGATATTTTCCGCCGCTCTTTCCCTTCACTCTCACTCTATACATATTTTTTTTTTTGTTTTTTTTTTTTTTGTTATTTTCTTCCACGGTACGAAAATTTTTATCCGCTAAAAAACTGTCCTGACAAAAGGGCAGCGGTGTTTTTTTTATTTCTCTCTCCTTTCCGTCGACCGGCACCGCGATAAATCACACGAAATACCACGGCAAAAATGCATGGTACCCGCCAGAACGTATCAGCTTTTCCTGCACGGGGGTGCAATTACTGTTATTGCCGAGTACGCAGCTGCCGGGCAAACAGATACCGCGTATTTCCTTGTATTGCTCTTCTTCGTTGACACTTTGACGGCTCCACCGTTAAGGCAAGCTGACCAAAGATTCGCATTCATTTTCGTCTACGTATGAAGGGCGGTCCACATGCACACCTTGAATATTTCCGTTAATAATATGAAAGTATGTATACAAAAGTTGCATGGTATAGAGCGGGGAAATATTGTGATGTAAATACTTTTTATGTGCGCGAAGGCGTTTCGGAGATTTCAAGGTCACTTCAAGGTGATTTCTTTAAATGGAAAGACCTACTTTTTGAAAATGTATTGACCTTCGTATGTTCTAGATCTAATAGTTAACCGTTAAGGCAAGCGACCGGGTTTCGTTGAATCTCTTTGTTTTCCGAATTTAGCGACGGCTGACCAAAGATTCGAATTCTTTTTTCGTCTACGTATGCAGGGTGGTCCATTTGCACACCTTGAATATTTCCGTTAATAATATGAAAGAATGTATACAAAAGTTGCATTGTATACAGAGGGGGGAAATATTGAGATGTACACACTTTTTATGTGCGCGAAGGCGTTTCGGAGATTTCAAGGTCAGTTCAAGGTGATTTCTTTAAATGCAAAGACCTACTTTTTAAAAATGTATTGACCTTCATATGTCATAGATCTAATAGTTAACCGGCAAGTCGAGCGACCGGGTTTCGGTGAATCTCCGTGTTTTCCGAATTTAGCGACCAAAGATTCGCATTCTTTTTCGTCTAGGTATGCAGGGTGGTTAATTTGCACACCTTGAATATTTCCGTTAATAATATGAAAGTATGTATACAAAAGTTGCATGGTATAGAGCGGGGAATTATTGTGATGTAAACACTTTTTTATGTGCGCGAAGGCGTTTCGGAGATTTCAAGGTCACTTCAAGGTGATTTCTTTAAATGAAAAGACCTACTTTTTGAAAATGTATTGACCTTCGTATGTCCTAGATCTAATAGTTAACGAGATATTGTCGAAATAATTTGTCATATGTACTCACCACATTCTAGTTGAAGGATATCAGTTCGAGCAACTTACAGGTAGTACATATGTACGTATTGAAAATTATTTTGATAATATCTCGTTAACTATTAGCAGACTGTGGATCTTTGTACAAAATAAAAATCTTCAGCAGCGATTGTGGGAAGCAGGAGTTGAATAAAAATTTATTTCATCCCTTAATAGTTTTTTCCACACTGAAAACAACATAACACTATTCTTAGATTTTTCTAATTTTTCACAGTTTTATATTTCACCTAGCCGCAGATAATACACGGGTACACGTGTATCAAGCTACACGGATAATACACGGGTACCAATATTAATTTTATTAATAATAACAATACATTCGGTTGTGTAATATGTAAATTTGTTTACCTTTAATATAAAAACTTTAATTCACTGTAACTTTGTTAAAAAAATATACATTTTCTTTCACACGTGTATCAAAATACACGGATAATACACCCGTATATTCAAGTTCACGGTTATACATGTATTATCCGTATATTTTCATACACGTGAACACGTGTATCCGTGTATTAAATAGGATCCGGACTTCTACACGGATATATTAATTACACGTGCACACTTGTATTTATCAATACACGTGAAATGGGTATCTCTAATAAATACAGTGAATAACAATAGTCTCTAATGTCGCGACGATGCGCGGTGGTTCATCGACCCCGGTTGATCCGTTAAATCTACGTAGTCCGCGTTCATTTCTCGCGCATCCTTTTTCACGCGTGTCAGCCATGCTTTATTTTGTCGCGGATTTATCGTCCGATTAATCTTACATTTTCGAAGATTTTATTGGCCAGCCCGAGGTCGGTCCACAGACGGGCCGGCAGTAAAACGTTCCCGCGCGAAGATTTGTTTGCCGTCTATCGGCTCTTGTTGCTCGCGGTCGCGTACCTACGCGGCGGCTGATTCAAGGTTTATTGCTAGCAACGCGCGACGCGTTGATCTCCCCGCTCGGGCCGGGCCGGGCCAGGCCGGGCCTCTTGGTCCGCCAGCGTTGACAAACGCGTGGCACACACCGTCCGAGAGACATTATATCTTTTTCGGGCCGCGCGAGGCGGTTTACTTTCTCGCCCATCGCCGGGATAATTCTTATGAGAAATAAAGGGAGCAAGCAGGCCGGGCATTTGTTAACCGACGAGCATGCTCGGACGCTTTTACGATCGCCGAAAGCGTGCCCAGTGGAAAGACTTTCGAATTTATAGCAGGCTTCGCACCGCTCCGCGCCGTTCTCTCCGCGCCAACCCCCTCTATGAAATCCGATAAATTCTACGCGTGAACGGTTAATTACCACCGCTTAATCCAACCAAGTTCATATACCTGTAACATCTCGTTGATCTTCTTTTAGTTCCTTACGGTGCATCTCACGGACACTTGGCATGTTTAGGGGAAGCTTAACGATGCTCCGGAGGTATATAAAAACGCGACAAAATTTTTGAAAATTTCACAAGATATAATTCTTACTAAATTAATGGAATTACCAAAGTTTGGGTGCGATTCACTGCACCGTTTAAGAATTATAGCAACGTAAAGTTTGCACATTTTAACACGTCTTCTTATGGAGAATTCATAAAATTCCACTTCAAAACCCTATTTAAATCTTGAAAAAACGCAACTAGGAACTCTGGTTTTTTTTTATATATGTATAGTAAAAATTATGTTCAAAATTTATTAGGATTCGCTAAACAGTTACAGAGCAAAAAATTATAAACTGTTACAAAACGTCAAATTTATCGTGTTGTCGTCTCAATAATAACCATGAATATTGCTTTCTGAAGTATTTTTAATTTATTTAAATATTTATTTTTAACTTTTTATTGCGTAATTATATATATTGAATATCACAAATTTATTATCTTGAGAAATTATTTTAAGAAAATTACTAATAATAATTTTGAACGATCAAAAAGTAGTTCGTCTGTCTCGGTTCTAGTTTACTAACAATCTGAAATTTATTAGATAATTTTTCCGTTTAAAAAATGTTACCTAAATGAAAATAATCTTGCCTGTTATTTATTATCATAGTTACCAATCGATAGACCCCGGATCTTTATGCTAAATAAAAAGTTTGTGCATCAATTGCAAGACACAGGAGCCTTTATATTTTTCCCTAATAATTTTACTATAGTGAAAACAATACATTAACACTCTTAAAGTCTTCTAATTTTTCCACTGTTCAAAATTGCACGTATTCATTTTTGCCATAAATCCATAAAATCCGGAGTCTACTAATCAACAATAAAAAGAAGCAGTAGTATACAGTGAAATAAACTGAATGAGTACAAAATAACACATTATCACACTGTAAGGGTTCAAAAGTACGAAGAAGGTGAAGCATTTTAATTATTCTTGACACATCGTACAATATAATTAATGCTATTGGCGCACTGGTACGATCATTTGTTACTATTAAGCACTTTTGCAAATTCATTCGTCACCGGCATGGAACCAACATGTGGTTTAACAACTCTTATGAGTATATATTAAAAATTTAAAAAAAAAAATTTTTTAGTTAAGCAAGTGAGTTTATTCTTTTTCTTTCTTTTTCTTTTTGTTTTCTGTTCCTACAATTTGGCTTGACTGTTTTAGTCAACCATATATTAATCAATGGGTAATAAAAAAATAAAAAAAATTTTTTTACAGACGCAATTACAACAAAATTATTTCTTGAAAATCATCTAAATTTAGATCGAAACGTCGAAAATTGGTTGATGTAACAATTTGCAAAAGTGCTTAATAGTAACAAATGATCGTACCAGTGCGCCAATAGCGTTAATTAGATTTATTCAACATTGTCGATCGAAATAAGGAAAACCGTTACATCGTACAATGTTCCTCTCCTTCGACATTAATAAATACAGAGAAACACGGAATTGGAATGGTTGAAGTGGATGAATTATTACGTCCGTGATCCAAGAACAAATCAAGTTCCCAGAGATTGAAGCGTCAGCAAAAGTCTTTCTGCTGATCGAATGCATCTCTATCTGGTCACTCCGTTTTCAATGGTGATTGATGTGGTCAGGAACTTTTCATTCACTCCTATTCTCAGAACTTTCTATCGGAGCTTCCTTCGAGCAGTTCCGACATCGTCCTTTCGAATGTTCTTCTCTGATAATAAGTTAGAGTTAGGTGATTCGTTAAGAAACGGATGGCCGAACACGATTTTATCACTGCCTATCTTCGTGTACAATTACTAACCGTGACAAAGATTTCTGATTTCCAAACTTTAGACAATGCTCGTACCAGTAAAATTGTTCGAAGTTGTTTTGATAAAAATGGAATTTTATTTTTTGTATTAACAGAATAAAACAGAATATGAAAAGCTCTTAAAGCATAATTTTCTAAGCTCTGGAGAAGCTGTCTTCACTCGGAAAAAATCGAGCTAATTCCTATGTATCTTAATTGTAAGTTCTTACTCTAGGAAATAAATGATTTTCATAGATGATTTTCGGAAAAATAAGAAAAAAAAATTATTTCCTTTTAAAAGATTCCGCATGGCGAGAATAAACTGGGAATATCATTAACGTCATTGATTTAAAGGGTTTTTTAAATGTTTAATGTTTAAACAATGAAATAAGTTTGAGAATATATCATCCCTATTTGGTATAATACCTTTTTACTCAGAGATCTTCGATGTTTGATTCGAATTCGAGAAAAAATATTGAGCATTCTATTTGAAAAACTGAAGATGGCACTCATTTTTACTGTTAAATAATAAAATAAGTTTGAGAATATCTCAACCCTATTTGGTATAATACCTTTTTACTCGGAGATCATCGATGCTTGATCCGAATTCGAGAAAAAATATTTTGGGCCTTGTATTTGAAAAACTGAAGATGGCGCTCATTATTAATGTTTAAACAATGAAATAAGATTGAGAATATCTCAACCCTATTTGGTATAATACCTTTTTACTCGGAGATCTTCGATGTTTGATCCGAATTCGAGAAAAAATATTGAGCATTCAAATTTGAAAAACTGAAAGTGACGCTCATATCTCGATAAAAAAGCACAATACTAAACTATGTCTCCTTGTAAAGCATACAACAGTTGTTTGAAAAATTTATTTGTTTAAGAAACAAGTTAAGAGTTATTTGAAGTTGTGTTACGAGACTCACCCTGTATATTTTCCATTCACTTGAGCACAAGGAGCCTCCATCTTTTTAATCGCATCGCAATTTCGGGCGCACGTGGTGTACCAGACGCAGACAGTCTGTATTGGATATTCAATTTGAACGTACTTCAAAATCGTCACGGTTGAAAACACTCGCGCGTTCCATGAAAGTACAACTTTCCAGTGCTCAAAGGAAACGAAAAATTCCCCGTGGGAAGCACGGAGTGATTATTCAGCGAAGCTTCCGTCGGCCGTCGCCGAAGAATTAAAATTTTTTTCCCCCGCGGGACAAAGAGAAAGTCTGTGTACCTTGTAGGTGGATTGAGTGGATTAAAAAAGAAAAAAGAAACTTTGGAAACCAGAGTACCGCAAGCGCGTTCCTAATCGTATCCGAGCGACTTCCTGTGAAAAAGTGATGTTCTAACGCAGCATCGAACTTTAATAAAATAGCAAGACGGAATGTATACAGGGTGTCCCAAAATTCCTTCGACTGCCTGAAATGAACGGTTCCTGAGGTCATTCGGAGCAAAATTTTCCTTTTCCAAAATGTCCGCCGCGGGTTTGTTTAGGAGTTATTAACGAAAAACACGGACCAATCAGAGCGCGACCTAGACGCGTGTTGCCAAAGATGGTCCGGCGCTCCAGCACACAGTGGTTCGAAATCGCCAAAACGTGGCCGAAAATCGAAGACATTCTTCAATTTAGTTGAAAATTGGTATTCCGTGGGTTTTCGGATTGCTGATTATGAATTTGATTTCAAAATTTCAAAAAACAAAATGGCGGATTCAATATGGCAGATGAGTTACTCAAGAAATTGTCGGATTTCCTTCAAATTTAGTATTCCCATATTTTTGGGGTTGCTGATTATGAATCTGATTTCAAAATGAATAATCCAACCCTTCAATTTTTCCTTATTCTCAAACTGCTCTAGAACAATAATGGGTGACTTTCAGCAATTCATATTTATGCTACAACTTAGTTGAACATTTAAGAAGCTATTGGCATAAATTTCATTCATTTTGAACGAAGTTGAAAAATGTATTTTTGGCCACGTTTTGGCGATTTCGAACCACTGCTGCAGCAGTCGTCTGGGTCTGTAAGTCCTTGACACGAGGACATTCGTCATCGCAGATACGCGGAAACCGTCCGTGTTGATCAATACAGCGTGACGTATCAGTCATAAAAACACTAGTGTAAACAGTACAGTAATTTTCGATATACCGCGATGGGTCGGGACCTTAGACCATATATGTATACTAATAGACCCGGCATAGGTATAGTATGTGTATAGGAAAACCGAGAATTCAGTGTCCGAAAGATGATGGGACACCGTGACGTCACAAGATAAGTCTTAAGATAATTTTTTTCCATGTACTGTGTACATGGCGCACCCGCTGACCCCCCTCTCCCCATGTAAACCAAGCGTAGGCACTGTCGATGAGCATAGCTTGTACATCTTTTGAAAATGTTACGTCACAGTGTCTTTCAGCTGATTTCATCTTTCGGACACAGAAAATTATCTACGCCGTGTCTATAGGTATACATATGTATATGGTCTAAGGTCGGAACGGCAGTCGTCGTATTTCGTCTCTGCTAGCGCGCCGGACCATATTTGCCAACACGCGTGTAGGTCGCGCTCTGATTGGTCCGCGTTATTCGTTAATAACTCCTAAACAAAGCCGCGGCGGACATTTTGGAAAAGGAAAATGTCGCTTAGAATGACCCGAGGAACCGCTCATTTCAGGGAGTTGAAGGAACTTTGCGACACCCTGTATACGATATGTAGGTTTCCGTATACGCGCGTGTGGGTTTCATCGAACGAATGGAATAAACAACTTAATACCTGTTTTAATATTAAAACGCGCGTCACGTGATGCATAGACCGTCGACCGTGTTCGCTAAGTTCCGCGATTCGAGCACTACCGGAACGATCGTGTATTTGTATAATTTATTTTGCAACGGTACATGCATAGCTAATCGGAAATTTATGGGATGGGGCTAGTAGACCGCTCCACGTTCAACTCTCCGCTTGATAATTCTGTGCACGGTTATCGAGCGCAATTGTATGGAATGTGTTAAATTTCTATGACGACCAATCCCACGTCACGACAACTCAATTTTAGATGAACGCTATGCATAGATGCCATAAGCACCGGGACGCACCGATCCACGACTTAATCACTTTTTGCCATTGTTCCGAATTTCGTTCGAAATTATGAATATATTAGGTGCAAATAAATAAATAATGAGCTGAGATTTATGTCAACATTTTGCTAATTTCAGATTTTGTTTATGCAATAGGTATTTTCGAAGAGTATAGCTGGATAAAATTCAAAGGCTAATGGACCATTCGATGGGGCTTTAAGAAAAACCATGTTGTGCAAAATTTTAATCCTATATCTCGATCGGGAAGGTAGTTTTGGGGTAAAATACTGTGAAATCTGTATTTTTCCGATTTTTGTTGAGGTTTTTGATTTTTTACTGTTACTAAAAATCTGAATTAATTATAGTATATGTATCTTGGTATTTGACATTTGTTACATTTGTTTTCAGAATTTTCGAACACCACTAAATAGGGAAATAGTTTTTACCCCTACTATAAACATCTTATTCGGCTTACACCGTTTTCGTGTTTTTACTTATTCTCCTAAAAACACACAGTATGTGTGAATTTTTCCTGTATGTAAGCAATATATTGCAAAATTCAAAGATTCGATGTTTACAACAAATTTGAAATTACCAGAACAACAACTTAAAAGGTAATTTTTGTGAACAGAACGTCATATTTCATTTTTACCAAAATCGTTAACATCGATTAACAAACGATTTACATGTCATGGAGCATCCTCCTGAGAATCATTATTTTATTGAAAGGAATTTTATTGTGTACGTTTGTTAAAACGGACAGCCTTTGCTTTGTGGTTTTCAATGCAGATATGCAACAAGATTACTACGCTGAAGATATTTATTTATTGTTATATTCACAGAAAACAGAACGCAAATAAACGACTGACTGTAGAGCCAGTACTCAAGAGCCAATAAACGAGTGGAACATAAAGGAACTGCTGTATAAATCATACTTTTTAAAAACGTTTCAAACGTGTTTTTTTAAATATGTTTTATTATAAAGACTTGCAATTGTAACTTTTTAATTGGACAAAATTAGGTCGACAGTAGAGAAAATAAAATATCCAGATATACGAACATTTTTATATTTCAAGTAGTCGTTGAAGTGTTTGTTCAAAAATATCTAGGGCAGCTCTGGACAACTAAAAACCCACTATTTCCATTATCGTTCGCCAGCCTGGAAGCCTGTAGGTCGACTCGCTCGAATTTTAGTATATACATGTATACGTTGAGGGAGATGTGTCTCCCTATCTACAACACTGCTATACAAGAGATGGTCTTAAATCAAGCCTGTGCAACTGATTGCTCACGAGTGCCGACCCCCACAGTACTCTGAAAAATGCATGTTACACAACAGCCGAAAGTTGAAGTTGCGACACAAATGTGTCAATGATATTTCCTCGTACCAGCAACCGAACGGAAATAATATTGCTTACGCTCATTTATTTACTTCGGACCTCATTTGGACAGTGAACTGAATCGATTCGTGTTGTATTTAATATTCTCCGACAGAATATTCAAGGCAAATATGAATTTTTCATCCAGATTGTTAATAAATTAATATTTCACATTGTAATGTATATACATTTTAATAAGCTACAAATGTTTAAAGATGGTGAAAATTGCAATTTTTCACGATTTGCTATACCTGTAATAAATCTAAGGATTCTTGCAACTTTTCATGCATGCAGTTTTTGTTTCACATCTACCGATTTTGAATGAAATTTTCAGAATATGTATAATTGATACAGATCTACAGAATGTATTTTTTAAATTTGAAATGTAGGCTCACATGAAAAGTTGTGAACGACAACTTTTAGTATTTTCTGTGTTATTCTAACCAATTGCAATTTTTTTAAAGATTTCTTTTTCACGTCATGTAGTAAAATAATTGTTCCAGCTTCTCAAAAAAAATTCCAGTCGTATGGTTCAATATTAGAAAAGTTCTCGTCTTCTTGCTAGTGTTCGAATATTAATAAGAGTCACTCTACGTCGTTCTATACTACTGCTTGAAGGAGGGGTGTGGTAGAACTCGAAATATCGGGTCGGGTCGGGTCGAGAACACAAATTTCTTTCGAGATCGGGACGGGTACACGAAAATTTCGAGATTCTCGAATTTATCGGTATTCTTGAAAAAGTCGGCATTCTCGAATTTATCGGGATTCTCAAAATAATCGGGAATTTCCGAAAATTCCGAGAACTTTTTTACAGGAGGTCACACGATTCTTAGAATCCGTGTTTAGAACCGCAGAGGAAATTGAAAGAATGTTGTCCATCACTAATTTTTTTCGAGAGTGTCATATATCATATTCTCGAAATTTTCGGGAAATTCGATTCCTTCGGGAGTCTCGAAATTTTTGGGAAACCCGATTCCTTCGGGAATCTCGAAATTTTCGGGAAATTCGATTCCTTCGGGAGTCTCGAAATTTTCGGGAAATTCGATTCCTTCGGGAGTCTCGAAATTTTCGGGAAATCCGATTCCTACGGGAATCTGGAAATTTTTGGGAAACCCGATTCCTTCGGGAATCTCGAAATTTTCGGGAAATTCGATTCCTTCGGGAATCTCGAAATTTTCGGGAAATTCGATTCCTTCGGGAGTCTCGAAATTTTCGGGAAATTCGATTCCTTCGGGAGTCTCGAAATTTTCGGGAAACCCGATTCCTTCGGGAATCTCGAAATTTTTGGGAATCTCGAATTTTCAGGAAACACGATTCTTTCGGGAATATTGAAATTTTTGAGAACTCGACCCGACCCGACTCGACCTCGTCCCGACCATCGGGTTCCCGATATTTCGAGTTCTCCACGAGCACTCAGTTGCCCAGGTCTACCACAACTTTTAAGTGCATGGCAGTAGTATAGGCAAACGTATTAGCCTCTACGAGTGTGTAAAGTACAATAGTAGAATGGGCGACGTGACGCGACGCGACGCGACGCTACGCTCGCAAGCAATCACTCGCCCAGGCCTGGTTTAAGCGATCAAATTTTTTAAGCGCAGTTGTATTACTAAACTGCGGTTTTTTAATGGAAAATAATTGTCTATATTAATTGCAAGATGCAGGAGCTACGTAGATTCCTTCGTATAATAAATTTAACGAGCTGAAAATATTGCAACAGTATTTTCCAATTCATTAAATACTGTTTTGCATATTTTGCATTATTACCCGTCTACTAGCCTAACCTTGTCTCCCTACCCACGCCAGTTTACCGTCCCTAAAATATTAAACAGATATTATAAGCACCCACCGATGGGTGGTAGCGCTCACGTCGGGGAAACTGTAACGTGCATTAACGTATCTCGTTGGTTATTTGCATTTGCACATAATCTACTTATGCAAATAATAGATTCGCAGCAGTGTAACTTCTCTGATTACCATTTTTTTTTCTAGAAATTATTACTTGTAACAAAAGCTCTACAGTTACAATAAATTGCTAGTGGAATCGTTACTGTTGCAGATTCAGAGATTAACACTCTGTTTATGGAACAATAAAAGTGACTATTTCACACTATTTTATAAAAATAATAAGAATATATCATACAAATTTTTAGCCATTTTAGAAATAACATATACCCAAAGAAATAAATTTGTTGAAATAAATTCTACATGGATGCATCTTTACAATCTCAATATGTATTCGTAAATTAAAAATTTCAAGTTTCTAGCTAATCGGAAAGTTAGTTTAAAATCAATTGCAAAATTTTTACCGAACAGACAGACAGACAGACAAGAAAGCGAGCTAATAAAAACGTGGTAAAATATTAGAACCCGCCATTTTGACAGATTCCGTGAACATAGTGTTAGCCGTGATACGAAACTGCGACAGAGTAGAGATTTTTCAAAATTTTATCAAGCATACGAGGATACAGCTGACTTGAACAAGAAACATTGAGAAAGAATGAGATACGATACTTGTTTAGCACTAGTTTATAGTAGTTGAATGCGCAAGGACTCAGCGAGGGGTACGGGCTGTTTACTTTTCTTGAGTTAGAAGACGGAAGCTCGCTGCGGGAGTCCAGCCGGTCCTAACAGGTGGTAAGGATACAACTTGACAGTTATACGGTCGCTATTGTGTACCGTTAGTCTGCAATTTTCACACATCTTAGCCTGTAAAGATCTCGGGGGAAATACAATAGAAATTTTGAATAGAATTTTATATTCTTTATAATCTTTGTATCCTATCGAAACTTTTTTGTTACACGTATAATGCAAGGACAACAATGCTATTTTACTTCAGATTCCAGATCTTCGACTACATAAAAGTGAATTTTCATAAAATCTTATACATAACATTTACCTACTCTTTTCATTTACAATATTTAATCGAATAATATATTATCGAATAAAATCTGATACATAACATTTTCCTATTCTTTTCATTTACAATATTTAATCGAATAATATATTATCGAATAAAATTTTACTGCATGCGAATTTGTTGTCTGTTAACACTAAACCTACCGAGCACTAAAAGCGATTAAAGCGTTTTAGCTTATGAAAATGACAAGGCTCTATTTATTTAGATTTTGTTCAATTTTTATCTCAATATGTGCTCGGATAATAAAATTTATCGAATCAATTTCCATGCAAAAGTAATTTTATAACTTCAATAATTGCTAAATGGACAATATAAAACCGGTGATTTGACCGGCGGTGGTACGTTTAGTGTTGAAGAAACGTAAGATCAGTTTTATTGTGTACTTCGTTAATGCTATTGCTATCAGCTTTAATTTGGTATGTGCAAAAATTAGCTAGATAAAAAATAGTGACATTTACTTTGTTCCTCATAATTGCGACCAATAACAATTTTAAAAAAAATTATTTACACATTAGGTAGTAAACTAATCCTTCTAACCTCTCCAAAAAACTCAAGCTGTTGGGCGGAATTTCGAAAAAGTTATTCGTTTTTAAAAGGTGTTCGAATACACTTTGTACACCCACTGTACATGATCCACAAGCCTCTAACAATAAGACTGCCAATACTTCTTTCATTCATTGCATACGTTACACGAAATACGTGAACAGTGTCCCTGAATGGTGACTTTCGAGTGGGTTGTATCCTGAACATGGTCTTCGAGGCTGCAACAACACTTTTTATAGGAGTTCCATGAATTGTACATTTCACGTGTCATTTTGCATCAAACCTCTCCCCACTGTACTGGCGCGCCATTACGACTGCTGTTTTATCGATTAACGTTTATTGACAAGGAAATGTCTGTCGTTTGAAACCTGTCGATAGATAAGCGCAATGCACCGGAAAGTATCGGTGTACAGCATGTAACGGCACAATAAAATGTTTACCCTCCGCGGTCCGATTTTTTCCCATTTTTTTCTCTATCGACTAATCTGCGCTTCAGAGCGACTACCATAAATCAGATATAAAGAAACGTGTAAATTCTTTTTTATCCCTACTACGGTGTTCATAGTAACTAGATGTTTATGCAATTTTCCATTTTTCGGAATTTTAAGGAAGTGGAATCAACTAAAATCTCACTTTCAGTGGTAATTGTCTTTGAGGATCCAAAGTAAATAAAAATTGTACTAAATTCTAGCGAATTTGATATTCTAGTATTTTTTGGAAATTTTTACAAGCCATAAATGCATAAAGATTCACAGTCTAATAATAACATACACTAATCGTGTTCGGGTCATATAGACCGGACTAAAAAAAATACGTGCATATCTTTGGAAACTCCACTATGACAATGTTTATAAGCTTATCATATGAAATGATGTAATAATTAATATGAAAGTACACAAGAAAGTAAAAATTTATTTGCAGAATTACTAAAATTAGTAAGAAAGATAGAGAAGCTACGTAGGAGACAAAAATAGTAAATTTATAAATTATAAAATATTTCCATTAAAATCATTCCATGTTTACACGTGCAGGTTATTACTAGTTGATCTAATGTATGTACAGCACTTTAGTTTTAATATAATCCAAGATTATACCACATAGACTCTTAGTATATTGATGTTTGTTTATTTGTTTATTTTGACAAATTTCCCAATGTGTGACAATGACCCGTACATCATAAATGTAACAATTTTTATGTTACACTTATGCAATTAATTTTACAAAAGAGCCATTTCAAAAAATCCATATAAAAATAAGCAAGTCAATAAATTTGATTCCAATAAGCATGGTAATTAAAAATATAAACCTACATGCCAAGCTGGGTCACAGACTCAAAACACCATAAAAGGGTTACCTACCCCACCGCGCAATAAAATGTTAGCAACAAATAAGTACACACACAAGAAATTTGTTTATAACGCACTGTGTAATAAATGTGTTTTTCGTTTCTTTTTCTAGCCCACGAAGCTCAACGTTTACAAGAACGATGCAGAAAGTTGGGACTACACGACGCCAACGCTGGGTGAGTTTTCTGCCGTTCTTATCCTTCTCTATCTTCCGTTTCTTATTTATTTCTCGTTTTTCTGTTGTTCTCATCGATGTTACATACATGTACAGTGACGAGCCTAAGTGCGCCGCGCTCAGTGGACTTCTATCGCTCGAAGATTGTAAGGCTTCTCATTAGGTATAATTCTGTTTGCAACAGTAAACATTCCCTACCGGAGAAGCTTACGAGATCAGATTTTCGATTCAACAAATAAGTGGAGAAACATTTATGAAATCTTATGTACAGAGACGTTAACAAATAGTTCCAATTGGTTTCATAAATTCTGATAAAGATTCGTGCAATAACATTTGTCTATTAGCGACACAATATATACACTTACCTTCATTAAAATTTCTTGTGCCTCGTATGAAATTTTGCACGTATACAGGGTGTCTCATTTATGTGTGACCCCAGAATGTTTTCTTTAATTTTGACAAAGCAAACATTTTTTTATGTGTAATTTGAATGGTATATTTTGTAGCACAAAGAATTTCGAGATCATGAAATTTTCAACAACTTAATTTTATTTAATGTATCTTTTTTATTACCTGTTAGCTGTAGAAAGACACTATCTACAAACTTGCAGGGGTTAGCATTTTTCGAAAAGTTTGCCTTCTTCTTACAAACAAGATTTAACTTTGACCTTCATCTTCGGAGTTCAAGGTCATTTGAAGGTCATGTCGCATATTTGAATGCATTTTTTTTATTAGCTTACGCGGTACAACGCGAAAATATACATACGTAGTTATTAAAAAAAAAACATCGATGACCTTGAAAACTAATTAAATTAATAAAAAGGAGAAAAATAACTCCTGTGGGATACTGACCACTTGATACCATTCAAGTTACACCTAAAGAATTGTTTACTCTGTCAAAATTAAAGAAGATATTCTCGGGGTCACACTTAAATGACACTCCCTGTATAAAAGTATAATTCTAAACTAATACAAACATTTCCCTCTCGTACACCATACAATTTTAATTCAAATATAGTCTTCTATATCGAGGTAAAGTCAATGCAGAAAGTTTCTATGCTAGCAACATATTGTCTTCGAATCTTGAGAAACGGAAACATCGGTGGAATTTCGAAGTTGGGTAAAGATTAGAAGCTTCCGGGGCAGTGTTTCGTCATTAAATTTCGCAACTGGTGTAGAAGCGTGGCAGGGAGTGTGTGAGAGAGAGAGAGAGAGAGAGAAGCCATACTCCCTTCGAGCGATTCGAGTCCATCTAGCAAAAAGCACACACACACTAGAACGCGTTTCGTCGCTCGACTCTGTTCAGTCATTGGTGTCACACACAGGGGCTGCGTGCGCGCGCGTACACGACCATCACTCGACAATCGACGAACCCAGGAATCGTTCCTTCGTTCGCAGCTCTGTTCGAACGATTTTCTTCGTCTTCGTCTTCGTCTTCTCGCGGTCTTACCGGGTCTGTTCCTTCTAATTTCGCTGCGTTTCGAGCGGCCTTTTTCTCCCTTCTTTCGTATTCTTACCAGCCCGGCAGCCGCGCCGAGGAGACGCTAATTGGATAAAGCGCAGACCGAATGCGAGCTTAGAAGGTTTCCGTAAAATGCATCCCTCGTTAAGCTCGTCTACATACACGCGCCGCGAAGACATGCAGTGTCGGTACCGTCGGTCGAACCAGTCAGGAATTGTCCACACTAGGGTAGACCTTAGCTATACCTGGTGAAAGTTTTTTTTTGCGAGATTTTTTTCACGCCCATCCCTCAATATTGTACTATTGGGTAAGAAAATAATTCCTGCGAAAAGTTGAAGTTGATCGGATAAGGGGAAGGCGTGCCTCATTGACGTTGAATTTGCGAAAAACATGAAATATTGTAGGAATGGGAATATTCGAAGGAAAGACTTTTTTTATTATGACTAAATGTTCTTCTTGTGTGAAAATATTGATTATAATAGTACCAAAATGTAATATTTTCAATGTAACGATTAACTAATTGTCATATTTTTATAAATATTTATGCTAAATTTTATGTATTTTATTGAAAGTACTTACCAATTCTTTTACTTGTATTCTTATACTAATTTATAAAAGTAGAGAAATTAACGTTCGACATAAATATGTTATATTTAATCAGAGCATAATATTTTTGACCGGATGAGCTTCGCGAAAACGGACTTGTTAGCGGGAAGGTGGCGGACAGAAATTAGAGAGGCTAATTAATGCGAAATAATCTTAATTCGAACAAAGTACGCTTGTACTTGAGTGCGTGTAAGGAATTATAATATTTTTGGAGGTTTAAAATATTTAATTTGAATTTTCAGTATACTCGTCACATTGAGCGCGCAGTTACTTCTATTTCAAAGCTTCATGCTCGATTAGGCACGCCTTCCCGACGTCCGGTTGATCTAAAATTTTGGATATATCATTTTTTCATGACGTGGAACAATATTGGGAGGGGGGCGTATGCAACATTTTTTGGTCGAAAAATAAGGTCCACCCTAGTTCACACCATGCTTGGAAGGGATCTGTAGAATGTAGAACAATCAACTCCAAAATAATTTTGAGCACTTTTGTTTGTTGAACAATACCTACAAATACCATTTTAATTTTCACTCTACGTACATATATGTATTCTCATTTTAACCATTCACTGGGATGCAATCTACCCCCTGCATGTTTTCAGTGATAAATTTAATGAAAAAGTATTTGTGAAATTTTATTGATTTTCATGACACAGGTACGAGATCAAAAAATTCAATTTAATATACATAAAAATTCTCTATAAAGAAAAAGAATTAATTTAATAATTTCAATTTACTTTTAATCATGTGTTAAATTTGTCCTAAGAGAACTTTAGAAATTTTCCATTCGGCTACTTTTCATGTAAACTTAATTTTAGTGAAAATTCTTATAATAAATTTTTAAGTTTCTAGTGGGGTATGGTTACTATACGCAGAGCGAATAGTATTTTCTGTTTTAATAATTTTAAAAAGTCGAATATAATATAACGATATATTGAAATTTTTTAAATGTCTTTTCACTTTTGCGTTTGAGTGTAACAATTATTGACAATCTCACCGAACAGTCTTATTGAAAACATATTTTTACTATGCTTATCTAATAAACTTGAAATTTTATTCTGTTATGCTCGATTGTTCATCTCATCCCGCTGGTATATTAACTTCGTATTAATTTTCCTTCGTTGTAAAGTTTGTAACATTAAGAGGTATTTAAAAATAAAAATATGAAAAGAATTTATAGTAAAGCTTAATGTACGTCGTCCCGAAATGGGAACGGAGGCATCTAATGGGTTTTAATGCTTTCGTAATTAGGTTAACGATTATGTTAAAGAACAGCATACAGCTTCCACCTCGCTTTTTGTATTAACAAAATCGTCTCATTTTGCTTCTTAATCTGCATTTTCGAAGTTAACGCTACAGTGTTTGTAACCGTTGCCAGATGAACTTTTACGATATCCATTTCCGTGGCCATTTTCTGAAATCACCTTATCTTTTATTTATATCTATTTTCATACAAGAATTTCGACATTTAAACAAAAAGATTTTTATATCTCCAATTCCTTAATTAAAATAGAACTTTCAACTTATTAACAAAAAACGAGTATAATAAAATAATAAATTGTTAATAACATTTTTAATAATTCTATGTACATTGTATTAAATACAATCATATTTAATAGATTGATCGAATTGACATTCTCCTAAAAGAGTTTCATTGACATAATCGATTGCCAAGTCAGTAGCCATTACGATCAGATAATTCAAAGTAATTTGTATAATAAAAAAAAAATTAAATTCTTAAGACTACTAAAATGCGGATTTATCCACTCACAGTATTATTGGTCTCCTAAAGCCTAGATTAATAAAACGTCGAAGTTTAATAAGATTTATATCTTCCTTAGAACATAATAGAATTTATAAGAAGGATATTAAATCCTCTTCGATTTCAATTCTTATAAATGATTTCATCAATGTGTGCGCCTGCATAGAGATTCACAATTTATTACTTTTTTAATCAAAACCTAGGTAATCAGGTTCAATCAGTGTACTAGCACATTAATTAACATTTAAATTTTAGAAATCAATTGCATCACCTGCATACGGCAGTCAACTTGTTAATTATATAAGACTGAAGTCAAAGAATGTCTAATTGCAATACATACTATATTAACTACCGGCATTATCTATATACCGGCGATTATTCCATAATTTTTGGAAATCTATGGCCCATGGCTGAGAATTTTTTAATCGATTCTTTAACCTTTAATTTTTTAATCGATCCTTAACTATTTTAATGATCCTTCAATAATTTCGTTTGGGATTATTGTGTGAAAGAAGATTTTTTAGTTTCCATTTAGTACAGCACAATTATTGAAAAGCCTATTGGTAGGCTTCCGATAAATAAACAGTTAACATGAAAGTAAGACACGGTTCGACTGGCGTTACCGATTATTCCAACACACGAGCAACACGTGATAAATGTACTCTGAGGATTTTATGCAAGTTCATCAAACTTCTCATAAAACTCAGAAATGTTGAAAACGTTTAATGAAAATTTGATGTTCGTTATTATAATGCATCAACCTAGTACGAACATTCACGCAGAGTCGCCAGATGAGGGGAATTTACTCGAATTGAGGAGAAAAAGTTGCCCCCTCTCTGTGAGTACCGGATCAGTCACATGACATTGTGACGCACGCACGACAGAGACGGATCGCGTCACGTGACCGTGGCGGAAGAGTAGGGGAACAGCGCCGTGGAAGGGGAAGGTAGAGTGGGGATACAAGTCTCAATCTGGCGACTCCGTGTAAATACATTACACTTCCAATTATAATAAAACCCTTAAGAAATGAAAGAAGTTTTTATTCCTCGAAAATTCATAGTGCAGCGATTAACATAAATTCCAATGAGCGTCTCAGGAAACATTTCTCGAACGGGTTTCCGCCATATAAAATATTTCGCGTTCTTCGACAGAGAAACGATCGATGGAACACAATTCCAGTTTGTCGACGACAAAGCATTCTCGCGCATCGCTACTCGCATCGATTCATCATGTGTTACATTCGACATACGAGCGAAAAAACAATTCGCCCACCGAAACACAGGTTCGCGAGAGAGAAGCGACAGATAGAAAGCTCACTCACGCTTCGCCGGAAGCGTTGAGAAATCCCGGATGTTTGACGGACGATTGTACAGTAGCTGCTCGATAACTACTCGTTTTTTAGGCTCTCTTTGACAGATAGAGAGAGAGAGAGAGGGAGGAAAATGAGCCATAAAGTGTAATCATTTCAATCGTATTCGTTAATTTATAAATACCGAGAAATTTTACTCTCAAAAATTGTGCGACATGTAGAAGACTTTAATATAGCAGTAACTAATAAGTGGGAAATCTTGGAAAATTTCGAAATCAACTTTTTTTTTACTGCATATCTTGTTTTATATTCATATGCTCGAAAAAATATAATACTGGGATATAGTTTTAAAAAATTTTGTAAGATATTTGATATACAGGGTGGGGCGTTATAAACAGGTCATCTGAATAAATCGCTTGTTTTTGAAGATAGAAGAAAATGCAACAGACCAAACTTACTTGGTATCGAAGCGCTCGTAATCTGATGTTAGTAATTTTTTTATAGATGGAAACGTCAAGGAGATATGAAGGTCAACCTTGTTGTTTTAAACGGAACGGTATGGTTTCTTATTTACATTCTGATAGTGTGCTTCCAGACGAATGCAATGACCTATTATGAAGGTCGTTCAATGTCATGCAAGGTCAACTGCAATAGAAAATAAATTGTCTTCGTATTGAAACACACTATCACAATGTAAATAAATGACCATACTGTTCCATTTAAAAAAACAGAGTTGACCTTCGTATCACCTTGACGTCTTCACCTATAAAAAAATTAGTAACAGCAGATTACCAGCGCCTCGATACCAAGTACGTTTGGTCTGATGCATTACCTTCTAAGTATAATAGTATAAGATGAAATATTTTACGAATTGTTGATTCTTCGTATCCTAATATTTTCTTCCGTGGAATATTTCAAGCAATCTATGCACAAATACGAGCAATTCTATTTGAAAAACAAAGTTGGTCTTGAAATCTACTATGATCTTTCACCTACAAAAAGAATGATCACCGCTATGTTCTCGATACAATGCAACTTTTATTTAGAACACTTTATTGAAACATAAAAGACTTTTAGTAGAACTGTGTCGTTTTCCACTACCATCTCCTGATGGACGATCAGTAGAGTGTCTTTCTGCTAATTGTAAGTAAGCAACAGAGTAAGATGCGCCCGAGAAAGAGGAGGGGTCTTTAACGAGTAGCGTCCTTAACGAGTAGTTAACCGACCCGGCGGGTACTTATCGAGCGATTACTGTACGCGCGTCGCAAACGAAACTAAAGGGAATGGAAAAATTGAGAAACGCGATATCGTTGAGCATCTCGTATCAACGCGTGCGATCCATTCTGCGAAGCTGTTAAAAAGACATTATTAACAAGCAGTTCACGCAATACCTCCGATTTTAAATTACAATCATCAGGTTAATTGATTCTGACGCCCGAGACGGGTAGACCGGCACTTTTCACAACGATGGAAATCATGTTTTACTGGCACTGACACGAATTAACGATTCCCACATCGGAATTTTCTTTGACCCAATTCGAATCGGCCGCGTCAACGCGAAGCTCCTACAACGAATTCCGGACTTTCAAACTGAATTTACACACAGAACAAAGTTGCATACGACGACTCTTCACGCTCGTTACGCCCATGCGATAGCAACGCTCACAGTCTCTAAACAGTCTCTTTCTCTTTGTACCGTGGAGAAAGGCTAGCAATTAACGTGCTTCTGTAATTGAAAATAGTTGAAAATTTTTAGCCGAAGAAATCCGTGGCTCTGTTTGTTTGCTCGTTTAGGAGAGATTATGCTTCACTGTTTACCAGGTCAATATTCGCAGACATTTCGATTTGTCGTCCGATGAAATTGAATATGTCATAATGTATCATACAATAAATGAATTTTCGACCTCGATTAATCTGATCGCGTTTCAATTATTAGATTGCTTTGTATCCATGGAGATTTACGTTCGACGGAATCTATTTTTCATTAGAACGGAAATTGTTAAAATTGTTTTCAGAATATTTATAGTTCGATCTTATCGGCTTTCTTGTACTAAATACATATATGTATTTGCACGATTTGGATGTTAAAGACTGAATTTGTAGAGGAATCTGAAGAGTCATAAAATTCAGTCATAAAGGAGCAATCATAAAACTCGACATTCACCGCTTTTGTTAATATTTTTTCCTTATTTTTGCTTTCGAAAGAAAATGTTGAAGTAAACAGATTAAGTAAAATCGGTTGAGTAGAAAAAAAAGTGTGGTCTGCGATCCAAAATCAGAGGCTCAGGGATCAGAGATAAAAATCGAATTTTTGGTGCAACAGGTACTCGGTATTCTCTCCGTAGCTGTCGCAAAGGTCTCTGCACTCTCTACCGTAACTGTTAAAATTTTATCCCCACTACATAGTCGGGGGTCTCTCAAAGTTTGAGACAAATTTTTCTAATTTTTGATTTTTTTTTTATGAAACCATCATCATCGTATTCGTCTTGTTTTTCTGATTAAAGTGACACCAAACACGACGTATATCAAACAAGACTGCTGATAAAAGTTTCATTAACAAAATACCAAAGATAAGGAATTTTAATTATTGAATTCAAAAGGCTGAGCTGGCACGTGTCCTTCGATGTTTCTCGGACGCCCGAACCTCAGACAATCTTTCTATTTCAATCTCTATCCTCTGCGCTCGGCACAAAGAATATACCACCTCTACTGTAACTGTCACGTTGAGACAGTTACGGAGAGACTACTCTATTTCGCGTTTATAGATCAGGGGAATCGACTCGAATCAAGGGGAACACAGTTACCCTCTCTCTCTCCATCGTAGAAGGGGAAGAGTAGAGTGGGAGATAAGTCTTAACTGTACAGCATCTCGAACTGAACAAGATCGGAACTGGTTTCTGTGGTCGCGCAGTGGTTTTTATAAAGTAGCGTGAAAGGTGGGGTCAGGCGTCATGCCAATCCCGCGAATCGCTGTTGCCAGGTGCAACCTCGTCAGATTCCCTGATGGAGCATCGAACTATCGACTATCGAGTTCGATTGGGCGGCCGAAAGCTTACGGCGCGGCGGCGGCTAATGTTACGCCCCATCGTGATTGGCGGTCGTTGACGCAAGTTGACGCAGCTATGTGCGGTTCTTCGTGGCCGCGCATAACATTAGTAATGAACTCTACATTTGCGTTTCTACATAATTGAGACAGTTGCGCGGAGTTGAAATTGATTTCTGGGTACGCCACGCGCTGAAGATATTGCGTTCCTCGCCGGCATTATCCAACCTTGCAAACATCTACCTTTCAGAATAATATGGTTACCATGTCAACTCAAGTACCGTGATCTACATAGATGTGTTCTCTGTGCTCCTACAATTGTCTTCGCAATTTGCCTAAGGTAGCAACGCGTTGAACACATACTTTGCTCGTATACTAATACGCGTACGTGCGCTAACTTATGATTAAACCTGCTGAAAGGGGTCAGTGACCTTTATGGGAATCGGCGAAACTCATTTTTCCAATCGAGACATTTGTTTCATTCTGTGCAAGCTTTTTTACAATATGCACATGAAATTGAATATGTTTTCTCATATAATATTTGTGTTTTTAGCAATTTATAGGACACAGACGAATGTAATAATATTAATATTATTACTATCATTACTATTATTAATATTAATATTATTACATTCGTCTGTGTCCTATAAATTGCTGAAAACCCAAATATTGTATGAGAAAACATATTCAATGTCATGTGCATATTGTAAAAATGATTGCATAGAATGAAACAAATGTCGTGATTTTCGAATTCAAATAGTTTCGAGTGCAAAGGGCTAAAGGGTCGAAAATGAGTTTCGCCGATTCTCATGAAGGATCACCGAACGAACCCTGACTGTTTTGAGTAATGGTATAGCAACTTTTAATGGTGTCCCAGATCACAATTCGACTACAAACTTTCCTCGAATAGTTGTGCGAGGTGCGTTCGAGGATCGATGATGCACATATTTTCCGCGAGGGTCCACGTGTCACCTGAAAAGGTCACTGCCCTGATGCGGTTCAGGTTCCTACACCATGATTTATTTCTACGTGTCCGTTCACAAAAGTTGTTCCACTGAACTAGAGACTGTCATCTTTTCGATTCGACATAGTGTTAAAAAACATTTTTCATTTAAATAAATAAACCGGAGTGTTTTTGACCGATTGCAGATGTCTAACATTCCCTTCCTCGTAATTTTTTCGTATCATCTCTCTCTCTCTTTCTCTCTCGCACTTGGGCAGATTATAACAACACCACTAAACAATTGCCTAAAGTTTATATACTCTACAAACTGTTATGTTATACCTAGTTATCACAAACTTGTCTCCTGGGCATGGAATGTTACCGTACTTTATGATAATAGAGATGTTCGCTAGTCCGGGTCCGAGGAGACCCACCGATGGCCAGGTGAACGTTCGTGCTCTCACCATTCCGAACAATTTAGCCGGTCTGGAGCCCCTCGGAAAATTAATTTAAGTACACGGCGAGACGCGGTTTCTCGAAGTTAAACGATTCAAAGCAATTAAACGCCTAACAACCACAAGGAGCCGGCGGGAACGCCCGGCCGGAACGGTCTCGCGAATCGCGTGCCAGATACGAAGCCAGGGATGCGATTCCACGTAAACGACAACCGAGCACGGAACTCGTGGAATTTGGTCCAATTACACGCGGTCTGACGTCCCGTCACTCGTAGCCGACACGAGCACATTCGAATACACACGAAATCTCGAACTGCTCTCGAAGACGAATTTTCCGTCGCGTCGGGTAATTGAGCGGGTCTCAAAAACGGAACCTGTCGAACAGCTTTTCCGTGAATTCTTTCGATATTTATATTTTCAACTTGACTTCGTAGTTCGCGAGTGATCTATGAACGAGTAATGGCCGCCTCAGCGTATTTTCATAAATTGAAAATTAACTTATTGTTATCTAGAATAATATATTCACTAGTCGAGTTACACAGTGTTCTTGTTTCTTTATCAACTACTTTAGAGTTAATATTTTAAAAATTTGCTAGTTTAAAAAAGTCTTTTCCTTTTTTTTTCAATTGTATATTAAACTAAAGAGAACAATTCAATCTTTGATGAGTGATACGTCGAAAATTCTTTTTATAAGTTAATTAGCTTAATCAAGCAGTTTGGGGGTTTACTGCGTTGAATTGAAGAATGTTTTCTCTTATTGTTAATTAATATAACAAATTACCAATCTTCTACAGAACATATACTTGTATTATCGTGTATTGTTTTAGTAAACAAAACATCAAAAATTGCGGTATTTACGGGAATGATTTTAAGCTGAACAAGTGCTAACGATAATCCAGAATATTTAAATAATACAATATCACACCCCCTGCAGCATAGGTGAAATAGTTTTAGAGGTTTTACCACGTCCATACAATACAATTTATTAACATGAATACCTAGATAGCAGTGTGTACATGATACCAATATGAAATTATCATATAAATAATTATAAAATAATAAACTCTAATGATAACTCCTCATAAAATAAACGAATACATAACAGTTACAATAACGCAGAACGAAATTATAATTTCGTTAATTATTTACTTTAGCGAATCCACACCGATTTTGATGACCTTGAAACATGTTGTCAAGGTCACGTATTTTACAAGTATCGAAAAATATAATTTCATTTTACGTTTAAATCAAATAAACTATTTCAAAATGATACTTCATTTTACCTCGAGAAAAGATCATTGAAATAACCAAATTAATTATTAAATTTAGATATGCTAATTTTTGCAGTTTAATGATTAAAGTTCAGCTACATTCATTTTTAAAATTGTTCTTTATTACAAAATTTTTTAGAGTACGAATTATTTAAATTTCATTCAAAAGTCAAAATAATGAAATAATTTTTTAAAAAATTATTTAGCTGTATAAATAAACTAACATATGATTATTTGAAATTGTCAAATAAGATATATATTATCTCAATGATCATTTGTCAAATAATGTATTTCGATAGTGCCCAAGCCTAATGTCTTCTACCTTTTAATTCGCGGCGCTAATTGCTTTGACAATTAAGAGACTCCGATAGTTGGTGCACAGAAAACGCGCGGAGAGCACGAAGCTGGATCTTCTTCTCGGGGTAGCGTTCCAGAGAAAAATTAGCCCATCGTCCGATCTTCGCGCAAAGAGATCGCGGATCGTTGCCCCGCAACTACCCGATTCTTTCCAAGTTCTTCTCGCGGACTATGGCTAAAGTTTCGGAATCTATTACCGGCGTGGCCCTCGAACGATCTCGAACGAGTCTGCTTTCATGGAAAAAGGAAAGTTTCGATGCGAGGCTAACTGGGCTGATTTGGCTGTTCGTAGTCGACTTTTTTCGGTTCGATCGAAACTCTCCATGCATATTCGGTATTAAAATAGTAGTTCAAGGGGAGGGCGCGCGCGTGAATGGAAATTCCGCCAGCGAAACGATCCCGCCTGGCAAATTGAGAAATATTTGAATATTCTCGGTGAGCTTAGCTAGGAGATACAAGTCAATCGTAATTGCATTAGATTCGCCGCTTCGAACGGCAATTGTCTCGGAATTTTTGGCACTCGGATCGGCTTAATATAATTCTGTGGTTTGAGCGCGACGCAGCGAAATTGATTGCTGTGCCTGGGTTGCCTAGAACCGAGGTCTAGACAACTTCATCAACTCGGCCGATAAAGTTGGTTAATCGTTTTTGCTCGTAAATTACCATTTGCTTGCTATTAAACGTAAATCAATACGAATGTAATGGGCGTTTATTCTTTGAATTATGCTAATGTTAATATTGCGATAATGTAGTACTTCAAAGAAGCTTTGGAGAATACTTTATGTGTGTAACAGTCTGGCAATAAAACTGAAGTTATCTGAAATAATTCAGGGTGAAATATTTCCTAAGCTAACATGAGCACATATTCAAGTAATAATTCAAACCGATTTTGATGAAACTCAAATCGAATTTTTTGATATATTGTTTAAACAAATGACGTTTGTTAACATTTTCTCGCGCTACTGAATTTCCCATTCGAAACCACACGAGTTACAAAAAAATTAGATTTTTTCGACCTCTGATTTCGGAAATATCTCAAAAAATGTGGTTTTAACCCTAAACTTTGAGGGTTGTTTTCACCCCTTCAATGTGGATGGTTATCGATAAAAAATACACGTGTGAAATATTTTTCGAAGAACTATGTCTCACATAAGTTTCATCAAAATCGGCTTCTGTAACTTAAATATGTTCTCTTGTAAGGGTTTTCATGGAATATCATTTTATACAGAATTACGAGTTGGAGTGACTAATGTTATGAAACATGGTTGTAATTAAAAACATTCTCGATTTGCTACATTCATGCTACATCTTGCATTAAAGGGCAAAAATTTTTTATTAATGCATTTCTTTAAAAAAATGAACTAATGCGTTTTAAAAATTTTTTGTTTACACATTTTGGTAGACACAATAATACCATGCAACTTTCGTTTCAACTTTTTTTAAATATCATTTGTTGTTCTTGAGATATTTCACGAAATATTCAAATTTTTCAAGGGCTGATATTTCGCCCCTTTAATGCATAGTAGGGCGAAAAATAGGGTTGTATTAGGCATAACTTATTGTACTTGTGTGCAAAGTTTCATAATATTTTGAATTTTCGAGTTCGATAACTTCCCTTGTAAGTACTAGTGGAGATTATAAAGGTGCACTTTTTCTAGATAGAAAGTATTAAACACACAGATTTCTTTAAGTATAAGCTATCATAAAAAAAAAATGGACACATTTTTGTCATTTTCATAAAGTAATCTAAAATGGTGAGTTTCAATGGTCCGTCAACCGTAAAGAGTGCATAACATAATTATTTTAATAAAATATAATATTTTCGTACGAGAAACGACTAAGTATATTTAAATATATAATTAATTTATATTAATGTTAGGTAGTCAGTTACCAGGTTAATTTAACATTAATTCAGCTGAGAAACTGCATTTCGAACTACACGGTTCTACTGAAAAGATATTCGAAACTCGCGCCTGCAAACGGTCTCATTTGACTTTCTATGTCATCGCCGAACTAATTGGAGCGTTTAAGGTGTGATTCGAATGCTCGTTACTCGAACGAACTGAAAGGTGCTAATTTTTCGCAACCGGTCGCGATTTAAAGGGAGAGAGAACGCGAAGAATAGAAAGGGAGAAAGAAAGAAAGAGAGAGAGAGAGAGAGAGAGAGAGAGAGAGAGAGAGAGAGAGAGAGAGAGAGAGAGAGAGAGAGAGAGAGAGAGAGAGAGAGAGAGAGAGAGAGAGAGAGAGAGAGAGAGGGCAGTAACTTTCTCGAGTAGACCCGCGCAGAGAGAGATCACTAGACCAATTAAGCCGAAAGATAGGTCAGGTCGGCTGCTGCACTTCTAACCTTTCCCTGGCATCTACATGAAGGAGATGAAAGTTTCATTAGATCCAGAACCATCGTAGAGAGCCTTGAATCCCATCGGGGGTCGCCACGCCGTTTTCATTTCCGCGAAAGAAACGCGTCCGAGTGTTCCGGGTCCGAGTTACTTTTCGCGGTAATTGCCGGCATTCGTCGCGACACTGTTCGTCATGGGTGTATTTATC
The DNA here is from genome assembly GCA_916610255.1 of Lasioglossum lativentre. Classification (NCBI taxonomy): domain Eukaryota; kingdom Metazoa; phylum Arthropoda; class Insecta; order Hymenoptera; family Halictidae; genus Lasioglossum; species Lasioglossum lativentre. The sequence continues at coordinate 15,884,795 of OU744357.1, read as the reverse complement.
TTCCGTAAATGTGCTTCGTTGAAAGTGTTGATTGCTGAGATCATTCGTAGTAACTTTTCCCTTTGCGAAAATCTTCTCCGCGGCTTTATCAACGGGGTCTCATCCCATGTGAGAGCTACTTTTTCTTGCTTTTTTTCCGGAATTTTCTTTGAAGGACCCTTAAAACATACAATCTTGAAATTTTTACCGCACATTTAATGACAATTTAACAGTCTCTCAGAATTTTTTCATGCCAAAATAACGAATTGGATCGACTTTACACCGTTCGGAAGACACTCATGTGTAAAAATAAAGTAGGTTGATGGCGACCATGATTCCGGAGATTTCGATCATCTGATATCACAAAAATTAAACGGCATTTTAATTTGTAGACCTGCGGCTATCTTCGGTACCAAAATAATATAAAAATATGGAAAATTGAATTTTTGACTATACCATAAAAATTTGAGCGAAATCCGTTGAGTAGTTTTTGAGATATCAAGGTCGCTAATATGAAAAATACAATTTCGAGAAAAACGCGTTTAAAGATTCAAGTACGAATTTTCCACTTTTTTCCAGCAAAAATTAATGTCCAGCTGATTGATATTTCACTGCTTATTTATTAATACTTTAATCCTAATGAGGCAAACAGATGCTCCGTTCTACGTTTATAACAACAACTTCGAATATCGAAATATCCTTTTACCTGCATATTCTAGGATTGTTATAGAAGCAATTCGTGCAAAAAAAATTTTTTCGATTTTTTGGATCTGCCACATGGGATGACCCCCTTAAGGAGTTATTAATGACAAACACGGACCAATCAGAGCGCAGCGTTAGCGCACGCATTCCGACTCGGCCAATACCAACGCCACGCTCTGCTGTAGCCGCGCTGTGATTGGACCATGTTTTTGCGTGAATAACTCCTTAAAATAGCCTCGGAGAACATTATCGCAAAAGAAAAAGTTATTTCAAATCTTCTCAGGAATCAACACTTTCAACGAAGTACAACATTGTTGGGACACCCTGTACGTATAAGTTAAATAGAGACTTGTACATTATTCATGGACCACTTGAATTGTTTATCAGTTTATCTTATCTCTCCCAGAAAAGAGCAAACCTTTCTCATTAGATTAAAGTAAAAGTTTCGATGCGTTTCGCTATCAGTTTTATCACTTAAAAAAAAACAGGAAATGTACCATGTTGCTAATTACCTTTGATGTTGAAGTAACATTAAAAAATTATATATATTCAATGCGATAAATCACTTGGTTATGTAACTTTTACAGCAGTCCATATAATAAGATAATAGTCCAAAAGGAGTTGACACACTGGCGTGGAAAATTAAAGGATCACTTCGTTAAATATTGCCCTTGTTCAGAGTGTTGTAACTTCGTGAAAAAACGTCGTAGAATATCTGGTCTCATTTTAAAGTTTGAATCTTCTGCTTTCGAAAGTCCATTGATCCTTTTTCTCAACAAAGTTCTTGTATGTAACGGGTGAAAAAGTGATCATAATTTTTTGTTTCCAAAATTTTGCAAAATAGAATTTTCGTACAGACGTTAAAAAATTTTTCTATTTATTCAAGCCAATTTTTCAAGATTGTAAATTCACCTTTATAATGAGAAATTTTTCGTGAATGTTCAATATCTTGAATAATATACATAATAATTATTCTATTGTCTCCAACAGACACAAAATTTAAAGCTGTTATTTTGTAGTTTTTCTATTTATTTGGCAATTAAATTAATCAATGTGTGTGTCTGATTATACTTATCTTGCATTTTGATTTTATGCTATAATCGAGTCCTAGAGAAACCTAAGTTTAAAATATTGCATTATGGATGCTCACGCAAATTTGCAATCTGAATAATTTATATTTTGAAGATTTGAAGTTCGTGCTGCTTTATCTAAAAGTGTCGTCAGCCGTTGCTCGATATTTTTATAATACCTTCCGACATATTTGAAATGCACGCCTATCGCATTATGACATAAACGACGTCAAAGTTTGGTAGTTCCATAACTTTATCCTACTTCATCCCCGACTTTGCCTAACTTGGGACCACAAATTCGAATACATATATTCGGGCTCGTGACAAATGGCTATAAAGCCTCTTCTCTATTTATATTCCTCGGTTTGCCTACAACAAATTTGCATCCGGACAATCCACAATTGCGGATTCAAATTGTCAGACGCACGTCCCGCATTGAAATCATAATACCTACCTACCTAAGTAAATACGTGCCTCTTTATTTCCGTACGTAGCTTGAGCACCGCGAAATACAATAAAATTTGTTGAATCGTCCTAAATTATCTCGTTAGATACAGCAGTGTAATGAAAATTTTCATCTTTTTGCATTTTCTTTGCTAAAGTCAGAGTTGGGCAAAATTTTCATCTAAATAAACATTTCGAATAACGAATAAACCGTAAAAGAATTTTTATTCATTATTCGATGGTTCGAATATAAAAAGTATCTTTATTTGACGAGCATCGAATAAATAATTATATTCGACGAGAATTTATCCAATGAATAAAGTTTTGTTTTTTATATGAAGTTTATTTATTCGAACTTCGAATAATTTTTTCATTTATTATCTGTATCTTTTATTCGGAGGCTTCGAATAAATCTTTCCACAACTACTCCCAACTCTAATAAACGCGAACAATCGAGTAATGAATAAAAATTTTTTTATTCGTTATTCGAAATTTATATTTAGATGAAAATTTTACCCAACTCTGATAGAATTTAATATTATTATAATAATGCATAATAAATAATAATTTTTTATTATTATTATTTACGTATGTATGAGAGTAATTTCTCTCATCACAGTTATGTCCGAGTTTTCATTTATTTCAAAAGCAATATTCACATTTATTAAATTCAATATGAAATTTCCATCACGATCTGAATTGACATTATAAGGCTAGGGATTCATGATCATTAAAGACAAGGGAAGAGGTCAAAAAATTCATGGAATCGATTCGGTAAATATTTGAGTATTAAGGGGATGATTGAAAGCGGAACAAAGGCCATACGATACAGCGTACTTTCGTAGTTAATGAAGTTCGAAGGAAAACAGAGGCAAACGATGGTCGATAACCATTAGGGCAGAAACATGTACCGAGTTTAATTAGCTGGTAATAAGGCACAATAAACTGAAAACGTGTTCTCGAAGCACAATAGTATATTTTTAATATTGCGTTAGATGAAATTAATAGGATTCTCGTTCTTGGAAAATTATTCGACTGTAATGTTTACATAGGTATTTTTATTTTTATATTATTAATTTTGTCGGATAAAAATATTAGTAGCGTTCAGATACCAGTAGCAAGGAACACAATACATTATTTTACTTATTTATTACTTATTATATTACTTACAATTAGCTTTGAAAATGTGCATTTAGAATTATCAATTCCTAATTTTCATAGCATTAAGACGGAATAATATTCATACTCTGTTACTCGAAATTATGTACTATTAAAAATTGTCTGAATATTTCTTTTAGTCTTTATGTGGACACTTTTTCTCTACTCTCCTTCAATTAATTTTTTTCATTCTTTTCACTGTTTTTAATTTTCCGCTAGTGCTGAGGCTACCGAATACGTCACATTTAAATTGGGACTCTCCTTTTACTTTCACGTAGTATTTCTAAAATTCGGTGTAAACTCCGTTCGAGTGAGAGTGTGGTGGTACACTCACACACCGCTGGGCCTGCGTATACATACATATATCATTCGTATACAAGAATTGCAACGGGTTTAGCATATCACGTTGTACGTCTCGATAACACAAAGATGCGGCCTTTAAGTAGTCAAGCGTGCTTGATGGAAGATCATTCTAGCGCGCTTAACCCCTCAGAAGTCCTACTTTTGCGTACTAGAATGATCTTTCATCGAGCGCGCTTCACTACTGAAAGGCCCCGTCTTGCGTTATCGAGGCTTAAAGCGTACTACAGTATTATCTCCGTAACTGTCGCAAAGGTCTCTACCGTAACTGTTAATGTTATCCCCACCACTGGGGGGATCGCCCTTGGAATCAGTCAAGCGGTAAACACGCTCGACGACCAAGCCAGAGGAGGGTCCAGTATTATTAAACAAACTTTTTTCTAAATGAACTTATTGTTCAAAATAGACAGCATTCTAATCAACGTATTCTATCAATGAATTTCGAGTTTTTTGTTCGTACTTTTGTTCGTTTTTCAATTTCAAGATTGTTATCTCCATGTTGTAGCCCTTATTATCATTAACGAATAGTACGTTAATTAACTAGACTGCGGATCTTTATGCACAAACTGGAGTGAAATAGAAATTTATTTTCTTCCCTATTATGGTTAGTAGGTTGAAAATAATATAATAGTATTTTTTTGTTGATAACAGCAAAGTAGTATATTATATTTTCTCTAAAATTATTTAAAACGTACGTCTTTAAGTTCATTGCAAGGTTGACCAATTTTTACGAAATTTTAAATTAGTTTATATGTTCAATATATGCCCACACCAAAAAGCTTTAAAAAACATCTTTTAGTATTTTCTTCGTAATTCCCAGAAATTGCAATTTTTTCACCATTTTTTGGTGAAAATCCACGTCATATGGTTTGATGTTTAAAAAGTTATCTTCTTTTTGAGAGTGTCCGAATATTAACCCTTAGCACTCGAATGACGACTCTGAGGCAGCATTGAAAATTGCTATGCCATTCTCAAAAATATTGGTCACATTATTATTTTTCAAAAACAGAAAAAAAATTGTATAGAATGGAAATATTTTAGAATGGAAAAATCTTTCGTTTTTTAGTTAAAATAGCTCTGAGTGCAAAGGGTTAAAGGTATTGTTACAATTGTCTAAAACTTCGAATAGATTTTCAATTGCTATGTCATTCTTAAAAATATTGTTCACATTATTATTTTCGTTCGTATTTAATAAACTACTAGACAATTACATATTACTTTAGCTATCAGTTTCATATGCAAAAAATGAAAAAAAAATTGTATACAGAATGGAAATTTTTTAGAAAAATCTTTCGTTTTTTGATTTAAAATAACTCCGAGTGCAAAGGCTAAATTACATAGAATTAGAAAATGTTTGTGTTTATATTCCGCAGAAAGATTCGTTTAACTGTCCGGGATAACCCCCTTTCTCTACCTGTAAGTAGAGCAGTCTGGTGTTGGACGTACAAGTACAAGTAGCTTTGACGGACCGGCCAAGATTAGTCGCAGCTAGAACCATTTAGTATGAAAGATAAGATTAGTGTTCTAACGTGAAGAAGTCTCTCGGTCTGTCTGTTATCGAGACGCGTGGTTGTTCCGGGATACTTCTTGCGCGCGATGCGTTGCGATGCGATGCGATGGTCTCGCGCGAAACGAAGCGTCGCGAAACAATTACGACGAATGGTCGGAACGCGCGGAAACCTCCGAGAATAGCGGCTTTTAACGAGGCTAGTTAATCTTCCGATCACGTTAGGCTCCAATTTTCCGTCGTCACGTAGCCACCGGTCGATTCGGAATTTCAGTTTGGCACCGTGTGACGACAATTCAAAGCTTGTCCGTTGCTCTTGTCGCGTCGCGCCGCGTCGCGCACGGGGGTTCGGTATAAATGTCACCGGGTAAGAACGCGTAACGCCTAAACGACGCACAGTGGATCGAAGTCGCGAAAACCTGGCCAAAAATCGATGACATTCTTCAATTTAGTTGAAAATTGGTATTCCGTGGGTTTTCGGATTGCTGATTATGAATTTGATTTCAAAAAACAAAATGGCGGATTCAATATGGCAGATGAGTTACTCAAGAAATTGTCGGATTTCCTTCGAATTTAATATCCCCAGTATTTTTGGGGTTGCTGATTATGGATCTGATTTCAAAATGAATAATTATATAATAAATTAAAAATTGTAATAACTTTTTTAAAAGGAAAACATAAAAAATTTGATTTAAGTTATTATAATTATTCATTTTGAAATCAGATTCGTAATCAGCGACCCGAAAAACCCCTGAGTATTAATTTTTAACTAAATTGGAGTACTGCTTGTGTTTTGTCGATTTGGGTCGTTGCCTATTTATTGCTGTAACTTTTCGTCGCGCAAGGTCACGCAAGATACTTTTATGTAGCAATCTTAAGGTGGCTTTGGCAAATAGGCTATGCAAAAATCATCGTGACTTGGCGTGACCTCTGCTTTGTACTTGTCATTTTAAAAAAACAAAGACTGGAATGTAGTTGTTTAGGAAGAGACAATTTTCAAATTGGTAAAATATATACAGGGTGTTCACGCTATTACTAGCCAGCTTCTTTCTTGCACATAGTAAATATTAGAAAAAAAATGAAAGAGGAAAAAGTAGGACTGCTTTTTATACTCAACACAATGGCGTATGTAATTTTTTTGTGTTTATACTATTTTGTTAGATATGAAAGTTACCTTCAATTTTTTAAATGGAATGATGTATATCTTTTTATATCACATAAAAGCGCGTGTCTAGACGAATTCATCCATATACTGCACAGTGACCTTCAAGGTTCTGCAAGGTCAGAAATGGAAGAAACATTTTGAATATTTCATACCAAAGCATCTTGTAAACACATTGGTATGAAAGCATAGAAACTGTTTCTTCCATTTCTGACCTTGCAGGACCTTGAAGGTCACTGTGCAGTATACGGATGAATTCGTCTAGACACACGCTTTCACATGATATAAAGAAATATACAGCATTCAATTTAAAAAATGGAAGATCACCTTCATATCTATCAAAATAGTATAAACATATAGAAATTACATACGCCATTGAGTTAATTGTAAAAAACAGTACTACTTTTTTCTCTTTCATTTTTTTCTAATATTTACTATTTACAAGGAAAATGCTGGCTAGTAATAGCGTGAACACCCTGTATACATATATATTGTTAAAATTTACACATACGCATAGCTGAAAGAACGCTCTTTAACGCTATGTAGTTAGTTTTTCGAAAAATATTACCGATAAAAAAGTATGACGAAGCAAACGACGTCAACATTTCAGGAAGAAATGTCAATTTTTGCTTGTTTTCAAACTGCTCTAGAACAATAATGAGTGACTTTCAGCAATTCATATTTATGCTACAACTTAGTTGAACATTTAAGAATCTATTGGCATAAATTTCATTCATTTTGGACGAAGTTGAAAAATTGATTTTTGGCCACGTTTCGGCGATTTCGAACCACTGTGCGCCGCGACGCAAAGAAGAACAAAGCCCGGCCTCGAGAGCCGTGTAAAAGCGGAACAAAAGACGAAGATTCGTCGGCCGATGGGGTTCACTGTCGCGAAACCCATTCAAAATATAAATCTCCTGTTTCTCGGCCGCGCGTCACAGAAGAGATTTAAGTTTTGCGACGGCAGCTTCGTCCCGGATCCAATGACGAAACGAGAATAAACTTAGACCGTCGGAGGAACGGAAACAGGAGTAGAAGTAGAACCAGGAGTCAGGAACTGACGCTAGTGAGGCGGGGGGGGGGGGGGGGGGGTAGGAGAGAGGATTGATCCCTCTGCATAAAAGTTTTTACCCTCGATTCGAAGATTGGCACGCGCGACTGAAATTCACGAGACAAATGGCGCGAGAAATTCGAAACGAGATATATCTCGGCCGAGTGGCGTTTTCCGGCTTTAGTTAACTGGGGGAACCGATAAGGAATATACGGGACATTGCGAGTATTTTATTTCTGATTCCCGAACCCCGACTATATGTATGTACATACGTGCCGTGTGTGTATCTTCTGTGCACACACGTTGAAATCGAATCCACGGAGGTCGCCGCGGGTCAATAAACTATCGATTACGTTCGGTCGAATATGTATGTAGAATTTCTTCGGTTGCTCGGGGATTTCGCTTCGCGAGCCTACATGTCGTTGCGCGTCGGTAAGATCTTTCGCATTCGTGTGTATTATACTATACAGTGACTACCACTAATATTTGGACACTCTTAAGGTTGTTCTGGAGGTATATAAAAACGCAACAAAATTTTTGAAAATTTGACAAGACATAATTCTTACTAAATTAATGGAATTAGCAACGTTTGGGTTCGATTCACTGTCACCGTTTAAGAATTATAGCAACTTGAAGTTTGCACATTTTAACACGTCTTCTTATGGAGAATTCATAAAATTCCACTTCAAACCCTATTTAAATCTTGAAAAAACGCAACTAGAAACTCCAGTTTTTCTTTATATATATATAGTAAAAATTATGTAATTAATTATGTTCAAAATTGATTAGGATTCGCTAAACAGTTACAGAGCAAAAAATTATAAACTGGTTACAAAACGTCAAATTTATCGTGTTGTCATCTCAATAATAACCATGAATATTGCTTTCTGAAGTATTTTGAATTTATTTAAATATTTATTTTTAACTTTTTATTGCGTAATTATATATATTGAATATCACAAATTTATTATCTCGAAGTTCAAGAGGGTACAATTATTCGCAAAAGTCACTTACAATTTTTTATAATATGAAGACAATTTGATTAAAAAATAAATATAACATGAAATTCACTAATTAAACGAAAGCTTTTTAAATTAATCTATTTTTTTAATGCAAAATATACTCATGCATGGCTTTCATTGCTAATATATTGATGGATTTCGAATTTCTCGTACTTTTGTCTCCCATTGTACCTCCAGAACATCCTTAAAAAAGTTATCGTGTTTTTAACAGCGTCCGAATATTAATGGGAGTCACTGTATAGTACATGCTCGATGAACGTGACCGCTGCTGTTGACTCTGGAAACGTTCGGTGGAAAGAGTGCTGCGATTGCGACGCTCGCTTCAATACGCTATTATTCCGTCAAATTTTAAGCGAACAGTTTCTGTTAGCCTAAACCATCCGCCGATAATAAACAGTGATCTATTTCTGTCTCCATTAAATCCTCGAAACTCGAATAAATACTTCTTTCATACGTTTCTACAGTGTAGTGTTATAGCCTGTTTCCAGATTGAAGTACCCTGGCTTGTGCTCTTATAATACATAATTGTCTACTCCACTTCGGTAGCATCAAAGCTCACATTATAACTAGACTGGGAATCTTTGTGCAACATGAAAACTGTCCAGGCCAATTGTGAGAGATTGAAGTTAAAAGTATGTAGGTAGTTTTCTTTCCAATTATCGTAAAAACTCGAAAATAATATGACAATACCTGAAATTCTTCTTATATCGTGAATGCATCAAATCCGTAATTACAGTAAAGTCGCGATCTAGCTCCTGGAGGATCTCCACGATTACTGTCCCTTCGCCTACCCATTCCACTAAGGGGCATAACCCGCAAGAAGCTCGAGCTGCCACGGTCGCCGAGCAGTGTAAACATGCGACGTAATCCCATACCGAGTCGGGTATATCGGTGTGAACCACTACTAATCTTATTACGAAACTTCTTTATTTTTCATTATTTTTTTATGGGACTTGCGCCAACTTATTTCTGGAATTTTTCTGATTAAAATGACACTTTTAATTAAACACGGTTTAATTGACAGTATGGAGTAACTTTAGGACATAGACGAGGATAGCTAGTGGGCAAATTGTATCGCGTTTGGTGTCATTTTAATCAGAAAAATGTCTCAAATATATTGGTGAAATTTCATTAAAAATAAGTAAAAAATAAAGAAGTTTCATTATTGCACCAGTATTTTCTCACCGATACGCTTTCTGTTGTGGCGCCTTCGGCCGCGCGGTCCGTGTTTACATGCTGTCCTTTTCTACGTTCTAGTATTTACTTTCGGCGCAGTCGACGCAGTCATAAAAAAATTGTTTCCCTACACGATCTCTGTCCCTGCTCTAAACAGACGATAGGAGCTAGATCGCGACTTTTATTTAGAACATTTACAGTGTATCACAGTAATATTCGGACACGTTCAGAAGGACGGTAACTTTTTCAGTTTTGGACCACACTATTTGGATTTTTTTGAGAAGTTTTACAGAACATATTTAACGGAATATGCAACCCTGTAAGCCTAATAAGATGGAGTTACAATTTTTTCGCGTATGTCAAAAAAAAGATTTTTTTAGGGAAAGCATTTTAGCTTCATTTTCATATCTTGTTTTATTACATTAAATTACAAAATGGCGGAGTTGGATAACATTATCTAATTCCATGTTTAACGTAACCTTAGTTGTCTGCACCCAGAGGTAAAGTGATGGGATATAAAAAAATGTTTGTATTAACTTAAACAAAAATAGATTGTCTTCGATGTAGCGTACGATTTCTTAATAATTTTGAAAAATGAGAAAATGGCGACTGTTGAAAGCAAAAATATCGTTTTCGCTGAAAAAAAATCAGCTCTGAACATTTATAAAAATTCAGCAAATTAAGATATCAGAAAAATCGTACGCTACATTGAAGATAATCAGATTATTTTATATATTCCAGTCACTTTTACAGCTGGGTGCATGCAACCAAGGTTTTGCTACACATGAAATTATATATAATGTTGTACAATTCCACCATTTTATAATTCTACGTAATGAAAAAAATATGAAAATAGAGCTGAAATGTTGTATCTTTATATCCGAAAGAAATATTAAATTTCCTCCATTTTATTATTCTTACACTCCACAGGATTGCATACCCCCTCAAGGCGGCAAATTTGAAATGTCCAAATCTACAATGTGCCCCAGTTTCCTCTATACATGTAATATAAAGAGAACCGCGTGGAAACATTTTTGTTCGCACCGCAGTATAATAAGAACGCGACGAAATTGACGTGTAATGTCAAATATGTTGCATAGTACAGTTTCGATGCAAGAACGATCAACCATTGTGTAAGTTTTTGCTTCGTAAAAAGTGTATTTGTTCAGAAACGCGAAATTTCATTAAAGTCAACTCGTAACACTTTGGCGCGGTCTCTCCACACCAGCAGCAGCGCAGTGTGGTGCAAGCAGAACACACGACAATTTCCTCGGAACAGGATTCCGCTTAGTTCATACAACGTGGATTTTCCTCCCCTGTTTCCGAATGATATTGAAATCTACAGCAGCAGGTATAGCTAGTGTCGTCGCGTAAAATGAAATTCTGCCCAAAGAATATCGAGGATCCTCTGCTCTTTGTCCCTTCGGAGCCAATATCCGGGCGCACGAACGTCTGTGGAAACTTATTCCTGATAAGAGGCGAGTTTAATAACAGTTTAATGCAAGAATAATTCGATCGTGCCATACGAATGCGAACGGCCGTTCCTGTGTCACGCGATCCCATGAACTACCAGTAGGTATACAGGGCGAAGCATTTCAAACGGTCCCCGAAAAAGGTATTATTTTACCACGTTCTATTAATCGTCTTACGATTTCTTTTATCGATATATTTGCAAGAATTCATTTATTCTCAATAATTTAAGAAGAGGCAAATTATATTTTATTATTTTATAATTTTAATATATTATTATTTTATTATTTCATTCCTTTCAATTATATTTTAATCAGTATTTAATAACGTATTTATTTATTTATTTATTTATTTATTTATTGCTTTAAACCAAGTGGTTTATATAGCAAGTACAGTATTATTACATTCGGTTTACATTGTTTCTAAATTCTAACGGGAACATTGTTTGAGGAAATTATAAATTACTTTCAGACCTTTTATCTCAGGTTTACATAGGAAGGAATTAATACAAAGAGGGAACATTTATAAAGATTTTATGCGTTTCTAACAAAACATAATTCGTCAAATTTGCAAGATTAAAAATATATTATTATCAATCCATTAATTGAATTTATTTTAAAATTATTGAAGGAAAAAAGAAAATTTTTATTTAGCTCCTATTTCCTACAAACCATGCAGGCAATTTTCATTTTGCATAAACATCCGTCTACTGATAAATATTGAGTCGATCGATATAAGCTGAAGATTTTGATAGGACAATTTATGAAAATTCGAATTTCTATGGAAATTTCGGAATTAGACCATGTTCGTATCGAAACGAAATTCACGATTAACCTAATGAATTTGTTTCGCACCATCCAAATCGCAAGGGATTTTAGTATCCAGATTATTGAGACGATCTCTTTGAAACGGCTCGCTCGGTATGGGTGCGTCTTCATGTTCTGCTTTCCCGAGGGTGAGCCTTGTCTGACAATGGGGATCAGGCTACCTCGTTAACTTAAAGCAGGGATCTCTGTTGCGGTGACGACACGCATTCCGTGGCTTTTCGATTTAAGAGGCGCCCGCTGCTTCCGAATATTTACCATGCAAATCTGCTGCTTGGACGGACAGGCAGACATAACAACATATACCGCGTGTCTCGTTGCTCTCGACTGCTCCTGATTCCGAATCAGCGATTGATTATCCAATTTTTCATCGAAATTTTGTAGCACTTCCAGAAGAATAAAATGAAAATTGAAAAGTGACTTGCTTGGGCATGCTTATGCAGACATGGGAAATAAAAGGTCTTGCATTCCAGGAATTCTAATAATAAATTAATTTTAGAGGGATTTTCATGTTTAAATTAATTTTAGAAGTGAAGAATCTAATTTAGAGGAATTCTTATAATAAATTTAATTTTAGCGGAATTCTAATAATAAATAAATTTTAGAAGGATCATATCAAGTTTAAATTAATTTTAGAAGCAGCGAAGAATCTAATTTAGAAGAATGTTTATAATAAATTTAATTTTAGAGGAATTACAATAATAAATTAATTTTAAACTTGTTTCGTTAACTTTGTTTGTTAACATAGTTTCTAAGGCAGTGGACTGGGTATAATATCAGCTTCTACTTATTCCATTTTACTTTAGTTACTTATATTCAATCTAAAATTTTGAAATTTAACTTCACTAAGAAATGCAGAATTACTGTAAAAAAAAAAACTTTGAAAAAGGTGATGTGAACCAAAAAGGTTGGAAAATTGTGAGACAGAGTAAATCTTCGATCTAAAAAAAAACCTTAAAAGACTATTTCAACAGTATACAAAAATAAAGTCAATATAAAAATCCCCCTGAATTAATTTAAAAAAATAGTTACTATCGTATCATCCACTATCAGAAATAATTTAGTTCAACCGTTGCCTATTTCTGGCTGTATCGTCCGAAAATTTGGGACATTCGGACGTATTCTAATTCTTCATTGCAATACACTCGTGAAGCTCATTTTTCAAATTCCACGGCGGAAGCTGGCAACAGGTGTCTCGGGGCAAACCAAGTTTCTTTTTCCCGGGGCGTGTCTCGCGAGCGATTAATTAATCTGTCGGGAGGCGGTTCGAAATTAAGCGTCGCATGTCCTCCCCGAGCCCAACACAATGAGAACGGTATTTCCGGCGTCGGAGGCGTCGGAGGCGTCGTTCGAATGAGCTCGCCAGCAATGGCGGTCTCGGCATCACTTTGAATTAGGATTCTTCGGGGGAGAGAGAGAGAGAGAGGGGGGGAAAATTGTGCCGGGTGGGAGTGAAACAGAGAAAGAGAGAGAGAGAGAGCTTCACGGGAAATTTGCAGCAGCCTATCCAACTCTCAGTTGCTATCGTGTAGATCAGAAATCGCGAGGCGTGTTGGTTGCGAATGCTTGGGCGCCTAAGAGAAGAGGGTTCTCGCAGGCTAGACCGCGAAATGAATTTTTAAATCTGCCTGCACCTTCGCGGTATCTCATTTCTCGGCATCTTTGGCGCAGTAATATTACATTCCTGCCAGACAAACCCATGGAAAATGCGGTTGTTCTATGCCGAGTACACTTTCGCGTGATTCCTTCTGGAATGTCTGTTAACTCTTTCAGTTATGCGATTATTACTGGAAACTTTAATCTTGCTACATTGCAGTTTACATTATTTTCACTAGGATTTATATTCTTCATAAATGTTCGGACAGTTTTCTAGAATGCTTATGAAATTACCTTTTGGTGAAATGACATCGTTCCCATAGTACTGTGGTGTGACCCTCGCATGGTGTTGGGGCAATATGACCCTAGGGGATATTTAACTTTTCACTCGTTCTACAGCATCATTTTTTACAAAATTATCATATTTAACTTGCATTAGAGTTTCATTTTTCACTTATTCTTTTATTGTGGATAGAGCTTTACAATGTGGTAACGCAAGTAGACCTATGAAATGAACATAATAGTATTACAATAATAGTATTAAAATAAAAATTGACATTATAATAATTCATTTTTCGGAAAATAATGGAATGCATCTCCTTGTCCATATTATATTGAAAATTGTAAATAATCTCAATAAATTTTCACTTATTCTTTTTGTTCAAACAGTGAATATATGTATAAATATAATATATTTAATATAATTAACGATTACGAGTGATGTTTACTCTTTGACATATTAACGACGAATGGCAAATCTTTTAAACAAAATATATTCTTCTTTTATCCATTGCACACTCATTCATGCATACTCATTTCGTAATTCACTTTATACATTTTGTCTCTCAATCATTATGTTTCATGTTTCTTTCTCATTCTCACACTTTTATTGTGGATAGAGCTTTACAGTGTGGTAACACAAATAGACCTATGAAATGAACATAATAGTATTACTTAAAATAAAAATTAAAATAATATTATATTGAACATTACAAATAATCTCAATAAATTTAGTGTTGCCATTTTTAGTCTTAATGATTCCAGTGTGCAGATTCCATAATGACAATGTTTCCAGTGTCCTCTTTTAAACAAAAGATCCATTACATCAGTTGATAAATTATTATAAATACAGCATAACGTGTAGATTTTCTGCAATGCAATCGTACATGTGCAGGAATAATAATCCATAAGTACTTAAAGATAGTGATGTAGGCTATCTTATTTATAACAAAATAATCTCTTTACGTTCAAAGCATTATGACAAATATGATTATCATATTCTAATGTCCTTCGTATTTTTATGCTATACTAATCTTAACACCGAAACTGAAGTTTTGTGACGTTGCTTCATTAATATGTCTTATAAAAAGCTTGCCAAAATATTTTATACCCCTTTATCTTCGTGTACCACTTGGACCAAATTTACAGAACATGAAAATTCCATATTTAATGAATAATTTTATTCACTCGAAATTTTAAAGTATCATTTGTTTCATACGCTATACATACATATATGTATACATGCAATCTTTATACTTATTTTGATTATGTTCATTGCTTTTCTGAAGTTATTGTTGCTGACATGTTGAAGTAACTGCGTCCTCCAATGGTCTATGTATTTTATCAGCAAAAGTCAAATTGTGGTACTACGCCAGAAAATATTTCTATTCAGACTTATTCTATACTTTTATCGAAAAATGTAGACAAGCGTACAAAACATTGTCCGATTATTTCTAATAATATACCTAGGTACTATTTAACCCTCCTGTGCCTGGGTCTATTTTGACCCGGAACATCAAAATTCTCATTTAAGTACTCAATTTGTGGCAATTAAACTAAATGAAGAACTGTTGCATTGGGGATATCGGAAAGACTAATGTGTCTACATGAAATACCATAAAGAGTAAACTTTTTAAAATTATTAATTAGACCCGTGAACGGTACTAAGCATCGTCAATTATACTTACAGCTATAATAATAGTCCGTTGTTCGAGGGTAAATAGAATGTAAAATATTCGATCATCAAAAATATCATGAAAAATAAATTTTTCAAAATTATTAATTAAAGCTGTGGACGGTACTAAGCATCGTCAATTACATAGCTATACTAATCGTCCGTTGTCCGAGGGTTAATAGAATGTGAAATATTAGATCATCAAAAATATCATCAAAAATAAATTTTTTAATTAGAGCTGTAGACGGTACTAAGCATCGTCAATGCTATACTAATCGTCCGTTGTTCGAGGGATAATAGAATGAAAAATATTCGATCAATGTATGATATCAGTGGGATCGTATTGACCCGAAAGACACGTTTTTAACAAAATCTTGTACGTTCCCCGATTTTTGCGTGGATGATACGGGCACAAAGTTATGTTTCCTGGTTCTTATCTGCAGCGGCACGTTCGTCGTATTTACCAGGAAAACGGACGTATAAACGCGACGCTGGCTGACCTGGCCGCAGAGCCATCATGAGCTGCCCTGATATCAGCTTCATGAAGACGTCCAGCCAGTAATTGAGCATTAGGGTCGACATAGAGAGCCCGGGGCGTGAACGGGCCACGAGCCCAGGTGGTAAACGATCCAATTACTGAAAAATATATCTGAGATTACCTAACGCGCGGCTGGTTATTACGGCGGAGAGCGTTGTCCTCGCTTAGATTACTCGTCCCCGGCTTCGGACAACGGCACGTAGGGAAACGCGACACTATTTTATTCGGCCGGTTAATGAACGTCGGAATTAACCAACGTGTCAAAATCTCTGTTAACTCGACGACACGAGCGTTGTGATGAACAATTTCGCCGGCTCCTAAGTTAAGCCTAATTGAATGACGTCGCGTGAAAATTTGAAAGGCCCCGCACCCCAAAGCACTTTCTGATTCGAAAGCTCTTCAATTTAACTCGCTTCGAATTCGGACAGTTTTAATTCGACTTGTGTTGATTTAAATATCTTCGAATTACGATTACGAGCCTATCAAATTTGGGTTACGGTGAAGCCTTGATCTAAGAAAAACCGTCCGGTCCGTGCTGTTTCTTAGATCCTGTGGTTCTACCATTTCTTTGTGACGTTGCCGATCGCGCCGAATGTAGAAAAGGACAGCACGTGTAAAAATAGTATACCCCGCAATGGAGGGGATATTCGTTTTTCGAAGATACTACTGGAAGCTCCTCGCGTGAATTTCGCCTGATTCGAAAGCTCTTCAATTCAAGTCGCTTTGAATTCGGACAGTTTTAATTCGACTTGTGTTGATTTAAATATCTTCGAATTCCGATTTTGAGCCTTCAAATTTTGATTACGGTATGCCTTGATCTAAGAAAAACCGTCCGGTCCGTGTTGTTTCTCAGATCCTGTGGTTCTACCATTTCTTTGTGACCTCGCCGATCGCGTCGAATGTAAGAAAGGACAGCACGTGTAAAATGTTTTCCGTAGATCCCGCGGTTTCTGTTTTCTTAGATCGAGGCTTTATTGTACTATGATTTGTTTTATTCCAGTATTTACGCAACCGCGTCGCGTCGGTTGAAGCAAACAATTGCAACTTCAAGTTTGGAGTAGATATCCTCTTATAAATGGCTTCGGACAACAGTACGTAGGGAAACGCGACACTATTTTATTCGGCCGGTTAATGAACGTCGGAATTAACCAACGTGTCAAAATCTCTGTTAACCCGACGACACGAGCGTTGTTATGAACAATTTCGCCGGCTCCTAAGTTAAGCCTAATTGAATGACGTCTCGTGAAAATTTGAAAGGCCCCGCACACCAAAGCACGAGTTCAGTTAGTTTCAGTATCTTAATTATCTTTCGAGTTCCTAAAGGCCACTGAGGGTTTAGTTTCTACAGCAATTTTAAGTGAATTTTGGTTAGTGTTTGGCATCAGCTCCCCGAGGAGGGACAGTGCCCCCCTAAAGGACAAATTTGGCGATAGTTTAGATCAACATTAGTTTAGTCTAATAATTCATATCAGTACGAAATGTTCGAGACTATACTGCAATTTTAGCACATATTTAACTTTCGCTCTGCGTATAGGGGTGTAACCAAGAATAATAAAAACGTACATAAATAATTGCCGAATAGAAAATTTTCAAAGCTCCCACTATCTATGACAGATTTCACACACGATTAAAAGAAAATTGAAATTATTCATTTGTTTTATTTATAGAGAATTTTTATCTATTGATTTAAATTTTTCAATCTTTTCGTACCTACCGTCATGAAAATCAGTAAAATTTTTAATTTTTCACTGAAGACATGCAGGGGGTGTGATTGCACCACAGTACAGGGTTAACATTAGAATATGTACACAGAATAGTTTCTTAACTAACAGTATAGTATATATGTTTTAAGTTCATCGATCAACATCATTAACTTCATAATGATCAGAATATCTAATTTTATAGTACTTTCATGCCTGTCTTTTTAAACTATAAACGGTACTTTATAGTAATATAATTCTAATAAAAAATTATACGTTTTCGCATTCTGATGAAACAATTGCATCAACACAGTATTATTATTAAAACAACCTATGTTGGTTTGCACATACCACATATCTGATTTTGTACATTTATGGGAAAATGGGAAAGTACAATTTAAAAAAGTAACGTTTTCAACTTACTAAAATTATTAACGGAAGGAAGAACTTTTTACTTAGCCCCTGTTCCTTACGATCGATGCAGAACATTTTTATTTTGCATAAAGATTCGCAGTCTAGTGATAAGTACTACACGAAATTCCACTTTACCTTCTACGTTCCTCAAACTTATTATCGACAGATTTTCACTTTTCCAAGCTGGTTGAGTGACGTACGCCATGCGTATTGAAATTGCTCCAAAAAGGGCTACAAAAGTGAATGTCCAAAAGTATAAATTTTAAATCTTCCAAACACGTCTACCTAGAAAATGTTTTGTTCATAGCCTAATCAGCGGCGGATCTAGGCATGGGATTCATGGGCAGCATCCCAGGGCCCCGTAAAAAAATAAAAACAATTTAGATTACAAACTTGAGAAAAAATAAATTATACAAAAATTATTGGTACTCGAGTTAATTTGGGTTAATTGGGTGTTATACCCCAGGAACACAAAATTAAAGGGTCCGTCGCTGCTCCCAATTCACTCCCCCTAAAATCAAACTACTTTCGTTTCAAAGGGTTATTTATATTTTCGAAAGAAAATGTTATTGGCGTGACTCATCCTCTATTATGTCTGTAGTGTCACTTGCGGGGAAGAGTTAAATTTCATTTTCCGCTCCCTATAGGAAATGCACGATAAAGCTGACTTATGATAATGGAACCGACTGGGAACCGACTCGAGGTGAACTTGCTTCCAGAAAGAATGTTAAAGTGGAATTCATTAGAAAGCTTCCCTCATGGGAATCGTAAATTGTTCTGTCCCGAAAACTTGTGACGAGTAAACTTCCGACGGCTAACAAGCTCGCGCTCCGACGTCCTTAGAATCTCGGTTTCTTCACGCGACTGACAATGAGATTCTCCGACTAAACCTAATGTCCCGAATGAGTTCGATTACAATTTCAACTAGGCCCTTGTTGCTTCTGCTCACGGCCGCAGACGTGGTTCCCGTTTTACGGTAGTGTTCCAATTATTACGTTTTTCTTGGTATCTTCGATCTTCCTTTCCCGTTTCCTTGCGTTCTCTCTATGTATGTATATTGTGTGTATACAGCCAGTTAGCTGGCTTCTGAGAAACGATGATATTTCTAGCTGTGTTTATAAGAAAATAAAAGTAAAGAGAAACATAGGGAAATCTATAGTCAGCATAGATATGGGTTAAACTTCACTTCAGGAACCCAAAAATTTTCAACTTTCTTTTATGCAGTCCTGTAGATTTTGACGAATAAACGCCAAAAACCCAAGTTTTAATGTTAGCAATTCACTGGTTCGAAAGTTATGCGATTTTAAACGTTTTTGACAGGTAAGGCCACCGCCATGTTGATATGAATATCAAACTGTTGACCTTGACAAGAACTGCGGATTTTTCTGAATGTAACTATCAGGAACTCGAATTACCATGTACTCATCAATATGGCGGCGGCCTTACCTGTGAAAAACGCTTAAAATCGCTCATCGTTAAACGCGCATAACTTTTGAACCAGTGAATTCCTAACATTGAAACATGGATTTTTGGCACTTCCACATAAAAATCTACAGTAGTAGATAAAAAAAAGTTAAAAATTTCTGACTCCCTAAAGTGAAGTTTAGCCTGGATATGTAGTAAAATCTGTCGATTTCGTGTTTTCGATTTGATTATGTTTCTAGATAAACAAATGCAATATGAAAATAATGCAACCGTGAAACATGGAATTTCCGTCTGTAAATTCACCGGAATCGTCACGTTTCGAGCCGGTGCGGTTGACACAGTTGCCGAAAGATTTCGCGTCTGCTCGTTATCGATTCGTTTGCCGTCGCGCCGGTCGCTACTCCAACAGTTTATTCGCTGTACTCAAACAAAAATTTTATTTTTCGACCACGGCTTCGGTCGGTTTAACGGCAACGTGGAAAAACCTTCCAATTTATCGTCCGCGTTTCAATGAAGCCTCCATTGCTGATTATTGTGTAACTTTTCCGCGGAATGAAAGCGGGCCCGCCGCGCCGCGCCGGCGGTCGAGCATACTTGTTGTGTCGGTTCCGGTGCTTGCACAAGCAATTTCAGGAATGATCGGGAAGTGATTATCGGGAAGTGATTAAACCTACAGAGAATACAAAAAACCGCTCGGGAATAGCTGGATAATGGAACTTCCATTGTGTTATACATATTTTTTTTTTAATGAACACTGAGTGCTTTGCCTGTCTTGGAAAACGTGCTTTTGACAAGGTAGTTAAAACTGACGGAAAAAAAGTATACAAATTGTGGAATTATTAATTTTCTAAATTTCGTATTTTACAAAGCAGTGTCACTCGCTGGAAGATTACTTTATACGAGAGTAAGAAAAAGATATAGAATAAACTTTGATCATGAAATGTTTTGTTTTTTTAAGCTTACCCAGACCTGTAAATGTTTTGTTGTTGAGATACTCGAGTTTAATACTGGGATCACTGTAACAGAGGCGTTTAGGAAGTCTTGTATATTATACAATAAATAATACTAATTTAAAAAAAAAAACATCCAAAAAGGCCTAGTTGTATATATCTACAATTATTCTAAAAAGAATTCTTGAAAGACACTTATTTTCACTGTCGTCACACGAGAAGCCCCCCCCCCCCCCAGTCTTAAATGCGATGTCAAAGATCGATTCCCACAAAAGTAGAGGATCGTGATCCTATACATGTATACATAGATATATCAAGATCCAGATGCGATAAAAGATGAAGCCTGATGAATGCTGGTTCTTCCTTCTTTTGATCCCGCACGAAAGTCCCTCGAGTACACTTTGCTATTATTTACATTGTTCGGCGGCAAGTCCGAAGTTTTCATCCCGATTTCTTCAGCGTCTCGAAGGCGGGGAAGAAGAAGCGTGTGTATCGAAAGAAAATCCGTTCGATGAAGTTCCCGTCTATTGTCGATGGCCCCGTAGCGACGAAATTTTTAATTTTCCTACACCACAAGCGTATCTTAATTAGAAATCTTTCTATTTACGAGGCAATCAGTTTCTTTTCCAGGTGTCGCGAGAGAACCTAAGTTGCCTCGTCGTCACCCGTTCCCGTAAAATGGAACGGTGGCCGAAAGACGATGGCAAAGAAGAGAGCCTCGCCGTTTTAACTTAACGGGAACGAGGAAAAGATTGAGCTTTATCTACAGCTAGTTTTCCATCGCCAACCACGAACCCCAAGCGCACCCCTCCCCCTCCCCCGTCAGCTTTCTTCATCGTACCATCCGACGAAGTTTCAGACAAATTAGCAATTTGCCAGCCTCAGACTAGTTCTCGGGTCGCGGATTGGCCGGGAGGTAATGGCCTGACGACCGAAAATTACGGACCGCCTATTCCGTGTCGCCCGCATTCCGATAAATATATGTATTAGTTGCATCTTGTATTATAAATCTATCGCGATATCATCTGAAACTTGAACGTATCCCGAAGTTTTCCGCCGTCACGGATTTCCGCGGGAAATTTGAACGTCGAGATACTCGGAACGCATACATTAACGTCACCACAATTATTTAGATACCCCCGGCTAGATTGGAATTGGGAACTTGGACGTTAATTGGAAATGGAAATTAAAACTTCACTTAGCTGTTGTATCGTATACGTTGACCGGGCCGAGCGTCTCGCTCCCCGTGGCGGCCCACGGTGCTCGGAACTCCTCAGGCGCGTACCATAGGAGCTATTCGTGGTGCATTAGGGCGACACAATTCTTTGTATAGGACATCGATTAAATTGCATTATTCTTTTGAGCCTTTCGCATTTGTTTTCATTTCTTTTTTCTGGTAAAAACGTAGATCCTATACTGTAAAGCTCAATTAATACATAAATTCAAATTTTTTTGAAATTGTGACATGCGGCGTTTTTCATTACAACCATAGATATAACCGGAGTCGTAAATTTTAAAGGGTTCACTTTTTTGAAAACAGGTCCGAAAAGGGTAGACTTGGGGGATGTATCCTCATTTTTGTCAAATTTTTGAATTTTCCCCTGCCATGACGTTTGTTTAAAACAATTGCAAAATAAGTGTCGAAAGATTTTTTAAACTGAAAGTTTTATTAGGTACTCTTATGTTTTCACTGTAAACCTGAAATATCATTTTCATAGGTTTGTTAGTTCAGCCGTATAATTATAATTTAATGAAAGTCACGCGAACTTGACGGATTTTTTAAGTCGATTATCTCGGAAACGACGCGTCAAATGAACAATGTTTATTGTGTATTTTCAATTTACTTTCTCATGTAGAATCACCACCTCCACGTTTACACCATTTTGGGACACTCTGTAGACGTATGATATAAAACAGTGTACGAAACTTTAACGTTGTTTTATAAGAGAACGGTTGAGACATATACTTCGCGATGAGTACTATAGGATGCAATAAGAAAACAATTTTGACCTTGAGATTCAGGGTTAAGGTCATTAAGGGCATTCTACTTTTTCAATGTAGATCTCCACCAATCCAGAGGTGCAGAATCACGCTATAGTGGTCATATAATTTTGAAACATCCTGTACAACCCCAGACAGACCACAAATTCTAATATTTACAGTATAATGTACGGATCATGTTTATTGTTTATGATCCAGAATAGAAAAATAGTAAAAGTTCTCGTAATACGAGATGACGTGCCGAGTTGTGACGACTTTTATGCTACTTTACTGTTCTCTTACTGACCAGCTACAATGGCCACCTTTATTTTCTATAAAGTCCATTCGTTTTTACTGTTTCATCGGACAGGAAGTTCGCGAGTATGTACAACTAACTCGAACAGATTGTCGCAAATTTCCCATGAAGACAGCTTGCCGACACGTACAACTAGAACTCGAAGCGAATTTTCAGCCAGACGATCGTTATAGCCGACAGTTGTAAAGCAGCATCATTAGCACGAGACGTTAGTTTCCTTCAGGATTCAAGGCTTCAGTTGTATATACATACGATGCGCGGAGCGTGTGCCGTGAATTTATTGAAAGAGCCCGATTTGAAATGTTGCTCTTGTTATTCCACGCGCGGTCAAGAAGAGATACTGTTGCGACGATGGTTCGTTGGTTTCATTTTCGTCTCACTCCGGCGACACACTGTTTGCTCGTTTTCCAAGTGACGCGCGCAACAAAGTTGGTTTGCTGCTCGCTACAATCATCAACCGTTTACATTCGGTCTGCTCCGATCCGGCTGCTTTCGGATTCAGTTCGTTTTGGTGTGGAAACTTCTCGCGTGAATTCGAAAGCTCTTCAATTCAACTCGCTTTGAATTCGACTTGTGTTGATTTAAATATCTTCGAATTTCGATTTTGATCTAAGAAAAACCGTCCGGTCCGTGCTGTTTCTTAGATCGTGTGGTTCTACTATTTCTTCGTGACCTCGCCGTCCGCGCCGAATGTAGAAAAGGATAGCACGTGTAAAATGTTTTTCGTAGATCCTGCGGTTTCTGTTTTCTTAGATCGAGGCTTTACTGTACTATGATTTGTTTTAGTCCAGTATTTACGCAACCGCGTCGCGTCGGCTGAAACAAACAATTGCAACTTCAAGTATGGAGTAGATATCCTCTTATAAATGTTAAACAAATGTTTTCACGATGGTTTTTCTTGATGTAAATATTGCGTGGTACAAATATTGTTTTATGACTGTAGCAAAGAGATTTCGAGACGAAGTTAGTTATTTCAAACAGAATGCTATAACTTTGTATTCATAATTTATTAAAAGTTATACTTTCGAGGACAACATTTTTGGGACACTGAATATATGTCAATAATTATAGTATGCCTTTACTTGGAAATGGGTACTTCAAAATATAAGATCACCGCTCTGTTTGCTATGGTGGGGTCAAAACTGACCCCATGGAAATAGCCTCGAAATGCACTGGATGATGACATATCAATATTGAGTTGACAGCCAGAATCCTAGCACGTCATCACAACTTCTAGACTGCAAAAATAATTAAAACGAAGGCTGACAATATCGTGTATACTAAATTCCTGAAAAATAGATATAAATACACATATACACATTCGATAAAAATTCTATAGATGATCCATTCGCCTCCCAACAGAAGCTGTTTCTAAATCTGCATTGCCATCAGGAAGCTGCTCTTTTCAACCTGGATTCGTATCTGGATCCACGTTTTGGTCTCGCTGTGATATCCGTCTAATCTATTTATTCGTGCTCTCCGTGTGACGCACGGAGAACCGTGGAGTAGTTCACGGTCTGCCGATAGTTTCCGCGAAGTTGTTCCAGGGATACACGGACGGGGTTTAGGGATGGTTGATGCGTTTGCTTCGCCATTGATTATCCCCGATTCACTTTGGAAAACGCGCACTCGTTTCGTAACGCAGTTAACCTGCATGAAAGGGCGAACATGGATATAGGTCAATGCAGGCTCGCGATCGAATTAAAATCTCGCGCGATAATGAACGACCTTTGTAGTCGCTATAAGACTGCATTGACCTGTTTCCACTTATTCCAGTTTTACCGGTAAGACTGCTGGTACGCGCTTGCGAGGTTACCCCTTTAGCTTAGCATCTTTTGTTAGATGTAACCGAGTCATGTGCAACCCCTGGACAGCCGACAGTGTGCAGACTCCTATGGGAGTTGGCAAAAAATTAATAACTTCTACACTAATCGTTTTGTTGCTAAAAAAAAATTGAAGTGATTTTTCTATTACATAACATCATTTTTTTTCATTGCAATTTAGTGTTGTATAATTACTGACCACCTTTTGTTTGGGATATTTTTTGATCGAGTTATTGGCCTCCGTTATGTTTCGGTTATTTTCTCCGATTTGGGGAAAAAAAAAGAAAAGATGGGCAAATAAAATCATTTGGTATTTACAATGTAATAATAACCAGAAGTAGCGGGCAAATAATCAGAGAGGTTTTTCTAAAATTCGAATTACGGTGGACAAGCATTTAACATGAAAATTGGGACAAATTTTTAATATTTCAAAAACATTTTTGTAGGGTTTGAAAAGCCCTGTAATGTTTTACATAGCTTGTAAAAATTAATAATGCAAAATATGTCAAAATGCGTTTTTTACATTATTAATGTAAATACATTAATGAAATATAATTTTATTAATGTATATATATTTAATGTAAATATGTAATATATATATTAATTTACATTAATATGCAAATATGTAAAAATAAATAGCACGTGTTTCAGGATGTGTATCGAGCTTTATATTCGTTTTAACAATACATTCATATATTTAGCCAAAATTGTGGATAGTATTACGAACTACATATATTATATTGCTAATTATTTACGACAAAAATTGTTTTAGATTTCATACTTCGAAAATTCTACTTTCTTAGCATTGACGATATTAACTTCCCCTAAAATGATAATACGTTTTGACGTAAACCTAATGCCTAATACATTCAATGAATAATTAATAAACTACGGATTTTATGCATTTATGGCAAAAATGAGTAGCTGGAACACAAAATGGGAGTACCAAATGCATCTAATCTAACTCGCACATTATTTACAACCCATTAAAATGATTAAGAGAGGAAATCATTGTTTATGTAACTCTTTTTTCTTATAAATTCATGCAGAGAATTTTGCAGAAAGTTCTGCAGTCTAATAATCAATTACGACGTATTCTAATTATAGTCCTTTCTGTAAGGTATACGAAGGACTATTCGCTAATTATTTAAATAAATGAAAAACAAAATAATAGGTCTATATGAAATTGTTTAACATCAAAGTAGCCTAGATACGAATTGCTTTTCGTTCAGAAAATTCCGAGCAAGCAAATAATGATTTAATCTAATTTTCCTCGAACCACTGACGTCATCGATGGCCACTGACGATTGTCCGTCGGTTTCTCAATAAATACGAAATCAGTTCCGCTGATCGGGGAAGTCAAAGCCAGACAGTGGGGATGTTATGGCGATGACAAGGTCCCCCCCGATTCAGCTGGAAATGAACTATCCAAGGAGAAGGCTCGCCACGAGTATGCGTGCACGGCCAGATGGCGAGGAAATTGAGTCCGGAAAATGGAATACGCGAGGCGGTTTCGTTGGGCCGCGTCTTCAAATAAGCCGGTGAGAATGTGCGTGCGATGCAACCCGTGGAGGCCGGTAATTGAAAGCACCGCCGCTCTTCAACCGCAGTTTTCCGAACAACGACTCTTACTGCCCATTAGCGGCAGCCTTTTCCCGGGGAAAAGAATTTTTCAACGATTTTTCTTTTTTTTTTTTGTCGACTGCGGCCCACTGAACGAACCGTTCCTTCCGTTTCGACAAGGACGTGTTCCCTCGTTCTTACAAATTACACCACGTTACAATTTTCTAGTTATGCTCTACGCTCATTGTATGCGAAAATTCTTCCCTGCCCTGCCGGAGTATAATATTCTATCCCGTTGGTGTTCTCTGTAGGATTAATGTGGAGTTTCAAGTTTTTCTCAACGGCCCGCCGCGTATGAAATGTTAGAGGTCGGATTTTCCTACTTGCTTCGTCCACTCGACGTATATTCTCGTTAGCGTGTTAATTATTTCAATTAATTAGGGGACGCGAACATTTTGATGAATTACAGCGGACCATCAACGCGTATTCCGGAAAGACCGTGATGTTGCTCCACTTATTCCTTAGATTTTTTAACCGACTTCGAAAAAGGAGGAGGTTACTCAATTCGACCTGTATGTGTAGCCTTTTTTTAATGAAACTTTTCGTGGCGACTCTAGAGACAAAATAAGCTGACGCGTGTCCGAGATTTTCTGACAATACTCATTTTTTACGAAGATATTTAATATACAGGGTGGGGCGCTATAAACAAATCACCTGAATAACTCGCTTGTTTTTGAAGATAGAAGCGCTCGTAATTTGATGTTACTAATTTTTTTATAGGTGGAGACGTGAAGGAGATACGAAGGTCAACCTTGTTTTTTTTTTTTTAATGGAACGGTATGGTTTTTTATTTACATTCTGATAGCGTGTTTCAAGACGAACGCAATGACCTATTATGAAGGTCGTTCAAGGTCATGCAAGGTCAACTGCAATAGAAAATAAATTGTCTGAAAGCACTCTTCAAATACTTTTCTGTCTTCTCTGGTTGTTGGCATAACCGCTCTTGTAATTATTGATAAGGGTCACAGAACATAAACAAACATTCAATCACATTGTACGCTTATCTGTATCCAGTAATGTTATTAGTAGTTTGACTACCGAATAGAATACGATTTTGTAATATTCTGACACCTGTAAATTTCTATTTGTACCGCGGAAAACCAATAACCAAAGAGTTGACATGCAAAAACATGCTTGTAAAAGAGCTTGCTGTGTAATAGATGGAAATGAAATTGATCGGACAGTGCCCATCAGTATTGCTACGTTTTAAACTATGTATACATGTTCAAGGTAGTTATTTTGAACACATATACTAGCAGCGAGTGCGTAAATAACATTTTACATGTAAATCGTCGAAGTGTTCGAAGAGTGCTTTCAGACAATTTATTTTCTATTGCAGTTGACCTTGCGTGACCTATAATGACCTTCATAATAGGTCATTGTATTCGTCTTGAAACACACTATCGCAATGTAAATAGAAGACCATACTGTTCCATTTAAAAAAACAGGGTTGACCTTCATATCACCTTGACGTCTCCACCTATAAAAAAATTAGTAACATCAGATTACCAGCGCCTCGATACCAAGTAAGTTTGGTCTGATGAATTACCTTCTACTTCAAACGCAAGCGAGTTATTCAGGTGACCTGTTTATAGTGCCCCACCCTGTATAATTTTTGGATTTGTCTTCCAAGCAAAACGGTTTGTAACACTGTATTTGTAAATGACAATGTATATTATCAAATTGTAGAATATCAAATTTAGTCGATTTCGAAATTAGATGATCTAACTACTATTATTGGTCAACATTAAAAGATGGTCAAGTAAATAATGCAGATGCTTAATAATTTCTGAATGGCCAGTAAAAGTTGCAGTTGAAGAGAAATGTGGCATTCCAGTATGGTACACTTAGACTACAGCTCGAAATAGAAATATGACATGTTGATCAGACGGTTATGACTTGTCTTAAATTATTAACTAGTCTGACTAGTAGAGTAAAGCCAATTTCCTTCCGTCAGCAAAGCAGGTTGTCGTGGGGAATCGTTGATGCGGTCGGCTGTATCTGAAATTAAAATTGTATCCGTTACGAAATAAGAACGGAGTTCGCAAGAATGTTTCTAATAATTTAAAAATATCGATCGGCTTTTCAATAAACAACTTCAGTGAGTAGTTCTCAACTACAGTGAATATAATGAAACAAAAGTATTACTGTTAGACAGCTCGTACTTGTAAAAGTATAATCTTTTCTAATGTCAAATATTAATTTATTTTTTCACACGTTGAAACATTCTATTTCATTTATTTTTCCCGAAAAATTCTATACATTACTAAAAATTCTTTGTGAATAATAACGATAATATCATTTCTATTATACAATGCAGCAATCGAAGTCAAAATTGTATTAGGAAAGAAAAGGACATTGTTTAAAAATGCTGTACTTCCTTGAAAGTATTTCTTTTAATAAATTATGAATACAAAAACATAGCATTCTGTTTAAAATAACTAACTTGGTCTCGAAATCTCTCCCATTGGTTTAATCATAAAACAATATTTACACCAAGAAAAACCTTCGTAAAAACATTTGTTTAATATTTATAAGTGAATATCTGTTCCAAACTTGAAGTTGCAATTGTTTACTTCAGCCGACGCGACGCGATTACTTAGATACTGGAATAAAACGAATTTGAACAGTCCCAAATCATAGTAAAGCTTTGATCTAAGTAAACAGAAACTGTAGGATCTACGGAAAACGAATATCCCCTACATTGTGGGGTGTACTCTTTTTACACATGCTGTGCTACATTCTTCATAAGAACTGTACATAAGTACAGGATCTAAGAAACAGCACGGACCCCAGTGTTTTTCTTAGATCAAGGCTTTATTGCACTGCTGTCTTGAGATTAGCAATTTGTATTTTTAGTTGGTTCAATGGTCCTATGATAAGTTATTATGGATAATGATCATTCACAGGGGTACCTTTGTGTTTTCGTTAGTTTATATGTACATAAGTACAGGATCTAAGAAACAGCACGGACCCCAGTGTTTTTCTTAGATCAAGGCTTTACTGCACTGCTGTCTTGAGATTAGCAATTTGTATTTTTAGGTGTTTCAATGGTCCTATGATAACTTATTATGGATAATGATCATTCACAGGGGCACCTCTGTGCTTTCGTTAGTTTAAATTCATCCATTGGTCACTAGGATTTTTAATACAAGCTAGAACCATCAAATATTGTTAGAATTTTCTAATAAAATGTAAAAACAACAATGACACAACCTTCTTATAGTACTCTGGAAATGAAATAACGATTTGCGAATATTAATTTCAATGAGCTTAAGCGTTCATTGGACAGGTTAGCCAAATAACGATGATATCGTTTTTGTTATGCAATGCAGCAATCGGAGACGAAAAATTGTATGAGAAAAGTTCTTCGAAATAAGAATTCCCACCGAAAAGGTAGAAAATCAAGTTTGCTCGAATTTCTTTCAGCTACGCAGAGACGCGCGTACTAGCCAGTGTCGATCCGTCTATGTCTATAGGACGATCGATCTCTCATACGACGATTATTCCCGACCCATTTCCCGATACATTTCTCCCTGATGTGTTTCCCACGTTCGTGAACTACGTACATGTCGAGGTTCAGCCTGACCGCCCCCCTCGACCCGCGCCACGTTGCCAGATAAAGGTGTTCCAGCCAACGAAAACCTCGAAGCCACGTCCGAGGAAATCGCTTATATCGGTGTTAGTGAACTTCTATTTTTCCCCTTACCTCCCGCCAGCGTTCTCCGATGCTCTTCATCCTATTTTCTCAGCCAGTATCGGGCCGAGTATGCTCCAAGTTATTGCCGATTCGGGAAGTTTTCACGCTTCGAACTGATCGTTCCTTTCCGCCCCCATGACGTTTCACCTACGCGCGATAATGTATCGCAGGCTGACGCGGACGTATCGAGTGATACCGGAATGAAACGTTCCCAGGCAAAAGCGTATCGTTGATTCTCCGCTCGACAATCCTACTTTCAGATCGGTCGCCATCAAACTTTATCGACTCGCGAAACTCCTAGGATTATGTAGCAGTTTTATTGCGGGACCCGCACCGTGCCTGATATCGACATTCTGTACAATTTCTGCGGAAATGGAAAAGTATATTGTTTGTTCGTTATTAACGAAATTATAGCACAATTTGAATATTGTTAGTTCGTTATTAACGAAATTATAGCACAATTTGAATATTGTTAGTTCGTTATTAACGAAATTATAGCACAATTTGAATATTGTTAGTTCGTTATTAACGAAATTATAGCACAATTTGAATATTCTTCTTCATTTAAGAGATAATAGAATCTACAGAATAAAATGTGAACAGTTCAAAATGTAAATATCGCTTACGGAGGAATATATTATCGGGTTACACAAGTCGATTTTCATGAAACTCTTATTTATTTATTGCTTTATACAGCTGCAAGATTTAGGCTAGAGTGGAGCTGAAAGTCGGGCCAATAAATTTGCAATATATTTACTGTGATTAGTGTGTGCTGAAAGAAACCATTGGGGTTAAGGGTTGTTCAACCCTTCAAGGGAAAATCAACCCTTCTATCATTTCACGTAAGTGTCTGTAAATCGCAAAAGATATCAAAAAACGGTTTAAGTAACAATTACATCGTATCTTTGGGCCAATAAATCTGTCCGATAAATTTTTCGGAAAAATAATTTTTTTTGAAAATTAAAATTTTTTAAATGCTTTTCTCAAAAAAATGTTCACACAGATTTATGGGCCCACAGATACGATATAACTTTTGCTTCAACTACTTGTTGATACCTTTTGTCATTTGCGATTTATAAGCACTTATGTACAAGGGTGGGTTAGGATTGAAGGGTTGATTTCTCCCTTATAGTAGAAAACTGTTACGGACGATATATGTAGAATATTTGTGTAAAAATCAACACTTGATTCGTTCGAGCTTTTGCTTTTGTCAAAAGCATATATGTATAAACAAAAGCAATGATTTATAAATTTACATGATAACAACTAAGACTTTCATTCTAACTTTAACTTGAAAGTTTTCTCATGGATATTTCAACTGGCTTGCTTGAGCGAATGTAGTGTAGATACTGTATCAGTAAATGAATTAACACTTTCAAATCAATTACTGGGCAGTTTCTGCTGTGAAAGTTTTCAGAACAATGGAGGTTTCGACGTCTGAATTCGAATGGCCCCAGAAATTTATTCTCTCCGTTTCGCGTACAATGAAACGAACTCAAGCTTTTACGTTCAACGAACAGTTTTTTAAAACCAATTCTAATGTATTTCACGTTAGAATTGCCAGATGGTTCAAAATTACCTATTTTATGTTTATCGAAATGGACCAAAAAATTGTTGACCTAATTTGACATTAATTTTGCGGTACATTTCTTAGAATTTCGTGTAAAATTTCGTTATGATAGTCGCAACATACATATGTATAATTTCTATGCACTCTGTACACGTTATAATAACCGTGTATTTTATAAACCGCTTTAACACTAAATCTACCGAGAACTAAAAGCGATTAAAATGTTTCAGTTTATAAAAATGACAAGGTCTATTTATTTAGATCTTGTGCAATATTTATTACAACATGTGCTTGAATAAAAAAATGTATATTATGTAAGTAACTTTTAATTTCAATAATGGTAGAATGAAAAATATAAAACTGGTCATTTGACCTGGTAGGTTTAGTGTTAAATTCCACCGAATTCTCTTGGTTGTTACAAGCAATATATGTAGACAAATCACAAATCAATAATCAGAACATACAACATATTCGAATGTTATTAATATGCAATGCTGAACTGTAATAAATGATTCGACTTGAAATTTCTAAGCAGGAAGTGCTCAATAATTACGAGCAATTTCAAAATGGACCTATTTATTCTGTTTATTCTGTTTTCCATTAGGTAGTCGTTTCAAGAGCCAGACGTCCGTGAGACGCAATGTCTGGGAATTCTCTTCGAAAGACTTAAAACCTCCTGTTCCATTTCAGCATAGTCCTTGTATATTAGTTCGAAGCAGGCTATTCAGCGTTCAAAATACATATACAATTCCGCCCATGAGATTCTCCTCCTCGCTAAATCAAGCTCCAATCCATTTTACATTTCGTAATATTCGGACGTGTTTCTGCAATCCCCTGCCAAGATCATGTTTTGGTTTATGAATTTTTCTGCAAATTTATGACACCAGTCGATTGCGCACACTAATTTCTTGAGTGAACATATTCATATTGTACGCATTTTATGCATTTGGGTACATTATAGTATCTACGACAAAATCTTGTGACGAATCTCTTTATGATTGATGAATTTAATATAAATGTATATAATGTTAAACGGTTACAAAACGCGTACATACATCGCGGAAGCCGCACGCACGATGCTCGTACTATACACCAGCCAGCAAAGACGCAAGACACACGCCTGAACAAACGACGCTCACGCAGGTTTACGCCGGGGATGTCATAGGTGGCGTTGAACCTATTCGACGCATCGAACACGATCACGCATGTATTTGCGGTGATTTCCAACACTCCCCCTTTTTCGATGTGTCGACAATAATTTTAAAGAGGGTCTATTTTTAATTTTAACAAATTAACGCATACATCATGTTTATCTTTTGCTAATCCTTTGGTCAGCACATCCGCTGCCATAAGATTTGTACTTATGTATTCTATACATATATCGCCTCTTTCTCGTGCTTCTCGCGAGAAGTGGTATCTTATGTCTATATGTTTACTGCGCGCGTGATATACACTGTTTTTACATAATTCGATCGCGCTTTGATTGTCGCAGTAAATTTTCGTTGAATTATTCAATAAGTCGCTATAGCCAACGTGGCTTAACAAATTTCTTATATAAATTACTTCTTTTGTTACGTCGGACAGTGCCATGTATTCGGCCTCCATGGTCGAAAGAGCTACGGTTTTCTGTTTCCTACTATTCCAGCTGACTGGACCTCCGGCTAAGTATACTACATATCCCGTGCTAGATCGCCTGTCCCTTAGACCTCCTCCCCAATCGGAGTCTACGTACGCGGTTACATGTTTTTCGTCTTTGATGAAGTTTAACCCGTATTCTTTGGTTCCTTTTAAATATCGCAACACACGCTTAGCCGCTTTCCAATGTGTTGGTTTCGGATCATTGCAATATCTACTTAATAAACTAGCCGCGAATGCAATGTCGGGTCGCGACGCGTTGGCGAGGTAGATGAGACACCCTACAAGTTCCCGGTACGGCTCGTCTATCGCGTCGCTTTGACCTTCGTCTTTCTCTGATCCCTTCTCTTGGACAGTTATTTTTGATTCTAAAGGGGTCGATATCGGATTACAATCTTCCATACCGAATCTCGCAAGTACATTGTTTATATATTGTTTTTGATTGATTTTAATGTCTCCGATATCGCCTTCCCTTTCTATGCGCATACCTAATATGTCTTTTATTTTCCCGAGATCTTTCAATTTAAACTCGTTCTTTAATTTTTCTTTAATTTGCGACATTTTTTTCAAATTCGCGGACGCGATTATCAAATCGTCTACGTACACTATTATGACCGTATCGTGATTTTCTTTTAATCCTACATACACACATGGATTTAGTGCTGTATTTTGGAACCCTAAACTAATTAAATAATTGTCTAATTTACGATACCACTCTCTACCGGCTTGTTTTAGACCATATAGTGGTTTATTTAATTTATAGACTTTGGTATCGTCGCCTGGCTCTACCAACGTTTCCGCTTGCTCCATATATACGGTGTCATGCAATTCTCCCTGCACGTATGCTGTCGTTACATCAAGTTGGTGCACGTACATCCCTCTTATGACGCTGGTTGCAAGGAGGGTGCGTATTGTCTCCAATCTTGCAACGGGTGCGAAAACTTCATCGAAGTCGATTCCCTCTTTTTGTTGGTCACCTCTCGCAACCAACCTTGCTTTGTATTTGTTGATTGAGCCATCCTGGTTCCTCTTAATTCTAAAAACCCATTTACATTTTATTACTTTACAGTCTTTCGGTCTACTCACCAGGGTCCATGTGTTGTTTTCCAGTAGTTCGTTGTGTTCGATGTTTATCGCTTCTAGTCATTTTTGTCGATTCGGCCCGGTAATTGCTTCTGTTATACTCTTTGGTTCTTCATCAATGTCTCGTGTGGAATATATTTTTCTGGGTCTCCCTGGTCTTCCAGTCCTCTCGATGCTTGGGCGTCCAGGACCTCTGCTCGTTGCTGGAGTTGAGACGATTGGTTCGAAGTCATCATGAGTGGTTTCTTCTTCTAATTCTTCTCCAGCGACATCTTCTTCTTCCCTTGCTTCGTCAAGTTCACTGGGAATTTGCTCCATAGGTGCTTCAAAGAATTCCACTTGATCTTCTTTTGGAGCAGCACTCCAATTTTCAAGGAATCGCACGTCCCTTCTTTTTATTACGGTGCGGGTTCCTTGTTCCCACAACCTGTAGGCCTTTGCTTCGTTTGAATATCCCACTAGGACGTACTCTTTTCCTTTTGCAGCAAATTTGTTTCTGCTTTTTCCTTTTTCAAGAGCTATCACGCGGCTCCCAAAGCTTCTCATGAATCCTATGTAAGGTTTTCTGTCTGTCCACGTCTCATGAGGGGTGGCTTCTTGATTCGCCTTCGTTGGGCATCGGTTTCTTGTATATGCAGCAGCGTTTATTGCTTCTGCCCACAATGTTATTGGTATTCCAGTCTGAATGAGCATGCAGCGGGCCATTTCGACGAGTGTGCGATTGGCTCTCTCAGCTACTCCGTTCTGCTGCGGAGTGTATTCAACTGTCAGTTGTCTAGTTATTCCTTCCTTCTTCAGAAAGTCACTGAATTCCCGTGAGAGGTATTCAGTTCCATTATCCGTTCTTAATTTCTTTATTTTCTTCCCTGTGTGTTTTTCTGCGTACGCCTTGTACTCTTTGAATGCTTCAAACGCCTCAGATCGTCTCTTCAATGGTTTGATTTGTATGTAGCGACTGTTATCATCTATAAATGTGATGAAATAACGTGCTCCCCCTAAAGATTCTACACTGAATGGGCCACAAATGTCACTGTGTACTAACCCTAGCACTTCTTTTTCACGAGACGTTGACATTTTGTATGGTAGCTGGTGTATTTTTGCTTTACTGCACACTTCACACATGGGGTTTGAATTGTCTATGTTCTCATTTATGCCAGCTACCATGTCGTTTGCTTTTAGTTTACGCACATCTGTGTAATTAAGGTGTCCTAATCTGTTGTGCCACTTAATCAATGCACTGGACTGTTCGGTTTGTAACATGGCACACTCCTTCTGTTCTACAGTCTCTTGCACCATGTATAAACCATTATGTTCTTTTGCACGCATCGCAATGCTGCCATCAGGACGTTTCACACTGGCACCGTCTTTATCGAATGTCACTGTATACCCGTTTTTTGTTATTTGTGACACTGATAGCAAGTTGTTTTTAAAACCAGGCACTAGAACTGCTTCTTTTAGTAGCACTTTGTTTTTGTAATTGTTCTCCACATTTACTTCTATGTTTATTTCTCCTCTTCCTGTTGACGTCACTTTTTCTTCCGTCGCTGTGAAGATATCCGTTTCGTGGACATTTATTCTGTCAAACTTCTTCTTTTCGTTACTCATGTGCGTGGTTGCGCCGCTATCTAAGTACCATACATCTGATTTTCTTTCCATATTATACAATGCTGTACACAGCATCGCATCGTTGCTCCTCTGTGTTGTATACTCGTTCTTTGAGCGACAGTCACTCGCACGATGTCCATATTTATGACACCTGTTGCAGTTTCCCTGGAACTTTGGTTTTCGGTCATTGTTTGGGTATTTCCAATCCTTGGAGTATTTATTGTATTTCTTCTTTGACATCAGAGCGCTGTTTTGGTGAGTGTCTTCCTGTGTAACAGTGTTGCTTTCTGTTTTTCTCGCTTCTTCCTCGATAAGCTTTATTTTGAGGCTTTCAAGGTTAGGAAGTTCGTCACGTGTTTCAATAGCGACGGCAAAATTTTCGTACTCTGTCGGTAACGATCCTAGCAGCATTATCGATCTTAGATCGTCGGGTATTTTTACCCCCACTTCTTCCAGTTGTTCTAGCTTGTTCTGGAAAGTATTCACATATTGCGTCATCGTTTGATCTGGCCCTTTTTTCATTCTGTGCAATTCTCTATATAATGCTGCTCTTCTGACTGGGCCTTTCGATTCGAATATTCTTTGTAGAGTTTCCCAGGCTTCACGTGATGTATTTGCCCTTTTTACGTGATTCAGTTGATTCTCCTGCACGCTGAGAAGTATCAAGGCCAACGCTTTTTCGTCCTTCCTTTCCCATTCACGTTGATTTTCTTCATTTTTGGGCTCTGTTCCATTTGTATATGACCACAATTCGTTGTAAACTAGTAGGCTCTTAACCTGGATCTTCCATGTTTCATAATTCTTTTCGCCTAGCTTTTGTATGTGGTTCGGATTGATCGTGGCCATTTTTTTTTTTTTTTTTTTTTTTCGTTTCACTTTTCACTTCCGCGTTTGCTACTTTCGTTACTTTTTATTTGTTCACTTCGCGCAGTAAAACAATTTGCCTGGGCCCATAACCTGATGAATTTAATATAAATGTATATAATGTTAAACGGTTACAAAACGCGTACATACATCGCGGAAGCCGCACGCACGATGCTCGTACTATACACCAGCCAGCAAAGACGCAAGACACACGCCTGAACAAACGACGCTCACGCAGGTTTACGCCGGGGATGTCATAGGTGGCGTTGAACCTATTCGACGCATCGAACACGATCACGCATGTATTTGCGGTGATTTCCAACAATGATAAAAATGAGTAGATGCAATTTAAAACGGTAAAAAGAGTATTAATATAGTACTCACCAGAGTTGGGCAAAATTTTCATCTAAATAAAAATTTCGAATAACGAATAAAAAATAAAAAAATTTTTATTCATTATTCCATGGTTCGCGTTTATTAGAGTTGCCAGTAGTTATGGAAAGATTTATTCGAAGCCTCCAAATAAAAGATGAAAAAATTATTCGAAGTTCGAATGAAGCCACTTCATATAAAAAAAATTAATTTTTATTCGTGGGGTAAATTCTCGTCAAATAAAATTGTTCATAGATATTTTTATAAGATACTTTTTATATTCGAACCATCGAATAATGAATAAAAATTTTTTTATTCGTTATCCGAAATGTTTGTTTAGATGACAATTTTACCCAACTCTGGTATTTTCACCACATTAAATACATATATATTTATATTTAGCTCCTGCAATTGCAAATTTTTTATTTTGCAAGATCCGGAGTCTACTTATAATATTTAACAAAATTGCGATTTCTTATATTGTGAGTACATTGTTTTTCTAGAAAATAGACCTTAAAAATTATCATTTGCATCTATTATACAGGGTGTCCCAAAAATACTTCCTTCGAAGGGGTAATTTCTCAGTTCATTTGAAGTAACTTTTTCCTTTGCGAAAATGTTGTCTGCGGCTTTCTTAAGTAGTTATTAACAAAGAAAACGGGCCAATCAGAGCGCGGCTACAGCGGACGAATCCCGGCCGGAAGAGAGGTTCCGTTGAGCGTAGTGTTGACATTGGTCGAGCCACTGTCCACTGTAGCCGCGTTCTGATTGGTCCGCGGTTTTTATTACTAACTTCTTAACAAAGCCGCGGAGAACATTTTCGTAAAGGAAAAAGTTACTTCGAATGAGCTCAGGAATCCCCCCTTTTGAAGGAAGTATAACATTTTTTGGGCCACCCTGTACATCTCCACCAAAAACATTTGCAATAACAAATATGTAGGATCGAATGTTAATTGTACTACTTATACCGAGTATGTATACGATTAGCTTTTCATTTGCAAAAGTCACAACAAAGTAATATCCCATTAGAAAGTAAATTAATGTTCAATGTTCTCTCAAGTATATTGGATCTGAATTTCGGAGAAGAATTAAATAAATTCAGATTTCCATTGTAAATCTCGCGTGCAAAATGAGTATAACTACAGGGTGTCCCAAAACTACTGTGTTAAATTGAAATGGGAGGTTCGTTGGGTCATTTGAAGCGACATTTTCCTTAACAAAAATGGCGCCCGCGGCTTTGTTTAGGAGTTATTAACGAAAAACACGGACCAATCAGAGCGCTCGTTGGCACGTTCAGCGCGGCAAGCCGGCAGGCGGTTGGCTGAACGTGCCAACGAGTGTCTAGGTCGCGCTCTGATTGGTCCGTGTTTTTCGTTAATAACTCCTAAACAAAGCCGCGGGCGTCATTTTTGTTAAGGAAAATGTCGCTTCAAATGACCCAACGAACCTCCCATTTCAATTTAACGCAGTAGTTTTGGGACACCCTGTAGATACGAGGGAAGACGAAATATTATTCGCTGTGTCGCCTGAAGCAGGCGTACTGTATTTATTTGAACGGTGAAAGATTTACGAGGAATCTTGATGACTGGTCTTAGCATGAACCTGTCGTCGGCTCGTGGTATTTTAACACGCAGCTGGACTAGTAAAAGTGCAAAAGGGACTCCAAGGGGGGAAGCGTGGGGGGAGATTAGGGGTGGTTCATGCTGAATCGTTAGTTGTATTCCGGAAGAAAGTCGTTTCTCCGTTGGGAAGATCAAGGACGCGTCAGAATAACAGATTTCGAGGGACGAGGCCCATCTTAGTGAATCATCCAGGAAACGTTGTTGAAATTTATGATGGATGAAATGAACGGATTCCAGAGTTACCGAGTGTGTCATACGAGGTTTGCAATCTTATGAGACACCGAGCGTTGAAAACTCGATATTCGAATTTCCATGCATACAGTTACTCTCGTAAATATTCTGGCATTCAAATAGTTGCAAAATTATCATTTTTCATACTTAGTTATAATGTATTTATCGAATATATTCTTATTGTTTGGTACGTGTTATGTTATAATCAGAATTGAGCAAAATTTCAAGGTATCAAAAATATTCGGACATGTTGAAATGTTCAACATGTGAGTACAACTAACATTGATCTACGAAACGTATATTTTAAATTTTCATTACGGGCTCAAATAAAAAAAGTTCCAGAATTTTAAAATCCTTTTTTCACGTGAATTAGTAAACCAATGCTTGTAATTGCTAATAAAATTATTGTATCAAATTTGATTCGAACAAACAAAGAAAATTACGTTTCAGAAATACACTGATGTACATGCATTACTTTGGAATGTCTCCTAAAAATGGTTTCTCCATGTGCATAGGTACTTTAAATGACTTTTAAAGTGTAAAAAAATTGTGCGATTGCATTTAAAAAAATAAAATTTAGACCTCGTGTCTCCTTTAAATATTGAAACAGAATATTTTGTGTTTGAAACACTTTTCGAATAACAATCAGTTATGAAGATAATTATATTTGTAGATGTAACATGGGGCCACTCTACACGTTATAATTGCACACATGTTATTACAGATGCAAAAAGTATATAATTTTACAAATGCAGAGCTTTTGAACTTAATTTCTTAGGGTAACATCTTCTCTAATTGTAGCACGGGAAAATTCTAGTTTTAAGCTGATTTCCAAACATTGCACACTTTCTTTAACCCTTAGCACTCGATTGGAGACTCAGAGTCAATTTCACATCCATGAAATGAAAAAAATCATATAGAATGGAATTATTCTAAGTCGGAAGAAATGATTAATTTTCAAGTTAAAATAACTCGGAGTGCAAAGGGTTAAACCGTCATTTATTACATATCGACACCAACTATTGATTTTTTTTTTTAATTTTGAAAAGACCACATCTAAAAAAACCTCTTAATATTTTAATCAACCTAGTCGGAAGTACGATCGTTAAGGGAATATCAGTTATTGCCGTTGTTAATGAATAACGAACAGTCAAGTCCGGATTTGTCGAATTCTTGTCTAGACTGTGAAACCTGCGTGGATTTCATGTAACGTTTGCTCGCGTTCAGTATGAAAATAACGGTGGAAGGTTTCGTTGAAATTGATTTGATACGTAGACACAACATCAAATAAATGGATCGCAATCGTTGATACGACGCCAAAACGTATGCGTTTGAAATTCTCGTTGATGAATTGTTAAAGGAGAAATGATGAACTGATCGAGACTACACGAGATAACACGCGTGGCTGCGACGAACGATGTACAGTGACTTCCATTAATATTCGGTCACTCTTAAAAAGACGATAACTTTTTTAATATTCGACCATAAAACTTGGATTTTTTTTTAAACTGAGAACAACCGGTTTCGTTACGTAACGTGAAAAGAATTTTTGCAAAAATTGCAGAGAAAGTACTAAAAGTTATGTTTTACAACTTTTTTATATGGGCTCATATTGAAAATGTAGAAAACACGTAGATCTGTATCAATTAAACATATTCTGAAAATTTTATTAAAATCGGTCAACGTTGCAATGAGCTACAAACGTTTAAAGATGGTAGAAATTGCAATTTTTCACGATTTTCGGCCTCCAACTGCAATAAATCTAAGAATTCATATATCTTTCAATGCCAGTCGTTTTTTCCCACATCAACCGATTTCGATGAAACTTTTACAATGCATATAATTGACACAGATCTACAAAACATATTTTAAAAATTTTCAATACAGACCCAGATAAAAAAGTTGTAAAATGCAACTTTTAGTATTTCCTCTACAATTCCGACCAATTGGAATTTTTGAAAAAATTTCTTTTCACACATCGTGTAGTAAATTAATTGCTCTAACTTCTCAAAAAAGTTCAAATCGTATGGTGCACTATCAAAAAAGTTATCGTTTTTTTAAGAGCGTCCGAATATTAATGGGAGTCACTGTGTACATCGTTGATGGGCTTCCGAAACCGGAGGAAGAATGAATGCGCCGCTCGAAGCCGCGCGATCGTTTCTACGCGCACAGAAACGAGGATACAGGACCGAATACCGACGCGATACGCAGCCGCATGATTTTTTTTTGTTGCTCCTGCATGCACGTAGCCAGTAGCCCGTCCCCGTAGTTGCTAGTTGCTACCCCCATTTTTCGCTCGATCTCACGTTGCATTCAGTCGTTTCACGATCCTCTTGAAACGCAACGGACAAGCGCGCGGCGCATATCGCGTCGGCTCTACAAAAATTTGCCGTCCTCCCGAGCCTCTCGTCCACGAAGAAACCACATAACGACACTCTATCTATCAACGTTACGTTTCACGAACACACATTCGGTCGCGAGGCTCCGTTAGGGACGCCTGTCGCGCATTTGCTTGGTGACACGGGGGCTTTTCAACTGGAGATGAATCGACGTCGATTTTCGGTTGAAGCAGAGCGATCCGAAGTGCTTTGAACGGAGCCAGCAACTTCGGATTAAACGGTCTCGAATTCCACCGTGCTGGTTTTGAATGCCTTCTAATTGCAGAGGACAAAATTTCCGTACTGATCGAATTGGAGAGCGTTTCCAAACCGACGGGAACCGATTTCGAACACAGTCGAATACGAACGCTTCCAAATCGGGGAAAATAAAATTCGAAAATTGTTGTAAATCGAATTTCATCGGTGTTAAATCGTGTATTTCTTAAATCGAGTAGAACTGAAATAAATTACTGTCGGATTCGAACGCTTCCAAATCGGAGGAAATAAATTCGAAAATTGTTGTAAATCGAATTTAATCGGTGTTAAATCGTGTATTTCTTAAATCGAGTAGAACTGAAATAAATTACTGTCGGATTCGAACGCTTCCAAATCGGAGGAAATAAATTTGAAAATTGATGCAAATCGAATTTCAACGGTGTTAAATCGTGTATTTCTTAAATCGAGTAGAACTGAAATAAATTACTGTCGGATTCGAACGCTTCCAAATCGGAGGAAATAAATTTGAAAATTGATGCAAATCGAATTTCAACGGTGTTAAATCGTGTATTTCTTAAATCGAGTAGAACTGAAATAAATTACTGTCGAATTCGAACGCTTCCAAATCGGAGAAAATAAATTCGAAAATTGTTACAAATCGAATTTCAACAGTGTTAATCCGTGTATTTCTTAAATCGAGTAGAACTGAAATAAATTACAGTCGAATTCGAACGCTTCCAAATCGGAGAAAATAAATTCGAAAATTGTTACAAATCTAATTTCAACGGTGTTAATCCGTGTATTTCTTAAATCGAGTAGAACTGAAATAAACTACTGTCGAATTTGAACGCTTCCAAATCGGAGAAAGTAAATTTGTAATATTTAGGAATTTGTTGCAAATCGAATTTGAACAGTGTTAAATCGAGCATTTCTTAAGTCGGAATAAACTGAAATGAATTACAGTCGAATACGAGCGTTTCCAAATCGAAGGAAATAAATTTGAAGTATTCGAAAATTGTTTCAAATTGCATTTCAACGCTGAAATGAATTCGAAATCGGAGAAAATAAATCTGAGGTATTTGAAAATTGTTGAAAATCGAATTTGAACGGTGTTAAGATCTAGCAGTTCCTAAGTCGGGACGAACTGAAATCGCATATTTCAATTGGAAAAGGAGCCATTGAGAGCTTCCAATTCAGAGTAGTAATCGGATTTAAACTTAAACACGAATCTCGCTTCAAGTATCCTCGATTCAAGCAAATGCGCGATTCTAAATGCGACACTCTTTGCCTCGGGTTTTCCTTAACGCTGTCGTCTACTTCTCAACCCGAGAGACGACGTTACAAATTTTCTTACATACATATACATATAGTATATCTATACGAAGGTACAATCCATTTCCAGAGGCTACAGAATATTACAATAAATGTTGATCGTAAACTCACACGTAGACTCATCACAGTAAATCGTTAAGTCCAGTCATTAGGGACGCATTATACGCGCGAGCGAAGTCACGTGTGCCAGCGATAAATTCATTATACCGAGGGAACGGTGAACGCTGAACGAACAGCTGTTCCGGTTTGTTCGTTTTTCTCTTTGCTACTTATTTAGTTCTGCGCGCGAGCCTATACCGCTGTAGCACCCGGGCTAACATATTTCACCGGCTCACGCGAGAAAGGAGGGCTCGTTTAGCGGTGAACTGTTTACGTCTGATCATAAAAGGTGCATATTACTAGCGAGACAAATTATCCTCGTTGCAGAAAACACGCGCAAGCGAGAGACCGCGCATGCGCGTACGCAACGTTCAAGGGTTGGCAACGGCGTAATTAACACGGGCTTGGCCCGGTAATTGCGTACGGTCACGCTTTGGCACGTCCACTGGGAAAGAATTCAAGGGAAACGCGGCTCGGTGTTGATACACAATGCACTTTTGCCCGGAGTACGTGGTTTCGCGAGACAAACGGAGACCCATCCGAGACCGAAAGGGAACTAAAGTTAAGGATGTTCTGGAGGTATATAAAAACGCAACATTGAAAATTTAACAAGACATAATTCTTACTAAATCAACGCAATTACCAAAGTTTGGGTTCGATTCACTGCACCGTTTAAGAATTATAGCAACTTAAAGTTTGCACATTTTAACACGTCTCCTTATGGAGAATTCATAAAATTCCACTTCAAACTCTATTTAAACCTTGAAAAAACGCAACTAGAAACTCCAGTGTGTTTATATATATAGTAAAAATTATGTAATTAATTATGTTCAAAATTTATTAGGATTCGCTAAACAGTTACAGAGCAAAAAATTATAAACTGTTACAAAACGTCAAATTTATCGTGTTGTCGTCTCAATAATAACCATGAATATTGCTTCCTGAAGTATTTTTAATTTATTTAAATATTTATTTTTTACTTTTTATTGCGTAATTACATATATTGAATATCACAAATTTATTATCTTGAAGTTCAAATCAGAGGGTACAATTATTCGCAAAAATCACTTACAATTGTTTATAATACGAAGACAATTTGATTAAAAAATAAATATAACATGAAATTCACTAATTAAACGAAAGCTTTTTAAATTAATCTATTTTTTTTAATAAAAAATATACTCATGAATGGCTTTCATTGCCAATATATTGATGGATTTCGAATTTCTTGTACTTTTGTCTCCCATTGTACCTCCAGAACATCCTTAAACTCGCAATTCATTACGATCGAGAATCGCGTGTATTTTCAATTTCTGTCCCGTGGAATCCCTCTTCCGGAATTGTACAGGGTGTAAAGAAATGTTTGGTCTTGGCTGCCACAGGCGTATTCTACATATTGGTATCGATGAAGATCTGTAAAAAAAAGTTGCCGCAAAATTGTCCTTGATCTTGAACTTCGAGGTCAAATTTTTTTTTATTGCATTGTATTCTATGCATCATGCAATTAAAAAAATATTTGACCTTGACATTCAAGGTCAAGGACAATTTTGCGGCAACTTTTTTTAACAGATCATCATCGATCCGTAGATGTAGACGCCTATGGCAGCCAAGACCAAACATTTCTTTACATCCTGTACATCGTTCGATCAAGTTGCGATTGCAGAATTCAAGGTCGAAGAGCAAATAGAAATGAAAATGTAGAGTCCTTGAAAAGTAATCACGTTACCAATTCATCATTCTTTGCTTTCTGATAACTGTGACACTTGCTACACTGTACGCCATTATTAGCTATTTTATTAATTAATTGTTACAACATTAACGGAAAGTTAAAACGAAAAATTTTTGTTATAGTTTCAAGTTGCCTGCATGTATGCCAAACAAATTTTACTCCGATAATATAAATAGTT
Source organism: Lasioglossum lativentre (assembly GCA_916610255.1). Classification (NCBI taxonomy): domain Eukaryota; kingdom Metazoa; phylum Arthropoda; class Insecta; order Hymenoptera; family Halictidae; genus Lasioglossum; species Lasioglossum lativentre. The sequence continues at coordinate 15,839,937 of OU744357.1, read as the reverse complement.
TTTGTATAAAAAAAAAATCGCAAAAATCACATATGTTTTCACTTGTTTCATACGACTAGTCGCATCTCGGGATATCCAAAACGGAATAACTTTTGGAGTACCAACACGAAACGACCTTTCTTTCAATAATTTCCCCAAGGTCTACCCTTTATGCGAACTTCCACTGAACTTGTTTTGAAGATGGAGCAACAGCTGAAAAAAATGAAAACGAAATGTGACACACTTGGACGAGTTTTGATTATCTTGACATTCGTACTAACATTTTCGTGCCGTAGACTACGTCAATGAAAACTGGTAGTCGCCCAAACATTCGCAGTCAAAGTATCGCTCAACAAGACAATCTCGTCTCACTGGTTCTACCGACGACACACGGATTCGCTAGTCAACGAGATAATAACAGTTTACGCGCCGTCGAGTTTAATATGTTCCACGAAAGGAGTCACGGGTACTCTGTACACACGTTACAGCCGTAATAACCGGAAGACAGGCCATGTTAAACAGTTCATCGCGCGGGGTTCCTTTCTCGGTGTCTAAAATTGAGCAACGGGAAGGCTATTACGATCGGGCAGAGTAGAGCGCGTTCCTGTCGACACGGATTCGTCAAAGTTTCGAAATATCACTGTCAACCGGCTGGCCGTCACGTCTGGGTTTTGCGTAGCGTTCCGGGGGAAGGGAGCATCGGTTTACTGTCCACTGCGACCCCCGCCTCGGAAAGCGAGTTTACTGGGACGCTGACCACGAGATGCGCGCAGCTGCAACCTACAAAGTATTCGTACACTTTTCAAAAACAAATAACTTTTTCAAAAGTCGACACCCAACAGCTTGAGTGTTTTTTTTTGAGACGTTAGAAGGATTTACTAGCTAATGCGTGAATAATTTTTTTTTTAATTGTTATTGGTCGCAATTGAGAAGGAAAAAGTAAAGGTCATGATTTTAAAATTTTTTTATCTGTGCCTGTTTAGCAGTGGTAGGTTAAAATCGGGAGATGTCACTTCGGGGTCGTGCCTTGTCAGAACACATAGCGAGACACTCATGGTAGGGTAACTGCAGATTTTTATGCAAAATAAAAATACTCTGTATTGATTGTGAGATACTGCGTAAGATAGGCCTCGGAATTATGTGCTCGCGACGGTCGGTTTTCGAAGGCTACGTGCCCCCTAGGGCCGCCACGGGGACGTCTCGCTCCGTCTAGTTCTCGAGGGTTTGTTTTCCAATTGTTTTAAACAAACGTCATGGCAGGGGAAAATTGAAAAATTTGACAAAAATGATGATATAGCCCCAAGTCTCTCCTTGACGGACCTGTTTTCAAAAAAGCGTACACTTTAAAATTTACGACTCTGGTTATATCTATGGTTGTAATGAAAAACGCCGCATGTCAAAATTTTAAAAAATTTGATTTTATGTATTAATTGAGGACTTACGTTTTTACCAGAAAAAAGAAATGAAAACAAATGCGAAAGGCTAAAAAAAATAATGCAATTTAATCGATGTCCTATACAAATAATTGTGTCGCCCTAATGCACTACGAATAGCTCCTATGATACGTGCCTGAGAAGTTCCGAGCACTGTGGGCCGCCACGGGGAGCGAGACGCTCGGCCGGAAAAAGGGGGCGTTGCCTTCGAAAACCGGCCGTTGCTAGCACATAATTCGGAGGCCTGGCGTAAGAGATTCTTATCTTTAAATTGTCCAAACGTGTTTACTGTTTCGTAAATGCATAAAGTCTGCAGTCTACTCGCGCCACCTCATAAATGCAACGCTAAGGGATTCGCCCATAGGCGCCGCATAATCCACTGATGAAAGTATAGGAGAATCGTAAAGATCAGACGTAACAATTTTCCGTATAATTTATTGTGACAACCTACGGCCTCTGGATAGCTTAAGTGTCGCAATGTCTGCGTCGCAAGATTGTCAGTAGCGTTCGGCGACAGGCCAGTGATCCGCTATCGATATTTCGGGCAGTACACGGAACGGACGCCCTCGTAATGTCTCTGAATTAGCAACGACGAAGACGACGTCGACGACGTCGTCGAAGACGATCCATCGCGAGCCCCCTACTTACCGTCTAAATACCGTCTGCGATATTTATAACGATCATGTGCTGGCTTGCTATACAGGGTGCTAATAGAAATATAGGACAGTTTTTTTGTTGTTGCAAATTTTGTTAAATAAATGTCTTTGCAATCGATACAGGTTACCGGTTTTTTGTTTTTTCAAGCGGTTGCCATGTATAACATGTATATGTTAGGTAAATAAGAAATTGTTGAATTACAAAAATTCTGTTATGCTAGGCTAAACACGATTTTTCAACCAAAGCACACAATGCGTTCGTGTTGACTCGCTTGAATAATTCAAGAGAAAGTGACAATATTGACACAAATATTGTGGTACAAATATTACTTTTATAAATGAAACAGTAAACAAGGTCAAGTTAGTACTTTTTGAATCACAACATTACAGCACATTTTTCTTGTATACAGAATTACAGATCAATTCTGTAATTATTTTTTTCTTCGGATACAATCAAGCAGAAACACCATACATGACAGAAGGAGTATATATTTTTTGAGATTCATGTAAACAGTACCTTTTTATTTTGCGAGATAGGTGTGTCATTTCTAATTGTTCTTACAGCAGACTGCTTCCTATATAAACACAGTAGAGCATCCTGTCAACAGAAATGATAGAAATGTAAACTTGTTGCACGTAATAAAAAAACCCTCAAAGAATGTTTTATGCTATTATTAACACCCTGTGCGATATATTAATTATGAATAATTCTTTCCCTACACACCGAAGAATTTTCAAGATTCTATTCCATCCCCTGAAACTACGATACACAGAATCTATCAAGAATTTTAATCTGAAATTGCCAATTTTCTGTTTCCCTCAAATTGCATGTACCGATATACGTATATTTGTAAGAAAATTTGTTTCTAGTTTCTCGATGGACGATTATGATAACCAATTTTCCTGGATGAGTAATGTGAAAACATTGATTTATCTTGGCAGGTAACAACGGGCGTTTATTATGTCGCATAACAATATTAAACCGCATCGTATCTTGTTGTTTATTGTCATCCAAAAATTAGGATACACATCAACACAATTTATCGACTTACATATTGATACACCACTCCACGCAAACTGTTTTCGAAGTGTCTACCCGAAAATGACTTTCAAACAGCTACACGTGCCTAAATTTAGCACCTGTCACTAATTATATCACGCAAAAACAAAGATGATCCATCCATCCGGTCCATAACACGGTAATTGACAGACTATGGTAGCGATGGGTGCAGCTTATCGTGTTATTCATCCAGGATTAATACCACCAGCTAGCAATAACGAACCCATAAATCATCGACGAATTGAATCGAACATTAATTTTCGCACAAGTCGTTCGGATCTGCGTGTGTATGTACAGTAATGACGCGATTTAAGACTGTTCTCGGTTCTGAGCGTGCGCTTAGATCGTGCCCGGACACTATTTATTTATGACTGCGTCGGCCGAAAGTACAAAAAACGTAGAGAAGGACAGCATGTAAACAGGGACCGCGCGACCGAAGGCGCAACAACAGAAAGCGTATCGGTGAAACAATACTAGTGCAATAATGAAACTTCTGTATTTTTCACTTAAAATGACACCAAACAAGATACAATTTGTCCCACTTCTCTTCTATGTCCTAAAATTACTCCATACCGTCAATTAAACCACTAAATACAGTTGAAATTGTATCATGTTTAGTGTCATTTTAATCAGAAAAATGCCAGAAATAAGTTGGTCAAAGTCCCATAAAAAAATAATGAAAAATAAAGAAGTTTTGTAATTGGATTAGTAGTGGTTCACACCGATATACCCGACCAGGTATCGGATTACGCCGCAGGTTTACACAACGCGCTTAGATCGAATCCCTCTGTTGCGCTTAGATCACGCCATTACTGTATGTATGTCCGTTAATGAAGACGATTGCTTTGGGTCGCAAAGTATCCGGGCTATTATTCGCGTAACCGTGCGAATTCTGGGATTACGATTTCCGTGGCCCTGATTAGAGGTTAAATTTATGTTTTTGGGGTCATTTAAAAAAAAAACTGTATATGTTATAGGTACCAAATCGGTCCGGTTTAGCCGGTAAAGTAGATTTCCTGTTTTTTTATAAATCTGTAAATATCTCGGTAACTATGCGAAATATGGCAAAATATCAAGAGATCTTTTTTGTAGAAAATTAAATTTCCAACAATTCATGTGGTATGACATTTTTTTATCAGCCGCGCAGTTTCCGAGTATATTTATATTTCGGTGAAAATGCAGAACAACTGCCCCTCCCCCCGAAATGATGGGTGAAGGAACGTAAAGGCTCCGTTCACAACTGCTTATACGAGACTCAAGAAATGTCTACGTATTAAAACTCAATTAGCAGTTAATATTATTGATGTATTAGGTTAGGTTAGGTCTGGGTTATTTGAACATCATTTTAATGTTTTTTTATAGGAAATTCGATTTCCTACAAAATAGGTCTGTATATTTTGCCATATCTCGCATAGTTTCCGAGATATTTGCAGGTTTATAAAAAACAGGAAATCTACTTTACCGGCTAAACCAGGCCGATTTGGTACATATACAGTTTTTGCCTTGAAATGACCCCAAGAACACAAATTTAACCTTCAAAGTAGGGGCCATGGAAATCGTAATCGTGCCCGAATTCTTATCATATTGTGGTCGACTAGCATGTTTGTGGAATTAATGGCGGGCAGATGCTCGCAATGGCCGCAGACGATCCACATTTCTTCTACCCATCTTCTGTCTCTTATTTCACTTATTCGACGTATCATTGTCCGAATCGTTTATTTTCCCTATTAATCGTACTACGTCGCGCGAGATCTCGATCGAATCGTTTGGTCGATCGACTCCTGCGGACAAAATCCCAGGACCACACACAACATTCCCAGAATACTTGGTTGAATTCGTTTCGACGTATACAGTGCAACGTGTTCTATCAAGTGATAATATATAAAACATATACCTGTGCATTCTCTTCACCGTTAAAGCATCACACCGAATATTCTCCAGTAACCAGCACAAAACCGTTCACCGAGTCCAACAATTAGTTAAAATAAAATTTTTAAGAAACAACAACAATAACAACTTCTCCACCAAAAAAAAATAAAATCACCATGAATCACGATAAAGCACCAGCAAACAAGAACAACTTCTTCATCATACGAACTCAGTCAGTCTCGAATTGCGGAAACGCAACGGTCTCTCGCAAGAACAACAACATTCATCGACATCAACTAATACAACAAAATAATACAAACACCGAGATGATCGATACCACAACACGATCTACACCGTGTAAGGTCTCCCCAGAGAAACAGAGAATAGAGATAATAGAAACAACAACAACAACAACAAAAAAAGTATAAACAATTCGAACGGATTTCTCTGAGCAAATCCGTGTTCCACAGGAAGACAGGCCTCTACCACCGGCACGATGTAACCTAAAAGCGCACACTTAGAGCCTGGTGTCATAGTCAGTAACAACATCAATAGATACAACAACAGACGCTCGTGCGAGACAACCACATCGACACGACCACTGACAACATGCCTCTGATAAGATCGAACAGCGTAACCGTACACCGTATTATACCGAGCTACTGCGTCACGGGAAAACAGTTCATCGAACATTAAGCATCGAGGGGATAACCTATCACACAGTGTTCCATCGCATTTAAATGTTTTCGCTGCATCAAGAATAATTTTTATGGGTGATCTAACCTACAGAGAGTCATTTTCGTAACGTACCTTGATTCGAAGGATACGAGATATTTAAATAAAAACACTCTTTCGTTTTTACTCTCATTGACTCGAGATAGTGGGGATGAACACGCTGAGAGGACAAAGAGAGGAAAAACTATAGCCGAACACTCGTGAATAGTGAGCAGTGTCGCCAGATTTAGGATTATCTTCCACTCTTCCTATACCCACGCTTACGTCACGAATCGGTCACGTGACACGATGCGCGCGCCCAAGTCCGTCACGTGACGCGATGCGCGCGCCCAATTCCGTCACGTGACGCGATGCGTGCGCCCAATTCCGTCACGTGACGCGATGCGCGCGCCCAATTCCGTCACGTGACGCAACGCGCGTGTCCAATTCTCGTTGCGTATGCGTCGTGACTACTGGCAGAGAGGGGGTAACTGTATTCCCCTCAATTCTAGTCACTTCCCCTGATCCGGCGACACTGGTAGTGAGAGCCATTTCATCTTCATTGGTTAGCAATATTTGCTGTTGACTCGCAGTCGATTGCACCAATAGGTAATAGGGGATAGAAATACAACATTATGTAAATGGTCAAGGTGTTTAACATTAAACCTACCGGCACCAAAAGCGATTAAAATGTTTTAGCTTATGAAAACGATAAGGCTGTATTTGTGTAGATTTTGTGCAATTTTTATGTCAATATGTGCTTGAATAAAAAAATTTATCCAATCAATTTCCATGTAAGTAACTTTGTAATTTCAATAATTGTAAAATGAAAAATATAAAACCGGTCATTTGACCGGCAGTGGTAGGTTTAGTGTTATTCCGTAACATTAAATTTCACTTACACATTGAGATGGAAGGGTCATTCCATGCCAAATCGATCACTTTTTGACGTCACCATCGTCGACTTTATTCTAAATAAAATATGTCATAGTCCATGTGAAATTAGGGGGGGTTTAAGTCATCATTTTGCCGGTTTAGAATTTGTTTAGAAATTACAGGCCTTCGAAGTTTGCAATTTTGCTTATTTTGACAAAAACGGGCTTCGGATAAGAATTTTGATCTCGGGAACTGTTTGTCCGATTGATCTACACTTGTGTTTTATTTTATTCAGAAAGAATTGGGCCATTATAAAATAATTTTTTCAACCTCGATAATTAGCTTTATAATGTCGAAAAATGTAAACAAATTCTTTCTTCGCGATGATGGGCCAGTGATTTAAATTTTGAAAAAAAAATATGGTCATGTTCCCTGAATTTGGCGATGGTGACGTCGAAAAGAGAACGATTTGGCATGGAATGACCGGAAACTCTTGGATATCGCTTCCTGGTCGGCATACCTCGCCTAAAAAATTTCCTTCACTTCCGATAGCAGTTTTTATCTGTTCGCAAGAATTTCAGCAGATAAGTAGAAAGTTGAATTCCGAAGTGAACAACCGTTCCGGGAAAAATAAGAGATGAGCATTCGAAATCGACCCGGTTATATCGATCTGTTCGCCGGAACTTTCTACTTCCGTGGCAAAGAATCAAAAAACAATGAAGCGCCGTACGTTCCTGGGGAAAATTCGTTTGATCGGTAGCAACGCCGATGTACGGTCGCTCGCTCGCTCGCTCTCTCGTAATTTATTCAATCATTCCAATTTCATGGAACTAGCGTGCCACAGTAGGAGAAAAGAGCGTGTGTCGTGCCATAGCACACCAAACTAACATTCGCCGTGCGAGAAGCAGTTTATTCTACTTTTCCGATGAAACTAGATATCGAACAGGTTCTCTCTCTCTCTCTCTCTTTCTCTCTTTCGCTCTCTCTCTCTCTCTCTCTCTCTCTCTCTCTCACACGCTCTCCCTCTCTCTCTCTCTCTCTCTCTCTCTCTCTCTCTCTCTCTCTCTCTCTCTCTCTCTCTCGCTCCCTCGCTCTCTCTCTCTCTCGCTCTCTTCTTTATTTCTGTCTCTGTTCCTCCCTCGCTGAGTTTCGTTCCACGTTTCATCAGCGACGGTCTACTAACGATTCCCCCCTGCAGAGAAGCCATCGCAGCTCTTTTTATTTCCTTTGCCCGTCTGGAGGATTAGAGCTTGAAGCGTGATCCGCGGTTCGGTCGCGCAAGCGTACGAGAAATGGAATTTCACGGCCGTTTCTACGGATCATGTGTCGCGTATTTAAGCGGGGCTTTATTTCCCGTTTTCGTTTTCAGTGTCGTTCTACGGCGCGACGGGGAGCGTACACAGTGTCCGCGTGATCGCGATGCAGTCGAGGGGTAGAGGAAAGAGAAAACAAAGAAAAACTACAGGGAATAGTAGTGGAATAAAAAGTTACCTTTATTGAAATTTGACTGCCACGTTTCACAGCAGAGTTGGGCAGTAATCGATTGTTTTGTGATTAATTTTATATGTATAAACGATAATGGTGGTCGTTAATCAATTTAATCGTTACTAGAGTAAATCAGTAGTCGTGATTGGTAATCTGTAATTATTAATCAGTACTCTGTAATCGCGGAATGGGTGATTAATTTATCTTTTATTAAAATTAAGGGTGAGACATTGAACTGTGACATCTAAATTTACTCCGTAAACTATTTGTGGTATCAAAAAGATTTTCGAACGAAAGTTCTTTTGTATCAAGTTTCTTGATAATTAGTAGTTTTTAATCTCATATATTAGTTTTCTATTTATCATTAATTACTCTTTCAAACCACAAGGTCAAATATTACATATACAAAAGTTCAAGGCGATCTTCGTATCTCGATAAAAAAGCGGAAATGTTTTTTCATAGGACAAATAGTTTACCAGTAGAAGGTGGTGCAGTTAAATAACTCACCCTGTACATACAATATTGAATCAGCATTATTATAACTACGACGGAAAAACAAATTTTGTGAACGTTAGTATGACCACCCCCTTCCCTTATCCTCGGCAGCATTTTATACTCAGGGTGTTTCTGATTTATTTACACTTTCTGATAAACAAGTTTAAGAAATATCGCGATTTTTCAAAGTATGCCTAATTTTAACTACCCAGTCGATCGGAATCGACATGATATACAGAATCTTCGTTTTCCCTTAAATATTTAAAATTCTATCAGATAAACTTTGGAAACAAGAACATTTATAAAAAAAAATCATTAATGCACATTTGCTCTCCTTTGAATAAAGTAAAAACGAAATAGAAACGTGACTGAAACTTTTTGACAAAATTTGGTAGCTGCTATTCGAAACAGTAGAAAAAAATCAGAGAATTTGAAAATATTATCCTTAAATTATTAAAGAAAGAATTTCTGTTTGGTTCTTGCCTCTTACAATTGTCATGACTTTTCGATTTTCATTTCTTTATGGATGTTGCCTACAGATTTTTCTCTTCAGAAATACATACAATTAAGTTGAAAAATTAGTCACGATTACAGAATCGAAGAAAAAATAATTACGATAGGTATACAATATATTCATGTCATTACATCGATGAAAGTCAACTTGAAAGTAGTTTCTCTGTGACCCTACGCATGAAATCTAGTAATCGTTAAATTAAGAGGTTTCTTAGATCTAGTAGTGCGTAAACTTTTTCATTTTTTGGGTAGTTTCGTGGGTGCAGGTTCGGCAGTCAATATGATAAAACTAAGTTGTAGAACAAATCAATTGGTGGCAATCATTTTGTAACATTCATGGCTCCAGTGAGTAAGAAAGGTAAGCAACAAACAGACTCGTTAGCAGAGATCTATAGAGTAGAACGCGCATCTTTTAAGATCATTCGAATTCGAGTTTTCTCATAAACGTAGTTCTATAATTTAACAAAGAAATCTGATTCCTGAAAATTTGTGATTTGAGCATTGCTCTCAATTTTATCACGATTGATAGAACACCCTATATCTTTTAACCATATTTTCTGTATACCGTTCCCCTATACCTCTTTCCCTTCAATTCCTTCCATTTTTCTTATTCATCGCTTTCATCGTAATGCTCATTTTACTCGCGGCTACTTGCGCACGTGGTGTTCCGCTTTAGCTTTCCGCAATAACTGTCAGAGGGAACGTAGACGTGTCCTCGGTCGCTTTCTACAGTGTACAATTCTTAGGGTGCGAGTACATTGGAGCTGCGATAGAAGCTGAGATAGCGAAATACAATGTATAGTTTTATAGTGGAAGAGATCACGTTGAAAACTACCCAGTGTCCCCAGAACAAGACTTGTCTCCCACTCTAGCTTACCCCTTCTACGACGCCATTCCCCCATTGCCCGGCGGCGAGCATCCCCACTCTTCTCCCACGGCGCAGTCACGTGACACTGTTCCCCCACGGCGCAGTCACGTGACACTGTTCCCCCACGGTGCAGTCACGTGACACTGTTCCCCCACTCTTCCCCCACGGCGCAGTCACGCGACACTGTTCCCCCACTGTTCCCCCACGGCGCATTCACGTGACACTGTTCCCCCACACTTCCCTCACGTCCCGGTCACGTGACACTAATCCGGTACTGGCAGAGAGAGGGTAACTTCTTCCCCTCAATTCGAGTCAATTCCCCTGATCTGTCGACACTGCGCTGAGCACAGCAGTCAACCAACATGGCCGCTCTGATCGACGCGATGCACAGTGGTCTATAGGTACGAAAACTGGGACAAAAATAAGAAACAAATTACTTTAGAAAAGTGTTCTATAATTTCATTCATTAACCCTTAGCATTCGAGTGGTGGCTCAGAGTCACCACTAAAAATTGCTGTACCACTTTTAAAAATATTGTTTATATTATTAAATATATTGGTATCTATTTAATATCAATTAAATAGATATTAAATTTCGAATCAATTACTAAACATTTAAGTTCTGTATGAGATATTATATCAATTTCATATCCATAAAATGAAAAAAATAATATAAACTGGGATTATTTTAAGTCGGAAGAAATGTTTAATTTTTTAGTTAAAATGGCTCCGAGTGCAAAGGGTTAATATCTACTGTGTCTGAATTTCAATTATAACTAAGAAAATTCAAATAATTGAGAATTATTTCAGTTTTAGTAACCACAATTCTCTTCTGTCAAAGTTGACTCTGTAATGTATATTCTATACATATAAACCTTATGTGGTTTAAAGCAATAAATATATAATAATAATTTGAATGTGTGCATAGAACTTCTATGCCTCGTAAAAAGGCTCAAACGCCTGATACACTATAAACATAAAAAAAATTTGAAATTATACACTTTTGAGACAGTAAAATTCAATTTTCGAGCAGCGTGAGTGTACTTCGGATCCCGTTGTACGCGATAGTATTTTCATAGGAAAAATCCATCATGATCGATGGTGACGTTAAGTCATTACAAGAATGATACATCCATCTACAAAGATTAACAGGTTCAATTCAATTGAATCAATCAAATTTTCAAGTCACACTGATTTTTGTCCCACTTTTTCGAAAAATCGATCACAGTGCAACGCTCTCTCGCTTCTCCAATGAAATCGTATCCTCGGATCGCGTCGAGCTTGTCGCCAAGCATACGCAAGGTTCTCATTATTTTTTGTCTCTCCCTCTCGAAAGTCTCTTTTAACGAGGTTTAAAAACGCGTTCGAAGCTTTTTTTCCGTCAAAAGTTCAGCGAGAAACGCGGAACGAGAAAAGTTTCAGTCGTTATTGTACGTACGTAGTTTCCCGTCTCCGATCGGCTCGATTGACTTTTCGTACAGTATGCGCCCGTTGTTCCGTCGTTTTCTTTGGTTGTCGATGGTGGAAAGTTAGTTTGCGAGGAAACGGCCCGATAACGCAGTTGCATTTCATCGATGACAATTATCGAGCAAAATAACATTGCAGACAAATTCCACACTGAAAATGTCAGATTTTGCAATTACGAAGACCTTTTTGTGAAGAATTATTGGAGAAATTTATATATATATATATTATTATATTAATATCGTGCAACATTTGATATCTCTCAGATTATTTGAATTCACATTAAAATTAAAAGTGTGGACTATTTTTAACATATAAAAATTATTAATGAACAAAAGAAATTGTTTAGCTTCGATAGATCGTAATTGATGTATAAAAATTTTATTTTGCATAGAGATGCGCAGTCTAATTATCACTCTTAATATGAATAATTAGTAGCATTATAACCTCCAAAACATATGGAGCAAATGTAGGTACTCAATTTCCCAAAAATTATATCGATAATAATTATCGAGCAATATAACATTACAGACAAATTCCACACCGAAAATGTCAGATTGTGCAATTACTAAAATTACAAAGGTTTTGAACAATTATTGGAGAAATTGATGTGCTTATTCGACCACGTTGCACAATAAATATCGTGCAACATTTGATATCTCTTAGATTATTTGAATTCACATTAAAATTGTAAGTGTCGACTGTTTTTCACATATAAAAATTATTAATCAGCAAAAGAAATTTAGCTTCTACATTTCGTAATTGATATTGTATACAGATTTTATTTTGCATAAAGATCCACAGTCTAATTATTTCTCTTAATATGAATAATTTGTAGCACATATTACAACCTCCGAAATATGTAAAATCTAAGAAAGACGTACGAAGCAGTCAATTTCCCAAAAATTATATGAAAATACATTTTCCAGAATCCATTTAACAAACGCTAAAAGTTGATTTCCAGATTTTTTGTACACCGTTGCTCGCAAAAATCTTCCACCACATCGCATCAAATAACTTTTGCATCATGCTTCCATATTTTCAACGATGTCGTTGAAGCGACTATTATAAATTAAATGCACTTCGCAGTGGGAGTATCGATCCGATCGATGTGCCAATAGCTCGTAAAACCGATTGATTTTGCGAAAACTCGAATCGACGGTGCATTCAGATCACATGCACACTGAATTCCAGTTTAGTAGAACACGATTTGAAATTCCCGCCGAATGTCCACATGTTCGCCGGAACTTTTTCGCGTTACTGGACACGCGCGCCGGTACAAAGTGTCCAGATCGTAGCGTAGAATGCCAATTTAGCTGGCCGATCGCTGCTAGTTCAATTATCGGGTGCATTGGTAAGGAAAGCGCGGCTCGGTATCGCGATATTACGTTATACAGGGTGTCCCAAAATTACTGCGTTAAATTGAAATGAGAGGTTCCTTGGGTTATTTGAAGCGACATTTTCCTTAACAAAAATGGCGCCCGCGGCTTTGTTTAGGAGTTATTAACGAAAAACACGGACCAATCAGAGCGCGAGCTAGAAGCTCGCTGGCACGTTCAGCGCGGTGAGCCGGCAGGCGGTTGGCTGAACATGCCAACGAGTGTCTAGGTCACTCTCTGATTGGTCCGTGTTTTTCGTTAATAACTCCTAAACAAAGCCGCGGGCGCCATTTTTGTTAAGGAAAATGTCGCTTCAAATGACCCAAGGAACCTCCCATTTCAATTTAACGCAGTAATTTTGGGACACCCTGTAGAGATCAACGACGGTGCGCGCGCGCGCGCGCGGAACAAGGACGGAGGCGACGTGTAATTGAAAATCCCACGAGCAGGTTTTTCCTGTGTCGCCTGGCCTTAATTGCATGGAATCGGCCGGAATTGCATTTGAACCCGTTGGAATTCCCCGCGAAATTAAGCGATCCCGGAAGCGTAACTTCTTTTCCCGGCGGAAGCTCGCGTTTAATGTCCGTCGATCGTTTAATCCCGCTCGTGCTCGCATTGATCCCCGTTTCGAGGATTCGCGATATCCACTTGAAATCATGGTCGATAAAAAAAAGTGTTCTGTTAACCCTGTAACAATTCACGTCTCTTCTATTCTCCCATCTGTGTCTTGCGATTTGGAAATCTGTAATCGGAGAAATAGTGACGTTCGCGGCATTTAAATGGTGGTTTTAATAGTGGGATAAATTATTGAGATCTGTGATCTCATTTATGATCATTGGATATTTTTGTTCGTAATCGATAATTTGTTCGTCGAAAAGAGTTTACATATGTACATCTACCGAATCTTATTTATTGTTAGTCTTGTTAGACATCTAAAATTATAGTGATTTTTCGATATTTTCTGAACGTCGATTTATTTCGTTAAAATCAGATCGATTCTGCAGGAATTTCTTATATCTGTATTTGTGCCTCAAAATAGCACTGATTACATTAGCAAAACAGTTTGTTTTTGTGATTATTATTGCTATTGTAATAACAAATTTTCATCGTTTAGTTCCATGGTAACAATGTATAAGGTTTATAGGGGAGAACTTTATAGGATAACCAAATATAAAAATAGTGTCAGTTTTTCAGGATTAATTGTAAGTAGTTAAAAATATTCACACTCGAGCAGGTTTGTATACGTAGATCTTGATGACTATACATAAACTTACTCCTTCATCTAAATGAAGACTCAAAATGACAATGTAAAATACTTCCCCTAGATTTTCCTCTCTACTTGATATTATAATATATTTTACCAAATTGAGTCAGTCGAAGCTAATCTTCTTTGAAGTATTTACTACTTAAGATAATTAAGATGGATATTATTTTCTTCGTATAATATACTTTAAAAAATTCAACATTTTTATCCTTCTTGTAGGATAAATAATTTTTGTAAATCCGTTTGTAAAAAGTTATAACTGCACAAACATCCACAGTCTAATGATCATTCAATTCAATATTCAAGCCACTAATTCTGAATATTACAGAAGCCTACTGTAAAGATGACGTCATCTTATACCATATAAGAATATATAGAATTATACCATATATAAAAACTATAATTAGTTACGAAAGTCTACGTTAGGTTGATGTACACTCTGTAATTATGTAGACTCTCCTTTTTCATTAACATTATTGTTGCCTCGAGATGCCAGATAAGGGGAGGAAGCACGAATCGAGGGGAAAAAGTTACCCTCTCTCTGCCAGTCCCGGATTAGTCACGTGACACTGTGACGCATGCACGGCAGAGACGAGACCAGTCTTAATCTGGCGACTCTGGTTCGTTGTGTCTAATTTCAAACAAGATTCAATTTTTAAAAAACGCAACATGAATCAATCAAAAACATACATATACAGAAACCAAGAATACCACCATAAAAAATTTTACAAGAAAGATAGAATCGATACATCAAACTGAATAGTTAATATTACGATATTCGAATAACCATAACGAATTTTGTGAATTTCAAAATATCTCTCTCTCGACTTTTCAATAAATCTCATGACTTTCTATTTCCAATTTATTTACAATTTTGTTAAACGCATGTACACAAATATAGACTATTTTAATATCAAAATTTGACATGTGTATACATAGACTTTCGTAACTAACCGTACTCAACTTTGATCTCTAAATCAAGTTTACACGTTTCAAGTAAAAAAACAGCGTCCGCAAATATGTTATATTTGGAATGAAAAGGGAGTATCCAAAAGATTTCGATCTTTCTAAGCGACCTTAACATAGAATCGCAGAAAGGTTTAATAAAACAAGGAACCATGACACTTTTCTCACAGCTGAATCGTACTGTCACTCCCAGAATACATCCGTTAAAAATAATATTTTCGGAGCGTGTAGACTCGTACGAGTATACGTATAGGTATCATCTTCGGTTAGTATTCTTTCCGACGGAATTGGAGAGCACGCGAGTCGATATGTTCGAACGGGAAACCGAATCCGTACAAACGTTTAGACAAGCCTCGTCTCGAGGGTGACACGCGGCTGTGACAGGCAAAGCTTTACACGCGTTCTTTCATCCATCGGACACGCCAGCTACGTGCATCCGGGAATGCAAAGCATAGAGAGAAACATGGTTGCGACATACTGCAAGCAGTAGTGGAGCCCTAGCATTAGCATGGCCCGATTTCAGACGACTCCACTTTGTGTTGGACAACTCACCGGAACACGTTCTCGATGTTGCTCGAGCAATTTCTTCTCGCTCTTTTCTTCTCAAAAGTTCCAACAAGAATCCTTCGTTTTAACAATTATAATATACAGGGTGTCCCATTTCAGTTGAGATTGTAACACAATCTCGAAGACATTATATTTAAACGAAAACAAACTGACGCGTGTCCTTCAGTGTTTTGAGTGGGGAGTCAGATGGCTGCACTAGTTTTTTAATGCTTGGACGTTTGAAGGTTATTTCAAGGTCATTTGGTCTTTTTTATCATAAACCCATTTTTTAATCTCGGAATCGTATTCTACGTAGAAAAATGCACAACGTTTGTTTGAAACATGTTTTTACAGTTCAATGTTTCATAAGACATTTAACTGATTTTTCATGTTTATGTGAAGGATAATTTTGTTTTTCTATTAAAATGATAACGTTACTTTCATCGGGAAATTACATTATTACAAAAAAATGTTTCAAACAAAAGTTGTGCATTATTTTATGTAGAATATGATTCCGAAATAAAAAATATGGGTTTATGATAAAAAAGAACTCATTAAAAAACTAGTAGTGCCATCTGACTCCCCACTCGAAATACTGAAGGACATGTGTCAGTTTGTTTTTTTTAAATCACATGTCTTCGAGATTTTTTACAATCTCATCTTAAATGGAACACCCTGTATAACGAAAATAGCGTTTCTTCATATTGTATATTTTGCGCACGGATTCCATTGTATAAAGAAATTAGAATTAATACTCAATGTAAATTGCCATTACCAGACTGTGGATGTAGTTAAAATCTTCCACTTTTTCACATTATTTCGTTCAAGCCGTAATTAATGGAGAATATGTACCATTGCTAAACAAAAGGTTTCTAATGACAACAGTATAAAGTACATATACCATCACCAATTATTAACATACACATTCCCCAGGCATACTATCAATTTTCACGAGCCATAATTGCATAATAAAGCTTACGTCATTACTCATCTACCAATATTATAAAATCTTGAATTTTTCCAAAGAAATTTTCAAAACATTCAATGGGAATTTATAGCTTTAATATGCTTCATTGAACAATAAAATTTTCTAAATCGTTACACATGTAAAATCCTAAATTCTACAATTATCGATTTCCTCTTGCACAAAACAGTCAATTTTAAAGAGTCAATTGTAAATCCAATTAGTAACAAATATATTTAGAACGTTATTTCTTTTCGAATCGTTAACGACATAATTGCCGGATAATTGAAAATTCATTTGCGACTACGTAATTACACGTAACGACTACGTAAATTGTCTTACATTTGTATATTTCCACACTGTCGAGTAGAAAACAAAAGAATTTCAACCGAGCGGGTAATTGCTGTTACAGTTGACGCAAAAGAAACATTGGTAATTGAGTTTGCGGTTCGATGCAAAGATAATATTATAGAATATCGAGAACATCGGACGTTCGAGACTACACAGACCTCAGGTGATTGGATCGAAGTGTGTACTTCGATTTTCATCCTGCAGAATGTCCCCGGTGACCCCAGAAATAGCCTCTATCTTGATTCGAGCGTGTTCTTCGAGCAATTCGAACTTGTCTCGAGTGTTTGACGTTGACATCGACATCGTGGCCCTTCGTCGGCAGAGAGAGAGAGCGAGAGAGCGAGCGAGCGAGAGAGAGAGAGAGAGAGAGAGAGAGAGAGAGAGAGAGAGAGAGAGAGAGAGAAAGAGAGAGAGAGAGAGAGGGAACGTTGTTCGTACTTTACCCAGTGCAGGAATACGGGCTCGAGAATGCGGTCTGTCCAAGTTAATCAAGACCGTCGGGGGAGCCTTGAAAAATCCAGGTTGCTAGAGGGCATCAGGGATAGTCTTCCAGAACACGGGAAATGAATTCCGTTATCTAGGGGAACGTTTTAAGGGTCCGTGATAATCGGATAACAACAATAACAACCACGACGTACATGCACCACAGAAATATACAAGATAATAATTAATATACGTGTTACATAGTACGCCGTAGATCTGCCGGACCCTTCACCTATCAGCCAATCATCGGATAAATATTCTATAGAAAAAAAAACCATTACTATTTACTACTACTACTACTACTACTTCTACTACTTCTACTACTATTACTACTACTACTACTACTACTATTACTACTACTACTACTATTATTACTACTACAAACTACTACCACGACCACCACGACCACCACCACAACCACCACCACCACCACCACCACCACGACCACCACCACCACCACCACCACCATCAGAAAACTGCAAAATGTACCCGAGAGTAAATATCGGGAATAAATAAATATCTATATAGGAAGCACCAAAAAATATATCTGCATCCTCCCGACAAGATATATTGATTAATTATATCATAATATACGACTCAGAGTCAACCTTCCAAGTATATATTTATAATGCTCACCACCACAAATGTTCCGCAAAGGCTACCAGTGCACTCACAGACAAACATTCGATCGACCACTGTTACCGTCCAAAAAAAAAAAAAGTAAAAAAAAAGTATATCTGTATCTATAGAATAATGACAAATCGGATAAAACAAAAAAAAAAAGTATGCACAAAATCGGATATACCGAGGGACCTACTACTCCGGTCACGAGAGAGATATCAGACTACAAAAAAAGACCACCCTTTGTCTATCCGTCGAAAAAAAAAAAGTCAAATGTTATATTTCTCTCTTTCTTATCCACATCTATATATGTATGTATCTATTTATACACATGTACGTATATATGTACGCACACGGCTAGCCAATCTTCTTCTCGCTCGTTACCGTATATATGCACACTACAGAAAAGTACATATGTATATAAATATACATCGGAGAAACGGGGATCGATCTGTGTAACTAACCCGCAGCACGAAAAACCCGTCCGAGGAAGAGAGGAAAAGACACACATCTACGTAATATGTACCCTATTACGTAGACGGATTCGAAAAACAACAAAAACAGACTACAACAACAACAAAAAGTAACAATTCCAAAAAATCAAAAAAAAATTACAACAACAAAAAAAAAAGTCAAATGTCGAATCACACACGGGACGACCGGAGAGGCAGGACGATGTAAAAAAAAAATACAAAGTCTATAAAAAAAAAAAAAATACCAAAACGAAAATACAAAATCAAAAAAAAAAAACGGATCGTTGAGCGAGACAAGGAGCGATCGAAAGGAATCGTGGAAACGAGAAAATGGGGGTTGTTATGTTGGAATGTTTGTCTGTGTGCAGATGCAGCCTACTCGTTGTTGACTTGACGGTGATGATGGATTCACGTGGAACCGAGTCAGGGCCCGGTGATTGTGGGGCTTAGGCAGGTCTACGGCTACTTACCTTCTTCCCCTACTACTACTGTCTGCGAAGAGTGAGAGTGATAGCCCGGTCCGTGAACGCTGGACCAAACGGTCCGTAATTCACGTTCGAGTCGGACGGATCGGTGACCGAGACACATGGGGTCGATCACGGTAAGTCAGTACATAAAATCAGTGCCTAACAAGTTTTACCAACGGAGACCAACGTGTCTCCGTTTCCTTTTTTTCTCTTTCTATTTCTCTTATACTCTTACCCTTACTCTTTACTCTTTACTCTTTACTCTTTACTCTTTACTCTTTACTCTTTACTCTTACCCTGGTACTCTTACTTTTTTTCTCTTTCTCTTTATATTTCTCTTTGCATCCCTCTGTTTCTCAGACCACAGAAATCGCGGAGTCGCGGTGATAAAACCGTCTATATTGAAATATTTGGATGCGCTTTCTTTTCGTTTCATATGAGCGTGCACGAGTGGTATTTACTATGATCCGACACAAGTGGATATACATTGTCCCAAAATTCCTTCAACTCCCTGAAATGAGCGGTTCCCGAGGTTATTCGAAGCAAAATTTTCCTTTTCCAGAATGTCCGCCGCGGCTTCGTTTAGGAGTTATTAACGAAAAACACGGACCAATCGGAGCGCGAGCTACACGCGTGTTGGCAAATATTGTCCGCGGCGCTAGCAGAGCCGAAATACGACGAGTTCGTTCCGACCCATCGCGGTATATCGAAAATTTACTGTACTGTTTACACTAGTGTTTTTATGACTGATACGTCACGATGTGTGGATCAACACGGACGGTTTCCGCGTATCTGCGATGACGAAAGTCCTCGTATCAAGGACTTACAGACTCAGACGACTGCTGGCGCGCCGGACCATCTTTGCCAACACGCGTCTAGGTCGCGCTCTGATTGGTCCGTGTTTTTTCGTTAATAACTCCTAAACAAACCCGCGACGGACATTTTGGAAAAGGAAAAGTTTGCTTCGAATGATCACACGAACCGTCTATTTCAGGGAGTTGAAAGAATTTTGGGACACCCTGTACATGCACTATCAGATCATTTTTTTCGAGACGACCAAGCATGCGTGCGTATAAACACCGGATTTTACACGAAAGACATCAAGTTTTCGATCGTTGAAAAGAACCAGACTTATACAGGGTGTTCAACTACAGTTGGGAGAAAATTTAAGGAGTGGTTCTCCATAACAATATAAGTCGTAAATGAAGAATAAAAAAATTGCGATTTCGGATTGGTTATTTAGTTATTAACCCTTGGCACTCGAGTGTAGACTCTGAGGCGCCACTAAAAACTGCTGTACCATTATTCAAAATATTGTTTACATTATTAAATATGTTGGTATTTAATCAATAGATTCCGGATATCCACCAAATTTAAAGAATCAGCGAAAATGAAAATATTCTAGGTCGGAAGAAATGTTTATCTTTCGAGTTAAAACAGCTCCGAGAGCAAAGGGTTAACAATTAAAAATCCGCCTAAAATGCGGCAACCCATAACTAAATAGCGAAGCCGAAATCATAATTTTTTTATTTTTCATTTTCGACTTATATTGTCATGGAGAACCACCCCTTAAATTTTCTCCCAGCTGTAGTCGAACACCCTGTATATTTCCGCTTTGTATACATAAAAATATCATCGGAGCAAATTTCTGGTTTAGTGGACGAGCACAGCGGCACCACGAGCGCGTCATAAACGAAGGATTTTCGTTCCGGGTGAAGCTGGTGATGTACGACACGTGTGTACAGTGGCTGACGTAGCATATGTGACGTTCAGAGGCTCGTGTATCGGAGCACAGTTTTTTTCTCGATCGATAATAATCGGTACGATTTCACGAACGGGGACAGGGGAGTCTGTTACAGAGCCACTCGATGGCCGTCGTTTGTGAACCTATCATCGGTTATGTATTATCGGAAACACGGTGATCGATGGGACGTCAGTTTGGTTGGAAGAGCGATGGATAAGGAGATTAAAAACTCTGGGGATTAAGAAAGTTCCGATCAGTGTTCGCGCGCACTTCTTCACTTCGCTTCGCCTTACATCGATTCATAATGGCGCCGTCCAAAGTTCCTAAAACGACATCCGGAAGTCGTACGTTATTTAAGTACCTACCTTCGGACAGGTACACGACAACCGCGCGTCGACCTTCGAATGTTCTCCGTTCGACTAACATACGAATAATAGGTTCGCGAATCGAATCATTCGTTGTCCGAGCATGTCATTTTTCATGAACTTCTTACCTCAATGCGACTTTGTCTAAACTTCAAATGAGGAAACCAGAAATTTTTAACTTTTTTTAATGTAGTCCTGTAGATTTTGGCAAGCAAATGCCGAAAATCTATGTTTTAATGTTAGGAATTCACTGGTTCAAAAGTTATGTAAAGTTGAGCGATTTTAAGTGTTATTGATAGGTAAGAGCGCCGCCATATTGGTATGAGCTCGGACATCGTCTAATGAACGGAACCGCGGGAAGGTGAAGGAGGGGGTGGAGAGGACCGGCCCGACTATGCTTGCAAATCTACGTTATCGACATCACCGTGTGCTTGTGCTGCCATCTAGCGGCTCCGTTCATTAGACGACGCGCGACGCCACAGACTTTTAAGATCAGTACTCCCAATGTTTACGTTTGACGTCACACGCTACGCGTGAGCGCTCTGACCAATATTTCGGTTAGCGACGAAAATGCGGGTGGAGCGAGGCGTCCCCATGCCACTCTGATCCAATCAGCTGCGTATTCTGTTTAACATTGTATTTTTTTGTGAACAATAAAGAATATTAGTTACAGCAGTTAATGTGTTCTTTTTCCCCACCCTGTACATGAATATTCGATGGTAGAATTTGATTAACGTTTTCGAAAATTTTGGACAGTTAAAAGTTTCACATTAGGCAAAAATTAAGCTTTGTTTGTTCACAAATTTTCATGTCACCTTTCTTTCTCTATCATATTCTCCAAGTAGAAAGGCGAAAAATTTAGAGAATCTTAAAAATTAAATTTTGTATTAGGAGAATATAATGTCGAAAGAGGTGGCACGAAAATTGAGTAGTACAGCTTATGGGCAAGCGACACGGCCGAAATTTTGTGAAATTCAGTAGTACAACTAAACGATAATCCAGACTGCCGAAGTTTTGCTAAAATTAAGTAGTGCAACTCAACGGCAAGTCAGACGGCCGAAAATTGTTTCGCTATTTTTGCAATTCCAAATCAGTAGTATAACTCTACAACAAGTCCGACGTTCAGGAGAAATTGGTGGTTCAATAAACATATACGCAGATATGCTTTTTTATTATATTGTAGATTTATACATAAAATATTTGTATTGTACATTTACATAACTTATATTCTAAACATTTATAACACGAATGTTGACTGGCTCAGAGATACTGACACCGATTTAAAATCTAGCTCCCTCAGACACACACCGTTTGTGTTGCAACCTCATGTAGTTCACTAGTTGATCGTTTCATTTCGATAGAGTCCGCTGTTGTACTAGGGCAATTTCTACAGTGTCGGTAATTCAGAACCGTAGATAGAACAATGCATTGCATGCAATGTCTGTACTGATCTTAAGTCTGTGACGACGCTGAATACATACCAACATGGTGGTGCCCTTACCTGTGAGAAACGCTTAAAATCGCTGAAATTTAAACATGCATAACTTTTGAACCAGTGAACTCCTAACATTGAAACTTAGATTTTTGGCATTCCCTCGTAAAAATCTATAGGATTATATAAAGAAAAGTAAAAAATGTCTGATTTCCTAAGATGAAGTTTAACCGCGACCTACGGGTTCGTTCCAGTAGTTCGGTTCCTCTGAAAATAAAGGGGCTATTCTAATATGTTAAATTGAAGGAATTTATTTCAGTTTATGTATTATGGTCTATCACAACTAGACTGTGGATCTTTGTGCAAAATAAAAATTATCTGCGTCAATTTCAAGGGCCAGCAGTCAAGTAGACATTTAATTCTTACCTTAATAATTTTAACAGGCTGAAAATAATAAATCGACAATCTTAAATAATTTCAACGTTTCTATTGTTTTAAGTTGCACGTACCCATTTCTGTCATGAATACATAAAATCCACAGTCTAATTATAATCAACGTTAAATTATTACCTTCCATAATCTGTCATCACCATCGCTTTTTCTATAAAAATTTCTTCTTTCCTTTGACTGTTACTAACCAACTATCCATTGTTTTAACATTCTGTAACTATATAGTTACACACCTCTAACTCTAACGTTCTCCTAAAACCTAACGTTGAATATGACTGACGTCAATATTTATTTTATAAATGGGAATGTGCAAAACGGTCCGCTACCCAGCAATTGGTCAAAGAGGAAAGATCATAAACGGGAGTAGCAGCACAGGTCGTTCAGAGGCAGGAACACATTGCACCATGCTCACAGAGAAACACAGCAATGAGTTACTACGTACACATGACGTTATTAATTAACCGCAGGGTATAGTGGCTAGGTCGCGATTGGTCATGTTGTGTAATCGACATTTGGAAATGACGGGGTCGCGTGTGCTTCTAATTATCCGCTTGTTCAGGGATGAATCGATTAACAACAATCGGATATGCACCACTTAAGAAAGGGATGTTAAGATTCGTGTTATACTCTTTTACCACATAAAGGAAATTATACTTGTACTGTGTTACAAATTTTGATAATATGTATATTCATATTTATCATATGTATATTGCGACTCTATTGTTACTACATTAATCGATAGGTTTGGAATTTAAACATACTAAAGCTGCCAAGAGATAAACTTTTATTTGGGTAGGTGGTTACTTGCAGATCACACTTAATTATGTCATTATTCGCGCAATGATAACGTAACTTTCTTATCACCCATTATTACATTATGCAAACAATTTGTACAGAGAAATTCGAAGGAATTGATATGAAAAAAAGTGTGATTACCTTAATGAATAATTTTCTGAAATTAAAAACGAGATAAAGCAATGTTAAATATTATTAAAGTTGTTCATTTTCCTTACTTTATGAAGATTATTGATACTATACATACGATAAATACAATTGTAACTGTGTTTGTAGACTGACAAGTCTATTATCAGACATAGTAATCGACCCTACTACTAAAGTCGATCGTTTCAAGCTATTTTGAGAGTGAATGCTGCACGTTGGAAAAGTTGGAAACGTCTTCGATATATCGGAAATGTTTGTCGTGTGGAAATATTCGCGAGAAATTTCGTTTCTCGTATCGTATCAGACCTGTTGCTCTCGTTCACCGATATCTAAAAATTGCGTACAACCGGCGCGACCCGACCCGACCCGTACCCGACCTTACCCGATGCAATACGAAGAGTTACGACGCTGAGAGCTGAGACCGGAGACCGTGGTAACCAAACCATGCGAATCGATTAATTTTACTATCGTTCAGATAGATCTTGAAAGCTCTTTTGATGCTGCATTACGTAGAGGACTGCGAGAACTCCAAAATGTCGTTAATTCGATGGTCGGGACGAGTCGGGTTCTTAAAAAGTTCGAGATTCGAGGATATTCGAGAGCTTTAATGTGCTTGAGAATCCCGATTATTCTTGGAAATAATCCCGAAAATTGTCGAGCACACGAATATGCTCGAGAACCCGTTAACGAAATGAGGAATGCGTTGCATGTTCGTCGTCAAGGTCACCAATTTGGTGAAACTGACAATGTGCGATAGAGGAAGAAGGTAAACGGAAGGGAGCGTTTCATACTGGGCCTGCTAAGAGTACTCGTTAAATGCTGGGACAGTATCGCCAGATTTAGATTTGTCTCCCTCTCCACCCTTCCCCTACGACGCTATTCCCCCAGGCTTCCGCCATGACTCGGTCACGTGACGTGTTTCGTCTCTGTCTAATCCGGTAATGATAGAGAGAGGGTAACTGTATTCCCCTCGATTAGTGAGTCAGCAAAGATTTTCACCTAAACTATCTCCTTTGTTTTGCGAAGATACGATAAAAAGTGTAAACAAACAAAACGTTCGCTTCTGTGGGCTATTGTGATGATTCATGATGATGAAGAAGAAGATTTTTTAGCTTCCATTTGGTACAGTATCATTATTTAAAAGCCTTTTAATAGGCTTCCAGTAGATAAAGTGTTAAGTTATGCTATTTGAGGAATAATTCCTCCGAAGGTCATTTGAAGGTTCAACATTGTATACATCGTACAATTTAGAAAAACACGACGATGACCTTGTATGACCTAGAGAAAAAAATCTTCTCCGTCACAATAATCCCACTGAAGCCAACGTTTTGTTTACTTACACTTTTTATCGTATCATTAAAAACAATGGAGATATTGTCGGTAAATACCTCAGGTGACTCACCCTGTATGTTTAGGGATGTAGGTACACAGAAATGTAGATACTACATATTACGGAGCTTGTTTACAGAATTTATTAACTTGCTACCTAAGATTATTTGAACCGCGCCAAGACTTGTATTTCATCGCGAAATTCTGTGTCAGCTTTCATGGGAAATTGATCATTGTAATCTATTTTGAAGCGAACGTATTGAAGTGGTTGGCAATTAGTTGGACATTCCGTGTAATTCGATGCTTGTAATCATTAATCGAGTGATAAGCTGTGTGTAATAATGCCCGCGCTTCAAATAATTAATAAAACAACGGGACAGCTAATTACCGAAATTAAATACCATTCGACAATGGATTGAAGGGTAAATAACAGTATAATAGTGACCAATGTAATTGAAATACTAAATAATGATTGAGTCATCTCGGGACGACATTACTCCATATTGGATATTAATGTGATCTGTACGACACAAAATTATATAATTATTTAGGTCATTCGCAGTTATTGACATGAGTTATTCGTTAATTATTAGGTCTATGGTTAATCACTTTTTGTGAGTATTCTCTTTAATTTTCAAAGATCAAGGATATTTGAATGTATTTTTCGCTCAGGTACACGATGCAATAAAACAAAAAAATGCTTATTAATATAAATATATATATATATAAAATTGATAATTCCGAAACAAATTACCTAGATATTGGTCCGTTTATACCATGCACATTACGTAAGAAATAGTTTCTGCATTACAATAACCTGAAAAGAGGTGGTCTTACTTAAATGGACCACATGGTATAGCATATACATAACAAATTATACAATATATGATTATGTTACAATATGACCTAGTGTCTAACTTACAATTAGTTTACATGAATTTTACTAGGTTCCAACTACCTCATTGAAATTAAATTTTAATCGAGCATAACTTAATGAAATCAAAAATAATTTCCGGGCCTTTCATCAATTATGTGAGTTATTGTACATTATAAATTGCAATAATAAGATGAAATTAAATTGAATTATTTCTATTATAATACCGACTATACTATAATAATGGTAGAACATTTATGGACGATAGTTTGCAATGTTAATACGCGATAATGACGTTGCTTACACCACAGATATCAAAATAAATATGAACATTCCGCACCAGAAACGTTTCAGTATTCCGCGAACAGAAATTATACCGTGTGCATCAGAATCACAATTGATTAAACGATGGCTTCATTAACGTGGCCAGTTATTAGTGCATTTAGTAGTCACGAGCGTCCGATTGTACCCGATCATCCAATCCACTTAGGATCCCGCGTTTATGGTTCTGGTTCTGGTTCTGATTCTGTGCCGGCGATGAAACAGGAACCCATGTGGTAGTCGTCGACGCGTTGCAACGGCATTTTATGGGGTTGCGCAGCGGTAGACTGCGTAGCGACGGTGTAGGTCGATACAGCAAGGGACCTTGTCATCATTCGTTCCCGTTCCCGTTCCCGGCAACACGTCCTTCGTAAAACGCCCGGAGAAGAGCCACTCCAACTCGCTTCGGATAGGAAACAAAGAGACACGAAAGTTGTTTTGAGACGAGTACTTACACCAGATTTCTCGTTGCGCATCACTTGCAACAGCAATCACTCGAAATCGCTAGACCATTGTGTACCGCGGAAAATTACACGGAAATAATGTTATTATAACACTTAAGGATGTTCTGGAGGTATATAAAAACGCGAGAAAATTTTTGAAAATTTCACAAGATATAATTCTTAACTAAATTAATGCAATTACCAAAGTTTGGGTTCGATTCGCTGCACCGTTTAAGAATTATAGCAACTTAAAGTTTGCACATTTTAACACGTCTTCTTATGGAGAATTCATGAAATTCCACTTCAAACCCTATTTAAACCTTGAAAAAACGCAACTAGAAACTTCAGTTTTTTTTATACAGGATGTCCTAGGCCACCCGTCCACGTCTACTAAAATGGTGGAGAGTGATTTTTATTGAAACCTAAAAAAAAACAAAGACGTAATTTTTGATAATGAATTTGCACAAGTTACAGGACAAACATTAAAGGACAATACCTTCTCTGAAATAAATTAATAAACAACTTAACAGAAATAAACTATGGAAATAAACAAATTATTTTTTTTTTGCGTGAAATCTCAATATGCAATAAACAATACCAGGTCCCATAAAAAAAACGACTTCCGGTCTGAAAATCCTATTTCCGGTTAGCAACTACCACCATTTGATAGAGCGTACCCGAATTAGTTACTAAAATTTTTTTAGTAACTTTTTTTATTTTTTTAAATATATTTAAATCGTTTCTTTGAGAATATTCGAATATTAATAAGAGTCACAGTATGCGTACTCTGTCTATATTTGTAACAATACCTTTATTAAACTGAAATCAGTAAGGTGAACTTTATGCAAAATAAAAATTTTCTACCCGAATTGCAACAAATTGGAGTGAAATAGAAATTAATTTCTTTCTTAATATATTTAATAGGTTGAAAATAATATAACAATTAAATTCCTCTAACGTTCTTACTGTTTTAAATGACACCTACTCATTTTTGTCAGAAATGCATATAACCCGCCGTCTGTTTATGAGCAACAAACAACTTAATAAAATATTTTGAAATAAGAAAAATAATATATGTATATTACAACAGATTATGTTACAAATATGACTTTTAGTGTCTAACTCGCAATTAGTTTACATTAATATGGTTTAAAGCAATAAGTAAATAATAATAATAAGAAAAATAATGGTTCTCGCCATTTACCATGGTGACGTAGTCATTCTATGGTTGAACCTTTGGCTAATGTAGCCGTCGTAGCTCGCTCTGGTGTGATAACAAAATTTCGTTAACCTACCTGAGGAGAGCCAGCAGTTCCAATATCCGATTTTAATAGTCTCCGAAGGGGCTGCGTAGGGCAATTTATAAAGTTACAAGCCACATTATGGCGGGTAATGGATCGTTAGCTTCATGGCGGACGGTGAAATCACGTGGGCGTTTGACGTTTATGGGGATTGACGCCAGTTTCTGGCAAACCACCCCTTTGTCTTAAGACTATTGACGGAACGATCAGTAAAAATTAACGATCTCTCTTATGGTCATACTTACTATTACTATTTTTATCATACAATATTCGTCGTATGCTTAGTTATCATACACTATGTATTAGCGATTGAAAATTGTGAAAATTACAGTTTTTCAGAATTTTCAACCTATATTGGCTGCTTTAATCTAATACTTGGCGATTTTCATCATTTTTAACCGTTTACAACTCGAAAAATAATTGACCATTTTCTAAACTTTTCTAAACAAATTTTTTAAACTTTCGCTACAAGCTCAAATAAAAAATAATTGGCAAAACCCGCAGTTTTTCAAACATTTACGTTACATATTATCCAGTGAACTAATTCAACTTGTCACAGAAACTGAAGTCGCTTGGTTCATTTATGAAACAATTATTCTGAGTTAAAGCGTGCGTCATCAATTATGAGATTGACGTCCGCACCTAACCTTGCGGAAACTGTAGGTTGTCCCAAAAATGTTCTGATTCCTTGAAAGTCATTCCTGAGGTAATTTGAAGTAACTTTTTCCTTTGCGAAAATGGTCTCCGCGGCTTCGTTAAGGAATTATTAACGAAAAAACCCGGGCCAATCAGAACGCGGCTACAAAGGACGTCGAGGCTGATATTGGCTGAGCCGGAACAGAGTCGGTAGAGGGGTGGGAGCACGAATTGAGGGGAACAGTTACCCTCTCTCTCTGCCAATACCGGACACTTGCACGACAGAGACGAAACGCGTCACGTGACCGGGCTGCAGCGTGGGGGAATAGCGTGGTAGAAGGGGAAGGTATAGTGGGGACACAAATTCGTTCTCTAATTGCTGTACATTTTTCGTTAATAACTCCCTAACGAAGCTGCGGAGAAGATTTTCGCAAAGGAAAAAGTTATTTCAAATGACCTCAGGAATCATCCCCTTCAAGGAAGTACAACATTTTTGGAGCATCCTGTACATCGAACTAATTTGGATGTGCAACGAGTTCCAAATGGTCGTAAACTGTTTGATGAAAAGGGGAAAGTTTTGATAAAACAATGAAAAATCCAATAACCTTGCTGCAACAGCGTGTTTCACTCCGACGCGACGAAACTCGCGCAATCAAAGCTACCTGGAAGTTACAAATTGGGATAAGTTAGACGGCGGCCATTAAACCGA
The DNA here is from genome assembly GCA_916610255.1 of Lasioglossum lativentre. Lineage (NCBI taxonomy): Eukaryota > Metazoa > Arthropoda > Insecta > Hymenoptera > Halictidae > Lasioglossum > Lasioglossum lativentre. The sequence goes on along the minus strand of OU744357.1, from coordinate 15,810,466 downwards.
AAGGTTCATAACAGATAATTCCATTCGTATCCCGGTTAATGAAATTCTAAATGAAAATCGCATTGTCTACGGTGTAACGAACTACTATAATTCAAATCCTCGCTTCTCCATACTGAATCTAAAAGTAAAAGGAGACACGGGAACCCCACGGCACGAGCGATTACCATTTGAAATTTCTCGGGAAGTCGCGGACAGTTTTTCCGTTGAATCATCGATCCGCCGTGAGCATAAACTCGGGCATGGTTTACGAGCTTTACTTTAATTCATCGCCTCGCTCGACGCGAAGCGACGGTCTGTTCACAGTTTCATTCGCGGAATTAACGTGTCCAGAAATTAAGGGGGGGGGGGAGCCCTGTGTAAAATGAAATTTTTTAGCATTTTTTTTTTGTTTCTTAAATCGATAGAAAATTTCCTTATGAATACGATAAAAAAAGTTAGAAAGCTATCAGAGATGTTCTTGTTACGTTATTTTCAAAATAAAGTGAAGAGGTGTATTGAGCAGCAGCGACGCAGAAATGCAATATTTTGATAAAGAGGAAGATCTGTTCTATGGCCCCGGAATCGCAGATTAGCAAAAAACTGCGATTTAAGTTAAAATGAATTACGATTTTTCTGTTACGCAAACTTTAAACGCGTTTTTCTCGAAACGCAAAATTTCGCACGCCGTGCAACGTAGCTCCGTAAACTAATTACCAGATCTTTATGAAACTTGATATATATATATATATATGTATATATACATATATTCTATAAACAATTGGCCTCAGCATGACGAGCTCCGATTTTTTATTTTTTATTTAAAATACAGTTATTATCAATTATTTATATCAGAAAACACGTTTTTCTTCATAACGTCGCCATTTTTGCAATTTGGCAAATTTTCAAAAAAGAAAAACGTCATGTTGATCGTTTCTGCATAAACTAACGATTCATTTGGATTTTTTTTTTCAATTAATTTTTGTGCACTGTACGTTGCACGGCGCAAATACAGGATGCCATCTTCAAGCCGTTATGCCACGATTATTATTAACAATTAAATGTTTAAAAATTATTTTTTGTTATACTATAACATGAATAAATGATACCTGAAATTTCAAATCCATCGACGCATTTTATTTTTTAAATTCTTGAAAAACAGGCCATTTACACAGGGGGCTCCCCCCTTAAGGGAGGTGTGCTGTATATCCGATAGAATTTAAACGAGCCTCAGCTTCTTTTTCCAGTCTCGGAAAGCTGAAGAGATGAAGGGAGGGTCGATGGCGGAACGTTTGGTAGTCGGACACGATATCCGAACTAGCAATCTCCATAGCCCTCCGCGAGACCTACGAGTGCCAATATCCAGTCTCGTGGACCTGCAATAGCCACTCTATGACTGGAACCTACTATTTTCGCCGTTGTTAAATTCCCTTCGGTGTTTCTGTACCTCCGTTATTAAAATGCGTGCAGCTTCGACGCTGCATTCCGTGAAACCGAAAATTTTCTTCGCCCACGGAACGGTTTCCGTTTTTTCCATTTTTTTCGTTGCAGTTGGGGATTATAATACAGAGTGTCCCACCCGATTTTGACATCTTGATTTTCTCGGTTTTGTTAGCAGAAAATGGTTTCAGCGGAGTCTTGATTGGTATTGAATGGAGCATATTCTGATGTTATTAGTTTTTTTTCGTGAGTGAACGCGTAAAGGTCATATGAAGGTCATCTTTGTTTTTTTAAATGGAATGAGGTATTTTTTAATACATCAATCGATACAGCTGGACATTCGTTATAAAAAAGCACTGACCTATGTATGTCAAAAAGTTAGCACTTTAGGGGATATTGCAATTTAAATAATTCTAAAACGTCATTACTGTCGACAAATTTAAATTAAGTGTCTTTAAACCATTAAAGTGTTAGTACGACAGTAATGGTGTTTTAGAATTATTTATCGTATTATCATCTATATCTGTTATCGAACACCTTGCATATAATTTATTTGTAATTTACACGTTTCTGTTAACGACGGCCAGATAATAGTTTATTTGCAAAATATCGAATACATAATCAGAAATTTTAAATTTAGACTCGATGAATTTGAGGAATCGAGATCAATCTGTTTGGATTGGGTCAAGGTAGTACGCACGAGTTCTATCGATTGCATTGTTGATTTTAATACAACTACGAAGAGCGTCCTAATTTTCTAGGTAGCGCGCTTCTTCCGGCATAGATGGATTGTGTTTGGAATAGTCTATGCGTGACGTCACGGGCCGATTATTTGCGTCACTGTAATAGTTTATTTTTCGAATCGATAATGATATACGTATCGATTCGTTCTTGAAATTGTTAGGCATTGTAATTTATCCATCCTCCATCTTTATTTCTTCGTTCCCCGTTGGTCATACTAGCAACAATCTGTTTGCTATGAACATAACCAAAACTCTACGACAAAATGGAGATTTTGTATGACATTCTATCGCAACTTCCATCACAAAGTTACAGGACATTTGGTATACCTTTGAAACCTAAATCCTGAAACGGAGATGTTATATTTCTTTAAATTTCCTTTTTCTCCATTCCACCGCAAAGACCAAAAGAACCAAAGCTTTCGCCGTGCAAATAAAAATAAGAAAGCCAGGAAAAGCATCCGTACACCGTTACATCGATTCGCTCGTGCTATTTCATCGTTATACAGGGTGTCCCAAAATGTCTTAAGAATCTCGAAATGGGAGGTTCTTGAGGTCATTTCAAGCGCCATTTTCCTTTTGAAAAATGTTGTCCGAGGCTTCGTTTGGGAGTTATTAACGAAAAACACGGACCAATGGGAGCGCTCCCTGTCGCTCGATGGCACGGTCAGCGCGGCGAGCCGGGGGGGAAGATAGTGTTGTCGGTACGGCGCGATGTAGTAAGAAGTAGCAGTTTCTCGATTATGTCCCGATTTCGATGAGCTTTGGATATGTTGTTAAGACAATGATTCTGAACAACATTTCCCTTTAGACTTTTTGCCTCGAGGCTTTAGTTTTCGAGATATTTGTAAAAACTTGTAATTGAAAATCGATCGATGTTCATACTACTATCTCCTCTCCGATTTCGATGAGCTTTGGATATGTTGTCAAGACCACGATTGAATAACCATTGTTGTATAACCATATCAAACTTATTTGAAGGTCATTGAAATCGGTGAGGATCCACATAATCTTTACCCGACTTATGGCAACTTTACCCGAACGAGAGAAGAAGCAGAAACTGATTAAATTAAAAACTCACTTATTCAGCCGTAAATCCATTTGCTGCTTCGAAATGTGTGTCACTGGGTCATTCGGTGACGAACTGCACAGATGTCTTCAGGTGTACGACAGTACCGAAAGCTAAGGGCCGTACGGTCAGGTCAACGAACTGCACAGCTGGTGGTAAAACGACAACCGAAGGGATGCGCGGTCAAGTAAACGATCCTGGCTTTCACCTTCACTTTATAAACGATAAATAAATCGTATGTTTCACACAGATGCCATGAAATTTTTACACACTCACGATCACTGTTCACATTTGTCAACACATAACTATGCACTATGCACTAATAATATTTGCAATATCTTTTGCATTGCAGCACAAATCACAATAAATGTCCTTTTACCCAGAAACAGGTAGATATCCAGGTGCGCATAGCGGGTATACGGTGTTGTCCCTCCCGTTCGTTGTCCATAAATTAGTCCTGTGGTCAGGCCGGGAATTGCAGCACTGGTGATTGGTGGCAGGTACGCGATCGCAGAAAAATCCAAGGGGCACACTCCACAAAGAATGATGTTGAAGACTGACTGCAGTTTTCGGAAGATGCTTCGACCACCCCCAAATAACCCCACCACGAAGCAAAACTGAGCTGGAGGAAAAGTTCAAAACACAACACGTGTTTTGCAGACATAGAAAGTAAGAATCTGCGTGCATTGTCACTCTTGCCTTTCCTCCGGGACAAAAAACAGAGATCCACGTCTCCATGGGGTTGTGCCATAAATCGAAACTGGGCAGTTACACGAAGGTCTTCACAGAGTACGGGGACGGAAAGATTTCCTTCCGCACGTGTCGTATTTGGGCACCTCTTTCTAAGCTGTGCAATTAAGCCATAAAAAACTTTCGGCGGGCGCCGCTTGACCCTTGCTGAGGCAGTCACGGTTCAGGAGAAGATTTGGCGCCCGCCGGAAGTTTTTTGTTCCGGAGGAAAGGCAAGAGTGACAATGCACGCAGATTCTTACTTTCTATGTCTGCAAAACACGTGTTGTGTTTTGAACTTTTCCTCCAGCTCAGTTTTGCTTCGTGGTGGGGTTATTTGGGGGTGGTCGAAGCATCTTCCGAAAACTGCAGTCAGTCTTCAACATCATTCTTTGTGGAGTGTGCCCCTTGGATTTTTCTGCGATCGCGTACCTGCCACCAATCACCAGTGCTGCAATTCCCGGCCTGACCACAGGACTAATTTATGGACAACGAACGGGAGGGACAACACCGTATACCCGCTATGCGCACCTGGATTTCTACCTGTTTCTGGGGAAAAGGACATTTATTGTGATTTTTGCTGCAATGCAAAAGATATTGCAAATATTATTAGTGCATAGTGCATAGTTATGTGTTGACAAATGTGAACAGTGATCGTGAGTGTGTAAAAATTTCGTGGCATCTGTGTGAAACATACGATTTATTTATCGTTTATAAAGTGAAGGTGAAAGCCAGGATCGTTTACTTGACCGCGCATCCCTTCGGTTGTCGTTTTACCACCAGCTGTGCAGTTCGTTGTCCTGACCGTACGGCCCTTAGCTTTCGGTACTGTCGTACACCTGAAGACATCTGTGCAGTTCGTCACCGAATGACCCAGTGACACACATTTCGAAGCAGCAAATGGATTTACGGCTGAATAAGTGAGTTTTTAATTTAATCAGTTTCTGCTTCTTCTCTCGTTCGGGTAAAGTTGCCATAAGTCGGGTAAAGATTATGTGGATCCTCACCGATTTCAATGACCTTCAAATAAGTTTGATATGGTTATACAACAATGGTTATTCAATCGTGGTCTTGACAACATATCCAAAGCTCATCGAAATCGGAGAGGAGATAGTAGTATGAACATCGATCGATTTTCAATTACAAGTTTTTACAAATATCTCGAAAACTAAAGCCTCGAGGCAAAAAGTCTAAAGGGAAATGTTGTTCAGAATCATTGTCTTAACAACATATCCAAAGCTCATCGAAATCGGAGAGGAGATAGTAGTATGAACATCGATCGATTTTCAATTACAAGTTTTTACAAATATCTCGTAAACTAAAGCCTCGAGGCAAAAAGTCTAAAGGGAAATGTTGTTCAGAATCATTGTCTTAACAACATATCCAAAGCTCATCGAAATCGGGACATAATCGAGAAACTGCTACTTCTTACTACATCGCGCCGTACCGACAACACTATCTTCCCCCCCGGCTCGCCGCGCTGACCGTGCCTCCGAGCGACAGGGAGCGCTCTCATTGGTCCGTGTTTTTCGTTAATAACTCCCAAACGAAGCCTCGGACAACATTTTTGAAAAGGAAAATGGCGCTTGAAATGACCTCAGGGACCTCCCATTTCGAGATTCTTAAGACATTTTGGGACACCCTGTATACAATACTGAAACGTTTTGAATGACTCGTTATGTTGGATGTCTCGAAATCTTGCAGTATTATCTAGCACCATTAACTTGCTAACATTATGCTCCCGCACTGCGTGACGTCACTATGTTATTATACAACTTTGTTCCAGTTTCGTTGACTTAACATTTTATCTAACGGAAGCCTATTAACAGATACCTTTTACACAATAATCGCCAACGAAATTATTATATCACGTTATTGAGGGTGAGTTGTTGGTTAATGATTGATGTTTCTGTTCCTGTTGAAGGATCTTTTAAAAAATCATCAGTCATGGGCCATAGACTTCCAAAAATTATGGAACAATCGTACCAGATTGCAATTATTATTTTTCCTCTATCCACACACCAACAACTAATATATTTAACCTTGCCGCAATTAATCTATGTGCATCTAATATCATATGTAGCGAACAAATTAATTTCTTTTTCATTTAGTTTAAATGAAGGGTGTTTTTTTTAGCGATGACGTGAGTAAACCTATTCTTTAGCGCAAGTGTTAATTTAGTAAAAACCATGAATAAAATCGTTATTTTCTTTTATTTGCTTAATGATACTTTGTTCTTTTCAATTGTTATCACTCGTTTTACACATTCAAGCAACAATCTTGTTATAAGCAAAATAAGTACTTTTATGTGTTGATTATACACTATATATAATTACCAAATTAAATATCTCGAACTCTACCCGTACACTGATCGAAATTCGCCTGTCCGCTGGGAGGTTCATAAAGATTAGCTTATTTATCACTCGTTCGGCCCTTAACAACATCCTCGCGTTCAATGATCCGAAAAATCCAATTACGCGAAAGAATTATGCACGCTGGGCACACAGTAGTAGCACCGGTGTGCGTGAAAATTTACATTCGACGAAAAACACCCGGAGGAAATGTTCCGGAATCATTCGAAACGTTCCGAAAAATGGCTGGGGGGAAAAATGAGGGGTTTTTTTCTGCTACGAGAGCAATGAAATCAACGGCGATAGAGCCCGGAGACCTGGCCGGTCTGTCCCGAATGAAGATGCATCGGCCTCAACGGACTGCACCGATGCGTCGAGTGTCGGCACACGATACCGAATATTCGAAATCAATACAGGTTACGGCAACCTGGCCGACATCACTGGTGTCCGTACACCAACACGTGCAGAAGCCTCGCATTTCGTCCCATTCCGTTCCATCCCGTTCCATCCCGTCCCATCCCGTTCGATCCCATCCTATCGCTATCCCGTTCCACATCCACGTAGCCAGCCGTGTACGTAATGCGGTTTAATATAGACCGATTGTGTACGGCGTTGGTTTCGGCGGAGAGGCCGACGCTACGCGACGCGACGCGACGCGGGGAGATTGTATCTCGCAGTGACAGCCCATGCCCAGTCGAAGGAAAACATCTGACAGGCCACATGCGACTCGAGTGCCGAGTCATGTGAGACCAAGTGCACCGGAAACTGGAAGCTGGATGTTAGAAGAGCTACAGTTTTCTTTCGACATAAGACGACGATGTTTTTTTTTTTCGCAACAAGAAAATCTCCTCTTCTTCTTCTCATTACTGCCAGAACGAAACGGAATGTCATATTTTATTCTTGTCCAACGAAAGATATCGCTGCTCGGTCGACCAATTTGATTCTCTCCATAACTGTCGCAAACATCTCTGCCGTAACTGTCACATTTTTATCCCCTCCACAGGGGGATCTCCCGTGGAACCAGTCAAGCGGTAAACACGCTCGAGCCAGCAAGGGGTCGCGCGTCGGTTACACTCACACAGAAGCAAAAGATTGCAATTTTTATAATTTTTAATTTTTTTTGTATGAAACTTTTACCATCTTATTCGTCTCGTTTTTTAAATTAAAATGACACCTTACACGATACAGTTGCGATCATAATTACTCGTGTAACAAGCGAGGTTGAGAATTCGTGTACCTCTACCGTAAATGTGAAGTCGAAAACTTTAATCGCTTGTTACGCAAGTAATGTTCGATGTCGTTTTAACCAGAAAAACAAGACGAATAAGATAGTCTATACGACGATAGACGAATAAGAAGTTTTATTGTGGAAAAACCAAACAGAAGGAATTTTGATTTTTTAATTTAACAGGCTGAGCTGGCACGAGTCCTTTGATGTTTTCACTGTAACTGTCGCTCGGCGACAGTTACGGAGAGACTACTGTACTGACTATTCCATCGACGAACTGTATCATCCTGTTTTTGTGTTCAGTTCCGTTGTATCCTATCAATAAAATACTTGTAAACGGAATACACCAGATACTTATATGCATTTTGGAATGTGTGCTATTCCAAGATACATTAACAATTTCAGTTTTCATACTATAAGTTAATTCTCTCGAAACAGCTGTAATACCGACAGTCGAGGGTCAAGTCATTCCTCGATTTATTGTTAAAAAAACCACGATAGTTCTGTGACTTGACAACCCTTGGCGTATCGTAAACTCGCGTGTGTGCCTGAAACAGTGGAACCGAGCAGAACGTGTCCTGGAAATTAGTTTATAACCTTATCTATTTGTCTCGCGTACCTATTATGTTCTTATAGGGCTACATCGACCCTTAAAATTAATCTTTAATTTTTATCTCAGTCTCATCGACCTTAAAAATCATTTGTACACATACATTTATTCAGCAATAATCGTACAGAGCAAACTCAATCAATTTTTCATTTAATAAATCATTGAAAAACCATTCCATCAGTTGCAGTGTCAATCAAAAAATAGATGAAACTGGAACAGTTTCTGTGATTAGCTGCGATAGATGATCAGAAACGGTCAGGTTCCTGTTAGATTGGTAACCATGCAAATTAATTATTGAACATTCCATTATTATAATTTTATAAATGAACAATTTTTCAATTCGGTTGTTCCCAAATAACTTGCAAACTGGATGGAATATTCTGAACTCGTAAAAGGAGTTTAACCATCCCTCGGTCAGGCTTAGTGGATGGTATTGTCATCGAAAGAGAGATAATCGATCCCTTGGGAAGAACTTACTCGAGTAGACGGAAGACTACTTACGTACGGTAGATTGATGAAGTTCCGAATACAAGATTCTCAATTTCAACGTCCAAACTTCAGTGCCCGTACAAAGTTTCATCGCTCCTTTGACGGTGAAAGCTAATCTAATTGAAACAAGTATATTGTTTCGTGCCGTAGGCCTCTATTCTTACATAATCACTTCCATCATCACACATAGTATACGACTATCTCGTGGTCCAGACGAAGAAAGATCAATTACCCTTATATGCGTTTGTTATTTCAAACAATATATGTAACATATGATGTAATATTCGCAAAATTACTAACTTGTCCTGTGAGTAACACATAGTTTATTTATAGATTATAAAAATATTATTAATCCTCGCACAGCAAGTTTTTAAACGTGCCGAGAAAGATGTTGACGTTTACAACTTTCCTAAACAAGCTCTATTCTTTTCTACATATCGAATAAATAAACGATGAAGACGTTGTTAATTAAATGTATTTAAAAACATCTTTCTTTATTCTAGTTGTTGTTTCAACCTTAAAGAATATATTAAAGGAAGGAACTAATACACCTGGTTAGTATGTTTAAGTTCGTTTAATAATTTATAGATTACCGTAATTTTCCCGTTGCATATTTCAAATTTATTATTATTTTTTATATCACTTATAATATTCCCGTTTAATAATTATAGAATACGATAATGTCAAAAATCGCGTATAGGAATTGTTCAAAGTAAATACATAGTACTTACACACACACACACACACACACACAACACACCGTTCAACCGTGTTCCACTTATAGTTGTAAAATTATGGCAGCTCTGAAAAAGAATCGATTTATAACGTAGCGTCTTGCAGTCTCCGATTATATCTACAGACGAAGGGATAATTTTAAATATATTTCAAAGATTCTAGTTCAGTAGATACGAATTGTTAATAACTGTTTCACGACCGTAGATGGGTCAAACGTCAGCCGCGCCCATAACGTTTGCAACGGAGATAAGCGGTGGCCACTATTTTTATGTTCACAGTGGAAACTTTTGATCGCTTTACATCATATGCGAAATTTTGTTATCGTTTATCATCACTATCATTCAATTACTCGAAAAAAGCGAGGTCGGGATATGGAAGGTGTTTCGAAACGGTTTATTATTCATATCATTTTTAGCGAACTCATTCGAGAGCTATAATTATACCGAAAGATTAAGGTATAAATTATTTCTCTTTTTAGCATGCAAAATTGATCCGTTTGGTTTCCATGAACCAAGGTTATTTAAAATATATGTATAAACGTAGATTCGCTAAGTAAATTCTTTCTATTATTTCATAATGAATTTCTGTAATAAAGATAAAAATTTATTCTTTAATATCAAATAACTGCTTTGTTTAATAGTTATGTCGAGTATAATACTTCACTGCGCAAAAGAATCTTTTATGTAAAATACAGTAAATTCTTTCTATTGCTTCCTAGTGAATTTGCTTAATAGAGATAAAAATTTATTCTTTAATATCCAATAACTGCTTTGTTTAATAGTTATGTCGAGACAAATTTTACAATACTTGAGTGTGCAAAAGAATCTTTTACGTAAAATACAGTAAATTCTTTCTACTGCTTCCTAGTGAATTTGCTTAATAATGATAAAAATTTATTCTTTAATATCCAATAACTGCTTTGTCTAATAGTTATGTTGAGACAAATTTTACAATACTTCACTGTGCAAAGGAATCTTTTACGTAAAATACAGTAAATTCTTTCTACTGCTTCCTAGTGAATTTGCTTAATAATGATAAAAATTTATTCTTTAATATCCAATAACTGCTTTGTCTAATAGTTATGTTGAGACAAATTTTACAATACTTCACTGTGCAAAGGAATCTTTTACGTAAAATACAGTACATTCTTTCTATTGATTCCTAATAAATTTGTTTAGTAACGATAAAAATTTATTCTTTAATATCAAATAACTTCTTTGTTTAATAGTTATGTCAAGTATAATACTGCACTGCGCAAAAGAATCTTTTATGTAAAATACAGTAAATTCTTTCTATTGCTTCCTAGTGAATTTGCTTAATAATGATAAAAATTTATTCTTTAAAATCCAATATTTCCAAACTTTGTGTAATAGTTATGTCGAGAGAAATTTTACAATACTTGACTGTTTAAAAGAATCTTCTACGAAAATTGTTTTTTTTCTATTAGCAACCAATTGAATCAGAAAAATGATATGTTTAACCCGTTTTGTTACATTTGACATCCACCAGAGAGTCAATGATGCGAGCAGTAATTTTCAAATGAAATTATACAAATCAAGAGAAGACCATCTGAACTCCTTAACCAGTTAATGCGATGCCTCGAGTTAGCGACCGCATCAACGTAGATCTGAAAATCAACCTCGATGGAGATAAGAGGAAGCCCCAGTAGACTCCTATATTAGACGTTACGAATTCGAAGTTATCAGTTTCGTATCCCTAGACACAATCCTTGGTGCGCTACATAATATTCATCAGCGGTTCTAATTAGAGAATTTGCCCAGATGGGCCCTAGATACATACCTTGAATATATGCGGTAGGCATTATCGATGATATCTCTCCTGTCTCGTGAACTGCTAGAGACTTCACTTAAAAATAGCAGGCTACGTGAAATTTGTCGATACGAGCCTGTCTCGTAGCTCTAATAAATAATTACAAGCCGATTGATAGCCAGCCGAGATGAAACGAAAATTTTCAAATGATACCGGTCTGATATAATAATTTCACATACACGTCGAAAAAGATTTGATTCCGTTAGGCTGTTACATTATTTTTCCATAGTCAGACTTTGTGACAGGTATCATCTTCCGGCGCTAAACTAGCAAATCGATGTTTCTGAGAGTTTGACTTGTTGGACCAGGAAGATGAAGTAGGTCATCGTTCATAACCATCTGTATCTTCCAACCTTTCTAAACTTGTTCGTTCGTTTAACCATAGATGGGTAACTCTATCTTCAGTTCCACGAGTGTATTTATGTGCCACTAAATTACGTCGAACGTGTACATTATACGATAATATTGATACACTATTCGTTCGTCTCTACATAGGAAAAACTATCAGATTAACAAACGATTCAATCGATAAGTTTCGGATTGTAAGCATTCGAATCGTATTTCGTTGTCTGCTACAGGGCATCCCAAAAATGTTGCATTTCCTTGGAAATGGTGATTCCTCGGGTCATTTGAAACAACTTTTCCCTTTACGGGAATCTTCTCCTCGGCTTCGTTGCGGAGTTATTAACCGAAAAACGCGGACCAATCGAAGCGCGGCCCGTAGCAGACGGAGTCCGGCTCGGCCAATGCCAACGCCGCGCTCAGCGAGGCCTATGGTAGCCGCGTTCTCATTGGTCCGTATTTTTCGTTAATAACTTCTGAACAAAGCCACGGAGAAGATTTTCGCAAAGGAAAAAGTTACTTGAAATGTTCTCGGGAATCACCCCCCTCAAGGAAGTGCAATATTTTTCGGACACCCTGTATACATATGTGTAATGCGTAATAAAAAGTAATTTAATTTGATTTTGCTTACCGTTGCAATTGTTATGAACAAACACACACGAATGTACATTATACACATTTGAATGGACATTTCTATCAGTATAAAATTAAACGGGACACGTTCGTGCTGTTACAGGATCGGGTGCACACAAAAATGACGCGACCGGAAATGGAAGGCAGGCTCCCCTTTTGGCAGAACCCAGATATGGCGCCGCGCCCCAGCCATACGGTAAGTTTGCTCTAGGATTCGACCTCTCCATTTATCCGTTTGATAGTCAAATTAACCAAACCATAATTGGTTCAACGGAGCACCCGCCAGTGCTACTGATTACGAATTTTTTTCACGAGTACTTGTGAAACCAAGGACCGCCTAATAGCTTGCAAATCGAGGAAGTTAGCGAACTGTAATCTGACTTACTAATGTCATACGTGATTTTCTGGTAGGTACGAGAGCGTACTTCTTCATCAGCCCAAATATTTTTGATTCGAAGGATTTAGATTGTAGGATTTATGGAAGACAATTTTCGGTGATTTAAAAATCTATGTATAGGTCAAACACATATATTCGGAGATTGCAAGAAACACTAGTATTTTTCTAAATAGAATAACACATATCGCGTGCTTGCGACAACACACGGCTCGAAAACATATTTTTGAAGAGTAAGAATTTGCGAACATAATTAGACAATATTTTGTAAATCATGAACAAGAAGAATAATGCACAGAAAACAGGCTCGATGCATGCACTTGTTCACAATGATAATCATCAGGATATTTTAAATATATAAATTTATATAAATTATGAAGATAAACTGATAAGATTTGCATAATTAGTCGAGAAGCGTCTTTGCAGCATTGTTATATTAATGATTAAAAATTTGCGATTTTTAGTGGTGTGTTCGTCGGAAATGTGGGACATGATCTTTTGCTAAACATAATACAACAATCATAATTTCAACGAAATTTCGATCATAAACATTAATACTGTTAGAATGTTACAAACACCTACGTTCACATGCTAGCATTTTTTTTACACAGTTGATAGACACCTTTCGTTTCAACTTTCTTTTTATAACATTTGTTGTTCTCGAGATATTTCACGAAAAAGGAAAATATTGGAATTTTTTCAAGGGCTGATTTCACCCCTTTAATGCGAGAAGTGTCACGAAAAAATAGGGTTGCATATAACTTACTCTACTCGTGTGCAAAGTTTCGTAATTTTTTGAATATACGGGTTCGATAACAAAGTTTATCTCGAATGGGTTCGATATCAAAGTTTATCTCGAATCAGCTTCTGTTCGGTTGTACCACCCTGTACATTGAATCGAGCTTCGGTTGCAAAGTAATCAGAAGTTATTGCCATGAATCACTGCGAAAAGTAACAAGACCAAAGGAATTCCCGCAACAAATCAACGGCGTAATTGTAGTAGAGTTATGTCGCGTCCAAACTACCGGATCTATAACTGCAGACTGTAGACGAAATCCAATTCCGATGTTTGCGACGTTTGATTTAAAGAACGGTGGCCAATACAGTGACTCCTGCAGCGAACGATTCCTGATCGATCGTTAGCCGGTTAACAGCGAACACCTATTCTAATAATCGACCATGTCTCGTGCAAAGGTGTAGTAATGACACGATGAAGATATAGTATTAATCCTTGAAGTCATTAATAGACTGTCGATATTTCATGCATTTATAAAAAAAAATGAGAAACAGTAAAGACATTAGAACAATTTGAAAATATTATTGTATTGTAAAAAAGAAAATAACATTTGTATTTCTCACCTCAGTTTGTTGCAATTCAGGTAGCAAATTTTTATTTTGCATAAAGATCCACAGTCTAGTCATTAATTATCGCTGCTTAGAATCACTTTGACCCTATAAAAATACTGCAATTTTGTAAAAAAATGTTTCAACGAAAGTTGATTAGTATGGATGGGGACGTTATGTGATATGAATATTTTTTTCACCTGTTATTGAGAGGGAAATTTCAAAATTGATTTAATTTAAAAAAAAAAAATGCAATGATGGGTGGTAACTGTCAGCATGGTTAAAACAACCCTCGGACGAAAATGTTATCCGATTCGCAAATATTTCCACTGCCTGTTTCTCCGTATTTAGTATGTATAATCGGGACATTTCCAATGAACACTTTATTTGAAAATATTATTGTATTTTATTGTAAAAAAGAAAATAACTTTCTATTTCTCACCTCAGTTTGTTACGATTCAGGTAGCAAATTTTTATTTTGCATAAAGATCCACAGTCTAGTCATTAATTATCGCTGCTTAGAATCTCTTTGAACCTATAAAAATACTGCAATTTTGTAAAAAAATGTTTCAACGAAAGTTGATTAGTATGGATGGGGACGTTATGTGGTATGAATATTTTTTTCACCTGTTATTGAGAGGGAAATTTCAAAATCGATTTAATTTTTTAAAAAATGCAATGATGTGGTATGTGTGTGGATACTATGATCCTATGATACGATACTATGTACTGCGTTAAATTGAAATGGGAGATTCCTTGGGTCATTTGAAGCGACATTTTCCGTAACAAAAATAGCGCCCGCGGCTTTGTTTAGGAGTTATTAACGAAAAACACGGACCAATCAGAGCGCGACCTAGACGCTCGTTGGCACGTTCAGCCAACCGCCTGCCGGCTCGCCGCGCTGAACGTCTAGGTCGCGCTCTGATTGGTCCGTGTTTTTCGTTAATAACTCCTAAACAAAGCCGCGGGCGCCATTATTGTAAAGGAAAATGTCGCTTCAAATGACCCAAGGAATCTCCCATTTCAATTTAACGCAGTCGTTTTGGGACACCATGTAGAAGTACTTTTGCCTCTTTGACCGTCAATTAAATCGTTAAAGCATCGTTCCGCGAGCGAATCCGCCGCGACTGACAAATCTGATCGCGCGAATAATGGCGGAACAAGGCACACTCGATTTCCATAACTAGCGCGACCGAATGCGAGCATGGCCGACGCGACCACCATATCCAAATGAAATCTGTCCAGACGAAAGAAATCAAATATCCTTTCTATTGTTACAGGATCCACACCACAGGTAACTTTCCCCCCGGGTGCTGGTCACGATCGTTACGAGGAGAATTTCAATGGACCAGCAACGTATGCGGAGCCGTACGTTGAGCGTTACGCTATTAAGAGTGATTTTAGCGGTCGAGACCCTTTACACCCCACGCCACCACGGCCTGGTTACGTACCCACCCTAGGACAGACTCCACCTTCAAGTACGCAGGGCTCGGTGATGATGGTGTACGGCTTGCAGCCGGATAAAGTAAACACCGACAAACTCTTCAACCTGTTCTGCCTCTACGGAAACGTCACGAAGGTACGTGGGTGGCCACGTCCACTGAATCTACAACTATCGATCGGGTTTTGATACCGTGTCGATATTATCGATACCATTCTACAAGTTTCGATCTGGTGTTGGCGTACATCACAGTTCAGGACACTTGGTATCGATTGTCGATACAGATTTTTCTTGGATATCTAGCAGATATCGACTAGAACAATTTCTATTCTACGATAAATAAATTTCTCTATTCTAAATTAAATTTCTATTCCAAAGAAATTTCTCTGTATTCTAAATAAATTTCTATTCTAAATAAATTTCTCTGTATTCTAAATAAATTTCTATTCTAAATAAAGAACCCCGCACTAATCATATGGAAAATCATATCCCGGTAAAATCAGTTGGGTTTTTCATATGTTGTAGCTTATGATCTACTAAACAAAAGATGTAATGGACACAAAGCTCAATAATGGAGAGTTATAGAGTTATAATCAAAACATGACAAATTCGAGCTACCACCACAACAGAATCCAAATGAGTAATACATAATAAGATCATTTTTTGATTAATCCACACACACACAGCAGAGAGGGTTTGCAGTCAAAAAATAATACGGGAGTGACGAACCGTGGGGTCCTTATCTCTGCTGTGACACGCACAGATTTTTGTGAAAGATTTCTGTTCACAGACCTTTTCAAGGTCATTCAAAATTCAAAAATAATGACACCACCTAAAAGATTTTGTCGAACTCTACTATTTTTGTTTCAAACATTTTTCCAAAAAATAAATGCTTCCCGAGATTTGAGTATTCAGCAGCTTGAATTTGTCATGTTTCACTGATTATAACTCGATAACTGTTCATTATTGAGCTTTGTGCCCATTACATATTTTACAACATATGAAAAATCCAAATGATTTTACCGGGATAGAGTTTCCATGTGATTAGTGCGGGGTTCTTTCTATTCTAAATAAATTTCTATTCTAATAAGCTATTTTACCATTTACATCGGACACGACATTTATACGATACATAAATGCATCCATATAATAATTGACTTCTCACATTACCATGTACGTCCAATGTCTTCATACAAGGTGTTTCAGCTAACGTGATCACCTCGACTTAATGTTTATGAAAATTTTGGACATGTAAATTAAATGGCCTCAAGGGAAACATCTTATGGAGTGAACAGTTTCAAGGTCACCTTGATTTTTGTTTAATAACACGACCTTCTTTCAAGGTGACCTTGAAATCTCTGAACGCCTCCAGCCCAAAAATATCACATACTTTCTTAGGATGTGCCCCTGGGTGCCATTTAAATGCCACGTCTTAAAATTTAAGATAATAAGTTAAGTGATTATTCAAGGTGATCAAATTAACTGAGACTACCTGTGTTTACAATAATATATTTCAGCGATGTGTCGCAGGAATACATTGATAATACTCTACAACAACTCATTGCATAATATTCTTTAAGTACCATATATTATACATATACATATGTATACTATATTAATATTATCATAATTAGTAATGTTTTCGTGAATTACATACAAGCATCAAGCACTATACATATTCGTGGTAAATACTAGGAGTTTTCTGGGTATCAAATAGGTATCAAACACGTATTGATACTTTCGTTTTGTGATTACGGTATTGGATTCGTGTCGAATGAAGATGAATCTGTATCGGTAATTGATACAAAGTGCCTGAAATTTCGAAACGTATCGATACTCCCTACTAAGTACTTTAGTATCGGATTGTATGTATCGAGTATCACCGATAGTATTCATATCAATCCCATCACTATCTACAAACGAATCTGTCAGTACAAAGTAACTATCTTCACCGTCAAGCTTCTCTTCGAGATCCTCACTTTACAACCTCATTCAATTACAGCACCATGCATACAACGTTAGATAATAAAATACATAATTATCACCGATTGCTTTCATTTCAGAACATATAAATTCTGTGAGTCATTTTACATCGTGCGTAGATACTAATGATTAGACTGCGGATTTTATGCATTTATGGCAATATTGAATAGATGTAATTTAAAATAACAAAAATATTAGAAAAATTTAAAGGTACTGTTATATTATTTCCAACTTACGTAATAAATTTATTATGCACAAAATATCCGCAGTTTACTAATGATTAATAATTATTAAGCATAAACTAGTGAGTGACCGAGTTTTATTTTGAACCACTATTATACAGGATGTCCCACGTAACAGTTTTCATGATTTTTTAAGTACTTGCAATAATCTGACAAAAATATTTTCAACAAAAGTTAATCAGTTTTCGATTGGCTATACATATATTGCAATAAAAAAAGTTCGAAAAACATTTTTTTATAGTATTGACAAGGTCACCTTCATTTTTTAAAATAGCACTTTGTATTTTTGACTTAACAGTATTACAGCCCGTGTCAAGACGAATTCAACGATCTAGTATACCATGACCTTCGGATGACCCTGAAGTGCCATTAAAAAAAAATGAAGGTGGCCTTGACAATAATAAAAAAGAAATTTTCGAACATTCTTTTGAAAAGTGATCAACATTTGTCGAAAATATTTTTTGTCAGACTATCGCAAGTACTTAAAAAATCGTGAAAACTGTTACGTGGGTCACCCTGTACATTTCTCACATAGAAATTGTCAACAACAAAGTACAATTTTTCAATGCAATTTTTCAAACAAATAAATATATCTAGTCTCGGCTTACACAGCTCGGTTTCTCATCGACATCAATGCCCATGCGGTGAATCAATAAATAATAATAATTGAAAATCACCTAGTCTACCTAGTAATAGTACTTTGTTAAACTATTCCACTGTAGAATGATTGGCTGAGAGAGATATTTATTCGAAAAACCCTGAGGGGTGTTAGTTAAGCTCGGTAGACGTGTGAAGCCGCTCCTCGTCTCTAAGTGACCCTCGATAACCCTCTCGGTTCTTTTTGCCGCAGGTCAAGTTTTTGAAGACGAAAGAGGGATGCGCCATGATCCAGATGGGTGACAGCATAGCCGTGGAACGGTGTTTACAGAATCTGAACAATGTCACAATCGGCACGGACGGCAGGTTGCAGTTAGGATTCTCGAAACAGGCTTTCCTCTCGGACGTAACCAACCCTTACATCCTGCCCGACAAGACGGCGAGTTTCAAGGATTTCACAGGAAGCAAGAATAACAGGTAAAGTCGAGCAAAGTTACCTTCTAGAACAGGCCTCGGAATTATGCGCGACGGCCAGTTTTCGAAGATTACGCCCCCTTTTTCCAGCCGAGCGTCTCGCTCCCCGTGGCGGCCCACGGTGCTGGGAACTCCTCAGGCGCGTACACCATAGGAGCTATTCGTGGTGCATTAGGGCGACACCCGTATCAATAAATTTCCACATTACCGTCTTAGTACCATTTTCAATGCGCTTTTTTTTGTCAGTGGTATCCACTGTAGGCCTATTCCACTGTGTGGCACGATAATTTCAAACAACAGCTGCAGAAAATAAATTTGGACAATATATTCGGAAGATAAATTTTAAAAATAGTTTTTAATTGTATTAACATGTGGGATAACTTGATTTTCGCGCACGTTTGGACGTAGCAGTTCACATAGCTGACACTTACATTGTAACACTATGGTACGCGCCTGAGCTGCCTCGAGAACTAGGGCCGCCACGGGGAGCGAGACGCGCGGCCGGGTCGAGGGGGCGTTGCCTTCGAAAACCGGCCTTGGCGAGCACATAATTCCGAGGCCTGTGCTAGAATGACAGAATTTGACCACGTTCCTTTCTGCTATTTACGAATCGATCACTCTTCCGGTGACGTGCTTTGTTCACCTAGTCGTCGATCTTCTTTCTTTCTGTAGTCACCCCTTTGATCCCTTTAAATCCCGCACGTGGATTGGATGTTCATCGAAAAACCAAGTGCTTCCTCGAAGTTGTATCGATCCATCGAAGTATTCCGACGCCATTCTAATCAGCCGTCGTAGACGTTTACCCGTTTACCGGGCTTGAATGGACGTTAATGAGAAACTCGCGTTTTCTATCGACGACATTTCTATACGTATACATATACATACACACATAGAACGGAATTCCGATGCACAGCAATTAATGATGTTCTTCCTTCCGTAAGGTTCAAGTTCCACCCGCGGCTTGCGATATTTACTCGATGGAAACTGAATTGCGTCCGGGTTTTTGAATGTTTCTATTCGGACTGGCCCGCCTCCTGATTGCGAGGAATTAATTACCAGACCATAGAACCTTTGAAACGTGAAATGTGTGTCGGAAATGGTTCTGATTCCGATTAAAATCATTCTCAAATCGTCCACTTTCGAGAACGCTACGCCGACACGGTGCTTACCGTGAATTTCCCCGCATGGAAAATGTCTGAACATTTTATATTGAATCGAGGATTTCTCATACTAATTGCTTGAGAGGAGCGTCAACTCATTTTGCTATTTTTTATTCGGAGAACTTCCATTCGCGGTTCTTCTTTTTTGGATCCTTTTCGCATTTCAATTCATATTTGCGGATGTTATGCACTGATTAGGAATCAAAGACGCAACGAACTATACAAGTATGGTTGTTAGAAAATTTGCATGTTATTTTTAGAAAAGTCTCGCAGTGGTACGGATTCGTAAAAATGTAGCCGAAAGTCAAATTTTCAGCATCGTCGAAAACCAATGATGCCAACTCTTTAAATGTACAGATTAAATTTTAGCGTGAACATAAATTGATATAACTCACCCATTTTTTTGGAGAAGTTTGAAAACAAGCAAAATTGCAAGTCTTGGAGTGATCATATTTCTTCCTGAAATTATCGTTATTTACCTCATCATATATTTTTTATGGGTAATAGTAATACAAAGTCCCTCAGGCGTACGAATCATGAGGGCGTAAATTCAGAAATGAAATCTTATTGTTGAAATGCCTTGAATCTCAAATAAATTGTTATTAAATAAGGTTTTAAATCGAAATAATTACACATATGTTTTTAAACTAAATGTTCAAAACATATTTAAAATAAAGATTTTAAGAGTATTAATAGATTATATTCCCTACATTAAAATTATTAGCGAAAAATACAAATTTATATTTAGCTCCTGTGACTTGCAATCGATGCACAAACTTTCTATTTTGCATAAAGCTCCGGATTTTATTGAACACGAATCTGATATCAAAATTACAGATAACTAAATGGTGGATTCAATATGGCGGCTGTGTAACAGAAAATTGTCAAATTTTCATGAAAATTAGTATTTTCATATTTTTCGGCTCGCTGAATATGAATCTAATCTCGAAATTACAGTGAACAAAATAGCGGATGTATAACTCAAGAAAATTTTCGTAATTATGACATCAGATTCATAATCAGTAACACGAAGACCCCCTGAGTAATTCTTCGATTTTTGGCCACGTTTTGACGAATTCGAAATACTGTGCGTCTTCTAGAATATGTTGAAAGTTCCATGAATTACATAATTATGTGAATACGAAAACGAGGAAACTATTTATCTGACCCGTATGATTTTTTTCTGAATTGCAGGTTCCTAAACCCAGCAATGGCTAATAAGAATAGAATACAACCACCTTCGAAGATAGTTCACTTTTTCAACACCCCTCCGGATCTAACCGAGGAGACAGTACACCGTGTGTTCGTCGAACGCGGAATTGAGGCACCGACGACGGTGAAACTGTTCCCCCTCAAGTCGGAACGATCGTCGTCTGGCCTTATAGAGTTCAGTAGCGTTGGGGTCGCGGTCGCCGCCATTATGGAATGCAATCACACAGCACTGGAAAATAGCAGTAAGTATTCACATTTTTCGCTAAAAGGGTATGACGACTTTTAAAAGCCTACTTGAAAAACCAGTTTATTTGGATCTACAGTAAATTCTCGATTCTTGTCCGGGGTCGTGGACACGATTCCTGCCCAGTGCCTACCCACTCCACTGCTTGTGTAGGCTCGGGTATAATGGTGTGAACACCACTATATTGACACCATGAATCGAATGTTCAAACTTCTTAATTTTCATTATTTTTTTATCGGACTTTCACTGGCTTGTTTCTGTCATTTTTCTGATTAAAACATGACCAAACACGATATAGTTTCAATTGTATTTACTGGTTTAATCGACGGTGAAAGTTTCGGTCGCAAGGAAGGACAGCGCATCGGAAAGAAAGAGACGCGGACAGTCACGCGAACCGTATTTCATTCTGTCCTTCTCTATGTTCGGCTCTCTATTGAAGTCTCGCTCGGCGCGGTCGGCGCGATATCTAGACGCAGTCATAAATCAAAAAGCATGTCCGGGCACGATAGTTGTCCGTGAAAAACACGGCTGTTGGACTAGAATCGAGCATTTACTTTATTTGGAAGATTCGAAAACTTCCTTTTCAATTTGAGAAACCAGTTTCAGATACTAAAGCCACATTGCGTTAGTTGGTTACTTAAAAATATTAACGTGGTAAAACTAATGTTCATGAATGAGGCTACTAATTGACTGATGAAAATCCAGTGGCTGCGTTTTATGGTTTTTGAAACCTTTTCTGAAGGAAAATATTTTATGAAGTAAAAATACATATTTTTTACGAATTTTAATTAGTTCAGTCTTTTTGTTTTGTGTAGACTATATTTTATAGTACGATGACCGATAAATAAACTACAAAACTCTGCGGTTTTTCGTTTTTCTCTATTTTCTTTATACACAGTGTATCATAATTTTGCTATATCGACTCTCCAAGATGTTCAAAAGAGAAAATATATTTTCATTTAACTTCAGTTTCTTACAATCGACCTTAACAATTATTTATTTTGCATAAAGATCCGCAGTCTGGTAATAATATCTCTGGTTGACCTTGGTATTAAAATTGAATTATTCCGGCTTACAGAGAACTTGTACTCGTACCAATACGAAAATGTAGAAATTGTTAAATTCAGTTTGTGATTAAATGTTTACCGCGATACAACTGTTTCATACAAGAATCGCGTGATAGCTTGAAACACTGCAGCAACAAAAGGGTAAAATCTAATTTTGGGATAGGGGGTAGGGGTTACAGCTACTACATATAATCATCAGTATAGCTTAGGGCTGTCAGTTATACTATAGTAATAACAAGTAACACTACCCAACTGATACTCACTGGTTTGAATGAAATTTAAATACGTGTTTTTTTGTTTCGGCTAAATACGCTTTTTAGAGCCAGAAAGCACCCCTCAACCTCTGGAGATGGAAACGTTTGTGGCTAATTATTTCTTAAAGGATACAGTTTCTAAAAAAAGTGATAGATTCAGAGTTGTACAGTTCAGAGTGATGCACTTGATGGCGTCCTTGAAATCGAACTTGAGGTCGATTTTCAAGGTTAATTAACTCCCTTTGATAAACATGAAATGATTTTCAAATGACCTTGAAAATCGACCTCAATGTCAATTAACTACCTTTCATAAACTTGAAATAATTTTCAAATGACCTTGAAATTCGACCTCAAGGTCAATTAACTACCTTTGATAAACATGAAATGATTTTCAAATGACCTTGAAAATCGACCTCAAGGTCGATTTCAAGAACGCCATCAAGTGCATCACTCTGAACTGTACAACTCTAGATCTAGCACTTTTTTTCAGAAACTGTATCCTTCAAGAAATAATTAGCCACAAACGTTTCCATCTTTAGGGGTGATTTCTACCCCTAAAAAGCGTATTTAGCCGAAACAAAAAAAAAACACGTATTTAATATTTATCGGTGTTTAATAAGTACGTTAAATTTCATTGTTAAATCAGTGAGTATATCAGTTGGGTAGTGTTACTTGTAAGAGCATATTACAATAAGGAATATTGGTAGATGAACAGGCTTACAGTATATTGGTCGAGTTTGTTTAAACAAGGATGTGTTGTGTTTGTTACAGACGGCAAGTTCCCGTACATCATGAAGCTGTGTTTCTCGTCGTCGCGTACCATACCCACCAGTTTTCCGCCAAGCAGCGGCAGCACAGCGAGCAATTCCGCCGGTAATGGCCACGCCAAAATGCAGCAGGACTCGGAATAGAACGGCGAGGTCCAGGGCCAGCAGCGTCAGCGTCAGCGCCAGCGTCCCTCTCTCGCCCTGCACCCGTTGTGTGCCCCGACGGGCACGGCCCTGCACCCAGCCGCAGCGATCACACTATCCCCGGTTTTGCCGCCGCCCGTGCCGCCGCCTTTGCCGCCCGCCTGCGTCCTGATCGCCACCCCGACACTATATCCGACCGTGCCGCCGCCACCGCCGCCGCCGCTGCCTACGTTCTGGCCGTATTGAAACGGGGAGGAGAACCGGGCCTATCCGGTGAACGACAGCATCGTTCGCGAAACGACGAAACGACTATCGTCTCACCAACACTTCATCATCTGCTGCTCCCCGTTTCGTTTCGTAACCATCCGTCGAGGATCGGACACGCTGGTCGCTGGATGAGAAACGGTCACGAGATGGCTCGGACAGACACGGAGATATCGCCCCGGCCATTTTCTTTTACTTCTCACAGAGTCGAGGACCAACGAGAATCGTCTGGCGCGGTGCTCGAAGACTCGCCGTGAGATCGATCGGAGCATCGACAGTGCATCCGGCAGGATGATGATGATGGATGATGATGATTATATTAATAATCGTCGACAGGGTGGTAGATACGCATCACACACGCATCACGGGTTATAGGCTGCTCGATGGTCATTGAGGATCGTCCGCTAGCCGAGTGGAAGTCAGGCGAAAACCGAGAGGCAGCGATGTTTCTGATTACATTATACACTGCTCCGTGTGTCTACTTGTCTTTTTCTTTTTCTTTTCTTTCATTTTTCTTTCCTCTTCTTCTTCTTCTTCTTCTTCAACCTTTGTTCTACTTCTTCTTCTACTTCTACTACTACTTCTTCTTCTTCTTCTTCTTCTTCTTCTTGTTGTTTTCGGCGAGGTCCGGGTATACGTGCTTCACTCCGCGCGGACATCCCCGGTCTAGGTTCCCGTGACGGTGTCTCGAAACTCTCGAGAACCCGTTCATGCGTAAGTTAGCGTCAGTATTATGTCTCGAGGCGAGATCCTCTTCGCCAAGATACGTACCAAGTCCGCGTGAACGTCAATGACAGAAAAATTAAGTCGGGAGAGTTCGCGAGAGGAATCCGAGAGAGAGAGAAAGAGAGAGTGTGAGAGAGAGAGTGAGTGAGGATGAGGAAGAAGAGGATTCGCCTTGTCGTCGTTCTTCGCGGAAGCTTCTCTCCTTCGATGGAACGCGAAGATCGATCGTGTGAGGGATTGTCTTGTAAATAATAGCCGAGGAGTGGGCGTCTAATGGAAATCTGCCGTCGTCGGGCATGGATTACATATCAAGGGCCGGCAGGAACCGGAAGCACGATCCGAGAGAGAAAACCGGTCGATAATCGCTGATAAAACCAGTTAGTCGTCGTTCCTCTCGAATGAAGTCGGAACAATGTAACATTTGCGGATCGATGATTTTCTCGCGGATCGCGGCGTCGATCGTCCCTGCTAACGGCCCAGCGTACGAGACGTTTTTCACAGTTTCACTCATGATCGCGGACGCACGTCCTCATTTCGATGATTCTTTATTCGTTTTCGTCGCGACACGCGCGCCGCCTGGTTCATACGCGTACAATGACGCATGCACGTACACGCCATTATTATGCACACGACACAATTTACCGCGTGTAAAAATATTTAAAAAAAGAAGAAAAGACACCGAGAGAAGGCACCCACCACGGTTTCGAATGCGACCGCGTTCCTCGTTGACCATTTCACAATAATGGGATCCAAATAAATCGCGAAATACTAAATGCGAGAGCAAGAGAGCATAATGAGGATTTTCGATCGATTATGCTCCGAGAAAAGACTTTTACTCGGCATACTACTCCTTTTACCCCTCCAAGTAATGTCGCTATTCACTGCTGTTACCACATCACGATTCAATTACTCGGGAAAGTCTTTTGCTACCGAGCAACTTCGAGATTCTTCGGCCCAATGTGGCTCCGTTATTTTATATATACTCGGATGTGTATATAACACTGCGCGTACATATATACACATATATATATATAAATATATATATATATATATATTTATATATGCATGCTTCGCGCGAATCAATTTGTTTTAACGCGTCGCTATGATTTTAATGTTTGCAACCTACCGATTTCGATGGCTCGAGAGAAAAATAGAGAGGGACCGATCTCGAGAAGGAGGATGTCGGCTCTTCTTGCTTCTATCCACGCGAAGAAGCGTCTCCCTACATAATGCGTACTAATACGAAAGGATCTCTTTTGTTGTTCCCTCTCGCTTATTCGACCAGAACAGGAAAGAGGGAGAAAAAGATTATTAAGAAACGGAAAAAACTAATAGGTTAATCCCCCCCTCCTACCTTTCCGCCCCCCTTATAAGCGCTGTAGTGTTCAGGTTGCGACGACTCTTGCTTGCATAAAGGACAATTATATGCGACAGGGATTTCACGGAACCGGTGGAAACACTTCTAACGAAAATGAAAAGACATAATCGACTGGACGTAAAATATTTCACCCTCGAGCCAGTCGTACACCATTGATCAGATCGCGGTCCATGAATTAAATTTTATATGCGAACGACGATGAAGTCGACGACACACATCTGTGGCATACATGCTCTGTACACGCATACATACATGAATAGCGTGCTCACGCACGCAAGTGTGCGGCACGCATGCATCCACGTACATACACTCAGCCACACGTACACACATACACACCTAGGCACGCATGCACTTGGACAGACGTATGCATATATTCAGACTCGCTTACACGTACACACGATATATTAGCGCGTCCCTCGGCAATATTTTGTCGGGCCGCGGGGACGTTTTTATAATGAAAACGGTTTTAGATCTCCGATTTAAAAATGCCAAAAAAAAAAAATGAATAAAAAAATACAACAAATACATATAATAATAATAATGATAATGAGGTAACGTAAAATAATAATAATAATAAATAAAAAGAGCAAAGCGAACGTTGTGTTTTTCGAAGCGAACCAAATGAAACTTTAATTAAACATAGAGAGATTCGTGACTCGGCCATACGTAACGGAAGATAATAAGACAAAAGGGCTACGTCACCCATTCCCCCGACTCATCCTCTTTGAAAGAAACCAAATATAAGAGAAAAAAAACTCTCTGCTAAGATGCGTGAGAATTATATATAATTCGCCACCAATTTGTCCATTTGATGATTGGTGAAAAAAGAGAGAGGGAGAACGTGTTTGTGTGTGTGTGCGCGAGCGAGAGAGAGCGAGAGAGAGAGCGAGAGAGAGAAAGAGAGAGAGAGAGAGAGAGAGAGAGAGAGAGAACGAAAGAGAGAACGAGAGTAAGAAGTGTTTTTACTCGAGGCAATATTTGTTACAATACAACTAAATAGACGATAAGTTGTATATCATATTAAGGGGCTCAGTAAATAAAAAAATCGTGAATCCTTTGTCGATCGCCGGAACAAGAGTGAGAGTAACTGAAAGAGAGTAATAAAAGCAGGAGTAAATAAGTAAATGAATTTCGAGCCCGCGTACGAGGGGGAAAGAATAAAAAAAAAAGTATGATCTGTGTACCGATGGAATAATTCTACACGTTGTGTGTTGTTGCTGACGTTGTGTCTATTTAAATCGAGGCTTTTTATCGATTGTGAAACAGGTGATAATACGTCGGCGCAAGATGAAACAATGGTACTAAGCTAAGGAATTAAGGAACAAAGTAACTTTTAAAGGAAGTATAAGAGTTAACGCGAATTAAGGGATGAAGGTGGATATTCAAAGAGGGAAGAATGCTCTCTGAATCGATGTGCTCGATGATTGTTAACGTTCTATCGTTGGTTGCGTTGCGTTCGACACGTCGTCGTCGCAACAGTTCTTTTCTGTTACACGGTATCCAGGTTTTTTAATTCGCCGCTCGTTTGTGCTTGTTTCGTTGAGAATTTACCGAACGACTGGGAAAAATTCTTTCCACATCACATCCTCGCGTTTCTCTAGTATCGGTGATATTATTTAAACAGAGGACTATATAGTATTCTTACGTTAATTATTATACCACCGTCGGTACCATTATTTTTACCATTATTTTCATTAGCTTACGAATTGCTATGATGATCTATACATACATTTCTGTATATAATTTCACGGTAATCTATAAACAATACATCACGCATTATTTAACGAACCGTCGGAGAATTTTATTCTGATCTAGCGAGCAGGACCTAACGCGTAAGGCAAAGCAGCAGAAAATAAAAAATAACTGACGAACAGATGTAGGGTTAAATTTAAGCAGCTAGAACCTTGTAATCATATCATAAAAGTTTTTTGTAGATAATATTGTATGTGATCAGCCGAGTACGGTGTCTAAATCGAGAGGTTTTTCGCTAAGTGATCGTCACGCGCGTTTCAAACACGATCAACGACGGAAAACGAAGAACGTGCACGGCAGAGGGATTTTCGTTGAAGCGTGAGTTCCACGTACATATTGTTCTTCTCGTTTTATAAATTCTTTTCGCCTTCCTTTTCGAGTAACGAAACGGGTCGAAACGCTTCGGCTAAAATGTAATTCTTTGAGAACGAATTTGCAACTGATGAAGGAAAGATGCTCGTTCTTTTCTAATTTCTAAACACGGCCAAATTAGACATCGATTTTCAACTTTCGTACGCTTCGACATATCGCGATTCTATAAATGTAATATAGTACCCGTGGCAACAAAAAAAAAAAATAAATAAATAGAGACAAAAACCGTAGACAGCAGAGAAACGATGCCGAAAGGCACAAAGACGAAGGGACGGATCAACACGAATATCAGAGATACAGAGAGTTCATTAACGATGAATGCACCTTCGTTTTCGAGGAATTATATACATACATACATACATACATACATACATACATACATACATACGTTGTGGACGTCTTGTTTCATTAGGAATTTAGAGCTGACGCCCTCCTAAATGAAAATTACTCGCTTCGGCGTGTGATGATGTACGTCAGCGTTGTACCCAAGTGTGAATGAAAGAGAGGAGAGCTAGAATTATGAGAAACGCGTATGCGTTCGAGTGGTCAAGCACGCATGCCAGACTGTCGCTTATTTTCTGACGCTTTACCTGTACCATTTTTGACTGTGGTCGAGCAAAAACAAGTTACACATGAAATGTAGTACACGTTACAACGAACCACACTTCGAGAAACACGTCCCCCCGCCCCCCGCCCCCCACCGCCCCCGGGCTCTTGAACTCGAGCAATGTACCCCGGTAACTTTATCCGTTCTGGGTCCCAACATATTTTCTTCGCGACAATAGCTCACTACACCGTTAACATTTTTACCTCTTTCCACCGTCGCTTGTCCTCTTCGTGCCAATTATACGTAGAAAATCTCGGATCGATTCGAATGATGTCGAGTCGTCGTTTAATTCGCGAAACTAGCTTGATCGGATACACGTTAGCGAACACATCGAGAAGGAGACAGATAGTTGGAGCAAAGTAAATTAGCTATTCGAGGACCAAAGTTTCGCAGAACTGTACCACTCGGCCAATTTCAAGCTTCCCCTAACTTTCATCTTGCTTGTAATATCACGAAGTTACTCGATCGTGTATCGTCAACTCGGATATTACGAATTTCTTAACCCTCGTCCGTCCCTCGGTGTCAAATCGACACGGTGGTAAAAGATCGATTAAATGACAAGGTAAACATTTATTTTTCGATTTTTTAAAAATTAAAATTGATTTAACTGGCTCATTTATATTCGAGATTAATATAAATTATATTTTTATTTGAATAACCCCTGATACAAAAGGTACAAAAATTAATTTTACTTTATAAAATTGAAATAATTATCTTTCACAATACTTTAATTGTAAGAAATTAAATTTATTCTTATATAACTACTAAAAATATTTTCTATAAAAATAACTTTTTTTACTATATATATGATATATATATATATATATTCTTAAACCGTAAATTTGAGTTAATTTTTGCATCTAAGGGTTTTTCGCTTATGAGTTTCGCATTAAAAAACTAAAAGTCACGAAGTTTCCGGCAAATTCACCTACACATAACAGGACGGTGTAACTTATTTACGGGAAAACTGTGTCAAATTGACACGAGGGACGGATCAGGGTTAAATAATTTTCAACATATTTTACTCGTTAACGGTTATCATTAGACTGCGGAGATTTTATGCATTTACGACAAAATTGGGTGAGTGCAATTTAAAACAGAGGATCGATTAAAAACATTTAGGTATATCAATACATTATTTTCAACTCCTTAGAATAATTAAAAAAAAGCACTTCTATTTGGCTCCTGAAAATTTCTATTTTGCATAAAGATCCGCAGTCTATTCGAACCCTGGTTAAGTTCTTAACATACTTGACATTTTTGGCCTAATCGCTTCATTGTATCAAATGACCAAAACAGAAATTAAGATTGCGATTAACGGCGATAAGCGTACTCGAACGGTGAATTAAGTTTGCTGCAACTGCGTCCCCTCTCGCGGAGAATAGAATTATAATTCCGAGCATGTTGATCTTTTTGAAAGACATTGCGCCTAGAACGACCGACGGCGGAAAGATGAGGATTCAAAGACGCGTCCAAGTGAAATCCCCGAGCGCTGTGCCATCGGAGGATGACGGTCCTTCGTGTTGTCGGAGGCTCGGTAGGACGCCCGCGCGTTCTTATACGTTGTTGGTTATTCCGATTCCGGTCGATTAGGGTCGCGCAAGATACGATAGGTAGTCTTGCGTCTTTCTATTCGGTCCCGCTGTATATATAGCTTTGTTCTCTGTTCGGCGCGTGAACCTGGAAGCGAGATTCGCTGTTTCCTGCG
The DNA here is from genome assembly GCA_916610255.1 of Lasioglossum lativentre. Taxonomy (NCBI): domain Eukaryota; kingdom Metazoa; phylum Arthropoda; class Insecta; order Hymenoptera; family Halictidae; genus Lasioglossum; species Lasioglossum lativentre. The sequence continues at coordinate 15,780,164 of OU744357.1, read as the reverse complement.
GCTAAACATCGTCGAGCGTTCGTTCTCGATATACGGAACGAAAAAACCGTGAACGTGACAGAAAAGAAATAGGAGAAAAAAAAAACAAACAAAAACTAAAAGAAAATATCGGAGCTCTCTCGAACCGGAAATAATGTACAAACCGAGACAGCCGCCGAATGATTTATCGGCGACCAGGAATGAATCAGCGACGCGCGCGCTCGTCCTCCGATAGCGACAGAGAGATTCTTCTATGTACAAAAATCAAATTGTAATTGTAGCATGTAGAGAAAGAGAAGTCTGTAAAACGAGTACAGTATTCCAGGTAGTGTCTAGCACAGCGTAAAAACACACACACACACACACACACGAGTAATTAAGCATTATATCACTGAAGAACATACAAAACAAAACTCGAGGTTGTAAAGTAAGAAACAAACAAAAAAAAAAAAAATAATGAAAATAATACAAGCCATCTGTGTCGATAACTAATTATACGAAAAAGGAGAGAAGAAAAATGAAAAGAAAAAGAAAACTGTGGAGTGTGTAGCGAGACGTATTTGTTTAAATTTTAAAACCATGAAATACATATCCCATCTATATGTATATATTTGCAGTCACATGAGAATTTCGATTATATTAATGATTGATTGTGTAATTATGATTATTAGTATTATTGCGACGATAACGACGAAGACGATGACGACGATGATGATAATGATGATGATAATGATGATGATATGAAGATAATGATGATGATGATAATGATGATGACGACGATGATAATGATGATGGCGATGACGATGACCATTGTGATGACGATGAAGATTATTATTATTATTATTGTTGTTGTTATTATTATTATTATTATTATGACTACTACGATTATTATTACTATTATTATTATTATTATTATTATTATTATTATTACTATTAGTTGCTATGAAAATATTATTATTTATAGTCCCGATTTTGTAAAAGTCGAGACTTTTAAGTATGTTACGGATATCGATATTGCGTTTAAAGCGTTAGGTTTAATGTTTGTAGTTAGGTAATTAGGTAGATCGGAGAGTAGGTACATATCGTTAATATTGTTATTGATTAATAGTATTGCGGAAAAGGTGTTACTGCCGGTGCGCTTTGGTTTCTTTTGCGTGTCGTCGGGTATCGTATGTGCTACGATCGAGAATATATCCCCGGTATCGCCTCGATCCTGTTTTCAATCGAGACCGGATAAGAAAAAAAAAAAAAGAAAAAAGAAAGGAAATTTAGTTCGTTCGGTGCTTTTTGGCCAAAGAAAATGAAAAGTGAAAAGTACCTGTCCCTCGATATCTCGATTTCTCGAATTAATCTCGTGATTAATTCGCTTTTTCGAACGTCGCGCGTCGTTCCCTCAGCAAGTATATTTTTATGCGATTCATCGCGGTGACGCCGAACGTGTACTCGACGTCTGAAAACCTACCCTTAACGAGACAAATGTTTTTAATATAATATACGAGAAAAAATTACAACTCGCCAATACCGTCGCTGCAAGACTGTTCAAGTACGAGGCGTCGGTGTCGGCGAGTTGAACAATTTCTAGGAAGACCGAACCGAGCAAAATGAACCGAAGCGCAGTAACCTTTTTAGCGATCGCTCCTTCCCTTCTAAGTATTACCACGTAACATATACCTGCCCCCACATATCAGATCTTACGTATCCCAAAAGCACCACCATGCGTCATATCAATGTTTCTAAGCGTTAGTCCTGTAATGTACCCTTTTACTAATCATTTTTAGCCCCCACCCTCATCCCCTAAAAATTTTTTGCCTGCCTTTAGGCGTCCCTCAGATTCGTATCCTAAGAAAAATCGAAATCAATATTTCTCCCGTTGTATCTTGCGGTCCTCTTAACCCCTCTTCGAAAACAATTAAACCACCCCTCTATGTCCGTCTCATTGTCCCTGTTCATCCCCCCCGCCACTACCCTGATCCGCTCCTAAGGAATCCTCCACCTCGTTATTGTACATCTGAGCCAGAAGGGTCTCTATGCTCTGTCTTCCCATCGCTGCGTCAAAAGACAAACTAGATGTAATAAGATTTGTTGACTGTATACATTATTATACATTGATTGTACACGCATCAGCAACGCAACACGACACTGATAATAATACACCCCTCGACACATCTCGACACCGACACATACATAACATTAAGAGACACACAACACCCGGCGAGAAGCAAACACCTGACCAATATACATATACGAGCCAGCCATCGCGTCAAGATAGTCCAAGATGGATCGGCAATGCTAACAAGACCCCGAGATCAGTCCACGCTGCCGGTAGATATATATGTATATACGATCGTCACGATTCCCACGATCGATACCAACACGTGGTAGCTGCTGTTCCAATTAATTTCATTGTTCTGTTCAAACTGACGGATTCTTTCATTTTTTTTGGCTTCTATATTACGTAATATCGATTAGTAATAGTAGTTATTTAAAGATTTCGGAAATCGAGATGGTGATTCTCTTCGAATTGATCGAATTTAGTCGATTTAATTTCCAGTAGATTTTAAGTGAGAAATTCGTTTCGAAAGAACGTTCGATTTGTACATTGACCATTTGTATATTATTGATACATTTCTATATTATTGGTAGATTTGTATATTATGGATACATTTCTACATTATTGGTAGATTTGTATATTATTGATACATTTCTACATTATTGGTAGATTTGTATATTATCGATACATTTCTATATATTATTGGTGGATTTGTATATTATTGATACATTTCTACATTATTGGTAGATTTGTATATTATCGATACATTTCTACGTTATTGGTAGATTTGTATAATTGTAGATTACAAACGTTCCCTGCCACGTGTATCGTTCGATAATCGAGAAAGGATCCGCATAAAGGGGGCTGGAAACCGAAAGAAGTGTCTCGAGAAACGAGTTATATGTCTTTTCGACTCTCGATCATCCTCGGAGTCGACGCGAGCATTGGCTATCCATAATTAGCCTGTGGTGTCGCGCGCTGGCCTCATTCATTCGTGACATCATCACCTCGGACATCAAATATCACACGTAGAGATGATCGTAGATGAAAAACACATCCAGCGTCCAGTGGAAGACTGGTGAAGTCTATCACGTACACACCCCCCTCACACCGAGCCATGCAAAACAGAAGACATAGTTACATACATTCGAAAACCAATGTTTACTCTACGAAACGAAAACAAAACAAACACGAAAAAAAAAAAGATTAATAATAATAATAATTAATGATGTAATGTGTATATTAATACTGTATGTCGTACGCTCTAATGTTGTTTGAAGAGTTATTTGCGAGTCAATTATCTGTGCCTAGCAGCCCTGTGCACCCTATCAAATGTACCACCGTTCAGATGAGAAAATTAAAATAATAATAATGGGAAAAACGATGAAAAATACTGATTGAACCAAAGTAAAAAAAAAAAAAAAAATTACAAAAAAAAAGACAAACAAACATTTAACGGAACGAATACGAACGACATCATAAAATAATATATCACACCTTCACACACACACACACACACACACACATACGCAAAGGATATGAAGAAACGAGTATACAATATATATATGTATGTATATATATATATATTATCTACCATACAACTGTACACAATTAATTCTCGAGCAGTCTACGAGTACACACGTGTGTTTCTCACGATCTGACAACAACCACAATAAAACAAAAACAGCAAACAACAATAACAGAACAGCTACAACAACATTCATTGAAAAGAATAAGCGAACGAAGCGAACCAAAAAAACCATGAATAACAAAAAAAAAAAGAGAAAAAAGATTATATAAATAACGATAAACAAGAGAAAGATTTGTTTAGACGAAACGAAACAATTGAAAAGAAAAAAAAAACATTAAAAAAAAATACTTGCACCCTGTATACATAGTTCGCACAATGATCTGTTCCTATTTTGGAATCAGTTTTTTCGAATTTGCCAAGAATGTATATCTACAGATTCTATATTAAAATGAACAACAACAAAAAAAATATATATATATATATAAAAATATAGAAAAACTGATTATGAAATATAAGTATTGAAATCCAACAGTTCTGGAATTGTTACCCTTTGTCGAATACCACATTATTCGGTTGTCCAATCGTGTGTGCACCAAAATCATTGTCTCGCTCCTTTGATTTTCGAAGGTGCGAGAAAGAGAGAGAGAGAGAGAGAGAGCGTGTGTCTGTGTGCGTGCGTGTGTATGCGCGGCGAGAAAAAGGAAGAGAGAAAACGCGTGTCATTCGTAAACTCGCTTTTTTTATTTACTATGCTAGAAGCCTAGTTGTACACCATTAACCGCGACCCTCTTTGTTTTCGCACCTGAATAGAATTAGAAAGTTAACCGCGATAGTGTGGTCGCCTACTCGAGCGATCGAGATACATACTAATTGTAATCGCGAGCTCTCGACGCTCGCCGACGACACGGTTGTTTCTAATCGACAAATCCAAGAGACCGGAAGTAATAGCGTTTAAAAAAAAAAAAACAAAAAATAACAAAAAAGCAACAAGCTGAGAAGTAAACGGAAATGAAATCGTAAGAAATGGTAAGACACACACGAGTTACTGCATGCCGAGGGGCGACGACTCGTTTGCTTAGGTAAACGATAGGACGATTTGCTATCTTCGTCGCGCAAATCAGCCCTTTCGAGAGGTAAAAAAAAAATACATTTGTTGCACGCTACCCCGTGAGAGCGTATCGTGTCGCGGGTGAGAAAATTCTCGAGAAACCGCCGGACGATTTAGCGCGTAGATAGAAGATCGATGTGTACATAGAGTGAATACGAACAAGGGTTGAACGGGATTGATCGATCGGCCGACAAATTTTTCGTCGCGCGGATCTTTCGATTTTGTGCAACGAACAAGAACGAGATACATGATGCGAAACACTTTTTTGATGTTTAGAGCGATACTAAATAGTAGCAAACTCGCGGTTTTCTTTGTCCGATGAACAGAATAAATGGGGAATTAAAGAAAAAGGTAAACTGAAGAGTAGTCTGAAAACAGGACGGAGAAAAGTAAATAATTAATATATATACATATATATATATACATATATAATATATACATAATACGTTAGACCGTCTCACACTGAACACAACAGCACAACCACCTACGATCCACGCACATCCATATATTTATACACGACTTATTGTATGTATATTTGTGTATAAACAATCTACGACAGAGAGAGGTAAATTGCCACTCAATCATTCTTAATGTGCAAAACATTGAGCACACCGGCTCGATCAAACCACCACCACCACCACCACCACCACCACCACAAACACTCTCACCCCCTTAGAACTATATGGGACGCTTGTATGTGTGTCTAAAAAAGAAGCGAAAACGCAAAAGAAATTCAATGCCCGCTTCGAGCTCTCTGTTCACGAAACGCGAACGAACCAGTCGGTCGCGACCGTAGAAATCACACCCCCACCCCCACCCCCTCTTTGTCCTCTTTAGAATTTCAACCCCCCCCCCCCGATCCTATTATCGAAAATGATGTAAGAGAGATGAACGAAGAGTTCGTCTCTGTGTCGTTTTATATCGTCGTTTCTTTCAGATTTTGCAAAAAAACGCGCTTAGATCGTGTACACCTAATGTCGGAGGGTGCGCGAGCGATCTTCTTGAGATCGAACTTTGTTCGTGGTAGATCCTACGACACCGGGAAGACGACGAGACGGTGGCGTGCGTGGACAAGTAGTGGACAGAGACGTGAAGCGAACGAGAGTGTGTGAATCCGTTGATGTTTGTAGAAGCGATAGGTTGCAAGGAACACGATAAAATGGCAGGCAAAAAAACTACGGGAGCACAGATATAAACACACAAGTGGGGTACGAAACGAAAACACCGAAACACACACAGAGAGAGGTAATAGTAATTTACACGTTAGAAGGGGCAAGAAGGGTGAGGATGTGAGAAAGCATGAAAGTGATAAAGAAAGGGAGAGAGAGAATGAGAGAGAGTGAGAGAAAGGGGATTATAAGATTGAGAAAGGTGGATAACGAGCAGATAAATAAACGGAAACACACTCACTGAGCGCCGCTAGTAAAAGACATGGTAGGCTATTATTATCGCTAAATAGTCGCTAGACGATAGTGATGTAGTTTACCCTTTAGAGTTATTTTAAGTTCTTAATTATAATGGTTACTATTAAATTTATTATCGTATCACAATACACACTGTAACACATCTATTATAATAACAAGGAAAAATATTTACCTGTGCATATTGACATATTGTGGAGTCACATCATTAAAAACATATACTACTCAATAATATTCAGCGTCGGCGACTCGATTCATTGACACCCACACCATACCATGCATGTACAGTGTACACGCGCTTAAACGACACCGTCAAATATCTCGTTCGGTATCGAGCATACGGAAACACGTTTATGGAAAAGTTAGGCAGCACGTGGGGAAGCATACTTCACGATGAAAATAAATCGTTTTTTTACATTATTAATTTTTTAAGATGAACGTACATTTAAATTTAATTTGTTCGAATATCTCCGAAAGAACGGAATATATTTGATAAATGTTTCTACTAAAAGTTTGATACGAGGGGAATACATGTGTGTTGTAAATATATTTTTTTTAACGAATGAAGTAATGGAAACTTCAAGGTCGTGTTAGTTCTTACGGTGCTCCATGTGTTTGTGTTCATAATATTATTACGCATTTTCTTTCCACATTTTTTTTTATGAAGGGTTGTGAAATAATTACGCGTCGCCTTCGGTCAGTTATTTGTATCGCTAATACAGGGTGAGGAGGCAATATAATTCGGATAATTCTATATGCACAATATCTTGAAAATCAGTCACAATCATGTGTACATAGAGTTGCTACATTTTTATTAAAATACACTCTTAAATGCCATCCAAAGATTTAACAAAAAATATACAGGGTGTTTCAAAAATGTTCTCCTTCATTGAAGGGGAACTATTTCGTTAATAAGTCTTATTACTAATCTAAAACTATCTAAAAAAAAATTTTAAAGAAATACAACTTTTGAAGAACTTAGGGACTTAGGGAAAATTTTTGGGACACCCTGTATCGTTCCGTTTAAACCACAAAACTTGGTCATCCTATCTCGTAAAGCAAAGTACAACAAAACAAAACAAAATCATCTTCGTCAACAAGTGTGCTTCCACATCTCATTTATTATAATTTTCATGTAGACGTTTGTTCGTATCTCCAATATTTTACAATTTACAAGATACTTGTCCGTATCGCTTAAACACAGGTACACTGTATACCACGCCTGGGCAATTGGTGCTTCGAGAGTCGATGACGTAGCATCGGCTACCCCCACTATCGCGCTGGCCGACCGGGTGGGGGTAGCCAATTCTACGTCATCGATCCTCGGAACACCGATTGCCTAGGCGTGCTATATACCTACTCCACGATATAATACATTCGATCCTACGAAGACTGGACAACCACCGCAGATGGGTCTAGATTGCTTTTATTTACTTTTTTTCTTTTCACTTTCTACCCTGTTTATATTAGTTTTTCCTTTCTGATTGGTGAGTTAAGTTGAAGAGATTGTCATATATATATATCCTTGGCAAACAGATTTCGTGATAATAATCGTTTGCATAAATTATTCTAATAATTTTTTATTTTTAGTTTCATCGCAGTGCAATGATAATCGAAGTGACGTGTTTTATTTAAAATTACAATAATTGTAGAAAATTCATCATCGATTTTATCCATAGTTTATGCTACCGTTACGAGATATTGTACAGGATGTATAAAAAGTAATGGTCTTAGGGGTGAATCTACATCTTTGGATCGGTGGACATTTATAAAAGAAACGTGCCACAAAATTGTTATTGAAGTTTGTTTTTACTTCAACACCTTGTACTGTTAAATTGTTATTGAGATATAAGCTGTTAAAGTTTTTGCAAAATTTCATTGTGTGGAATTATACGTATAGACAAAATCCTACTACTACGGTGAAAAAAAACTTTATTTCCATTGTTATACGTAAGAATATTAATCCTACATTATAAAATACGAATGTAAAGTATAGCTACTTACAAATTTTTCAGAATCTTCTGTTCCTCCGTCGGATCCACCAGACAATCAAATTTTGCAAAAATTTCAACAGCTTATATCTCAATAACAATTTGTTTGCGACATATGGTTCCTTTAAAACTTTTTCTCTTCTCGATGACTAGAAGGTGTTAATGTAAAATCAAACTTTTTCTTTGGTATAAACAATATAAACAATTGGTATCAAACAATTTTCTTTGGTATAAACAATGTTGCAAAAATTTTCTTTTACAAACGTCCATCGATCCAGAGGTGTAGATTCACCCCTAGGACGGATGACCATTACTTTTTATACACCCTGTACTTCTACTAATGAAGAACTGTATGATTCTGGGCATCTAGAAATCCGTTGATATTTCACTGCGAGAGAGACTCCCTTCTTTTAATTACATTCTACATATATGAAAGTTCTTAAGTTCCATTAGACTGTTTTAATCCTCTTTCCCGACATTCATAATACAAAACAGAATGAAACCACCCAGAAGCCTCACAAATCTCTCCGATAAGCGTGTCTTTCATTAATATTTGTTACTATATGAACACGCTGCAGCCTTCCTTTTAATTCACATTTTTCCCAGGACCTCCACATAGAATTACATCACTTGCGCCACAAGGTTGCCAGGAGTGTGCAAACAAAGGTAACACGTCCAACACGGTTCGCATAACTCGAGCGTCTTTTATTAACAATACCACAGCGTGTACCAATGGATAACAGCTCACAGACAACGTCGTACTTCCAAGCACTCACGGACTAGCCACATCGTCCAATCTCTTAAATAAATAAATAAACATGACCCTACGCAATTCTCTTGTGTAGATACATTGCAAATCTCGACGTCTATTGCATAAAATATCGCTATAAATCTGGTCGATTTGATCCGAGCCTTATTACCAAAACACTCATCCGTCAATTGGTACAGAAATTTCCACTTACCTTTGCTACTAAAAATTCAATTGTTTCGAATGGAAGAAGAATAATGATACTTAGACATGGTAAACTCACTGAATTCTACTTGAACAGTTTTAACATTACACAGCATTGTAAATTGAAGCATAACAGTAAATCCTCGAAAACTGACGAACGCTTCTCCAATAGCTTTAAATGATCTGTGAATGTGATAAGCATAACATACTCGAGGAATTCATCGAACATAAATACTAATTTTTATAAAAATCGAACATGTCGTCTCGTATTTGGTTTGTGAGAAGGTCATTACTGTTGTGGTGCATACTTTGATTAAATAAAAATTATTTTCAAAATACATTGTTTTTATTTTAACTTTGAATAATAACAATTTCATTTTATACAACATAATGCATCAACACTGTATCGCATTACATACAGGTACATGATATTATACTATACTACAACATATTTCATATATCGTATAGTACTATTATTGTATACTTTCATTTACATTTTCTTCCTTTATTTTCTCCTTTCATTTTCCGTTTAGATGCTTTTATGCAACCAGCTTCTAAATTTTATCAATTAAGAATGCTCTTTTTAATGCACGTGTCATATTTTCATCTACTATTTTTCAGGGTTTCAAACAGTTCCGAAAGTAACTGTTGAAAACTGTACATACAGGAAAACCTTGGAAGGGGTGGTTCTTCAGGTCATTTGAAGTAACTTTTTCCTTTGCGAAAACTTCCACCTCGGCTTTGTTAAGGAGTTATTAACGAAAAACACGGACCAATCAGAGCTCGGCTACAGTGGACGGACTCGGGCTCAGCGAATGGCAAGGCAGCCCGCTGAGCGTGACGTCATACGTGCAATAAGCGAGCAGTAAGACTGTTTATAGTCGTTCACGTGGACCGGAGTCGGGGAACCTCTTCCCCGCCGTCGCTGCGCTACCCCCACCATTAATTTCTTCCATAGGTGACCAGTAGAGTGGTGGGGGACGCTGGTAGGCACTGAAAACAGAGGAAAGAAATATTGTGCGGTCATTTCAAGGTTACTCGGGGACTGTCCTTGGCTAAGTAAGGTATGTAGATAAGTTTGCATCTTTTTTTCTCCAGCGACATTTGCGCTGAATGAACGATTCCTCATACAATCTTCTAATACGATACGTTCGCAGGACGAAGAATGCTTATTGCATAGATTTAAAATAAATAATATTACACAGAAACTGGAATCAAGAGGTTCTCCAGCTTAATCAAGCGTCTATCTTATTTAAATGAGAATAAGAATTTTGTTGAGCGTTAACAAACATTTGTTTTTCATTCAAGATCCGCTCAAGCTGCTTCGCAATTAACATAATACATTACACATTCTTACAGGATATTAAATTTATAAAGTAACCATTATTTTTACAACTGCGCTATTTCTTTTGTATTAGTTGATATAATGTATTACTGTTGAAATATTTATAGCAATTATAAGTTTTTAATGTTTACAATCATCTTATTTTCTCAAGTTCCTTTTGTAAGAATTAGTTGCAATAGTTATCATGATTTATGTAATCTCGGAGGGAAGCATTAACATAAAAAAGCTAGCGGATAAGAATTAACACAAACCCCTAACAGTCTTTTAAAGAATGGTAATATATTCCATACCTTATTTTTTAAATTGCTCTGTAGAAAATATATGTGTAACTCCATACAAACCCAGTTACTCGAATTAATTAATTCGAAAAGTACACATTAAAAATACAATTAAATTCGCACAGTTCCCAAAAAAAAGGAGACAGCTCTGCCTCACAAAAACAAAACCATTCCACATCCGGATATGGTTAAACATTATCACAAACGGCGACAGTCGAGAAGCTAGATGCCCGGTGCAGGTGCTCCGATAAAACAAAAATAAACAGGATCTTGATAGGAACTGCCTGAAATAGAGTTACTCGAGCATGCAATCGATTCGCGCGGGCTGTTATTAGTAATTCTCGCCAAATCCTGCTCTAAACATGCGCATGCTGCGGCAGTATGCATTTCTGTTCATTTTTCCAAATTTTTATAAGTAGGATTCCCTAAAAATTGACATACTCATTAATCACATTAAAAAGTTGTAAGAGTCTGATCGACTCGTTGTCAGAAAATACAAGGTGTTCCAATTAGCTTGATTACCTCGAATAACTTCTAAATGATACGCTGTATGAAAATCTGAAAACAGAATTTAAATGGCTTTGAGGGGGCACTTTTCACACGGTAAGTGTTTTTTTTTTATAGTGAAGACGTTCCAGAGATTTCAAGGTCATCTCGATTTTTTAAAACGGATTGGCCTACCTTTTGTACCGTAAATCAATTTCACTTAAACTTCAAGCAGCTGCAGCATAATCAATTCCGCAAATTCGACAATTCCACGAAGTCGACGGATCATAAAATTTTATTAGCTGTTTATTAATATTGTTATCTATGAAATTATTTTTAAAATATTAGCCTACACAATGACATCATTGGCCAAGACATCCTATGTTTTAGTACAGAGCTGTCGAACTTCCTGTCCTCCAGGAGTTGCACGTGTCCCACTCTCAGTCAGCCATCCTCCCTCCATTAGCAGACTAACTACAGGCAGTGTCGCCAGATTAACACTTATCTCCCACTCTACTTTACCCCTTCCACGATGCCGTTCCCCACGCTACCGTCACGGACCGGTCACCCAATTCGCGTTCCGTATGCGTCTGCGTCGTGACCTAACCCGGTAATGGAAGGGAGAGGGTAACTGTATTCCCCTCAATTTCCCCTGTCTGGAGACACTGACTACATTCGGTATCTATGAGCTCTGAATGATATCTATAGTCGGTGAAACCGAAATATGTATACATAGATCTTGCAGATAATAGTGCTGGACGGCACCTCGAGGAAACGTTCAGCAGAGTGAAGGAAGCAGTGGATCAGAATAGAAGGGGCACTCCTCGTTTCACACGAATTTTCGGCTCTAGCCGAAATATTGGCTAAACACATACTATACATGACTCCAAATAAGAAGGGGTCTCCTTCGCGCATCCGTTGTGCGTCAGCCTGTCGTAAAGTCTCTACTCCCCCACTTGATCACTCGCAACGTCATGAATATTCATATACAAGGAGACCAGATTTGGGTAAAATTTTCATCTAAATAAAAATTTCGAATAACGAATAAAAAAAATGAAAAAATTTTTATTCATTATTCGATGGTTCGCGTTTATTAGAGTTGGAAATAGTTATGGAAAGATTTATTCGAAGCCTTCGAATAAAAGATACAGATAAAAGAAGAAAAAATTGTTGGAATAAATCCGCTTCGTATAAAAAAAATGATCTTTGTTCGTCGGATAAATTCTCGTCGAATATAATTATTTATTCGATGCTCGTCGAATAAAGATACTTTTTATATTTGAGCCATCGAATAATGAATAAAAATTTTTTTATTTTCTATTCGTTATTCGAATGTTTTGTCCAACTCTGAAGGAGACAAATAATTTGTAATTTGTATGGTCTTAACCTATCAAACAGGTTTGACGTTTGTACGTCAACAAAAAACTGAATAAAGGACTAATTAAATAACTAACTAAATAACTACTAAATAAGTGAATAAATAAATGAAGAAAAAGACGAAATAAATAAATGAATAAAAACGATGAATAAAAATCTCAATATTTCACTGAATGCTACGAACACACGGTATAGCGTGATGACGCAGAAGAGGTGCGCGGTCGTAGGAGTGCGAGTAGTAGATTAGGCAATGAACGAGTTCCGTTGGTGTCATATGCGCAGTAAAGTCTTAAATTCGTTTTTTTTCTCGACCCCTTCTTATTTGGAGTCAAGTGTATGTAGCGAGTGACGTCGAAGCGTAAACATTGGGACTACGGAAGCGTCAGAGGTGGGGATAGGAGGACCTAGACTGCTCTTGCCCTTGGACCGTCCCGAGGCTCTTCTTCTCATCTCGCTACGATACTTATTAATAATTCTCATCGATAATATAGTTATTAGTGGACTGCGGATTTTATGCATTTATGACAAAAATGGACACGTACAATTTAAAGCAGTGGACATATTAAAAAGATTTAAGGACATCATATTAGTTGCAGTTTAATGAAATAATTAAAAGAAGAAAGAAGTTTTTATTTGGTCGCTGTGGCTTGTAATCGTTGGAGACAATTTTTATTTTGCATAAAGATCCGCAGTCTAGTTACTAACAATGAAACAGATTTTTTAGTTACTCATTGTTACTATTTGTAACCGAAACCATTTTAATAAAAGAAAATGATTATCCTGTAACTTCTTTTCATTTTGGTTGTAACAATTAGGTATAGTCCATGGAGAACATAACCGACGAAATACGTGACTCTACGAAGATCCTGAAAAAGGATTAACAAAAAGGTTAATCAATGCAAGATAAAGATGGGATACACAATTACGAGAGAACTCGGAATGAAAATGAAGTGTTCCTTTCGTATGAAAACTATGAACAATTATCTCATAACAATCTACATTATACAAGGCTTGACAGCTTATTGTCAACGCAAAAATCTAAGTAAATTATAAATAATATCACATTTTCCGTTTCAATGAATCGGGAACAGTTCATAGGAAATGAAATAGTCATTAGCTGCGGATCTTTATGCAAAATAAAAACGTTCTATCTGAATTGCAACAAACTGGAGTGAAATAAAAATTGTTGCTGCAATGTTTACTGTTTTAAAGTACACACCTTTACGTACGTTTTCTTAAGTACGTTTTTGTGATAAATGCATAAAATCCGCAGTTTAGTCATTTTACTAAAAGTGTTGGGTAAAACACCAAAAACAGTAATTAGATTAAAAACCGATGTAAGTAATATATTTTCATATTTACAAGGACTTTTAGTTATAAGGTTTAGTAATCGGATATTCGAATATATGGATGTATGTATACATAATATGTGTGTTGCGCTTGTAAAAATATAAAGTGCGTTTTTCCAAAACGTATTTATTTCGTCGACGTGGAGAGAAAAAACCTTCGGGGAAAAGAAGGGGACCAAGAGAGGCGCGTAAGTACAATTTCTTCCGTAAACATTTCTGTGCTCTCGATTTCTCGACGAGCGCCCGAGGGAAGGGGAAAAATGAAAAAATAAATAACAAACACCGATCGACGTAACGAGTACATTTTGAAAGAACGCCACGGATAGGTATGCTTTCACTGAAAGCGATTAATTTTCCAAGAACTTCCTTGCGTCCCTTGGTACAGCGAACCGCTGCAGCATCGGTTGAAGTTATATTTTTTCAACAAACAATTCTCCTGTTCGTCGATTCGTGAAAATCCCCGAAAATCTTACACTCTTTCACCAAAAATCGATTACGTGGATAATTCTCATTGAACTTTCTCAAATCTCTTTTTTTTTTCATTCTCTCTCTGTTCCTTCAAAAATTTCATTTCGGACTGCAAAACCTCTTGACCTTCTTCAAATGGAATCCACGTGGTCGCTGAATCGTAATAAATCACAGAAACTTTTCATCCTGTTTGGACATATCGTTTCGAGTAGTCTCATCGAGTATTCGTCGGATATAATTTGTTACAAATTTTCACTGATAGAATTATTGATCTTTCCGTTAACCCCGCAGCAAGGCGTTCATAAACAGTAAGAGGACCGATAAATTTCATTTCGAAATGTCTTCGGAATTGTGGATCTGCGAGCGAGAAACGTGATCCTTGTTCGCAGCGTTTCGGAAGGCACGTAGTGAAGAATCATAGTCGAATGATATAAAAATGCTTTCCCAAGGAGTCTAGGACGAAGATAGCAACGGTTTTTCGATTATTATCGAGCTCGTTCCATTCCCCTTAAAGCTTGACTCGGTACACCGGGGGGCAGTGCCGTGGATTCCCCGCCCCTAGCTTCCGGGTCGTTGCTGGCTGCTTCGGAAGCCTTGAATCGTTTGTATTTCCCTGAAATGACAAACAGTATCATTTTTTTTCAAACTGCACAACAAATGCCGAAACTACTGCTAAAAAAAATGAAATATACACATACCTACAATGAATGCAAAAAGTAATTGTATACTAAATTCTCGAGAAATTGCCTGTTTGAACTGTGATATAATTTTGTGAAAATTAATAGTACAACAACCAATCTGGACTCGTTTCGAAGCCTCTACTTTTGCAAACCATCGTCTATATTTTTCTTTGTAATTCCGATCAATTGCAATTTTCTCAAATTTTTTTCACGTCATATAATCATAATCTAATTGTTCTAACTTCTCAACAAAAAAAATCCAAGACGTATAGTCCAAGAGTGATCGTCTCTTAGACGATTAAGAGTGTCCCAATATTAATAGGAGTCACTGTATCTGTATGCAGTGTCAACAGATTAAGACTTTTCTCCCACTCTACCGTTCCCCTTCTATGACGCTATTCCTCCATTCTCCGGTAGCGAGCATCCCCACCCTTCGACCACAGCCCGGTCACGTGACGCGTTGCGCCTCTGTCGTGCATGCGTCATAATGTCACGTGACTAATCCGGTAAGGACAGAGAGGGTAACTGTATTCCCCTCAATTCCCCTGGTCTGGACACACTGTGTTTACACGTGGTATTTATGGTCAGTAGTAATAGCTACTAAAACAGGTTAATGTATCTGTTCCCTTGCGGACAGTGATGCACGCGTTGCTGACGAGTGTTAAAAATTATGTGAACAAACTTTATTCTCCACTTCCTATTGATTTTTTTTCATATAAAATTATTCTGTTTTCGATTGTATTATAAATACTGGGACACTTTGGATATTGAAAATACATACGATATCACGGAACTGGTATAAATAATACGGAAAGTATGTAAGCACAAAAGGAGAGTTAAAACTTAAAAATCCAAAATGAATCCAAATGAATGAAAAGTGGGGGGGGGGGAGTCAAAATGAATTTCAATCGAAATAATTGAAGGTACTTACTAGCTAGACGGACCAAAGTGACACCCCACCAAATACTCCAACCCCATCCGACCAGGCAGAATAAAACGGTGAACAATTGGCCCACCCCAACCACCAGATTCACCACGAACGCACCTAGCCTCGATTTTAGTCCAGCGACCGCTGAGAATCTCGGTTGACCTGAGCACAGGTTAAAAATACCGCTCCAAACGGTGCCTGAAAACAAAAATTCTGTTTAAATCGGTCAAATAATCACTTTCCCGATATGAATTATTGTAAAAAATAAACCAATTTGGCTCTCTGAGTGTTTAATTAACCCCATACGATTTTCGCAGAGTTAGAACCCATTCCCCAATTAAATAAAACTCATCAGCCCCATATATCACTATCCGTTTGTGTCTTTTAATCTTCTGGGAATATTGTACGTACTATTTCCATAATATCAAAATTAGTACTACATAATAATATTTTGCATAATAGTAGATTTACCAGAACCGGGCAGTAAAACGTTCCAAACTAAACAAAACCAAGCGAGAGGAACTGGTAAACACGGAATGGCGCCACGCATTAGGGAATTGTGCTCCACCAGAACGTCCGGTATCTTAGCCTTCGGCTCCTGTTGTTAAATAGAAAGATTTTTAGTTAATGATAATACCATTTAAATACGTTACAAATGTATACTTATGTATTGTTAGTACAAATACATGGAATGTAGGAAATATTTACAATTTGAAAGCGTAAAATACTCGGTAAACGGAAGGAAAGAACAGTAAATTGTGTTTAAAAAATCGGTACAGTTTTATTTCGATATAAGACGACGATAATGTTTGTTTCGCAATAAGAAACTCTCTACCCCCTTTTCTTCTTTTGAATTTATCAAACCCGTAAATCCAAAAATTTATAAAACTTTGCACGCAAGTAGAGCAACTTATACAACCCTATTTTTGGCCCTAAAAACCCTAAATCGACCCTTGAAAAAATTTCAATATCTCAAGAATAAATGATATTTTTAAAAAACTAGAAACGAAAGTTGCATGGTGTTATTGTGTCTGTCCTGCTGTGTTAAAAAATATTTTTTCTAAAATGCATTCTCACAAAATACTTAAAAAAAATGCGTCGATATTGTACGAGAAGGGTACACAATACATTACTATGCAAATTCTAAGAATATTTTGATAGGACATTTGTATTTAATTATTTCGAGTGGAACGTTGTCACGGAAATAGAACATTACTTTTATTATCTGCAAAGATATTTGTTTCTCGAATGATCTTTTATTCCGATTAGCGAGTACCGCATGCTTTTAAAGTAAACTATTTTGTTATACTCTACACACAAGGAACGACGTGTATGCAATGTGATTCACCTCTGATAGTGGGGGTGGTGCGACGCTGGTAAGACTGTGCTTGGCACGTATACTTCTTGTGCGTTCTGCTTCAGCCTTTTGCTTGCAGCACTTGCAACGGTCGAACAGACGACGACAAATCGCGCCGAATCTTCTCTCGGGAGGACAACAGGCAGCTGCCTCCGCGGGCGCGATCCTTGATCTTCTTGAGCAACACTTAATTTCCCTGAGTCTTGTGCACCTGCGATAAGTAAACAATCGTATCAGTAAGAATTTCCGGCGAGTAATTCGTGGAATTGAATTTGACACGGTTCGTGGACCATATTTCCTGTGAACGTTCCATCGCTTTCCCTAAATTAAATAAACAGTGGTTCGCTAATCAATTTCTCGAAGTAATAAACGTAGAAAGCGTAAAATTATAATTAGCGTTAATGTGTCGATAAGACGTACATCGTGACTATTACTAGTAATCTTTTCGAATTAGAACACTACGGGGTGTCCCAAAAATGTTGTATTTCCTCGATAAGGGTCACCTTTTTGTCATAAAGCTTTGGCTATATCTAAATTTTAATACAATAAAAAATACCTACAAAATTATTATAGAATTTATCTATAGAATTAGAATTAAATTTAATTTTAATAAAAATTCGTATAACGTCTTTATGCAAAATAAAAATTTTCTACCTGAATTACAACAAACTGAATAGAAATTTATATTCTGTCGTAATATGTTCAATAGGTAGAAAGTAATATAACAGCGTTTTGAAATTCTTCCAATATTTCTAATAATAATTAAATAAATCGACTCGAGTCCTCCATATATTGGTCCACGAGCATTTTGTCAATACCTGCATCTATTCTTGAATTTAGGCCAGCAGCCAGCAGACCCACTGTCCGTCGCGGCAGCAGGTTGTTGTTCAGTCTCGTTCCTTGTCGTCACCATGGTGGTCCTGGTATTGTTCCTGGGCCAAGCGAGCCCTTTCGGGTGGGTGCGACAAGCAAGGCACCTCATGCTTGGACAACACTGGCAACACCGACTCAAGGATCTTTTCCAGCGCGTGAAAAATCTCTCGGGTGGCCGTTCGCTAACGCCGTTCGCCGCTACCAACACCCTGCAATCGAAGGGCGGCCGCACCCCGACCCATGCTGTTAGTATTATTAAAAAACGCCTACTCGGCCTCCTTGATCGATCGACTTCGCGATAAAGGAGCCTTCGGCTAAGAAAGAATGGAACGACAGGCGTCAATGAAAGGAGCAATAACTACGCGATTAATACACAGTATTGATACAGGATGCTTCAAGGACACTACTGGCTCCATAATCTATGTATTTTATCACCATTTACCTGGGAGTATTCAAATATCTCAAAAATTTTTAGAGATATGAGAAAATTGTTATAATATATATTATATAGTAAATACTTCTTTTATAAATGATATTGTAATAGAGATTTCAAGGTCTAGCTTAGTTCTTTTTTTCAACCTGAAACTTTTCAGAATGCATGGTAATTCATATCTACAAAACGTATGTTTTATATTTTCAATATAGGCCCGAAGATTCCCAAAAAATTTTTTACCCCAGCCAGAAAACTAAATCTAACGTCTCAAAAATATTCAAGTCGTTTAGTCCAATTTTTAGAAAATTACCGTCTTTTTAAAAGTGTCCGAATATGGCAGTCTGCATAATAATTGATTATATTATATATATTTCTAGAGAATTTTTAGTTTTATATATATATTGTATAGATATTTTGATAAATGTATGGTTCACTTTTTCACACAGTGTGCTTTAGTGTAACACAAGAAAATATGTCTTATGATTATAAATTCTCTCGAATTTAATGAAATATACATTTTTTCACACAGTGTGCTTTAGTGTAACACAAGATAATATATTTTATAGCGCGATTATAAATTCTTTCGAATTGATTGAAATTGATAGAAAGTAGTACTACAACACAAATATTACAATAACTGCTGAATATGCTTCTAACACATTTCAACTCACCATAAATATTTAGAACTACGATATGACATGATTCACCAAATTGATGCACGTAACTACGAATAATTTGTAATGTTTATGTGTAACCCAATATGAATCCTAAGCTAGTGATACAATAAACGGAACAACTATGATACCATGTTTGTTGCAGTAAGTCTGCAGCTTAGTTACTCATTTTCGATACCATTGAATTTACACGAAAATCTGTCTCCTTCCATAATACTTTCTATATATATTTCATATATTTTTATAATTTTAACACCAATAAAGTTCAAAGTGCATAAAGTTAGAAAAATAAATAAACTTTGAAGTCTAGCAACATTCTAGTAGCATGGTTTTTTTCATAAAAATTCCAACGATAATTTGAACTTTGTACAAACATACGCAATTAAGTTATTAGTTTAAGAGAATCTTTATTGATGATTTACGGTTTAAATTGCAATCTAAGCGTGTAATCAGTCTTACATCCTCTTACGCCCTCTTCTTTAATATTATTGTACTTATAATCTTTACTCAAACCCTAACCCAAATTCTTTTAAAATGGCGATATTCGCTATAGTGGATCTAACAGTGTCATGCGTACGGAGAGGATGTTCAGGATGATGACCTTGACAACATATCTCGAGGTCATGAAAATCGGCGAAGAGTAGCTAAAGTACACAATTACCGAATTGTTTTATAATACCTATGCGGCTGCTGTTCACGCAAAATTATTATTATTCTATAGCCTCTCTTAAAAAGATATAAATAAATATTAGCGGTAAAACTCGAGCAAGTAAATAAATAACACAAGTAACCAAAATATTTACAGACTCGTGTTCAAGGTACAAACCTCTGCAGAAAAAGGTACGAATTTTCCTAAACACTGCAATCGATCGAAATGAACTTTTTTTTTTCTTTTATTAATGCAATTTGAACCTCAAGGAAGAGATTATTTTGCAGGACTGTACAGACGTTTTAATACATTCTAATACTCTACCTAATACGATAAAGATTATAAACATTCGTGTGCCTGGTAAACTAGCAGTATAAAAATGAACTGTTATATCGAGCTACAACAGCCGACCGGAGATGATTAACACTTTCGACAATATTAAAGGACACCCTGGCAATCTAAGGAATTGGGTGGCCATTAAATCTGTGACCCGCCAAGGTCCGATACACGCGATCGGTAATTAATCACCGAAAACGGTCGCGGCAACCAATCGACGTTATCTAAATCGATGCCCGTGTGACGGCGATCGTGGTACCAATTGAATCGTATCGATTCGTGCGTCGTCGCCGCATAAATCCACAGCCTGTCCCCACTCCTTGTACGGCGTGAATTCGCAGAACAAAATGTCGGGTATACGGAGAAATGTCGCGTAGAAATCTTATCGATCGTCGTTAGAGAGCAACGTGCACAAAATTTCCCCACGTGTGTGTCGCGGCCTGTTGCCCGGTCACGAACCTAACCCATCCTTCCGAGTGTCTTCGGCGATTGCTGGGTCCGCTTGGTATTCGATGATCGTGAACGCTCGATCGGAAAAATCTTACCTTTCGAGCCCAGACGTTGAAGCGCCGAGACGAGAATGGCCTCACGGTTCGGCGAATGGCGAACGTGTACTGTACGGAACACGAAGGACGCGAAGAGGACGCGAAGAAGCGGGGACACGCACGGTGAACGCAAATCACACAAGTTCCGGAGGATGATCGTCGGACAGCTGATCGATTCGAGGTGCTCGTGGACGAGAAGAAATCGTAACTGTTCGGAGGGTGGCGAACGAGCATCGCGGCTCTGCTCGTGTCGCACGAAGATTGCAGGTGCCGCAGTCCACAGGGGTTGGCCGGACCTCGGTGGACGTAGGGCGGTGAAACGAAGAGGGTGGTCGGCCGAGCAACCGGTCACGCAAAGATTTTCTCCTTCGGCCAGCCTGCACACACGTAGAACAAGGCTTTCTTCGGTTGACCGCGAAATCGATACGCCTGAAGTTCTTTACCTTAACACCGGCGCTTTTTCAACACTGCCCAGTGGACCTACCAAGTTCCTATCCCTTTTGCCACACGAGGTACACATTTTTCTTCCTTCAGAGTGAAGGAGGAATCAATTACGCAGAATTGGTAAAAAAATGATGAACATTTACAGGAAATTTATCTAGATCCTCGAATTAAGAAGAGGCCTCCCAATTTATATTAAGTAAAACCATACCCAAATAGCACTTTCTATTAAGTAGAACCATACCCAAATAGCACAAATTTCTATTAAGTATAACCATCTCCAAATAGCACAAATTTCTATTAAGTATAACCATACCCAAATAGCACAAATTTCTATTAAGTAGAACCATACCCAAATAGCACAAATTTCTATTAAGTAAAACCATACCCAAATAGCACTTTCTATTAAGTAGAACCGTATCCAAATAGCACAAATTTCTATTAGGTAGAACCATGCCCAAATAGTACAAATTTCTATTAAGTAGAGCCATACCCAAATGGAACAAATTTCTATTAAGTAGAACCATACCCAAATAGCACAAATTTCTATTAAGCAGAACCATACCCAAATAGCACAAATTTCTATTAAGTAGAACCATACCCAAATAGCACAAAGACCTCTGTTGTTGTCTTTAAGACGTCTTGAATGTCTTACCAACGAACGTCTTTCGAATGGCCTCCGAACGTCTTATGAACGTCTTATCTTACAAAACTGTTCGCTTTGAAGACGTCCAAAAAATGTCTTTTAACAGAAAAAAATTGACGTGTGCCGGGCGCCAACCTAGTATAAGCACGTCCACAGTGGAACACCTAACTTTTTTTTTAAATAATGTTTATTGGTAATGATCATATAATAGAGAATATAATAGATCGCAAAAACATGAGAAAAAACAACCAGAAGATTGCACTTCAGTACTTTAGTAAGTAACTCGTAAATATAGAGTTTTTGTTAATGATTAACATTTGGTGTAAATACTAATTTTATGCTCATTATTAAAGGAACATGTTTTTCAGTTTTAGGAATCGTGGGGAAAGTATTATAGAAAAACCCCTGACTTGTTTTTATACTAGGGGTCTATACGTACAATAAGTCGTACACCTAATGGGCTGATCCAACCGGGCTGTTGGAAACATGATTAATACTTTCAGATGTAATGCGCTGACGCAGTAGAAAAACTAATCAAGTTGATTTCACTTTTTAATTTTTCCGGTGAAATGTTCAAGGTTTATCAGTGCCTAATAGCCTTATAGAATAAATGAAACGTAACAATTTCAAGGTTAGCTTAATTCTTCGCGCAGGAAACGTCGGAAAAATAGGTTTTAATTTTTTTTAACTACGACGCCGCGGACTTAGAAATCTGAAAAAAATTCTATAAACGATGGCTAAAAAATTGTTTTAATAAATTGCAATTTTTTGAAGTGACAAGGAAAATGAAAAAGTTCACGATTGCTAACTGTTTAATCTGAGCCTAGTCTTTTTTTTGTCGCTCCAAACAATTGCAATTTTTTTAAACAAACTGCAGTTATCGATCGAAAGTGTCAGAAATCGTGAAAAAGCTGCGTTTTTCGAGATCTTTAATTGTTTGTAACTCATAACAACGTCAATGCTGATTTCGATGAAATTATATAAATAAGCTCTGATGAGAAAGTTAAACAAAGTGAATTTTTTATATTTTTATTTTTTGTCATTCCAAGAAATAGCAAAATTACAAAAGTATTTTAGTGATTGCACAATAAACTAACATCTCGTAACATCTCCAAAAATTCAAATCATTTGTCTGTGTGCTATCTGGGTATTCTCCCATTTTCTTATTCTCGTCATTAAAAAGTAGTCGATGTTTTCGAATAACTGGAGAGCAAATTATCACATCATGACGTATTCTCATCGTCATCGATTCGTATTACTATCAATACATATTTAAGGGGGTATTCTGATCTTTATCGTAAATTCGAATTCGTAAAAATAACGTAGTCGCAGGCGTTTGAAGAATGCAACCCGCGTTTTTCTCAAAACTGTTACCACGATACGTCAAGTTCTAATTGACCAATCGACTAGAAATTTTTTGAGAATCTCCTGCACGTACTCTGTACTCTACTTTTTTAAAATTATTATAGATACGTGTATGCGGACTTTCGTAATAGGCGTTTCCAGAGGTTTTTATGAATTATGGTGAATATTGCATTGTTAGTTTCATGTTTCTTGTAGTTTATGAATGTTCGTTCTATAGATATCTGATAATGTACATGCAATCCTGTATAATGTTGTAATGTATCGCAACGTAAGAAGCAACATTTATGGAATGAGTCCAGATTATTTTGTCGATTGAATATTCGTATTTATTTGTTGTTAGTTAATTTCGGTATTGTTAATCGGAAAAGTAAATGCCTGTTCAAACCTAGTGAGTGCTATGTAATTCGAAAAACTGTGTTTATAAAGCTGAATCGTCCCATCAAATTTATGCTGAAATCGTTATATTATTATTATTATTGTATTCAATATTATAGTCAATATGTATTTATCCAGTATTTTTAATGTTGTTAACGAAAATACAGTTCAACATTTTGAAAAGTTTGTGACACAAACGGATAATAAACAACGATGTTGTAGATATATAATGTGAGTAGTATTAAGTGAAGAAAGTCATGCTGAATGGAGTAGTGAGGTTGCATGTGGCGTAACCACACATTATTGGCCATCATAATTAAGGACAGCCTAAGGTTAACGTAATGATGTATTTTACCGAAGCAGATAAAGTACCGCTGATAGATGGCCAGTTAAGAAAAGATCGGCGCTGTTTCAACTCGAGTGATCGATCTTTTCCAACTATCATTTACTGTCTCGTAATGACAAATCGTTGGGACATCTCGAGAATTAGCGACAACCGTGCCGAAACAAGACGGTGCGGCGCACGTGACGATCTACATATGTATAGTGATAGAAACGGCACTGTATCCGCAACGTGACGCGAACACATTAAGAATCAAGTGTATATTTATAATAATTACTAACGACCAAGTAAAATTAATTGTAATAAAAAAGATTATTAAAAGTTTCAAAAAGTAGCAACTATTTTCGGATCCTTTAAACTCTAGATATTTTTAGAGCCAAACGTTTACGACCATTTTAATTTTATCAACCATTTATATTGTATATAAATTATGTATATATTTATATTTTCGAGAACTGTTAATTACTGTTTGATCCCCTGAAAGTTTGTTTCGAATAAATGGATTCTCGTATCTTCGCACCCATTAATTATCCAACAATTTTTGCAACAATATTTCAATGCATCGAGAATTATATGTAACTCGTACGATTTAGATTTCAAGAAAACAGCATGTCTTACTTTTGTAGAAATCTCATCTGATAATCATTTCTCTAGAAAGAAATCGAAATCAAATATATTTTAACATGATTCTGCAAAATGATTAATTATTGCTTTTGCAATGCGATCAGACTTTAGATATTGTTTACGGTAATTTTTGCCCTGCGATCGGTCGATCGTGCAACTTGAAATTATGTTGATTAAATGTATTCCAAGATATATGTTCCTCGATACGAATAATGTAATAAAAAATACTTGCCTTCTTTAACAAACCGTGTAACCACGAAAACACAGTTACGTAAAGTTAATAAAGAAGCGGAACAATTATAGAGAACATCGAGAAAGTAGTCTGTTCCACAATGCAATGCTGGTGTTTATCTTCTATCTGCCGCCGAATCTATTTCTAATTGCTACTCTAATTATTTTATTCGTGGCACTGTAATTCGAGCGTCCCAGATAAGAAAGCAATTACGAGAGAAAGTGAAGTTACTTACATTTCGCGAAATTTCTAGAAACGCTACAACAAATAATAAAGTTTTTAAATAATAGTTATAGTAAATATTTTGCAGATTCACTGATCATTAGACAGCGGCTTTTATGCATTCATGACAAAGACGAGTAGATGTAATTTAAAACAGTAAAAACATTAGAAGAATTTAAAAATATTGTTACATTATTTTCAATTCTATTAATCATATTAAGACAGAAAATCAATTTCTATTTCATTCCAGTTTGTTGCAATTGAGTTAGAAAATTTTTATTTTGCATAAAGATCACCTAGAACAAAAATATAATCCACTTCCAATTTAATTACTATTAATTGTAACTGTACTTGTTAGGAATAAATTGGTTTTATAAGATAGGTATTATGTAGATTCACAAGAATCAATTATTATCTATTCGAAATATGTCTAATTATAAGTTAAGAAGAATTATAAAATGCCTGTGAAACTGATTTCATAGAATAATAACGAAGATTTAAATCGAGTAATTTAAAAATTTCAGAAAGTCTTTAGTTTTAATTCAAAATAATAAAAATGTAACAACGATAGTCTGAAAATATTTCTAAAATATGCTTCACACTATGGGAACCGAAAGTCTAAAACAGCCATTGATGGCAACCATTCTATTATGGTGAACTTGTTGAAAAGCGTCCTCACCTCAGATTTCAAGGTCATTGAACTAGTTCTTTTACAAGTTCACTCAGTTGTAATACGAATAAGGTTTTTTATTCTATACTTAATACGTTCGGTTATTAATTAATTTTGTGCATGTTGTTAAATGCTGATATTTCTAACGCATAGCATAAAATATACGAAGAATTTGCCACTATTATGTGGCGATATCTGTTTTCATCTTTTACGAGAGCATTTATTGCATTTAATACAATATTGTAACTATAAAGGATTTTGCTAATAATTAATTATATAATATAATTATGATAATAAATTAACAAGTCCCTGCGTATAACAACTTTGATCCTCAATTTTGTTCAACAACATTTGAATTGTTTAGATATTAATAATTAAACTTTTGCGGTCTAATGAAACTAATGACGATTTAATGACATAGTCAGTAATTGTTACTATGTACTGCATTCTGTCGACTAATGGCCCCCACTTTCCGCACTGCGTGAACTCTTAACTGCATGATTTTGGTGAATCCGTGCTATAATCACCACGGAAATTGTACTGTTGCCACAATGTACCAACTTTTAGACACGCTGCACGGCAACTTTTAATGGTTTAGTTTAACACGCTTCGAAGCGACGCGACGGTTCAGCAACTATGAGCACTCGTTTCGGCCATCGCGAAAGTTGTTTTGTAGGGAAGCCACTGACACGGCGGTAAATAACTACTAACACATATGTTGACTTCAACACTTCAAGTACTGTCTGTAATTACAGGTTTCCAGAAACAATTTCGAAACTGGATAAACAGTGAACTTCGATAGTTTCACTTGAAAGAGGTCATTCTGGGTACAATCACATCTGAAATATTATTCTTTACGTAAGTATTAATATCGAATCATGGACCTTCAGGTAATCGTTAATGCGTTCTTTTAGATGTAATAAATGGCTTTTATGCATTTATGACAAAATATATGTCTGTGTAAATGGCTTGTTTTTCAAGAATTTTTTTTTTTAAATGTAATGCGTGGATTGATTTGAAATTTCAGATATCATTTATGCATGTTATAGTATAACAAAAAATATTTTTTGAAAAGTTTAATTGTTAATAATAATCGTGGAATAACGGCTTGAAGATGACAGCCTGCCTTTGCGCCGTGCAACGTACAGTGCACAAAAATGAATTGGAAAAAAAATCCAAATGGAATCGTTAGTTTATGCAAAAACGCTCAGCATGACGTTTTTCTTTGTTCAAAATTTGCCAAATTGCAAAAATGGCGACGTTATGAAAACAAACGTGTTTTCTGATATAAGTAATTGATAATAACTTTATTTTAAATAAAAAATAAAAAAATCGGAGCTCATCATGCTGAGGCCAATTGTTTATAGAATATATATATCAAGTTTCATAAAGATCGGGTAATTAGTTTACGAGCTACGTTGCACGGCGAGCAAAATTTTGCGTTTCGAGAAAAATGCGTTTAAAGTTTGTGTAACAGAAAAATTGTGAAAAAATCGTAAGTCATTTTAACTTAAACCGCAGTTTTTTGCTAATCTGCGATTCCGGGGCCATAGAACAGATCTTCCTCTTTATCAAAATATTGCATTTCAGCCGTTTTTTCTTCTTTTCGAGAAGCACGAGCCTCTTTAGTGCAATCAAGACCGCGTCGCTCCCGCTCAAGACAACTCTTCACTTTATTTTGAAAATAACGTACAAGAACATGTCTGATAGCTTTCTAACTTTTTTTATCGTATTCATAAGAAACTTTTCTATCGATTTAAGCAAAAAAAAAAAATTGCTAAAAAATTTCATTTTACACAGGGCTCCCCCCTTAAACAGTCGAAACATTAAAAGAATCGAAGAGTATTACTTTCGTTTTCCAGTGTGGCTTGTAATTAATGAAGAATTAAGGAAGTTAGCCCAGAGCTCCCAAAATTAACGGTTCGCCGCTGCGTTCTGCGGTGAAAACAATATTGTCGATTCGATGAATGTCGGTTGAGATAATCTTTAGGAAAGAAAACAGAGCGCCAAACAAAATTCTGTGTAAAACGGTCAGCATACATTATGTTCCGACAACGTATCGATTTGATAAATATTCACCGCATTAATGGTCACCGAAATACGAAACCCAAGGGCAATATGTAAATCGTAAGGGATGAAAGCAGTTCTGCAGTTGAAGAGACCAAAAATATTATTTATTATATTATTGTATGGTTGATCATCTTATATCAGATTACAAAATGGCATATTTACTTTATATACGACTTATAACCGACGGGTTGACCAAAAGAAATTTCGAAAAAACGAACACTGCCCTAAACAATTTTATCAGATCAACGTCGTTTAATTAACAATACATAAACTCTTGAATTTCATAGATTCTAATCCGTATGTTTGACATGTTAGTAAAAATGATTTATGAAGTTACAACCGCTCGAATAAAATAAAAGTTGTACGGTGAAAACTTGGAGCCGTAATGTTAAACGTGTTATTCTTGAAACATCATTTTTCAAAGCGGTGGGCATAATTGCGGCAGCACTCGTTCGATTAGCTCCGCCTTCCATACACATTTCTTAAATAAGATGACGCAGTAATGAAAAGAAAAATACACAATCTTTGTGGGGAAATCGCGGCGATATTCTCAAAATGTTATTATATCGTTATAATTTTCTTCTCTCAAAGACCCTTTTTGATCTAGGCACTACGATTCCAGTAATATTTCTTTCGTCTAAGTCTAAGAGTAGTATGCAGTGAAAATTATATCCACCGTTTTAGGTTATTTTAAAGGACCGTTTCGTGCTAGTATTCGCGGAAGTGGTATGATACCATATAATATAACCTAATATGTAGTATATGTATAGCATTGAAAATACCATGTAATATAACGTAATATATAGTATAGCATTGAAAATATTATTTAATGTAACGTAATATGTGGTATAGCATTGAAAATACCATATAATATAACGTTATATGAAGTATAGAATTGAAAATACAATTTAATATAACGTAATATATAGTGCAGCATTGAAAATACCATTTAATATAACGTAATGTATAGTATAGCATTGAAAATACTATTTAATATAACGTAATATGTAGTATAGCATTGAAAATATTATTTAATATAACGTAATATGTAGTATAGCACTAAAAATACCATATAATATAACGTTATATGAAGTATAGAATTGAAAATACAATTTAATATAACGTAATATATAGTGCAGCATTGAAAATACCATTTAATATAACGTAATATATAGTATAGCATTGAAAATACCATTTAATATAACGTAATATGTAGTATAGCATTGAAAATACCATATACTATAACATTATATGTAGTATACCATTGAAAATACTATTTAATATAACGTAATATGTAGTATAGCATTGAAAATATTATTTAATATAACGTAATATGTAGTATAGCACTAAAAATACCATATAATATAACGTTATATGAAGTATAGAATTGAAAATACAATTTAATATAACGTAATATATAGTGCAGCATTGAAAATACCATTTAATATAACGTAATATATAGTATAGCATTGAAAATACCATTTAATATAACGTAATATGTAGTATAGCATTGAAAATACCATATACTATAACATTATATGTAATATATCATTGAAAATACCATTTAGTATAATGTAACATATAGTATGGCATTGATTTCCAACTCTTCTGTAGCTCTTAAAATTGTTAGAATACAAGTCTTCCATCTTGCATTCGAATGTGGAAAAGTCCCTAACAACAACATTGGTTTGTTTTGGCAGAAAATCGTCAATCTGCGAATAGTTAACGTAGAATCGTTTGTACAACTATTTTTGTGGAGCGTGGGAGGGTCAGACTCGGCTAGTTTAAGTGCTATATCGACGTTTGCGACCGTAGACGGAATCCATGACTCACGGCTTCCTCTCCTATTAGCTTCATTAGTCACCGTTAAGGTACCATTTGATTCTTTTTGAAATGTTGCAGAACGTCTGGGGAAAAATAGGAGAACATATTTCAGCCTAACACGGGCAAGAGGCAACGCCTCCGTAATCGATGATATAATCGAACATCGCGTCGATCCGTGCACCATCGAAACACCGCACCGGTCTCCGGCAAGCTGACATAAAGAATAATCGCGGTGGAGTAACGCGATCCAGCATCGGCTGCAAGCTCGGACAAATAAAAGTCCCGCAACTTAATGGTTTTATAAACGGCAAGTTTGACGTCAATGTCGCGGAAAACTGGGCCAAACACGAAGGGCTAGTTCATCCCGGGCGCCGCTGCACCGTCAGCCGCCCCGTGTCACGCAACCCTTCGGCCAGCCCTCGGGGAACCGCGATATTCGCCCACGAAAAATTTAACAGTATCGCGTCGCGTCGCGTTGCGTTGCGTCGCGTTGCGTCGCGTCGCGAGTGCCGATGGACGAAAAGCCAGAACGAGGCAAACCGAGGCTAGGCAACGGTTCGCTCGAAACCGGATAGAGGAGCTACGCGAAGAAACGAGAAACAACCTGGCAGTCTGGCAGCTGAGTGAAATACAGGGGTGGTCGTGGTCCGACCTTGGCCGCACGCGACGCTGACGACTCGTCGGTCAGTCCACGTAGCCGAGTTACGTCGATTTTCGGTCATGCCTCACACACGTGTACACATGCGCGCACCTATGTACACGATGCGATGCGATGCGACGTTATCTACATCGGATATGGAAGTATTGGTTTTACCGAGATCATCTGTCAATCGGACCGATTAGAATTTAGAATGCTCTCGTCGATCTAGATTAGTCAATCTTCGCATGCCCCTTTAGCAGAGTTGGGCAAAGTTTTCATCTAAATACAAAGAATAACGAATAAAAAAATAAAAAAATTTGTATTCATTATTCGATGGTTCGCGTTTATTGGAGTTGGCAGTAGTTGTGGAAAGATTTATTCGAAGCCTCCGAATAAATGATACAGATAAAAGATGAAAAAATTATTCGAAGTTCGAATAAAGCCACTTCGTATAAAAATTATCTTTATTTGTCGGATAAATTCTCGTCGAATATAATTATTTATTCCAGTAATAAAATATATATAATAATAGGCTCCTGTAATTATGTTAGGTTAAGAAGCGGCGTGAAGGGGAGCGAAGGGGAAGAAGGGAAAATGTTGTAATGGAGCTGTAACCCTAAGGGGAATCAGTAATAAAAAATATATATATAATTATTTATTCGATGCTCGTCGAATAAAGATACTTTTTATATTCGAACCATCGAATAATGAATAAAAACTTTTTATTTTTTATTCGTTATCCGAAGTTTTTATTTACATAAAAACTTTGCCCAACTCTGCCCTTTAGTAAACACTGAACCATTTTGTATTAAACTTTGATGATTTTATAGAAATTACTAAATAATCAAGTATGCTCAAGTATCGAATAAGAAAAAAACTCATTTGATCGAATGAATACGAAATTAATTTTACTCGAGAAAACGTTCTTGGTATTGAGGAAGTAGAGATGAACCTTTTTAACATGGATATGTTTCAGGGCTGGGGGTCATTGCAAAATTTGCTTGATGACACCACCAAAGAGTGTGACGCTGAAATATGACTCAATGTTTTTCTATGAAGTGGAGAAAATTTCGAGAGGTTTATGACTTCGTCGACCGTAAATTTCTCGAAGTCTCCACAACAACCCTGAACAAAACAAAAGTTACAATTTATGAGAAATAGAGAAGGTAAAAATTTTAAGCCTTGCTTTAGAAGTTACTGTTTCGCTAACTATATTGATTTGATTCTACCGAATTTTGTAAGAAGACGTCGAAATTGAACTTACAATCAAACAGGAAATCTTTTACTCGGATACTTGATATTATGCATAGAATTTCCAATTCGTTAAGTTTATGGTAACAACAATTGTTGAGCGTCGACCGCGCCGAACGTAAATTTCTCGAAGTCTCCACAACAACCCTGAACAAAACAAAAGTTACAATTTATGAGAAATAGGGAAGGTAAAAATTGTAAGCCTTGCTTTACAAGTTACTGTTTCGCTAACTATATTGATTTGATTCTATCGAATTTTGTAAGAAGACGTCGGAATTCAACTTACAATCAAACAGGAAATCTTTTACTCGGATACTTGATAATATGCATAGAATTTCCAATTCGTTAAGTTTATGGTAACAACAATTGTTGATTATAATTCTTTGTAATTTCCTCCAGAATACATCACTCATGAACAATTTTTTAAGGACGTGTTTCTAGTAGTAGTTTCCTCGTAAATGCCGAAACTGCCTACGCAGAAGTGATTAAGTGCTACACGAATGCATATTGCGTTATTTAGCATTTTAAAAGTGATATGCTATAATACATAGTACTTAATAATACCTGTCAGTGTTATCAAAAACCTGCATAAAATGCACAGAAATATACATGCTCAATTAATTTCATGTTACCATTTTATGTGTTCCTTTGGTTTTTGATTGATTATCGCCAATATAAACTATTAATAAAATTACTAAAGCAATTTAAATTTAAATAAATTGTGTGCCAACAAATACTGCCTACCATTTACATTCAAACTGCATCAAGAATGAAATTATTGCAACGTAGCACGACTAGACAGATGCAAAATAAAAATGTTTGTGATGAAAGTTATCTTATTTGAACGAGTCTATGTGGGTGATGGTTATCTTAAGGTCATATTATTTTTATTTACATTTTGATAGAGCGTTCCAATGACCTATTAGGAAGGTCATTCGAGGTCACTTGAATCATTGAAAAATTATTCTCACGTTGTTTGTAGGTGCAAATATATTTTCTTGGAACTTCTAACAAAAAATATTCTTCATATACTTATATGTATATAAATACTATCAGATATTTTTATGGGCCTACTAAAATAGAAAAAGGCTGTTGTAAAGTATTTCATGAATTGTTCTCTACCACATAAATAAAAGAATGTATAGATTTTCACAAATACTAACACATTCATATCGAGCCTTCATTAGAATGTTTATTATAAATCATTTTTCAATATTCTTCATATATCTACATATATATTTTGCATTGATAGATTGTGCATGCAAGGGTGTAAAAAAAAATGTTTAATCACTTCTTTTGAAAAATCTTTTTTTACGAAAATCTATATTATTCTATTTTTAAAACTAAATACAGCCCATACCTGAATATGTGTGCGCATACTCGTGCTTGCTACATGAAAACATATTAGTATTTCTATTACTGTTATCAATTTTTGTTAGCACTCCTGAACCAATTTCAATTTCTTCCAACATGACGTGTCCAATTCACGCCTCTCCCATTCGAAGATTGAACCAAGTGATCGTAAGAACATTGTAAGCACGAAACGAGGTCCGAACTATTTTTAGCACAGATAAAAATCACGCCGATTAAATTACTTGGACAGAAGTAACGCCGATAAAAATACATAAATACCGAAATGATCACGGCGAAATTTACTTGTGTATAAGTGGAGCAAGTTCGCCGGGAACGCTCCTAAACAGCTGAAGAATCCGTTCGGATGAACGTGTCTCGGCTAGCATTGCATTGGAGACACGTTGTGTGTCACAGGGATGTTAGGAATTCCTGAAAGATACACGCGACTAAGAAACATGGAATCTCAGTAATTTTGAAACGACTTGGATGTCGATCTACGTTTACGGTGTCGTTCGTGTTTAACAAGGGGCGGACGATGGTAGTAATGCGGATACGTGCACGTCTTGAAATTGCTCGGGGTGCAAAAAGCTCGATAAGACAAACTGTAATGTTGCGTATTCACTTCGAACCGGACTCGTGTTGATAGAAATGACGGATAATAGAAGCTTAGGCTACATGTTCACTGTAAAATAGTTTACATGGCAATGTTCGTAAGAAACAAGTTGCTATATTTTATTTCGAATAGTAGTTAATGCAGTTATTCTAACGCGATGCTTGGTGTTCAATTCATATATTAACATACTTGTTTAAACATGAGAGTAATTGTCAAGTCAATTTTTGTTTCTGTAACAGCTGTTGACACCGCAAGATACACAGATGTCTTCTATTCTGTGAATTTCAGGGTAATTATATTGTCGGAACATTATACATATACGTATATGTATATGTGTGTAAGCGAGGGGCGTATCATGGAATTCATTAAATTTTTAGGCACTTTTTAACGACACTTTGATCATCCCTCCCCTCTCCCCAAGTTCAACCAATTAAACGGCTGCTCTGACCACTCTTTTCCAAATGAGATTTTATAGTCCTTTTTTTACATTAATTTTTTTTAGTAGATACCACATTTTTCGTAGACTCATCCATTTGTATTCCTCTCGTAAATCCTAAACACTCTGTCTATTGCACAGAATGGTCCACATTTTAACAACGAAGAGGGATTATGTAGTTGTAAGTTTCTACAAAGTTGCATTCACTTTTGCATCTATCAGATTCATTTTCAAATCTGTGAAAATCTTTTTTTGGAAAAAATTTTTTCAAAAACACTTTCCGCACAAATTTATGGGCTGAAAGATGAGATATACCTTGTACTTCAACTACTTTTTGTTATATCTTTTGTCATCTGCAATTTATGAGCACTTACGTAGAAGGGCCGGTTCGAACAAAAGGGTTGTTTTCTCCCTTGATATAAAAAACGGGCACGAACGAAACGTGGCTAAATTCTTAGGTATGTCTAATGAACACTTGTGCAACATGAACTCGTGTTTCATGAAAATAGGCGTGTATCAGTTACCGGGTCGTAAACTGTGTTGGGCGGACAACTTCAAAAGAAGAAGAAGGGGATAAAGATTTTCTTGTTGCGAGATTAAGAATGTTCTGGAGAATTGAAAATTTTACAAGATATAATTCTTATTAAATTAATGCAATTACCAAAGTTTGGATTCGATTCACCGCACCGTTTAAAAATTATAGCAACTTAAAGTTTGCACATTTTAACACGTCTTCTTATGGAGAATTCATAAAATTCCACTTCAAACCCTATTTAAACCTTGAAAAAACGCAACTAGAAACTCCAGTTTTTTTATGTATAGTAAAAATTATGTAATTATGTTCAAAATTTATTAGGATTCACTAAACAATTTCAGAGCAAAAAATTATAAACTGTTACAAAACGTCAAAATCGTGTTGTCATCTCCATAATAACCATGAATATTGTTTTCTGAAATGATTTTTAATTTATTTAAATATTTATTTTTAACTTTTTATTGCGTAATTATATATATTGAATATCACAAATTTATTATCTTGAAGTTCAAATCAGAGGGTACAATTATTCGCAAAAGTCACTTACAATTTTTTATAATATGAAGACAATTTGATTAAAAAATAAATATAACATGAAATTCACTAATTAAACGAAAGCTTTTTAAATTAATCTATTTTTTTTTCATGCAAAATATACTCATGAATGTGTTTCATTGCCAATATATTGATGGATTTCGAATTTCTTGTACTTTTGTCACCCATTGTACCTCCAGAACATCCTTAAAATTCTCAAGTCGATATGTACCATAACGTCGAGCGTCCCGCGGTGGAATTTTAATGTGCAACAAGACAAAAGGGAGACGATCGCGGGAAACTAGATTATGTTTATGTACTGCAGGCCGGAAATGGCGTGCACGTGCAACCGTGTTTTCAGAGGAATCCCGTTCAGCTAGTGTACGATCGACTAATAATAGATGCGATAATATTTGCCAGCCTGTACCGAGACTGCCGGGCGATCGGCCGCGTTACACACTCGAGATTCGAGAATATAGCCTTCGTAATACCAGTATGGTTTTTTATAGTTACGGTGACTATATTTTTGGAAGGTAAATATAGGGAACAACAAAAAAAGTAGATATTAATACAGCACACATACAGTAAAAAATAACAAAACAAGAGGAACAAAAAAAGCATTTTATGAAACTAAAGCTTGAAATGAAGAATTGTTTAAAAATTTCTTATAACGGAGAAAACAAGAAACAAAAATATAGTCTTCGTCACGTAACGAAACCCAAACTGAAAAGTTACAATTTTTATAAAATAAAATAATTAAGTCCTCGTGAACTAACGAAACTAATAAAAAGTCTTTGTTTTAGCCTTGTAACGAATCCTTCGCTACGCTGATCGATCGAGTCCCGCATATTCGACTCTCGATTATCGACTATTAATATATATCTAAAAAAAATTCCAATATGCAAATACGGGACTCGAAAAAAATATAGGACATTTTTACATCCCGTATTTCTTAAAAAAAAATCGGGCAGTTAAGATACAGAACTGTCCCCAAAAATACAGGACGGATGGTCACCGTTATTATAGTGTACACTCGAAGTACTGAATCAGTCGAAATGTCCCACTCACGATTTATTCTTTCACGATTAAATACAAACTCGTAACTACAGATTCGTGCTTCGCACGTTGTACGCATATTTCAACAAAAATCACGCAAAAGTCCGATAAACGCTCTCTTGTTACCTCTATAAAATATTACAAATCATTAACTCTTGGCACTGGTACTTCAAGCGTTAATGTACAGTGGCTGTAGAAAGTATTCGTACGCCGATCAATTTCAAACAAAATCCTCGTGAAATTATGTTTTATTAGCTAATTTCCTATAAATATTGGGTAAGTACATGTTCTGGGATATCTATAGAATAAAATGACAAAACTGATTTTATTTAGATCATCATCATTTCTTATGAAATAATTTTTATTATCTCAATAATTGTAAAATAAAAAATCCGGAACTGGTCATTCCGACCGGTGGTGGTAGCTTTAGCGTTAAAAATGAGTAAACATGACGGATTTTTCATGTTTGTTATTATTTTACCGTGCTTAATGCAAAATCATTCTTTTCGGAACAGTGAATTCAAAAACATTTACACGCAGCTTTATAGATCTCAAGGAACGATATAACTTTTATTACAACTATTTTTTGATATCTTTTATTGTTTACGACTTATAAGCACGTATACAGGGTGTCCCAAAATTCCTTCAACTTCCTGAAATGAACGGTTCCTGAGGTCATTCGAAGCGACATTTTCCTTTTCCAAAATGTCCGCCACGGCTTTGTTTAGGAGTTATTAACGAAAAACACGGACCGATCAGAGTGCGACCTACACGCGTGTTGGCAAATATGGTCCGGCGCGCTAACAGAGCTGAAATACGACGAATGCCGTCCCGACCCATCTCGGTATACCGACAATTACTTTAATGTTTACATTAGTGTTTTTAGGACTGATACGTCACGGTGTATATCATCACGGACGATTTCCGCGTATCTGCGATGACGAAAGTCCTCGTATCAAGGACTTACAGACCCAGACGACTGCTGGCGCGCCGGACCATCTTTGCCAACACGCGTCTCGGTCGCGCTCTGATTGGTCCTTGTTTTTCGTTAATAACTCCTAAACAAACCCGCGGCGAACATTTTGGAAAAGGAAAATGTTGCTTCGAATGACCTCAGGAACCGTCCATTTTAGGGAGTTGAAGGAATTTTGGGACACCCTGTATAGAAAGGGCTGATCGGATAAAAGAGTTGAAAAACGGGCGCGAACAAATTTCAACTATATTCTTAGAAAGTTATGCTCAATTAAAATTTAATTAGGTAGTTGAAACCTAGCAACATTAATGTAAAGTAATTGTAAGTTAGATACTAAGGCATATTGTGACGTAATCATAAATTGTATAATTTGCAATGTATATATGCTATATAAACCTTATATGGTTTAAAGCAATAATAAATAATTAGGTCTAATGAATATTTATGCAAAGTTTCATCAAAATCGAAGTGTATCAGTCTCCCCCGATGTTCCCTTGTGAGCGGACAACTTCAAAAGAAGGAGAGGGGATAAAAATTTTCTTATTGCGGAGAAAACGTCTTATATAAAAAAAATTGTCTTTCAAATTACCTCTGACGTCAAACGTTAAACATACTCTAGTAAATGAAACGTGTGTTCTAATACGTATCGCAAAAAATTAAATATTTCTTAATAGTTAATGGAATGTCGCGTTATTCGATGCAGCATTTGTGTTTTATATTTTTTTTTTTATTTTGACGTTATCGTGTCAACTAATATTCGTGAAACGAACGGCAGTGACTCGGCTGCGTGAAAGATTGACACGGTTGAACCGGTTCGCTAATTTCCACATGTTTTTTCTATTTTCCGTTCGCGCGCTGCCTTCGCCTTTCCTTTTTGTTCATCACCGGTTCGAGTTAATTAGCGATACCCGTATAACGAGGTGATTCGAAATTCTGATTTATAATCCCCTTGAGCCGGGCCGCTGCAACTCTCCGTCGATGTAAATCTCCGCGGGATCGATAAACTCGGCCCAGCTCGGTTTCATCGACCACCGGCACGGGTGGTGCTTTACAGTCAACCAGGGGTGAAGGAACTCTGGATCTTAACACGTTGGGCCAAGTTTTCTGCACGACCCTGTCTGCGATACTCGTAGGAAGCGGCTACCGGCAGCACGAACTTGTAGAACAATTTAATTGCACGCGTTCAACCACGGACTTTTCCATTCACCATACCTTTTTTTTTTTATTCCATTTCCGAACAGTGGACATCTCTTTATCTCCAACTATTCCGTACGAAACCGCATTGATATTTCGCGTCTCTTCCACGCGCCTCCTTTCATTAAAAGATACACGGCTATATTAACCCATTGCACTCGGAGCTATTTTAACTCGAAAATTAAACATTTCTTGCGACCTAGAATAATTCCATTCTATATGTTTTTTTTTCATTTTGTGGATATGAAAAATTGATATAATACCTCATACAATACTTAAATGTTTAGTAATTGATTAGATAGCACCATATTTGATAATGTAAACAATATTGTAAATAATGGTAGAGCAAGTTTTAAGGGTTAACCCTTTGCACTCGGAGCTATTTTAACTCGAACACAAAAGATTTTTCCGTTCTAGAAT
Organism: Lasioglossum lativentre; assembly: GCA_916610255.1. Classification (NCBI taxonomy): domain Eukaryota; kingdom Metazoa; phylum Arthropoda; class Insecta; order Hymenoptera; family Halictidae; genus Lasioglossum; species Lasioglossum lativentre. Next base: position 15,741,537 of record OU744357.1, on the reverse strand, counting down.
ATTTGCATTCTATACAATTTTGTTTCATTGTTTGCATATGAAACTGATATAATGTCTCGTGTAATATGTAAATGTCTAATAGTTTATTAAATAAGAACAAAAATAATAATGTCAACAATATTTTTAAGAATATCATAGCAATTTTCAGTGGTGCCTCAGAGTCGCCATCCGAGTGCTAAGGGTTCACCAATGAGTGAAATGGTACAATTTGTCCTCAAGTAAATTCTTAATATTCCGACACTTGCATCAACATTGTTTACATATTTATATATTGAGTATTTTATTAATTGGCTGTGAACCTTTACGCAAATCTCTATCTTTCCAAGTTTATATGGAAACTAGAATAGAGGGAAACTTCCTTTTTCCGAGCAGAATATTATTATTATTATTATTTATTAACACTTTATCTACAGAAAGATAATCTAACAGAAGCTCAATAATTTTCTTTTTAACACTAAACCTACCACAGTGAAATGACCGGTTTTCTATTTCATAATTATTGAAATTATAAAAACGCTTTCATAGGAAATGACTGAATTGACTTCTTCATTTAAGCACAAAATATAATAAAAACCGTACGAAGTTTAAGTAAATTCAATCTTCTCACTGCTACAAGGTGTTTCACTTGTATATGTTTTGTGCTTGGTAGGTTTAGTGTTAATCATAATTTTAGAAGAAGTTGGTACATTATATTCATTCCAAAAGTTTGTTCATTTACGAATGGAGTTGTTGTCGCTTTTCAACAACGATTAAAAAGATTATTTAAAAATTGCTGGTCAATAAAGTGTTAATATTCTCGTTTCCTTACATTTTTCAAATGCACACGTGTCGTGAATATATAAAAATCTATTTATTCAAGTGAATATTTTATTCTATTAAAACTTTGAAAGTTGTTGCAATATTTATCGGGTTAAGTCACGAGTAGCTTTTACTTTGCTTTTGTCAGCTTGTTCCTTTGAAAAATAATTGGTCACTAACATTTATGTACTACGTATGATGGATTGAAACGGTTTTTTATGTAAATGTTAATAAACGCTACCCGAAGGTTTTGACTGAAACAGTCTTAGAGAAATTAAGTGATATTATAATAATTAAGGAAACAGAAGTTTCGATTTATATCGGTTTAAATTCCGGTTCTACAGAACCGATATTACCTAGAACTTTTGGAAAGTTTTTATGCTAACCCAGTGCACGTTGCGATAATTTTTGTGATGGAAAAAGTGGAATAATGTAATAAACGATCTTATCTACTTTTTATAGTTTGAGCATGAAAACTTTACTTTAAAAATATGGACAAAACGATTCGAACAGTTAACGTTTCAAAATATTTTCCAACAATATTGCTTCAAAAACGTAAATATACTAAAATGTTGGATTAATTCAAGATTTAAAAAATCATTTCTTAGTCAACTAGCATTACGAGCATTTAGTGCTTTGAAATTTATTCTTAGTGACTTAAGAACGAATATTAATGAAAGTACTTTGGAAAATGGAGATTACTTATGAAACTAAACGTTGAACATCAAACGTATAACTAAATAATTTGTTTTTTTCAGGTTTTCCACCACTGTAAGAGTACGTTAAATAACTCTACAATACAAGTGACGACACCTTTACTGATCTATATTCGTCCTATTTCCAATTTCTTGAATAATACTAAGTTCAATAATACATAACTATATAAATATATAAAATAACTGTTAAAATTGCACTTTATTGCCAGAATTAACGTATAAATGTACAAAGTTAACTTAAAACGGGAAGGAAATAATTAAAAAATTAAATGTTTACTAAATTTTCTACATAAAAGTTTGCAGTTTCGTACGACCCCTGATTACAACCCCTGGTGACCCTATTCACTCTAGTATTCAGGACGATACAATATTAAATATGTAGGTACAACGAAATTACTGAGAAAATCTCAGCTTCGCGATCAACTCGATCTAATCGCTTTAAACTGCATTCCATTAAAGTTTACACATAGCAATTAATTCCCCGTTAGGAGAAGCGCGCCCTCTCTGGAAAGAACTCTATGAGGACCTGTGTGCTGGGCGATATAACAATGATTATATGAATAAGTATGAAACCAAAAAAACTGTTTAATTGTAAAAAGTATTTCCTTCTTCTGTATACATATACCCTTTCAAGTGTTATTGTTTATGTTAGAAAACTTTGTTCGATATCTTGTTGTTGATGACTAGGAATTTATGCATTTATGTCAAAAACGAGCTGGTGCAATTTTAAACAGTAGGAGGATAAAAAGAATTTATTGTAATAATGCCAACACATTATTTTCAATTTATTAAGATTATCAAAGAATGATACAATATTCTACATGACTATTTCGAAAGAAAAAAATAGCTATTTTATCGAGGTCCGAAAGGCCTCCTATCTTATAGAAATTAAACTTCAACGGGAAAAAATCTTTGAAACAAAAACCAACTAAAAACTGTACGAATCTATACTAAAAAAAAGAAAGCCGAAGGTCGTAAAAGATAAAGATGGTAGTATATATTATTAGGGATCAACAAAAACTTTCGTTTTATATTTTGTCACAGCTAAAAATAAGTGTTTTCATTGTTATCAATTTGACAGCTATAAATTACTGTTTGGTATACATAAATATGTATATGCAAGTACAGTCAGAGATAAAAGTAAGTGGACATCATTTAAAAACATTCTTAAAATTCTACTAGGTAACGTATAAAAAAATGTTTGAAATTGTTATTGCTCGGAAGTTCGAAGGAAAAAGAGAAGGTTACGATTTTTTTATAGAATGAAAATTTAAAATATGCCTTTCCTAAGTCAGTAAATTATATGTATATGTATATGCTAAAAAAAGCTGTACACATTAAAAAATGTAAAAATCTTTGAATTTTAGGCAATTTTTCACAACATTCTTCATCTTTAATTATCTATCTATAGCAATCTTAATCGATTTTGATAAAACTTTGTGCATACATATAACATACTGAGATCTACAAAAGGCATATTTCAAATTTTCATTAGAGGCATATATGAAAAAGTTAAAAATCGTGACCTCAACATTTTTCTTCCTAATTTCGACCAATGATAATTTTTAATTAATTTTCTTTATACATTACCTAGTAAACTAATCTATCTATCGTTTCAAAAACAACTCAATTTTGTTTCACTTAATTTTGTCCTCCACTGTATCTGTCAGATGAACTGCGAAATGCGCAAAGATCAAGGCTATTATCACCGGTCGTTCGAATCGGGTCTCTTCAGTATGAATAACGAAAGAACTCGCGAAAAATGAGTCTCGAAGCGCGGCGATGGAAACGGTTTTATGAAGAAGCATTTTAGGAATACATAATTTTGTCGGCCGGAAGTTCCGGGCAATTCTTCTCGGGGCGCGCTCAACCCCGGCTCATGACGAAAGTGATTCATTTAATTGAGAATGATGCTTTGCTTTCGTGTCGCCACCCTCCCCCTCCCCCTCTCTCACCCCTTGCTCGTTATTCGATATTCCGATCCGGCGCGTTCGTTTTCTGCATATATGATACACTGGCCGTTGTAAATTGCCGTACAGTTCATTATAACAGTTTTATAAAGGAAACTGTGATAGCAGTACTTTCAAATGTATCAAATTATCCCAGCAAACCGTTTCGGTTTTAACAAAATGGTGTTTATGCTCTAAATGTCCATTAAGACACGTTTAAAGTTTCAAAATTATCTGTTACCGGTATGCAATAATAAATGAAACTTTGTGACAATATTCCAGAAGAATCGTACTAACAGAATATGCCATTTTTGGAAAATTTTTATTTTACCAGAGGTATCCATTGTAACTCCTTTAATGAGAAAAGTTATAATTAGTGAAATTATAAAAACGCTTTCATAGGAAATGACTGAATTGACTTCTTCATTTAAACACATATTGTGATAAAAACCGTACAAAGTTTAAGTAAATTCAATCTTCTCACTGCTACAAGGTGTTTCACTTTTATATATTTTGTGCTTGGTAAGTTTAGTGTTAAAATGTATATTGATAAATTTTGATTTCGGATTTTTTTAATTTCTTCTTGATTAAAAATTGCAGAAGTTATTCATTTTACAATTGATAAAGTATGCAGAGTGTCCCGCGTAACAGTTTTCATGATTTTTTAAGCATGCACTTGCGATAATCTGACAAAAAATATTGTAAACAAAAGCTGATCAGTTTTCGACTGGCTATACATTCCAATAAAAAAAATGTTCGAAAATTTCTTTTTTATTATTGTCAAGACCATCTTCATTTTTTTAAATGGCACTTCAAGGTCATCCGAAGGTCATGGTATACTAGAGATCGTTGAATTCGTCTTGACACGAACTGTTAAGTCAAAAATACAAAGTGCCATTTAAAATAATGAAGGTGACCTTGACAATACTATAAAAAAAATGTTTTTCGAACTTTCTTTTTATTGCAATATATGGCCAATCGAGAACTGATCAACTTTTGTTGAAAATATTTTTTGTCAGATTATCGCAAGTACTTAAAAAATTGTGAAAACTGTTACGTGGGACACCCCACGTATATACATACAATATTGAAGGAAAATGTAGAATAATTCGCAGATATTGTGTGCCATCTTTTCGAAACATTCTGTATCAATCGAAAGAGCACTCTTCAATTGATAAACCTCATATGACGCGTTAAGGTCGATTTATACTGTCCGCACAGACCAGAGTCGTCAGATGAGGGGAGGAAGCACGAATTGAGGGGAAAAAGGGTAGTAGAAGGGGAAGCTAGATTGGGGACACAAGTCTTAATCTGGGGACTCTGGCACAGCCACAGAACGGTTCCGTTCAACACCGATCGGACAAACCTTTTTTAATGCATTTTAATACAATTGTTTAGATTTAACGAAATATTATTAATAAAGAAATATTATTAAGAAATAAATATTAAGAAATAAATATTCAGAAATATTATTAAGAAATAAATATTAAGAAATAAATATTCAGAAATATTATTAAGAAATAAATATTAAGAAATATTATTAAAGTATTATTATACCGAACGGAAGCGTTCCGAATCTCTGCGGTTATTATAAATCGGCCTTGACTAAAAATCGGTGAATCGAAAAAAACCAAAAAAAAAGAGCAAATGTTTACTTACGCCGGCTCACCGTTCTGCTCCAGGTGCACCACGTTTCCGCTCAAAGTCTCGATCTCCTGGGGTCGTTTCACTACGTGCATTCCAGTTTTCTCCCTCGGCGAGGACACACCCCTGACAGTATTCACGCTCACCCCGGTATCCGTGGTTCGCACGCTGTCGATCGACTCGACCGACATCCCCGCGGATGAGTGTTGGGAGATACCGCTCCCACGAATACCCGATCGCGGTTTCACCCCGGCGCTGTTCACGTTTTTCGACCCGTTCACTGTACCGATTATAGCGGACACGTCATTCCCCTTCGGAGCGGTCGATTGATCGTGAACCACGTTCACAGAATTCGTATTCCCGCCGATCCTCGTCGAGTGTTCATTCGCCATCCTCGAGACGACCCTCGGCTCCTCTTGCGTCACCGTAGCATTCGCTGCTCCTGTAGTGGTCACCTGTCTCTCCTGCTCGATACTCGGAGAATTCTTCACATCAGCCGTCGCTTCCGCTTCGTTCAGTTTCGATTCCTCGATCCTTTGATCCACCAGCTTCGTATTAGTTTGCTCGTTCACGGCACTCTGGTTCTTACTAGATCGTTGCGTGGCGGAGCCATTGTTGCTCGCGGTTCCATTCGCTTTACTCGGATTCTTCACCGATTGACCGACGCTGTTACTCTTCGAATGGCCACCGACAGATTCACCAGGCACGGGCGATTCGTTTCTACTCTCTACTCCACCTTTCGATCGACCGTAACTATTGCCCGGTTTGCTCGACCTCGAGATCTGTACATTCGTGGAACGCTGATCCTCGCTAGCGTTATTTACCGCCTGCCTAACGACGGAATCGTCGTTCGACGAATTGGAAGATTTGCTATGATCCGTTGGGGTCCTCTTTTCGGAAGCTTCTTTCTCCATCAGAATCGCATTCGCGTCTATATGCAGCGGCTGAACCGCTGTCGTCGCTGTGGTGTTCACCACGCTGGACGTTCCCGTAGCACCGGATGATTGTTTCAGCAGCTCTATCAATTGATAATCACGGACTCGATCGCTGCCAGACGAATTCTGCTTGTTGCTCGTCTCGGACTCCTTCGAGCCCTCCTTCGACTGCACGCCATTTTGGCTGTCCTGGTTCCCTCGGTCATTGTTGCTTCGAACCTCCTTGCTCCCTTTGTCTCCGGTCCTCTTGCCTTTGTCGTTCGGTTGATTCGAGATGTTGATGAATCTGGCCGGATTCAATGAATTCGTGCCAACCCTGTTCGCCTTCAATGGAATCTTCGATGGCGACGTCAGACGTTCCTTGGTCGCCGGTTTGCCTTTTTCTTGGTTCGCCTTTTTCGAATTCCATGCGTGTCTCGAGGGTGATATTTTACGGGATTTCAACGGTGACGGTCTAGCGACTTCCTTGGTACGATCCCTTCGAGCGAACTGCGGCGTCCTGTCCGGTTTCGTTGGTGTGCCCTGGATAGGCGATAGTTTGCTTGGTGTCTTCGCCGTCTGACGACGGTTTACGAGGCTCGTTGTGCTGTTACTGTTACTGTTATTGTTCGCGTTACTGTTCCCGGAGACGTTCAAACGGTTTCTCGAGTCGGTGAAGTTCAAGCGAGCTCGCGAATCCGTTCGCCGGACACCCTTCGGCGAAGAAAGACAATCGGTCGATTTGCTGAGGGACGTTGATCGCTGTCGCTTCGGCTGCGGTATCAGACTTCTTCTTGGACTGCTCTGCTGAGACACTGAAACTGATAATCCCGGTGGTTCTATGTACAGTAGGGTGGACCTTAGTTTATACTTGGCGAAAATTATTTTTCAGACTTTTTGGGGGGGGGGGGACCCAGTAGAATGGTACCTTTCAACGAAGAAAATGGAATTCGCGGCATTTGCGTCTTTCTCGCCAATATTTACATAAAAGCGTGGATTCGAGCTCGAATGGCAGCGGAATGCATACCGTTCTACATACATTAGTGTTATTATACATACATTTTAAAAAAATTTTGCAACCATTTATTGGTGTTTATCTCACCAGAAGCGGTAGCGTCAGCATTTTTTGACAAAACCGTGGAAAAGAATACGAAATGACGAATGGTGGAGAAATATAATGGAAAAATATAAAATAACTCCTCGGGACTTAGAAAACTATGCTGATAGAGGAATTGAACATTTTATTTCCCACGAAACATTAAGATTTTTCGAAAGATTCTCACCGTTATCCCCTATTTTTGTTAGTACCGAAAAAATATTTTCGTATACTATATAATGAGCCAATAAAATTCCCCTAAAGTTTCGAAAGTGAATATTAACACTAAACCTACCACAGTCAAATGTCCGATTTTCTATTTCATAATTATTGAAATTATAAAAACGGTTTCATAGGAAATGACTGAATTGACTTCTTCATTTAAGCACATATTATAATTAAAAACCGTACAAAGTTCAAGTAAATTCAACCTTCTCACTGCTATAAGGTGTTTCACTTTTATATGTTTTGTGCTTGGTAGGTTTAGTGTTAAATGCTTGTTCTATTTATTTGTATATTTATTGCTTTAAACTAAGTGGTTTATATAGCAAGCACAGTATTATTACATTTGGCTTACATTAAATAGGTTTACATTGTTTCTAAATTCTAACGGAATTATTAAAGAATTCTTAAAATTCGCATTAATTTTAGTAATTTGCACCAAGATTAAAAGAATCCCCAAAAACGGTCTAGTGTCAGTCTCACAAGTCCCTCGGAGGACATTTCGTGCCCTCAACAATGAAAATGGCGATAACGATAAAACAAGAAAATCTCACCTCTACGTTCGCTTCGAGCTCTCCTCCGAAGGTCCGCGTGATCCGGTGATTGAGGCCTCGACCTCGATCGTGGTGGCGGTCCCTTGAACCCTCGACCACGGAAGGGCGAGACTCGACCGGTGGCAAGTGTCGGCGACGGGCTTCTCGTTTGCGGGGAAGCCGGTCTCGAGTCAGCGATGATCACGAAACTGGATCGTCTGTGCGCTCTAGAGGACGACGTCGAGGACGACGCGATCTTGTAGGGCTCTGGTGCACGCGGCGGTGGCGGCGGTATCGTTGTGGGTGACAGGTAGTTCCCGTCGGATGCCGCGAGCACCCTAAACGGTGGTGGTCGTTGAACATGGCCGTTGTCGATCCGCCTCATCCTTTCGAGGCCCCGAAGCTGCAACGTGAACAACACAATACCACAATTCCATATTGACAGTGCATTCTCATTTCAACCTTAAGCAATCGACTATATTCTGATCGGATCTATTATTCAAAAAATAGAATATTTCAGGACATCATTGAAAACTTCACCAACGGAAATAAAAAATTTCTAACCTTTTTTTTATGGAATTCTGTAAATTCTGACAAGAAAATGCCGAATAACTTACGCTGAGTACATACCAATATGACGGCGCCCTTATAAAAAACGCTTACAATCGCTCAACTTTTGAACCAGTGAATTCCTAATATTAAAATTTACATTTTCGGCATCTCCTCGTCAAGATTTACAGGATTCCATTTAAAAAAAAGTTAAAAATTTTTGGTTCCTCGAGGTGAAGTTGAGCCGAACAATGGATACTCATCTATACGCGTTAACAAGATCTTTCACGAAAATAAGGTACCTCGAGTCCTTCATGCAGACCACCAGGATGCGAAGGACGACGAGATCCGTTGTCGCTCTCACCTGAAAAACAGAGAAAACGCAATCGATTTATGCACGAACTTGTTTCCCTGCGATCTAACGATATCCAGTGAAAATTCTGTTGATTAATTGAATGTGAATCTCGAATAAGGGTCTATGTCAGATCGAGACCACAGTGATATATTTTATTTCAATATTCGTTACAATGAAACAAAATAATTAAAGACAAAAATAAACACAACTCCTTCATGGAAAATATATGTATTTTAATTATAATAGAATATATATATGGACGCAAGTGGCATCCATACGTCCTACGTCAACATAGACCCTTATTCCATAAATTTCAAACACCCAAAGTGCTTCCTTTTTTTCTATTTAAAATCGACTATTGACGAAATTCTTACAACTACTGTACCCTAAAGTACAGAGACTATAGAATGTTATGCTACTGAATTTCGACCAAAGTGCAACATTCAATTTTCATATACAGTGGGTGTAAAATTATTCGTACACCTTTTAAAAACGAATAACTTTTTCAAAATTCGACCCAACAGCTTGAGTTTTTTTGTGACGTTAGAAGGATTAGTTTACTAGCTAATGTGTATATAATTTTTTTTCAATTGTTATTGGTCGCAATTGCGAAGTAAAAACTAAAGGTCACGATTTTTAAATTTTTTATCTGTTCCTGTAGTAAAAATTTCAAACATGTATTTTGTAAATCTAAGTAAGTTATATACATGCACAAAGTTTCATTGAAATCGCTTGACGCATAAAAAAGCTATGGGCATTGTAACATGTACAAATCTTTGAATTTGGGGTTCGCGAATCATTTAAATTGCGGATTCTTACAACTTTTGCTATTTTCAATCATTTATATTTCGTAACAACCTCGATCGATTTCGATGAAACTTTGTACATGTATATGTATAACTTACTTATACCTACCAAATGCACCTTATCACTGCAGGCACAGATAAAAAATTAAAAAATCGTGACATTTACTATTTCCTTCGCAATTGTGACCAATAACAATTGAAAAACAAAAATTATTTACATATTAGCTAGTAAACCAATCCTTCTAACGTCACAAATAAACTCAAGCTGTTGGGTCGAATTTTGAAAAAGTTATTCGTTTTTAAAAGGTGTACGAATACTTTTTACACCCACTGTAGGTTACCCTGTTGACGAAATTACGGTACGAATGTACAGATATCATCTCCAAGAATGAATAGCAGTCGAAACAATTCCACATGTAATAAAACCGTTCCAGAAACCGCACTTATTTCTTTAATAATCTCGAAGACCTAGTTCCCCATTCATTATGTACAACGAACGCGGTAATCAAATTAGATCGTTCCTCTTAGATTAGCCTCTAATCTTTATCTCCCCGTTCTCTTCCCGGTGTTCGCCACGGTTTCGAGAGCAAAAGGTTGAATCATTCGCCGGAAATCTAAGAACAAAGCCTTCCTGAAGGTTCGGTCTACCCCTAATCCGAGGTAACGCTTATTATGTTTCTTCTTCCTTTTCCTTCCCTTTCCTTGCCGCGAGAAGATCAACGCGCAGATTCGCCCGTGGCTTGGCAATTAACAGAGCCGCGTGTAACATCGTAATTATTCGTCGACTGTTGCAATTACTCACTCTAGTTTTGCGAGCTCCGTCGAGCGGGCAGCAGCCTCGGGTAGGTACGCATTTTGTTCACGCTCTCATAGACGAGAATGCCGGACCGACGCGATGCGATCGCTTCAGTCTCGCGTTAGGCTTATTACCCCGGCACCGTAACGCTGCTGAACTACATTTTTCTAATATTCCTTCGACGCGATATCGTAGTCTAGTTTTTTCAGACCGGACAGCCAATTGTGAATCAGGAAAAATTAATTGATAACCGAGAACTATATTGTTTATATATATGTAAACAAATACAGATTTTGGAAGATTCTCTTGATCCGTTCAGTCCTGTCTTGTCGAATATTTAAGATATTATTATTGTGTCTTGATACGAGTTTTTCGCTTTATCTTCAACTTGCTGTTTCGTTACAACAAAATATTGCAATCAGTCGATTAAGTAATTACCATCGTTTTCTGTGACTAGACTGCGGATCTTCGTGCGAAATAAAATATTTATTGCTAGTCTCGGGAGCCGAATAAAAATTTCTTTCTTCCTCTAATTATCTTGTTATGTTGAAACTAATACAATTAAATAGGGTGGCTCTTATTTTCCACTTTTGATTCTTTTCGACGGCACCCCCTGGATTGTTCCAAATAATTAAAAACAAAACCTGTGCAAAGTTTGAGCTCGAACGGATAATGAGAAACGTGCCCCTTAAACATTAAAATAATTGATTAAATGCTCATAAAATCGTTTTTTTCTTTGGATATCTTTTAAATTATTGACTGCATCGAAAAATATGTTGTACAAAACTTGTAGATCTGGACAGGCCGTGTTTTTTTTTTGTCGTATATTACCTTTTTTCGTAAAATAAACAGTTTTCGGAAAAATTGAGAAAAATGTCAGACAACTCGTACATCACATGACGAAAATGCATTTGATTTACGCTCATGTTTAACAATTATTTCTATAACGAAAACGCTATGAAAATATAACCTAAACCCGCTATTAAAAAACAACTAAGGATGTATTCGATAAGGAATTATACGACAAAATTTCTTTGGATATACAAGTGTGATTGACGTCATATATTTAAAAAAAAATGAAAGAATTATACTGGTTTTTGCAAGCGATGTAAATGTGTTTGTAATTTTTCCTTATCTGCATTATTTTATTACAAGGTGCTTAAATTTTTTAATGGATTGCTATTCAAAACGAATTCATTTGTATACGACATAATGACCTTCAAGATCACGCAAGGTCAGAAATGGAACAGGCTCAAATGAAAATGTTTAAGAAGTGCCTTTTCTATTTCCTCATGTAATTCCCACTAAATGCAATTTTTTCAAAATTCATTTTGGCACGTCACTCACTAAACTAATGCTCCTAATTGCTAAAAAGAAGTCGGGCAGTTTGGTCCGATTTTGGAAAAGTTATACCGTTATTAAAAGTCATTCGAACACTTTCGCGAGCCACTGTACATGTTTATCTAATGCACACAACTACCATAAAACATTAAACCCTACTTCCAACACTCAAAGTGATTCAGCCTGTTCGGAAATGCTACCGGAACTAACATACCAGGCACATTTATTTTGCATACGGTCACGCTGCAGAGCGCGTTATAAAACGTTACTCGTGCAGTTACATATCTGTTAGGCACTCGACGCACATAGTTGCAGCGTTGTAGGTAAAGAGTAGGAAAAAATGGGGCAATGGAATAGTATGTAACAATCATTGTGGCCATTGTATCTGTTATCGTAGAAATCGGCTAACACGGTTTCACTGTTGCTGCGTTACTTCATTTCTTCTCTTCTATACCCAACAGGATTCATAAAGGTTCTGTGGAAATACGGTCACTAAATATTTTAATAACTTAAATAATTAAGGGGGTCATCCCATGTGGCAGATCCAAAAAATCTAAAAATTTTGTTTTACACAAATTTCTTCTGTTTTACACAATATCTCAAAAACTACTGAACGGATTTCGCTCAAATTTTTATGGTATAGTCAGCACATCTATAGTCCTCGCCCGTACCAAAATATTTCTGATATAGTTTTTTTTTTAAACTGAAAAAGACGAAAAAATATGACAAAACTTGGAAATTAACGTTTAAAACCGTGCCAAAAATTCAATTTTCGATATTTTTATATTATTTTGGTACCGGCGATAACCTCAGGTCTACAAATTAAAATGCCGTTGAATTTTTTGATTTCAGTTGATCGAAATCTCCGGAATCACGGTCGCCATCAACCTACTTTTTTTACACATGAGTGTCTTCCGAACGGTGTAAAGTCGATCCAACTCGTGATTTTGGTTTGAAAAAATTCTGAGAGACTGTTAAAATGTCAATAAATGTGTGGTAAAAATTTTAAGAATGTATGTTTTAAGGGTCCTTCAAAAGAAATTCCCAAAAAAGCAAGAAAAAGTAACTCTGATATGCGATAACCACCTTAAGTTGACGACGAATTTTGACAACTATACGGGCATCACCGTAATCAAATATTAACAACAACGAACTCTGTGAAGACATTTATCAAAAACCTTTCAACCGCAACGATCCACTGTTCGCTCTATTTCTTAAACACACGGCCTTAACAGTTTCATTTATGCATCACGTACCACGAACGATGAATCACCTTTATCCAGTTACCCATCATTTTCACAAAGAGTACCTCGTGAAATCTATTGCGGTGAACCACCGATCTCCACAAAGGCACAGTGTACACAATGACTCATGGAAATCTTGCGTCGAGGCCGAGAACATCGTGACAAATTGAAACGAAGGATATCTTATCGACACTTTGTACAGATTTCCATAGAAATCAGGGTATTCGGCTCTAGGAATTTCACTATGATTACCGGTAATTACCGGCGACGATAAGAAATAAAATGAAGAATAATCACTGGTGCAATAATATCGGAGACGCCATCCCTCCGAGATGATACGCATGCAGCGAGTCGAGGCTTTCCAGGTAGGCGGACACCCTCGGAAAAATGAGTTCGCGTCCAGTGACATTCCTCAAATCAAAACGTCACGGGACCGTTTAACCTTGACGAGACAAGTTTGTCAACATTCGAGACATGGAGGGACGAGCATGGACGGCCTCGTGCCCGAAATGTATGTAATTGACGAGGGTAACCGGCGCTGCGCGACGTTCTCAATGGCGACGCGACGCGTTGATTTACGGAGACCGTTTGTCTCGAATTAATGGACAGACCAATAGAGGCGATTTGCGAGCTGCGAAGCTGTAGAACCGTTTCCAAAGACTCGTGGCACGCTTTCTAGAAATCTGTCTCCCGTGAATCGCGATTCCACGCAGGAATGGGGAGCTCGAGGAAATGGTGCATGCACCGTCATATTTGTTTAACCCCCTGTACTATTAGATTCGAGATCATTTTCACCGGATACATAGTAACAATCAGATACATCGAATGAAAACATTTCCATTATCAAAAGTGGAGAAAACGCATTTTCCTTCGCTTTCGCAAGCCTATGGATTAAAATCAATTGCAATTTTTAATAATTAATAGTGATTTATTGCTTCAGCTTTTCATGCGAACCTGTTGCAAGGAGAATTTTAAGATCATTTTTATAAATGATCTAGCTATGCATAGTTTAAATTCAATTGCAATTTTTAATAATAATTATAGTAATGTATTGTTTTAGCTTTTCATGCGGACCTATTCCAAGGAGAATTTTAAGATCATTCTGGAAATGATCTGGGTATGAATAGATTAATTTCAGTTGCAATTGTTAATAATTATAGTAATCGATTGTTTTAGCTTTTCGAACCTAATCTAAGGAGAATTTTAAGATCATTCTGGAAATGATCTGGCTATGAATTCTAGATTAAATTCAGTTGCAATTGTTAATAATTATAGTAATCCATTGTTTTAGCTTTTCAAACGAACCTATCCCAAGGAGGATTTTAATATCATTTTTATAAATGATCTAGCTATGAACAGATTCAATTCAATTGCAATTTTTAATAATATTTATAGTAATCTATTGTTTTAGCTTTTCAAGCAAACCTATTGCAAGCAGAATTTTTATATCATTTTTTTTAAATGATCTAGCTATGAATAGATTAAATTCAATTGCAATTGTCAATAATTAAAGTAATATATTATTTTAGTTTTCCAAACGAACCTATTCCAAGGAAAATTTTAATATCATTTTTATAAATGCTCTAGCCATGCATAGATTAAATTTAATTGCAATTGTTAATAATTAAAGTAATATATTGTTTCAACATATTTCAAGGAGACTTTTTATAGTGTATAAAAATGATCTTAAAGTGAAAGAAAATAGCTAAATAAGTCAGAATGATGGCTGAAAGAAACTGCAATCTCATTCGCCATACTCGAAAGGTGTAAAGTGTGATGATTACCAAAGCGGATCTTTCTGTGAATTGAAGTAGAAATCAGAATATTTACTACTGTAATCAATATTTGTTCGGTAGGTACAGTGTGTTCAATTTAGTGAAAATTTTTATTTTCCTGGATTTCGGTCAATAATTAACCAGTTTCCTATAAATGCATAAATATCCGCAATCTAGTCATTACTTCGAGACGGGATCGCACACTGTAATTCTGAGAATCATTGGTGGAATGCGCGTGCAACCTTGACACCTTAAAAACTGTTAATGAAATATGAGTATGATGGCAGGTGGTATGGTCGACGATTTTTCAGGTGCGTCCGTGTGTATCATGCACTCAATCTAATTGAAATCGGAAATCGAGAATGCGTCAACAGCGCCAACGATTGGAATTTTGTTTCTCATTTTGTGTAAACTCTCTTAATCGGCAACATACAAAAAGTATGCAAAAGGTCTAATTTGCAGTAGCATACATAATTCTGTACTATGAATATGTAAAGCTAATTATATTATAATTGATTAAAGTCTATCAAACTCTACCACATTAGGCTCGTAATTATGCGCTTTTAAATGAGTAAATCAAACGACTGCTAATTCGACTAATTAATATTCTAGGAAATCTCGCACCCTTCGATCCGAGATTTATGAACAGCGTCTTAACACATCGCAGACTAACGAGGTGCTCAACGAGCGCCAAACCTGATCTACAACAAGCTAGCGCAACATTTCTCCTGATCGATGCTATAAATAACAATTTGACGGCGATGAGCCACAGGAAAAGGTAGCAGTCGGTTTAATTAGCATCCGTTGCGCAACATTTAAGGGGGTCATCCCATGTGGCAGGTCCAAAAAATTGAAAAATGTTTTTTTGCACAAATTGCTTCTATAACATTCCTAGAATATGCAGGTAAAAGGATATTTCGATATTCGAAATAATTCGACTGTTATAAACGTAGAACGGAGCACCTGTTTGGCTCATTACGATTAAAGTATTAATAAATAACCAGTGAAATATCAATCAGCTGGACATTAATTTGTGCTGGAAAAAAGTGCATTCGAATCAACGTGCACTTCGGAGCATCGAGCCAAGACAATTTCTCAACACATAGCAGACTAATGGTGAGTTTACATTTTCTTTGTGTAAATCGTACTTGAGTCTTTAAACGCGTTTTTCTCAAAACTGTATTTTTCATATTGGCGACCATGATATCTCAAAAACTACCGAACGGATTTCGCTCAAATTTTTATGGTATAGTCAGCACATCTATAGTTCTAGCCAGTACCAAAATATTTCTGATATCTGCTATAGTTTTTTTTTAAACTGAAAAAAATGACGAAACTTGGAAATTAACGTTTAAAACCGTGCCAAAAATTCAATTTTCGATGTTTTTATATTATTTTGGTACCGGCGACAGCCGCAGGTCTACAAATTAAAATGCCGTTGAATTTTTTGATTTCAGATGATCGAAACCTCCGGAATCACGGTCGCCATCAACCTACTTTTTTTTTACTGTCTTCCGAACGGTGTAAAGTCGATCCAACTCGTGATTTTTGTTTGAAAAAATTCTGAGAGACTGTTAAAATGTCAATAAATGTGTGGTAAAAAATTCAAGATTGTATGTTTTAAGGGTCCTTCAAAAAAAATTCCCAAAATAGCAAGAAGAAATAACTCTCACATGGGATGACCCCCTTAATGGAGACGGGGCACTGTTGAGGTGGATCCCATTTTCCGCGCGTGGATTTTCTATTCGCGGTCTAAACTACGAACGTGCGCCGCAACAGGCTTATTGGTCGGCGAATAACAAATTAAGGAGCTGGCAACGAGAGTGGAAAATGCGAATCCGCTTTAACGGGGAGCAACGACCCCGTGCGTATACAACCGTGTTCATCGGTCAAGGAAGTCCCGCATGGCGTAACGATCATGTAATACGTAATACCAGATTATTTCACGGGGCAGTCGTTCACGGACCGGCAAATTAATTGTTACGCAAACTTAAGCGATTCTACGTTTGCATTATTAAACGAGTCATTACGAGAAACCGTTTGTTATCCAGCGATTGACCATCCAAAGTATTGCAATTGATGGATGTCGCCTGAAAGGCGGTGTTTCGAGCAAGTCTGTATCTACAAATGTCCAGTTATGTGCATCCCTTGGAAAATGGAGAATCTTCCTATTCCTTTTACAACAGAAAATTTTCGATCCCGATGGATTTTTGATCGTTTTGTGATATTAAACTTGTTCCCCATTGTCTTTTGGGACACTAGGCTAACATTGTTTGGGGGTCTACCCAATTAAAACAAATTAACTCAAATACCAAAAATTTTTGTATAATTTATGTTTTCGTAAGTTTTTCATTTCAATTGTTTTTATTTTTTCGACCGCAAAGGGGTCCTTGGGCTGCAGCCCATTAAGCCCACGCCTAAAATGAAAACACTAATAAAAATATTAAGATAGATAGACAGTATTAATCTTACAATAGATTTCCTGAAAATTTTATTTAAGAATTCATAAAATTAACGAAATTAAAGCCAGAAAAAGTCGCCTGATTCAGCAATGCCTATGGCAGTATTTCAAAACACATTTTTCTTGAAATAATATTTCCAAAAACTTAACAGAAACTACATAAAATTATTTGCCAAACACCCATAGTTAATTTTGTATTCGTTAAGCTATACTATATTTACTTTCACGCCTGAAATAGTATCTAAAA
This sequence comes from Lasioglossum lativentre, assembly GCA_916610255.1. NCBI lineage: Eukaryota > Metazoa > Arthropoda > Insecta > Hymenoptera > Halictidae > Lasioglossum > Lasioglossum lativentre. The sequence continues at coordinate 15,724,091 of OU744357.1, read as the reverse complement.
AATATTTACTAAAGTTTAATGTATGAAGTGTTTTAGAAAAATGAAGTATATTTTAAGGAATTTGTATGAATATTGTTACAAGCAATAGGAACACACGAATACGTGCCAGTTACAGTCGGGGACAAATGTAAGTGAACACCCTTTAAAAATTAATAACTTCTTGAAAATTGGACCAAACAACTTCAGTTTTTTTTAGGTTAAAAGGATTAGTTTACTAGGTAATGTGTACAAAACCTTTTTAAAATTAATATTGGTCGGAATTACGAAGAAAAAAGTGAAGCGGTTTTTAACTTTTTGACCCGTGCCCTTAACGTAAACCTGAAATATGACTTTTCTAAATCTAAGAGAATTATATACAAAGCGATAGGCATCGAAAGATGTAAAAATCTTTGAATTTTGGGCTTACTATTTATTTAAATCGAGTTTCTCAAAATTTTTGACATTTTTAATAACTTACTTAGATCTACAAAAAGCATATTTTCAATTTTCCTTATAGGTACAAATAAAAATCTTTAAAATCGTGACCTCTGCTTTTCTTCGTCGTAATTTCAACCAATGGTAAATGTCAAATAATTTTTTTACACATTGCTCAGTCCATTTAACATCTCAAAAAAAAACTCAAGTCGTTTGGTCCACTTTCAGAAAAGTTTAGTGTTTAAAGAGTGTCAAAAGTTCAGTTAAAAATGTGAAATTTACATTATCCATCGCCACTACACGTATTATCGATCAAAGCCTCGCCCTAAATCGATAAATTTCGCACCGAGGTAGACAGAAGAAAGTATTCCAAGTCCAGGAAGCAATTCAAACTGTAGGCTGGAGCTGCGTATTTCGCTTCGCATACGGTGGAGATCGAACTTTAATTTTTGAAGCTATACCTTGCGGTCAAACGTGAAAGCATGAAAAGATCCTTTCAAAAACAACGTCGGTATGCAATCGAAACGCCACGAGGAATTTAAAATTAATTTCAGTGAAAATTCTTATAATAAATTTTACTTAGTATAATTTTAAATGGTAATTATTTTTTTAAATTAATCGAGAAGAATTTTTATATTAAATTTAACATCGATAGCGATTCAGATTATATTTCAATAATAGGAGATTATAGGAGTTAGATAACGTTATACAACTCCACCATTTTGTAATTTGAATGAATAAAGAAAATATGAACACATAGCTAAAATGTTGCTTAATGTTCCCTAAAAAAATTTCTTTTTTTACCGTACCTTTATATGCAAAAAAAAATGTTACATTTGCTCCATTTTATTTGGCCTACAGGGTTGCATACCCCCTTCAGTGTTTTTCTTAAACATTCACGATCATTCAGAATGAAAAATTCACTTATCAAATAATCGGTCGGTACAGTTTTTTGTCTCCAAGAAATTACAACTTTTCTTCTTCTGCGAATTATCAATACTTATGTACGTTCAGAACTTTCTGCTTCACTTTGTTAACATTCATTTGCGCTACAATCTCAATCTCCGTTTTCAGAGATTTTCGTTATTACCGATTCTAACCCAAGATAAAACAACAACAAAAAAAAAGCCGTACAGCAGTCGGTACTGTACGACTCTCCCCTACATAGTTTCCGACCCCGTCGTCAGTGTGAAAAAAAAAATATCTCGATGTTAACTCGCACGCGGCGCAATTACAGTTAATTTGAAACAATATATTTCGACATAGTCGAGATTACATGGTCGTGCGGATTTTTTATTACACGGAAGCGATCAGCGCGCATATTTTCCGTCGGCGAAGGCAACGCGGACGAAACACATCTCGCGTGTTAGTCGTTGTCGTTGCTTTAATTCAAACGTCTCCCCGACCCGTACTAAGCATCGTGTTCCTTGACAATTGTCATCGATCAAAAACGAAATACAAGCGTGTGCATGCATATTAATCCTGTAGTTCCGCGGACACATCGAGACACAGCGTATTAAACGTCTGCCGTAATTTCTCAATTCCGAAGTTTTTAGAGGGTGGTTGGATGAGAAACGGTATCCTGCTCGAAATTCATCGGCGCGGAGCGTCCTTCGAAGTATTCCTCTGATTTACGATTAAAATGATTATCTTCCCCTAGAACCCTGAATATTGACGATATGTCGAGCGTCGGACTTAATTGGTTCGATATCGATCAAGATATAATAGCGTACGTGTATGATCGATAGGTATTATACAATCAACGGAGTACTTTTTTTAATGAATATACGTGGTACTGTTTAATAATATGAAATTTGTTACGTAGATCTATATTACAACTTTTAATGCGTTAACTCACGTCCACTCGAAATGGCCAAGCAGACCCTTTTATTTGAAATGAAAACATGAAATAACTATTTCAAATCATTTATTTCGCAGGGTTATTTAAAAATAATATTGATTTATTTGAAATCGTAGCAATTTTATTTTATTTAAACTCTATCGAAAGAAATAATATGCAACAAAGGGTGTCTGCATAAACTGGAGTCAAGCCTGATAATCCGGTTAGCTAGGTGTACAATCAACGGAGTACTTTTTACGTAAATTTGTAACGTAGATCTATGTTACAACTTTTAATGTTAACTCACGTCCACTCGAAATGGCCAAGCAGACCCAAATTTTATTTGAAATAAAAACATGAAATAACTATTTCAAATTATTTATTTCGCAGAGTTATTTAAAAATAATATTGATTTATTTGAAATCATAGCAATTTTATTTAAAGTCTGTCGAAAGAAATAATATGCAACAAAGGGTGTCTGCATAAACTGGAGTCAAGCCTGATAATCCGGTTAGCTGATATAATATTGAAGAATCAAATAAAATAATATGTGATTAGAAATAATATTATTTCTGAAGTGCCCGTGAGTTTGTGGTCAAGGGATGGCCATTTTTCTTTTAAATGTGTATACCTTCACTGTGGAAGACGCGTGTTTAATTTGCAATTGGTTAACATTTAAACGAGCAGGGTTATTGGAAACGAGGCTTCATTGAGCCAGGAACGAAAGAAATTCCGTAGGATTTTTCCTTCTTAAGTAGAACAGTCGGACTTTTATCGATCTGATTCAAATCCGACCACAGAGACCACCACGAGGGCCGCGCGCGCGACTTTTTCTCCATTGAATGAGCGAACCCATAGAGATCGACAGAATATACACGGCAACGATTAACGTTTTCGTGTGCTTCGCGCGTCTCCGAGTCCGTATCCATAGAATCCCGTGGCGAAATCACCGATCCACGACCAGCTAATGTATTCCAGAGCGATTAACCCTTAACACTCGGATGGCGACTCTGAGGCACCACTGAATTTGCTATGCCATTCTTAAAAATATTGTTCACATTATTATTTTTGTTCGTATTTAATAAACGACTAGACATTTACATATTACATGTAGTACATTAGTTTCGTATGCAAAAAATCGTAAAAAAATTGTATAGAATGGAAATATTCTAGAATTGAAAAATCTTTCGTTTTTTTTCAGTTAAAATAGCTCCGAGTGCAAAGGGTAAACTTTTTGCACAAGGTGGGCGCTGCAATATTCACGCGGTAGATGTTATCTTAGCCAAAAAAAAAAACCAAAAAAAAGAATTCTGTGACCCATGAAATTTCGAGCGCGACCTCGTGCGATAAACGCGATACAGTTCGGCGCCGTATCTTACGAATTCCACCAAATCCCCGAGGAAACATTCGAAACAATCGAAAGATTCCGTGTGACCCGAGAGAAGTTCCAACGATTAACGGAACTTTATTGAGTGCAAAGTCGAAGCTAAATTCAACTGGAACTTCTTAAAATGACTCGTCGCGGCGAACGCAGTGTTATAAAAATAATTTCGAGGTATACGTTTATGCTCGAAGAAGGAGAAGGGGGGAGGGGGGAGGGGGCGGCTGCGGGGATGCAATCTTGATCTGAACGATTATCGCAACCCTGACCGAGACGGCAAAGTGCAAGTTACCGATGATTACCGAGAGTATCGTAGTCTTACCTGGCTACCAGGTGGACAGCGAAGTCGACTCGCCGGGCAGGGTGCATTTACGAGGGTGTAAGCCTCGAGGAAGGGTCGGTAATCGACATCAAGATCGACATCGACATCGACGTAGACGTAGACGTAGACGGCCGCGGCGTCACGTCGGTCCGCGTCTTCGCGTGAGCACGAACGCGTCCTTACTGCCGCGGGGTTGGCCGGCTCGACTGTTCGCTGTTCGTCGAGAAAGCGAGGGTACGAGCTCTGGTCACTTGGGAGGCGCTGGCGCGATGACCAAGCATCGGAAAAACATGGCAAGCCATCCAGAATATACTATCATTTATACCAGCAGGTCGTTCCTTACTCTCTACTAGACATTTTACATGTACTCTTGCTACCTGCAGAACCTTTACAGCCAGCCCAAAGCTTCGTCCACTTTCACCACCCTTTCGGCTACGAACTTCAGATCCTGAAAGATTATTGAAATATTTTCAAATAAATCGTTTACACTTTCTTTAAACAGTGGGTGTAAAAAGTATTCGTACACCTTTTAAAAACGAATAACTTTTTCGAAATTCGACCCAACAGCTTGAGTTTTTTTGAGACGTTAGAAGGATTAGTTTACCAGCTAATGTGTAAATAATTTTTTTTTTATTGTTTATTGGTCGTAATTGCGACGGGAAAAGTAAAGGTAACGATTTTTAAATTTTTCATCTGTGCCTGTAGTGAAAATTTATAAGGTGCATTTGGTAGGTATAAGTAAGTTATATACGTGTACAAAGTTTCATAAATGATTGAAAATAGCAAAAATTAGCTTTTTTATGCGTCAACCGATATCAATGAAACTTTGTACATGTGTATAACTTACTTAGATTTACAAAATACATGTTTGAAATGTTCATTACAGGCACAGATAAAAAATTAAAAAATCGTGACCTTTACTTTTTCCTTCGCAATTGCGACTAATAACAATTTTTAAAAAAAGTTAATTACACTTGTAAACTAATCCTTCTAACGTCTCAAAAACACTCAAGCTGTTGGGTCGAATTTTGAAAAAGTTATTCTTTTTTAAAAGGTGTACGAATACTTTTTACACCCACTGTAAGTACATTTACTAAAATCTATATTTGATTTAGGAGATCCTTGGCGCAGACGTAGAGTTCTTCTATTTTTCTTGTTTTACTCTTAAATGAACTTGTAACTTATATTTAAGATAAAGCTTCTGTGGACGTACCTACTGCACAGTACTTTGCATTTAAGTACTTTACGTGATCAATAGACAGCGGATGTTTATGCAAAATGATAATCATCTACCCGAATTGCAACATACTGGAGGGAAATAGAAAATTATTTTCTGTCTTAATATGTTTAATAGATTTGAAATTATATGACAATACCTTCAAATTCTTCTAATGTTTCTACTGTTTTAAATTACACCTACCCATTTTTGTCATAAACGCATAAAATCCGGTGTCTACTGATCAATCATATGTATATGTATACTTAACAAATTTAATTTATACGAATAAGAGTTTGTACTTTTACCTACACTTTTCTTTATTTTCATTCAAAATAATGCAATAAAATAATGCAAATTATTTAAATAATCGCATCCAAAATGCGAAATAAATTTAAAACATTAAGAAATAATAAATATAGTAGAAATAAGCTGGTAGAACGAAATATATAACACGTATTACAACAATTATCGGAAACCGACTATCAGTCCTGGTAAGCGTTCTACTATACAAGCGTTTGCATGTGTGGTAGAAACTCACAAGCGTTAGCATGTATGGCATAAACTCACAAGCGAGGCCGTTCATTCATTCATTTGGTCGAACCAGGTCTACTGAATCCGAATTATTGGAACATTAGCTTGATTTAAGCGAGTTGGGCTTGGCCTGATCGTATAGGATCAATTTCGTGCACGTATGCATCCGATAGCGACGCGAATGTGCGTCAATTTTTTCTACAGCATAATGCAGGATCAACGAGTCTCCAAAAATTGCGCCAACATTAAATTCGGAAACGATCAATTAATCCATTGCTTAACAACTAAAATGCGTAAACGAGTTTGATGACTTAAAATTAGTACAAAGAATAAATATTCAGAAGAACGTGAAAAAATTATTAAAATAATATTTAAGAATAGATGCCTAGTGTTAACTGGAATTAAATAACAATATCACTGTAGTACGCTGTACTATCATTATACCATAATTTAGCTATTGAAAATATTATAATTTTACTTAACAAAATAATTCGATATGTACGTCAATGCAATATTCAATACCTGAAATAAACAGTCGATATAATTGAATAGAACAAAACTGAATCCTCTTTTAAACACATTTTATTCGATCGTATATGTACAGTTTACAATTACATAATAATCACCGTCGCGTTATACATATATGGTACATCCTGGTTCCGAATTAAGTGGGTAACTCTTGCATACAGAATCATTTCCTGTCGAATCCAAAACGATCAGTTAAAGTTCGATTCGTTTCAACTACGATTAATGCACCTTATCATAAAAGCGTTTTTACGCTCGGAAATACCAGACAATTTGGTCCTTCTACAAAGGTCCTTTCATTTCTTCTGTTATTAGTATTACCAAAGACTAAGGAATGCATCGAGGTAGTTAGGAAACCCAGAAATCCCGTTCTTTTCTTTCCGGTTTATTTGGTATCGGCATCGGCACATCTGTCTCATTATTTCTATAACGAATCGAGAACCGCAGGGCAACGTTTTTTTTCTGTTTTTTTTTTTTTTATCATAGTCGAATTGATAAAGCTTGATGAACCTTTGTTCGACCAACTCGCACTGGAACATCATGTAAATTTATAATAAATTTATTAATCCAGTTTTACTTGCTCTAATCCTATTCAGGATCCACTCCCTACCTTTTCATAGAATCATCAAGACCTATTTATCATTGTTTAGAATGTGAAATTTGTCTTACCATGCGTTAGTCACTTTTATTTATTGCGTGAAAGATGTCGGGGACGATGGGAAACTACATGCATTGTAGTTTCACAAAATTGAAAAATGTGTTCGCCGTGGTGGTCGAGTTTTGACTTCAAAATTCAACGAGAAACGCAAGAACAGAAAGAAAGACATTTATTGTAATTTGCAAAAGCTTTATATGTCCATGATAAACGTTTCTTTACATTCTTTATATTCGTAAGTTGTACCAACATACCAATGATTCAAGCTCATACAGTTTATTGTTCGACAGCCGTTAACTCAAGGTATTCACGTTGCCATCAACGGTGCTGCAGAAATGAAGTATGTTTCGAGTTTGGGAGATCGCGTAAGCTTAGCCTATAAATTCACCCGAATTTCCTCGCGAATTTCTTTTCCGGTTTTTTTCTCGACTTTCTCGATCGTCATGCATGTTGTTAAAATGTACAAGAACACGCGTACAGTTTCATACCCCTGCTATTCATCTTTGTATAGTGCATAATGTGTATGTAATATGTATTTATACGCGTACGGCTCGAATATTATTCTTGATACGATGGTTATTTTTAAAAATTAATTAATTTTCATTAAACACGCGTCTCGGTTCTACCGCCGCGCCGCGCCGCGCCGCGTCGCCGTGATATCCGCGTAATAAGATAGTATTCCTGCTTGCACGGTTCCGAAATCGGGCAGACAATGATATTCAACAACATCGCGTTGCAGAAATGTACTAACATTCGACAAAATATGTAGAATGCAAGATCAGCGAACTTATTTACCCACTTCGCTTGGCGAATCCATTAAACTGCTTAAAGAGCCGCCATTTTGGCCATCAAGTATTGCTTCGATCAATAAATAAGCACGTTCTCTCACTAAAAAATAATCTTCTGAAAATTTACAACAGAGTATTTGAATCCTATCTGGTTTCTTATAATTTCTGCGTTTCCAACTAAAATATGATTGACTGTTTACTTTCGAGCTCGCTAAATTTCATAGAGACATCACCGGTATATTTACCGAAGATTGCAGAAGAAAGAAGGACGAGAATGAATTCTATGTTACTTTAATTGAAACTTATCAATTGGTAATTATTGGTGAACTTTGAACGTTACTGCAGTGATATATTCGCAATATCATTCGAAATTTTGGTATCGCGGTTTTAACACAGATAACGATATCTCCGCGAACGAATTCTTTATCGTGGACTTTCTTTGACGAATGCTCGAGTGATCACTGGTGTTAACACGTTGCTTCCGGGGATATATCTTAAGAATTAGATCAACGATAATATTGTCACCGCTGCATCCTGTCATATTTATTCGAGCACGCAAGGAAAATATATTATATTACTCGTTACTAGCTCTAGAAATTGTTAAATAAAATCATCGAAATTTCATACGTGGAACGTTGTCTACACGACCCTGTCTGCGTTCCCCTGTCCTGTATCAAACAACCTCGAATAATAATCTGGTTCTGCAACGCAAACCACTCGTGCGACGTAATCCTAACAATTGGAAGTGGCACGCGCTGCGTTCGACATGCGAATCATAGGTTGTCGACAATCCGACGAACGAATCCTTAAATATTGTCACGATTCAACACGCGCGAACGCAATTCACCTTTTAGTATTCCATCGCAGTAACAAGAATAAAAGTCTCGTCGTCTAATTTAATATGGCTATTTACCGATATACAATAGAATGATTCTATACAAAACTGTAGAGAATCAAAATAACGAAAATTAAACGACAACACCAGTTTTCATTATTTGTTTTGCTAAGCAGCTTGATCGTTTTTCTTTCGCGAATTCAACAAGCGTCTCAATAAATATTATTATTATTATCATTATTATATTTTTTTCAATTCAAAATTAGGCATCATATCATAAAAAATTCGTCCTATTTTGGTTACTAAACAATTACATATCGACGATACCGTATGACTGTTGTTTACAAATGAACTCACCAGGAGATAAAATTGCTAATATCAATGCTACAAATTAAATAAATATAAACCTATGTCTGCAGTGGTGTATAGAATGTTTTTTCCCTAAGCTACTGATCTTGGTACAGCCTTAATTTCATATAGTTACAAAAAATAACGCTCTGTTATCTTTAAAGGAACTCCCTGCTGAGATAGTAATAATAATCATCTTGAAATATTTCAGTTGAGACACTTTTACATTTTTGATCCCACCCTATCGTGACTTCTCTGAAGTCTTTTGTGATCCTTCCTATATTTTTCAATCGTTAAATCCGCGCTGTCTACACTGGACAAACGCAACGCAACGGGATCCAAACTCGCTGCGAGCTTCAAGTAAGTTTCTTCCATCTCTTTCGTAATGTTTACTTCGTAATCGAAATCAGCGTTGTCCGTTTTATTGAAAGCCTGCGGCAGAACAACTTTTTCGTCTTCGTTGGGCATGTCGAAAGTTATCAAATCTTTCTCTTTCCCTGGTTCCGTGTCATTCGCACATGAAAAATTATTTAAAACATTAGTTGAATTTTCGTTAACAAAGTCTTGAACATCTGTTATTAGATCTTCACGTTTACTGTTTTCTTGGACATTTCCATGCAATCTTCGTGTATCATTGAATAGCTTCAATTTCGTTTCAGACTCATTTAAGTACACCAACGATGAATTTTTGTGGTTTATGTTTTCGGCAGGCTTTAATTTTGAGTAATTTGTTACTGAATTGTCCATATGCACTGACGACTCGACCCACTCGGCCACTCTCTGTAATTGATTATTGTCATGTAACAAGATTGGAGAGCTTTCTTCGCTGCTGGTTGAAATTGATCTCTCCGAACCGGACCGGGACAATTTCTTCGAGTGAACTAAAGCCGTATTTGGCTTGTTACTTCCGCTAGTGTATAATACAGTTTTATAATGACCAGCATTATCTAACAGAATATTTTTAGATCCAGGTGTAACTCTTACAAGACAATTCCTTGGACCAGTTATTCGATTTTGACTACTCGGTTTTGAACCGATATTATGCAATGACTGAACAACGTCACTAGAACTGCTGGAAGGATCAGAAGTTGATATTACTATGCTATCGCTACTGAAACTGGGACTAGTGGCCACTTCAATCTGTCCGGAATCATTTTGGTTTGAATTATTATCAATATTCTTTACTTCTATTAACGTTAGCTGTGTCGGGTGATGCGATTCTTGCTGTGGTTTATCATTTTTCCAGACTCTGTCGTTGATAATGTCAATTTCATTGTCGCTACAGACTTTATCTATATTTTTATTAGCCTTCTCGTTAGTTTGAGTCTTCAACTTTGTCCACTCGTTCTTTCGCAATCTATCATTAATAATGTCAATATGACTCTGTTCTTTCCCATCACAGTGACTATTGCGGATTTCAGGAACTATGCAACTATGATTGGAAGATTTCTTCTCCAATTTATTCCAACAATTTGAATTGAATGTACCATCGACTGGGACCTCGGATTTTTTATATGGTTTCACTGATTTTCCTTTTTCTGAATTCGATTTACCATTGTTACATACCTCTCCGATTTTTTGAGCCGTTTGTACAGACGCATTTTCGGTCTGGCTATGGAAAACGTTTTGAGTTTGCACATCGTTCCTGCGGATCGAGTTTTTTTTATTTAAACTGACTTTTGTTGTAGAGTTCGCGCGGCCGTCCTCTTTCACATTCTCTATTTTACCATTTCTACTTAAAAATTTATCTTTTGTGCTTAAATACTGACTACTAGTATTCTTTGTACAGTGACTGTGATATTGCATATTACTAATACTAACGTTTTCATTCACCTCATGATACGCTATGTGTAAATTAGAATTTTGACTTTCTTTAGTTTGGCAATTTTTGTCAGTATTTTTCTCTACGTTCTGTGCATATTTCGCAACACAATCGTTGCAAGAAAAAACATCTTGCAAATTAGTTTGAGTCTCGGCATCAACCATCAGAATCCTACGGTTGCAAGTGCAGGTATCACAATGCTTAGCAAATATTCTTTCTTTCTCCCTATCTTCTAAAACTTTGGCCATTATTGCAGCCGAGACAACGTCCACTGGAGGCTTAGATTCATCGCTTTCATCGTCACTGTCTTTCTCAACTGCAGGTTTAGTTACATTATATACCATTGCTGTTGGAGGAAATGTTGAAATTGGTACTGTAATACTTTTAACGTCAGGAGTATTATCATTTGAACGTTTCTTTTGTGCAACGTATGTTCTTACTTTGGCTTGTACTTCTGAAGGTAACTGAAAATAATATAATAATTATAAAATTTATTTATGCTGAAATAATAGAATTATCTTATCAAATACTAAAGGTGCAGAAAAAATATTTATATACAAGTGATACAGTACAAGAGAGCAAAGTTTCAGACAGAGATAAACATTTTTCATATTGTTAAACGACAGTTGAATTTCAGTATGATAAGGGATAACAATCTGTTTTACATTTTAAACATGAACACGCTATATATATATATATATATATATATATATGTCAGTTACTTACAGAATCGTACTTTTGACCAACAAAATTAGAAGGTTTACATTGCAGAAGCTGTATTGCCAGGTTCACATCGTTTCTATACTTTTCCTGGAAAAAACATGTATGAAATAGTCTGCGTCTAAAATTTAATGGGAGACAAATGTATCAATGTTTAAACATACATTATCTTGAGTTAAACGATGTATAGTATAATTTGCATCTGCTAATCTATGGGATAAAGTTGCAATATCCTTAGTAAATGCACTTTTCTCTGTTTCACATTTGTCTACAATTCTCAACAGTTTATCCTCAAGATTTTGATTTACTTTTTGAACACGTTTATGAGCTTCGTGTAGTCTGGTATATTTTTCCTGCCAGATTAAAAGTTCTTCCTTCATCGATGCTAATTCTCCATTTGGAAATTTATCAGCTTCGCTTAAAAATTGTGTCTCCATTGTTGCAATATGACTATCCCTTTCCATCAAATGTTGCCGTAAGTTTTCTATCTCTACATGCAGATGCATGTCATAATGTTGTTGATCGTATTGAGTGCAATTTACGCATTTACATCCACATTCCTATATAACAACAGCTTAATTATGTTTGGCATCTTCTGGATACGGTCAATAATAAAATTTTTAGTTTCTTCAAAAAATGAGATAAATCCGCGAAATGTCATAGTCAGACATGTCTATCTTCGATATCTCTTAATTAATTATTGTACACCAACACAACTACTTAGATTCTATATATCTTTTTCGTTTGAATGTTATACAAATATGCAACGTTCGCTTCACGTAACGCTGACTTACTATTAACCTAAGTACGTACCTTACATTTTTCAGCCATTGTGTAGTACAGAAAGTATATTAAAAACACTCAAAAAATATTGACTAATAGCGAGACTTAAAAATTTGAGCCTCATAACCCTGTCGTTGGTTTCGTGCAAGAATATGGATAGTTTGTGCACGTCTCGACGCAATTTAATTTCTCATGTCGTCAATGACGAGAACAATATGTGCAAAAACTATCTTCGATAAATATACTTCAAAACGTGTACGATGAAAACTTCCGGAACGACAGATTGCAATTTTCGCTGTCGTTCAACACACATCTAGCTCATACAAGTATGTATCTCGATTGTCGATGTTTAACGTGCATTCCTGACATTGCTGACGTTTATTACCTAGCAGCTGTCGTGGCCGTGGCATATTACTTTCATGATTCTTGACAAGGCGTTACAAATCCACGCGTAACAAACCATAGTCGAATAAAAAAACAACTTACTTGAAACTAAATGTTCAATAATGAAAATCGCACTTAATACAATACTCGAGCACTCGACCAATAAAATTGCTTAAGAAAACGACAGCGTCTCTTATTGGACATCGATACGCGACCATGCCATCTGTCAAATTTGCGCGGAAAAATAAAAATTGAATCGAGCAGATATTGAAGGTAAACTGGTTTATCATAAACGGCAACAGATGTATAAAGAATTCAAAAGGAAAAGGTGCGTGGATAAATTAAAAAATAACATACGGAACTTGATTTGCTGAAGTATTTATTAAATATTTGTTATACCCCATACACAATGCTTGTAATCTTAAAATTGTTAATGATGTTAATATAACATTAATTATATGTCGACAAATGTGTACTTAATACTTGAAAAGTAGTATTTTTTTATAAATTCTTGTTTCGTTCATAAGAAAATGCATCAATGATTCGAAATTAAAATTAATATAAATCGTAAACTTAACGAGCATGAATTATAATAAAAAAGAATCATGTCAAAAATATTGTATCTTTTTCATAGATCTCAGAAAAATATATACAAAGCTACATGCGAACATAAAATTTGATATACCATTGCATTATGAGATTTGTACCTATTTGTGATAACAATCAATTTTTTTGCAATAAACAAAATATACAAGTTAGAAATGAAAAAAAAAGAAATATTGATTTGCAATCTATGAATAACATGATTTTATTATAGTTCCATAAATTTTTTAGTACAGGTTTGAATCGTCCTAGCGTATTTTAAATTGTTTTTAATTGTGTAAACAGTCTACAAATTTTTATCATAATGCTAGAAGTAAAGAGGTCGTACAATTAATGATCTGTATGTGTTTTGCTTGAATGTGTAATATATCTTTTATTGGATAACACGAAACAAAGTACTGAACAAAGATATATATGTATATTTGAAGTTATGAAAAAATGCGAAGATCAGTATGGTTGTAGAACAGGATTATAGTCATCATTGCATAGCTATGCAGGAAATACTCTTATAACATATGACACAGCAGTGGTAGAATACATGTATATGCCTATATAGTGCCTTACCCTACAATCGAAATGATCCAAACATTAAGACAATCTACGAAGTTAATTCTTAATATCAAATTCGCTTTTCCGTTTTTCTTAAATTTGTTTTTACATAATTGTAAAATACAGTCTTACTTGATAAGAGAATTTACAATAAGTAGAGTTTCAAAATTTTCTTTATCGCTTGGTCGTATAAAAAAAGCTAGGGCTTTTAAATTTGGAATTGAAATCTTCGATTTCTTTTTCAATATTTATCATCTACTATGTTTTTTGGAAAAAAATAAAAATATCTTCAATATTTTGCTGCCAATACACTATATTCACTTGTAAAGTCCAACAATTAACTATTGGATAATTCAGAAGTTACAAATATAAAAGAATATCTTGTATAAAAGAGGATATAGTGTTTACCTGAAATTTATTCAACTTTTTTATCAAGTACGCTGATATTCATTAATTGCTACATTTTTTATCACAAGTTGTTTCTATACAGATTCTTCATAAAAAAATTTCTTCTGAACATTTTCCATCACTTGAAAATGTTATCGTATATATAATAAAGTATTTCTTTTTTCTGTACGTGAACACAATTAAAAAGTTTGGAACATTTCAAATGTTGAGCATCGTATACGTATACATATATACATATAATATATATATATTATTTATATATTATATATATATGTGTACATTACGTATATACATACATATACTATATATATATATTAGTAAAAGAATATGTCCGAATGCAACATTGCTTAACACTACATATACATTATAATAACTATATTCATATAGAATTTTCATATCTTTCATAACAACAAAATGACTCTTTCTGAATAAGTTGTAACAAATTGAACACAAAAAATCACCTATAGTAGAGCAAATTTCATGTATATATTAAACAATGCTAAATGTGAAACATGAAAATTGCAAAAAGTATACTATGTATTTGATTAAAATTTTCTCTAATACAGTCTATTCAATAATATTTATGCTATATGCTTTTAGACTATACTTTCAGGAATTCACCTAAGAACACTAACTGTTTCTAGCGACGACAGTATTCCAATTCGATAAAGGCTAGGTTAAACTCACATTTTACATATATAACAGATAATATAATAATACCAATGCCATTTAACGTAAATTTTTCATAATGTCATGAATTTTTTAGTGCTTTCAAACATCGATGAAAAATTCTTACAAGATTTCAACCATTATAAATTAATTATGCAATTAAAATAAACAGCGCATGCTGCGCTTCTCATATCCTCCATCAAAATATATGTTCAGTGCTAATGAAACAATGTACCTGCATAAACATAATCCTTAAAAGTAGCTCTCACACTATGTGTTTTTAAATAAAATGATAATTAGTTTCATGAATAAATTCTATGTTACATCATAAATTAGAGAAATTGCACATTTTAAGCACTAACAATATTAAAACATTCATACATCATGTACGAATGGCTCAAAAACCGGAGATCTTAATCGAATTAAATATATAAGTCAAAGATTAAAGATTCGTTTTACTCGTAAATAGGGCATATAGAATATATATATAAAATAATATTATATAATTAATATCATTAATATAATTAATATAATATAATTAATATATATACTTATACATTTACAAATTTTATGTTTAAAGAGAAATTGATGATAGATAATGACGTATGAAAATATTAAAAAATTAGCATGTATCACTCAAGATACTTCATAAAATGACAATTGTGAAATCTAATTCGCATTACTTGGCTTTTGAGTCGTTCTTACACATATAATTCTTGAACAAAAAGATTGCGCACAAGTACGTTGTTAACAAAGCAAGAAGAAATATAATTGAAGTAGGTATAAATTACTATAGTGTTATAAATTGTCTACAATATACAAAGATTGAAGGTACATAACATTAGCATCAGTAAAATAGAATTAAAGTTTCAATTCCAATGAACTATAGATCTACCAACATCAATAATATATGCTCTTAAATGCTAAATTTTTAATTTCATTTAAAAACATAAGCTCAATTTATTTTCAGATTGAGCATAATAAAAGTAAAGATTCATATTTTTCTATAATTACACGTTAATCATGAAATCCGTGGACGTTTTAGTAATGCTCTAGCGTAAACTGATTATCAATAGAATTTCTATAGAGGCAGTATATTTATGCAACAGGCATGGATTGCTTTTTGAAGCAAAAAATATTGGAAATTTCTTTGCACTTCAAACCTGTGAAATCAAATTAAGGTACTGTTCTTTTCTAAACACTAATATATTATAATAATACACATATACAATAAAAGACAAAGTTATTGATTTGAAATCGACAACAATCATCCTCAAATCGTTGATACTAGAACTTCAAAGCTTACATAGTTTATCAACACTGTTTTAGGACATTACTTTTTCAACAAATTAGAAGATTATATATATGACTACAATTCCCTATCCTCGTACTCTCCACTATAACAATACTGAAAAAATGGAGTAATCTTTGAAATCCTAGTTAATATGAATACATTTTATATATATGTACATAAAAGAAAAAGTCATTTGTAACTATTCCCTTCTATTAATAGAGAATTTGATAGACGAAATATTCACTAATAAACTGAGATCGCCTATAAAGGCATTAAAATTCATTACATACAATTTAATGAGCAATTGTATCTAATTTTGGAAACCCCTTTAAAATCAATACTGCTCCCTTTCGAAATATGTACGATCTATCCTTTTACTAAATCCTTTTCTCGAGGATTGATCAGAAAAAAATGTCACAATTGATATGACATTCATTTTTGTCTTATATATCAATGGCTTAATTCATTCTAGTTAAATTCTCACTATTCTAATATTTTACAAGCAACCTTGCATCCGGAATTAAACATCTATCATTCAATTAATTATTTATATATAACATGTAATAATGCAACATTTCTCGTCATAAAAAATCGTAAGCCTTAGTCGTAACTCGAACAAGGTCATTTGTAATTACAAAATGGATAATTTTCGTCACTGAAATGTTAGTAAACCTGTTCCTAATATAAAAATGCCAGTATTCATTTTTTTTTTTTTGGTAAAGCGTAAAAATTAAACAATATAATTTTTATTCAATTTTGTTAGAAATGTCATGAATATTCAACGCTGAAATATACAAACTTCTAAATTGATAAAACAATTTTGCATTTTTTATGTTTTTATACAAAGGAACAGATTTCTTAACTACTTTCATAAAGAGGGTTTGTTCATACTTTAAGAGCAGCTTTGGGAGACCAATGATGGAAACGGGTAGGTCCTGTTGGATAGGAGGGTGGATGGATCCATTTGTTTCCTCTATGACCCATGAAAGGTGGTGGAGATGGACCACCCAAAAAGTGAGGGGGCATAATATTATACCATGGTTGACTTATTGGGTGAGGACCATATCCCATACTGAATGAGTGACCAAACCACGAACGATTTCTATTAAGATGTAGTCTGGGACTATTCAAATTGCGTCTCCTACCTGTACCATTATTGCTATGCTGTTGATTTTGATTAGCAGAACTTAGTGGTTTTGATTTTTGTTGTTGTTCTGTATTAGTGGTCAAAGGGGATTTCTGTAGAAAAATAAACACATTTATTATTTCTTCTGAACTTCAGAAATTCATTTCAGAACTTCTGTCTGAAAATCAGACATAAGAAAATAGATTTACAAATTCGCATTGAATGCAAATTAAAATCTACAAGAAATATAGAATGACAGATAGTCCCAGACAGAAGTCAAGGCATGCATTGAACAGTGTTATTTTATAAAAAAAAAAAATATGTAGCTAGTGATACTCACCTGTATCTTAGTCTGCCCCTCAGATGGTTTATTTTCCTTTTCCAAACCTTCATTACTTCCTTGAAAAATTGGTACAGTATTTTCTTTATCATCGAACGACGCCAGTGTGCAATAGGAGCCTTTACTTTCTCCAAATCGGCAGCAAACCTCATTAGGATCAACCCAAAGGGTTAATTCTACTGGTAAAGATAAATCTTCGTATTTGACACCAGCAGCACTAGCAGCACTTTCTAAAGTTGCATCTCTTCGATTATGACCATTCACACGAATACAACGGTAGCCTTGACCTTTAAACGGCTTGTCCGGAAACCAATGATTTTTAAAACGTTCTGTCAATAACTCGACCAAACGTCGCTTGAAACATTCCAATTGATCAGGACTAAATTTTTCGTTTTTTTCTATCAGCTGTACTAAGAACAGTACTGCTGCTGTAATTTCGTTGCGCATGTTGTCTCTGCCGTATGTCAAACTTATAATTCCCAGATAAATTCCTCCTTTGATGCCGTGATACAAGATTCTTGAAAACTAAAGTACCATTTGCTGAAACTGATATGGAGCACATAGAGCCCTTCTGCACCGCAGCAATACTTAAATCTTTTGTGATCTATGATGTTGTTTATCGTTCTTCAAAACAATATCTGTGTGATGCTATGTTCTTTCCCCTTTGGTATATAGTATTTGTATCGTTTGTTGGTATTATTTTCTTCTGTAAAAAAGTAGTAAAACCTGTTAATAAATTAGTAATTTCTAATTCAATATTTTTATTCTTAAATAATTTTAATGATATTTTTAACATTTTAAAACTCTGCAAGAATGATTTTAAAAAATAGTCTATAAATAACACTGTTAGATCCGAAACAAACATTCTGATTAAAATCTCAAATCTGTATTTATCTAATCTGTCTACATCTACGTCTGCAAATACCTTGTTTGTTTGTTTGTTTTTTTAATGCTTATACCGACGTAAATATTCGAGTAGGTAAATTTCGAAAGTGTTATGCATACAATATTTATTGCATTATATTACTAATTTGTATGGACACATAGAAAATGATAGATTTCATTTTATAATGGAACTAGATAACAATATGTTATGGGCATTAATTAGGTTATAAACCATAATAACGCAGGTTAGGTAAATCGTGTTGAGAAGTAAGACTGATAACTTATAATACAATCGATACGATCAGTAATCAGAAACAAAGCAAACGGCACCATTAGAATATTCAAAAATGAATACATTGAAATAATGAGCACAACGAATTATGCCAGCTCATTCTTGTCGTACCAGGTCGTGCCGTGAGCGATTGTTCCTGAAATACCACAATTTGGTCTTCTGATGATTATTTATTTATCGTGATTTTTCACTTCCGTTCAAACTGTGCACCCGTTTGATATACAAAAAAATTGAATACTAATATTAAATTGACCTTACGAATCAATGACGAAAATTCCGTGTTTCTGGTGAAACTACTACGTCTTCTCTCTCTTTAAATAAACGTACTCGACCCAACACGTGTTACGTTGCATCAATGTCCATGAAGCATGTAGAAAAATGTAGACCGCCAACAGTTACTACAGGGGTTACTATCTATGCACACATACATATATATGTATACATATCTATATACTTATATACATACCTACTTATATACATGTGTATTTGGAATTTTATAATCGACGACCAAGTGATTTGTATCAAATTATTTTATAAAGTATCAATGAATCTGTACTGTTTTAACTTAACAAAATATTTGTATTGTCTTCACTTAACATAGTGTGTTAAATAATGTTAAAATCACCTTAAAAAATATGTACTTTATATGATAATATATCTGAACATAGATACATATTTAGTATGTCATCTTGTATTTAAATTTATGTATATATACATAATCGATGTTTGTATTTGAAAAGAACCTGAGCATTGATTCTAATAATTATTGTATCATACCAAATTTACAAGTATTGTAGCTGATTATAGCTACACTACAATTATAACCATGATTATATCAATCATTCTCGCAAAGTAACTTTTGGCTTACCTCTCGTTCTTTGCTATACTGTGGAAATAAAATATAAATAGTCTCATACGCTTTTGTGTCATAAACAACATATGTTTATGGTTAACCTGTATAACACGTGTTAACAATATTTACAATATGTACATATAGTTAATATTTTCGAATAATTTTAAAAGTGGAATATATAATTGAATTATCAGAAATGATCAACACGAGTAAAAATAGTCCGAATATTTTAGTGACAGGTAAATTTCGGTGTTAATGACGTGTCTCAATGTATCGAATCAATTGTTAACAAGTGTATCATATTAAGTCATGAATTTTTGTCATATTAGGTACTCCTGGAGTCGGAAAAAGTTTGATGTGTCGTCTTTTATCAGAAAAGTCAGGATTAACCTGGATTGACGTTAGTAAATTTGCTATTGAACACAAATGTTTAGAAGAATATGATGAAGTGTATCAGTGTCCTATTTTAGATGAAGATAAGGTAATTGTTTAAAAAATAGGTATTAATATTTTCATTAATTTGTAAATAACGTATGTTTTAATTATAGTTGCTAGATTACATGGAAGAACTTATGTGCGAAGGAGGAAAAATTGTTGACTATCATGGAACTGATTTCTTTCCAGAAAGATGGTTCGATATTGTTTTTGTGTTGAGAACTGACAACACAATATTATATGATCGTTTAAAAGAACGAGGCTACACAGGGAAAAAATTAGAAGATAACATAGATTGTGAAATCTTTCAAACAATACTCGAAGAAGCAAGATCAGCCTATAGGGAAGAAATAGTTCATGAATTAACAAGTAATAACATTAATCAAGTCACAAATAATGTAGATAGAATTTGCCAATGGATAGAACAATGGAAAATAGATAATGAACCATAATATACTATATTTTCAAAAATTATTGGTACATTATCTTTGTAAGTAAAGAAGTACAATTCCCAATCATAATTTTTATATTAAACGCATATTTATACTAAATAATAAATAATATAATTAATAATCTATAATAATTATTCTACTATACCCAAATCATGTTTTAGTTTTTTTAGTCTGCTATTAATACTATTATAGTATTTCATTCTTACAAGGTGAGCTTTTGCTTTTTCTATGTCTTTCTCCCTAAACGCTTCTGCAATGTTCCTAAAAAATATTGTATTAGTTAATCATATATTGTAACATTACATTTTTGTCTGAGAAAACAATTAAGGAACTTACGCTGACAAGCTATTTAATATTTTGTCATTTTCTTTTGCTAGTTCTTGTATTTTTGTGTGATTACTTAACGCGTTATCTACTTCTTCATTTCTTTCCATAATTTCCATTAAAAACTCTGGATCCGTGTCTTGTGTGTCTTCTGATATTGTTACGTTATTTAATTCTAGCATGTACAGTCCCCTTTGTAAGGGACTTAACAATGTAGTATAAGCTTTATTTACTAATGACGATAGGTTTTCAGACAGCTGCTGTTCTTTCTGTAAAAGAAGACGGGATAGTGTATAAGAAACAATGCCGCATTTTGGCTAAGGCGATTTTGTATTTATTAGTTCATACTTCGGATTTGTTGCCAAACTTATCAGGGTGCAGTAACTTTTGAAGTTCTTTATACTTTCTTTGAATTTCCGTAACTGTAACATCATAACTTTTGGGAATACCAATTATGTCAAAATAGGTGACATTTTCGGGCGGTTCTTGCAATTTTTTGCATTTTGAACAAAACAGTTCGGACTTATGGATATAATTACAATTCCAACATTTCAATGGACTGTCACTTGAATATTGACTTGCATTTGTTGAGATAAAAAAGGGAATACATTTCTCTTTAATACAATACGAATGTAGAGTTTGTTGTTGCTTTATTAATTTTACAAACGTATTGTTATATTTCTTTGCAAGTGTTGCAAGTGCCCCTCTCGGGAACATTTTTGTTGCATATCATAACCTGTACATTCGTCAGTGTTTTATAATGTGTACACTTATAATTCGTAAATTTTAACAAACAATAAGAATGAACAAGTTTAACGTTTATAATATGATTGCAAGAGTTTATTGATTTTTATTTAATCATGAGAGAATCTAATAATTGAAACAGTTACATATTACCAGAGAGTATTTTCTGATATTACGTATTACTAAATAGAGAGTATAAGCAGTATATGAGAGTAATGAGAGCAGTGTTCCGATCGAGCCAGCTTTTTTTCGCGCATGCGCAGCAATTTCAGCCTCAGTAACGTAACCTTTTCGATGAAATCGGGTAGCTTGAGCACCCCGCAGACTTTTAAAAAATTATTAGTCTATACGTAGCTCTTTCTCCACTATTAATCTCCATTGTATAATAAAACATTAATAATACTTACATCGTTCCGCGTCACGTCTCTCGTCCATCAGTCGTCCCGCCATTATAACTGCCACAGGCCGTCAGGGCCCTGGCCGCTCTGCTGCGGCATTGTAGATACGCTACTGTTTTGGCCACGCATGCGCGAAAAAAAGCTGGCTCAATCGGAACACTGAATGAGAGCAGTGCTGTGATTCTTGGCGCTTTTCACGCGCATGCGCGACAATTCTAGCCTCAGTCAAGTACGAAGATCGGGTAAATTCGGGTACCTTGGCCGCTTTATTTTGGGAAAAAGGAAGGGAAGAGTACTAAAATAACTTTAAACAAAATATATAATAACAAAATTAAATATTTTATTTGGCAGAAACAAATAAAGAATACCAGCTTTTGCGCCTCGTGCCGTAACGGTCGTAACGGACTCCGCTGGACGTTCCCGCTAATAACATTCCCCCACTCTTTTCTCCCCAATAGTCCCCCACAAACTTCGGACGTAGATACGTTCCTGCCAAAACTCGCGCATGCGCGTGAAAAGCGCCAAGAATCACAGCACTGAATGAGAGTGCTCACTCATGCTCACGCTCTGGTTTTGGCTTTGTTTCGATTTTAGCCTGGAACAGAACCGGTATCGTCTGTGTCCAGTACAGACATTGCATCTTATGGGGATAGAACCCGCACTAGAATTCCCCTAGAATACCCTAGAAATCTGGCCGAAACTTGGGTTTGCGGGAATACATTTTTCGTCCTTATACGAGCATATTTTGGGCTGGGTGAGGGCTCAATCGAAAGAGGAAGGTTCAGCGCATGGTGCGCTGGTTATGACAGCAGTCAAAAACTCTTTTTGTAACAGAAAAATACATTGGGATTCTGCGGGTGATTTCTCGACTGTTTTCCCTACTTTGGACACTCGTATTATTAGATATCAACATAATCTCGTTACGTCATGACCAGCTCACCATGCGCTGAGCCTTCCTCTTTCGATTGAGCCCTCACCCAGCCCAAAATATGCACGTATAAGGACGAAAAATGTATTCCCGCAAACCCAAGTTTCGGCCAGATTTCTAGGGTATTCTAGGGACAGTTTCTAGGGTACCCTTCCCCCTTATGGGCTTTCCTGTCTAGGATTTTTTGGGCTCTAAGATCCCCAATACCACTTCGGTGTCGTGCCCAATGTTACCGATATTTGATGCATTTAGGTGTATTAGCAAGTACCGACGGGTGCTAACTATGATTTAAAAATGACAAATGTATATGGCGCATATATTTGAACGGTAAAAATTATGTAGTATGTAAGTAAGATAGTTATAAAGTACAATACTACATTAATGAAGATTTAAATAGATTCATGAGCATATATATCTTTACGTATATTTATATTATTGTTACGAGTGTGATTATATTTATTAATTGCAAAATTACAACAAATTCATTTAGAATAATTTTATTTCAATAGTTTTTCATTTTGTATTTATCTTACGCAACATTATGGTGTTTACTGTGATTGTTTGTGCATATGCTCATATAAATTTTATTTGAATTATGATATTTTCACTAAAAGTTTCGCCTCTATTATAAAAGTAATACCATTGCATTCAAAGTAGTTCAAAGAATCGTTCTATGGAGGAAATATCTAATTTATATCTATTGGGTTGGAACGAAAATTCGTAGCGTTTTTAAATTAAAATTCAAAGATAAAATGAAGATATTTATTCATAGGTTTATTCAATAATATGATAACTTACCTTAAAAATGGCAAAAAGTAATAGAACAGAATGGAAACTATGTTATTGAATATATCTATGAATAAATAATATCTTAATATTATCTTTGAATTTTAATTTAAAAACGCCACGAACTATCGTTCTAACCCAATATACGTACTATATGATCGAAAACAAAAGATACCCGAAGTAAAAATCCAATTTTCCTTCCAAAAATTAATTTTTCGAAGACTGAAACTGCTAGAGAAATAATAAACAGTTTAAAAATATTATCAATTATGACGTACTTAACCAAAATTATTTTCTTAACGGAGATTAGTTAAAATTGTGCAAATATGTATAGTGATTTCTAAATGGAGTTGATATCTGTATTATGTCATATCCATTTTTATCTTTGTTTACATGGTATAATCTGTCCGAAAAATTCCCGTAGTCTCACGGTGTAAATATTTTTTGTTTTCGACTATAAGTATTATCTACAGTGGTCTACAGACTACCATTCTGTCAATTAATATATTTTCGCTAATATGGCTTTCACACTATGCAGATAACGAGTATTGAGGAGCCGGCTGAGCTTATATAACGGCGATTTAACGTATTCGCATTAGTTTCATTATTGAGTTCACAGTGTACTGAGCAAAGAAATACATTTTCCCGAAAATGACTTCAAAGAATCCGGGACTCGATACCGATTGCATGACTTTAACAAGGTTTGTGCTGGCGGAGCAAAGGAAAATACCAACTGCCACTGGTGATCTAAGTCAGCTTTTGAATAGTATACAAACGGCTGTGAAGGCAGTGAGCTCCGCGGTCAGGAAAGCCGGTATTGCTAATATGTGAGTAGATAACGACGTCCACGCAACATTTAAAAGTGTGCTGTTGAAAGCAATATTTTTGAAATGAATATTTAGATACAAGATTAGTTAAAACAACATGAAAAAAGTAGTTGAAACAACGAATATTCAATGAACACTTTTAATGCATTTTTAAAAATTTTTTATTCATTGTTAATATACTTTTTAAACAAATAATCTAAAATTTAAAAGCGATCAGTTATAAAATATTTTTAATATATTTTTCGTAATTAAACTTAAACTTTAAAAATACATATGTGAAAAATATTTATATAAATTCATACATTTCTATTTATATATACTAAGAAATAAGGATATTTAGGAATATACTGAAAATGTTTATATAAATATTAATAGAATTGAAATTTTGAATTCTCGATTTTAAAAATATTTTTTAAACAAGGAAAGCTATCTATAATATATAAATTAATGAGTTGTAAAGTTCACGTTATTTATTTAAAAAATGTATTACAGATAAATAGAAGTATTTACAAATGTATTGAAAACATTTATATAAAACTAATCAGACAATTAAAAATATTTTGCAAATAAATAAAAATAGTTATGCAAGTTAAGGAATTAAAAATGATGAACCGTGTGTTTAAAAAAAATTACGTTTATATACATTAACCAGTCTTTTAGTTTAAAGTGATTAATTCTATAAAATCTTTATAAAATAGTTATTTAATATTATTATAGTTAACTAATATTATAATTTGCCCACATTGTAAATGCATGAAGACCTCCTGTCTATTTATTACAATTAATAAATGTGCGTTCGGCAAATATTTTCCATTGATTACTTTCTGCTCTTACGCGCATACAAAGTCCACATTGTGTATTGGAATATTTGAGAAACAAATATTATCGCGTTACAGCGTTGAACGTGAATAATGATTGGATATTCTAATGAGACGGTGTCATGAACCGGCCAACTTTCAGTGGAGTAGATGTTTACTGTTATATATATATATGATTAAGTTAATATTTATTTATGTCAAAGTCAAGTTATGGAAGATTAAAATGTGATATACTGCATGCAAAATTAGGTGTGTTGATGTCATCACTTTACTTATTATTAAATGCAGACTTTTTTACCATTTTAATTTATTTTTTACAAGAATTATTAGTTGCAATACCTTATGGTTAAATATGGAATAATATAAATAATACATCGATTTGTTAAATTATAATTTGTCTACAAAGTATACAGGCCTTTCTGCTCATTCAATAATTCTTAAGATGTTCAACTTATGCGATAATATAGCGTTCAATAATTTTCAAAAAAATCACAAAACGCCATTTCTTACTAGTTTTTACCTATAGATCCACAATTTTATCAAAACTTAACTTTGCATTATTTTTTTATAAAAATGCACATTTACATTTCAAAAATTGTAGAACGGATAATTTAAAATGTTTGGCTCAGGTACGGCATAGCAGGGTCACAGAACGTGCAAGGGGAAGAGGTGAAAAAATTGGACGTGTTCAGCAATGAGCTGTTTATAAACATGTTGACGTCCTCTTTTACGAGTTGTCTTCTCGTTAGCGAAGAGAATCCGACGGCCATTGAAGTGGAGATTGAAAAACGCGGGAAATACATAGTTTGCTTTGATCCATTGGATGGATCGTCGAACATCGATTGCTTGGTGTCAGTTGGATCGATTTTTGGTATTTATAAAAAACCAGACCCAGCGAAAGAGTCTGCGGCAGCGAATGCTCTGCAACCTGGTAAAAATTTGGTCGCTGCTGGGTACGCTTTATATGGTTCTGCGACTATAATTGTGCTGTCGATTGGGCAAGGAGTAAACGGGTTTACTTACGATCCGGCGATTGGGGAATTTATTTTAACGGATAGGAACCTGAGGGTGCCGACTAAAGGAGAAATATACAGGTAATTTCATTTTTTAGTTTTCTAATCGATCTATTTATCATTTTTAATAAATATGTATCAGAGAGAGGATATGAGAGTGCTCACGTTCGGAGTCTTTTCTGCCATCACTTTTGTGTCAGTAGAGACAGAGACAGAGCATTTATCCAGGTTTAGCATGGAACAGAACCTATACTCACTTCTGACATGCTAAATAATTTCCTCTCTGGTAATATATATTTTAATAAACTTATTTATATATTTGATTTTTCATAACACTTGTAGCATAAACGAAGGCCATGAAGGAAGCTGGGATACATCTATCAAAGAGTACATTCACTCGAAAAAGTATCCTACTAGTGGAAAACCCTATAGTGCGAGATATGTGGGTTCCATGGTGGCTGACGTTCACAGAACGATAAAATACGGGGGAATATTTCTGTATCCAGCGACTAAAAGCAATCCAACTGGCAAGCTTCGATTGTTATACGAATGCATCCCAATGGCGTACATACTAAAAGAAGCCGGTGGCATGACGTCGAATGGACAAATGGATATTCTAAACATTGTACCAGAAACAATTCATCAAAGATCCCCTATTTTCTTAGGCTCGATGGAAGATGTAGAGGACCTTTTACGTTACATTAAGAAAACCAAACCAAGTGAAACGCCCAACAAACACGGACAAAACTGTTGAACATATTAAAAATGGCTGCACAGTGTTAATTAATCTTTAAATTTTTTATTTATTTACATCGTGGAATAATTAGTATCGGTATCCTTCATTGGTGGAGACTCCTGGAGATGGTCCTGGAGCAGGATACGTGGCTGTGCCTTCATACCGCACCATTGGACGGTATCCAGCGTCGTCGGCAACATAGTCGACAATCTGGGTTCTGCCATCAGGTAGCAGCACGTGATACGTTCCTGATGCTTCATTATCTTTTCGCGTCTCATGGTGACCGAAGTCTAATCCGGCCATTGCGTCTTGGACTTCGTACGAGAATTCGTAGTTTGCCGGATCCTATAAGCGTAGATTAGATTTATCAATGGTTTATCACAGATCTTGTCAGATTACGTTCAATGACGAAGCATAGTAATTTTGACAATAGTAATTTCAAACTGCAATAAGTTTGATTATGCTCTAGTGGAGCTTCTACCACCACATATTAAACCCTAAGAAAAATTCCCAATGATACAGCTTAGGGAAAGTACCATATAGTAATTTCGAGCATACCAACAGGGTTCTACAACATTTTATCGTACAATGTACAATGTACAAATTAAAATATTTGTATTTTGCTTTGGACATTCTATTATATTATCCAAACATAAAAAGTTGGGAAATTTTCAGTGATTTCTAGTGATTGTCATAAAATTAAAAAGTTACCCCATAACAAAAAATTAGTACATAGCTAGAACTGGTAAATAACTAAAATTAGTAAATAACAAAAAATACTCACTCCAGCCCACTCATCAGGGTGACCAACATTACCACCACCGCCCGTGGGTGCACGGGTACCTTGAGGAGGAAGATAGGCAGGTCCTTGAGGTTCGCTCAAAATTCCTACCAACATCATCGCTAACAGGAGTGCCTATATATAAAAATTACGGAACTAAATACCCAAGAGTGTCTTTGCCAATTTAGGTTTAGATTATGTTAACAATTGGATACCTGAGCACTTCTGAAAACTCACTCCAACTTACTTCTAAAATTTTGTTTGCGTTACTATTCAAAACTACCCCAAAAGTTAGACTTATTCTTTTAATTTTAAATGGTTCACACTGAATACATTTGTTAATTAAAGACTTTTTAAATTAATTATTTAAAATTGGATATCTTAATTCTTGTACGGAGATACAGATTAATGTTTTAAGTTAGTAAGTTGGTACACTGTCCTTTTGAAACGTCATTTGAAAATGTTCATTTGTTGACATTTTTATAAAAAAACAAAGATTTCTAATGTAACATAATAAATTGTTTTATTATTTGTCACAAAAACAGAAGTTATCCAAAATATAGAATAAAATACATTTCGCAAAATTTCAGTAATTTTCTTGATCTTGAGATAAAATACTGTGTAGCAAGGTACGGTGAACCAAGTTTTAAAATTTGATAATTTTAAATAAGTTTTAACATGAAAAATTTGGATGAATTTTAACTTGATAAAATAAATTTTAATTCGATTTTTAGTACACTTTAATATAATAAATTCGTGTATACTTTAACATGGTAAATTAAATAAAATTTTAACTTGAGTTTTAGAAAATCTGATAATTTAAACAAATACTGTTTTCGTTACTTTCACAATTAGTTATTATTATCATTGTCACCCCAAAATGCACATCACACTTTTCAGAAGTCACTTTTTTCACACTTTTTCGTCAATTGGATGTTATAAAAATACGTACAGATTGAAAAAAATGGAGTGACGTACAAACCTTTGGAATCATTAGTCTGCACGATCCTGCGAGACTTCACCGAAAGAAAATCGTATAACGTTAGGATGTCGGTGGATTTTATACCGGGTTGCTGGCTGCGGGCGCGACGAAATAGAGATAGAATGACTGTGATTTGGGGGGACTTTAATACGAATCCATACCTATAATTATAGTTAATAATAAAACCGCATTGTCAGTCCGGGCTATACGGCAGCAATCACTTATTGCAGTTTCTTAATCTTTGAACCGCTTGCTACTTTTTGCATGGTATTAAAATCGCGATTTACCAATGAAACGTTTCTTAATGTTTGTAGCTGCTGATGGGAACCAAAATGGCCAAAATCAGTTTTTTTATATCACAATAGCCGAAAACAGTTACATAAAGTTATTAAGTGGATAAGTACTTAAAATTAATGACATGGCATTTTCTAAATTATTTTTTATTTTACTTTAATTTAGTTTCTCCCAATTTAATTTAATTTGTTTTTAATTGAATGAATTCTATTTTATCTTTCTACATCTATTTCGGTTGACAAATAGTTTCAGAAAAAATAAAAATAATTAGTGGAAGAAAGAAAAAAGTCATTCGATTTTCTTTCTCAGTGGTACCCTTTTATTCTTGTCGCCATAACTCTGTCCGCATTCATTATATGTACAATACAGTTCATCGTTCGTGCGAGTGCGTGGTAGCGATATCAAATACTGTTCGAGATAAGGACATATTCATGCATATAAAAGTGGAAACGCCGCGTAAGATCGAGTAATAATACTGTGATGCAGGCATGGGTACGTATTGTCCTCAGGAGCAGCGAAACCACGCCTCTTGGAGCACTTTATATGAAGGCAGGAGCAAGATCAATCCCCTCAATCAACTCTACATGGGCAGAGTGCCGAAACTACGCCCCTTAGAGCACTTTATATGGAGGGAGGAGCAAGATCAAACCCCTTCGAGTACTCTACACGAGCACTCTGCCGAAACCACGCCCCTTAGAGCACTTTATATGGAGGGAGGAGCAAGTTCAAGCTCCTCAAAGCACTCTGCACGGACAGAGCGTCGAAATCACGCTCTACGGAGTATTGTATATACTGGGAGAAATAGAACCAGACCCCTGAAAGCGTTTTAGGTGGGAGGATTCGTAAAGCTACACCCACTTGAGCACTCTATTTGGAGGAAGAAGTAGAACCACGCCCTTTATAGCACCCTGTACGGTCGGAGCAATCAAGCCACGTTCCTCAGAGCACTCGATATGGAGAGAGTAGCTAAACCACGCCCCTCACAGCGTTCTACGCAGACAGAGAGCAAGATAAATAATTTTGTAACCATCAGTGCCGGATTTTGCCACTCTGACGCTATTTACTTCGTGGAATTGTCACTGGGGACAATCCAGGATGCTCCCAGGTAAAATATAGTTGCCCCCATGCCTGTTGTAATGCCTCAAAAATCTTGAAAGTAATATACATACATACAATATGTATATTACAATGTACCGATCTATTCTTTCTACATCAGTGAATTGATAATTATGACCTATTTTTTATAAAAAAGAGATCAATATTGTTGAAAACGTGTCTAGTTTGTTGTCCTAAATGTTTTACAAATATTTTACTAAAATAACAATTTCTAACCCTGCTGTTCTCCAGATACAAAATAAAATATCAATTACGATAGTCAACATTATATTCAATAAATAAATACTATATTTATATATATATATATGTATAATTAACAATATTTATAATAAAAATTCTATGAAATTCCCAAAATTTCCAGCATATAAATTATCAAAAAAGTTTGCAAGATGATAAAAGAGAGAACAGTAAGGTTTGAAGTGACCTATGGGAAACGCAATTTTTAAAGCATTACTGTACAGCCTCACAGGTTGTGAGGTTTACACAAGTCCCCACGACTTCTCTTTACCGAACGCGTAGCTCATCGATCTTGTGCGTATTCGTCCGATAAGGACCCCGACATAAGACCCGTACTGGGCCCGTTTGTACAAACGCTGCACACGAATTCTATGGTCTTGAGACATGACCTATAAAACTTATAGGGGTGTTTGAGCGCATTCAAACGTCTATAATACTGTTGCGTTTCTTCTCGACATCGGTGGCATCCAGATCGTTCCCCAGACTGCCTACACGTCCTCTGAGACCGATACCGGGTCCAACCTGACCGTTCGCCTTCAGTTTCTCTTGCATTTGTGCCAAGATGTCCTGCATTCTTCGAATCTGCAAAACAATTCGTAGATGTATAATACCCCAGATATTAATACTACAATTTTCTGCCACCACTTTTTTCTCTATAGACGGAGTCAGAGCATGCCCACTTTTAGCATGGAACAGAACCTATGCCCATGTTTATCATGTTAAAAGTGGGTATGATCTATCTCTGTCTACACTGACAAAAGTGGAGACAGAAACTTTTTGTAGTTCGGCGATATAGTACTCACCTCTTGGTCCTTTTGCAATAGTAGTCGGTCTGTGTCAGATATAGTATTTTCAAAATGGGGGCCCGAGTCTCTCTTCAATTTGCTGTGAATAGAATAAATAAAGTCAATCTGATGATTTAACTAATTTTCAGTCTTCTTGGTTCACATTTATCAAGTACTACTAATAAGTAGTGCACTACTTTGACAATACTTTACCATCCAGTAAAAATGCAATGAGTGAACACGTTCTTTTAACTATATTCCCAATGCAATAATAATTCAATTAACGAGCACATTGTGTCTATAATAAAGTACCACAAAATCAAAAATATTATTTTTTAATTTTCTCGCTTCTTTTGTTTTTGTGTAGTGGCCACTACTCTTGAACTCTCCTGCCTCTTTTGATATTGCGTAATGGCCACCACTTTTGAATTTTCCCGCTGCTTCTGTTCTTGATTGCTACATTTGAATTTTCATGTCTCTGGAGTCAACGAATATGTTTTCCAATATTAGACAAAAATAACAAATATTATTAAACGATCATTTGCGTTCGATTTTTAAAAAATGATTGCGGTTTTCATTTGGTCATAATATATTAATATTCGGTTTATTATTTTGAAAATTCGATGATTAATTATAAACTGTACAGAAATCGCAACACTTAACGATATCGAACTCAAAATTGTTATTTCTTCTTAAATTCAAATGAAAATTTTTAAGAAAGTAGATTTACAATAAACAAATTTTTCGTTTTCTTAAAATCTCAAATACAAGATTTCTCTTTCGAATTGCAAATACAAATTCGAGATTTTTCTTTTTGTTTAAATTTAATGTTGCCATTTTTGTGAATTATGATTTATGGTCCGTCCAACAAGTCGAGTCAGTAACGGTAAACTTTACGTAGCAATTGCTACAGTGCGAATTATATTTTGCAAAAAGTTAACAAAAGAAGCACATTGATACTTTGTTTATCTTCCTTGACTCGTCTGATTAGACAGACTGCAGGTGAAAGGGAAGATCGTTCGGAAGGGAGTCAGAAATAGATAGATACGCACACATACATCTAGAGAAAAGTATACCTACTGAAATGCAATACTTATTTACATGCGTAAATACCTCCGTTCCCGAATCGCTTGCTGTGAAATTTGGGAAATGCATTGCGCCCGGAAATTCTCGTAATGTACGTCCTGTGTTACGTCTTTCAGGTCCTGCATGTGCGTGGATATCAGCATTGTTCTGAGTTTCACAAAATCACTGTGCTTCGGATTCTCCACTGTGTTCAACCGAAAGCAGAACGTAAGTCGATTTTTATAAAAATGATATTTTATTTTATTTTCAATGTAGTCAATTCACTTGTTAGAAACCTTAAACTTATTTTTATTCAAATTAATACGTATTAAATTGAATAATGATAAGTTAGAGTTTTCTAATATATGGATAGATTTTAAAAATTTAGTAGAAATAAATAGTTTAATTTAATTTTTATAATGTCATTAAAAAAATTCCAACATACAAGAATTAATACAATATTGAAATTGATAAAATTTAGAACTAAAAAGAAACATCCTGATATTTCATATTATTTTTAATATAGGGGATGCAAATAGAGATTTATCTAATTCCATATTCAATAAATCCCACAAGAAAATAACTTTGCACGAAGTCTTAATTATTTAACAATTTTTGAAAATAAGAGTTGTACTATATTATAGGAAAATATAGTTACCTTCGACCACTCCCCAAGGGTATTGTCGACCTCTGACTTTCTTTCCAGCAACCTCGAGCACTGTGGAACTTCCAACAACAGCAAAAGGAATGCACGCCTTCAGTTCTTTATCCTGTTGCTTGAAGTCCTCGTCCTCGTCGCTATCACAGTCCGGAAACTGATATATCTACGTGCAAAGCATCGTCCTTTCGCGTTTCAGCTTTTGTTCTACCTCCCCCACTTTTTCAATCTTATCATCAATTTCATTAAAGAAAGAAAAACAAATGACTATTTATCGGCTCGTAGACGATCAAACACACTAATCAACCTTCCTATGCTTGGAAAATTATACAGGATGTCCCAGCTAATTTGACCACCTTGAATATCTCGCTTAATATTAACCTAACCGAAGGGACAATATAATGATTCGGAAAAAACTTTTTACAAAGTCATTTTTTCTAGATATCAAGGTCATCAATTTTTTTTTTAATGGAACTACATATTTTTTTTTTCGCGATGTAATAGTAGGGGTGAAGACCTATTCAATGACATATTATACAATGACCTTCGTGTGACCGTTTCTTCTTATGGGGAACACTTAAGAGTATTGTTTATGAACATCTTGCAAAAACAGCCGAAGATATGAAGATGCGTATTAGAACTGCATGTTCCAACATTAGCAATGAAACTATTAGAAGACCCAGAGAATTATTTATTTTCCGTATACAACAATGTATTGCAAACAATGGTCATCATTTCGAACATTTATGTTATAGTTCAACCAAACCAATTAATGTAGTAAATTAATCACTGATAATACCTGTAATGCTTTTTAGATTTTTCATACCCAAGGTCACACGAAGGTCATTGTATAATATGTCATTGAAGAGGTCTTCGCCCCTACTATTACATCGCGATAAAAAAATATATAGTTCCATTAAAAAACAAATTAATGACCTTGATAACTAGAAAAAAATGACCTTGCAAAAAGTTTTTTCCGAATAATTATATTGCCCCTTCGGTTAGGTTAATATTGTCCTATAACGTTTTTTTCTATTACTAACACTAAGCGAGATATTCAAGGTGGTCAAGTTAGCTGGGACACCCTGTACATCGATCCACTGAATTTACTAAATCACCAGTTAGTTAGATCATTAAGAATGATTGATCAGCACGCTTGTAGCCTACAACAGTACCTGAATCTCATTTTCCTCAATGTCAGCCAGGATCCGTTCTTTCAGCTTTTTCACCTCGTACGTTGTCAATGTGTCAGCTTTGGCAATCACTGGTACCACATTCACCTTGCGGTGTAACCTCCTCAGCACCTCCAAATCCAGTTGCCTGAGTCTAGAAGAAATACACGACCAAATATGTTGCCAGTGACTACTACGGTGTTCTTTCGATATAAGACGACGATGGTTTCTTCGCCATAATAAAATCGCTATCCCCTCTTCTTCGTCTGAAGTTAGCCGACCACTTCATGGTCTGTTGGTCAACATTATGGGTCCCATCAACTGTCGACCCACTCAAGAACTATATCAAGCCGAATAGGTACCCTCATCCGCAATACGTGTTGAAAGGCGTCCCAAGCCATCGTCTTATATCGGAGGAAAAATGTACTGTTATACATCGACCCTGCGTTAGACTGCTGACTACTTGAAACAATTGTATTTCATTTGACAATAACGCAAGAAGATGAGACTTCAGCATCCTCTATCTAACGCAAGGTCTAGCTGGAAATTGAACTATACCCGTGACCATAGGGAGGAATGAAGTACAAGCAACAGTGCACCCTGTTGTCCTGGATGTTCTTTCTGTTTAAACCACTCTCGTCAGTGAAGTATTGTCGGAACTGCTCGTCGATGTATGCCGAGCATGCTTTCCAGGTGTCCTCGCAGTTCACTGCGTCACCGAACCCTACAATTTTTACAATTATTATTAGACTGCCGATCAGTAGCAAAAGTTCGAGAGCCGTTCCTAGCCATTGTCTTATATCGAAAGAAGACTGTAATCAACATCACCCTGAAGAGGTACCTGGAGTGTCAACGATAGTCAGACGCAGCCTAACACCACGTTCCTCTATGTCCATTGTCTTCTTCTCTATCGTGGTGGTCTTCTCAATGCGCTCTACAAAACATTACGTAGAAATTAGGATCCCACGACTTCAAACTAATTAGAAATATCGTATCCACTGACCTCCAGCTTCAAGGATGCGGCGGTCCTTGTAGAGGTCCCCTAAAAAGAGGCTATTTATCAGCGTAGACTTCCCAAGACCGCTCTCCCCCAGCACCATCAGGGTGAACTCGAACCCTCTTTTAACCGACTTTCTGTGCACCTGCTCCGGCAGGGTTGCGAATCCAATGTAGTCCCTATCTTTTGAGCAAATTAACATTGTTAGACACTTCCAACGTCTTCTCTGTCAACTTCGCTCCCATCTTTCTCGCAGAGATTTTCGCCTTTCGTTCAAGTGACTCTCTAACGGGGGCAAAGATGAGAAATAGTAAGAAAAATCATGCACACATACCACCGGACATGTTAGCCACGCGCGACGACACTTTGGCAGTGTCGAAATAGCCAGCGGAGAGGGAATGTTAGTTGACAGAGCACAGCAGAACCTGAATGAAGGTAGTTTGCTACTGATTTGTGCGATCAGCGAGCTGCTTTGCGCTGGCGCGACGCCGCCGACCGATCAATAGTCAGCGGCTCCATTGTCAGCGGGTCCGGTGTTCGATACTCGGACCCGGTTCGACCTATTGGGAGTCTTTCTTTCATACCGTTTCAGTTACAAGCTGCTAATAACACCAGTTTCGGAAATTTCCATGCTGAGATTCTTCGAAAATTTTTCAGAGAATTAATGCGAGTAATAGACGAGTGTTATGGTGGGAGTTGGGGGATGCCGGGTCTTGGGGGGGTTCGTTAGTTCTTGGGTCATTGACCCTCAATTGTAAGTGGGACTGTCCAGGTGGCGTTCATTTTGCACTCTAACTTTCTAATAGTTAATTAAGTAATATTGATGACGTTGAATTTTTGTTTGGAATTGTATATGGAATTGAACAGTGTAAGTATTGTAGATGAGTATATATTTGAATGTTCGAGTGGATGGTTATCGATGCAATGAGAGGAAAGACGCCGCGTGCATCAGGATTTTGAATTTCGCGCGCTACGGCCACTCGGGTGGCAGGACTGTTTTCGAACAACTGAAACTGTACTTTCATTTAAAAAATTTTTTTCAGACACTTAGATAGAATCCTTTAATGTTTATTGAAAAATAATCTCTCAATTTCAATTTAAGGCACTCTTATTTCTATAAAAAAAGACATTAATTCGGACAGTAGCGCTAGTCTTTACCTCTTATCAATTATCTGCATACTCTTGGTTACAGACAACTCAGATATTTAAATGAAAAATTAAATTTTATAAATCTGGTTTTCCATGAGCAAAACTTTTACCATCGCATTCATCTCGTTTTTCTAATTAAAACGACAACCAACTCGATATAGTCACGACCATAATTACTGGTGTAATAAGCGATTAAAGTTTCGGGCGTGCAAGAGGACGAGTAACGGGAAAGAAAGAGAAGCTCAGTCCTCCTTTCTATTTCAATCGCTATCCTTCTCTACGATCGGCACACTACAAATAATGTAGCACCTCTAGAACTGTCGCTCGGCAGACCCGACGATACGACAGTTACGGAGATACTAACAGCAGTTAGGGTACCGAGTACCGAGGCAGCAGATACTATCGGCGCGGTCGACGGCAAGGGCGGTCGCTGTTGGAACGCGGTCGACAGACGCGATTTCCGAGGAGGTTGCCGGGCTAGGACGTTCCTCGAGTTCCGGCGCCACGCCTCGAAGTCAACGTTCCCATGGAGCAGGTGCACGGGGAAGGGGCAAAACCCGGTGGCCCGAAGGTGGGCGAAGCCCGAATCGCCAGTCCCGACACGTGAGCATCGTTATTATAATACCTGGAACACGAGACGGACCCATCCGGCATGTGTACTACGTTTCTACGGGGCAACATGCCCGTCTGACATTCTTACGCTCCCGGACCCTGTTATGCGACGCTTTAACCATCGGCCGGACTTTAAATGACACGTATGACCACGTATTACAATAACAATAACACGTACACTATGTATCACTAGCGGATTTTATGCATTTATGGCTCCTACTATTACAAAAGTATATAATTAGCACCAGTAATGAAATGTTACGTCACTAACATTTTGGTGTCTCTTCTTTGTTGTAAATTAATTAATAGAAGCTACCAATGAGAATGTATATCATTTTGTAGCGGGCTTTGAAGTAAAAGATAGGGTACATGTTGGACCACAAGGGCTAAGGATAGCTGAGTTTCTTTTGTTTATTTGTATTTCACATTGAAAAAATTACTATACATATTTAAAAATGTGTACCTTCGAATCCAGTTTTTTTGTTAGAGAAGAATCTTCCAGTTCTTTAAAAAACAAATCTTGAAGATACTTGATAGCACTAAATCTTGATAGCATGTATCTTTTGTTTATTTGTATTTCGCATTGAAACAATTATTATACATATTTAAAAATGTGTACCCCAAAAATGAATTTTGTCCAGGCCCCTTCAATAATACATCACTATGGTGTGACTTCAGTACGAACGTAATAAAATAATATAGTCAAGCAGATGCCGTAAGAGCTCTGTTGTTCATTCCGTTTATAAATAATGTATATGCGGCACTTCTTCACCGTTCGATGGCGGACCGAGGTCGATTGTGAAAGATCCTATCGAACGCAAAGGGAACACACTTACACAGTATAAATACTCATGGTGATCGCGAACCTCGTCGATGAGAAAATGTATACACGATTTACATAAAATCTCGCACAAAAATCTTACACAAACAAAATAGAACATCGCATTCTGCATAAAATCGGTCCTTGTCCTCGCACTACTTCGAACTGCCCAAGTCGCCATTTTGTTTTTTAATTTTATTTTTGTGCTTTAATTTCACCGAAGGGGCAGTAAAAAAATTTCGGAAAATATAGTGCTCGTCTTTGGATATACCAGAATGCAAGTAGGTTTGTGTAGATTCGCAAAATTACAGATTTTTCCTAAAACACCGGGTCAAAATGGACCCGTATACCGGTTGTAATGATAATGGCAACCAGGTCAGTTCACGGGTCAGAACCTGTAGATACGTAAATAAGAATTTTTCCGTGGAATAACCCATATTTGATTGGCCATTTGGGAAAGGGTTTTCGATTAGCAACTTTCAGTGTAGCGTCATTTCCGATTCGCAGCGTCTATATCGCTGATGCAACACTTGTTCGCGAGGAGCTCTCTCAACCGCATCTGCAATTACGTTGACGCAACACCCAGAGACGCTCGGATTCACTTTCTCTCATCTTTTCAGCTCCCGTCGCATCTTTCGACAATTCTCGATGCAATCACCGTTAGAATGCATCCGCGAATCCTCCGCGTTCGTGCCGAAACGTCCTCGGAACCTAATTAAACCCAACACGACTTTTGTGTCACTTGGAATTTGAAAAATCTGTATCGCGTCATCGCTTCAAATTTTGCAACATGTCGGCACTTATGATAGAAGTCTTGCATATTCCATGGAGATGTGCCCTCTTTAGGAACAAGCTTGCGCTATTAAGGTCATGCAAATTCGCTATGTTGCGGGACTCGACGAGAAACAAGTGGCATTCTCTTTCCCGAGCCAAACAAGTTATAATAATCGAATGTTATCATTTTTGTGTGGAATTCGTTGAAATTGGTAGAAATAAGCAACTTTCTCGAATCTTTTTTTAAGATTTTAACGCAATATGTTGACATAGATTTTTGGAATACAACGAACCTTGTACTGTTACTTTCCAGCAAATCCGCCATTTTGAGAGTTTCAGATAGAAATCAAAAATCG
This sequence comes from Lasioglossum lativentre, assembly GCA_916610255.1. Classification (NCBI taxonomy): domain Eukaryota; kingdom Metazoa; phylum Arthropoda; class Insecta; order Hymenoptera; family Halictidae; genus Lasioglossum; species Lasioglossum lativentre. The sequence goes on along the minus strand of OU744357.1, from coordinate 15,685,246 downwards.
AATTTCTTATTACTCCTTCCAGGATAAAATTAACGAAATAGGTAACAATAGTAAATATTCATAAGAAAGTGTTGACGATGTCTGGCGAATCCGCCATTTTGAGAACTTCGACATAAACCAGACTCGCAGTCTGATGTACGAGCAGATCAAGTTGTAAGTAGTATTAGAGTCTGTTCTATTTAACCTGACTCTAAATAGCCAAAAATTGCCGGTAGCTAAAGTGTCGGGAGTCAGAATGACCGGAAGGGGTGAAGATTGAAGATGCCGGAAGGGTGCCGAATTGGAAGAACAAGATGGCGACCGGGTCGGTTCAAAGGGACATCCAGAGGAGAAACAATGTTGAGAGGAGAAACAGTGTATGCAGAGTGCGACGCTCGGGCTTCTATGCAGCATTGGTATTCCGGAAAGCGCACACGCCTCTCATCGAGCAGCAACGAGGAAAGTTAGAGAACGTCGTCGGCGTCGTGCCGTTGCATCGCTAACGTGACTCCTCGCCGCTCATGACTCGTCTTTCGTGAGTCCTCGTGATTCCTCGTGGCTCGTGATTCGCGATTCGGCCCTAAAGGTCGACGAGAAACGCGAGATCCACCGTCTTACGTAACCCCGCTTCTCTTTCGCCTCGATCGTCCTCTTCGCGCCGCCATAGGAATCCTCGGAGACCGACCATTACTCCCCGTCGACGCCATCTTGGTCAACGCTTAACCCATTTTTATCATTACGACTACAACTGCGGATATTTGTGCCAAAAATTTTCTCAGTTCATCAGCAGAAATTATATAAAAGTGTATTTTTTTGTTTTAACCTTTTGCACTCGCGGAGCTATTTTAACTAAAAAACGAAAGATTTTACCATTCTATACAATTTTTCATTTCTTGCATATGAAACTAATATAATATCTCATGTAATATGTAAATTTCTAGTAGTTTATTAAATACGAACGAAAATAATAATGTGAACAATATTTTAAATAATGGCATAGGAATTTTCAGTGGTGCCTCAGAGTCGCCATCCGAGTGCTAAGGGTTAATCATTTTGAGTTTTATTCATTTTTGTCATAAGTGCGTAAAATGGATCCGTAATCTAATTATGAGAGGGGAAGAGAAGACCAAATAATTTTGGGACTGAGGGGATATGGACGTCCTAGTGGTGACTCTGATCCACTAACAGGTATGCCATAGTAGTGGTGGTCGTATCCCCAAAATCCTCTACGCTCAAAATCCTCGTGGTGGTTTCTGGGACACACTTCGGTGTGTGGTAATAGACCAAGACATAGTCCTGACTGGGATCTCCCTTGCTCAGAGTCGCCAGATGAGGAGATGTAGCACGAATCGAGGGGGAAAAATTTCCCTCTCTCTGCCAGTACCGGATTAGTCACGTGACATTGCGATACAGGCACGACAGAGACGAAACGCGTCACGTGATCGGCCCGTGGCGCAAGCGTGGGGGAATAGTGCCTCTGCCCGTGTCAGTTTGGCTCGCATGGAGGGGTGAAGTCCGTACTGTTGACGAGTACTTTTTTTACTTAAAATTTGATGCAGTCACCGCCATTTTCTACGATTCTCTCGCAACGTTGTACAAGCTAAGGACGTTCTAAAATGGACGACGTAAAATTCAGTTTTTGCAAATTAAACTGATCCTTCGACTACAAGCTGGAGTGGCATTAATTTCGCAATACTGTATATGTGTCTTTCATTAATAGCATAATGTTATTTGGAAACATTCGATAAAGACGTGTTCGAACGATCTAACAAATGGCGACTACAAGGTTGTTCCCAAACCTTTCGCAGTTTCCGTACAGCTGTTCGTTCACCGGTCCTATAATGACTGTTATCATCAAAGAAAAGCATACAACTTCGACATAAACATCTTTGTATCGGACTCGAATTTTGCCTCGGGGAACATCTTTCGGTGAAAGCGATCGCGTTCGTGTAATTGTAGTCATTTCCCTTTGCGAAACGAAAACGGAGGACAACGCGGAGAGGCCAACGAAGAATCGTAAGACATGTCTGGACAGATTATAATAATCGCGAAATTACATAATTCTGTCGGCCACTACAAAAATGAAGAAATTACTGAGAAATTAATAAAACAAAAGTGCTTTATGTAACGGAGAAAAAAAAATAGGTTTAATAAAGACACATGCGGTTATAGCACTACAAAACCATCCTAAGACTCGTTAACACCTTTACGACCATAAAGCCATTTAGGGGAACCAAAATGGCCGAACCGGCATTAATAAAGCAATTAATCGAATTAAACGAAGACAACCCGTGGCGCCGAAACCGTGTTTGTGTTTAATGCACGCGAGTGCAACTACCACGCTTTCTTCGTGAGATAATATTATTTAACCCAGAATAATGCGGTGGATAATGCTTGCGTAACGATAGAGTTCACATACCGGTAATTCGCGACACGGCTGCGAACTGGCTGGTTCTTTTATTATATAAACCGGCGGGTTGCGTGGCCGAAGTGTTGCCACCGACGAGACGCCATGACAGTTGCACATAATTCGGCGTGGGCACCAAGCGTTTTACTTCGGAAATTCGTTTCACCGCAATATTTACCACGCATTTATTTTAAAAGTTACTAAATTAAATAGTTAGGAGGTATTTCATTCTGGATCGAAATTAGACCGAGCACGGTAATTCAGGGCTTACTACTTCGGATTGCCCGAAAAGTTGGGCTCGGGCTCAACAATTTCACTAATAATACTAAATTTAATTTCACTAAAAATATTAGATACCAAATTGAATGTCACTAAAAATACTAAATTTAATTTCACTGAAAATACTAGACACTAAATTTAATTTCACTAAAAATACTAAATTTACTTTCACTAAAAATACTAAATTTAATTTCAATAAAAGTACTCGATACCAAATTTAATGTCACTAAAAATGCTGAATTTGCTCCCCAAATTGAAATATTATAAAACAAATAATTAGAAGTGATTCTTAAAACATCGAGTCAAAATTTAATTCAAGGCACCTCGATTGAAGTTCCAGTACGTAAAGTTCAAAATCTCAAGTAATTTTCAAAATTCCAAAAAAGTATACAAAAAAAGGATTCCTTTAATCTGATCCCTAGTCAAAAGGTGAAATGTATCGGATACAGGAAACTAAAAACAGAACAATTGATGACAGGTCGGTCCCCGGTTTTAAACCGGACTGTACTGATAGTAAAACAAGCGGAAGAAATTTGATTAGCTTTCGCGGGTTACAGTGGGCCGTTATGTAAACCCGGGTGGCCGATTAGCATTCGCCCGGCGACCGATGTAAAATTTTAAAAACCGACAAGTGTATTGGGTTGTAACTCGTTGGTAATCTTTGGCAGAGTCCTCTGTACAGCCGATTGCTAATCGTAGTCGTCCTGAGAAATCCAAGCGGATCTACCTCGATCACGTACAGGCGATTTCAAAAACGGGACACGTTGTCGCGAGCATACTCACGCCCATGCGCACACCTACGTGATCGGGTTTTCTTTTCCGCGGCCTCGCGTACGCGGAAGAATTATTCCCAAAGGGCTCGCCGCTCTTCACATTATCCCGGAAAAGGTGCGCGCGCGCGCGCGATCGAGCGAACGTGGCTGTTCACATTCCTGAACGACCGAATAGTCGTACAGGATGACTGTGCCAAATATTTTCGTGATTTGTCAGATTGCGTGACATTTGTTTGATTTGGGAACTAGTTTAGTGATATTTGTTCGTGGATAGGACACTAAACTGTTTCAAAGAACGTGTTTCGTCAGTATATGGCGTTTTTATACGTCCCAATAATGTTTATTTTAACATTTGATTAGATATATTTTTAGAAACTAGTCCCTTTTTATCGAATAGAGTAGGAGATTATTTAAAATTTGAACCTTTTGCCACCACTTTTATAAGTTTTAGATCCTCCAGTGACGTCGGAATATTATCAATATTATTATTGACTGTCCTATAGTATAGTAATATATAATTTTTTTGGTTTTTATCAATTTAAATACCATATATATAATGTGAAAAGCATTTCAGATGCAAACGGTTTCCCGCTATTTTGAGATTTTGAAGTATCAATATATGTGTATAAGGCATTGTATAATTTAAATACCACGTATGGAGAAAGTAATACATTGACTTTTCTTAGAGTCGATTGCTAGATCATTTTAAATTTGAATATTTTACCGCCATTTGAATACCAACTGATTATAGTTTGTCGAATCGAATTAGTGTAGTGTCTGGTAGTGATTGAGTTACTGGCAAATTTATTTGAAATTTAAAAATATATCTGCCATTTTGAAATTCTTATATCCTCTTCTAATGATCTCTAGTGTAATTTTAGTAAATACTGTATAAGTTGGCAAAACTGATAACATAATCTCAAAAACATTGTAATAACCAAATCAATGGTTTGTAAAATAATCTTTATTGTTAGTCAAATAGCACTGCATTATATTGTACTACTTTGCAGCAATTCCGGAAAACCCTAAAAAACAATAAAGATAAGAAATGTAATGAAAAGAAAGAGAGGAAACGACCTCCTGAAACCAACAACGATTCAAAAACCGCGCGACCCATTCATAATTCGCGAGCAATTCCTGTACAAGTAAAATGCCGCTAGAGGGCAGCACGCGTCCAGCAGCCAAAAGATCATCCACGAAATCCGAAAGTTCGTTCGACGAGGCGTCGTTTTTCGAATTTCAAAGGTTCAGGGAAGAGAAGCACGCGGCTTCCGAAAGAGCGAGTTTACTTATAGATTCGTGTCAGGGTATTTGAATACGGATGCTCGTTTGCGGACAAGCACGCTCGCTTTGCGAGCAAGCGAGGCAATCCTCGTCGACTCGCTTGCGCAACGACTCGAACTCGTTGCACTCGGTAAGAGCGGATGAACTTTTCCGTATCGGGAACGCTTATGAAATAATCTACAAGGAGGATCAACCGCCTAAAGGTTCACTCGCGTCTTTCACCGGGTTCGTCCGCTCAAAGAAAGAAGAGAAAGGATGTTGCGTCGCAGTCGTTATCCTTCAGGTATTATTTTCGTCTCTTCTATTGTTCCTCGATTATTTTCAAATGTTTTGCGCGCCAATATACGATTTTCGATTTTATCCGAAACAGATGAATTCATTAGGTGGTTCCGAAGAGATACATAAATAGGTTATGTTTGTTGCACGAACTAGAAGAACAGAGTTGCGCAATTGGAGGCGCAATCCTCAGAGTTCGAACTGTGATTAATATATATGAAAATTCTTTCTTTAGATCAGTTATATCTTGTCATGGGAATTATTCGTGGCTTACGTAACTGGTTGCTTGGAGATGGTTACGTTGATTTCAGAAAATTTCTTTCGTACGCTGATTATCTTTCGATGCTTTAGAATAAATATTCTGAACAAGAATGTATGTAACTCAAATATTGGAGAAATAAGGGTAGATATTGAAGATGACGATTTAATTTAGTTATGCAATCTATGACCGAGGTTGACCTAACCTCAATATTTTCTAAAAATCTGGTTCAAGGGACTCTATTTTGTGGTCTAGGGGTGGTTTGTTCTTGATTTTGAGGAAAAATGGTGCTTCATGGGGCAATCTATTATGGTGTATGGTTATTTTAGATTTTACATTCTTTAAAAAACAGTGCATAGGTATGATCTGTAGTAAAATTGGGCCCTATACCTCTAAAAATCTAGGTTAGAAAACTAAACTGAAGTATATTTTTGGTAATAACTGACAAACATTTTCTAGTGAATTCTAATTTCTAAGAAGAAGGTGATAGATAGGTAACAATTTATCTAGTACTCCATAAGACAACCTATGGTCTACGGTAATCCTAGACTTGGTTGACAAAAATGAAACGAGCAAATACTCTATTTTCAGTAGAATATTTGGATTTTACTCTGCAATAAGTGTGTATTGAATAGTTACCAGTTTAAATGCATGATCCATAGCTGCTCAAAAATCTCTATATTCTCTAAAGATCATTCTCTAATGAGGATGCATTGATCTCCACCCACCTAGTTACCCCATAGGACAAGCTATGCCCTACATCTACCTGAGCCCCTACACCCCCTAAAAATTAAGACCCGAGGACTCCCCATGCCAACTTTGTCCCAGGCATTATCTACTCTCAACTATATCGGTGCTAGCTGTTGCCCCACAGGGCAATTTACTCCCTTGTCAGGCCCCAACCGAAAAATAACGGTCAGGACCAAAATGTCTAAATCCAAGGCAATTCTAGCATATTGTAAGCTTATCCAAGCGGCCAAGAGGAACATGATGCTGTCGAAACGAAGCAACTCTGGCATTATCTCCGTTCTCTGCCCCCTCCCGTTTCGAGAAGGCCCGTTTTCTTTTTCCCTGCATACGGGCCCGATGAAGAAGGCACGATCGCACCTCCATCGCGATGCGATCATGCGCCGCGGCCGCGAGAAAACGGCCGGGAAAAAGGAAGGGGCAGCCAGGGAAGGGCGAAGCGAACAGCCAGCCGAGAGTTCATCGCTTATTATGTAAGCGACGTAAGTAACGTAAGCGACGCAAGAAGCGGGAGCTGAGAAGGTGCGGTAGAACCGCGCGAATCCGGCGAATTGCTTATCGGCCTGACATTTTCTTCGTAAATACTAATAGGACGACACGGGTCTCGCGGATCTGGTAATTTGGTTTTCGTGCTCAGCCCCCCTCTCTTCCTCCATAGACTGGCACGTGACCCGAACTAGCCTGGAATTGTCAACAACGTTAGGTCTTCCCTGCTAACCCCAATTCTAATGACTGTTTCTAGGTAGTTGGAACGTTGGAATTTTTGTTTTAATTAGCGATCGGTTGTGTTAGCATTGTTGTAGTGACGGGTTTGATGTGGGGATTGGTTTAGTGCTCATGTTGTGAACGATGTTAGATCCTCCTTGCTAACCCCAATTCTAATGACTATGTTTCCAGATGGTTAGAATGCTGGAAGTATTTTTGTTTTAATTACTGATTGGTTATGTTAGCACTGTGGTGGCGACGGGTTTGATGTGGATACTAGTATCCAATTGTTCATGTACTCAACCACCTAAACCCTTCGCCTTTACAGACTTGGATTTTATAGACCAAAGTTTACCAGACTATCCAATCAGACGGACGCCGCGCGCCCCCACTGTGCAAAACCAACCGGTTAAACATCATCGTAAACCATTACTTTTCGCGATCTAAGGTGTCCTCCTAGTTTGTTTACATCCACCACCGACCCGTCAGCCCACTACAACAGCCGGTCGTATCGCATCACCCCACGCCTCCCCTCATCGCAGTATCCGTGTCCCGTTTCGCTGCTGACTCCTCGAAGAAATAGGAGAGGCGGCCAAAAAGGAAAAAAAAAGAAGAAAGATCGCGGTCCACGGGAGGATCGTTTTTCGTATCCCCGGGACAAAGTCGACCACCGCGCTCCTCCTCTTTCGTGAGAAAATCTCGAGGGGGATGAAGCGCGAGCCACCGTGTAGCCCCGACCGAATACGCAACCTCCGCTTTATGATGGCTGGCACACAGGGTCCTGGTCGCGTTTCGAGCTGTGTCCCCGTGTGCATCGGGTCTTCCCCCACCTGGGTCCAACTACCGGCTCTGCGTCTCTGGTCCCGCTCTCCTCATATCCGCACCGGGGAGCGACTTCTTTTGCTTCCTCGGCGCTTTCCCCGCTTCCATCCGGCTAGGGTCCCTAGGCCGAGGGTGGGGGGTGGGGGTCGGCGGAGGCGGCGGCGGTTGCAGGTAGTCCGAGGCGACCGAGTGCCTCTGAAAAGCACGCATCCTTACCCTCGCATGGTCATTGTACGTCGACCCCGTCATTGTGCCCGAGCGAATCAAAGGGAATTCGAGTGCGTTTTCCTTGGCGGGCCCGTTACATGACCGAGTGAGCTGCTCCGAAGAGTCGGTCAATACGATCAGCGGATGGGGATGAGGCGAGGGGGCTGAGGGGGGTTAAAAGGCAAAGAAGGACCTCGGAAAGATTCTTCACGGAACCGTGGGAGGAGTCGTGGGAAAATCGAGCCGGTAGCTTCGTAAGATGTTTTCGAAGCCGCTCCACGGGTCGCCTTACCGTTTGACACGCAAGAACCTCGGGCAGAGTCTCTTCACTCTCCGCTCCTTCCCCCCTTGTGTCTCAACGACTTTTTGTCGTTACCGTTACGCCCCGGCCACCTACGCCGGACCGCCTGTTAATTACCGGCGCGATTGCGGAAAGAGAATGAGATGGTAATCAGCGGCTCGTGATCTGCGAGGAAATTGGACTGTCGTCGGGCTGCGTCGGCCGCTGAGAAACGCAGGAAAATGCGGGGCTGATGGCTGCGTTGCCTCCAACCAGTCTGCTCGTTATTGTTGCCGATTGATTGATCGATTGTTGGTTGACGGGGTTGGTTTAATGTTTTTGAAGTGAAACATTCTAGCTTTGGAAAGTCTGATAAATTAGGCGCTAATGTGGTCATGTGACGTCACTGTGAAATCTAAAAAATTACATAAATATTTAAAAACGATTAAGCTTCTCAATCTAAAAATTTGCGAAATAGTTCGATGAACTGACGTTGCGATTTGTTATTGTTTTTGATTTTACGCAGCAAAAATTTTGATCTGAAAAATCAGAAAAAATGCGAAATGCAATTTGCGTGTCTTGCAATAAAAAATTTGTTTGCGTGAACTTAAGGAAAGGAATTTATTTCGAATATGCAAATTAAATGTATATCAAGTTATTTTTACGAAAAATTGTGCAGCTGTAATTTTTCGTTAGAGATCAATTTTACGGGGCATTCGGAACAGGTTTCGCTTGTCCAACAGCCTAATTTCCATACGAACACCTTATGCAAATGGCGTTCATTCATAGACGCGTGAGACACGGCTCGATTTTTCGCCCCGGGATTTCTAGATTTTGCAAAGAACGGAAGCGTCGCGGATAAAACCTCTGGCTCGCCTCCCGATTGAAAGAATACGGTGAATCGCGGCTCTCTGTGCTGCAATCACGGATGAAAGGAACTCGGATTCCTTGTTCTTCCAGTTGTGTACTTCTACCGACTCTTATTTCGCCCGATCATTTTGTTAGCGATACTCTCGCCATCTAATTTTTACTACACCACTGCCAACTTTTTATTCGTATTTCAATTCGTTATATTATTTATTCGTGTTTTAATCTTACATTTTATCCTCTTGTGTTCTCATTTTCATAGTTTATTTTCGTGTATGTGTTCATTACACATTTGATCGTGTTGCGTTTTAATGTTATATTTCACTTTCTTTTACCTCAATTTTATATTTTATTTTGTGTGCTTCGATGTTGTATTTTATGTTGTTGCACCTCAATTATATAATATCATTTTCTGTGCTTCAATTTGTTACTCAATTTTATATTTTATTTTTTGTACATCAATTTTGTATTTTATTTTGTTGTTCCCCAATGTTATATTTTATTTTATTGTACTTCATTTTGCATGATTTTATATAATTTTGTTTCATTTGGCGTTGCTTTGAATTATTTTATATAATGTTGCATCACTTTGCAATTATTTTGTGTTATTTGATTTAGTTTTGTATCATTTTGCAGTTATTTTGTATTGTTCTATACTAGTTTTCAGTATTTTATATAGTTTCGTATCATCTTATATAATTTTGTATTCTTTTGAATTATTCTCCACGATTTTGTTCCATGTTACTTTACTTTGTACTGCAGTTTCTAAAAATTCAAAGAGTTTCAGGTAGACACTGGCCATCGGCAGTCATGTTGGGTTCCTTGACCGTTTATTTTGAATTTGTCGCGGGTTCGATGACCAACCACGGTGAACGACAGCCGCGACGAAAGTCTGCGTCTCTATAAGCATTCCTACGAGCATAAACACACGACTCGAATTCGCAATTTTTACTTTTTCGACACCTCCCTGACCGATCTTGCACTGAACAACTCCTTCGGGTTCTGTGCTATCACCACCATTGCTGAAAAAAAATATGAAAATAAAATGAAAGGAATTTGCAATTTTTAATCTATACCAGACAGAATATTTTGTATTCAAAACAAAAAATGATAGTTGACGTAAAAGATTTTTATTTTGAAGAAAAATATTTTGGGTCAAAATGGACCCAGCCACAGGCAGGAGCCAATTTAACTCTGTGCGAACGAGGATTTTTAAAAATACTAAAGAACATGTTCCTCAAAGAACTAGTTTATGTCTTCAACAATGGAGAAAATTAAATAAATAAAATTAAACATTAATTAAATGTTTGCAACTTCAAAAATTCGATATGCAGTTCTGATGGTATCATTATGTCAAAATCCCTCGTCAAAGGATTAATATATCCATTTAAAAAATTTAATATATTTTCCAAAATTGTTAACAATCATGACGACGACACATAACAATGTTCTGACGTATGACACTGATGTACGTAGGTACGGGGTGTAATCAATTTAGCATTCTGTAAAGTATAACGTTGACAATGAAAGTAATGCAAAGCGGGACAGGGAGTGGAAAGAGGGAGGGGGGGGGGAGGGTGAGGGAGAATCGAAGGATACCGAGCTCAGTGAAATGTAAGGAAGATGCGGTTGTGGGCCAGGTCTAAGATGTCCCGACACGCCCACGGAATCTCGCAGCCGATCCTGTTTTAGGATAAGGCGGATTATCAACACCACTGCGTCTCTCAGATGCAGGTGTACCCACCGAGCGGCGCCTTTGCTTTGAATCCCGTCTTTCCAGCTTCTCCTTTGAATTCTCTCCCTCTCTGTCCCTTTTTCTTTCTCTGCTTTCTATGGGCCGCCCGATTGCCTGAAACGAATTTGACGCGACGCCATAAGTACTTTTGTTTCTCCTTGAATCACCCTGATTCGAGGATTCTCGGTACCCTAATTGCTCGGTGAACGAATTTTCATTAAGAAACATAACCTCTATTCAATATTCTTAGCGCTTTCAAGCGAACAAAAAGTCCCTTTTGAAGGTATGGTTGGAAAATGATATGGGAAAGTGAATGGGGTTCTCGAAAGATTTTTGAAAATATTTGGGTCAGCTTATATAGTTTGCAATGTGATGGATTTTGTTAATTGTGAAATAATTTGTTTTTAGTAATTCTTGTCATAAATAGTTGTTTAGTAATTACACTATATCGCACGTGTATACATTTAAACAGGACATCCTGTATAGTAGATGTGTGGTAGCACAACAACCCCTTCGCGTCATATCTATTCAATCGAAACAACAACAATTGCAACAAAAATGTCTGCCGAATGACATCCCAAGGACAAAAACGCTGAGTAAATATCGCCACAAGTCACCTTCCAGTTTCTGGATGTCCAGGCGAAATGATGATAATTACTAGGATTCCGAGAATGTCGACGGATTCCCCAGCAGCGGAAGAAGTCGCTGGGCAAGGCTTGGGGGTTTTGCGGATAGTGTATGATCAAAAAGTGCAGGCACGCGTTCCGCTATAGAGGAGAGTAACCTATTTTGGACCAACACCTTGATTGTACCAGCATGTATGTTCAGAAAAAAAATATTTCAAGAGTTGCTAATACTATTAATTGATTAGAAATTATTACAATTGTTAATTTATTAACAAGAAAAATACTTACTGTATTACTAGTGGCGCTATAAGTAACTATGATTTATAGGTTAGGTCTAACCTGGACGCTGGTCTAAATTCGGATACCTTGTAATGTGGGAGCAATTTAGTCTAAACAATTGCAACAAAAATGTCTGCCGAATGACATCCTAAGGACAAAACGCTGAGTAAATATAACCGCAAGTCCATTTTCCGGGTGTCCAGGCGAAATGATGATAATTACTAGGATTCCGCGGATGTCGAAGAATTCCCCAGTAGCGGAAGAAGTCGCTGGGCGAGACCCGGGTGTTTTTGGGGGTAGTGCATGATTAAAACGTGCAGGCACGCGGTTCGCTATAGAGGAGAGTAGCCTATTTTGGACCAACACCTTGGTTGTACCAGCATATATGCTGAGAAAAAAAATTTCAAGAGTTGCTAATACTATTAATTGATTATAATTGATCACAATTGTTAATTGATTAGCAAGAAAAATACTTACTGTATTACTAGTGGCGCTATAAGTAACTATATGATTTATAGGTTAGGTCTAACCTAGACGCTGGTCTAAATACGGATACCCTGTAATGTGGCAGCGATTTAGTCTAAACAATTGTAACAAAAATGTCTGCCGAATGACATCCCAAGGACAAAAACGCCGCAAGTCCATTTTCCGGGTGTCCAGGCGAAATGACGATAATTACTAAATAGGATTATGCGGATGTCGACGAATTCCCCAGTAGCGGAAGAAGTCGCTGGGCGAGGCCCGGGTGTTTTTGCGGGTAGGGCATGATTCAAAAAGTACTGGCGCGCACGGTTCGCTATACATATAAGGCAGCCTATCGGGATGCCAGCTTCCGGTCGACTCGAGGTTTTTCTCGGACAGTCTCTCGCGATACTTACGGCCAGTGGCAGGTACCTATATTCGAGAGACCTCCGTGCGCACTCGAGCATGTAATGACCACCGTCTCATCCCAAGACAGGAAGAGGAACAGGTTTTCCATTTTTCACCGGCTTATCGTCCCACCTTAACCTCGAGCTCGTCGATTCTCCGGATGTCGGGAGTATGATAAAAAAAGAGATGGAGAGAGAGAGAGAGGGAGGCGAGATGGACGGACTAGAATTCGAGGGATCAACTGAAAAATACACAGGAAGGAGATCGAGGAATGCGCTCCCTCCGATGTACTCGAGATATACAATTACTTTTCTCTTTTTTCGTTTCTTTCTTCATTTCGTACTTTCTTGCCGTCTTGTTTCGTCGAAGAGCGATGTAATGGAGACGTACGTTTACACCTACATTTATGTGGATTAGCGTAGCTGTTGGAGGTTATGGTTCTTTTTCGTAACAGGCGCTGAAGTTTGTTGTACTGTCGAAGGTTGGGGACACTGATCACGCATAAAATCAGTAGTGCAAGTACAGCTTTGATAGAGATGGACATTTATCTTTAAAAAATTTGTATTTTAAATAAATAATTCATTTTTTAAAAATATCTATCCTAACAATTCTCTACAAAAAATTTCAAATTATTTAGAACGCGACACAAGCAATTCAACATTTTTTAGAAATCGTTATAAATAATTCGAAGATTTCGAAAATTCATTCTAACCAGTTTTGTTCTTTTCAGGGTAGCAATCCTTAACCAATGGAGGAAATTGAGGTGAACGTTTGTTTTCATGGTGAATTCAATCCGAACATTATAAAGAGTATTCAAAGGTCAGTACAAATTGTTTGGCATTTTCGCGATAAGCGCACTGTCTCAAAAAATCAGCGAACTTCAATAAAAAAATTGAACACAAGGAACAATTACGTAAATACAAAATGTAACCGAACCAGAAAACCAGCCACCGCAAAACAAATAAAACAACAACAATAAAAATATGAATAGCGTGCTAATTATGCTAACAGAGTATCAATTACGCTATCGATAGGATACTTACGCTCCACTTGCAGAATAATAAATAACGGAATTATGAAGCAAATGCGCGTATACATTTTTTTCCGGGGAAAGAGTGGGGTGTACAGCGGAGAGGGAGAGGGGGAGGAGAGGAGAGGCGAGGCGTGCATAGTCGTAGACGAAAATAAAGAAGGCGAGTTAAGGGAATTCCAACGAGTTCCTTCCTGGTAGCCGCGAGCTTCCCCTCGGCCTCGGTTTCTTCCTGTAAGGAGGCCTTCGGAAGGGGAGGGGAACTGGCCTCGTGGGCGACTCTCGCGTTCCTAAACTGCATTCCAACCTGCGTTGCCACGTCTCGTCGCAAGCACGCGGAATACACGCACAAAACCGTACGCACACGCGCTCACGCGCGCCCGAATCCAACCACCGACACGTGTGCACCCGGACAGGGCCCTATGGGATGGGGGTCGCGTCCACGGAATCAACTCCTCGTAAATATTCTGGTAAACACCTATACCGGCATACCTTTCTTCTCTCCTCATTAGAATCCCTTTGCCTCCCGTCACTCATCCATCGTTTTATCAACCGGACGCATACGTGATACGAGTTCGACCATTTTTATTTACCATGCGTAGCATCATTTTTTAGTAAAAAAATATTCTCTTTTATTTAAACGGAGGCTGAAGAACATCGGTGTATTTTTTTAATAACGATTTTTTTCATTTGTTCCTTCGACAAAAATGGTTGAAGTTGCTTTTGTTATTCGAGGTTTTCGAATCGTCCAAATGTATCGGGAAGAATCAACAATTTTTTTACTATGTGTCTCGCCAGTGTTTGATGAAACAATATTCTCTTTTATTTAAACGAAGGCTGAACAACATCGTTGTATTTTTTTTATAACGATATTTTCATTTTATTGACTACGTATAATTTCTCAATTTTTAGTAAAAAAATATTTTCTAAAAGATTTTTTCTCTTGTACCATTCATAAAAATTGTTAATGTTGCTGTTGCTCTTTGAGATTTTATAATCGCCTAAATATTGTGTTAGCAACAATAATAATTTGAAAAAAACAACAGTGTACTTTTTATGAAGCTTCTTCATTAAAAAATGTAAAAATTGCTAATATTGTTTAAGATTCAGAATCATCAAAATGTCCTTAATAATTTGTTTAAATATAGCCTGGAGAACATCTCTGTATTTTTTTATGACGATCCTTTTTTCCACCATGTTTAACACTAAACCTACGAAGCATTAAAAATATCTTGTAAATGTTGCCTCATAAAAATGGCAATACTAAATTTATTGTGAAAAGAAATTTCATTATTTTCCATAAATGAAATGTTATACTTTCAATAATTACAAATATAAAACCGATCATTGGCCGTGGCGGGCTTAGCGTTAAAAAGAAATGAGATTGGCAATGTTTGGATCAACAAATAAAAATTGTTTGGATTAATAAGAAAATTGTTAGAATAATTGAATTAGCTGTCAGTTGGCCACAACAACGACATCAGGGAGCGACCGGAGGGATGTTTGCGCGGACGTCTCATTCCTCGTGTCTGATACCGTGCTTCCACTGGAAAGAACCACGAGGACAATCGCGTCTCCCGAAGACTCGTGTTGTCGAGTCGAAGTCAACGCGAAAATAACGGAGCCTGATACCGACGATGAGAAAGGAGAAGGAGGAGGTCACGGCTACCTGGAAGGAACGTCGATGGAATGTTTCTCTTTCATTATTTTCATTCGCGTGTTCTTCCGACCGAACGCCAGCTTTTACAATTTTTACAAAAGGCCCTCATCTTTCACTTAACAATTCTTATCGAACAAAAAACACGCGAATACCACGTGCAATAAATACCATATAACCCTCTTTATCAGTACACTTGGTGTCCCAAGTGTTCCAATATGTTTATATTGTTTAATAAATAAATTATGTTAAATCATTATTTGCAATGCCCATTGAACAAAAAACGGATAAATGGCGCATTATATCGGAGATGTTAAATAATTTAGCTTGTTTACTGCTGTTTGAGCCGAGTTCAAATCTGACAATTCTTTTTCGAAAATCGAAATATTTTTTTTAAGGACCCTTCGGTGCATGTTGAACTGTATACTTTGATTCGTATGTCCACTAAATTGCATTAAGACGTTGCCAATAATTACAGAATGTACAGCAGTTTAAATGAAGTGAGACTAGTTC
Organism: Lasioglossum lativentre; assembly: GCA_916610255.1. Classification (NCBI taxonomy): domain Eukaryota; kingdom Metazoa; phylum Arthropoda; class Insecta; order Hymenoptera; family Halictidae; genus Lasioglossum; species Lasioglossum lativentre. Next base: position 15,669,651 of record OU744357.1, on the reverse strand, counting down.
GGATAAGAGAGATTCTATGGAATTTAGTGACTCAAGGCAATTGTTCGTCCGCAAGCGTGCTATTCGACGTGAGTCAAGTAGGAAATCATGTACAATTTAGCTAGCTCTTACTGAAACACTGGTCAGATTCGACAATGTTTTCTTGACAATTAAAATGTTTATCCAAAAATGCATAGCTGCTTTTCAAACTGAATGCTTTTCTCTGTATGTCGATTCAGTTTCATCGAAGTATCGATAAAGTTAACCGAGATACAGCAATTTAAGTGAGCCGAGAGAATCTGTTCGGATAACAGAGGTTTCAACTAAGAGAATTGTTGAGCCGAGCTATTCAATGTGAGTTAAGCAAGAAACTATGTATAATCAAGCTAGTACTACTGAAACAATGGTCTGAGTAGAAACTGAAACGTTAACAACGTTTTCTTGAAAAACAATATGGTTTATAAAAAAAATGCTTGGGTGCATTCTGAACATCATGGTTTCTTCTGTATGCCCATTAAATTTCATTGAAGTATCACTGAAGCTAACGAAGATACAGTGATCTAAGTGGTGGAAGTGGATCGGTTCGGATAGCAGAGGTCCCAGCGAACCAGTAGAATTGTTCGGTCGTAGACGGGCGATTCGGCGCGAGTCGAGGAGGAAATGTTGCTCGCGGAGAGTCGGTCCGCAGTAGAAAGCGCGAGGTCGGCGGGTATCGCTGGTGGATGACGTAATCGGACAAGAGGTCTCTTAATTGGCTCGGCGTCTAGCGCGTTAGGATCAATTGTCGACGTAATGCGAGGCAGAACGGCGCGGAATAACGCGGCATGACGAGGCTGCTCGCTCGTTCGTTCGCGCGCGCGAGCCACCGACGCCGACGCAGCTTCCCACACTGCTGTGCGTCTCGAACGGCGCCTTCGATGCGGCTTCCGATGTAACAGGTACTTCGCGATCTGTCTTGTTCCCTACATATGTACACGCTGCTCCTCGAGTTGCCGTGCAACACGATCGGCGCACGCCGCCCACACTCGCGTTTTGTGTCTCACGAATTTCTTTCCGCGCTCACATATGTCCGCCTTCGGTTTCCTAATCTCTCGTTCAACTAGAGAGTCGCTAAAATGCGCTCTGAAGTTGCTTCTGTCGCGGTTTTTAATGTTTTGTTGGAGTTTTATATTTGGTGTAGCTGTAGATTGCCCTCTGAGCAGCGCTTACTTGGCCCTACAAATGCCGAGGGCCACAACGCCCCGCCCATTTTCGGCAGTATACATATAGGGAAAGCAATATAAGTAGCCGCCTGGAACATGGTAGTGCTAGAGATTGCCTTCTGGAGCACTGGTTTGGGTCCATGGACAGCAAGGGTCATTAAGTCACGCCCATTTGAGGCACTTTGTATAGACAGAGCAAAATAATATTGTTTCTGTCACATTCTTTGACGCTTTCTAGGAGTATTGCACTTACCGTGAATGTAGTTCGTCATCTGAGCAGTACTGTCTTGGCTGTGCAGATGCTAAGGGCCATATGCCCCGCCCATTTACTACATTGCACATAGAGAGAGCAAGATGAAAAGAATTTTGTGCTGACCGTGGATGTAAAGTGCCTCGGGGCAACACTGTGTCCGCTCTACAAGTGTCGCGGGCCACTAAACCACGCCCATCAAACCACGCCCTCTTGAGGCATTGTATACAGAGAAAACGAGATATACAATCATTTGCTAGTATTCTGATTAGATACAAATATTTTTAGATCACGTTAAATTGAGTATGGGAGTACATTGGCCTGTAAGCCTCTCCCCTGGCTCCATTGGAGGGGAAAGAAACTACGCCCCTTTCAAGTCACTTTGTATAGAGAAAGAACGAGATAAATAATTATCTCTCGTATCTTTTACAAAATTGATACAGATTCTACGTCGTAAGAATCGTCACAACTTTTACAAAACATGAAAAGATTTTACAGCATCTAAATTGTCTGAAAATAGGCGTGGCCTAAGTTGCTCCCTGGGGCATTTATATAGCATTAATTAAATTGAGAAAGAAAATAGAGAAACTTGTTCAAGAGGTATTAGTAAAATAAAAATAAAATGCATATAGCACAATATAGTGATAATGATTTTTCAGTGATTGGAATGCCTAATTTTTCAAACATGTACGTTTCCTCGTCCGAACTAAAAGAAATGTTTCCGGCATCTCGACGGACAAAGCGTTCTCCGCGTGAGTAACCGTTCACGTTGGCAAAGAGAACGGGAGAGGGAAAAGGACGAACGGAAAAGGAGCTAATAAGAAATGCATCGGAAACTTGAATCACTGTTCGATCGAGCAGGAAAACTTGTTCTCGCTATGAGACCGGGGACACGGCTCGCTAGGAAATCGTTTCGTTACAAATCCATAGCTCAACTGCGTTCGTTTAAAACCTAACAATTTCTTTTAACAATGACGTACACAACGTTTGATTTTTCGACAATTTTTTCAGCGGTGATTTCTCTATGTATAATTAAATGTTCATTGTAACCGAAAAAATCATTACGAAGCTTATAATCAAACCAATGAATTGATTAAATCTTGCATTGATTAATTTTTATTCAACATTCCTAAGCGTCAAACAATTAGTGTAAAATTTAAAGTACAAGTTAAGGAAACTATAACATTTTATGTCATTCAATTCGGCTTAGAGATTAATAAAATTGATGGCATCGATGAACTTAATAAAACTGATAACATTGATGCGATTCGTGTGAACTTCATGACATTGATAACATTGATGGGTTTGATAAAATTGATGAAATTGCGGATATTGATAGAATTTACGAGATTTATGAAATGTATAGAATTGATAGAATTGATGGGATTAATGAACTTGATGAAATTGACGAAATTGATGACATTGATAAATTTTTAGAATTTACAAAAATTGTTGAAATTAATAAAATTGGTAAAATTGACGAATTGATGGAACTGATAAAATCAATACAAATGATAAAACTAATGTGCGTGATAAAATTTACGAAAATGTAATTTGTAAGATTAAAAAAGATTAATGAAATTTGCAGATGTCATAGACTTGATGGTATCAATGGAATTGATGGAGTCGATGGAATCGATAGAGTGCAACTGATGAGATTGATGATCACCCATGTAAGTAAAATTTAGAAAATTTAGAAAATTGAAAAAATTGATGAAATTTTTGAAATTCTTCGGTGTGAAGATTCGTGTGAAGATCACATAGGTGTCTAATATTATCCGACTGAATCGTTGGCTCGCATAGTTCCGGGTAGTAGAGGCCATTGAGTTTCTGAGTACCTAAAAGGCTCGTAATACGATGGCAGACGAGGAGCTAATGCGCCGAGTCGAACGAACTTCCGGGTCTTCGGCGACCCTCGTTTGTCTCGGAAGCCAAAGAAGTTGCAAGGAGCCGTTACGTACTCGTACTGGCATCAAGGCATTAAGGTATCAAGGCATTCGAGCCTCTCGATTGCTGCACCTCTACGATCGTCGGAAAAATAACTCTATCCGCCTTGTATATCCCCTTTGCACTATTTACCTTTCCCTCTGTCTATTTACTTCTATTTACTTTAACCTTCTAGTTACCGTCTAGTCCAAGTGTAACAGACCCTTGAAAACAGTACTTACGTTTTACTCGAGAATTTTTTCAATGCTAAACAGGTATGATTAACGAAGATGTGCAGGATGTTGCAAAATGTTGCTATCTAAATAAGGCCTTCATTAGGTTTTCGATGCGTTTTGTCAATTATTTTTGGTACATAAAAAATTGTAAAAATTTTATTTAATTCAATATTAACAAAGCTGTAAATATTGACGTAAAACACTGCACGTTGAATAGATTGTAGGCTTTAAATGTAGCTTTAGGAATTATTTGTGGAACTCGCAAAATTCATAAAAATTTTATTGTTGCAGGCTCGTTATGTACACACTTTCAACAGTATCTGAGAAAACTTTTTATTGGAAAATATACACGATTGACGAAGTTCACAGTGATCTGTATGAAGTATTTTTTAAATATGAAAAAAATTGTAAAACTTTTGTTGATAAAGGGTGTTAATGTGCATATTTTGGACAGTATTTGCGAATTTATTGATTGCAAAGTGTCCAGGATCAACAACACTATAGAGATTTTCACAAAAACTGTTGAACTCGATAAAAAAATGAGTATCCAGACTCGAATGACGTTTAGCTGCCGCCGAGAGCTATGGCAGATTATTGAAAATTGATCAGAGTCTCGAACAATTCCCGCGTGTATCCCAGGACCAAGTAGAATATCGAGTTCCACGTGTTCTCTGATTGCTTCGACCTCCGAGAAGATTCTCACGGACTCGTCTTGGAAGGGTACACGAATTCGAGACTGCCGATCGAACTTTTGTCTTCTCCGCTTTTTTTTCTGCTTCCGGTGGTAATTGTCCCCACCATGTGTGCCCCTCCCCCCTCCCCCCCTCTCTCTCTCTCTCTTTACCCCGGTTGAAAGAAGTGCGAGAGAGAAGAAGAGGAGAGAACCCCTGCGTCCACCGAATACGACGCTGTTCGAGCACCGACTACGGCACTGAAAGCGTCGAGTAATCGATAATAAGTTAATGGGCAGGTTTGCCCTGCTCGGCTGGTCAGTTGCTCACGAGCGAGGCATTCGATCGAGCCGATGACAACTTCCGGCGGTGGTAACGAGCGGTCGACACGCGATCGCGATTGCGATGCTGGAGTCCCGCGAGGATTGCTCTCGGTTCCATCGATGCGGCCACTTCTGCAAATGTCCCGAGGCTTTCCCACCGACTTAGACCTTTATTTATGTACTCACCACCTTCCAGTTCAATTTTCATTCCCGTACGTTGCGCACGCTGCAACTTTTATCGGACATGCATCGGGGGATGTTTCACCCTTATTGTTAATGGCACGAGTGCTTTTCAGAATTATTTTCGGGACACGCGAACTTGGTAGAAATTTTATCGATATGGGGTTTTAATGTACATACTCTGGACCGTATTTTAGAATTTTTTCATTCCAAAAGATACTTAATTGACGGAACTGTACATTACTGTTCTCTAAATATAAGGGTTTCAGTGTTCAAGTGGATTTTGCAAATTATTTTCTACACACTCGATAATGATAAAAATATTATTGATAGGAGATCTGAATTGAATATACACACTTTGGACTGTATTTTAGAATTTTTTTATTCCAAAAGATACTTAATTGACGGAACTGTAAATTACTGTTCTCTAAATATAAGGGTTTCATTGTTCAAGTGGATTTTGCGAATTATTTTCTACACACTCGATAATCATAAAAATATTATTCATAGGGGATCTTAATATACACACTTTGGACTGTATTTAAGAACTTTTTCATTGCGAAATATACACAATTAACGAAAGTATAAAGATCGTTCTAGATTGCTGTGCTAAGGGTGTAATTGCTGTAGATTTCAAGTGGAGTTCGCGAATTATTTTCTACATACAAAAATCATAAAAATTTGATTTGACAGAGAATTTTTATACACATGCATGTGACAGTATCCGAGAGCTTTTCCGTTAGGAAATATGCGCAATTAGCAGCGCCCGAGATAATTAGTAGATGACTAGAAATTTCATGTTAATTTCATTGTGGTTCTCTTTCGAGCAAATGCAAAAAGATTTGCAGGCGATTAATCATCTCGTGTGAAAAATCATGTTTCCCGTTTCCCTGAGGTTCCTCCTCGTCAGCCTGGGTGATTTTCTCGGCGTTTCTCATAGGGCTTCGGCTGCTGGTTGGTTCGAGAATCTCGTCGCTCCATATCACCGAAAGCAGTTAGTCGACAACGGCACCAAGTGCCGCTCGTCGAGACGGTCAAGAAAGAAGAAGAAAACAGTGAAGGAAGAGGAGGACGTTCCGTTATCGTTCTCCTCCACATAACCGTACCTCCGATAGAGGGCGCGATCCCAGATCACCTCTTATCCCGAGGAAGGTCAGATCATCTACTACGCTTCTTTCTACCTTGCTCCTCCACCTTACTTCTCTCCTATCTCGCGCGACAGCCGCAGTCAACCAACGAAAAAATTCTGAAATACCGTCCAATGTGTATACATTGACACTCCCTATCAATAAAATTTTTAGGAATTTTGTGTGTCCCAAAAAAAATTACTAAAACCATTCAAAGCTTCAAACTAGTATACCCCATATGCCAAAAAGCACTTTACATCGACCGTCATAGTATTGTCAATTATGCACCTTTTTGCAACGAAAAAATTCTGAAATACCGTCTAATGTGTATACATTGACACACCCTATCAATAAAATTTTTCGAATTTTACGTGTCCCAAAAAAAATCCTAAAGCCACTTCAGGCTCCAAATTAGTAGATCTTATATACCAAAAAGCACTTTACATCGATCGCCATAGTGTCGTCAAGTATGCACATTCTGCAACAAGAAAATTCTCAAATATTGTCCAACTTGTGCACATTAACGCCCTCTATCCATAAAATTTTTACGAATTTAGTATGCCTAAAAACAAAATCCTAAAGTCACTTAAAACTTCAAACAAGTAGAACTTATAAACAGAGTATAGCCAGATGAGGGAAACAGTTACCTCCTCTCTGTCTGTACCGGATTAGTCACGTGACATTGTGACACGTGCGCGACAGAGATGCAACGCGTCACGTGACCGGGCCGTAACGGAAGGGTGAGGAATAACGTCGTAGAAGGGGAAGGTAGAGTGGGGACCGACTCTGCTTATATGCTAAATACTACTTTACGTCGAACGCCATAGTGTTGTCAATTATGCACATTCTGCAGCGAAAAAATTCTCAAATACTGTGCACTGACTACACATCGATACCACCAATAACAAACATTTTTCCAAAAGTCGTATCTCCCAAAAATATTTTCGGCCACAGACCCCCTTCAGTCTCTCAGCTCGTTATTGTGATTTTAAGCAGAATTGACACTGTACCATTTGATTTTGAATCGCAATCACGTTTATCCAAGTCGTTCTCCGAGCATCTTCTAGTTCTCTGCACTCGTCGTTAGCCTTTCGTTCCGATCGAGATGAGAGGTTTATCCACTTATCTATCAATCAGCGTGCTTTCGTGCTGCGAGACGAGGAAGAGGAAGAAAATGAATGCGGAACAGAGAGGGAAAAACGATAAACAGAGAGAGACGTCCGATCACAGACACGCCCTCCTCGTTTCTCACGAAGGAAAAGGGCGAGGCTCTTCCTCGATCGAGCCCACCTCGTTTTCGATAATCATCGAGATCCTCCTTAAAACGATTTGATCGTTTATTAGGCTGTCTCTTTCTCGAAAGACAACGAAGCGTCACCAATCCTGGCACAATCCTGCGCGCTCTGCTCCACCGGAAACATTCTTTTCGAAGTTATTTTTGACTGGCACCGCGATCAATATCGCGGGACAACCGACTTAGAAAGTAGGTTAATACTTAATCGCGTTTAATTGTCCGGCTCTCGACACTTGTCCGCCCACAATTAACTGGGGTTACCTTCGGGCCTCCCTTTGACCCTTCACAAACGGATTCTGCTCCCTTCGATGCAGCCAAGACGCTTAGGCTCGTGAGTTATGCTACCGTTTTAAAATATCCCATTGTTTTCTTAAACGGTGTCTAAGAGATTTATTAATAGACATTTTGTGCGTTTGTCACGGAGATGAGTGGGTGCAATTTAAAACAGAAAAAAACATTAGGAGAATTTATTGAAATTTTTAATAAATCTTTCAATTTAGTAAACATAGTAATAAAGATATTTCTATTTTACTCCAGTTTGCTGGAATTCAGGTAGAACATTTTTAGTTTTCAAAAAGATCTGCTGTCTATTTATTAAACATTAATTCAAGTCGTTCCAATTTCTAATTATGAGTAATGAAAAACTTGTTTCCATATCCGTATGTTTTTTCTCTATGTTCGTATATAGATCTTTTTTTATATGTTCTTACATTGATATTGCTTTTTTGTATATTTTTATATTTGTACTCTTTTTTCTGTATATATTTCTAATATTTATACTAATTTTTAAATTATAATATGGTTTTGAATTGATTTAAATTCTGAAAGTTTAAGAAAAACATTTTTAGATTTTACATTTTTCCTTGTCACATACTTTTATATTTATAGGTATTTTTTTATTCTTATGTTTATATATTTCTATCATTTTTGTACATTTTTATATGCATTTGTTTTTACATGTTCTTATGTTTATATAATGTGCTAAATTATGATGGTATAATTACGCTTATAGTCTTGTATCGTCATTTTAACCGTTTCGTAAAATTTTGTGTAACCTTTGAGCTGGCAAAAACGTTTTAAACCTGTTTGAAGTTCTGCAACCGGAAGTCGCAGGAATTCTACACCGATGGAATAATGGTAGTGAGCGCAAGATGGCAGAAGATCATCTTCGTCTATCATCATTTATCATCATTGAAAATGTAGCTCCCGTTTCATACATGAAAAATTGTTTCCTACTTTGATGGCAAAGCTAAATTTATCAATCTCCAAAGATTGTTTAAACAATTTTATATGTATGAACATTAATCCAGCAAAATTTTTGTTAATTTTTGTTAGCAATGATTCTTTGAATGTTCATCATGAAAAAAGTGTACAAAATATATAACGCATATAGGAACATGTACAACTCATATAATTAAATGTTTTTAATTTTTCTTAAAGAGCAAATCTACTTCCTGGCACTAAATAAAGTTAAATTCAAAATTAATTTTTGTCAGAAATAATTCTTTGTATTTTCATTATGTAAAAAGTATAAAAAATATACAAATGCACAGGAACGGGTACAATTCATATAATTAGATTGTTTATAGTGTTCCTTCAGAAGAACCATATTTCTTAATAATAAAATTAAATTGAAAATTAATGAATTGAAAATTAGTAGAATAGCAAAACTGGTTTATGGTGTAATTTCTAATGGAAGAACGGGGTTTGAGACGCAGGTTGACGTCGGTTGGAAGCATTTCGGCTCCGAAGACGACCGAAGGAACGCTCTCCGGCGGAGTCTAACACCGATCCTCTAATTGAGATCATTTCAACTGGGTTTGCGTCAATCTACACCAACGGCGAAAGTTTTGTCCGCGTCGTGGTTTCTTAGGCGAACGTAGCAGGGCCACGGGTGCCAGAAAAGCTTTAAGGATCGCCAGGATTGGCCCCCTAGGTGGCCGCTTCAAGAACAATGTTGTTCAAGTCCCCGAACGATGAAGACGATCGGCCGCCACGGTCGGAAATCATAGCTCGCGGGGCGAGTTTTATTTCGACACGTTGAAACGACCCTACTGCGGCATTAATTCAGGCAATTTGCGACGTGGTCCTCGCTCGGTCACTCTCGTTACATTCTTTTCGTGTCTTCCCATCATCCTCCTGACGGCGCGCGCGCGCGCACAGCCGCACAAAGGCGGCCTAACCGCGGCGTGCGTGTAATTGAAATGGATACTGGCTGCGCCGTACCTTAAACATACTCGAAATTGAATATGTTTAATACCCTGGCGAGATTGTAATAGAAATGTTCCTTCATCCAGTTGCACAATTCATTTGTTGGTTTATTCTCGGAGGTCTGGTTAATGTATTCTTCTAGGTTATGTCATTGGTTTCAAAGTGGAGGGGGAATACCTAAGCTTGAAATTATTTTCCTTTAAAAAATGGGATATGAGTTTGTTTATAGAAGAATTGTAAGACATTTTGTTCAAATATTCGTCATTGTTTTCGATGAGTTTAGTCCATCTTTGGTGAGACACCTACTTTACCAAGATGGCGACTATGCTGCGATGAAATCGTCGCTTCAGTTATTTAAGTCTCTATAGTTTCAAAATTAATTGCATACGAATTGAATTAACTGAATGGTAATATTTTCAAATCTAATGCTTGACTAATGTCACTGTGTTTGCTATATTTCTTTTAGGTTATGTCAAAGGGTTTTGAAAGTGGTCGACGAACGTCTGAAATAGTTTTTGTTTCAAGAATAGAATATGATTTTGTTTAGAGAAGGATTGAGAAACTTTAAAATTGTTCAACTGTTCGTTTCTTTCGATGAGTTTAGGCCATCTGTCGAGCAATTGGCAAAGCAGCTACTGTACCAACATGGCGACTATGGTTCGATGAAATCGTCACATCAATTATTCAAACCTCTTCCATTGCTCCAATATTAATCGCACAGGAGTGAAACTAAGAAAATTGAATTAATTGGATGGGAACAATGTCTAATACAATACTTGATCAATGTTACTGTATGCTCTAATGTTTATCTAGGTTAGGTCATCTACGTTGAGAGTGTCAGGAGACTGTCTACATTCGAATTTGCTATGCTACAAAAGTACGAAAATGTTACACAGTGTTATAATCAGGTTTCCACTGCTTGTTTCTACACTTCTTCAGCGGATTCTTCTTCTGTCTGGTTCGATTCGAGTTTTACGGTTTCTATCGTTCTGTCCGCGAACCTTCAATTTGGTTAGCACCGACGCGAAAAACACGCTTTGTGTCACGCTTCCTGTCCCGCAAGGGAGAAAATTGCGAAAGGGCTGCACCGCACGCAACGGAGGCTCCTTTATTTCGACCTCGAACAAGATCTCGTCTGTCTCTTTGCAGCATTACAGGTTAGCTACTTGAATGGGAGACTTTTTCGAAGTTCGATAATATTTGAAATAAAAAAATCGCAAACCATCCTAAAACTTCTCAATCTTCTACTTTTTCTTACTATTCGATCATCAAACGGTTAATTCCGGTAATTATCAATCCTCCATTGTTAAAACCCCGGGGATCCAGCGAGCAGTCGAAGAACACTACACAATTGTCTCAATAGCCTCGCATAATCAACAAAAAACCATGGTCGATCCTTGCGCGAGTGCTGAACGCGACGTAACGGGCAAACCGCACAAGAAGGATGAGGCAACGCTAGGGGGGTATCTATGTTTCGACGTATCGATGTCTCGAAGGGCTCGCGTGTCCGACCACCTCTAAGAGCGCGCTTCATCCCCGCGAACCTTCCATCGCCTCCGATTCCACAATTTTCCCAAAAAAAAAACACGTCAGCATCTCCATCCCCCGAACATCCCAAATCTTCCTCGATCCCCTAACTCGGACCTCTGGTGCAGGCTTAGGCGAGTGGAGGGGAGGAAAACGGAGACTCGGGGGACTATTTTAGGTTGCGACAGCGACCTTAAGTCCCAGAGGTAAGGTGGTATCGGTATTTCTTGCGGTTCTTTGTCCCGCAGGCCGTGCACCAACCTCACCTGCGCCACGCCGGTTCGTCCAGGTAACTCGATCACGCGTGGCGTTCCCGCGACAGCAGCCCTTCTCTCTCTCTCTCTTTCTCTCTCTCTCTCTCTCCCCCTCCCTCCCTCTCCTCTCTTTCTACTCGTTCTCTCTCGCCGCTTCATCTTTTCCACCTGCCTCCGCTCTGTCTTCCTCTTTTTCCTTCGCTCCGGCAGAGTCGGTGAGCCTCATTGTAACGATCCGAGGGTGATCGAGTCTCAGCCACTTCCGGTAAGCTCCGGCTACCTTTTTTGCTCCCATTCGAATTCCTCGGGCTGAGATTCCTGCGCCGTGTCCGAGCCGCGAGCCATTTTTTCACGGGGACCAACGGCCTGATTTTCGTTCTGATCGATTTCCCATTTTTTCACCAAGTGGAGGAGCCCATTTTGTTTCTCGAGCATATCGGCGATGACGTTTAAAATTGTGACGTCGAAAAATCAAAACTCAGGTTGCTACAGACGATTGGGTACACACGCGTGGACTGATGGTTCATTTTAGAAACTACCCCTAGAAGAACTCCTTTTTGATACCCTTAAGGAGGTACCTGAACTTTCGGGAAAATGTAGCAGACTAACATACCCTTATGATCTAGCCTTAAATTCAATACTTAGGTCTTCAAGTTAATGACTTGTCTTTGGTCTTCATCTAATCTTTGTCTGCATACCCTATCGTGATACCTTGTGAACCTTGGGCAAGCTTCACAATTTTCTGGTGTAGAAGCCAGAAATATTTTGACATCAAACTTCGGTGTACATCTTCAGAGGTGTTTCAGTGATATTCACAAATTTTTTGATGAAGGAAAGATTCAAACTTAGCCTGCTACAAGCTTACCCCTTGGTTACCGAGTCAGACTCGTGGTGAAGATTTCAAACGGTAGATGTAGGTATACAATAAACATAAATTTTCTTTTTCACTTGGAAACAACAATACGGTTTTAATTATTGTAGTTGTGAAAGAAATCGTAACAGATGTACACAAATGATTTTTATAAATTTTTTCCCTCAAAACTATTAACAAAGTGGGAATAAAGTTTTCCGAGACGCAAATGCTTAAGCTACAAGAAAATATTTTTTTAATTGCACGTTTGGTTGTTTGGGTGTTTTTCTTTCTATGTGACAGGTAGTAAATGTTAGCCATGTAAATTCAAAAAATGAATAATTTTCTAAACATTTTTTAAATGTTTGTTTTAATTAAGCCAAAACTGAAAGTAAATATTTTGGACTTGTCACACTAGAATCGCCCATTAACACATTCCAGTGTCAATTCCAACGTTTTTCAAGTTCTGAAAATTTTTTTAAAAATACCAATAGCTAATGGAATGTTCGGGTCGTTTTATTTCCAGTACCTAATTCTTCGTCTCGACGAGATAAAGTATTTGATTTCGCATGTAGGAGCACGTTCACCGGCTGGAGAACAAGTAGCAATTAAAATTTGACGGGCTCTATGCTCTTAGCAGACTCCTTTCTAAATAAGGGGACGAAGACAAACGTGAGCGCGCGCGCGCGCGTGCGCTCGCGAGCGCACCGAGGTCGATCGAACGGTGTTTGAGTTTGAACACCTCCTCGATTCCTGCATCGGGTGAAAGCAACGTGTTCCTGGTAATGATTTCGTCGTAGTCTCGATTCTGCGTCTGTTGTCTAGTATTACAGCTACTTGCGAGAGTTACGGGACTACCGGCGTACCGCTGTGCTACCAAAAAACGCTCCCTGCCTTCCTTGGCATAGCTTAGGGCGCGATTCCACCGATCTATGCTGAAACCAGCACTAAAACCAATTTCTAACATTATACTGTACAGGCTCCGAAATATCTCGTGTGCTAACAGATTTAAAAAAACTTTAAACGTGGACGTTTGACCTCTGGAGAGGTCGAATCGGTTAACCACCTCTTGAGTCTTTTTATATTCTTTTCCGTAACAGTAACAGTTATGCAATCGTTTCTGATACGAAATTGTTCGGTGGCCCAGAAAGTATTACACTCTTTGAAAACGAATAACATTTAGAAAAAAAAATGAAAGTCACAATTTCTAACTTTTTCATTTGTGCCTACAATGGAAATTTCTAACATGTTTTCCGTAGATCGAAGTAGATTATATACATACACAAAGTTTCAACAAAATCGATTAAGGTTGCTAATGCGCTATAAATTACTAAAAATGGCAAGAATGAGGAAATGTGATTCAAATAAATCGCAAGCCGGAAATTGAAAGATTTTCACATCTTTCAATGCCTATGACTTGTACAGGGTGTAAAGAAATTATTCTACACCCTCTGTTTCCGGGAAATTGGTGTAAAAAAGCTGCCGTAAAATTAATTTCAGGGTCAAAAGTTCAAGAATTCTTTTTTATTGCGTCTTATTCTACTCATCACGAGGATAAAATGTGAGAAAGTAACCATGGGTAAAAACTCAAACGTTTTCTTAAAAAATTATAATAGAGTTGTTTCATTATCAAACTGATTTTATTTATAATTTATTTTCGATATATTTCACGCGCAAAGAAATAATTTCCAAGGGCACCGTTAATCGCACGCTGTACATGGAAACTTCATCCAACTGAGGAATGAAAATATAATATAAATAAAGTTAGTTTGATAATGACTTCTCCACAATTTTTAAAGAGAACGATTGAGTTTTGACCGATGGTTCCTTTTGCACTTTTTATCCTTGTGACGAATAGAGAATAGGATGCAGTAAAAAAAAATTGTTGACCTTTATTTGACATTCAAGGTCAAAGTTAATTCTTCGGCAACTATCGTACATCAATTTCGACCGAGGGTGTATACACCCTGTACATGTAACTCACTTATCTTTACAAAAGGTAAATTTTAAATTTTCGTTATAGAGACAGATAAAAAAGTGAAAAATCACTTCACTTTTTTCTTCACAATTCCGACCAATTTTTAAAGAAGTTCACACACATTATCTATTAAACTAATACTTCTGGGATCTGAAAAAGAGCTCAAATCTGGAGCAATTTAAAAAATTTTATAAAGGGTGTCGTAATAATTCTGGACGGGGGTGTAAATTCGTCTTCTTCCTACCGGTAGCTTAACATCTCCTCGCAGAATCCACCTGTCACACGACAAACACAAAAATGTTGATGTTCCCCTGGAAGAATACTTAATTCAAAGTTCATCGAATCTCAGTCGGACTATTAAACTCTAGTTGAAGTGGTGGTCGGATCAGGAACAGTCAGCTTAGCCGAGGGACGAGGTTAGAATGGGTAACCAGTTTGAGCGAAGTCCGCGGAGTAAGAAGAAGAAGAAGAAGAAGAAGAAGAAGAAGAAGAAGCAGCAGCAGCAGCAGAGGCAGCACCATCAGAACAGCAGACATAGACGCGCGTGCAACACACATGCACCTGGTACGGTGCATCAAAAACACGTAAGCTGGAATTTATGAGAAGGAGGCTCTCTCGGCGCTGCCGGACTCTCCGCGTCCTCGGTAGCCTGTGCACGAGAGAGGAGAGATGACGAGAGAGCAAAGAGAGAGAGAGACAGAGAACGAACTCTCTCGCGGAGGTGGGCCCGGGGGCGGAGAGGGAGGAAGAGGGCACAGGGTACCGTTCTGTCCTCGGGGACCTTGGTTCACCGGGTCGGTTCCCCTGGTTTCTCATCCACTTAGCAAAAAGCGGCTTAACCACCGATCTTCTCTTCTTCGCCGTTCTCTTCCTTTTCCTCTTCTTCGACGACGACGGCGCGGCGACCTCGAAACTGTTCGCGGATCAGCCGTCCACTTCCTCTTTTTCCGAGGGCTGCGGATTCCAGTCAAAATTCTCTTCTCGTCGCACGGGATCGATCTATCGATTTAAGGGGTCATGCCATGCCACCTTCAGATCTTCGAAAAAGATCTTCTTATGCTGCGGAAGAGACGCTGCCACGGTGTGGTACCAATGGGCTTTCTAGCTCTGGGAAAAAGTCAGAAAATAGATTATATTAGGATGGAGTGAAAGAAACTGTTTTTCGTTTATCAAATCTTACATTTTATAATTCTAATTGGTGTTCAGTACTGTTACTTGATAGTAAAAATAATATTGATTCATTTGACATAATGGCAGTTTTAGATAATGTATTATTTCTTCACCTTTTTTATTTCAAATTTGACAAAGGATGTTATCCTCAAAATGAAATACAACGAAGGATGTATAAACCAGACTCGAGCAGAACAACTTTATAATTATATGGAATAATTATAAAATAAAATAACATTTCAAGTGATATTTCAAATAATGTTATGTCAAAATTGATTACAGGCGTAAAAGTAATTATAAAATAACATGTTAGTTGAAATAATAATGTCATTTGAGTAGTGTCCAGGTCTGGACACTTCATACCAACGCATTTTTCCGTTGCAATCAAATTGACTTTTGACAAAAACTTTAAAGAGAAATGTTGTTCAGAATGGTGACCTCGACAGCATATTTCAAGGTCATTCAAATCTTTTCCGCCGTTTCCGTAATATCTACATTATTCAATATATACATTATTTGAATTTTATTAAAATATTCCCTGAAAAGCTTCCTCCTTTTTTTTTATTACTTATTGTTTTTATTGCATTAATTGAGTGATCACTTTATAAAATACCGTTATTTCTTAGCATTAGCCCTTCAATTTTAAAATTCATCTTAAAAATCAAATTTAAAAACATTAAAATATTCCTAAATTTAATTATTATATAAATTAACTATATTTCATTAAAATTCAAATATAAAACCTGAATGAAATTTTAATAATATTCCTCCTCCAATATTAAAATTTTCTATTAAATTATTTTAATTTTTTTAATTAAACCCCTCTGTATTTTGTGACAAAGAAAAAGTTGAAGCTAGCTACAAATATTTAAGCACATTTTTATAATTAGAACTGCGGGATAGGTTTTCTGCGAATATGGGATCTCCAAGTTGCCAGAAATATGGCAGAAAATTATCTTCAATTTTCTCTTGAAGAAACGAACTTACTAATCATAATGGTCGGCCGTTTGGGGGAGTTAATGAAAGAGCAGTTACGAAATTATTGTAATACTGAAGTTTAGGCGTTGGTTTGTGAACCTTGGACGCAGTTGAGCGAGGATGTTGACTTCTGTTCTTCGCGAAGAAACCGGAAACGCCCGGAGGCCGCGGATCGAGCAGGTAGGACAGGTAAAACGGGTGGGGCTTCCGTTTCTAGATCGTCGATCGAGATCGATCCATCGCGCGTCGGCCGTGTTTTCTTTGCAGGAAGCCGCCTAATCACCGGACGGGCAAACTATTCGCCGCCTGGCCGCGTTATCTGCGCTTCTAATGCGCAAAAGAAACAGTTATGCCGTTTTATTAACTATACTCCGATCTGGATTAACTCTGGCCAGGGACTTAGTAATCACGCTGGCCATAAATACAACACATTTAATCAACGTCCATCGTTAAACGTAATTAGATTTTCCTGAATTTCAAACATTCAGTGGTGACAATGCATTCTTGATGAAATAACCGTAGAACTACCGAAAATAATATAATATTATTTATTTAATATATATCTTTGTATTCCATATGTTTTTATATTCATATTTCTTGACGATCATAAAAATTCGAAAAATGTTTAATAATAGGTACTTTACTTAAATGTATATACTATATTAATGTATATTAAATACATCTGAAGTCCTATACATTAAATGTAATATATTATTGGAATTTTTGTATTGGAAAAATCTATATAGACACTATTATTTGTTTGTCTATATCCATTGTCCGACTGACCCACGTATAAAAAATGGTTGAAAAAAAGAGGTAACAAATTTTTTAGTTAAAAAATTATTATTGAAACTAGTACTGTTAATTCGTTTTATACATTTTGTACATAGTATTGATTTACTTGTACTTCCTGAGCATAAAAAAAGAATCAAATCATGTTCGATGTTTCACTCTTACATAAGCTTTATGACTAAAGTGGGCCCTATGGACCCTTCCTGTCGTTTGAGGGTTAAAATGCACCTACTGATTTTTGCTACAAATGCATAAAATTCGCAGTCATAATATCACTCCATCTGCCTCAAAGAAGCCACTGATGGTTTTCCTACTTCAACAATTGACGGGGTGGTTCCAAGGTCGTCCAAGGTTAAATTCGGTAGCGAAGCAAACATTCTCTAGAAGAGACAGTCCAGTTAGGCGAATCATAGTTAACCGTTGCTGCGGCATCGATCGGTCTTGTCGGCCAAAACGTTAAAAGCAAGCGTGACAGGGGGTGTGTGGAGGGGGTGGAAAGGGGGTGGAAAGGGAGCACGCTTCGGATTCGAATTTTCATAAGGATCGATCGCGAGAGAGAAAGCGAGGGACAGAGAGAGAGAGAGAGAGAGAGGTGGTGAGGGGCACGTGGTGGCCGGTTAGGCGTAGCAGCGGCGGCTTAAATTGCATTCTGCAGGGGGTGCGTGGAGGGATGGGCCCGCAGCGCGAGGGTGCCACAAAGGAAACTGGAGTACTAACCAAGGCATTAGCAGGATGCCCCGGTTTCCGACAAACAACGCACAGCCCCCACTGCGGATGTTCGTTGCATCCCTTACCACCACCCGCCCCCCATGCCCCAAGTCGCTACCACCCCCTCTGGGAACGGTTTTGCAACCTAATTACGGTCTTTGCTATCGATTTCGAAATCCGTCGAGAGGGATGCATCACGCTCCCATGTACCCGCCTCCATTTTGTTTTTATGATTTTTCCGATCTTACTGCTTCGTTCAGATTTCGGGGGTTGATTCACATCGAACCTACCACCAGTCGAATGACCGGCTTCGTATTTTACATTTTGCAATTATTAACATTATTTGGTTGTTAGTTAAATATTAGTAAATATTGGTAAGATTTATATATTGATGTTTTAAAGAAACATAATTTTATATATGTAAATAATATAAAATATAAATAAAGGAATTGTTGAATTTCTCTTATTATCTAATCAAAGCTCAAAGGTATGTAATTTTGGAATTAATAGTTTTGTTGATCGATTGATGATTGCAGTTTGGCAATGCTAGTTGATTTTGACATGATTGAATGATTAGTTAATGCTGAAATTGAGATTGGTTCGACTGATTGGGAAAATTAGTTTATGACGATCGCCAAAATCATTGATATAGGGTATTAATAATTATTAGCAATATTAATACAGGTAGCCCTCGGACAACGATTTTGTTCCATAGAAATGCGTTGCATAAATTGCCTTAATTCAAGTCTGTGATAGATGGAATTAGAAATATTAATATTAATCGATAAAATCTTGAAACTCTAATAAGTGTATGCTACTACAGTATTTTAGCGATAATTGTCCCAACCACGGGTCCGGCCAGGGACAATTATGTGTGAGGGATACTATTCTTTGACTTTTGTCGAACGTAAAAACGAATAGCGAAGTCCAAGAGGCCTCGGTCGCCGAGAAGTGTAACATAATACGGGTCGGTTATATCGGTGTGAGACCAAGAGACCATTACTAATCCAATAACAAAACTTCTTTATTTTTTATTATTTTTTTATGGAACCAACATATTCTTGATATTTTTCTAATAAAATTGATACCAAAAATGATATAATTCCGATAGATATGTTTATTTTACATTTCCGTTTTAATTCGTTCGCAACGGTTTAATGAAATCCTTTTATTAAGGGGCAACCGGATAGCTACAAAATTATTAAATCGACATTCCGATTTGTTTCCGTTAATTTTTCCACGGTACTCGAAATGTTCTGTAAATTATTTTTTGGTGAAGTAGTCCGTTGTCGAAAATAAAATTCAAACTACTTCACCAAAAAATAATTTACAGAACATTTCGAGTACCGTGGAAAAATTAACGGAAACAAATCGGAATGTCGATTTAATAATTTTGTAGCTATCCGGTTGCCTCTTAATAAAAGGATTTCATTAAACCGTTGCGAACGAATTAAAACGGAAATGTAAAATAAACATATCTATCGGAATTATATAATTTTTGGTATCAATTTCATTAGAAAAATATCAAGAATATGTTGGTTCCATAAAAAAATAATAAAAAATAAAGAAGTTTTGTTATTGGATTAGTAGTGCTCTTCTGGTCTCACACCGATATACCTGACCCGTATCCCCCGTATACCCCGCAGGAGTGGGGATAGTTCAGGGACAATTATGTGTAAGACATTTGGGACATTTATTGATAAAATACTGTATTAAACTGTACGAAGTTTTCTATTATTCGAGAATATTATTATTACACTAATCGCTTTGCACGGCAGAAAAACTAAAGACGTTTGGTTCATTTACAAAAATGTTATTCTGATTTAAAGCGTGTGCCATTATCATTAATAGTATTATCATTTGAACAGTTGATATATCTGAATATTTCAGAAATTGTTATTCTCGTCGAACTTTTATTACAAAAGACAGAATGGCACGTCACTAGTCTGATACCGGCATGCTCTGCCGACGGTCCTAATCGCCACATTGTCATCAAGCCGCGTTCACACCGTGTGCTGCTTTGCGTACGCGTCGAGCCACTCTAAATGATGAGATTTTCGTCGGTGGCACACGTTCAATGACGGAGAAAGCGCCGCAGAAGGGGTGGTTTGAGGGATGCCGGAGAGGGAGGCGGTGGTGGAGATGGTTAGAGGGTGTACGATCCGTATTAAAGTATTGCTCAGATGTTTTTTTGCTAGGGCTTTTGCTTTGCTTTTACGGTCGCCTGGAACAATGACGAATCCCCGACGTCATTGTACGCTGGCCCTTGCAGTTCGAGGAAAAAATGCAGAAAAGAAAGGGAAAAAGAGTGAGAGAGGGAGAGATATATATAGAGGGAAAGGGAAACGAGGGAAAGGTACGCGCGTCGTGTGACAATCACTCGCCGCTGATTACACGGGCCATTGTGCAAGGACAACGGCTCGCGCGCGCGCCGATAAAAGGGTTTTTCTTCCACCCTCTCCGCACGAGAGGGTGGAATCATTCCGACAGAGGTACGGGAAGAGGAAATCGTATCACCGAAAACACCGGCAACCTCGTGTTTCACCTGTGCGTGTTCACGATCGAAGGTGTTCTTCGACATGAGGGGGGCTTCTCCTGTAACGACAGGAAAATAAATAATTTAAAAAAATTTTTCACAATAAATATTTGATATATGGGACAAGTCCTTTTGAGGGTGTGAAGAGATACTCTTGAAGTATAATGTTTTCTTATTATTTATTGTTACAATTATTATTGTAATCGTGATTATTTTGTACAATTAATTATATTGTATAATTAAACTGGCGTACACGATAAAAATAATCGTTAAGATAATATATTATCTTATTTGGCTACATGTAATTTGAAATGATCATTCAAATGGATATTTCTGTTTAAATTTCCCGCCAACTTGTGCTTAAATATTCCCTAGGCTCTGTTAGGTACTCAAACTTCTTTGAAGAGACGTATTTTTCTAGAATTTATCACCAGTTTGCTTTTAAACGTCTTCTAATCAAATACTATAGATAACGTTGTATGAACAATGTAATAAATACGATAAAAAAACACACGGAGAAAATAGTATAGTGTAGTTTGAAACGATAAGATTCCCGGTTAGGGGAATAACCTAAAAACTTTAAACTGCGGGAAATTCAAACTTTTACTTGCAATCGAATCAGACCAAGTATAGGTCACAAATGACCTACACTGATTATACAAATATAGTATAGCATGCTAGTACTAATATCTTTGAAAATATAACTAAAATGTTTAATGAACGTTGCTGGTATTGTCTAATACCAACACAACCCGACAAATCAAAAGCTCATACATCTACCTAATAAGGACCGGCTTGTATTGGGCAAATAGAGCTCAGGCTCTTCAACGCCATCTTTATATACTATGTATATATAAAGAGAAGAACATACCATACCATACCATACATCTACCTAATACATCTAAATGTCATTGAAAAACAATGTAACATAAAAACCACTAAAATGCTCCACACCTTAATGCAAAATAAAAATTTTCTATCTGAATTACAACAAACTGAAATAGAAATTTATTTTCTTTCCTAGTATGTTTAATAGGTCGAAAATAATGTAATATCTTGAAAATCTTGTAATGCTTTAAATTACACCTTGACGTCATAAATGCATCAAAACCGCTGTGTACAGATAACTGCCCGACCTCTCCGTGGCTCTCTAGTGTCCGAACAGAACCAGCTGGAAATATTTTCCACTGCGAAAGCCCGTAGAAAAAAGCAAAGAAAAATGATGAAGATGATCGTATGCAATCCGGAGTGCGTCGTCAGCTCGAATAGAGGCCGGCTGCAGCGACGTCTGGCCGAGTAAAGGGTCAATCGAAGGCAACGAGGAGAGGACGAGCAAGGCGATGGATCAAATAGGAGGAACGGAGACGTGATCCAAGACAAAGAGGGGCTGTGGGGAGGGGAAGGGGGGGGGGTTAGGAACGAGGAGCGAGAGACACTCGAACGAGTTAACTCGATAGTGGGACCGAAAGCAATCAAATAGCCGATTGATAAAAGAACCGAGAGACAGAACGACGAACAAAAGGGGCAGGAGAGGGAGAGATAGGAAGAGAAAGATTAGCCGAGGAGAGGGGGGTGTGAGACGAGGGAAGGAAGGAGAGGCACTCGTTCCCGAGATATGTGGGAGCCCCTCGGCTCGATCGTACACACGGACAGTTTCGAACGACTTTAATTGATTTTACTATTGAAGGAAAAGGTCGTCGAGCGGTAACGAGTCGCGCAGTCGACGCGCTGCGATCGATTTCAACGGCTCGGCGGATTTTTCGAGCGCCTTCTAGTCGTTCTAATTTTCCGAGGAAATTATCCCGGAGACATAACAGAAGCTTGAAGGGAAAGATTTTTCAATATTCTTTCTGAAATGTCACATTGATTAACCTGATGGCAGACCATTCTTGTAACTGAACTGCCGAACTTTGTGCAAATTCTAAATTTGATGGCTTGTTTTATAAAATCAAGGGACAGTTCAATTTATCAGCTAGACAATTCCTTATGTAAACAAACTTATGGTAAACAGTTATTTTTCGATTTTTTAAAATTAAAATTGACGAGTCAACATTTGCATCCAAGGTTATTCGCTTATGAGTTTCGCATTAAAAAACTAAAAGTCACGGAGTTTGGGGCAAATTTACCTACAAATAACAGGACAGTGTAACTTATTTCGGGAAAACTGTGTCAAATTGACACGAGGGATGGATGAGGGTTAATGTTTGTTGCTATACATGTTCTCTTGTATTTTAAAAATGTGCACTCACTATAAATGCATAAAGATCCGCAGTGTACTTATTACAGACACTTAACTGTACCATCCGAATTTACTCGTAACCTACTTGTTGCATCAAGAAATGTTTCAAACAGAAGTTGTTAGACGTTAATCGATACATACAATGTAATAATTAGTTTTTTTTATATTCTTCTTTGTTCTCGAGATACGAAGGCGATTTTGAGTTTTTGCTTCATAATGTGTAATATTTGAATATGCGATTTGAAGGAGTATTGAATGGTGAGTAAAAAAGTATTAAGGTATGTGCGATGAAAAAGTAATAATTACCGAGATATTCTTTAATTATTCTGCGGCGATAGTGTGACGACAAAACTTGTTTAGTTTTAATTAGTTTCGTAAATCTTTTGCTAATCCATTTGTGACGTTTTTCTGATTAAAACGAGCCCAAACACGATACACTTTGCATCACTGACTAGTTCGGATAATAGAGGTTCTACAGAATCGTGGATTAAACAAGTAAATAAGGTCCAAACCGTATCGAGTTGGGAATCATTTTAATCATAAAAGCGTCACGAACATGTCGGTGGAGGTATCATACAAAAATAATTAAAAACAAACAAGCTGAATTTGACCGAATATAAACTGAACATTCACTGAAGAATATTCTTGCAATTGATGCATTTTTATTTTGCATAAAGTCTTCAAGCTTGAAATCTAATCACAATATATACACGTGTAATGTATACTTACTAATTTTTACAATATTTATTCATGTTTGTAGTATTGCAAGAAAGAATAAACAAATCGTAGAAATCTCGATCGACAGTGATAATAATCGACCGGCACCAGAACGTCACATTCCGTGAAATAGGGGCTCGGAACGTGAAGAAGAATGATCGTTTCGTGGACCGTGTTCCACCCTTGTTTTTCTCGGTCGAATGGGGGTAGCTGAAATCGTAACACGCGAGACGAATCGGTAACCGGCCTCGAAAATCGCCGTGTAATATTCTACGGGCTGGCCTAACCCAGGGGGTACTTCCGAGGGTAGCATTTAGGGGGAGGGTGCTTTTTTTTAATCGGTCAGGTCCGGTCCATCCCTGACACAACTTTCAATTTTTACTGTACTACTGCTTGTTTTATTAATATTTCAGTATTCAATTTATTTTCATATATTGTCACATTTTAATATAAATAGATTATACTAAATATAAAATAAATATTATAATATAAATACATTAAAATGTGACATACATATACGGAAATTGTTTGTTATCCAATTATTCATTATTATCCATTTTATTAATATTTATAGTATTTCCATGTTTACATTTGTTCTAATTAGACTGTGGGTTTTATGCATTTGTGACAAGAATGGATTGGTCAAATGAAAAATTGTAAAGACAATACAAATATTTAAATGATGTTATTATATTATTCTCGACGTATTAAGATTATTAAATAATAAATTATTGAACAATTTCTGTTTCTTACAATCGGTTGGACAATTTCCATTTTGTATAAAATTCCACAATGTAGTTATAATACTTTATAATAACTGGACTGCGGATTTTATGCATTTCTAAAGATTTCAAGAATTTCAAAGTAGTGTTGTATTATTTTTACTAAAATGATTAAGAAAAAAAAATTAATGTGTAGGTAGCTCATCCCGTATATTGCAATTAACGAAGACAATTTTTATTTTGCATGAAAATGTGCTGTCTAACCGAAAGTTCGTATTGTAAATCTTCTCCAATCATCTTTTAACCTTAATAAAGAGGATTTTTATGCAAAATATAAATTGTCTGAATTAATTGCAAGGTACTACATAGACGTCCATCTCTTTCCTTAACAATTTTAAGGGTTGGAAATAATACAATAGTACCTTATTAGACGCTTTAAATATTGTCTCTGTTTTATGTTATAAATTATGGTAAATGCATAAAATCCACAGTTTGTTAATGGACGATACGAAATGAAGAAATGTCGTTGGTTAGAAAGGGGTGGAAAAATGTTCTTGAATAATGGCTTCGCGTGAAAGATTGTTATTGTGACGGGGATGGAAAATTTCCTGGTTGTCCGAAGGAACGAATTCGATAGTAGGAAGTGTGCGAGTCGCGTGCACGTTCGATCTGCGGATTCGATGCAGCTCGTTTCCACCCTTGGAAATCTGCTCGCACCCCGACGAACGTTTGGCGTATTAGTCATTCGGTCGCAGCTGGGAATCCTGCTCTCTCTCTCTTTTCGGGGGTGCGGGCACCCTTTTGCAAGGTCAAATCAATTCCGGCTTAGCCTGCGGCACGACTTGATTTTTCTCTTTAATTTTTACGCTACCGCTTATTTTCGCACGGCATTCTTCTGTTGCCGACCGCTTCCTAACTGTTTCAACTACAACCAGACAAATAGATCAAGCATTCTGCGTGTCTATATCAGGTGAAAATGTTACGTTTTGGTAAATCAACTATATTATTGTACATGTACAGTCACTCACAGTAATTTTCAGACATCTTTAAAAGGACGATAACTGTTTTAAGATCGACACTTTGAGTTTGAGAAATTAGAACAATTGGTTTACTACATGGCGTGGAAAAGAAATTTTGAAGAAATTGTAGAGTACATACTAAAATTTGTTTTTGACAACTTCCTTGTGTGGGTCCATATTGAAAATTTAAAATGTACAGTTTGTAGATATGGATAAATTATTTTACTTTTTGAGAGCGACACTAGGGTATTGAAAATCATTTCCATCGCACTATAATTATATACAATTTAATTGTTTATGATCAACGAAATGGAGACATTGAGTAAAAATTGTAAAATTCTGTTAAAATATAAAATTATTGGTAAAGAGAACTAGAAATATCAATGGGTCCAGAACGACCCAAGAAAGATAAGAACACAACAGAACGAACACCCAGATATTAGCCATTTATGTTTTCAGAGGAAAATACTAGTAACGAGGTGTGGAAACTATTAAAAATACAATATAAATTATCAAAATTGGATGCACTATAAAATACAAGATAAATTATTAAAATTGAATGCACTATAAAATTCAAAATAAATTATTAAAATGGGATCCACTATAAAATACAAGATGAATTATTAACACTGGGTCCACTATAAAATACAAGATAAATTATTAAAATTGGATGCACTATAAAATACAAGATAAAATATTAAAATTGGATGCACTATAAAATACAAGATAAATTATTAAAATTGGATGCACTATAAAATTCAAAATAAAGTATTCAAAAAATAAAAATGAAAATTGGTGCAACCCAAAGAACATTACAAAACAGTTAACAACCGTTAGACTACCTACAGATAAACAAGTAATCCTAATCATTTTACATCGAATACAACTAACCATAAAAAAAGGAAAATCTATTTCACGGACACTGTGACTGATCTTAAAAAGCCGTAACGATTTTCAGAGGTGTGTGGTGTATCAGTAGCGTGGCTGATGAAAGGGACGCCCATACCAGAGAGAGAGAGAAGGAACGGTGGTAGAAAGGGAGAGAGTGGGGTGGGGTGGAATAGTGAACGATGGGGAGAGGAGGGGCGGAAGAAAAAGGAAGAGAGGATAAAGAGAAGGGTGCCGGTGGACCTCCCTATTGACAACGGCTTTCATCTTTATAATTCAACCCCTCGCGCCACCCTCAATCCATTTTGCCTTTTCTCCCTAATGCTTTTTTACCATCCTTTCCACGTGTCACCTATCGCATACTTCTTTCGCCGAAAAATTCCTCGGAAAGAACCCTTTTGATGTCTTTGCCGTTACGCTCGTTTCTGTCGCCGACTCTGCGCCTACGACTATGGTTTCGCGCGGTTTTCGTTCGAACCGCAACAAAACGGAAACGAAACATCGAATTTCGAAGACTGATTCGCAAGTGGAGACTCGGAACTCGAGACTTCCGGTGGCTCAGATGGAAAACAAAATTTTTCTCGAGAGACAAAATTGTGTTTTTCAACTTAGGTTGTGATATTAAGTGGTTGGTTTTGTAAATTCTTTAGGAGGATGTAGTTTCAAGGTGAATGAATGAGGAGGCATCAGCCTGCATAATGAGGCAAAGTCCTTTTTCATAGAGTTGTAGCAGGTTGAATGTAAAAAATGGTTGGTGGTAAAAAAATAATTTATCAGGATAAAAATAGAGACCTAGCCCTTTCAAAATGAACTAAGATAAATTGTTGTAAGATCGAACAAAGGGAGATTCACAAATATTATGAAAAACAAAACAACTGATGTAGACGAGAGCGCAGAGGTCGCCTTTCAAAATGAACGAAGCTAGATCAAGCCAAGCATAGACGGTCACGATTCTTCATCTCGGAAGATCTTCATCAAATAAGAGGATCGAACAAAGTGAGATTCACAATTAAACCAACCGATGTAGACGCTAGCGCAGAGGTCGCTTTTCGAAATGAACGAAGCTAGCTGCATTGTCAGTCGATTTGTTTTCCCGAAGTTCTGCCAGATCAAGCATCCCCAACGTGGAGGGTTCGAAGCCGGGAGCTAAAAAACGGCTCTCGAATTCTTCCCTCGGTGCGAGAGAAGCGGAAAGGCAGCCGGCGAAGGAAGAAGAACCTGCCAGTAAAAGCCGAACCTGTGCGCCGAGAGGAGGGTGTATAGGTCATCCGACACCCTGCCAGGTCTCCGGGGTGAGTTAAATAGTATCATTCCCATATGGAAGGGCCGTGGACTGCGTCGTAAACCATGCGAGACACCATCTGCGACCGTTTCGACTACGCACGGCTCGGCGCGGCGCGGCGTCCCCCTCGTTTTTCCATCGATCTTTGACCCCCCCCCCTCACCGCCCCCATCAGCTCCCATAGGGCTCCCGTTCCTTTCCACGAAGAGCACTGATCCAGCCGCTTCTGGCCAGGCACGACAGGCCTCGACAGCCCAACGAAACCTCCGAAATCTCTGAAACCTTCGAAATCTCCGGGAGGTCTTCCCCTAGGGATCGACGAGCGAGGATTGCGACACACGTGAGACCTCCCCGGGAATCACTATACACCCTGCACCATGCACACCATCCGCACCATGCGCGACATGTTTTTCCTCGGACGTTTTTTTCTCCTCCTTCTTCCGACGTTCTTCCCTTTTTTCGACATATTTCTGTCTTCTCTTTGAATTTTCTACTGGGGACGACTGACGTCTCTTGGTTTGCTACTCGGAGGATGGTTAGCGATACAGAGGCTGTGGGGTCTTGATGGGAGCGTGGAGGAGGATCATTGCAAGAAATGGGAGGTGTTACGGTTGATAATTCAGGCTAATGTTGTGATGAAGGAAGTTGAATGAGAGGATGGGTGGGTTCTTAGGGGATCTTTGAGTTATTGTAGCCGAGGCTGGAGAGATTGGAGGATGTGGTATCTGGGCGCATTTTAAAGGGCGAAGTTTCCACTTTTGCACCCATAAGTTTCTTTTATTTAGTCCACTAAATCCTATTTTATTTTATCCACTTACAAGTAACACTACCCAACTGATAGTCACTGATTTGAATGAAATTTAACGTACTTATTAAACACCGAAAAATATTAAATACGTGTGTTTTTTTGTTTCGGCTAAATACGCTTTTTAGGGGTAGAAAGCACCCCTCAACCTCTGGAGATGGAAACGTTTGTGGCTAATTATTTCTTAAAGGATACAGTTTCTGAAAAAAATGCTATATCCATCTCCAGAGGTTGAGGGGTGCTTTCTACCCCTAAAAAGCGTATTTAGCCGAAACAAAGAAACACGTATTTAATATTTTTCGGTGTTTAATAAGTACGTTAAATTTCATTCAAAGCAGTGAGTATCAGTTGGGTAGTGTTACAATTGTCAGTATAAAATCCACTTTTCCAATCTCTCCGTTTATTAACCCTCTCCGGATCAAAAATATTTTGTGTCGAGCTGAAAATCTGAAAATTTCTATGTAGGCTAATATGATAGTGCTTAGTCAGGAAAAATACAATTTTTCATCCTTGATGCCCCACTCGGCTTGTGGAGGATTGCAAATATAAATGAGTCAGAATAGTTTTATAAAAAAAATGTTCATAAAACATTTATATATAAAACATATGTATCGTACAACAATCTATTTTACTTGATTTTGAAGGACGATAGCTCTACTTCTACCCTCATTACTTGTTATTTTTTCAGTAATGCGAAAATCGACTAACTTCCCGTTTTTGTTTTGCCTGGAACGATGTAACTTTGATTTTATGAGGGTGTTTTCTGGCAACTGGTACAGAAAAGATTTTGTCGAAAATCAGTAGAATGGAACACCCCGAGGGAATTCGAGGATATCGGTGTTGAGGTAGGGAAAGGACCATCTCCTTGCATTTAAACGGCTTCCCCGTCCCCTTTGCTTCACACCTGCTGCTACCAAATTCTTCGAACGAAGTCAAGTGTTTAGAAGATTTAATAATTCAACGCTGCTCCATTTTATCTGTGATTTTATTCGAATAGATCGTATTCGAATTAATATTAAAGAATAAAGATAATTCATCTTAAATATTACAAATATTTTATTAAGACTAAAGCAAATGATTAGACAAAA
This sequence comes from Lasioglossum lativentre, assembly GCA_916610255.1. Lineage (NCBI taxonomy): Eukaryota > Metazoa > Arthropoda > Insecta > Hymenoptera > Halictidae > Lasioglossum > Lasioglossum lativentre. Next base: position 15,640,699 of record OU744357.1, on the reverse strand, counting down.
AAGTAATAAGAGTAAGATTCAAAATTATAAATTTATTAATCTTGCTTTTTAGATAAAAGGCTGGTCTATAGACTCGTCCAAATAAAGTGATACATGTACCTATTTTTTTGATAATATAAACAATGAATAAATAATTATAATATATGTAAATAGATAAATACTTGTTTAAACAATTTTCAAAACGATTTAAAATTATATAAGTAACACACTTTTAATAATTAATAAAATAAAATTTAAGGTAAACTTGTCGCAGTATTACCTTCACGCCAATTTTAATGAGCTTTAAATATGTTGTGAAGGTCACCATTCTGAACAACTTTTTCCTTTGGAAGCATATAGCGTGGGCGTTGGTTTACGAGATATTCGCAAACATAGTTTCTTAAAGTTGTTACGCGCGACATGAGTCTCCCGCGAGGGCATGTAATAACATTTGACTTTGTTAGGTCTCGAATAGGTACTTAAAATATGTAAAATATAATGAATGCATGGTGACTGCTTTTTGATGATTTTTCCTATTGCAAATTCCGCATATTTTCAATTATCAAATTTGTTCTTTACGGCTCTGCCCCTCCCCCTGCACCCCCTCCCTGAGAATCCTAACACAAACTCAGTCTGAAATTCACTTAAATTTAAATCGAAAAATGATCAAAACTATCAACTTAACCATCCCCGTTGGCTAAAAGCTCGAGTTACTTTCTTGTTCTTTGTGGTCTAAATAAGTTTTTATATTTATCTAAATGTAAACTAAATTTTAGAGTCAGTTTGTGTTAGGTGTTTTGTGGTGGGGGTGCAGGTGAAAGGGCTCTGCCCTAAAGAACAAATTCGGTCATTACAAATAGGTAGAATTTGCAATAGTGGGTCTGACAGTTGTTTGCGAATATCTCGGAAACTAAAAGAGACCGCCATATACTTCCACCGGAAAAAGTTATTTAGACTTATGACCTTGACAACATATTTCAATTTCATCAAAATCCGAGAGTAGGTAAACGTTCCGACAAGTTTACCCAATTTAACCCTTTGCACTCGGAGCTATTTTAACTTGAAAATTAAACATTTCTTCCATCCTAGAATAATTCCATTCTATATGATTTTTTTTCATTTTATGGATATGAAAAATTGATACAATACCTCATACAATACTTAAATGTTTAGTAATTGATTAGATAGCACCATATTTAATAATGTAAACAATATTGTGAATAATGGTAGAGCAAGTTTTGAGTGGCCACTCGAGTGCTAAGGGTTAAATTTAAAATAATTAGCAAAATACTCTTGGACTGTAATTTATTTAAAGCAATTTGAGAATTAATTTTATTTTGTAAAATCTATTTTTGAAGATTGAAACGAAGACGTTCTGGTTGCGTCTGGTTAAACGGACAGGCAATGATCGGTTATATAAGGGCGGACCACGTGCATCACAGTTGGACAAGGGTAACCTTTCGCACGACCCTGGAACCCAAGCCCTCCAGAGGGTCTACAAACATTATTTTTCGAAAATACGCAAAACGTCGGGCCCAGCTTGACTTCCAATTACAAATTCAAGCGAACTTAACGAAAACAGCCGTCCCTTTTTTTCCAGTGAAGGACTCCTAGAAAGCTTGCTCGTTATGGCCCACCCCTTTTTCACTATACATGTGTATGTCATTTGACAGAGGTGTAGATTTTAGGAAGATGCAGAGCTGGCTAATATTTATTATTACTTAAAATATACTTTCTATCTTATTATTTAACTCTTGATGGAAATCCTTATATTTAACTTCAAGAACTTTGTTTTATTCAACTCTGAAAAAATATATAAATGTTTCTATTACATAGAATTATAGAACTTTCTCATTCGTCAAAATAAGACACAAAACAGAATTTGTTTTCCATTAAAAAATAATATAGTTCCGCATGAAGTATAGTCAGTGGTGCTCAACCCCAGTGATCTCAACGGCATTGAAATCGTCTTGATTTCATAAAAAACGTGACGATAACAGAAATACATAATCGCATTCGAGAAAAGTTCAATGACTTTGAAATTTAGAAAAACATGACACTGAAAAAAATGCATGGTCACTAGATTGCAGAGCGAATGTGTCTTATTTCAGCCTGTAGCCAATAGTTAGTCTTCCTGAAACATATTATTTAAAAATAAATAACCACTATACATATAACAAACTCGTACATTGAGTAGAAGGGTTAGCCCCTTCCTAACCCTAATTATATTTTCCTACCACCATTTTTTTCTGTCTGCAAGAATAAAGAAAATTCATTTAAACAACTCGAAATAAATTCGCGCCCCTAGGAACAAAAGGGATGAATAATCGTCGCCCGGATTGATATTCCAGCAACATCGATTCCCGGGTCTCGCCGGGGTACGCGAAAGGTCGTCTAGGATAACGCCTGAAGGCTGGTGGGATTCCAGAGAGACTGAAATAGGAATAATCTCTCCGGAACTTGCTGGAAGTACGGCGGGCGGGTAGTCGGGGCCAAGGGGCGGAGCGCGGGGTGCGGGAAGGGCGGGGAGGAGGCGGTGGGTGGTGGGAGGGGCCGGAGAATGCCGGTTGCCGGAAGTCGACGGGGTTGGGGTACGAACGGAAGCGAAAAGGGAACGACGGAGAGAAGCGGAAGTGCCGCGTGGAACTGTGGGGCGGCCGCCGGTGGGTGGGTCGAGGAAAAAGGCCGGGCGGGGGGTGGTGGGAGGTGGGAGGGGGCCCGGGACCGGAACCGGAAGCGGGGAGCGCAGGAAGACGAAGGGACGTCGACGTCGGGCGTCGGTGGCTGCTGCAACGACGTCGACGGCGGCGGCGGCGGCCCCGATATGGCGGAAGCGTCGCGTTTGCCGGAAGTCGCCGAGGAAATGAAATGCCTCCCAGCCGCCGCCCGACTAACCCCACCTCCTCGCCAACCCCTTCACCCGCCCCCCGACTCCTCCGCCACGCCCTCCTTCGAGATCCTCCGCGACGTTCGAATCGCAAACTTGATAAAAGCCTCGCAGGTTTAAAATATTTTTCTTGCCTACCTCGGAATTGTTCGGTTCTTGAATGTGTATAAACGGTATATTCGTCGTGAAGACATCGAAGGTATAGAATCGAATAATAATTGAGGAATAATTGAAAAATAATTGGAAAATGAAATTAGAAGATAATTGGAAGACAATTGAAGAAAGTACCGGTTAGACGTCATGGAAAAGGTAGCCATCTTGTTTTTTGTTATGACGAGTATACTCTGATGTTGGGGTTGAGAACCGCTGATGCCGCGTCGCACCCTGTGAAACTATATCATTCATTCAATCGAAATATATTATATTATTATATAATCGTAGTCAAGACACATTTTTATAACTTTTATATAGGTAAAGCACAAACAATTATTACAGTTGTAATTTAATTTTTTATAGTATAGTTGGCATAAAAGTCTATTATAAACAGAATTTTAAATGGTCTAGTGATTTGGGGCCACCTCAATATACATGAAGTGATAGTTATTATTTTGGTTATATAGATTTTCTTGCTGATGAAGTATGGAAAAGTTGTTTTCATTAATCTGGCTAATCTTGATTAATAAATAACTGAATATTCATAAGGCGTCTGAAAGCTTTTTATACCATATGTCTACGTAATTATGGATATTGTTAAACTTTATGTAACTGCATAAAAGTGCATAAAAGTGCATCCTATAGATCACTCTCGTTCGCGTGTGTCTTTGTATGTATACGCGTCGAGCGTGATATAAAGTAACGAAGGAATATAAAAAGGAAAGCAACTTCGGGCATCCGGTCAACGAGGTGCTTACATAAGTCCTGTATCTGACGGTTGCTGGGAAATAAGGTTGCTTTACACCGAATGTATTTCAAAAATAAAAATTCCAATCAATTTCGCTAAATTTTATTAATCTGTCTATATACATTGTAATATCGATCCTCTAAATTTTAATGCACTGCATTCATATCTGCAAACTGGGGACAATTAAACAGATACGCAAATAAAATGTTGCTCTTGTTCGAGAAAGTAAAACAGATCTCAAGGTGCAGGGCGCTATCAGTAGTTCTCAACTGCAATATAAAAATCGCATATTCTGCCATTTTTTTCACCACAATTTCTACACAGGACATGAGAAAACAATTCAAAAGTTTAAAAAATGAATTTTTTTACACAATCTCAACGATCCAAAATTTGCCTATCAACACCACAATTAGAAAAATTTCTTTTAAATATAGAAATTACCGAAAACTTTTTCGATTAAAATTTTTAAATATTTCGTAGAAGTACACGTTTTCAAAAGATGACTTGGTCGCTAATTTTTTACGTAAACGATACAAACATTCGTTGTCAGTGAAATCAATGTTGTTGTATGCATCACTAATTGTGATGCAGTGGCCAGAATAATTTTGAGGGCACGCTGACAGACATTTTCGCCGAGAGTGGGAAACAGAAAAGAAATGATGAAACAGAAGAAACGGCGGAGGGTCTCGAAGAGGTCGGCCCTGAAGAGCATTAAGCCATGGCGCGGGCCGGTGAAAGGCGAATAACACGAATGCCTTTGAAGTCGCATGGTTTCTAGTTCTAATAACGCTATTATTCCAACGCGCTGGTCCGCCTACCGGCTCCGCCACTTCACTCTGATTGTTTCTAAAGCGGTTGATCTGATAATCAGCCCTGGACTCGGTCCGATTGCTCAGCAATAAGTTAATGGCGCAAGGTCGCTAATGAATAAACCAAATCGCGCGCCCAGGGGTTATTGGTCGCGCATTTTAAGCGGACTTTTTTGTAAATACTCGGCCAAGTATTTTGCCGAGCCGCGTATCCAGGAATTAAACATCCGCTCTAAGGATTTTCGCAATGGAACATACTTTCCTTTCTATTTTCAAACCAGAAAATTGTCTTCGATTGATCGATATTATTTGTTATATAAAACAATTGAGAGAATTTTCAATTGGACGAGGTTGTAGAGCGTGGAAAGTTAAATTTCTGAAATTTTTCATCCCGTTATTATCTCGCGGTGTTTGGAAGTTATTGCAAATCGGATATGGTTTGGATAATCGAGCGTCTACTGAATCTTCGATTACACATGCAAATATGCTGCAAATTGTGTCATGTTTGGTCTCATTTTAATCAGAAAAATGTCATGATTGTATTGGTAAAAGTTTTCTAAAAAATAATTGAAAACAAAAAATCTACATTTGTGTTTTTGTTTTACTTGCAATTAGACATACTATTCTATATTTATTCACAATATTGTTAATATTAATGCATTATCTATTATTCTATCAATATTGATATTAAATAATAACGTTAGTATGACAATATACATTATGATATTAATATAATAACAAATTTGTTAAAATTAACATTTTTTAAAAATTGTTCGTTCTCCATGAATGTGATTGAATTAATAAATGTGTATTAATATATTAATATTCTTTTCATAGCTATTGATTATAATGTTTTTATTATAATTGATTGTTATAAAATCTATTAATATTAGTTAGTTAGTTAGTTATAAAATCTATATCTGCTAATACTAATTATTATAATACTTATTAATATCGGTAATAATAATATTGTTAGTATAATGTTATAAAGTTATTTACTTACGTGTTGATCCGGTTTGAGATATCCCATGGATCGAGATAGGGCAGTTATTAAAGTGTTTATTGGTTTCTCGTGAGAACCGCAGTCCTGGCGAAACTAATTGCGACTACTGGATGGTTAGGGTCGACGGTTTGTCGTCGCCGGAAGTCTGGATGTGATTTTTCGTGCGTGATTAGGGGAGGAAGATTAACTATCCCCTCTTCTGTTCTCGACCCATCTTCGATTTTCTCATATATGATTTATCAACCTGCTTCTTTCTTAATTGACCACACTAATTAAGTATTTTCATTTCCATTTGAATTCTCTAATTATCAAATGTATTTTAAATTGAATTTAACCGTTTTATTTCAACCTCATAATTATAAAGTTCAATTTTATCTGAAGTCTGTAATTATAAATTTTTATTTCGTTTTAATTCAACGATCGTAAAGTTCCATTTTATAACTATGACAACTTTTATAATCAAATTTAATAGAATTTAAATGACTGAATTTTACCTGTTTCACTTATATTAGAATTAATTAAGAACGAAGAAGAATTCCAATTGAATCAAATTAAGAAAGTTCATAACAAACATTATTAAAAATAGAAATTGTAAATGGAAATGATTAATAATCCAAATTCAAAATTGAAGGTAGAAATAAGAAAGAAGAAACAATGGAAATTAAAAGATTTTAAGAAAGAAACAATAGAGTGTTAATCATAATTGTAAATAATTATTGTGAACAATAATTGTAATAAATAATTGAATTTTATAAATTGCAAATTGTAGATATGATCGAGTGACATTTTGAAGAAAACAGGGAACTGGAAAATAATGAGTGTCAATTAGGAAAGGGACGGAACGCTAATTATGATTTCTTGGCAACAAAGTAGCAAAGGGGAGGGAGTTAGGGGAATTAGGTTAGCAGAATAAGGTGGATTGTCATAACTGCCGTGTTACTACTCGCGAACGTAAGCGATTATATAATCGCGGCGGTGCGTAAACGACGCCGTCGGCGGCGTGTGAACACGCCTTAAGGCGCCTCGAGCCGGAAACAGACTTTCTCCATCGTTTCGACCGCGACAGCTTTTTCATATCCGAGTTCCCCCCAAAAACTCACTTGTTCACGCTTTGTTCCTTCTTTCTTGCTCTACCCTGGGATTCTAATCCTGTATAATCTTTATACACTTTCATAGTCAATGTATAATTTTGTTAAAAAAACTCTAACTTTTATCAAAATAATTTTGTCCACAGTATAGTATATTATGATCTATATCGAAAAATGGTAACGTATTGCATCTACGATTATTTTAAACATGTTTGAACGTTTAAAATGTTGGAAAAATATATATCACTGTATTCGAAGGAATCCATACAATCGTTCTATGTATGCAAGGTACATTTACATAGCTTCCTTGGTTCGGTCACAAAAAATTATTAAAATTGAAAATTTTAGTATCTCTTCTCATTGGCCTCGAAAATTATTAAAAAATGTTTAAATGTTCTTAATGTAAGAAAAGTGGATATCATTGCATTCAGAAAAGTCTAAAGAATAATACTATGCAATAAACATATCTGTAGTTTTTCCTATTAAAGCACAAAAAATCGTCAAATTTGAAATTAGAATCGCATGGGTGTCGAAAATTGTAAAAAATGTTTAGATGTTCTTAATGCCACAAATATGGGTATCATTGTGTTTGGGAAAGTCTAAAGAATAGTACATACTATGTAAGCAACGTTTCCCTCACTGTTGTTGTTAAAACACAAAAACTTTTTAGTTTTACAAAATATATTAAATTAATATGTTGTGGAATTAATTACAGAGAAACTACAACACCTAATTGTATGGGACCTTTTGCATCTTAATAATGACACGTTCAACTATGAAAACCCAATTTTGTTTTGTACTTTTATTCCTAACAATAAAAGCTAGAATTAAAATACTCTTGATGTCGCGTGTTTCGGAACCAGTCAGCTCTATAGTGATTCTTTAATTATGCTTATTATACAGGGTGTCCCAACAATGTCGAAAACCTTGAAAAGGATGATTCCCGAAATCATTTTAAGCAATTTTTTCCTTTACAAAAATGTTCTTCGCGGCTTTGTTAAGCAGTTATCAACGCAAAACACGGACCAATCAGAGCGCGGCTACAACGGGCGGACTCTGCCTCGACCAACGGCAATGTCACGCTCAGCGGGACCTGTCGCCGGGCCGTAATCTGTTCACTATAGCTGCGCTCTAATTGGTTCCTTGTTTTTCGTTAATAACTCCTTAACGAAGCCGATGCGAATATTTTCGCTAAGGAAAAAGTTACTTTAAATGACCTAAGGAACCACCACTTCCAAGGTTCTCCGACATTTTTGGGACATCCTGTAGGACATTTACTTGTAAGTTGACAGTGTTGTACCTTGGTATTTCAACCCTTTTTCAATCCATAAACGTCCATCAGCTGAACTACATATAGCCGAGCGTTAACTCCAGCCGTCGGACCTGACATAATCCCTGTCCCCCGCTTTTGGTGATTGTATTAGAACCAGATATACATTTCTACTCGATAACATTTGGTTTCATTGCTTCATCGACGCCGTGCGACGTTTATGCGAATTCCTGAGGCCTGCGGTTTGTCTCGGGAAAGTAGATTTTATATATATATATAACTATTTCAACTAATTTAAGTAATATTTAAAGCCAGTAAGATCATAAAATCGCACCACAATTTTATAAAATGTTCAACTTTGACATTTTTTTGTGCTTGAACCACGAATGCCATGCGAATGTTCCTTGCATGAAATTATTCTATAGACTCTACCGAATACAACGATATATAATTTTGCAGCAATATGACCACTTAAATTAATTTAAATGATATTTAAAGCCAGTAAGTTCATAAAATTGTGGAGCAATTTTATGAAATGTTCAACTTTGACATTTTTTTGTGCTTGCACCACTAAAGCTACGCCAATGTACCTTGTGTAGAACGATTCTACACACTGTTCCGAGTCCAATGACATAATTGTTGATGATATAAATATTGAAACTGATTTAAAAAATGAAGATCTCCACCTGAAATCAGTGATATCGGTATCGAATAGGGAGAGCCAGAATTCGAGCCCTCGAATAGAAACTTATCGGCAACTACAACTTCCTCTCGGTAAGTTCTTCTATTCCCGGTAATTAGATAACAGCAGGAAACCGCCACGGGTTGCATAATATCGATGTTACGCAATCGGTACCTTCACCTTATGTGCGCCTTACGTCGTCTCGCCAAGTGAAAATCAGTAGGAAAGTGTGTGTGACGCCGACAGCGAGAAAGAGAGCGAGAGCGCGAACGAGACCGAGAGAGATTTCCGAAAAACCGAATTGATTTCTAAAAATCAAGGAACAAGTCTTCCGAAGGTGTCGAACGCAATGCACCCGAAAATAAAAGACACAACATAATTTATGCGACAAAATATTTTTCCACGTTGAATATTGTTAAACGGAATTGTTATGTAATTATTTATTATTGTGGCTATCGGTTCAATTTATCTTTTAGAGTTTGTCAAAACCTTGGTATATAAAAAAGCTAAGAGATAATGTAGGTATTATTATTATTATTATTATTATTTATTATTAGATATTATTTTATATTAATTAGTCAATTGTATATGTTGTATGTATTATTGAAATTTTATGTTCAATATATTCAATATTTTATGTGCAATATTCAAATGTATATATTTGCATTTTATACATGGTGGTCCAAAAGTCACTAGACCATTTCAAAATGGAATAACTCTTCCAGTTTTTAACAATTCACATTTATTATTTTGTAGCAAATTCGAATTTTACGTGGTACAGTGACGTTTGAGCCATCCTGTATATCGTATATTCTACATTCTATATTTTTTATTTTATTTTGTATGTTGTACATTCTATATTTTTTATTCTATTTTGTATGTTCTACATTTTGTATTCTATATTTAGTATTATTTTTGTGTTTTATATTTTATATTTCACACAGTGTGTGTTTCATATACCAATGATAAAAGTGTAAAATTGACATATTAGATAACCTATTTTTAATAGGAAATCGGTAATTTAATATGTTGAAATTTTTTCTACCGATAAGTGGTCGTTGAAATTTATATTGTAGAATAAAACATTAACGCTGTCGAGTTTCTTGCGATTTACACAATCAAGTTACGTAGGCATTCCTTCTGCACGTAAAACCGGATACTAGTTGTCCTGATCTAATATCGTGGTATTCCGTTTCTTTTACATCCAATTTTTTGCATTATTAGCAGAAATAATGCCCACATGCACACACAAAAACTCTCTTTATAAAATTAAAAATTGTAGAATTGTAATACTATTAAGCAAGCCGGAGCGAACAAAATCCGAACTAAAATTAATAATCCAGTCTGTCGAAGGGTATTATTATTGATTTTTTAATTTATTTTGTTCCAATACACGTATTATTTTCTAAAGTTAATGGAGATCTTACAAGTTCAATAATATTCTTATTCTTTTTGCAAGAACCTCAAATTTCAAATGATCCAGTGAGATATTATTGAAAAATTTTAAATAACTCATAGTGAGATAGATTTTTTTCTCTGGTTCTAGAAATAATTTCAAAAATGTCCCATCAATTTCTATTTATGTACATATTTTCTCCTATTTAATGAAATTACTATAATTCCTAAAAAAAATAATTATACTGAAAAAATTTTAAAATTTATTTCATAACAAAATTTAATATTATTGAGGGATAGTATTGATTTTATATGTATATTCTATATCTAGCGTGGTAGGAGAACTTATTTTTATTTAATGTGTGTGCCATAAATTATGAGACCGACAGTAGATTTTCTTTTTTGAGAAACGGTTCCATTAGTTTTTTCCCCCCACTGTATAGTACATTAACCATAATAGTATAGTTCTGTGAATGCACCATGCACTGTAACCCATTTCCAAAACCCAACAATATTCTCCAAAGTAATACGAAAATCCTAGAACTCGTGCACGTTGGACTATAAAATGAAAAATCTGCTGAACGAGAATGGTTCGCAGACCGACCGTAGATTTCCAAAGGGGGAAACCTCGGAAAGGTTGGGAACCGGTGAGAGATGGAGGAAGAGGAGAACGAGCGGAACTGAGGTCCGCGGAGCTTCCTTTCCTTTGGACATGCCTCGCTGCTTCTTAGTCCTATCCCACAGATTACGGGCGTCGTTCTCTTTCTCTCTCTCTCTCTCTCTCTCTCTCTCTCTCTCTCTCTCTCTCTCTCTTTCTCGCCGATTCGCTCGCGCTCGCTGTTATCTCCGTTGTCTCTGTTCCGAGCGCGACGATACAGTAACCACGACAATGCCGATCGCTATTACGACCGTCTCGGCCTCGAAAGTAGGAACTACGTTCGACGCACCTACTTCCTGGACGACCATCACTGCTCCTCGAGCCTCGACCGGTCGCCACTCTGCCTGGTTCTTTCGGAACATTTTTTCCTTTAAAACATTTACGCGTAACCGACAGTCCATCAATTCGAGATAGCTAAGTTTGGCCCATTTTCACCCATGGACGTTGCACGGTGGATCAAAATCGTGAAAAGCTGAAGAAAAAGAAATTTTTTAGAAATTTATTAATCACTGAACTACGGCTATGCATTTCTAACGAAATCGAGGAATTGTTATTTTAAAAAATAATTATTAAATAAGTAAATAGTATTGAAATAAAAACGGCTTCAAAGTGACTCCTGTTTCTTGGTACCTATAGTGACCTAGGTACACCCAAAAAAGTTACCGCATTGCTTAATTATAATAATAATTTTTTTCAAGGAACTTTTTGTAAATACACTCATCTTTCTATTGTTCCTAACGTAACAGCTGTTCATTTAATTAACTCGCCGGAAACTGAGTAATTGAATGGCGATTTTTATGAGGTGGGTCAAAATAGACCCGGGCTCCGTCGTTGGAGATTCTGATTGGCACATGTTTTTCGTTAATAATTCCTCAACAAAGTCACGAAGAACATTTCTGCAAAGGAAAAAGTTACTTAAAATTACCTCAGGAAACGGCCCTTTCAAGGAAGTATAACATTTTTGGAACACACTGTATAACGAAAATGCGCGCGTTATCTGTTTAGGAAGCGAGAATTTGCGTCCGAAGACTTCAATACATTATCGCTCGAATGTCAAACGTTACAGACAGCGTTATCGCGATTATTCTACTCGAATGTCATTTCTTGCGGTTGAGAATGATAATGAATATTTAAATATGTAATGGAAATCGTTCGATATTTATTCACAAATGATGATGGAAAAAGGCGGAAATAGATGGAAAGCGATTGGCACAGTGACTCAACCAGTTTTCCCGAGGCTGATAAAAATCTGACGCGTTTCCACGTGAACTGTGAACAATCGGCGGCGCCTTATCAGTGCATCAAGTCCACGGAAGTACCGGCTGTTATCGGTCCCGGGGCGAGTAACAACAAGAATTATGAGACGATAAACATCCTAATCCCTTCTTATAATTAAACGACGACTTCTTTGTTCCTGTGATTAGCCGGAACCCGATTTGTCATCGAGACAAACTGTACCAGTTCTGTACAATGTCTGCGAGATTATTCGTTTTTATACCAATTGTAGTAGCTATGATACGTGTGCTAACCAGGTAGACAACATTAGATATATTAATTATTAGAATTGTATTAGCTGTGTACAGTAGACTCACTAGATTCTCTAGATTGACATGGTTATTCGCTTGATTCGTCAGATTTTTTATTAATTATTTTTTATATATTAGCCATACCAAATATTTCAACTTGTACATCAACTGTATCAACCACATCTACTATATCAACTTTTCAACTTGTCAACTTTATCAACTTATCAGCTATGTAAACTACATCAACTTTTTCAACTTCGCCAAGTCAACCAGATCAACTTGCATATCAACTACACCAACCATATCGACTATACCGATAATATCAACTATATTGTCTATACCATCTATATCAACTGTTTCCACTATGTCAACTACAGTAACTACATCAACTGTATAAAGTGTATCAACTATATCGTCTATACCATCTATACATATGTATATGTTTATCAACTGTTTCCACCGTGTCACCTAAAGTAACTACATCAACTGTTTCCACCATGTCAACTACAGTAACTACTTCAACTGTATCAATACTGTATCAACTGTATTAATACCACATCACTACCTCAACTTTCTCAACTCCACCAACTCTTCCAAATCTGTCAACACTCTCAACTATATATGTTCACTGTATAAACCTCATCAACCAGATCAACATGCATATCCACTATGTCAACCAAATCAACTTGCATATCTACTATGTCAACAATATCAACTATAATAACTTGGATACCAACAATATCAACTATCTCAACTTGGATACTAACAATATCAACTATATTAACTTGGATACCAACAATATCAACTATATCAACTTGCATATATACTATATCAACTACATCAATCATATCGACTATACCAACTACATCAACCATATCAACTATATTAACTTGTATGTCAACTATATGTATAAATTTGTGCATGAACTATAAAAACTCGTTCATCATCTGTATACAATGTATTAATTATAGCGACTATATCAACTATGTATACTAGATCATTCGTCTTGCAATTTATGTTTTTTATGTTACGATTGTACAGTCCATTAAAAAATTGGTGTCTTTAATGATCGCAGTGAAAAGGATTGCGTATTCGCATAAATTGTATCGGCTCATTCGGGTTTGAATTAATTGGTTGTCGGTCCTTCACCGATGAGGCTTGGTGGTCGAAGAATCGGGAGAAGGGGTAGGCGATAATTCTCGCAACGACCGCAATCGATTGGAACCGATTTGGTTGCGGACACGCGACTAGAATATCTCTCCCTCGTGATTCGAGTGTCCTGCATAATTGAGTGCATTCCTCGGCCACGCGGATTCCGCTTTGCGTCGACACGGATTCCGCGCCCTCGCCGACATATAATCCTTCGGCCGATACGCATCTCCCGCGGGAATTCTGGGAACCGTAATTCCGTAAGAAAACTGCGTGTGCCAGTTGCGTCATGGAATACTGCACTCTTTTTTACCTGGTGCAACACCTATTTGCAGGTGAAAAAAATTGAACGAAAATAGCGTTTTGATACTGAACCTAATACTGCCGTTGACACGCCATTTTTGTTTAATTATTGCGAAGTCGGTATTTGTTACTAGGAGATGTTGACGAGTCGTGTAATATTTCCGTCGTCTCTTCTCGCCGAATAATCGAGATCGATCATCGGATCGATAAACTTCACGAGATAAAGTGGCGATCGATTACCACAAAGAGACGACCGATCGTCAGCGTCCTTGATTGATTACGCGATACCGGCAGATAACGTGTTTTCATGCTAGATTTCTGTTTTCGAGTTGGTCGTGTAATTCGAGTAGTACATGACACGTTTGTTTATTTTTAGGGAAATAAATATTGTCATTGTGTCAGCGTGCCGATTTGTCATCAACGGCGAAACTGGGCCGACGAAATGGGAGACAGATTGGTTTTAATTTTAAACGTCCCTGGATCCAAAGGTGTTAATCTACCTGTCAAACTTTAATTCCATTTTACAACGTCATCGAAGATCATTAAAAAATTATCTAGAACCTAGCTCGTTTACCGAGCGATAGAATGCTGGGAAAGATAAGGGTTCTATTGTCTTTTTCTTTATTCTACTTTAAATATCCCTAGATTTGAAGAAATTAATCTATCTAGTAAAATTCAGTTGTTTTCTGAAATAACTAATTCTCTGATTAACAGAATGGGGGACAAGCAACGATATAAAAATCTATTATCTTCATTTACGTTCAACCATAAATATCCCTAGATTTAAAAAAAATGAATCTGTCTATTCAAATTCTTTTCTGGGATGAAATGTCTAATTCTCTGACAGACAGTATAGGGGACAGGCAAGAGTTTCAGTGTCCATCATCTATATTCGTGTTCAGCCTTAAATATCCCTAGATTGTAAGAACTTAATCTGCCCAATCTCTCTCCCCACTCCTCCTACCATCGATCGTCCCTCAATAATCAGATTCAACAACGCAACAACCCCCCTCCCCCCTCGCGAACCACGAAATCCCGCTTACTAAAAACTGTCTGGACCGCCGAAAACGCTTTAAAGACTTCCGCGGAAACTCCATTGGCGCGAGTATCAGCTCCGGCACGCCAACAATATAGGCGAACAAGTTGAGACAAAGAATCGCAATAAGAGGGCGAGAGGAGTCGGAAGAGAGGGAGGGGCGGTAGGTGCGACGGTGGAGGGGGTCGGCGGGGCTGGGACGGTGGGAGGAGGAGGAGGGGAGGGAAAGAGAGGGCAAAGTGGAGACTAGAATCGAGTATTAATAGACTCGGGTGGCTGGAAGCCGGAACTGAAGAGCGTACCTCCTTCTCCTAGTTGAGTCGCCTCGTTCGAGTTGCTCGACTCGCGAGAGCGAGAGGAACGTACAAAAGGAAAGAAAGGGAGGGGCGAAGAGGGAGGGCGCGGCAGAGGAGGAGGGGCGGGGAGGAAAGAGGGGCACAACCAGCAGCCAGCAGCATCGGCGACGGAAAGAGAGAAAGAGAGAGAGGTCGGCTTATTTATAAACGCAAGATAAAGCGTGGTAGTGCCGTGAGAGGAAGCCGTTCGAGCGTGGCTCCCACGCTTCCAGATACGCATTACGTATGCGCCTTAGCCTTTCGACTCCTACATCGGAACGGGGAAACGTCATTATGGATCCCGACCGATTGGCATTCCTGGCCCGTACAGTTTCGGCAAACCCGGAAAATTATTCCGACGAATTAATCCGTCGTTGGCCCCTGGGTCCCTCGTCCCGGCCCATTGCTGCCAATCTGATAGATTTTCCACGAATTCCCGGTAAACAGTGTGCTCTACACTTTGTTTTGTTGGTCGCGAACGACACCGATGCAATCTAAGAAACGCACGGGGGAGCAACTAATAACGCGTTCCCTATGGATGCATTTTCTCCATTAGCCCGTAACATAAATAAATTGGGCTGATAGAATCTCAGCATGTTTTAATCGTACCGGCTTAGTTACGACGTCTGTTGATCAACAACAAACCACTTGTAATCAGAGATAATCAAATTTGAATAAATAAAAAAAGATAAAATTTAAATTTTAAGTAAAATGTTACGACCCAATAGTTCCGCAAAGTATGTACAACGTAGATCGTGTTGTTCATGTAACAGAGAGATGCATGATTGAGCGACAAGGGTGATAGAAGGTAGAGATACGAAGTTGAAGAGGTGTCACTGATATTGGGGTAGCAGGGACCACTGAGGGTACAGTGAGAAAGGATGACATTGTAGAGTTTCGAGGGGCTCGAATATAATTGACTGATAGAAGTGGTAGACGATTAGTGATTAGTGAATAGATAGTGATTAGAATTGGGAACTGTTGCTTGGAAGAAAACTAGTAAACAATCTTCATCGTAAATAGCTGTCCACCTCGGACTTGTTGCTTCAGATTTTCAACGTAATTCATGTTATGATAGTTGATGTATGACAGGTTTTTTATTTCGAGAAGCAGGTTTTAGTAGCTGAACGGAACAACTTAATACACAATTATTGATGTAGTATATGTTAATATAGTCGATATAGCCGATAGAGTTGATATACAAATTGTTATAGTTGACATAATTGATATAGTAGACGTGAGGATGAAATTATGGCTTTAAACAGAGTTATTTAACATTTTAGAAAATTTGTGATCAATGTTACATCATTGCATAGTTATACACACATTGACAGAAGAATGATTTTATCGAATAAAATTATCCTGTGTTTCTAAAGTAGTACCAATTTTTTAATTTTATATTAGGGTGACGTTATTAGAATTAGTGATAAAATGAATTTTGTTTAAATAATTCTTCTGCAATAAATTATAGAGTTGATATACAAATTGATACAGTTGACATAATTGATATAGTAGGCATGCAAGATAACCAAAGTCTGCTTATTGGATTGTACTAACATGAGGATGAAATTATGGCATTAAACATATTTATTTAACATTTTAGAAAATTTGTGAACAATGTTACATCATTGCATAGTTATACACACATTGACACAAGAATAATTTTATCGGATAATTTTTATTCTCATATAGCGTGACGTTATTAGTGTTAGTGATAAAATGAATTTTGTTTTAATAATTCTTCTGCAATAAATTTTCAATTCTCTGGCGAAAACGAACTCGCGCTAAACCGTACGAAAGTGAAGTGAAATCAGGCCGGATCGAATCGAAGCGGATGTCCAGTCAATTTTTACAGGTTGCATAACGATCAACGACAAATCCGCGAGTTCACCGAAAATCGGCTGGCTGGTTAATTCGGTATCCGCTCTTATTTATATCGATTCTGTTGAGAACGCGTTACGGAGGAACTCGGATTCCTATCGTCTATCCTCGCGTCTAGAGTCGCGTCTATGCGAGGTCGCCGCTATTTTTGCCTAGGTATCCGTCAGCTCGACCTCTTCCACTGATTCCGAGGAAATCCCATGCCCGACTTTCTTCCTCTATTCTCCCGCGAAAATTTCGGCCGATTGCCAGCTCCCCACACACTCCCCTCAGGAGTAAAACGAAAATTTCCTTCAGACATAATTCGCTTTTCCGGAAAAAATACCATTTTTACCTTACCCCCTCCACCATCGCTACCACGTGATTATTATTGTACACAGAGAAAAATGTTTTCCACAAAAATTGTATAGTTTCAAGGGTATTAATTTTTATGTGAGATTACGCGAAGAGGTCATGTGAAGGTTAGCTTTTGATTGCGAATGCTATTTTTATCATAATAATTGATGAGTAATAAGCTGATGATTTTTCGGCGTAGATTAGCACATTTTTGTATCAAAAGAAGTGGGGAATAATAATAAAAATAATATCATTTCTAGTAGTAGAGTAAATGTAAATAGGAGAATTGATGATTGAAGCTGAAGCTGGTATGGTTTCGATGGTAATATATGCTAATGGTATCAATTTTTCCATGACCGAAGGTCAGCTTTTGATCGAGAATGTATATTTTCGAATTAATTTTTCTATGAAATTCTCTATAAAAAAAACTAGTATGTGTCGGAAATGATTTGAAGATATTTTAATATAAATATTTAACAGACGCTATTTTCATGACAATAATTGATGAATAATAAACTGATGATTTTTTGCCATAGGTTAGTACAATTTTTGTAGGCTTGCAAATTGTATCGAGTATCAGAAGAAGTGGAATAATATTAAAAATAATACCAATGCGAATAGAGTAAATAAGAAAATCGTTGTTTGAGGCTGAAGGTGGTTACTGCGTTGAGATGTTGCGACACGTCCCAGTACAGGCCCTGGACAGGTCCAGGATGACTTGAGGAGTAGGTCGGAACCCCGACGCGTACGTTAAAAATCGAGAAAATAACTCGTTGCTCCCCGGGAGGCGGGAAACGCACGTTCGAAACGAGTCGCGAGTTAAAGTACCGGTTGGAACGGTACGGTATTACGTATTATCTATAAGTTGCATTTCCCGATGCATGCGAGGCTTTCCTCGAGCCCTGGGAACGCTGCCGGTCCGTTACTGATCTCATTTCATCGAACCTTCTTTATCGGAACAACAGATTTTCCTGCAACGAATTTCTTTTATACGGCTGGTCCCGCAGATCCTATAACAGCACTGTGTCCGGTTTGGTTCCCCACATTTTTCCTATTTATACGAAAACTAATGCGAAACTGAATGTCAAACGAGATTAAACAATATTGGTGGTATCATTACATCCAAGTCTAGATTATGCAGGGTGGACCAAAGGTCACTAGACCAAAATTATATATTATATATACATACATATATAATTATACAGGGTGTCCCACCCGATTTTGACATATTGATTTTCTCGCTATTGTTACTCGTAACAGAAAATGTTTCAGCAGAGACTTGAATGGTATCGAGTGGAGCAAATTCTGACGTTATTAGTTTTTCCGCGAGTGGACGCGTAAAGGTCATATAAAGGTCAACTTTGTTTTTTTAAATGGAATGAGGTATTTTTTAATACATCAATCGATGCAGCTGGACATTCGTTATAAAAAAAGTACTAACCTATGTATGTCGAAAAATTAGTAGTTCAGAAAATATTTCAATTTAAATAATACTAAATCACCATTACTGTCGTTCTAAAACTTTAATGGTTTAAAGAAATTTAATTTAATTTTGTCGACAGTAATGGTGTTTTAGAATTATTTAAATTGAAATATCTCCTAAACTACTAACTTTTCGACATACATAGGTTAGTACTTTTTTATAACGAATGTCCAGCTGCATCGATTGATGTAGGGTAACTGCACCAGTGAATAAACGGGCACCAGTAAATGAACGCTTTTGTATTTTTTGCTTTTCCATCATTGTTCAATTACTAGAATGTAGTGTTCATTGACTGGTATTTTTTATATTTTTTATTTAACGTTTAATAAAGACAAATAATAATAATTTCATTTTATTTGTATTCATTTATTTTTGACAAATGAAGTATAGGGAGCCATTTGGCATATATGAGATTCCTTTAATTCACATATTTTTTTTTAAATAAAATATCTTCCTGAACAATTTCTTAAATGTTCATTCACTGGTGCAGTTACCCTATTAAAAAATATCTCATTCCATTAAAAAAAACAAAGTTGACCTTTGTATGACCTTTACGCGTACACTCGCGAAAAAACTAATAACATCAGAATATGCTACACTCGATACCATTCAAGCCTCTGCCGAAACATTTTTTGTTACGAGTAACAATAGCGAGAAAATCAATATGTCAAAATCGGGTGGGACACCCGGTATAATAACTAAATTAACTACATTAACCGTAGCAACTATATCAGCTATATCAACTTGCATATCAAGTATACCTATTAACTATATTGATCAAAAATGTATTGTGCAACAAACATTGCAAATTATATGAATAAAATTTATTTCACCACTAACTATAGGTGTAATGTTATCTAAAAGCTTGTTTTAATTTATATACGTGATTATTATCTCTAAAATAATAATTCTATTATTCATTATATAAGTATCGTAAACTATGCGAACAAAATTTATCCTATCATAAACTAGACCTTATGTCGTAACAACTACGTATAATTAAAAACATTTTTTTCCGTTTCACAGATACTGTAAATATCATAAAAACGACTAGGAATAGTATAAATCCGCGAACCGTATAGAACGAAGAAGTGAAACGTTAAGAATTAATTACGCACGGAGTAAAAATTAGATGGAGAGTGGTCGGTTGAAATGGTAAATCGTGTGTACTTAATTGAAAGATTTTGTTCACGTGCATGGATTTCGGGACTGAACAGGATAATAGCGTATATTTATTTACAAAAGCGGCAACAGAGCGTTGTAGTACTGTCGTTTCGAAACCGCTCTTTTTCCCTCTTTCCCTCTGGCCCCTCTTCCGTCCTCTTTCCCCGTCGGTCTCTCGGTTTCTTCGCTCTTTCTTGGCCTTTCTTTCTGCGGTCTCCCGCGATTTCTAATTGGGCAACGCAATTTCCTTCCTTCGGCTCGCAGGAGGAATTCCTCGATTGCGCCAACACCGACGTGGATTACTAAACTTCACTCTCCTTGTCTCTCTCTCGGTCCGTTTTGCCTCTTGCGTGTCCCCTCGTCTGACCCTGATTGCGATTAGGAAAAAAAAATCTTCTTCTTTTTTGAAATAGTTAGTTTTACCAAAAACGTTCCACGATACCTTGCTTGTAATCGTTGGAATGTCCATTTTATGCTTTTGTGGGACACGCGAGGGTTACAGACACGATAGAAGAGAGAAGTTCATAAACATTTTACAAATTAATTAATAATCGTTGACAAATTATCTTTACTATTTTCACTTTGTTGATTTGTAATCACTTTTTTTGCGAACTATGCTCAAGAAAAAGAAATTTAAAATTGTTTATAATATGGTAAATTTTACTAAAACGATGCACTATTTTATTTATTATTAGCAATTTTATGCTTCTGTGGTGTCCACAGCGGTTACAAAAAAGTTAAAAGAGACAGATTGACAAAGATATTGTAGAAATTAATTATCAATCGTTGATTTGCAATTTTGTTCATGGGAAAGAAAAAGAAAATAATATAAATAATATATCAAATAATTGTGATTTAATAGTTCAATTTATTATAAAGGAGAAAAATTCTAAAGATATTTCACGAATTAATAACTGTTCATAAATTAGCAATCTAATAAGAAGAAATGAATAGTCGTTGGAACTGGATTATCTTTTTCTAGTTAAAAAATGTATCCTTGCGCAGATGATTACTTAATATTAGCATTTTCCATAATGAATCGTTGACAAATTAATTGTATCTCTCATTGATTTTGATTTCCAACTATTTCCACATTTGTAACCATGTTCATAAAAAAGGTGAAAAAATTTTAGTTATGTACGCGGATACACTATTAGGTCCGGTTAACGACAAGATAGACTCTATTCACATAATCTATGTCTGTTGTGTAATACATTTTAAATGTACGGAATGTTTATCGATCACAACAATGACTTAAATAGTTTTAATCTGTGTGTACAGGTTATATATTTTCTAGTGATATAAATTAACACATAACTTCAGTTGCTTTATTGTATTTATTTCTGCTTTGGAAATAATTGCAATATTGTTGATATCAGTAAATCTGTTATTAGGATACAATCACTAGAATAATCTAAATAGATCTATTGTCAGAATATATTTACTAGAATAATCTAAATAAATCTATTATCATAATATAATTACTAGAATAATCTAAATAAATCTGTTATTAGGATATAATTACTAGAAAATCAAAATAAATCTATTATTAGGATATAGTTACTAGAATAATCTAAATAAATCTATTATTAGGATATAATTACTGGAATAATCTAAATAAATCTATTATTCGATTTCTAAAAAAAAAAAACAATAAATTCAGGAAACGCGATTGTAGGATGGAATAGGTGCTCCATAGCGACATGTGCGGGTCCAGTGTAGAGGCTACCTTGAAACCCGCTAGTTTCCTCTTTCTCCTCTCATTCCACGTCCGCGTCCACCCGCTCTTTCTCTTTTCCGTACTCGCGTAAGCGATTACGCCACTGCGTACTGCATTTCTCACCTCCGTCTAATCCCATTACTGTTATACAGTGAGAAGAGATGTACCGACTCGGGTCTTCAATATGGCTGAACAATTTTAAAACCGGAAGTGCATTTACGGTACAGCAGAAGATACAGTAAAACTCCTGATTCAGAATTTTTAGTCACACATTTTTAGAGAATTTTTATTAACCGTATCTAAGAACAATTGTTACTAAGAATCTTTATTGAAAGATTTCATTAGAGACTTTTATTTAGAATGTTCATTAACACGTTTTGTTAACAGTTCCTGTTAGAGATTGTTACCAACTATTTTTATCAACAGTTTCTTTAAACTTTAAAGGATTGACATCAAAGGTTTTTATTAACGATTTCTGTTAGAGATTGTTACCAACTATTTTTATCAACAGTTTCTGTTAAAGATTGTTACCAACAATTTTTATTGACAGTTTCTGTTAAAAATTGGTACCAACCCTTTTTATTAACAGCTTCTGTTAAAGATTGTTACCAATTATTTTTATTAACAGTTTATTTCCCATGAGTAAATATTTGTTTGCAAATACTTACGAGAAAAGTTACTAGAACAATTGCTTATTTGGTCTTTTTGGATTTTTTCACTTCAAAGTTACTCTAGAATAAAATTTTAAATTGGTCCATTTTGCCTTAAATGTCCATTTTTAAATTAAGCGGCGCGTTTTGGAATTATAATCTTCCAAGTTTTACATATAAAATGCTACAAGTCCTGTGTTAATATCTATATTAATACTAAACTTCCAATCGTTATAACTCAAAAAGTTTAAACAATACCAGGGAATGCTAAATCGCTTTGTAATCGGGGTAGCGAGTTCAACAAGCATGCCAAATTTCATGAAAATCCGTAATTTCGATAAACCACGATCACCTCGTGAAATGGCTCATACCTAAACCAGCTCTGTTCCCATAAACGAGGCTTTACCGTAATCCCAAAATTGATGCGCCATAAATTATGCTTCGCGTCATAATTTAAAAAACCAACTCGCACAATCTGTTCCATTTCAATCGAGGATCCACTCGATATGAAAAATCGTGTAAAATCCGATTTTTGGAGAAATGGGATCAGTGATTGGGAGACAAAAAAGGAAGAGAAGAAAGGCGGAGAGCAGAGAAGGGAGATCTAAGAAATGAGAAACGGTCGAAAGAAGCAACCGGACACGCCAGCAAAGAAAAAGGAAAAGAAACGCGCGATAAAGGCTCGGAATCAAAACAAGTAACATGAACGAGAGAGGATAGTGAGTGGAGAGAAGGGTGAGAGAGAGAGGAAGGCGAGAGGGGGGGGGGATCAGTTGAGGGGTGAAGGGAGAGGGTCGGAGTCATTTCAACCGTCCTCCCGGATGTGCAGCATCATTACACGGCATTCTTCGAGGCTGCAGGATCTCCCTTTCTTTCTTCCTTCGACCGATGCGTTGACGTAACCGCGACAAAACGGAATCCTACTCTTGGGCTCGGAACGACGTTTCTGACCGTTCGGTTCACTCTCTGCTATCCGAACGATGGTAATTCCCCGCACCGGAGATTCGTATATTTCAGTCTGGAGGTCGTTTAAGGGGCCAGAGATCATTGTTGCCGAACTAACGGAATATACAGGTGGTGTATATGTAGATTTTCTACTAACCGAACGATGACTTTTTTTTTTTTCTGTAACGGAGCGTCGTACATTTTATGGATAAAACAATTTTAAAAAGCAATAATAGAGTCTCTACAACTTTTCTTGTAGCAGAGCATCATAGGTGTTAAATAACTAAATATATATAATATAAAAAATATGAAATATGTATCTGAAGAAAATTAAAAAATTTGTTTGCAAACAACCAACACACGATAAATATTTAAAAATTTTGGGGCACATGAGCGTTTAAAAATCGACACGGCTAAGAGGTTGAAGCCACTGTTATTGGTCCGACCGGATTTTCCGGAGGCTGTCAGGCAGCGAAAAGGTTTCCGAGGAGGCGTAACATTAATCATGGGACAGGTATGTGGCAGGTCCCGAGATCTTTTTTCCTCCTAAAAGAACGATGATCCACAATGGACCCGAAATCCACCCTGCTTACGTTCACGTCTGATCAATCGAAGAAAGGACCCTTCAGAAAAGTTACCGGCTCCTTTCTACCTTCCTCGGGGACCTATTAAATCTCCGATTCGAAATTCCAAAGGACTTCTTCGTTCTACGTGATGCCAACAAAATATTCTTCAAAAGAAAATTCTCTGTATCGCATTTTTCAATCTACCGTTTAATACGGTTTTTCAGTGCAAAAATCAAACATAGCATAGGTGACTGCAACAATAATACAAATTTTCTGATCTTTTCTGGGTATTCTTCCAGTTCTATTTATAATTAAATTTTTTTAAATCCAATCTTTTATTTTATAATTGTTGATGTAGTCAAACATTTTATAAACAAATTTCAACACACTTAAACTATAATAATCTAATCATTTTTTATCTCCTATATGTCGTCTAAAATATTTTGCATAAATATCCGCAGTCCAATTATCACACTATTTAACATATCTGCAATTTTTACAACATATTTTTTACAAGCATCGTTGTTTATCGGAGAAATAGTTTTGTTCGAAAATCTGAAGATGAATCATTTATATAATTCTCGATTATTTATAATAAAATAACAACAAAAGTCTTCGATTAACCAATAAAAGTGAAAATATTCCGGAAAATTGAATTTCCCAAGAAATGTTTGAATAGTGCAGATCAAGCGTGATTTTTCGAATTTCAATTATATTGTCATTATTAAGTTAATATTTATGATGCATGGCGAGGGTGATTTGATTGACGAGTGGGTCCGGGGATTCGTTTTCTTTTTTCACGGTTGGTTTTTTTAACAGGACGAATTCTTTGAAAAGGAAAGAAGAAGGCATAAGAATCGGTGGTACTCATAAGCCAGCCAGGATATAACAGGTAAAACAGGTTTGTGGGCGTCCAGAAACGTGGGCTACCTGCATTGCTTCTCGGAGGGGTCCTTCTTCAAACCCGGCTGCCAATTCTTGCGGAAGAAAACCGAGAAAAGGGGAGAACCGGCGCACCTATGCACCTGTTCGTTAAGTAACCGTGATTAACGTATCTGTGACGTAGTCGTATGGGTCCATCTTTGAACAAATTATATGTAAACGATTCTCACGGACCCCGTAATTCAAAATATTGAACAGTTTTCCGTAGAAGATATTGTGTATTTTTATATACTATTTTATCTACATTATATTATAAAAAGGATATTTAATAATTTAATCTGACAAGGCAAACTATTTATTAAATTTAAACTATTCAAACAAATAGAATTTAATAATTCGGGACATTTAATAATTTCATCTACTTAATAAACAATAATTTAATAATATGCTGCATGAGATAAACCAATAAATCAAATTGTTTATTAAACTGCAAATATTGAACCGTAAATAATTGAATAGTCTGAACTAGCAATTGTTTAAATGTCTTAAATTATCCTCTGTATTATTCACAGGTTTCGTTCTTTGATATTCTTTTGTTAATTAATCGAGCTCATTATTAGAATATTTTGGAGAATATCTTGAGTACAATATATGAGCTAATATGATGTACAATAAAAGCTAATACAGCAGTATGTGTACAGTGCGTATCAGAAGTTTAGACGCACCCTATTATTTTAACAAGAACGTACCCTCTGATGAATCTTCGATTGATTCTTTTTATCGTATGTTTAGAATACTCTGGAGAATTATGATTACTACTAAAACTATTCATATATGGCACTGCAGGGAAGAATTTTTAGCCAAAATTTTAGCCAAAACGTTTTTGTTAAAATAATATAGGGTGCGTCTAAACTTCTGGTACGCACTGTAGATAGAAAGATACAGAGGGAGAAAGAGAAATGATTTTTTTAGAGATCGATGCTATATCGACACTTATCTCTTATCACCTTATCGGAATTATTTGAATTGATTACTTTCCGGCAGGTCCGATGATCTATCATGACTATCAATGAATTTCCTCAGTTTACCAACTTAACGGCCACATGATTTTGAAAATCAATAATCATACTCATGTATTAACGAAATGATTCAATTACCACTTAATCAACCCAATAACTTTCCATTACTATTTCTGTTTTCTGTCCTTTAAATCCGAAATATTCCCGCGCTTTAAATCGATTATCTGCGCACGTGCAGTTGCGCAATATTTATAGAACGGGACTTCCCCGCTACCTCCACTTATAATTTCCTTTTATTAATACCTTTCATCTGTTCCCTTTGAACAAATATTTTAGCTTCCTACCTGCATTATTTCTGTAAGTATAAACTATGCCACTTTAAACGAGCATATATTATTTTTCAGATACGGTAAAAAGAAATTCATTTACTCTGATATGTAAAGCAAAAGTTGGAAACCGCGATACATAACTCCTTTGATTACAAAGGAGAAACAATTTCCGCGTTCAAATTAAACATTAAAGTCCAATTAAAACATTCTATGTATCATTATTTAAACAGAGGTCAACGATCGTTCCTCCCAACATAAGCCAGTACAAAGCGATATCAATGGCAAAAAAAGGTCCAAAATCGTCACAACAATTTTACAACTATCAAAGATAGTAATATAATATAACGAAATACAGATGTTCGGCCAGTGTTATTAGATAAGGGGGGGTCAAGTTCGATCTCGCGATTCGAATATCGCTCGAGTCGTCATAAAAATTGCCTTTCTATACATCTGTTATCTACTCCGTGATCATCGAAGACTTTAGTGACTTTTTAAAATGCAAAATATTATGAAAAATATTTTTAAAATAATTACTTTCCACTGTCCAATAAATTTTGTTAAACACTTATTACCTAATTTTTCAATTGAATCACCCTAAACAAATTTTAAGGACTGTTCATTCGTCACATCGAATGAACACACATTAAGCACGAACTGTACAAAACAAAACCTAAACCGAACGAAACGTAATGACAGTGGAATTGATGTCTATGTATACAACTTTATACCACATGCTTTGAAAGTAGAAAAAAGCTGTCTACGTAGCATAAATACTTCATGTTTCTATAACATAAAGTTTCAAACAAAGTTTGTGTAGTTTACGTTTAAAATAAAATTAACATATTTCTGAATCTTATTGTATTGTCGTTCAAAATTGTACAGTTTACATAATTACTCTATTCGCCACTTTTAACATGATTACAGAAACAATCATATTTGCAAGACATTAACTAGGTTATGTCAGTGATCCCAAAGTATACTGAAATACATAAACTTGAAAATGTAATTGTAATTTTTACGATATTTTCAAAAATGAACCATTAGATACTGCTTGTTATTTCAACATTACGTGGAATTCATTTCATATTTTCATGTAATCCTTTAAATATCTCGAAACAAGAAATATATGACTTTAGACTACTTTCATAATTATGGGCTCATATAATTTCTAATATAACAGTAAAAAAATTTTTTTAAAAATTTGGGACAGTAAAATTCAATTTTCCAGGATGTGAAGATTCGAAATAATTCGGATCTCGTTTATAACCCGATGGGATTTCCATTGGGAAAAACCCATTGTGATCGATGGTTAAGTCATTATTCGGCAATAACGGCGCATCTATCTACAAAGATTAACGAGGGTATTCGATTCTATGAATTTATTAAATCGTAACAAAATATTTTTGTGAAAATTTTTCGAAAAATCGACCGGTGTGCGCCGCGGCGCGGCGCGGCGCGGCGCGGCGCGGCATCGCGCGTCGTCGTCGTCGTCGGCCAGTGCGATTACGAGGAAGCCACAAGGAAGTCGGTGAAGGCCCCACCATTTTCCCCGGCATTTCCCACTCGATTACAACGCTTCGATTATTTCCGTTCGCGCCATGCCGCGCGCCGGTGTCCGTCTCGTCTGTCCTCGTTCGGCGCTCGGCGTTCGTCGCGTCTCGCCGGTCCATTTGTCTCCGTTTGACGGCGCATGCGTGTTACGCGCGGCTCTCTTCTCCACGGTAGTGGGGGGGGCGTGGCGGCAAGCATCCAGCGACGGTCGCGGCTCGCGGCTCAGTCGCTCGGCAGCCTCGACACCGGACGGACGTGCGATAATCATCGAGATATTACGCGCACGTTCGCGTCTCCGGAGGTGAAAGGACGAGAGAGAGAGAGAGAGAAAGATAGATATCAGTTTTTTTCGTGTTTCGCGTCCTCGACGGAAGACTGGAGAGAATTATCGAAGTGGTGTGCTGGTGATACACACTCGGTCGGTCGCGTATACGTACGGTACGTTCACCGAGAGGATACATTTCGATCGTACGGGCCCCTAGGAACGTTCCGAGATCGAATGTCGTCGTCGTCGTCGTCTGTATAGTACGCTTGTGTAAATCGTCGGGAGTGGAATCAGATGGGATTTATGCTCGATTAGAAGAGAGACAGAGGCGGAAGGAACACGATACACGTGCGCGTGGTCGGTGTCGGCGAGATACCTGTGGATGCCAGGCAACAGCGACGCATTAGGGCGCGGATTTCTGCCCGATGACCGCCGACGGCACTCGCTCAAACTCGCAAGCCGATCCTCCGCACTGATATTACGTCGCGTCAGACGGTTCAGCCCGTGATCGAGGTAAGGATCTCTTCTCTCTAATACTTCCTCGAGCGGTTTATCGCTCGAGTGCCCGTACGATTTCGGCTCGAGAACGAAAATACACCGATCCGATAAGCTTATCTTAGTTTAATTCCTCGACGATTCGGGATTGCATGATTTTTCGGAAACATTTTGTCGAGTGCTCGAGCTTTGTATTGTTTGGTTTCTCCGATCACGGGGGTGCCGCGGGGAAGGTTGTTCTTCGGGAGGTTACAGTGGACGTCGGTGGCTCCGGTGGGATTTTTGTTTTGTAAATTATTCGACCCACGTGCGCCTTTCTTTCGTCGACTACCTGTCTCTTCTGTCGGATCGTGTATATGTAATAAAGTCTGGTTCCCGCGAAGTTAACTTTGAAAGATGGTGTTTTTTGTTTGAATATACGCTTTTTCGGATTTTATAGTGACAGAATCTGAATTTACAAATTATTGTCAATCAAATGACTTGAAATGTACCGTTATGGTGGCACGTCCGAATGATTTTGTTTGTTATTAAGTATAAGTCGGTAGATATACTATCTTATATAGATATTGCTTCGAGTTAAAAATTCTGCTTTTCTTCTCTGTAAGAAAGGCTTACACGTGTTGCGATTTTTGTCTTTCACTACAATTTCCTTCGAGTTCTAGACGCGGATCATGATTAGTTATAAAATAATCGATCCACTGTCGTATAGTGCAATTATTTCCGCTTAAAAAATTTTTTTTTTTTTACGATATAGTACACGTGTTGTAATCTTTTGTCTTGCCGGATCGGTTTGAATTAATAACATGACTGAGATTGCCATCAATTATAAATTAGCAGATCCGTTATCTGCCATTAAGATTATCTCAACTTACAAGCTGTATCGTGTTTCTTTTTTCTATTTTAAAGAGACGGTACACGTGTTACAATTAATAGATAACTTGTCCGAGTTTGCCGTTAATTATAAACTAATAGACTCGCAATATTTTCTGCGTTATCGTTTATTTTTTTTTTTTAGTTTCTTTCTTGCGTCGCTAGTTATTGTCTTTTACAACTTAAAATTGACTCGCTAACTGTTGACACTGTTCTCCATATACCATAAATCGATAGATATACAGGAAACCGAGTTGAACCTAAAAATTATGTATTGTTTCATTTTCCTAATCACGTTCTTTTATCTTATACTCGGAACTGCTGTGAACTGGTCATCTGTTTACCACGCTCGGCAATGTTATCCTTGTTGTTCCCCCAGCTTTGCTACTTTATATGCTTCCTTCGTTTTCCGGAAGTGGTAATAACACGTAAGACTGTACTAAGAAAACATGAAGCATGTTCGCACTGAAAGACAAAATTATAAAACAACCGGATAATTACTGGGATGAGGACTTAATATTATATTTGAGAAGTGTTAACTATAAATTAAGACAATGTTTTTGTGACCAATACTGTCGCAAAGCAAGCGAACATTACAACTAATTTTACATTTAAACAAAAATTATACAATTTCATCAAAATCATAATTGAATAAAAGTGTCAAAGATTTAGAATACTAATTAATGATTGGGCGTCCTTCATATCGATACATCTCGGTCATTTAATTTGACACTTTTTTCCCTACAAAAAAAATCATTGATCAATAGAAAATTTGTATATTTTCAGTATTAAAGGTTTCAATTTTAACCGTACAAACAGTTGCATTATCATGCTGAAAAATGAAACTTTTTGGCATTTTCCATTTAACTTTCATGTTTTTGAAGTATGCATTTCCATTCATCACGCAGAATCAAAAAATATTTTTTCGCCACTTTTTACCCACTGAAGATTGCTGAAAGCGAGGTCTAATCGCCGTTGTTTGCGCACTGCTGTTAATAGCTGTTTAATAGCAAATTTTTTTTGTTTTCACGTGCTTTACATGCCGAATCACTTTTTCACCGTTTTTACTGACACACTGAAAGCACATTCAACTAGAATTGTGTTGATACGCTTTTCAAAATAGCTCTCTTATTTTTATAAGGCAAGCTGGTGGTCTGTAATTTTTGGTACCACCTAAGAAATTTCGGACAACAAACCGACTTCTTCTAATGTGAAATTTTGATTCGAATCTGGAATTTACAATTTGTTTTAAATTTTCTTCATTGCTTGCAATTATAGAATTTCTATTTGTTCAATCTCATTTGAAGATTCTCTTCGTGGCAGGTGTTTAGTTTTATTATTTCTTTAATTTCTATTAACAAAAATAGTTCAGTAAAGTACTTCTAAGCCCATTCACACAAACATAACTGGATACAATGACTTTCTCCGTGGGTTTAACACTAGTGTCTTATAATTTTGTCCTATTTGACCTCGAAGACGTCCTTCCACAAAGTTCTGACATTTTTCATTTGTTTACATAGCTGTACTTTGGAATCATACGTTTTACATGCAATTTGTTGTTGTTTTAAGTACGTATGTTTCTAGATATACAAGTAAGAATTAGTTTGTGTAAATTCGTCTAATCGGATCAAATCGAAGAAATTCGTAAAAATTGACTGAACCGTGAGAAATTGTCATCTTTACTAGGCGCTTAATTCAAACGGGAGCGCACTGTAAATAAACTTGCCTACCATGTTCGTATCTTATCCCTTTTTTAGATACTCCTTTTTTTCGTACTATTATTGCTTTTCTATCTGATAAGCATTATTTGTATAATCAATTTATTTCAAGAAACAATATTGCCACTATATACAAAATGTTTTTGAAAATGTGGGTGGCCGTGAATCTTTTTTTATTAAATTTTTTTGCCTGTTTCTATTTCAATGGTAAAATACAAATTTTGCTTTGTTCATATAAAAAAAAGTATATCTTTTGGACTGGCCTTTTTGATCTGAAAGTTGGGAATAGTGAAAAAATGTTGTATTTACTCTGGAATAAGTTTTTTTAGATTATCTTATCGGATAAAAAGGCATAATTGTGTAAAAATCATAGTCGTCGCAGTACAGAGAGAACACGTTCTTGTAGGATTAAAGTTACAGGAAAATTTTTCTCGCACGTTCCCGGATAATTATTGAGGAAAACCAGCTTTTCCAAGAAATTTTTCAATGTAATCATTTATACTGTTTTACCGACAGGAATAGACGTATTTACCAGGTTTCCTGGCATCAGAGTATTGAAACCATTTCAATTTATTGTCAATTTTTTATTCCAAAATAAAGAATAGTTTCCATTTTTCATTAATTTATAAATGAAAAATGATATTCTCCATTTTATAGAAAATCTAAAAATCACAGCTTTGTGTATCTAAATACGTCGCAGTTCTTTACCAAAGGCTAATAAATCTGTCATCACTATTAATAGCCAATTAACTATTTCCGTAATTGCGTGGTATAGTTTATATAAAAACAAACCCTTCGACCTTTCACACCATAAAAACGGCGTAGGATGTTGGAAAATAATTATGGATACTGATGCGACAATATATACATAGATTTGAAATCAATACTAATGTTGTCAAAAAATAGTGTGCACGTGCATCAACTTTCAGACTTGATATTCTTAAAAATAGTGCATTATATGAAAAAGTCTTATTTTCGCACAGAACTGTCCTGTGTCGTTACTGTTCTTTATCTGGTAAATAAATAATAAAATTTAATTTTTAAATAAGAATTAATCTATTTATTACTAGATATAAAAGGCAAAGAAATTCTAATAATTGTAGCTGTAAAAAGAAATTTATTTAATTTTGCTCAACATCGACCGTAATAATTTGAGCCTGTCTCTGAAAAATATAATTATAAGACTAAAAAGGAAGTGTGGCTTGGAAGTTTTAATAATTGATGTCGTAAAAATTGTTCTATGGGTCGGAAATATTTCACGCAATAAGGACAACATTCCTGGACCGCTATTGTATTTAACAAATTTTTCGCAATTTCGAGGATTGGTAGGGTCAACGTAAGAAATTTACGGATACGTGAGTGCCCCGGAAAAAATTAACCTCTCTGCCCTGTATCGCTCAATTTCTAACTGTACGAGGAATTTCTATGGTTCCCCCCACTCCCTCAGCCTCTCTCTACGCGCGTAGGTGCGTAGGCGCGGACACGTGTGTGTACGCACTCGACTCACGAACGCACACGTGCGCGCACGCACTCGACACACGCACACAGCCATGCACGGGAACGCCCGCGCGCGCGCGCCACGGCTAAGCGGACCGACTGTTGCTTACGCTCCTTGATCGTTATTCAGGAAGTTGCACGTTATCATTTACATAACACGTGAGCCCGAACAAAATCATACATAATTCCTTCCTTCTTAGCGCGGCCGTGTTACCGTTTTTCTTTCTCTCTCTCTCTCTCTCACCGCTTCTCTCATTTTTTCTTCCGTTTTGTTACCACGCCGCGGAGAAAAACGGAATTTTTCGCCATCGACTCGCAAAACGTGTTGTTCCAACTCGCTCGCTCACCTGTCTCGAAAAACAACGCTTTCGAACGCTCGAACTTGGGTGATTACAAAAGTGTGTTTTGCCTGTGATCAGTTTTGGCTTTAAGGGCAGAGTTTCGGACACGTTTTGTAAAGGGTGCGAAATATCAAGATAAACAGCAAGAATTTTATAGTTTGAAAATTACCTAGAAAAGATGTGACCCTCCCACGATCCTTGTAGTGAGTCGAGTGGATTTTAAATA
Organism: Lasioglossum lativentre; assembly: GCA_916610255.1. Lineage (NCBI taxonomy): Eukaryota > Metazoa > Arthropoda > Insecta > Hymenoptera > Halictidae > Lasioglossum > Lasioglossum lativentre. The sequence continues at coordinate 15,607,740 of OU744357.1, read as the reverse complement.
AACTTTTTAACACGTTGCACGGAACGTGTTAATTAGAATTTTAAAGAATTCACTACTTTTGTAGCAATTTTTACTTCGCACATCATTATGTATTTTATGTTAATCTCTAGTAAAATTTTTTACTAAAAGTATCTTCGTACATTTGCATACAGTGTCGAGATATTTTTTAAAACTAAATGAACTACTAATAATTTTTTGTTGAATTGTTTGCAAAGAGCTTTTAGTAAACATGTATTAGGTTTGTCCAAAACAAAATGTTCTAAATTTCAAAATTTACGATATTCTACTTACATCAAGTTTTGGAGACTAATAAAACCGCAGGAATGGTTTTGCTACACCGCAACTGCATTGAAAACAGAAAAAAATTCAGTTTCCGAATAAATCTGGAAGTTGCAGAGAGCCTCGGACGCAATCTTGTTGCTAAACACGATTTCGCGCACAATTAAATTTGTATGTCTCTTAATTACTGGTTCTCGGTGCTTAAACACAAAATCGTAACGAACTAGGGGGGAAAAGCAAGAAAAACAAAAAAAAAGGCACAAAACAGGTTAATTTGCAAGAGTTAATCGCATTACGTTTCAAGCGAGAAAAAGTTTTAGGTTTTTTCCCTCCTCGATTTTCTATCGCAGTTGCAGCGGGTGGGGGACTGATAAGAGCTGGAACGAAGTAGAAGGAACGGGAAGTGGGAGTGGGGGTGGGGAGGGCAGGAGGGAGAAGAAAGCCTTTCGAAACATAATTCCGGCCGGAAGAGACGGGAACCCGGAAGCGAGGGAGGAAGCACTACGCTCTCAGAATGCCGAGGGGGTGGAAAATTCTGTTCGGAGCCCTCTGGGGAAAACTCGATCGATCGTTAAGATCGCAGACGAGGTGTCGACGTCGAACCACCTGCGAATTTCATCGCCCACGAATATACTCCTTCGCTGTTCCTTTCGATATTTTACCAGATTGTTCTCACGATTTTTTGGAATTTACTAAATGGAACTGGTCTGTTCATTTTTTGTTACTCGCAGGTTCCCTGGCACTTTGATTGCATTAATTTTCGGTCTAGTATTTATGGTGACATTTTTAGTAACAGTACCTAGGGACAACTTCGAGCAATAATTATTGATAACAATTTTTTCCTGACAATTTCCAATAATAGTCTTTAGTACCATTTTCTGGTGATAGTTCAAAATAATTATTTCTGGTAACATTTTTTTGGCAAAATTTCTAGAAACAACCATCTCTAATAGCAGTTTGTAATAAAAATTTCTGGTAACATTTTTAGTAATAACTATTTCCGGTTACGGTTTTTATAATTTTCAGTCACAATTTCTAGTAACAATCTACAGTAACATGTTATAGTAACAATCTCTAGTAACAATCATCCTGAAAAGTGTTGCTGAAAGTCTATATATTGAAGTATTAATATTTGAGAAGTACAATAACTGTAAAAGTATAGGAAAGAAAGAAATTGCCACTCGACTGGTTTCTAGAACGCACGAGAATAATAAAATGTGTAATTGGTTCTCATATCAAGATCTTGTAATACTGCAATATTTATCGTTATCACTGTTGAATCGACCTAGTTAAAAGGTCAACGCATACTATTATATTTTTAAAGAAAGCAATAACTATTTCCTTTTCCTTTTCGTGGAAATAGTAAAGCCAGTCACACATTCAAATAAAACGAAATCTACAATAGACTAAATAAAATTTTTCATCTACTTTCAATGATATGTTTTGATCCCAGTTTTTAAATAGTTCTCGAATGAGATTTTATTATCAAAACTGCTAATAATTACACATGAAACGTGGGATCGAAGTATTAATAATCTTAATATAAATAATGTTTTTAAAAATAATTTAACATAAATTTTGATATAAGATATCATTTACAATATTAATATTCCAAAATGCATGTAATATGAGAAAAAACTCTCATTGCAAAAATTACTCTGCATCAAATTGTTACTCAATTTTATCCACACAATTACATAAAACACAATAAAAGCTGCATTCCAAACATTATTCCTCTTAATCATTCCCAAACATCCACAGAGTTTCTTACGTTTCCACGAAAATTACAAAGCTTATCACTGTGTTTGCTCCGTCAACAATCGCGCAACACCTTCCAAGCAGAACCTCCAAATCTCAGTCTTACAATTGTTACTAGAAACGTTCACTAGAATAATAAGATTCAGTTGAAAATTGCTACAATGTTACAAGATTTCGTCTCGATTTTAATAAAATTCTAGTAACTTTTTCACCAGAACAAACTTTTCGACAAATTCCTTTAAAAACTGTACCAAAATATTTACTAAAAATGTCTTTGTTCGTTGGACAGAATTATTTAAATGTCAAAAGACGTTCATTAGAACTAATAGAAAAATATCTCTATATATACAAATACTAGGGGCTATTCCCCAGAAATAGTTCACTCAAAATGTTTACTGGAAGTTGTTGACTCGGAATGTTTGCTGGAAATTTCTACCAGAAATTGACGACCAAGAATTGTTACTAGACATGTTCACTAAAAAGTACATACAAAAAATGAACAACAACACGGCTCGATTAGTTGGTGAATGTCGTGACGCGTCCAGTAAAAATTTTAAAAATAAGATGTCGGCTTCTCCGGCACACCCCCACCCTCCCCCGCGTTCAGGAACCGGTCCGAATCGAAACCGGAAGCGCGGACCTTGGACTCGTCTCTTTTTCGTCGTCTTTCTTTATTCTTTCGAGAGAAACGCCTCGATTCGATCTTCTTCTCTCCTACCTCCACCACCCCCCCCCCTCATTCTTTCTCTTTCCCTCGATCGTCTCTCGGGCTTCCTTTTCCCTTTCCTCCGGTTCCCGGTAAGCCGTCTCATGGATAGATGGTCCTTCCCTTTCCCGTTCGACCGGTTAATTCCGAGAGGGAGCAAAAGGAAGCAGACGCTCGCGATAGATGGCATCCGGTTCCCCTCTTTCGAGGAAAACCCGAGGAGGAAGTCGCGTTTAAAATACCTTCCAACGACGTTCCAACCGGGTCCCTCTTTCTCCCTTCATCCTGCGGAATCGTCCTTTGTCCTGCACGCCCTTTTACTACGCCTCCATTTTTGCTTCAACAAGGAGTGACTTTTCGAGAGATCGTTTGAGCGTAGGCGATTCCGAGGGGAATTACGCGAGCTGGCAAGTGCATCGATGTAGATAGTGGGAGGTGGAGGGGGCGATCCCTCTGTTATCCGAACGATTAATAATTATGGACAAAACGTTAGTATACTTTGGGTTAAATTGTAACGGAAATTAGCTAATATCGGCTGAAATTATGAAAATTGACCTGTATTATCCGAACGAAAGAGGTATGCGCATAATATAGCGAAGTATGGAATTTTTATATCATAGGAACGACAATTTTTCATGCACCGAAAATTAGTAAATTTTAGATTATATTATAGACTGTACTATACACAATTTTTCCTGCACCAACGATTAGTATATTTTAGATTATAGTATATTTCAGTCATGTTAAAGTAGTCTGAAGGTCGTCTAAAGGTCGTGTAAAAATTCTGAGTATCGATTTTTATCAACTAAAGTGATGAATATTTGCACTATTGTCACTAAAAAGATATGTAGACACCATAAAGTAGTTATAAATCTTCCTTTATCGTATTTTTCGAGCGAATAACAAATAACAGTTTCTAACGAATAAATCGCATTATCTTATTGGAAATCATTGATACAATTACTTCTATTTATTGATGTTATTAATATTCTTAATATCCGTAAGAATTAAAATAATTTTTCTTTTTCTGTCTGTCTTATCTCCCAGTCAAACGTTCTAAGTATGTAAAATTACAATAACTATCAACTGTCTTGATGAATAATACATTGATTTTTTAAATGCGTTATAAAAGAATTTAAAATACAAGTGTCGTAGAGTCCGATAAAAAAACTGTGAATGTATTATAATATATCACATGTAGACTGTGGAACGCTCTGCTGAATATTTATTTATTGAAGTCTTCAAAACATTATAATTCACAAGATTTAGAGAGACCATTATAATTTAAACAGTGATAGATATATGAAAGGATATTAACGAAAAATTATCAGTGTGGGGAGCTCACTGTTCAAACTACTGAATAAAAGAATATTATCGCATATTTTTCTGTATTTAGCTCGCTGTTAAAATTGCCCAATAAAATGAATATTATCGAAAATTTTTCTGCATGTAGCTCGTTATAAATCTATCCAATGGAACAGTTGTGAAAAATCAATAAAGGTGCAAAAATATGAAGTTTCGAATTTTTCGTTTATCCAAAAATTGATTAATACCATATAAAATAGCATACCTAAAAGATGATCATGTCATATAATCCTAGGTCATGAACTATTTTCAAATATGTTATGAAAAACAATATGAAAAAAATATTTTTTTATCTAAAAAGGGTATAACATATGTAGTAGTCAGATATGATGCTCAAAAGTGCCTTCACACCAAATTTTTGTTCAGACCATTCGATAGGGCTCGCAATGACAACCCTCTGTGACTAGTTTGAAGTCTGTACCCCTACCACAAGGGTAGTTATAGGGTAAGAACGGTTTAATGAATTATGCTCTATTGTTTATTTTCTACTCAACAAAAAATTATGAAAAAATTCATGAACATTCAACTTAATAGTACACATGACAGTGAATTATTTCATAATTTTTGGTTGCAAAATTGATTTTTTTAAAAATCCGGAAGCACATTAGAAACGGGTCATTTATCGAACCCCTATTTCCAGCGGAAACTTATCACAACAGTGTCCTCGAAAAATCCACCGAACATCGAACTGCATAATTCATCAATTAAAACAAGAAAGTCGACGATTCGGACGCTTTTGACATCTCGATTACGATGTCGCCGAGAGACAGAGCAGCGAGTTTGGCAGGTTATCGAGCGGCTGGCAAGTCTGTGTTTATAAATACGGGATGGAGGAAGTACCGCAATAATACCAGCGACTAGTGCCGATCGTTATTACCGCAATATCGAGCCGCCAAAACCGAGGAGAGCAGAGAGAGGGAGAGAGAAACAGTGCGACAAGCTTTATTTGCTCATTACGAAAATAATCCGCGCGCGTCTTCGATCCGTATTTCGGAACCAATGCCTCTAATTTTGGAGTCGGCGGGTGTCAATTAAAATTTTCACGGCTGTGAAAATAATGTCTGTAATATTTTAGGCTTCGCGATTTTCTTACCGCGTGACTATCCATTTGTTGCGGGACTCGGTGTACATTTTTGCATAATATATGTTTCAATTTTCTCTTAAAATTTTTGGTTACAGAAAAAAGATTCGAATTGTGCTAATTACAAGTGGTAGAGGAAAATCCTTAAAAATTAGCTTGTTGTCATACAATGGCATATATTAGGTTAAATTTGTGTTTAAACATTTTTCTTAAGTGTCTTGTTAATTGTTATATGAAACAGCTAATTTGTTAATTATAGGACTTCGATGTACACTTTCGCACATCTCTCGTCTGCGTCCACAAATTAAACTGAGAAAAAATGAACGCAGTATAAATGTTTAAACATTTTCTTAAAATTGTCAGCCGATACGAGATATCAAACCAACTTTGCAATTTTTTTTTCATGAAACTGCAAAGCTATTTATGTTGAGACTTCAATGTACACTTTTGCATATGTTTAATATGCAAATTTTAATAAAAATTGTGCTTTGTATGAATAATTAAATGCTTCGTTAAAAAAATATACCTTACCTTGTCTATATCAGATGAACTATAACATTTTTTTTTCCGAGGAAACTGCAAACTTGTTTATTGCATGAGCTCAGTCAGTATACATTTGCTCACATTTTATCCAGATCCCGAAATTTTAAGAGAAGGGGGGAAAAAATTGTAACTTTATCGCAAAACTATAAACCCGTTTATTATCCGGCTTTGAAACGAAAAAGTAGACGATCGAGAGGGATGGGCGAGGGGAAGGGGGATGAGAATCTCTGCGGAGGCACAAAGAGAGCATCGGGACCTCGAATTCACGTGCGTGCAACTAACGCCGACCGGAAGTCGATAAAAAGGCTGCTTCACCCTCGTCACTCGGCAGCGGCTCCTCCTCATGGGAACCAGCCTCTCTTCCGTCTCCCTTCGTTCCTCTCTCGTTTCTTGTCTCGCCTCTCCCCCCTCCCGCGCCATCCCTCTTACTCCACCCTCAGCTCGGGAGAAAAGGCTTCTTTCAAGTGGCCCAGTAAACTTGAAAACCATCCTATGAAGATGCACTTTGCTCTCCAAAGGTGTTTCTTTATACCGAGATGTCTGCGAGACAGTGAACGCTTGCCGTTACCCCTCTTCCTAGTTTATTTTCCCTGTAGCAGATCGTGTCGGACCGGTGTCTTCAATTAACCGGAATTTTTTTACTACCAGATCCAGAAACCGTACAATTATTTATTTATTCTTGGTATTTGTCTTCTGTTGCGTCGTCTTCAAAACATCCAAAATTTTATTTATAACATTTCATTTCGTACAAATTACGCGAGCCATTCGTGCATTTAATTCCTTTCTATACCTCCAGTAATTATGAACATACCTTATAAAATAAATTTCCTAGAAAATTGTCGAAATCTCGTAAAATTTTTATGAAAAATTGTTACTCTTTTTAAAGTGTTTTTATATTAGGAAACCCCTTGTAATTTTAAATTTACCCCCAATAGTGCTGCTTACAAATTGTCACTAAAAGTGGTTAATGAAATTTGTCACTATAATGTGTCCCTAGAGCTTGCCATTATAATCTGTCCCTAGAACTTGTCACTATAATGTATCCCTAGAATTTGTTACTATAATGTGTCCCTAGAACTTGCCATTAAAATGTATCTATCCCTAGATTATGTAACTAGACTTTCTTTAAATCAGGATGAAACTAATCTATGAATATTACCGAAAACTAAAATCATAATTACTGTGAAAACATGAGAAAGCATGGAAAGATGAACAGAGAAATCTGCTGGTCATTTGTGTTACGATTAGGTAACCGTAAAATTACGGTACTACGCGAACAACGCGGAGGTTAGGGATGCTGACTGTGTCCGCGTATATCAGTGCTGTCCAAAGTTATCTCCCGAGAGTCAAACCCCATCCCCACCACCTATTGCGATGGTGACGGTACGCAACGGGCGCAGCCGAACGGACCCGAGCCCTGCCGAAACGTAGGAACAGCGGCGCGCGTATTTCAAACTTCAAACCAGATTCAAACGCTTGCATCTCGGAACAGCGCAATTCTCTTTTCTTTAGGAATTTAAAGAGTTATGCAACTTATGTATAGGTTCTATTTAACACTAAAATTACTATTTTCATTATAGATTTACAATATTAACAGGATTGAAGTTATTCAGATTTCATACGATTTTTATTGTAATGTGTACTTGAATAAAGAGGTATACTAACATTTGAATAGAGAATATTGAAATTTAAGAAATAATTTCCATCTTTTCTACGTAAATTAGCGACCGAATAGTGAAAACATATCTCCGTTATATGCACTGAGATGATTTATGGTTTCACGGAAGTGGATGGTCATAAATTTGAATAATTCACTGGTTGCAATATTGTTTTTCCTTCTGCTAAATATAAAATGTCAGTTACAAATAAATTCCAAAATTGATGAAATATAAAACGCAATAAAAGTATAGTTTTATCTAAAAATTAATATACAAATCCATATATAGTTCACAAAAAATTTGTTTAATACATGAAGTTTACAGTGCAATAAAGTTCCAGTTAATTAAAAATCTAGTGCAGTAGAAAATAAAATTTGACTCCATTCCAGCTTGTTAACATTTTTCCCATGAAACTAGAAGTTTGTAGAATTTTTGTAGATCCGATTAATTTGACAATTGGCTTGATAGAAACGATTTTTCGGTTTTCCGGAAGCAGCGAGTATGTGCGCGTGGTCGTGGAGCGATCTAGGGTATGGAAGAGGGCGGAGTATAGTGACCACGTGTGTTAGCTAACTGATAAACCTCTGTTCGACGATGTGTCACTGACCCCCTCTCGTCAACTCTATCGCCTCGTACGTCGCCTCATTTTTCTGAGATTTCTTTAGCAATTTGTCACCTCACATTTTCATTTGTTAACCTTCCACACACAAAAAATGTTTATAAAACGAATTATTTGCGAACGTCACCGATTTAAATTTAGCATAAAAATGTTGTAAAATTAGACTTCATCATTATATATTTAGTATTCGTTTTTAACCTTCCACAATATTAAAATTTATGTTAATCGCACCACTTCCGTTTAGTTATGAATATAATTTTATTCTTTGTCTATATGTATATTGCGCCGGTCATGCACGTTTTTACCTTGACTGCTAAATATTAATATTCAGTAAATAAATATTATCAGCTGTTTCTCCGTCGCAAATTTTAAAGGAGCATTAAAAGGAAAAATATACTTCGCATGTATTACTTGCATGAAAAACGTCCATAAAGTTGTTAAAAAGTGAAAATTGTTTTTACTATATTCTGTTGGCGTAAGAATCGCGTGCTACGTAAACTTTGAATATTAAATTTCTTTAATACGTATTACCCCTCGACGTACAAAGACGTCTTTTGTGTTTTTTAACACCAAATATTATCAACAACGTCTATTATTATCTCACGAACCTGCTTTGAATTTATACGAAAATTCAGAGTTGAACTTACACTAATAATAAGTTAAATAACAAATTAGTTACAATTAATAGTAACATACAATAATGTTACAAAATCGGACATTTAACAACCTAATATTTCCGCACCTTCGCAAAGAAAACTCGTATCGTCCGTCAATATCATGACCACCTGACAGTCTGTCAGCTGATTTAGTCGCAGAATTTTAGAAAAGTCAAAGCGATTATTCTTAATTGCGATAACACGGTGGCGTCGGGATTCTAGGTGCTATCTACAGCTGCGACGGCGACAACTCCCGAAGGGTCCCAGCAAATGGACGTTGATTTGCTTCGTGCGCTTCGTCTCAGCCCTCTCTGTCCCTCACTAGCTCTTCTCTTTTTTTCTCTCCTCTCTCTTCTTCTCTCTTTCGCAAAGGAGAACGAGAAAGCACTTCCTTGTGAGTTGGCGAGAGCGTGACGTAAGCGGACGCGCGAGCATCGGGTTCACCGACCAACTCAAGGTCGCGGAAACTTGACTTTTCCTTTTCCCTTGTGACGCACCTCCGGTTTCGTCATTTCCCATTTTCTGATTTCAGCTTTTCCATTTCTTCAGCCCCCTATCGTATAATATTCTCCGCAATAATTATTCTGCTGGTGCAGAAATTCTCAGCTTAAATCTCGGAAGTAGTCGCATAAACGATCCTAATATAACAATTGAATAAAATTAAGCAAAATAACAATTGTCTGCATCAATTGCAAGGCGCTGGAACCAGATCAAATTTTATTTCTTCAGTAATTATTGCTTTGACAGATTTATTTTTGTGTACATTTCTTTAACAAATTCATTGACAATTTGGAGAGTTGAGTTTTTCCCTAGACAAAGAGCAAATTTTCTCGTTGAAAAATTCCTCGCTAAATATTGCTCCGAGTACATTTTTCTAAAGATCACACATCACTGTTTCTCACCATGAAAAACAAAAATTTAATATTCTGCTATCCAACTAAAAATTTTGAATAATCGTTCATTTTGTCTCTTGAAAACATTTACAAATTCGTAAAGTAGCTGTTAAAACAACCGCTTCTTCTTTTAGTTATGTAATGTAACTAAAAATAACATGGGAAATCGAAAAAATTTACAGATTTATATCCATCGCATAAAAAAGTCGCTTCTATCACTGTTGTAGATCCGAACATGTTATGCTATGTCGTGTGATTAAAAGAAAATAAATAACGAAGGTAGTGTATATTTTTTGCTATTGGATGCACGAATGGTAGAAGCGTAGAAACGCGAAGAAATTTGCCTTCGGCGAGGGGTTAAAAAAGCGATCGCTGTATATCGCGAAAATCCAGGGTAATCATGCAGTGCGCATGCGCGATGGATCGTTACGCAGTTCGAGCGTAACGTGAATTATGGCGGAGGTAAACAGAGTGCACCGAGATCGGAGAAAGTCTTCGACTGTGCGCGACCCCGCAGATACGCAACCGTTATTATGTAATTTTTTCGCTGCCTGTCTCCTGTAGCTATAGACGGCAGACTGCGAAATTCGAGAACACGTGCGACTTCGAACTTCTTTATTCTTCTTCTTCTTCTTCTTCTTATTCCTACCTCGAACTACTGCTTTTACGTGGAATATTAAATCGTGGCAAGTAACTTCCTTGAAAAGTTTAATTAACATTAAAACATGTCCTACATTACTGCTGGACGTAAAATGCAACGTGAATAAAATATTGGAGCGTTGAATCAACATGCACATTAATGTTGAATATATTTTCAATAATAATAATAATAATATATTTTAAAGAGATAATTATAATCGAATAGGATTTTTTCAAATATATACAAGATAACACTTTTTCAAAAATATACTGATATAATTAATATTGAAGATATTAAGAAACATTTGTGACAAAATAATTTCTTCAAATATTACACTAATGCTGAATATATTTTGAATAAAAGATTTTCATGATTGTAAATAATTGTTTAAATTATACACTGTAGTACTACTGTATCAGACTATTAAAAATACCAGCTGACACTAGTGTGGAACTGTTGATTAAATAAACTTGATTATTATTAGATTATAATCGTTTCTATCGGTAAATGAAATTGTTAAATTCTATAATTGAATTGAATAAGGAGTATTGAATATTTCATAATGTTTGTGATTTAAGCATATTAAGTAATAGAGGCAGTCTAGAAGAAAAGAGCGATGGCGCGACGGTTTCGTGGCATCAATTGATAACCCAGTGCCGCGAGCATCGCGTAAACAAAAATCGCCGACATGCGCAGTGTAGTCGAAAATGTTTTCGATCGATACTGTTCGTTTTACAAGCATTGTATTGTATTGAAACAAAGAAATATTTTTAAAAATACAACAAAAATTATTAAAGAGTTACAAACGTCTTTTAGTACGGTACAGAGGAATAAAGTTACCAGCCATGTAGTATACTGAAAAGATCTTCTAAACAATGTAGGGGAAAAACTATTTTTTTAAAATCCCTAAAATCAATATTTATTAAAGAATTTGTCACAAATGAAAATATTAACTAAAAAATATTTATGAGTCTGTTTCCTGCTAACAATTACAGAAAGATTAAGCATACGAGATAATAGTTACTGAACGATTATTCTGGGAAATCTAGTGAGAAAATGAACGGATCCCCGTTACCCCGAAAAATGAATCTAGTGTAAAAGCGCCGCGTCGTTGGCAGTAGCAGGTAACAGCGCGTGTCGCAACGGCGCTAGACAAACCTGTTATCGTCGATATCTCTTCGTTATCGATGAATCAATAGCGGATTGCTTCAGAGCGTGAACAGAAATTCGAAACCGCGAGGAGAGATAAAAACAGATGGGAAAGGGAGAGAGAGAGAGAGAGAAGGAGAGAGGAAACGGTCGAGCACCCGGAAGAAAAGAGAATTGACTCCTCTCCGCGCGATAAATCTTAAGTCCTCGTCAAGGATCTTCCGCCTTCTGCTGCTCCGGCCAGAACGAAAGCGTACTCGACGAACGCTTTTACACTTTTGACGGTGTACCCGTTTTAATTAATGCTAAACGCGACCGGCCGAGATGGAACGGAGATTACCATCCGACGAAACCCGTTCCCTCCCTTGTATTATTAATGATTCACGGATTATAAGAAATCCTGATGGGACGATCGATCTCTCGGTTCTCGTGACTGTCCGCTCAACCGGAAGTCCTTATTATTTCGCCATCTATTTGTACTCTTTTCGTCCCTCGATTGCTTCTTAACCTTTTCACTTACGACGGGGTTAACTCGTCACGAAAATTGATCGCATGCTCCTTAATTGAATAAATAACTCTTTCACTTTACTAGGGTGGCACAAAAGTCACTAGACTATTTAAAATTCGAATTTGTTTGTGAAAGAGCAAATATGAATTTTTAAGAAACAAAAGAGTCATTCCACTTGAAAATACTCTGGTCAAAGTTTTGTTATGTTTGTTATATAATTTTTGCAATTGTTTTTTAGTTTCAGTTCTTCAATTTTTCAATGTTCTGCTATTATTTTGTTAAACGTTCTCAATTGATTCTTTTATTGAAAAATATTGCAAGATTAATTAAAATTTGAACGTAACAAAATAATGATAAAATAAATTATAAAAGAAAATTGTGTACAAATATTGTAATAGTATAAAATAAAATTTAAGAATGAAAACTTAAAATTAAATTTTAAAAATTCTGGATCGGAAGAGAGTTTAGTAATGAAAATTAAAATAAATAAAGAATTGTACAGATTTGTATCCAACAGTTGAAAAACGAAAATTGAAATGAATAAAGAGATGTACACATTTATATGGTGTGTAATGATATTTTGCTACAAAATATTTGTTGGAAATTTTCAAGACACCCGGTAGATTGCAGTATTTTATGTTTAACTCGAAGTGGTTAATAACAGTGGAAATAACACTGAATGTAACCTCGAGCGAGAATTTAAAATGTCCAGCGATAATTGCGAAGGGATCCGAAAGGCGATTTTTGCTCGCAGGAAGATCATTCGAGCGGTTTCTTGCGTCGAGAACAACTTCCGGCATGGTTTCCTCCTTTCGTTGGCTCATTGCGACCTCGGAGCCGGAAACGTCTGTCCCGGATGATCGATCGATCGCGGTTCGTTTCGTCTTTTGGATTTCGTTGAACTTTTCTTGCCCGATTCGAACATGAAAATAGTTTGCAATTATTTTTTAAACAGTTCTCAAAATTACTGGATATTTCTTGATGATTTTCGAATTCATTAAATATTTTTTTTAATCCAGTTACAATACACCTGAATATTTTTTAGCAATTTTCAAAATCACTGAATCGCTGAAAGAATGGTTACCATGTATAGTAATATAATCAGTCAAAATATACAACACCCTAGATAGAGTAGCTCCAGTATCACTAGGAGTCGACCTACTATCTAGGGATTTTGGTTACATTTTAAAAGTGGTGAGGTAGTACTAAAACAGTTGCTCGAAAGGAGGCACAAAGTTGCCAACGAAAATTGTTACAAGATTAGAGACAACTATTGATTTTCAATCAACTCGGTATCTAGGGAATTTGTTTACATTTTATAAAAAAGTTGAGTTCCAGAAACAGGACAAAAAAGTAATAAAACAAAAAAATGTACAAAGTGCATATTGAACTTAAAAAATAGTTCTCTGTTACTAGGGAATTTGTTTGCCTTTGGAATTAGAACAAAACTCCTAGAGTCACTAGAAACTAGGAAGTAAATGAGGATGACTTGGAACTAGACATGACTGGGACCTGAAATGGCTATCGAAAAGCAATTGTTTAACAAAATGTTTAATGCCTGAGACAGCAAGAGTAATTTTTAAAGAATATCGGAAGGCGGATAGGTCTCGACATGTCCTGGGTGTCCCGTCTCTTTCTTTTCTCCTCTCACGGCCCTTCCCTTTCCCTCTCTTATCCTCTCTCCGCTCCTTAGAGTTGGTACATACATGTGGCGAGCTTCTCGAATGAGGATTTCCTGGTGCGAGACAACGGCACATCGACCTTCGCATGCCAGCATCTCTGCCCTTTACCTCTTCTCGGACTATGTGTGTGTGTGTGTGTGTGTGTGTGTGTATCTCCTCTCTCTCCCTTCCGCTACACCATAGGACCGTATTCTCTACACTGTAACAGTTTAATTATCTGCGTTAATCAACGAGCAGTCGATGTGCCTAAGTGATTAGGAAAACTCCGGGATCTGAAATTGGCTGAGCGATTGCTCAATTAATTGGCAATGGAGATGTGATGTTGGCCATTTTGTATTTTGATTCCCACTTAGGTGATTTTAGGAAATTGATCGACTGTTTGGTGATTGAAAATGCAGAATTTATGCAAAATCTTACACTTCAATAATGCAGTTTAATTTTTTAATTTCATAAGATTGTCAACATTAACAATTAATATTTCTTACATTTCATTAATAATTACAATTGACAATATTTATTAATATACAAAATCAATAATTTTGGTAACGCCTACAATTGTAAATCTCCATTGATAAGTAAAGTTGAAAATTTTTATTAACAGTCGTGATTGTCCAATTCTATTAACAATTAAAACACCTCGTAAACAAACAGTACTGTTCTATGGAGTTATTGATCAATTTTTGAAGAATATAGCCGAATAAGTGATCTGTTGTTTTATCGGTTGTCACCAGCTTTGGTTGCTAATTGCATTAATTATTAATAGATTGAACTACCGAAAGATCATGCTATCTACTATACTGCTGCTGTTGACATTGATCCTCAACGTAACTCTTGATGCTCTATTATAGTTTTCAAATGGTGTTAACATTAATATTCTGACAATGAAATATAACAATTGTAACAACAATTTTATTATTAAAATATAAACATAGACATTAAAAGAATGTTCAAAAAGTTATGGAATTATTTAAAAAGTAACTAATACTCTTATTATAAAGTGTAACAATATATTACTAAAAATTATTATTAAAATTTATTAATATTGAAAATTACTGTTATAAAATCATTGTTACATATTATACTATAAACAAATATTGTCGCACTGTTCATTTTGTATTAGCAATTGTTTTATTTCAAAATTTCTTTCCCAAAAAATACTATATTCTTTTTTTTTAAATAATTGTTTCAAATGTTTATAATCTACAGTATCAATAAATGCCAGTTTGACATACCTTTATATGAGGCATTGAGAACGCCACTGTTTTTACAAAAGTTAATTATGCTTTCTTGACAAGATCCGGATGTGGGAATATTAATGAGCCCGTCCTTGATGTCGGGGATTCCTTCTACGAAGTCGACGATTCAAATTAGTTAACCCGTAGAATTATGCGCATAAGTCGAGATTATAAACGGTAAACGTTGTTTTCACGGTTGCGACAGAGTTTTTTTCGAGGAAAAAGTTTTCTGGTTCGAAATGATACTTCTTTTCTTGAGAAAACAGGATACGAGTCACGAAAAGAACGGAAAGAGGCTGTAAATCGGCGGAAATAAGTTATGTAAATCCACGCTTCCTGCTGCCTTTCATTCTTATACCGCCGCAGTTTATGCTAATAATCTTTCCTCTTTCCTAAGCCGACACGTAGCGTCACGCCCATTCGATTACTGTTTCCACGTGTGCTTTCTTTCGAGTGCTCCAACGGGATACAAGATCTTTTGACCGAAATATCGATTTCTTATTGGTCAGTTCAAATTTCATTTGTTTGGTACAAATTCTTATAAATTTTCAATTTCGTGTACATGCTTTTCCATTAAAAATAAATTTTTTGTGAAAATTTGTACTGAAAGTTCTACTAAAAAGTGATTTATCTTTAATTTAGTAATAATTACTGATGGGATAGTTGAATTCAGTCGAAGTTTCGCGCCAAGAGAAAATAAAATTAATTTCACCACACAGAATGCAATAAAAGGAATATTTAAGATTTCCATAAAATTATTTTTACCATAAAAAACACAGTAAATGTGGTGTAACAAGAATATTACCATATTATCTTGCAATTTTTGTCAGGACATTAAATGTTGACATTGGGAAATCTATTTTGGTACCAAAGTGATTGGTAGTGTAGACCACCGACTCTACCAGTGTCCATCGATTACAAAACGAGCCACGCGTCACGAATTTCAATTAATCGTCCGATCGGTTTTGATTTCAGAGAGAAGAACATAGAAAGTGGGTCGTGTTATGAAATTGTTGCCAACGATCCAACTACCGCAATTGCCGCCGGTCTCGGCCGGGGGTGGAATGACGGGAATGGACTCTCGGCTACCACCAGGCATATCGTTGCCTTTCAGCCCCACAGACCTGCTCTGGCGATACGGCCCTGCCATGAATTTCGCGCCCACGCATCCGCCGCCCAGTCCGTTTCTAGATTTCAAAACTCATCTGCCGGCGAGTCTAGGTAAATTCTACTTCATTCTTTTTCCCCTAGGAGCCAACCCCTTAAACGAATTGACCCTAGGGACATTGACAACGACACTATGATAACCTCAAACGTAGGTTAACATTTAGGTTTAACATTAGGATAACATATACAGACCCCTTCGTCATTCTAAATCAATTCACTCTAAAAGCATTATCCTTTTACCCTATTCTGAAAGAATTTACCCTTGCAATAGTGATAGTGGAATTTTGATAACTTCAAGCATAGGACTAAATTATTTTTGTTGCAATTGGTATGTAGCAGCATTGACATTAACATAAATTACAATATTTCATCAAATATTTAGTTTATATGCCAATAGCATAGGTTAAGTTTTCAAAGATAACCTAAAGGACTTAAAATTTGCGATTAGGACAGTTTGGAACAACAGGTAGATGGAAGCTTACCTTCCTTCAATGTGTTTAGGGAATTTTAATAACATTCTTTTGAATAACACCCCTGGAATCGGGGGATCCAGGAGGATTCAGATCAAATGTCCCTAACATCTTAGACATCTAGTTATATCTAGTGATCTTGCACACCTACGTGTCTAAATAGGTGCAAGGGTTACCTTGATTTTTTTTAGATGCAAAGTCTCCTGAGAATCAGCTTTAGGGTCTCGAATCCCTAGGTATATACTATACCTTGCCCTTAATGTTACTGCAAAATCTTGGACACCCTTTAATAAAAAAAATGGAATGTATTACTAATCCTGAAAACTTATGTTACAGCATCGGATCCCCGGCTATGGTCTCGAGAAGACGTAGCGACGTTCCTGCGGTGGGCGGAGCGCGAGTTCGACCTGCCTCAGTTCGACATGGACATGTTCCAAATGAACGGCAAGGCTTTATGCTTGCTAACAAAAGCGGACTTAGGCGAACGGTGTCCTGGCGCCGGCGACGTTCTACACAACGTGCTCTCCATGCTAGCTAGAGACTTTAGTCAGCTTCAAAGGTGTCTTCCCAGCAGCCCGGTGACCCCGACGAGGCCATCGGCATACCCGTTGAGCCCTCATTCGCACCCGCCAACGCCCACATGGACGGAGAACCCGTACACCGCGAACCTTGCTTCTTTAATGTCCGCGAATTCGGTGACACTGTCTCCAGCGCCCTCGGTAGACAGTCAGGCGGGTTCGCCGGGTCATACGGAGGGTACACAGAGTCAGGTGTATAAAAGCGACTCGGACGAGGACAATCAGCAAGCAGCGAACGGGAGCCCGCCGGCCACGCCCACTGCCCTCACCGCGCAAAGGCTAAGCGAGGTCTGCGTGAAGGACCAGCCCAGCCCCACGCTCACGCAACCCATGATGCCTCTGACGCCCGGTGCCTTCAGGACGAATCCCGCCAACACAGCTAGGGAATTCTTTCCTAGTGATTCGCCCGAACCCAATACTAGTGAGTTTTGTACTGGTACTAGTACTACTTGTCACTTTGCAGCATGCTTTCAGCCTCTGGGGATTTAGTTCATGGGATGTACCTAGAATGGTACTATGCAGGGAAGTACCTCTACTCTGCTAGATAAAGTACATCTACTTCCCTTTATAGTACTAAAACGTACTATCCCTCGGTTAGTGCTCATGAATACGGGGACACCCTGTGTACCAGTAGGTTACTCTATCATTTATTAGAGGATCCTAGTATGTATTTACGGGTGTTTCCTGATTTTGTGGATGCTAGACGGTGCTGGAGAAGCTAAACTAAATTTCAGAAGGATGAAGCAGCTAAACTAAGGAAACAATGTAGTCGATATTTTTTCTAAAAATAATTATTGAATGATTTTTCTTTTTCATTGCAGATGGCAGACTCCTCTGGGACTTCCTGCAACAGTTGTTGAACGACCCGTCGCAACGGTACACGCACTATATAGCGTGGAAAAGCCGAGAAACAGGTGTGTTCAAGATCGTCGATCCTCCAGGATTGGCAAGGCTCTGGGGCATCCAGAAGAATCACCTTTCCATGAACTATGATAAGATGAGCAGAGCACTGCGGTACTACTATCGCGTGAACATTCTGCGGAAGGTCCAAGGGGAACGCCACTGTTACCAGTAAGTGTTAGTTGTCATTTATTGGTCAATTGTATCTGATGAACGATCACTAACTGTGAATAGTAAATCCAAGTGTATGATAGGACTTCAATGAAAATGAGACTTGATTGTCTATAAAAATATCAATTTTCGTGACCGATTAATTCAGTCCAATTGAACAAAAGGGCTTAGCAAGATAAGGAGGCCAAGATCGCCCAAAATAGCTTATCAAGAATGTGCCAAGTTTATACTCCATAGCTTGTCTGTACAGATACGATGTTCGAGTATTACAGCATATTAAAAAATGCTTTCTGTGTTCAGATTCCTGCGAAATCCGACGGAGTTGAAGAACATCAAGAACATATCGCTACTGCGCCAACAGATGCGGATAAAGTCGGAGCCGGAAGAGGAGGGCGGAAGTGGCGTCGAGCCGGAAATCGATATGCCGACAGACCTCTCGATGTCCAGCATGAGTCAGCCATCGAGCGACCAACAGCTACAACAGCAATCGCAACAGCAACCTCTATCTCTTCACGACCCGCCGACGAAGTACAGGAGTCACGCGTACAATCTGGTGAAGACCAATCAAGAGTCGGAAGAGAGGAAGTGACGCGAGTGCTGATTCTCTGACGCGTTATCAACGTTGGCAGCTTCGACGGAATGCTTGCTCGACGTGTGCTCGTGAACGGTTTCATGAAAATGTGATCGAAGAAATCCATTACGGATGGATCGAGTGACGTCAATCCGAGCAAAATTTTCGGTTTTGCTCGAAATCCAGAAACCGGTGGACTACGTTTCCCCAAACGGGAAGAGGAAACGCTGAGAAAAGACTGACGACGAGACTGCATTCTGGAGGTTATGGATATCAGCCCGCACGCACAGCGGCGCGAAATTCAAACCGGCCCGAGTGTCGCTCCGTCTCGACGACCGAGCTCTCGGATTGAAAAGACGGGTTTCGGTCGTTTTATAGAGATCGTTAGTCGATACCGGTTCGACAACGGTCAAACGGACGTTTTCTCAGGCCGATTCTGAATCGGCGAGGATCGACGCGGTCGAATTTCCCACGCCTCGAACCGTAAGATGATTGGCTGCCGCCCGGAGCCAATCGTCGTGCCGCAATTTTTCCGGAGACGCTTCGGTGAAGCTGAACTTTCGCGGATATTCCGCCATCTGTTCTTTTGTTCTGTTCTACCTTTTTCTTCTTCTTTTTTTCTTTTTTTTTCAACCTAGAGAGAGAGAGAGAGAGAGGACACGTGCGCGAGTGTGAAACGGTTTTTCGCTTCTACAACGAACTAACTTTTTAGAGGGGCTTATATAGAGCGTTATCGACGAAACGTACAAAAACAAGCGGTGGTCGGGAAACGATCGAGGTGTTTTTTATATATTCCAAAGTTGTTCTGTGATGTAACGTTTAGCTCGAAAGTAAATTGTGACCCGGAGCGAGATGCTTAGTTGTGCGACTAGAGATTCTTTATTTCGGTGTGGGGGAAAAATGTTATCGAAAGTCAAAAGCCGAATCTTTATGAAACTTTGGGGAGAGATACTCTTTATGAAAATATTGGACACTTTTTTTATCTACCATTAGTAACACAGAGGGGTGGAGGCATATCCTGGAGGGTGAAACACATTTAATCAAATATCTTGCGAACTATTGAAGTTAACAAAATAATTCAAAGAGCAAAGTTATGTACTCTTTAACAGAGAATCCATTTTCACCAGCATATTTTAGATATATTTATTAGTTCAAATAATACATTTAAAAATAGCGTTTTTTTCATTGCAATTGATATTCAAACAAATAGAGATATCCAAGATCGGCTTCTGCGGGTGGATTCCTTATCAAAGATACACAAGTTTACGATCTACTACACTACATGATCCCGTTAGTTCCAATAGTATGCAAGATGTTTGACTAAACATGGTCTAGTAACTCTTCTTGGAGCAACTACCTGTCAAAGTTCCATAAAGATTCGCTGATGTGTTCCCTTGGAGAAGGATCTTCCTAAACACGAGATCCATCCTGTAAATATCTGGATTCGATAAAACTATAGAACGCCGGTTTCCCGTCGCACCAACTCAGTTGTGCCAATCTAGTATCGTCGGTAATTTAACGTATGAGTGGCAGCGTTTAGTCGGTTGTCTGCGAACAAGGACGAAAAAGCAACATGACCATTTTTCGTCGACGCGACACACCGTAAGTGTGTAGATCGTTGCGGGTATGTTGACGAACTATAAAAGAAGAGGGAGAGAGTGAGAGAGAAAAAAATGGAAAACGCGGTATATGTATAGTGGACTCTATGAAGCGACAAAAAAAACGTAAGCAAATAAAATAAATAAAACGAGGAGAGGAGAAAAGAGTTTTATGGAATTCGGGGCCAGAGTTATATATATAAATATATATGAATATAAATTTATGTATAAATAAATCTCTATATATATTATATATATATATATATTTTACTACCGAAGAGAAATTTATATTCGAAATTTCTATGTTCGTTGTCGATGCGATTGTGGCTCACATTCCTCGCCAACGGATCCTAGACTTTCAGAGCGAACATAAAAAAAGGGGGAAAAACCATAAAAAGGACAGAGAAATGTAACTAGGGACCGAAGGCGCGTGTACGACTAGGAAAAAAGGTCTTAAGATCGTATTTTTGCATAAGACTCGAAGACATTAAGGGGAGAATGTGTGAACGTTGTTGATTAGTATGAATGTGAGCATAAAGGTGGTAATGTACGTCACAATAAATCGTGCGACGGATCGACACGATTGGTCAAGGCGGTTGTGTGAATCGTGCCTAATCGCTAAAACGTTACGGTTCGTCGCACGCGCGGCTATCGACACTGCATTGTTTATGGCAGTTCGTAATATGACATCAGAGTTGGGCATCAATCGTCAAAAATTTTTAATTCGATTAATCGATGATTGCGATTAACTAATTAGTCGCCAAAAATCTCTAATGTCAAAATTAGTTGTCAATAAATAATTATTTGAATAACTAATTAATTCACGGTCAAGAAAATTCTAATTAGTCATTAATCCAATTGAGAATTACATAACTAATCATTGATTAATTCTTTTATTTTAATATCAATAGTTAGAAATTCTAATAATTTTAACCGTGATGGAAATTATATAGCGAGGGGGTAAGGGACTACTATAACAATAATTTTCTAATTAATTAATTAGAAAGTCTATATGATTAAATATGCTTTAAGAATTTCGATTGATGTTATAGTCGTCAGTTAATAATTATAATTATTGATAATTAATTATTGCAAGACGAAGAGAATTTGAATAATTAATCATTAATCAAATTAATGATTAAATGCCTGCCAATTAATTCAATTAATGATGAAATACTAGTCGATTGCGATTACAAGTTAAATTGAAAATTTAATTGTTCGTTGCAATTGATAATGAAATTATTAGTCGTTAATTGCGTTAATTATTGCACAACTCTGCATGACATGTACAGTCCCCTTAATAAGTTCGAGGTGAAAAAATTGGGGGAAGGGTGAGAATGACAAGCGTATTAGTAAAACAAGAGATTTATAAATGGAGAAAGTTGTATTTGGCTATTTGTATACTGTGATCTCCGTGAAGTTTTTATTGTAACACATGGCGAATACATAGAAAAACTTTTGTTTCGTGTATATATAATTTTCATGAGAGAACGATTTATATTATAAATATATTAAACGATACACTCACACAGACACACACATACACGGATTGTGTTCTTAAACGTAGCAGCCCAAATCGTGATCGCATAATTCTACTTTATCGACTCTATCAAATAAATCGAAACAATTTATAATTATTTATAACAAGCTTGTAGCGGTTGCTACATAGAGTAGGTATACAAGTAGTAATCAGTGTATTGCAAATTTTTCTGCATTTTGTTCGCGCAATTTTAACAATAACAAATTCAGAAAAATTTTTTAAAACTGCAATTTCTTCCGGACAGCGATTTAAATTTGGGCTGTCGCAAGTCCTTAATAATATTATACTGTGCATGTGTGCGCACACGATACACATACACACGCATGTATCGTAGATTTCTAAGGGGCGTCGATATTAATTGAGGGCCCCTGTACCCTCTTGAAACAAACGAACATCATTTTTCCCCGATTCCCCGAGAAAGTTTATATATTTCGTTTCTTTTTACAGATCCTGTATAAATTGAAACTGTACAATTTTAGGCGAATACTGATCGTTTATCGTGTAACTCATTGCAAATGAAAGAGTAACGTGTAAATAGAGATTTATTTACTTATTAAGCAAACCTCTTGACGTCAATTTACTACATCCCCTCTAACAAACCACCGCAAATAATAGTTTTGAAACATTTTTTAATAAATTCGGTGAAGATAAATTTAAAAATAGTATTTTTAATTCATTGAATATAAGTGTTTAAAAGAAACAACAGTATTATTAAAAGATACAAGCTCTTTATTATTTACAAACTACTCTTAAGAATACAATACTTTATTAAAAGAAAGAAATGCTTACAAAATTAATGTAAAAAAGTATTTGTCTTATTGCGCCTGAAAAAATACGATTTCGTCTGCTATCACTGCTGTGCTGTATTTGGTCTGGCCCTCTGGGTCTTTGAATTCCCCATAACTGATCTTCCCCATGACCAGTATACGCTGTCCTCTTTTCAAATAGTTTGTAACAGTCTCTCGTAGCATTGGCTTGAAAACGCATATCTTGTGCCAGTCGGTCCTTTGCACAAAATCTCCTGCAATATTTTTTGTATCTACAAAATTTTGGAAGACTAGTGAATTAAATAAAATTCAATTCAAATATGTAAGGGACAGTTTATATAAGAAGAATTTGTCTTAAGGCCGTTCAATTAGGAGATCTTAAAATAAATGACATTTTAAAAATAGATTCTTCTCTTTTCTCTTTAATATTCTAACAGAGCATAAAAGTATTTAAGTACTATAATAATTATACCATTTTGATTATTTAATTACGACGTGCTTGTGTCCAAGAGTAAGCTATTTACTTGCAAATAATAATTTTATGTAACTTACCATTACCATATTTATAATTACTATGAGTTGCAAGGGAGAACGTAACAAGAGGGTGTTCGTCATTCCCTTTTTTCTGTGGATCGTTCCCAACTCTTCCCAACAGTGTGATCTGATTAATTGCTGTAAATTAAATGAAATCTTAATTTGTTTTAATGTGACTAATCACAAAAGAATTTTCTATTATGTTTTTATAAAAGGCCAATGGAGATAACTATCAGTGTATTTCGATAATACTTAGAAAGGAAGTAGTGTTGCACATTTTTTCATCAGCCATATTTAATAAAAATATGCACTGATTTCGCTGAATATTTTTAAAACTACCAGAGTTAGAAGAATAGTTCAAAGAAAAAAAATGTTGTATTATTGGTCAAAAATCTAACTGTACATATAATAAACTAATACATCATATTTTTCCGTAAATATTAATACGGAAATCCACCAAAAAACAATTACGTTAAAAATACGTGTGACAATTTATACCAATTTGCAATTTTCGCAAAAATTCCAATTACCCAATATTGCCCAATAATTCTCTCGATCTACACTTTTAATTACCAAGAATTCGAACAATTCGTAATATAATTGTTATATTGTTAATTACTTACTTTTTTCTAATTTCACGTCAGTGCACATTTGTTTACAGTTAACACCTAAAATACTTTGCATCGTTCTTGACATAACCTAAAGTCGTAAAAAATACTTTTACAGATTTACACAGCATGATTAAATTGAATTTATATATTATTATATGGAAGATTGTTACTTACATTTCGAAACATTGTGAACTATAATTAATAACAGCAAAAATTGTGCAAGAAAATCGACACCGCAGTTCGCAGCAGAGCACAGTGCAGCGTTCTTTGAAACACGTGTAGGAGACTTATTGTTAGACGACCTCTTATGGAATGAATGAGCACATTCTCAAACATGTTCATTCTACATATTTGCCTAAAACCGACTTTATTTTGTAATTTTCTATTTCATCCTATCTCAATTTTTTCGTATTTATATATATTATCATTTTAATCGCAATTTTTTATTTTAATCAAACGTGTCTAATTCAAACTTAAAAAGTCTTTCGATTTACTGGATGCAGTAGAAAATTAGGAAAAAATAAAAGAGGAAAAGTAGAGTAGGCTGTGGTAGTAGTTTTTTTATACGCAACACAATGGAAGAAACATTTTGTATGCTTTCATACCAATGTGTTTACAAGTATTCCTTATTCATACAAATCAGATGATGTTTTGGTGTGAAATATTCAAAATGTTATTCTTCCATTTCCATCCATTTCTGACGCTTTCATGTGATATAAAAAAATATACGGCATTGCATTTTATAAAAAATTGAAGGTTACCTTCATATTTAACAAAATAGTATAAACACAAAAAAATTGCATACGCCATTGTGTTGTGTACATATATATATATAAACACATGTAAACACACTATATATATATATATATATATCAATCACATGGCCTACTCATCACTGGGCCTAGTAGGGAAAAGTAGAGTGGGGACACCGTGATTCGTAATCCATACAGACTCTACACTCTACAGACTATGGACCACGGTGTTACCTGTCATTGGCACGTGCTTGTGTTGTTATCTGTTCCAAAAATACATGCGCATTACGATTCGAAATAAGTATTTCAAAATGCTCGACATGTGACGATTATTTTCAATTATTGCATGTTTTAAATTTCCGTAAATGGAGTTAGAATTTATACATTTTCATCAATTATATATTCTATATACCGAAAATGGTGAATTTGGAATTATATAGAACCAAATTGGAAGAAATACGTCAAAAAGCACGGAAAAACGATATTCCTGAAATAGAAATCGACAAAATGTTAGAAAATTCGTTTCGCATCCTTCAAATGAGAAAAACACAACGTGGCACATCCTGTTGCACAAAATTGACAATTATAATTTTGTTAATCGTAATAGTATGCCTTATTTTTTTCGATCGACGTTTTATTTTAGTTATGATAATGCGCAATTTGCAAAATTCAATTTATCCAGGCTTAAACTTGCTTCGAAAAATAGCTGTGCCTATAGTTCAGCATTATCCTTCTTTATCTGGTATGATTATTTCGTAACTGTAGCAATCACTCTATAATCAATTTCTAGGAATCATTTTTCATAATGCAATTATTTTATACTGTATTTAAATTGTTTTTATTTTTTAAAAGTTTCAGACATTATCCTCCAATCTAGTACAATTTTTGTAACTACAGCAATAATTATACACTAATTTTCTAAAACTCACTTTCTTTAAATAATTATTTTATATATAATTTTAATTTCTTTCTTCAAAATAAAATTTTTAGTTCATCAACAATATCAAATATATAAATATTATCTAGTACAGTGTATTAATAATATTTATGTAAGCTTAATTTCTTGTCAGAATTTTACGATGAATGGTGCATTTTGGAAAACCCATACTTCTATGTAAATGACATAGATTGCTGGCCCTGTAGCGTAGTAAACTTTGTGCCTGATCTAACTGGCCATAGTATACCCAGGTCCTTCAATCCTGGAATGCCTTTCACAAAAACTGAAAATTTCTCTGAAATTCATTTCAAACACCTAAAACAATTATTCTGGGAAAATTGTGATACATTTGAGAGAGATGCAATGAAAATATACTCTAACAATCCTACTTATAAGTAATAAAATCAGTATTACCATTAACAATCTGAAAATTACTATTTTTTAAACAAGAAAATGTTATTTTAGACATATTAGAGATGTTATGGAAAGCAACATTAATTCACATTCATCACATAATTTGAATGATCATGTTACGTGGAGAGTCAATCGCATGACAGCGGGAAGACTTTTGAGAAAATTGTTTCCTGTGCCTGTCGACACACCAGCTTGGTGGGAACAGAGCACAGAAAAGTTTGTTATCATCGATGAACCGAAATCTCCACCATATGCTTTAGTAATTTCAACATTTCGTTTGTAGAAAAAATTATTCATTTTGTCTATTCTCAAATTAAAAAATATTTAATTTTGTAGAATTATTTTTGCAATTAATTATATTTTTTAAATGGCAGCCAAATCCTGAGTGCAGCAATGTGGTAATAAGATGCACATCTGGTGCAAGATTGATAAAGATGGTAGCGAGCCTAGAGTGCACAGGGTCATGTGCATCCTTCACGATTTTACTAACAGCTGGGAAAATACGTATGTATATTAAATTGAATAATTGAAGTAATTTCTATCTTTATTGTTGTAATTTTCAACATTTATTTACATCCGATCAAAATTATACCTCATTCGGTTTCAGTATGGTACAATTGGTGGTATTGGCGCCCAGTTAGCATACCTGCATCGAATTCAACTAGTACTTCCATCAATTACATAATTTCCTTTTGTTAAATATTTTACAGAAACGAAAAAATCGTTTTGTACAATTACATCGCTAAGAATTTTTCTAAGTATAAATGTATACTGTGTTTCACCTTCTCCGTATGCTCTTATTAAGTAAAATAAGTTTTGTAATAAATAAATATTTCTGTGCAATATTTTATAAACAGAGATTAAATGTATAGTAAAATTTGTACAGGGTGACCCGTTCAACCGACCTAACAGTTCTGAAAATATTCGAATGAATCAGTTTAAATGGATCACTCTGTATAATGGCCATTTGAACTGAGTTTGTGCAGTTGTCGTAGATTCACATCTTTTAACAAACAATCGATCAAAAAATTAAACAATGCATCGTACTGATAGAAAATTATTATAGAAAAAATTAAAAGAAACGTAACATCATTAAATTCATTGCAAAATTGTAATATATAATACAATTTTTCATTTTTAATTACAAGACCAGCAATTGAGGGATTCAGTGGAGAAGGAACTTGTTAAACGTTTTGCTTATTATTGATAAGACGAAAATGTAATTATATTTAAAGAGGCAAATATGGGCAGGTTACTCTGCATTTAAATAAAATTTCCACTGAACCTCTCAATTATCATTATAAATTCGAACTTCCATTTCAAACTTAGGAATGTTTCACAACTTTAACAATAAAACCTTGAGCCATATAAAATCAAGTCGTCAACAGAATTAATACTAAATTATGCTTCAATATTTTCCTTCCAGCGCACAACACTCGCAGAATATGCAAATTGTTTCCTAAAGTTTAGTCGAACTTCTCTTGCAGTTTTCGTTTAAATAGAACAGGTACTAGTGATAGCACAGCAAACACACACAAAATCAGAATACTGTTCCACGACCAAGCGTCAGTTGAAGAAGTCAAATTCTGTAGTGTTTGACCAGCTTGTATTGCTACAAAGGATGGTGGAGCCACTCCAAAGAAAGTGCCTAAAATAAAAGGCGTCAGAGGCACTCCAATTATTGGGCTGGCAAGGTTGATAAACCAGTTCGGCAGCAGTGGTGTCATCCGCAGGAAGAGCATGTAATTAAACAGATTATGTCTATGCTTTTTCACTGCCTGCGTCCATTCCCTCGCTTTCACAGGGAAATATTTGAAAAGCAATTTACGTCCTAACAGTGACGACAAAAGGTAGCACAAGGAGGCTCCTATTGCACTGCAGCTGCACACTAAAAATAATGCTAGTGGGAATGGAAAGAGAAATCCTGAGAGGATTGATAGGAAAATAGAACCTGGAATTGCAAAGGTTTGCAAGCTGAAGTTATTATTAAGGAAATTATTGTTGAACAAGTTCAAGAAGTGAATTAAAGCAATTATGCTTTCAAGGATACAAAATGTAGGTCGTAAAGACTCCAGCCAGCACTTGAAAATAATAGAGATCCTTGTATCGACTTAACAGTTTGCCCAGATTTTTGGCATCTTCAATGTGTAATGGAAGTTTCATGTGTTGGTGCTCATCTCTGTAAAAGAAGAGTATAGATTTAAATACGTGTCTAAGCCAAAATTTCTATGTTTTCTGTTTGTTTCTTACTCTGCGAGCTCAGGGAAACTAGTGTACACATAGAACAAAGCTGATAACGAGGTGAGAAAGATGACTGAAACTGTTAGGAGAGCTTGTCGAGTAGATTCCTGTTTTGGGGAATCTGCAAACACATATAAGGCATGGTTTAATTGTTACACGGTTAAACATTTAATTAAATGTTAATTAATGCCAACTCAATTTAGGTTAGGATCTGCGATAAAATATTATTCACATTTATACAAATTATGGGTTTTATTCATTGTCAGAATTGTACTGATTATTGACTGTAATTTTCATTCTAATTTGTTATTAAGCGTATGTTTAGACACTGTAAAAATGTAATGTTATGTTTTGAGGTTATCTAAGGAATTTTACTACAGATTTCTACGATGATTAATGAATGAAACTTGATGATAAAAGTAATTAACATGCGAATAATGTTAATAATTTCATCGTTACTGAATAAAAGCTTATATTTTTATTATTAAAATTCAACATTGGATTTAGAGGTTAGGATTTTCAGAATCTGTATTGTCATATTATCGAACGTAATTTTTATAATACAAAGTGATAAAAAAAGTATATATATATACAGGGGAGACGGAATTTTTTTACGCAGTTATCGATAATACACTGATAACATGATAATTGTTCACGTTCAAATTTCGAATGTAATTTGTCGAGATAATGACAGTTGCAAATCATTCGAAAACAACAAAAGTAGATTTATTGTTGGTAGAATACGTTTTAAAAAAACATCATCTTACCGGCATTTTGCCTTATTTGAGTTTCCACGTTCATTCCTAGACCGTCAGTTTTCACTGTGCAAGTAAATTACTCGAAAATTCAAGATGGCGCCAAAGTAAAAGGAACTATGCAGATATCATTTTCTAATTAAAAATAGATGAACTAGTGTTTCCACACTATAGATAAAGTATATAACATAATTCATAATTGTTGATACAGTTAAAGTCTGAATTATTTTATACAGTTATTATCATAATTATATCTTGACGCATAAGATATCTGTTTTTATTGTTTTAGTACAAACGTACAAAAATCAATTATTATCAGCTCTGTTATTCTAGATTCCCCATGTATATTGAACAATATTGGAAGTCGATTTATTCCAGCACTATTATTACTTTTTGAAGAAAAAGTCGAAGTATACAAATTTTAATAATTTTTATACGTTTTTTAGGTCGAATGAATATAATCGTATTTTTCTAATAATATTATAAACAATGAAACATATTCAAAACATTTTTTAGAAAAGCGTGACCAATTTTCTAACACATTGTTATATTACTTCGCTCTTCTTAAACTTTTTTTTAAGATGTTCAAGTCTTTACAATGACTTTACAATTGCGCTTTACAATGTTATCAAAGAAATATCATTTGCGGTTATATTACAAAAAATTCTCAATGCCGAGAATGCGATTTTTTTCAAATTTACGCGAGGTTGCCAATTAGTTCTCGAAACGCAAAAAAATGTCGTCCAATATTATGATTGAAATTCGTGGGACAGTGTTATCTGCAGCAGGTAGCGGCGTTCGAACCCATCACTACCTTTTTTTCATTCCACCATGTGGCTCCCTCTGCTATCTTCCGTCTCTCTTCATCCTGTCGTTTCTTTTCTTGTCTCGTTTTATTCTATGCCTCTCTGTTGCTCAAGAACTTCTCTGTTTAAGATCGTGGGCGGAAATTAGAATAACCAGTCTAGCCAGTCGTGTTGCAGTCAGCGCACGGTGCAGACGTATTACCTTTTGCGTGGAGATTTTTCGAAATTTCGGTTCGCTCCCTTTTTTTTTTTTCTAATTCTTTTTTGCTCGCCGAACGAACAATTTTGTCGATCTTGATCCAGAGAATCGATCTGTTGTACGTTCCTCGATCAAACGAACTCGATTCCGCTCGAATGGGAGTTCACAAGTTTTTGCCAGTTCGAGATCATTTTTTGCTACTCGGCCCGGTGATCGATTTTGGATACATCGATAGGATTGCGCCATGACACGTCTGAGTTTGTCGAAGACAGCGTACGTATATTTGCATTCGTACATATAATAAGTCATTAAATATATTATTCAAATAATATTTCTTGCATTCAACTGTTTACTGTCTTGCGTAGCATATTTTTATTTTGATCGAATTTTTATACTATTTTTTTATACCAATTTTGATTTCCTTCGACAATGATTTCACCGGTCGAACGTGACACTGTCAATACAGTGTTTACTACGAGTTTGTAAACTCATCAAAAGACCGGCAGGTTTACAAATTCGATTAACAAAGTTCACAAGTAATTTGGAGTTTTGGTAATAGTTCTCGCGGGTAAAAAGTTGTATAGTGAGTTTCGACAACTGGTTGTTTATTATCATTATTAATAAATAGCATGGCAGACAAGGTGACCTACTGGTTGCCATGGTTTATAGAGTATATTCACCGGCATTATTTAGCCATAGATACACATTTCTACAAATGACGTATAGATTGTAATACAATTTACAAAATATTACTAAAATATAAATTACACGATTATTTAACTGTATTTTTTATTTAGAAATGAAAATAAAGTAATTGTGTATTTATGATCATACATAATAAAGATTCGTGTAGATGGTCCACCAAAGTCATTCTGTTCTAGATTAATTAAATATTATTATTAAATAAATAGCATTAATCGCCTTATTATTTTATAATTTATAATTGTCTTATAATTTAAAAGTTTTATTATTTTCAATATATTTAACAAAATATTATTGCAGAATAAATGGCACGATTGTTTTACTATTTTTTATTTTAAAATTTACATTAAATAATTATAATTGGAGTTTTAACCATTACTATAAAATAAACAGCATGGTTCACCATAATAATACTATATTATTCTTTATTTAAAAATATATATTACACCTGTATTAATAACTATTTTAATCTAATAGAATAAATATAATAATTAATATTATTTTCAATTATGTTAAATCTATTTTGAATGATAAGGAACTGTTTCACTGAAAATGAAACCCGTCAGTGCTTCTCATATATTAATTTTTTAATTGAAAAATTAAGTTTTTTTGTTTGTTAACAATGGACTTAAGATAAAGAGGGATGTGACAAGATCAGAAACGTATGAATGGAAAAGTGACGCCGAATGTTAATTTAAGGCACGTTCGAGATAACACCTAAAATATAACGAAATGACTTTGGTTGACTTTTAAGTATTCGGTGACACAGTGAGCGCACGGAATGCTAATGAGACTTATGAATGGGATAGTATGATAACGCGTTAATGGCCGCTACAATGGAATGTGTGCGAGTACGGTAACGAAACAATTTCTATTCGTGCTGGAATGCAAAGCTTTTCACTTACATTTTCTTTTTTTTATTGAGAGCTTCAGTGGAACTCCCCATAGGGAGTTATAAAGCTATATGTATAGGGTTAACATAAGGTCTAATACACATTACATACATACATACACATTACACATACAGATTTATTATTATTAGAACACAAAACAAATAAATTTTAATAAATAAAATGCAGTATGTAATATTGATCTTCAGTATAATTATTTAAACGACAAATAACATACTTTCCTATTGTTAACAATGTTTAATTTTTCTAATATTTATTTAAACAATAAAACAAACTTTTTTAAAAATAGTTCAAAAAGTTTTAAACATATTGAAAACAATTTATATTGTTACAGTGGACGTATCATAAAGTTATAAAATTTTAGAAAATTTTATTTAAAAATGCGTAGATTTATTATAGAAAAGTCATTGACATATTAACAGTACTACAACCGTTTTAACATTTCTTATTTTATAATTATTGGAATAAAAACTGGATTCTTTACTCGAATTGTTATAAAGATTTCGAGAAATCTAAATATATTCAGTCTTGCAATTTTTATAAAACACCGCATACCAGTCACATTTTATTGCAAATTTTAAAAAGCGCGGGGAACCACCGCCATAGGGGGGCGTAGACATCAAACTTCCCATTATTCTAGTGACATAATTTTAATTTTCAACAATTTCCTCTAGATTTTCACTATATTTGCATTATTGAAATATTTACCCATACAAATCTCATAAATGGGCTATATTTAGGTTGTTCCTTAGGTTACTTTTCGGTTGCATTTAAATGCAGAGAATTTGTATTGTGGTAGATCAGATAATATAGCAGATGAAATAGAAGTTCAGATTGAAGAATAAGTTTAGTGGAGGGAAGTCTTCGGGTTTTCGAAAATGTTACAGTGGAATCACGAGCGAATCGCGGTCAATTGACTCACGTTGCTGCCATTGTAATGCGCGTGCGTACGCGCATTCGTGAAGGTGTACGCGCACGGTACGACTACGGATGTAATTACATCGCGAGCGAACCGGAAGTGGAAACGGTCTGCTCGGTTTTTGCCAGTTAAATGACTGCTTTATACGCTTGATCGTTTCGGAGAATCGCGCGACTGGAAAAGGGATTTATTCATTCCGATCTATGCATTTTAAACGGATCTCGAAACGAACATTTCTGTAAATCAATATTTCTTCAACATATTTTAACTATTAGCTATAGAAACGAGCTCTTTCCGATTAACCCCATATAATTCATTCATGTATAAAAATATTTTCTTTTAATAATTTTGACAGTTCAAAAATAGTGTAACAATATAATGACTTTTCAGTTTTGCGTTTCACGTATTTATTATTGACATAAATGCGTCGAATCCACAGTCTCATTATAATATGTATATATTAATTGTAATATCGAATAGGAATTTAAGATAAATTAAACGAATAAAAATTGGAAAAAAATAACAATTGTTTTAGATCGTAATGTAATTGTTAATGTCGAGAGTACTTGTTCGAGAGTTATTAATAACAACGGTCACATATGGTGTCTAAGATATTTTTAATTGTACATTTATTAGGAAAATAATTTTTTTTTTAATAGAAAATCGAGTATTTTGAATTGCTATTACAAATCCGGAACTTAAACATTGAAAAGGTATTAAAAATGAAAAGTTAAATATTACCAGGAGCATTGAAATTATTTTGAATCTATGATGATTCTAAAATCACAAATTTGTGTAACCTAATGACAAATTAATCTACACGACATTAATTATTGTAGTTTGGTAGCGCGCGATTAAGGCTGTTGAATAGGTGCAATGGTCTCGCAATCGCATTTCGTAGCTAGCCTTTTGCGTATTGTAAATTGCATTGCGAAAGCATTTCGTAAAAGGCGAACCGAGACAGCTGTTCATTTGAATGGTAGAGTCTAGAGTCACTCGCGTGATTTCTCAATGAACGAACCATACGTTCGCCAGTGGCACACCGAACTCTCGAGACATCATTCATTCGAGCCAGCGCATGTGCTCGTGTACGCGAAGAACTTGGATGCCGCATTGTCGATGTTTACGCTCCTACTTACGCTTTAAAAATCTAACAAAAGTTTTTTCTTTTTGAAAGGTTGCACGAATATTTTGGTGCACCACTGTATATTTAAACTGACAATTTAAAAATGTCGAGTCGCATTCGACGTAAGGGTGCAAAGGGTTAAACGTAAGTCAACTAATGACACGGAAAACTGTTTCAGGTGATGCCACGGGGGCCCAACCGGGTGTACCTGTCGACCGCGTTACTAATACTGGTCGGTCTCCATAAAACTGGCAGCTCTACGTCCTCCCCTCAACATCCGGTTTGCAAGCCGGGAATCGAATTCTGGTCATCTGAGCGTGGCACCTGTTGGCCCTGCACCAGATGCGCCCCTGAGTTCACGGTGAGCCCGTGCGCCATCTACAAGGATGCGATTTGCGGCCCACTTTCGGCCCTCGAGCTCGACTGGTCCTTCCTCCCGAGGAGGAAGCGACCGGAAACGGGCCAACGGAGACTCGAGGCTGTCACCTCGAAGGTGCTATGGCGATTTCCTGATCTGGACCCGCAGCAGGTCCAGAAACAGTCCGGGGACCTAATTAATCTCGAGAAAAGCGTCGAGGTGGCCACAGCTGACCAGGTAATTGGCGGCCATCTTGCAAATAGTTGAATTATGATTAGCTCTTGTCACTGTCGGTGTAATATTACCAGTAGCGATGTAAATCTCATGGAAATATTTCTTTTCGTTTGATGCAGAGGAACAGTGAGTCCCTCACGCGAAAATCATCTTCTGGAGAGAGGATTCTATGGGATTGGCAAACTGCAGCATTGATCCTTGCAGTCTGCGCGTGCATCTTATTCTTCTTAGTCGCAGGATGCTCGGCTTTGGTCTACACAAGGCAGTGGCGACGCATAAAGAAGAATTTCGAGCTCGGTAAGTGAATAAAATATTTAACCGATCTTATTAATATATTAATATGAAGAACCTGACGGTGGAAGCAAATATTTTTAATACGACACAGCATAGTTCGAAACAAGCGTGCTCTTCAAGAATTATTTCTAAGGCACACAGACTTTGTTGAAATTTTGTGGATATGCGGTTTTAAAGTACATATGTTGGATAGTGTTTAGGAATTTTTTCACTACAGAAAATGTACAATTTTAACTATAATAAGTTTTTATGTAAAATAATTGGACCCCTGGAAAAATAGTGTATCGAAGGTCCACCTTCCCTTATCCTACCTTGAAGCAACAAAAGCGG
This sequence comes from Lasioglossum lativentre, assembly GCA_916610255.1. NCBI lineage: Eukaryota > Metazoa > Arthropoda > Insecta > Hymenoptera > Halictidae > Lasioglossum > Lasioglossum lativentre. The sequence continues at coordinate 15,573,083 of OU744357.1, read as the reverse complement.
AGCCAGTGCGTTCTGCGATTTCGCGAAATCCGATCCCGTGGGATCGATAAGTCGATCGTGGAGGGGGATACGCAGTCCTTTAAAATGCGAGGCGGATTTTCTTCATTAGAGGGCCGCTCACGACCTCTGCTCACCTTGGCTCGATCTATCACGCCCGGATATGACGTCTCGGGTTTCGATGCTTCTCGTTTCTTTCGCGATGCTCCGTTCCGTGTTTTCTTTGTGCTCGCAGTCCCCTGCCGATTGTTTATTCAGCCATTCAATTTATTCATTAAATTATTTCCCTACTTTTCCACAATTCACAAAAGTTGAATTTGATGAATTTGAGTTTGTTAATTGTGTATACAGTGTGAATAATCTTGAATATCTTGTTTATCATTTATAATGGAAGGAAGATATTATATACTTTCTTCGAACAAGAATATTATATCGCAAGCGCAAATTTTTTTAAAGTCTCACTTGCTATCGCCATGTGCTCTACGGCGTTGATGATTTTCTAAATGAGAGTGTATATTTTTATCATCATAATGTGTGAGCTGAGGTTGAGAGTAATCCAACGACCTATAATATTATGACCTATGCGTGACCTTGAGGACCATTTGAAAAGATCTATGCTACTCAAGGTCGCGTGAAAGTTGTGTTATTATAGGTCGTTCGATAGCACTCTGTGTTTACATCATGATGAGAGGAATACGAGTTCTAATTTGAAAAAAAACATCAATGACCTTGAGATTTCGAACATTGTGACCTTGAGAAAAATTTCTTATTTTTCATAATATTGTACATTTAAAACCGGACAATGTTTTCTTCTGACATGTACTTGGTCGAATTCTTTAAAATAGTGGAGAAAACACTTATTTAAAAATACTAGAGGTGGACTAAGAAATTATTTAACAATATTAAAATACTCCCCGAGTGTTCTGTTTTGATAGACACTGTGAAGAAGTGCGTTTTCAATTACCGTGTGTTAGCAAAAACTGTTTTCGTGGCTCCGAGGTGCTTTAATTCTAGGTCTTTGATTTCCTAGGGGAAAAAATGTGGGGAAAAGCAGGATTAGAAAATGCGAAATTGTACTTAATTGATGTCCCGGCTGAAATGAAGAGACATTGTCGGCGTGCCCACTAACGGATTGGTAATACAAGCGAATGATCGCGCATTCGGTACCGTTTCACCGCTGGCCATGCTTACTAAAGGGGACTCCTGTTAGGGCCCATTACCTGATCCCACTGCCAATGCTCTCAGCCACCGCTGAGAATCATTGCTCAACCTCCCCTTTATTCCGATCCTCACATAACTCCTTTTATTATCGGTCTACTACAACCCAACGGCATCTTTCTAAACATTGTTTTTACAAACTCATGACATTGCAAAAATGAAACAAATACCTGAACTTGTTGCTTTTGTCAAACACAATATTACGGCAATGTTACTAGCAAAAAGTCGATCTCTTGTTTGAAAAAAATCATGGATGACCTTGACTCTTATTTGAAAAAATATATTTCGAAATGAACTCAAATAAAATAAAGCTAATGAAATATCTCGTTACTTATTGACAATAAACGGCTCAGTAATTTTTTTGAAGCACGATACATTCGATATTTTTCAAAATTTCAAGGTCATTGATGTTTGTTTTAAACGAAATATATTTATTATACTCAATATATTTATACCTAACTATATAATAGAAAATAGTTAACATATTAAATATATTCAAAATATACATATGTTGCTAAAAACAAATATCATTGACTTTGAAATTCGCAATAAATGACCTTGAGAAAAATGTCGATTGTTACAATTGTAGAGTAATAAATACGACAATAAACAACAGTCTAAAATAATTATTTTGTTGAAGCATTACATTTCCGTTTATTTTCAATAAATAAGAAATAAATTAAAAATGTTTCAATTGTGTTTAACACTTATAAAATTTTTGTAATATCATGGAGGAGTATAAAAATAAATAATTTTTGTTAATAAAATGATGGAGACAGAGAACAGTAATTAAAAAATAATATAAATATTTTTTTGGGTACAATTGCGCGGTTGAAAATCTGTTTTGGCAACGGAAAGTGCTGTCGTTTGGTGGATTTTCTTCTGTAACAGGGAACGAGAAGAAAGCCAAGCCTCAGACTGGAGCGAGGCTATCGCTAGATTCATCTCATGGGGCCTTGAGAAAGCAGAACCGCATTCCATAGCTGTTCAACTCGCATTCCACCCTCGATAGGTCGTAGACACCATCGTTCTACGCTCCGGAGCCAAATTGACAATAAAAAATAACCAATTCTGAACCCTCCTGTACCAATCATGTTTCCTAAATTTTTCTCAAGAAAGATTATCGTCTATAAAATTATACAATATTGTTTATAAAATGTATCTTACCCTTTTCCAGCTTTTCTTGTCATTTACCTATCTCAAACTCATGGTTTTTTAAAAGTAATAATACAATGTTTGAAAATTAATATTAAACAATAATTATTTAAGCAACATTTATGTTATTTATGCAATGATTATTTTTATTGATTATTTCAACATACTTTAAAATAGTTATCCTGCAACATTGACTATAATGTTAATTAAATTATACAGTAACAGCATGTATTTGTATAAGTTAGTTATTCAGAATATTGTGCAAGCAATGCATCAGCATTATGTCGGTAATTAAGATTTATGTGTGTACCTAAAAGAAAATTCTTTTGTCCGAAAACTGAGAGAGAGATTTTATCTTGCTTTACAGTGGGTCTAGAAGAGATCTCGGCGCGACTGAATTTAATGGTGAAGGCAGAACTAGCCGAGCTGGTTGCCAGCGCACCTGTGCACGCCGCTGATCCCGAGAGGAGGTGTCAATATTTGGAGAAGCTCTTAGGTAAAACAGCAACTCTCTTTCAAGAATTTCTCTGTTCAATTTTTATCAAATTTCCCATCCTTTTAACAACCCTTCAATCTCTCAAAAATACCAAACAATATAAATTAATATTTAAAATAATAAAAATTATAGTCAGCCAAACTAATTTTAAGGGATCTATACAGTTACAGAAAACTTTAAAAGTATATTAATGTCAAAGTGGTATAGTGCTTCTTAATTAAACCAAAACATACACTGATCAATGATTTTTAATCATAACTGGCTTGGTACAAAAAAATAGAAAATTGTACGATCCACTTATCAATGGAAAGATTGATTTGTTGAAAAATATAATTTTGATATTTACACGTCGCACAGTGGACCAGAACCGCAAAAAGGTGGCTACACATGTTCTGGCCCACTGTGCGTCGTACCCTAATTCCGATGCTCCTGTCATTTTTTTCCAGGCCGGAAGAGGGAAGCGCCAATGATGGTCAGCTGGCCGGAAGTCAGCGGGAATCTCTACATAGAGGAAGGCGATCCTACAAAGGGTAAGACCCTTCAGATCGCCAGGATCCATCGCAACATTGAGACAATGTTGAGCCAGAAGAATAATCCCGGCGAGCAATGATACAATGGGACTGATCGACCTAATCGCCTTCTATAAGAGGGCGTCGAATTGCAAATTCAACCGGCGATTATTTGTATTTATAATTCTATTTATGACTGCGGCGAGGGACGAACGTATTCATTGCATCGGGTTGCAGAAATACTGTGGACTAACTTTGTTGACAATTACAGTTCTCTCTGCGTAACGTCGCGCGATTGGAAGGGACAGAGCGAGACGCTACGAGATAGTGGGAGGGGATAGTGCCTCGTTACGTTGGACTAAAAGGCGTGACTCGAAGAGATAGAAGAATACCATTGGTTGGTCAAGTGGTGGGGAATAATAAGAGCAGGGGAAACGGAAAGTAATCAGAACAGGACACAAACGAGGGAAACTCTATATTTCAGTATGACACTACGATCGTCTGAAATGATTCTAGATTTTTTTATATTAAAATGAATGAAGTCATCAAATGATTTAAATAATAATTATTAGACTGTGGATTTTATTAATTTATGATCAAATTGAGTGGACCAAGTGAGAAACTGTGAAAATATTTAAAGATTTAAAAATACAGTTGCGTTTTATTCAACTTATTAAGATTATTAAGAAAACCTTTACGTCTGTATATCGTATGTGTCTTGAAATGAATGCAGACAATTTTTATTTTTTATAAAAATCCGCAGTCTAATAATTATAGTTTTTCATTCGTTAGCGGTGCGCGATTTAGGGAAGGGGTGAAACGCTATGCCGTAATTAAATATTTTGTCAATATTTTATATTGGTTGGCAGTCCTAAGAACTTGTCAACAGGGGACAAGACCGTCACGTGGTCAAGGAAAAGGAGGAGTGCCATTGGCAGGTATTGAGAATGGGACCTTGTGGGGGGACACTGTAGTATCAACACTAGGATTATTTAAAATGAAGGAACAAATTGAAATTAATAAATTAATGGAAATTAATACAGGAAATATCATTGTTTCTTACAGCAGCTAGAATGCTAGAAGAAACAAATTGTTTAAATTACGAATTATACTTTGATGAATGCATTGTTCCTTGAGCATCAATATTATAGAAACGAAACGCCGAAAGGTACAAAACTATTATCGATAAACGTACGTGCGATATTTTGTATTATTTTTTACTAATTTAATGACTTATACAGAGTGAGACAATTGAAAATGAACGAACCTAATTGTCCATTGTGTTTTAAAGCGTTTAAAAAACGATTCACTGTTATCTCGACTTCGAAATTCCATGAACCATTGCATTTATCTTTTTGTACGATAATACATTTAATATACAGGGTGGTCCAAAAACTAGATTTTTCGAGGATAACTGTTAGTGGGGCACCCTAAATTATTTCGGTGTCCTCAGAATATTAAAAAATGGGTCATTGTATTTATCTTTACATATAATAACAAATTTTATATACATGGTGATCTAAACAAACTGATGAAAAATTAAAAAAGAAGAAATAGAGCCTCCAGGGTGAATTGCCTATAGAACATTAAATTTTCTGATGACTTTCAAAAATTATAAAACGACTACCATCATGCACTTTATAACAAAGACATTGGCATAATTTTGAAAAAACTGCAGACATATATATTTTCCATTTAATTATTTCATTCTGTATAGTTGCTTTTTTTAATTACGTAAGTGCATGAGAATAAAGAAAACAATGAAGCCTATGGGGTCCCGCAGCTCGACTGAAAAATCGAGCGACGTGTCCGACCCAGCCAATTATATTATTTATTTCTTCCGTCTAGTTTTAGAAACTGCCATTTTCTTTTGTATTGTAATATAGAACGTGCCGAATAAATTAATGTCAATATTACAATCGATCGACGAGTTAAATGAGAAGACGTTTGATTGTTTAAATCGCTAGATTTAATTGCCTTAGAGGTACAGTTTATGGTTTATATTAAAATAATTAACGTAACAACACGCAATCTCTCAGAAAAATATTCTCATTCACGCGAACTCGCACTTTCGTCGTTCCTTTTCCTTTTGCTGTTTTTGTTATATAATTCTAAAGCTCGAACGTGTTCTTGAACTGCGAACGAGGTGTGAGATAGACCCGCCATCTTGTAAAAATTAATTATAATAAGTAAACTTGGTACGCTTTAATTTTTAAAATTGTGATCTCTATTAATACTAATTATTTTAAAGAGGAAAAATTAATTTCAATGTTAAAAATGTGTGCTTTTTTTACAAATTAATTTTAAAAAGTTTAGATTTCTTTCTAATTTCACTAAAATAAATTTTAAATGATACAGGATTTAATTAGCGATAGTTATGCCTAGTTCACACGTCGTCCGTCGTTAAGCTTGGTCTAACGATACCGAAAATACTGTTTTATTGTTTTTTTTCATCTTCTTTTATCGCTACGGTACCTGTCTTATCTCGTATTCGAAAATATCACTATAACATGGCGCGTGGTATGGTTTTCGTCGCATCGATTTTCTTCGATTAACAAAATCAGTATTTTTCATGAAAATTTAATTTATCTTTCAATACAAAACAATCAAATTAATTGATATAATATATATATCCTATATTAATTAATCAATTATATATTATCCATATTAATTAATTATTTAATCGATATAATATATATTATCAATTAATTAATACAAAACTTAACAATTAAATATTAAGGCTTGGAGATTGCAAACGAAGTTCAAATTTGCTACGGTAATGACAGTTAGAATTTGTAATTGAAAACTACTCTAATCGTGATATATGTTTCTAAAATTTCAATGCTTTCGTCGAATGTTATCCTCTATCTTTAAAAATTACGAAAAGGTCGGCAACAACAATGTCTGACTTTACTGGTTTGTTCCTTAAAAAAAAAAAAAAAGAGAAAAATTATTACATTAATATTTACAATCGGTTAAATCGCCAATTAAATTGATCTATTTCAAAGTGCAGTGCCTCGAAAATTTTTTCTTTATGACAATGTGTCGAGAAACTATGAAAAATCTTAGAAATTCGTAAAAAATCACGTAGAAACTGTTTGAACGATGTAGATCGCCTCTAAAAAAAGCCTCGTCAACGAAAGAAATGCAAGTTATATACGTTTGTTCGTTATTGTTCGAGAATTATGTTTGATTCGTCTATGTAAATATATATTTGATTGTTTCCTTAGGGCTTTTACACTTTCATTAGAAGGAAGAATGGACTCGGTCCGCTTTCTCTCTCTCTCGAAAAATGTCGTATGACGACTCTAAGTGTCTGAATTACACTATGTCGACCGAGGTTGTCCGAGAAAAAGAATTCAAAATATTCCACGAAATTTCAAGGGAATCAGTATTGTCTCAGCCCAATGCAGAGTCGACAGATGAGGAGAAAAAGTTACCCCCTCTCTTAACGCGTCACGTGACCGGGCCGCGGCGGAAGCGTGGGGAACAGCGTCGTAGAAGGGGAAGATAGAGTGGGGACACAAGTCTTAATCTGGCGACTCTGGCTCAATGACATCAACTATTATATACTATTAAATTCGACTTTTACAAAAAAGTATTGATTACCTTCAGATCTGAACAAAACGGGGGCTGTACTTCCGAAAACCCCTATGCTCTGAATTGGCTGAAATTTTTTAAATAGATTTTTTTGGACAAAATTCATCGCGAAAAGGACATTTTGCCTCGCAAACATTATTTCTATGCAAAATGCAACTATTTGCAAAATTTCTGTAAATTTGGAGCATGGGGATTTTCGGAAGTTTAGCCAAAAAAAAAAACGATCTTTCATTGTCATTTAAAATAGAGCAACTTTGTGCTGAACAGTTTTTTCGTATACGACTACAAATAACAAATATTTTCACTGTTACGCACAGTAATCCGTAAGAAAAAAAATTTTGGTTAAATTATAAATAATTTGATACAAGTGATGTGAATTACTGTCGGTTTTCTGTTAGTTTCGGAGGGGGGGGGGGGGGGGGGGGGGTAATTCTTGATTTTTTTCGGGGCAATCCTGTAATAAACAGGGTCGATTGATCGTTCAGATTGGCGAGCCATCGATTAGGAACGTGTCTTTAAAAGTATTGTTGCGCCACGAGTTCGGATCGATGCATCCTCGAAAATATCTCCTCGTCGATAAATATTGGCAGCTTTCGATTCAGTACTTTCGATACCTGCTCCCTTCGGTCGAGAATGAACTTCGATATAATTTCATTCGAATCCTAGCTCGAATCTCTAGGAAATTCGATTCGGATCGACTTGTAAATTCTCGATTAACAATTGGTCCATTTGATTCTTTCGTCGATGACTTTGTTCAGAGAAAGTAGAACACCCAGTAGATCGCGTTGAAGAGCATGAAGCTGACCGGGAATATGATTCTCGAATATTTGTCGATGATGTTCACGTCCTTGATCTTTGGCATCGACACTCGCAACACGGACGCTCCTCTTCGTATCGCGTGCAGAACCTGAAATAGTAATTCCTTTATTTTTCCAATTTTTTACATCATTCACCGTGGGGAATATATTTTTTGAAAATTCTACTGTATTCACAGATTACAAAATTCTTGAGTATCCTGTTTGATCTTCAGAGTAATCTAATTTATCTACAAAAAATACTACTGTATCTACAGAAAATACTACATTACCTACAGAGGATACTGTTTTATCTACAGAACAAAGGCGCGGGCGATATGAATTGTGATTTTCTATCGTCGAGTCAATTTACTATTTTCACAGCCATTTTAATTTTAACAACTGTTTCACCATATTTCCTATAAATTATTTGGAGGCAAGGAACAATTGTATAACTATTACTAGTTAATTACTAGTTAGTCTTACCACTAGAACAACTGAGTACTAAATGTGACTACTTTTTATTGCTCAATTGCAAATGGTTTCAAAGTTCAATTTACCTTAGGTTTATGATGCCCCTTTTGAGGCCCCCTGTATCTGAGGCCGATGTTTTTTCCGTGAGTGTTGTAGGCCGCGACTCTGGAAATGCGAAAGCTGGGAGGAAACTTGACTGGATCGTGTTCTCTTCCGGTTCCGGGAGTAGAACCGCCACTGTTTCTTATGCTCGGTAAAGGAGACATCCGGAGATCCTGAAGCTCGATTATGTCCGCTTCGGTGGATCCAGGAAACGGAGAGCTTGTTTTGCTTCCTGTAAAATTATTTTCCTTTCAAAAGGGTTCAAATTACGAGATTACAAGATATGAATAACGATGATCAAATGCAGTAAGGTTTGTTAATATGTAATAGGTGTATCACTACACGAACGACTCCCCTCCCTAGTACTGGGTCCTCCCCTCCCTAGTACTGGGTCCTCCCCTCCCTAGTACTGGGTCCTCCCCTCCCTAGTACTGGGTCCTCCCCTCTCTAGTACTTGGTCCTCCCCTCCCTACTACTGGGTCCTCCCCACCAAACTCTTGTGGAGCGTAGGAGTGGGGGAGATGAGCATTGGCATGTTCAGCCAACCGCATGCCGCCTCGCCGCGCTGAACGTGCCAACGAGCGTCTAGGTCGCGCTCTGATTGGTCCGTGTTTTTCGTTAATAACTCCTAAACAAAACCGCAGGCGCCATTTTCGTTAAGGAAAATGTCGCTTCAAATGACCCAAGGAACCTCCCATTTCAATTTAACGCAGTAGTTTTGGTACACCCTGTATAGGACAGTGATGGGCACGGTAGGGGCCCCTGAGTTGCCTGCTTCTCCCACCAACCTCGTCGGCTATGGAAGGATGTATGAGGGGGGGAAACGAAGGTACTGGAAGGCACGAGGCACCGCTGCGCAGTGAAGGTGCGCGCTGCACGAAAGAGTGGTTGGTGGGGGAAGCTCCGCGGATTCTTCCGCGGCCGTATGGGCAATATGAAATAATTGATAGTGGGGGAACCGTTGCACTGGTAGTGGGAGTCGTGATGCGACAGCGGCGAAGAAGTTGCTCGCGCTTGTGGTAGATGATGGTTTCACCTGCTTTAGAAGTAATGACTTTCTTCTCGTCGGTTTCTTTCTTTTTCGTCTTCTTTTTGGCTCTGGCGCCCCAATATGTGTAATTTACAGCCGCATATTCTAGTAGAGCCGCGAACACGAAGACGAAACACATTACTAGGTAAATATCGATTGCTTTTACGTAACTGATACGTGGCAGTGAGCTACGCACGCCGGTCGAGATTGTAGTCATCGTGAGTACCGTCGTTATGCCTGCAAAAATGAACAGTTTTGTTGCAATTTTTACGATTACAAAACTTATTAGTTTTTTGAAATTAAACACTGTGAATATGATCAGGAAAACCTTGTAAGATGAAGTTAATGTCTCACAATGACACTAGCGTATCGCTGATACAATATACTAATCCAGTGGGAAAACAATTTTGTGTTTAATTATTTTTCGATGAGACTTTTGTGAACATATTGCTGACATTTTTCTGATTAAAATGAGTCCAAACATGACGCAATTCGGATCATAATTACTTGTTTGATCCACGAATTCAATAGAACCTCGATTATCCGAACTGATGATATTTAAGACGATCCATATACAACACGATTTATTGTATAGTATCATTTCAATCAGACAAATGTGACGAATATGCTGGTGGAAGTTCCATAAAAAAATAATAATTTTTACAGTAACTGTTAAAGGGTTTATATTAAGTAAATGGTGACTTTTAGTGTGTCAATAGAAATGAAATAAGTTTCAATTGTTTACCAAGGGCTACTCTGGCACTGGTTGCCTCGTGGTTGATCCAGAAGCTCACCCAGCTCAGCATCACGATTAGGATACTGGGCAAGTAGGTCTGGAAAACGAAGTAGCCGATGTTCCTCTGAAGCTTGAAGCTCAACGAAAGTCTTTGATATATACCGGTGGCCAGTCTCTCTTTGCGGTCATTCGTCTCGTACCCAATGATAGTGAATTGTGGCAGCTCTGCTTCCTCGACTCCACGCACTGGAGTCTCTTTCCAGTACATCACTACGTCCAGAACCGTGTATCCATCTAACGAAACGAAATTTTCTTTATCAGTTTCCGTTGAAGTAATTTTTGTTATTCCACTTTTATTTAAAAACAATTGGGAAATGGACTGAGAATCACCCCTTTCAAGGAAGCACATTTTTAGGACACCCTATAGTTTATAGTGGAGTATAATTTGGGTTTTATCGTGGTTTTGAGTTTTATGATGGAACTTGAACTGGAAATGGAAAACAGAGTGTAAGGTAAACTTTCCAGATTACAATAAAAATATTAAATTGATTTTTGAGGTAAATATTTATAAGGACAACTCGTTTTGATAAGCATAGTAAACGAAATTACAAGATCTGTAAATAAATATTTGGTTACGATTGGTTACACAAACAGTAAACAAATTGCAATAACTTTAATGACGTATATTTTATAAACAACCATCGATTTTCAATAACTCGCTAGACAAAAGATATGGTTAAGAATTTTGCACCATAATATTTAATTTTCAATGAAAAGATAAATTGCAAAATAAACAAAAAATATCATCAGATACAACAAATTTCTAAGACTCCTAGAATATCTAGATTGAAGTCCCAACAACAAATTTCAAAAAGGAAGAAAATATAATTCAACGTGATAAGTCAAATCGAAAGAGTTCCTCAAAAATGGCCTATTTTAGAAAGAAAAATTTTTCGGGGCAGAAATGGGAAATAAAAATTCGGGTGGAAGCCACTAGAGAGGTAGTATCGATCGTACAGCTCTCGATCTCTACGGTGCAGTTCTGCGAATCGAGCGGATAGTAGTGCAGATCCATCATGCAGGCCAGGGTCGTCGTAAATCTCATGCCATAAGTGACAGATCCGTCGCCGGACAGTCGGACGAGTTTATTACGCTCGGTCACGTCGTGCAAGAAACTGCGAACAAACCGAAAACATTTTCTTTCTCAGCCTTTTCACACCTCACGTGTAAACGTCTGGTTGATATCGGAAGCCCGCGCGCGCCAAATTCAAATATTACGAACGAGGAATTGAATTTCATAACAATTTACATAGACATTAATTTGTCTGTTAAATGTAATTAGTCAATGAGAAAATAGCGATGTGTTTGTACTTTTCTACGGTAAAAGTTAGGTAAATAAATCAAAATTTTCGTGAGTTTTTATGAAAATTAAAAAAGCTATAATATGTTTAAAAATGTATAGACGAGTGTTTACAAAGATCAGAATTTCAAAGTGGACTTTTTATACATTCTTTTGAACTAGAAAATGTTAACAAAACTTGGTATGAGATGATGGTCTGCAAATTAGAAGTCATTGTAATGAGTTCGAAAGCTAAAGAATGTTAATAATAAATTATACGACTTCGTAAATGTTTTGAAAAACACAAAATACTAAGAAAAATCTATATGAGTGTTTCTAAAAATTAGTAGAATCTACAAAATGTTAAAATTTAACGAATTTGCGTAAAAATTAAATAACCGTGTGTAATATTTGTCTACAGAATGTTCTTTTTTGAACTCTCTAGATTTGATGTCATAATTTGGATAATTTATAAACTCAGATTTTCCGGAAGTTTTATTTTAAATGCAAGTGTTAAATTATAATATAACAGTAAAAGTTGTCCGGAACTTTAATACATTGATTTAAAGTATTTTAAACATTCTTATGGTACAAACCTGTTTTTGTCATTAGCGAAAAATGTGTCTGGGACCCAAATTTTCTCTGCAAAATCTCCGCTGAGGGTGAGGACTTCTTCCTCCTGCGAAAATGCTAGTCGTTCATCCTTCCAATATTGATTTAGGTACATTGTTATCGTATAGTCCTGTTAAAAAAGAATAAAAGATATAAAGTCTCCATAAAAAAATATAAAGTGCCTGAAAGTAACATAAAGAATTAATAAAACAAAATTTCAATTATTTTTAACACGATTTGTAGTGAACATAAAATTGGTTATTAAATTTTAGGATTATATTATTATTAATTTAATTTTAATTTGAAAATATTTGTACACCATAATTGCCTATTCAATTTTAGAATTGTATCAAACTTTTATCATTAGTTTCATTTTAATTAAAAAATAGTTTATATTATTATTATTATTATTATTACAGTTAAAAGTTAAAATCAAAACAGAAAGACACTTCAATAAAAGATTTGGTTTTCTTGAGGCTTGATTGAATAAGATAATAAATGTGTATAACTCACCATGTTAACTTCCGAGATGGCGTCGAAACTAGCTATAGTAAGGTCCATGCCCACCAGCAGGGGTTCCCCTAAAATAACAAAAATGAAGTCAGCATTATTATTCAAAACAGATTGTTTAATTTCTTCCAATAATAATGCGAACAGATTAATGGCAATTCGTTTTTGTACTATAGGACGAAAAATCGACGAAGATTAGAGAAATTATACAGTAGCGTTAAGCGGATTAGATGTTCGGCATGATCACTGGCCTGTAAAAAGTTCGTAGCCGCACTATGAAATTTCTTGACATCAATCTCAGTCCTCCACTGTTTCAACGTTCGAATATGAATCTCTCGGCAAAAAAAGAACATTAAAAAAAGATTGAAAAATTGTACCATATTTTTTACCATTAATTTCCTTTTCTACACGACTTAAATAAAATAAATTGAAAATGTTTACGTGAAAAATAAATTTTTAACATTAAACATAAAAAATATTATACATTCGCAATAGTCGTAATTAATTGTATTTATGTGTTTCAATGACGTACCACCGAAATTTGGTCTCAATCGAATGTCATAGCCATCGAGAATCCGCGATATAGTCTGCGTCACGTTTTCCAACCTGTCAGACACCCCTGTGTTGTCGTAACTGGCCCTGAAATATTTTTAAAATTCCATTAATTACTAATAATTAAAAACTGAATCTTTTTCATACTATATTCCATAGTAAATCATTCCTTTTCAGTATTAGTAAACAATGCACAAATAACGTATAGAAACATTAGGTGTTCTGAAATTTGTTTTATTCAAAACTACAACAATTAGAATAGTGAACCTTACATGTAAATTAAATTAAATTAAATTAAATTAAATTAAATTAAATTAAATTAAATTAAATTAATACCTGACATTAAATTAAATGAACATTTTACTTTAAATTAAATCGAATGAATATTTTACTTTAAATTAAATCAAATGAATATTTTACATTAGATTAAATTAATGGTTAATCGAATGATTAATGACTGATTACCAGGTAACCAGGTAGATCGTCTGCAGCAGTAAGACGACCTGCTGCAGCCTCGACCAGTTCATCATTTTCGGAAATCACGTCAGCGGGTAAAAGAGAACGTCATCTCGTTGGGTTCTTGCACCTCGTCATCGAGCCGCCAGATACTGTAACCAGAGAACCGACCCGATTTTTGTCCTTGACCTTTATTACACATGCATCCCCCAATTTTTTATTTTCTACCCGACAGTAACAAAAAAAGTAATGAAAACGTCTTTTTCATATCCAATTATAGTTTATACCCAACTTTCGCTTAAATTACACCTGAAAAATTTTAATTGACCCAGACCTAACCCTTTATCACGTTCTTTCATTTGCATACAAACTGGAGATCATTATCAATGTAAAAGGCTCGTCATTTGGAGTTGAATAATTTTGCATTTCAATCCCTGGAGTTTTTATAATCAAGCAAAAGATACAAGAAAAAAGTATGCGAGTATGAAAACATACCATTCGAAAATGTTTTTTAAATTTTCCATACAGAAAATGGCAAAAACACTAAAAAGTGCAATACCTACTATCGAGGGTATTATAATATATTCATTTTACGCTTTACCTATCGAAAGTCGACTGACGGTATTTCAAATGACAGTGATAAGTCTAATAGCAACTAAAAATTATTGTTTTGAATAATAGTCCCGGAAGAAATTGTTTAATATATTTTCAACTATAAATCATAAATGTCGTTCACAAAAGATCATTCAAGAACGAAAGTTCGTAGCGTTTTTAAATGAAAATTCAACAATAAAATTCAGATATTTAATTCATAAATTTATTTTTGCCATTTTTTAGGCAACTCATCATGTTATTGAACAAACCTATGAATAAATATCTTAATTTTATTTGTAAATTTTAATTTTCAAAACGCTACGAACTTCCATTCCATCTCAATACATAACAAAACGCTGCTGATCCATAGCTCACGGAAGAGACACAAAAAGCAACCCCCCGGATAGCATTTACTACAAAAGACAACGATCTCACCTATCTTCGAACTCCCCGAACAAAGGAGCCATCGCAACAACCGAATCAGACGTTAGCAGTGCCTCGTACAAAAGGGAGAGTGTAGGTCTGAGTGTCCTTCGAAGGACATCTCGAAGCCTAAAGGGTAGGACCTGGCACCCTGACAAGGGCTCGCGATTCACTACCGATCGGACAGGTTCCTCCACGAGCACTATCAACGTCGACGTGGTCGAGGATATCTCCGAGACTCGGATGCTGCGCACCACCCTCGCCCCACCCCCACCCTACACCTTTGATTATCACTCTTTCTCCAGTAACTTCCTTTTTCCTCTCTCAGGCTACATTCGACCACAAACCTTCACTGGAAACTCTCCTCGTAGTCTTTGCTTCCTTCCACCCCATAAACCCTTAAGGTTCGCTGACAATGGCCACCTGGGACTCTGGCACCATTGCCCATTGGGTCAGCAAACTATCACCTGGAGTACAGTTTTTCCTTCTTCCAGTTTTTAAGTCAGTTTTCAGCTGTTTCAGCACTTTTATACTCTTTCTACGGGATGTGGACTAGACTCTGTCTCTCATTAGCATTCAACCTGTGGTAGCTTGTGGATCTGCTAAGACAGCCCCATTTTTTCGTCCTTATCGGGTCTTCGGTGAGAAATAGGTCGTCATTTATGGTAATTTTTCTCCCGTTCTAGGTCCAAATCTTCAGCACCCTCTCTGTCGTTTTGTTGGTCTTTATCATTAATCTACGAGGACAGCCCCATTTTTGTATCCTTGTCGAATTTTGATTCACTGTTTCACTGCATAACACTTTTACATCGAACAATCTTGGTTTTGATTCCTACCGCCAGGTTTATGAGGACACTCTTATTCTTGCTTTGAGTCGTCACCATCACTGTTCAGCAGTTTTGCTCCGTTCTTGGACAATAGGTTCTAGACTCATTTTCCCACTGTTCAATCGTTCTCTATCACCTGGTCTACACTAACAGCCCCGTTCCTGCTTCCTTATCGAATTTTGATTAAAAAGTCATCATTACTGTCTAACACTTATTGCTCCCTTATCGTATCCCCAATTCAATTTGTTAATAAATAATTCGAATTCACCGTTTAGCACTCCCGTCCTGAACCTTGGCATAAATCACTGCTCTCGCGTCGTGCTCCTCCATTTGATCTGGTCAGGACAGCCCCATTTTCGCTTGTTTATCGAACGTTCATATGAAAAAAAAAACCAACTGATTCCGATTATTCCACTGGTTAGCACTATTGCGTGTCCTGTCCAGCAGCACTCTCCCTTTCGCGAGGTGTTCCGTCACTGTTTCACTCATGTCGTTTTGGGGGTGTGATCCCCATCCCCCGCTAACCCCCTCCTGGAGGCTGCCAATCCGTGCCACTCACCTATTTATCTTTCGCTTCTGTTTAGACACCGATAACGTCAGCCCGTGCTGCTCCACGCTCGCCATACCTCGGAGGCTGCCGCAAAATGGACCACGCATGTGCAGCCCCGTTCCTCGGGCCGACCTACTGACACAGAGTCACTGTCTCTGGATCTCGATGCCGGGATCGAACGATGCCACCCTCTTCGCCGAGGCCGAGGGACGCGCACACTAACGTCGAGAGTCGTTAACCCTGGCGATAGCCGGCACATCGATTTCGAGCTAGTGATGTGCTTGCTCGTAAATTCGATGTTTCTTAGATGCTTCTTCTTTTTATTTTGAACGTTGCGAGCTTGGATGGTACGGTAGCGCGCGTGGCTGGCGTGCGGTGTATGGTCTACACTCCGGGACACAACGATGCAGCAGTCTCTCCGTAACTGTCGCATCGTCGGGCCTGCTGAGTTACAATTATAGAAGAGGTGCTACATTCTTTGTATTGTGCCGAACGCTGAGAAGAGGGACCGAAGCTCGGGCGTTGGGCAAACATCAAAGGACTTGTGTCTGCTACTCAGCCTTTTAAATTCGAAAATCAACATTTTTTTTCATTTTTGGTTTTTGGTCTATGAAACTTTTACCATCGTATTCGTCTTATTTTTCTGAGTAAAATGACTCCGAACACGATATAGTTACGATCACAATTACAGTTTTCTTTCGATATGAGACGATGTCAGCGTATTTGTCCGTAAGCTTCCCCCTCCGCCATCGGATTTCCCTTTTACGACTCTCTGCACGAGAGAGAGAGAAAGAGAGAGGACCAGAGTTGCCGGATTAAGACTTGTGTCCCCACTCTACCTTCCCCTTCTACGTCGATGTGTCACAATATCACGTGACTAATAAGAGAGAGGGAAACTTTTCCCTTCATCCGGAGACTATGGGTCATAGATATAAGTAGACAACGGATCTTCATGCAAAATAAAAATGCTCTACCTGAATTGGAACAAACTGGTGTGAAATAGAAAATTTTCTTTTTTAATATGTTGAATAAATTGAAAATAATATAACAATATGTTTAGTTCTTCTAATGTTTTCACTGTTTTAAATTACATTTACTCATTTTTGTAATAAAGTGATTATAATCGTAATTATGTCTTGTTTGGTGTCGTTTTAATTTAAAACAAATACGATGGTAAATAAACGAAAAAATAAAAAATTGGAAAATTTGCAATCTTTTGCTTCGCTTGCATTAGCATGAGTCTAGTAAAAATGAGCCAAAATTAATTTATTATTTTAGCTTGAACAATATTTCACAGCAACGATGATCGGCAGAAATAAAGTGATCTGGTTTTTCGAAACGTTCGTTTCCTTTAGAAATTTCGAAGGATCTAGAGAATTCTCCGAGTAAGTAAGACCGGGATCGGGCGAAAGTGTTTGAACGAGCGTCGAAGCTCAATTACAGCGGCGCCGTATTTCGATTCGAGGCACGACTCCCTTTCGAGTTTTTCTTTCATTATAATGTTGTCGATGTTGTCCTAGTTTTTCCTGAAGTACACATTTTTCAGGAGGAACCTGAAAGAACGCGCCCGTGTTTTCCTTCGAACGATGCGATGCGATGCGACGAGACGTCGACGTTCGGAATGTCGATTAAAGAAAGGTCGGAGTTGAAAACCAAAAAATTGTTTTCCTTAGGTACAGTCGTCTTGCGAGGATAATTTACCCTCTTGTATGAGGCTAATTTGACCCAGAATTAAAATTTCTTCGTACCTAATTGCCACCCCTTTCGATTTTCTGTTTAACTCTATTGGAGCGCAATTTTTATTTGCCCTTATATTGACTAATAGTTGTCCAGTTGATTTGGAATGTAGTGCATTTAATAATACAAAGTATAGCAATATTCTTGCTCACAAATGCACGCCGTCTAACCAAGTGAAAACTACAGGGTGTCCCAAAAATGTTGTACTCGAAGTGGGTGATTCCAGCGGTCATTTGAAGTAGCTTTTTCCTTTGCGAAATTGTTTTCCATGGCTTTGTTCAGGAGTTATCAACGGAAAACACGGACCAATCAGAGCGCGGCTACAGCTGACGGAGTTCTGTTCGACCAATGCCAACGCCTGGCTCAGCGCGCGCCGCGGTAGCCGCGCTCTGATTGGTCAATATCAATAGTATCAAAATATAAACATCGTAACAGATATGTCATAATATGTATATAGAATATAATATATTATTCATTAATAATATTAGTATTAATATATTATTTATTTAATTTATTACTAATTATAGTAATATTATTATTAAATATAATATTTTATTTATTTTTAGTTTATACATAATCATTATTTATGATCATTTAAATATGTCGTGAAAAGTATATGTATATTATAATTCAATGCTCGCGCAAATATTTTATCGGATGAAGATTGTAATAATTGAATACATACAACTTTAGCTTTGTGCTATGCAGCATTGTTCTGTTCAAATGTAGAATTGTTTCCATGCCCCCTTTTTGGAGATATAATGGATACATGGTATCATATCAACGCTATAAATATTAGGATTAGTGTTAAAGAAGCATTAATAGTGAAATATAATAAAATATTATGATAGTATTATTATACTATAATATATTTTATATAGTGTTATGATATAGTATTGTAGCAGTATAAAAATGGTTTACTATATTGTAATACAAATTCTTCAATATTAAAATGCTACTATACAACAGATATTATAATAATATATTAATATACTCATATACATATAATTATATATAATTACAATTTATATAATTGTAAAATGCTATGCTATAATAGTTTAGTTATATCTAGTTATATCTACAATATAATATTATAACATTTTATTACTAGCATAATACTATGACATTTTAATACTATGGAAACACTATATGTATACTAGTATATTATAAAACACTATATCATAATATTTCAAGATTATATCACTATAACAGTATACTAAATATTAATGCTATAGTATACTACAATACTATAATTTAATATTGCATTACTATTATGATATTACGATATTCGAACGTATTAGTTTATTGATAGAACATTCAGTCAAAAAACTGCTTATATTCTCGATATAAACAAACAAACAAAACCATAGAAATGAAAAATAGTGGCTCTATTTAAGAAAGTTCGTTAACGTCGCTGAACGTAGGATTATTGGAGTTTGCGCGTCAGAATATTTCGCCTCCCAGGTGGGAGATCCACGAGGATCTGTCACGAGAATCGTATGTAGATCTCGTTCGCAAGTGCCGGTATTCGGTTCGAGGTTCTTCAATTTTTCGGCAATTATCCGTGGTACCTGCACAATTTTCTCCCTGGGACAAAGTTGCTGACATGTTCACGTAAGTCAATTTTCTTTTTTCATTACCTAGACACGTAACAAATGACCAAGTGTCAACTAACTTTCCATTGATGATTGGCAATAATATAAATAACAGTTAAAATAATAGAAGTATTGCAAATGTCCGAAATAATTATCCAAGTGTCGCAAGTATTTAAAATATTAAAAATAATTGAGTTAATAATATATATAATAGAAAATAATTTGGAAACTGGTTTATGTTAGATTTTACGGTGAAATTTATTGTACATAATTTTAAAAAGTATTGCTAGGCCGCAAAATAATAAAAAATATAAATTGTTTAAACATTAAAATCCATAAGAAAATTTAAAATTATCCAAACTGCACACAAGTTGTTCTTAAAACTAATGAAATTTTCGATGGAGTAAATAAAATTACTACTTCTATTTTGTTTATAAACCAATACCTAAAATTACAGCAATTTTTGAACAAACAAATAAATCAAGAAAGTTCTAATGTTATTTCCCATAAAAATGAAACAAAGATCGTAATAGAATTTTTGCAGTGTATATATTTATTAACATAATAGAATAGATAAAATTAATATTTTATATTTGTGAATAATAATTTTTTTCAAATATGGTCGGGAAAAAGATTCTCATAAACGCCCGCAGTCTGGTTGCCAGACAGATATTAGCAGCTCGGTCCTGTGTGAAAAAGCGGGGCGATAATAAGAGAAAAGAAACGAGCCGTTGGAAAAAAAAAACAAAAACAGAGAAAAAGACTGATGATTATTTTTTTCGGCTATTGCGGATACACGTTTACTAGGAGAACTCGTACCACTTTAATTTCAGCTTTTCATTAACGGCTTGTACCAATAGTGGCCACATTTGTGAGCCCGGCCAAACAACCAACTCGGAATCCCGATCACTGACAGAGCTTTCATTACCATAATATATTCCACGATACGATTCGATGTTTAATACAGTCCGTTCGATTGTTATCGAAGCGAGAAGTATTCGTTGTTACACTTGGAGACAAAGGAAAAGAATATAAAAGTAAATTGAATATAAATATATTCAGTAAACGATTATATAAAATTGTTTGACTGAAAGATTTTTGGTTCGAACGAGTTTATTGACATCCTGTATATTCAGTTAATATAAATGTTAAATGTTTACAAAATCTTAAATACATATTCCATAACTTGTTCTATTACTTTCTTGACACCCGGTATATGAATATGTGTCCATAATACGTACAATATATTCAGCAATCAATAAAAATAAAGTGAACTACCATGATAAATTCAATAATTTTTGAATAGAGAGTCTAGAATTTGTTCCATTACTTTCTTGACACCCAGTATGCTAAAATAAATCCATCCTTCTACATATTAATACAGTTCTCTCAAAACTTAATAAATTTCATTTGAACCATTTCTTAAAATTTTGCTGGTATCCGAAGTTACAACGATTTTAATTATCTATACTATACATGAATGATTGTCACGTGACACCCACGTGCTCCACGTATAGTATATGCTACTCTTCGTTACAGTGAATATTCAAAACATCATAACTTTTGACAGGATTAAACTATTAAAAATCTTTTCAAACAAATGTTGTTTAATTTTTCATGAGTTATCTGGCGATATAAAAGTGTCCCCGAAATGTTATCTAGAAAATTGAAAAAATTCCAAAAATCGTCTTTGTGTCATTCTAATCGGTTCCTACACTTTTAGAAATCATTTTGCAGTTATAGAAACTGTGTAGCTCGCAGTATAGTAGTTTCTTTTTTACAAATGCAAGTGAAAAGAGGGTACAAGAGTCTGTAGTGATGGAAGTGGAGGAGGAAGCAGCCGTGTTTTTCATAGTCCCTTTGCAAAATGGCACCGGAAGGACTCGAAGGGCGATTCTGACGTAACGAGGGAGAACGTTCACTCGAAAGATCGAGGGGTACCCTCGTCGGAAGTTGCTGAATCCGCGGCTAAGGAGAGCTCTCTTGTACTCGTATCCCCCTTTAACCCCCCAACCACCCCCTTCTCGACGGCCACCCACATGTGACCCTGCTTTGCTTATCTTCAGTTTCTTTTTTTCCGCTGATCGTTCTTTAATAGTCCACTCTTTTATCTATCCTATTATCTTTCTACTGTGCAACATTTTCCTTCTTTAAACAATAATTTTATTCATATGTTTACCGAATGAAAAGAAACGTTTATACGTTACGGTAATAACAGAAGAAATTGAAAAATAAAGCGATACAGTAATGTTTCGATATATGTGAAAGAGATGTGCACGATATTTGTAAAAAATTTATCCCTACTACCGCGGAGCGGAACCCCTTAAGAGGGGCAATAACAAGATGTTGAACGAACGAAACACAAATACAATTTAGGAATGTCAAAAGAAGAGGTTTCAAGCTTTAAAATAAGCCCAAGTAGAGTATCCTACGACTTTTGTTCACGAAGTTACAACAGTCCAAATCAGTGTTCGGATAATCGAGGTTCTACTGTATCGTGAATTAAACGAGTAAATATAATCCAAACGGTGTCGTGTTTGGTATCAATTCAATCAGAAAAGTGTCACAAACATGTTGGTACAATGTTAAGAAAAAAATAACCGAAAACAAAAAAATTTTGTCACGTAGAAGCTTTTATCAAAGTCGTACAAGAAAATGTGAAAGGGCAGGAAGGAGGAATATGTGATGGGGTGGGTAGGTAAGTAAGAAATGTAAATAAGGAAATGGAATGTTGCAAGAAAATGTAAACAAACAGTTAAGGTACTCTGCCAAAGCATGTGCAAAAAGGAAGTAATAAAGGACATATGCATAAATGTTAGCAAACTGCATATTCAAATGTAAATTTTTATGACATTTCTTGGAAACTGAAATAAACTACTACTACTACCCTACAATAAATAAATCTTGAGAAAAATAATCAAAATTTTCTTGTGATACGAGAAATGAAATAAGAAAATAAATAAACTAATAGCAATAGAAATGAATATAGGAGAAATAATAAAAATAATAAATTAATAGATGACCGAAAGTAATAATAAAAGAAGCTGATTATGGTAGAAGTAATAAAAACAATTAAATGGTAATAAGAGACATAATAAAACTATTAAATTATTAATCAAATTAGTTAGCTGTTTATACTGACAGGGAAATTAATATTTTTTGTTGCAGACTAGTGTTTCTAGCGCTACTGGCGACACATAAGGATAGCAATTATGCTCTCGACATTTCCTCCCTCTCGTCGAAGGGTTCCTCGAAGTCAGCGACGAGTAGGGGGACAATGAACGACATAGTCTCCAAAAATATTACTATGGTGCTCGAGAATCTCTTGATGAATTATGAAAACAATCAGCTGCCCACTCATGGCAAGGGTAAAATAATTGTTAGCAACAATGTACAACGCATATCTTCATTTTTCATTTTATTGGAAGGCATTTTATCTGAAATATATTTTTCTGTTTTTTTTTCAAAAAGGCAAATCGAGTCAGTATCGTTTATTCACTCGCTCAACATAATCCGATTTGTGAGAAAATCCTGTGTTCACACTCGACCGCTTAACTCGTACGTATAATTGGATTAAGTTAATTGAGCAATTCCGAGAGGAATTAATTTTTATATTTCTTATACCCAACAAATTAATGGGCCGTTTAATAGAAAATGAATTAAACTTCGGAAATGATTAGAACTTAAAAATATTTTTATCTAGAATGGTGTTTTACACTTCGAGTTCAATTTTAATAATACTTAATAATGTTATAACATTACTGTAATGTTAAACGTTAATAATGTTCTTATAATATTATGACATATCATCGGTTACAATAATTTCAAAATATTACTGTAATATTAAGTTAATAACAATTATGATATCACAATATTATTAATTGATGAAGTAACAGTAATAATTATTTTTAACAAATTATATAAAAACAAAACCTAAATTCTATGCTAAAGCACTCAAAGCAAAAAGGCAATAATATTAAATATCAATATAAATAATTGTTTTTTTTATTATTTTTCGTCTTCGTAGATTTTTTATGCTATTTTTTTAGTTCAATTCGTGCTATTTATGACGAACCCTACTATTATGTTCTCCATTTTGAAGGACATCAAATCTTACATCATGCAAGCATTATTGTTCCAAAACTCATTTAACAATTAGTGAACTTTGCTTGTTAATATTCAAAGAATTGATCTAAGGAAGCTGTCAGTAACCAAGTATGTGCAACGTCACAGGCATGCCACAAACTTGTTATAAACTTTTAATCGGTCTACCTAATTAAAGCCTCGAATAAATACTATATTTTTATATATATATTTTAAATCCAACATTGATAGAATATTACTTTTTTTCATTATTTTCATTATTAGATACTGTTCCCATTTTCTCTGCTAAGTGTAACTTTAATTAAAAAATACTTTTCTAAATAATACATTAATTGAGAACGATTCTCTATTAGTTTCTAACTTCAACATGAACTAAAAATTAATTTTTAATTGTTGTTACAGATATCGTTACAGAAAAGTTATAAATTTTTATTCAATTGTATGCACAAAATTTATGAAATTTGAAGAATTTTAGTTTATGAATTTGTGAAGCTGGTAGCGAACATGTTAGTCATATATTATTTATAATGGTTTAAATACCGGTTTTTGGGGAACGAGAAGGTGTTCAATAGTTATGGACCAGAGTGTGTATGCACCCTCACAAAGCGTACGAGTTTCTTTTTCGACAGAGGCGAGCATTGGCTATTCATACACTACACATGCAGTTTCTGTTCGTTCTGATCTGTGTTACCGGAACAAACTGTCCATTTTCGGAGTCTTTCCGATCTGGACAAGAGTTCGAAATTTCCTGCGACTGATGTTTGTTCCATGCGATACGTTTTCACTCTTTTCTGTCTGGCTACCAGTGAGCCACGGCGAAATATACCGGGTGTAAAATACAAATAAAGTGGAAATAAAACGAAATAAAAGTAACAATAAAACTGAAATAGAATGACGATGAAATTCGTATAAAATTATAATAAAATGAAAATAAAAATAAAAATTTATTGGGCAGCTTTATCGTGGTTCTCATCAGTAAACTAATAGAAAAGTCCATCCCATTAACAATAACCGTATTAGAATTTATTTATTCTTCATTCATTAGTACACTTTATGAAAATAAATTATTTAAACAAAAATTAATATATTTAAAGATCAATAAGAAATTGAGACGGAATTTTCGATATTATGTGGTTTACATTTTTTTAAGCCGTTTCTACAATTCTAAATGAATTTCATATGAGATTGGGTATAAAAAAAAAATTTGTTTACTCGATTAAAAAATCGATTTGAAAATTACTGTGGCGGATGTATCAATTTTTGATGATGATGATCGAGCGAAAAGGGAAAATAGGTAGCCGATACGAGTGAAATGGGGGTGGTACGTTGGATCGCAGCCAGCCGAAGAAAAGTATCCTTCCGAAATTACCTTTATTCCTGTACGGCTTCAATTTTCTGCAATTTGCCTTTTTTACTTTCCGAAGAGCACGAAAGCGGCTTGCTAATGCTCTAAATTCACCTGATCCGAAATCAGAGCACTTTATTTTACTCCATTTGCACCAAATTTTAATCTACTACTACTACAATTGTTTATATCTGTTTTTATTATTCAGAAGGTTTGTACAAACGTATATTCCACTTTGCTTTAGTTTCGAGTTTGGAAAGTTTATAATTATTGCGTAATGTCGTTTTAATTATCGCATATTTAATTGTTATTATTCTAAGGTGTGATCAAAATAATTCAAACAAGATGTAATAGATTTTATTGGTTTTTACAACGATCAGTCATGGAACATTAAAAAATAACATGAATTATTACAATGAAATAGAATTTTCTTTCGGGCCAAATAATTTCATCAAATTTTACTTTCATGTAAATAATCGAAATCGAATGGATTAATAATAGAAATATGTAAAAAGTGTTATTTTAACTAATAGAAAAATATATTTGCACAAATATATATGAATATATTGATTAATAAGGCATTCGCATCTAGTATAGTGATCAATGATCATGCGAATCGCGATCAGTGCGATAAAATAATATCGTCAGCCGATGACATCTAATTACTGAAATAACTAATGTTTGATTGCACACAGCTGCACAGCTGTTCAATAATTTCAATCTGTGATACGTACAATGTCTGCAATAGGAATATATTCGAAATCTCGAAACCCCTTTATAATACATGGTTCCCTTTCAATCGTTAAGCATGTTCCAAGCATTGAAGCATATAATTAATGTATAACAATTTTTGAATGCTGGTGTAAAAACTGACAGCCATAAACGTTTGCTTCGCAGGCATACCGACAGTAGTGAAAACGAATATTTTGATAAGAAGCATGGGACCTGTGTCCGAACTCGACATGGTGAGTCGGAAATGTAAGAATAATTTAGCAGCATTTTACTATATTGTATTTATAGTGGTATAAATATATTTTATTATATGCAATAAATATAGCTATATTTTTCTATATTTAATATAAGTAATATAATGTAATATAATAATAATGGCACTTGACGAAGATTCGATATCCTGGATCGATCTGGTGGCAGTCACGGATACGCGTAACTTCTGATACGTAATTGTTAATATAATAGAAAATATTTTTTATATACATTTCATTATATTTTGTAGGACAAAATGATCGATATTTATTATATTGTACATATTAATATTTTCACATACATACAATAATATAATTAATACACATCGATGCATTTTATAGACTTGATTTTTAATTGTCTCAAATATTTAAAAATTATTCTTTTTACAGGACTATTCAATGGACTGTTATTTTCGACAATCATGGCGAGACTCCCGCCTAAGCTTCTTAGGCCCAATAAAGTCTCTGAGTCTCAGCATCAAAATGCTCGAACGAATATGGCGTCCAGACACGTATATTTACAATGGAAAACATAGTTATGTACACACCATCACGGTTCCCAATAAATTATTAAGAATATCCCAGGACGGCGATATCCTTTACTCCATGAGGTATTATTGTTTTTCATATACAATCATTAATTTCTCATTGAGAGAATATTGATTATACAATCATTTGTAATTTGAAATTTAAATTTGGAAACAGGCTTACTATAAAAGCAAAATGTCCTATGGAACTAAGGAACTTCCCCATGGATCGCCAATCCTGTCCATTAATTCTTGGAAGCTGTGAGTGTTTCTCAGTATATTATATTCCATTTATTATATAATAATAATACATTGATATAGTATAATAGATATAAGTAATAAGAAAGTTATTACACTCGGTTTGTATTTCAATTTCCAAATAATATTGATGAAATGTTCTTGATTAGAAGTTGAATTCAATATCCAGTATGCCTTTTTGCGTCTATAGAGTCTAGAGTCTATAAAGTTATGTATAGTATAGTATAGATACAGTGTGAACATATTGCTACTGTACACTATACACGGTTGCAGCCGTCGTTTTATGGTCGACATAAACTCTTTCCAATGGAAACTCGGATTGTACCGCTCGTTGATTTTCATATTTGTATTCAATATAACTCTTGAACTTTATTATTTTCCAATGCCCGCAAAATTCGATTTTCTGGAACGTTTTATTGTTTGTCAATACCACTTTGTATGTAAATGCTAACCTCTTACCCTTACTCGCAGTAAATTTTTTAAGTGTCTTCCCTTATAATAATGTTTAACGCATGACGGGATATTAAAAATAATAGAGATTAAACGAGCAAATCAAGTTACAATTGTTACAAATGATTTTAGCCGCTGTCTGCTGCGTAAAATTTGAAACTAGCGCCATTGTACGTATCGGCGAAACGCTCAAACTGGTAGACAAACGTTACCAACAGGGATTTTTAAAAAATGTTTAGTTTTAAAATTTATTTACAATTTTTGCCTCCCAGGAGAGTTGTTAATTAATCAATGAACATATTTTTGTGTTTAGATGCATATACATCAGGTCAATTAGTCTACGAATGGCAAGAAGGTTCTTCAGTGAACTTCGTTCCAGGAATGGCTCTCTCGCAATTTGATTTAATGGGTTCACCATATCGAAACCTAACTTATTTTCGCCGGGAGGGCGAATTTTCGGTTCTCCAGGTCTCCTTCAATTTACAACGGAATACAGGTTATTTTTTAATTCAGGTCAGTCAATTTTTACATTTTTTTATTTGTAAAAATTACCCAATATTTAAAACAGGATTTACCTAATCATTTATTCTATAATCGGATAGTCTATTCAGTAATTTCATAATGCATTTAATAATTAAGTAATAATTTATTGAATAATTCATTTACTAATTTCATGTTTATTTATAACAGGTGTACGTGCCCTGTGTCCTGATAGTGGTGCTCAGCTGGGTGTCGTTTTGGATCCATCGTGAAGCAACCAGTGATCGAGTTGGCCTAGGTGAACTATGAACATTACATTTATTTTTGCAGATTACTTTAATATACATAGAATTCATTCAACCAATTTTGGAATTTTTTGAAAATTATACATTTTAGACTTCAGAAATTGTTTTTAATTTGGAATAAAAATGACGAAGGAAGAATAAAGATATATACAAAATGGCTACCAGAACTATGTAAATGAATTTCATAGAAAACTGATTTTATCTTCAGGGATCACCACTGTACTAACATTATCGACCATCAGCCTCGACTCCAGGACCGATCTACCAAAAGTCAGATACGCCACTGCCCTTGACTGGTTTTTATTAATGAGTTTTGGCTACTGCATTGCCACCCTTTTGGAATTTGCTGGCGTACATTATTTCACAAAAGTGAGTTTGTCAAAACTCTACATTGAAGTGGATTCATTGTTCAAAATAGATATAAAATTCCTCTGTAAGACTTAATTAAATATTTTTGCACAATTTTGGAAAATAAAGAATTGCCTTCGTGTACTCAGATTGGCAGTGGAGAGATTCCATTGGATGAGGAGGAACTTGAAGAAGAGAGTGAGACTTATCATGGATTTTGCAATATTGTGCCCTGCAGCCCCCAAGCAGTAAACCCTGCGACCATAATCGATGTACCTCGTCGAAGCAGCTCCTTAATATGCGATGTTTATGACGTTAATGTATTCGAACCCCATCTTTCCAATTATTATAAATTAACATTACTAAAAAATTCTTTGGAACGATTTGTAATAGTAAGACAAATTTTTTCGTTTAGGAGTCAATGGCCTATGGCAGAGGGTCAATGACAGTGTCCGTCACGTCAAGACCGTCGACGATGGAACGTCAGACACAAACGGAAGTGTGGATACCAAAATGGCGGCAGTTTCTTTACTGTCTCGTTGGCGACGAGGCTTACAGGTAAAAAGATTTAATTACAAACGATCAAGTAAATATAATTTCAACATATACACCTTTTTCTGCTAGATAGATTGAAATTCTTAAATTTTAGAAATTCACATATTGAATGTGAAGTACTCGGAGTTTTGTGATATTTTTATTTTTGTGTCTCCACAGGAAACGCAGACAAAGGGAGGCTGCGGGAAACTGCAAGAAACAGGGTGAAAACATAGCGAGACACATAAATAGTGTTTCCTACATCGATGAAGTAGCGCGGGTAGTATTCCCGGCATCCTTTGGGCTATTGAACATTTGCTATTGGGTGATATATGTTACGTACCAAGAGGAATTTAAATGGCAAGATCCACCGATCGGATCGATTTCTCATAAATAAACCAATTTATTCTGCCATTCAGAATGTTATCTAATAAAATGTATAGTTGTGACAGGAAAAATCAATAAAACATCATTTCTCGTGTTTTGATGACATTTTTTCAAAAAGCAATTTATTTAATTTACCGTGTGCGCGTAGACATAAAAATTATTGTTAACATAAAATGTGTAAGAAAAATTAATTTGTATTTGCTTCATTCGCTTAAAATTCCTGCAAATAAATCTAACATCCTCAAGCAGTGATTCCCAATTCCGATGCTATCTGGACATCTCCAGAGACTCCTGGTGAACCCTAGAGGTCCCGAGGTCCGTGTATAAAAAATTATGAACAAATATAACTCTGCGTATTTATCCTATACTACATGTACACGTTTAACATTGTAATTTATTTCGTAAAGAATAAAGAAATTTGTTACAACAGGTAACGTGTTTTTATATCCTAATCCTGTATTTGAATATAACCCATTAGAATTAAGTAGGCGTCTTCAAAAGATTTATTATTGAAATTCTTGACCTAATACGAAAATCAATATTCGAGATTTCCGAAATATTTTCGACCGTCTGGCTTGTCGTTGAGTTGCATTACTGAATTTTCGAAAATTTCCGGCCGTCTGGCTTGCCGTTGAGTTGTACTACTGAATTTCCGTGCCACCTCCTTCGATATCATATTCGCCTAATACAAAAATCAATTTTCGAGATTTCCGAAATATTTTCGACCGTCTGGCTGTCGTTGAGTTGCATTACTGAATTTTCGAAAATTTTCGGCCGTCTGGCTTGCCGTTGAGTTGTACTACTGAATTTCCGTGCCACCTCCTTCGATATCATATTCGCCTAATACAAAAATCAATTTTCGAGATTTTCGAAATATTTTCGACCGTCTGGCTTGTCGTTGAGTTGCATTACTGAATTTTCGAAAATTTTCGGCCGTCTGGCTTGCTGTTGAGTTGTACTACTGAATTTCCGTGCCACTTCCTTCGATATCATATTCGCCTAATACAAAAATCAATTTTCGAGGATTTCAAAAATTTTTGGTATTTTTGTACTAGAATTTTCCATAATGTGTATGTACATAGTGTTGGAAATGAGGACACATTATTTTGTTGTAAAAATGTTTTTTATTTATTACCATATATACACTACAATTATGAATGTGTACGCATTGTACAACTAATAAAAATCCGCTTGTAGCGACGATCACCGAATGATTCTACCGGACGACTGTGGACTAGTAGAGTGGGGGACAAGTCTTGATCTGGTGACACTTTCTATCATGCATGGAATTTAACTACTCGATCCGATTTAATTTTAATCGATCAACCTTGAAACAATAAATCTGAAATAATATAAAATTGAAAATAAATCACTCAAATTGAATGTGAAATCAAAATTTATTTGAACTAAAATTAAGTAAACTCAGTTTCTATTGCACAATAAAACACAAATAACAATTCAAATTAAATTCGAATTAATTTTAAAAGTAATGAAAATCCAACTAAATAATCTTGATTCCTATCGAGAGGATGAAACAAGAAAATGGTATTTACTCACCACGCAACGGTCACCGTGTTGCTTCGTACACTTGCACAATTTCTGCGTCTCGATACAAATAACGCGGTTGATACGGTCACGTGGGGTGGCTACCCTCGCGAATTTTTCATTGGTGGAGAGGAGCGAGAGATCCGAACAGAGTCCCCGACGTTCGGCAATTGCCCCGAATTGGGACCGGAGCGGAGGGGAGGGAAGGCGATTGGTCCATTGCTCTGTCAATTAAATATGGTGGGGGGCAGTGGGGGCCTTGCAAACGATCGAGAACGCGGGTTCATACCTGCGTTGCACCAACAATTCCGTTCGAACAATACATGACGTCACGTTCCGAGAATTTCCCACTATCGTACTAATATACAGGTGACTAGTGGAAAAATCGCGATCCCCAGTTTTAGAAAATACGCACGATATTAACTAACGACTTACTTGCCCCGGGGGCCATGCTAGATTATGCCTGGATATATCGTTCTTTTCATACATGCTAAATCTTCACCTACCTCCCTCTTTTCCAAATGGTTTGAGTGGGCGTGGCCTCACTGCTTCGACCAGTGCCCGCGGGGCCATCCGTGCTCCTAGATGACGAAACAACGGCCGAGCAACAGGATCTAAAAAGAAAACGCGAGGACAGGCAACTCAACAACGTTCCACACTTACGTTTTTATTGTAATAGATTGTATTGAAATTTGTCGCATTCTTTTGAAAACAAAAAGTGTTGTCCGCCCGCTTCACTTCGTCTCTACAATTTTTTTTCTCCTCATAGTTCTTTTTTTCTCTGTTATCTCTTTTTTTTCTTACAGTTCAATGCACAACAAGTTGTTCCAAGATTCGTGAGATATACCGTAAGTTTCATACACCAACGATGGCGTATAACAAAATTCGACATAGACTACAACAACAACAACACTCTTACCGGAACGCAGAAGAATTCGCTCCCCGCCCCATTCACACGAGAATACGATCTACAGGCTCTATCACGAGTGAATATATACACGATGCCATTGGCGTCGCTAAAAAAAAAAACGTTTTCGCAATCGTTCAGTTTAGTTTTTTTTTTACTTTCTCTCTATCATTCTCACACTTTTTATTACTCGATATATTTTTTCTTCGTGATTTTCTTTCTTCCCCCCACCCCCCACCCCTCCCGGGCCCTTTCTCACTCACTCTCTCCCACTCTTACATAACTCTATGTACAATTACGGTTCGTTTAGGATGTTAGTAAATAATAATTAGCATCGTACGTCTATGCTGTAAACAGTTTAACAGTTCTGCTTAAACGCTACAGTGCTAAGTAATTTTCGTTAATTACTTATATCACATTGTTCATGTACACATAATATTTTCTGCATATACTCCCCTCCCCCCTCCCACCCCCCGGATCGTCCACCATTTTTTCCTCCGCGGACCGATGAGCTCTATATACAAAAAGGACAAGAGAAATCAAGAAACGGATACATTGGTGGTCGCCATTTGTACCTAGACAATGAACCTGCTTGGCTATACCGTTGAACGCAAATTGGTTGGCACCGATCTAACCTCGATTACGTTCCTAACCTAAAAACCTTTGCCTGTCGTTGGTTTCGGAACTGACGCAAAACGAATACGGAATCGACAAAATAGTCGACGGATCTATGTATAATTATAATGTAAAGACAATTTTTTCGTTCGGCAAGTTCGAATGGACCGCTCGGAATGCCCCCAACATCTAGTACGACTATTTACAATCGATTGCACGATTTCGGGATCGGATCGAACGAAAGAAAAAACGCCGAAATCATAGTTCGAGTTAGTCTTTAGTCACGTTAAGGAGGGAACGAAATGACTAGTGCGCACGCGCAAGCGCAGAATTTTGTATCTTTAGCCGGATAAAAATTTCGAACGATGACTAAATAATACGTTTCTTTGTCTTTTCTTTTTTTTCTTGCTTTGAACCCGATCAAAGTGGAATATTGTTCGGGCGTGTTCCCGAAAGACAACCGTGGACACAGCAGTGTCTCGAAAATCGTATTTAGGAAACTTGAGAACGCGAAACCAGGGATCGAATGTCAGTGGTTAAAAGAAATTTTTCTACGTGTATATAGTCCTCACGAAACTAAATAACTTTCGTTTGAATCATTCCTCAAAATTGTGCGTGCATCAAAAGTTATAACGTTTTAAGCGAAAACCATAGGCGTAAGTATACGGGGGGCTGCCGAATAATTGAAACCGTTATAACTCTTGATATGTCTAGAATTTTGAAAATCCGTTTGAGCAGAAATTGTCTAATTTTGCAAGGGCTTTTACTTTCTAATAATTTTTTGATTTTCGAAGCATTACTGTATCGATTTCGACAGATGCGAACGATCGACGCCTCAGAAGCCTTCGTATTTGCACTCTATAGACCAGACATGGGCGAAGAGTGAATTTTTGTCTCTGGGTGGCCCCTGTCTTGCTGCTTCTGTATAGAGTGCCCCGAGGGGACGTGTTTTCTTTGCTCCCAACTTCAGCGGAGCCAGGTCAAAGTCCTAGAGGGCAATCTGCGCTCATGACTGGTATAGACAGTACAAATAAGTCGTGAAAAAGTCACCGAAGATGTCAGACGAAAATGGCAACGTTGCAAATAATAAACAATGATTCTAATGAAGAATATCGTGACGAAAATTACTATGATGCAGACAAAAAGAGAGTGATCTTTCCGAACAATTTAATTTTCAATTTGGTGCGAAATTTTTGTCAGGAAGAAAGAAAGCCATATACGAAAAACTTTGATATATTTTTAACCGAAGGGTCGCCTCCGATTTGTTAGGAAGTGCATATTCTATCGTACAGCACGTTTTGCACGTCTTTCGATGAGCTACTGATTCAGTAGCGTTGCTATTCGAAACATCTACTAATTTAGTAGTACTATCGTTTAGTAGTACTAAAGTTTTATCATTTATAGTAGTCGATCCATTCCAAGGGGAGCCGATGCCCTGTTCAAGCACATATGACTGCATCGAGTATATAGCTCCTTTTATTACTAATCTGTTTTCTTCTCAAATAGTTGCTATTACGCTACAAACCATCCACACAATCTTCCCTCGTTAGCATTCAGTGTCTACACTTGCTCTAGATTCAATATCTTCTAAATGTTTAGCTTTGAAGGCATTATGGCTGCTTTATACCCAGAGTAGGAGTGATTTTAGTTCTCCACAGAGCCAGGGCAATGCTCAGAGGGGCAATCTGTTTCCAGATCTGCTATAGATTCAATAAGGACCTAAGGCTTCATCGTGAGACTAATAGTAGAAGAATGGAAGGCGGTCTATTTCGATCTGTTTGTGCAGAGTAACCTGCATGGGGCATGATTTCAGTGCTCTTGCTGGGGCCAGAATAGTGTCTTGTTGGGTCATCTTTACGTAGGCCTACTCTACACTCGATAGGAGTCAATGAGGTCAGAGAACACAAGATACAGGACTATCTATATTCCGCTGTTTGAGTACAATGTCCTAAGTGGGCGTGGTTTGCATTGCTGGGCCAGGGTAGTGCCTCACAGAGCAATCTCTGCCTCGAGAAGATACTATGGGAGCAAAACCGAGATGCTAACAAGGGAAAGTCGCGCAATGATCATGATAATGAGAGGATCGATGATCTTTTCGCTCAGAAACTCAACTAATACTAAACCATCGACATGCCGATGAGAGATTAGGGTCAGTCAAGTCTAGTGAAATTATCTCTATATCAAATACACGGTGTTTCTTTCCACGATCCCCTGGTTATAGCGAACAACTGACTGCCTACGTCACAACGGAATCAGCGAAAGATTAATCGAACGTTACACGCTCATCGAGACGTCAGTCTAATGGTTCTAGAAAACGTTTTGTCGAACTAGGGTGACATTTTCTACGACATTCCGGGCGTGTCGTTCCCGGAATAAAAAAAAAAACAACGATTCCACTCTCTCCGCTAACCAATAACTTAATAAAAACCGTCGCAGCGCCCACGCATTTTACATACATACATATCAGCTTGACTGACTGACCGAGCCTTCGATTAAATAATTTAAAAAATAAAAAAAAAGAAAAACAAGATATACATGTATGCGTACGCAGATACAAGTAATAATAATACTAGGGTACAAATCATGATATCTGAATGAGACCGTTAATAGTCACACATCACTCTGTTTTTCTCTCTCTCTCTCTCTTTCACTCACGCACGGTTATAAAAATTATTCACTCCGCGGATCATCTGCCTTTTTGATCACTTTTTTTTTTCTTCACAAATTATAGTTACTTTCAATTTAATCAATTTTGAAGTTTTCAGACTTTTCTATTGCCAGAGAGCTTTTCTAAGTTTTCCTTCCCGAAATGTTAGAAGGCGAGATCTAATAGGAGAGTCGATTTTGACTCGATAAGAAAAATGAGACATTCCGGGCTCCGTGCCAGTTTAAAAATTCCTAAATAAAAATCGCAACGATAATTCTCCATAACACGTTAATATTTTTCAAATAATTCTGCCCAGACGATGTTTGAATTTAGATGTTTCAAATAAATATGCTACTGCGAAATCGGAAAAATCTATTGTGAAAAATTAATTTTGCAAGTTCAAAAACATCAAAACTACCACCATGTCAAGGTTCCTATAATTATGAGCGATAAAAATCGCCAACGCATCAGGGGAAATTACCATTTTGACTCGTGGTCAGAATTTTCTATTGAATTAACGGTCTCGTATCGAGTATATCGAAAGAAAGCTCGAAAGCTCAACGTAGAAAGCAATTTAAAATAGTACGGTGAACGGTCACGTGATACAAGCGGTTCCAGTTCCAATGCGCGTGCACCCGTTAACGACCTAACCTCTAAACCGTTGCTCTTTCAATGTTTTCAAGTGACAGCTGAGCGTCATTGAAACGGATAAAGTCGAGATGAACGCATTCAGGCCAACAATGAATTTTTACTGCAACAAAAAGTAATTTTTTTGTTTCTTTGCCTAGGCTAGACAATCAAATTTTTGTTCACAATAATGAATCCTGAATGCCTTCGGGAGCCAACAATACACGGCGCGTGCTCAATTATATTTGTAAAATAAATATAAGCGAATAAATACTCGAGCACTAGATAAATGTCCGCCGTGTCTCCTCCTGGCCGGTTCTCGACGAAACAGAAATTTGTACGATCTAATTTCCCAAGGATAAACATAGGCATATGATAATAATCGTTTCTCCACAGCCACTGTATACGTTAATTTAAAAAGAAAGAAAGCACGAGCATATATCATCCGTCCAATTTCAAAAGACTTCGATCAAGAAGCCAATCTTGTCGTACGAATTCTTTAATTTAACATCACTTGAAGCACAGTCATTTTTGTTTCCTCCTCCCGAGCTTTTGCCGAACTTTCCCGGTTGCGTGAGTACCGCGACATTCGAAGATCAATTTCAACATTTCTATAACAGTGTATACATACAATCAATCCTCGTTTTGTCAGCAAAACATTTTTCTAAAAACTGTTCAATTCCGAATCGATGTTCGAATTACAAATGTTAATTATTTGTCAGCTGCCTCGATGAACTTCAACAAAAGTGAGATTAATCAGTAGTCGATTTTCTCTAATTATTTACAAAGAGGCATACTTCAATGATTCCAAAGACCTTAAAACATCCTGTAAAAGTTGATATCTCGAGTAACTTTAATTAGTTTAATAACTGCGTCGATAATAATTTTAGTTTCAACAGATCGATCATGTCAAATAACGTCCCCCTCGGGGGGGAACCATTCAATTTTCATCGAAAATATTTCTTTCTAAAATCATTATTTACGCGGTAATGATTTCATTTACACACTCCACCCTGTATCATCAAAGGCCATTAACCTTAACAACAATGGCTTCCTTCCGACCTGATTGGTCGTCCCTAGGCCAGCCAATCTCACTCGAAAAGCTTCGGTAGCGTGAAACTGATAAAAATCTAGCTTAAAAATGCACGAATCCTGACGATGTAGTGGCGTCGTTCAAAATTGAATTTGCGCAGGAAATTCGAATCGGGGTACCGCACGCAACCGGCAAGCGAAAAATAAAAGCCAGCCAAAAACTTTTCAGTCGGTTCACTCTAGGGATACCAGAATTTCCCTTACATAGACGTCACATAGATACAGGATCTTCCAAAGATCCCTACGCTGACGTCACATAGATGCAGGGTTTGCAGAATATCAGTACGCTAACGTCATACACGCCTATACACGCTAACTCGAATAGCACCTATCAGGACCCATCGCATGGTACACACAAGTCGTGACAATGCACATACATCTACGTGACGTCAGCGTAGGGATCAACGTAGGGATCTTCTGGCTCCCAGATGTATGAACATTGATAGAACTTGTGGATACCGTGCACGGTGGGTTATGGCATACACTATCCGTGTTAGTGTACATGGGTGTAGGGGACATCAGTGTATGGATCCTCCGACAACTAGGTTCACTCTTTGGAAGAGCGCAAATTTCAAACACGAACGAACGCAAGTCGAAAATAAAAAAGTTTTCTTTGATATCGGATGTGGACAACCGGGTCCGTGATCCAGGTCGCAGAACATAACCGCGATCTCTCTTCTTCCCTCTCTCTCTCTCTCTTTCTCTCTCTCTCCCTCTCTCTTTTTCTTTCGACACGTAGCTTCTTCACGCGGCGGTCGGTCCGAGGCTCGCCACTGACGTCGGATAACGACGAGGAGTAAATCCACGCGGATCTGGCCCGCAATGGTACGACATAGTCTTTTCTCAAACGAATTTCAGCTTCCTTTGATTCTGTCAGACGGTCGAGTGGGTGGTCGACGTTGGCTGCGTGCTGGACGCCGTGGTCGATTGCGGGCTGGAGGTCGATGGCGAGCTGACCACCACCACCGGCTTCACAAGGGTGGTGGTGTTGATGTACTGGGCGTTCACGATCGGCATCTGCGCGACCGACTTCAGGATCGGCGTGGTAATCATCTTGCCGGCCAGGCTTGACGGCGCAATGATGTGTGCGGTCATCTGGCTGCCCTGCGAGACCACGGTCATCGGCGTGACGATCGGCGTCAGGCCAGACAGCGGCGCGTGCGAGCCGACGATATGGGCGATACTCTCTGTGGACGGAGCGTTCTGCATCACTGTGGTCGAACCCGGCTTTCCCGCTGTCGTTTGCAGCGACACGCCCGCGTGGCTCAGCGTCAAACCTGCAACCAGATCAACAACAATTACAATACCACTAAACGTGCGGGTACCCGCAATTTCGGGGGTCAGGGCGTTTGCCCACAGGAAGGGGACATCCTGCGGGTGGGTTTGCACGGGGACCAAGATAGCTAGGGAATGGGGGGAGGTAACACTCCCCTTTCTAGGTCATGAGGCAGTAGGGTGACCAATTGTTTTCGGTATCGTGTACCTGGCTCCCTCCTCATCAGCCTAGGGTTGGCCCATGGAGGAGTTAGGGGTATACCCGGCCTTCTGTCGAGGGAGCCCCACACACCCCTGCCCCACGCCAAGGGGGATAGGATATTCCTAATGAGTGATTACCTCCACGTAAAAAAAGAGAAAAAGTTCAGATCGGGTTTAGAAATTTACTCAGAATCAGGATCCTGCTAGTTTATAAAGTTCGGGTACCCGAAATTATAGTCGGGTCAGGTCGGGTCAGGTAAAAATAGGTTATGCTTGTGAATTTCTATCGTGGGAAATTATTTTTCTGATCAAGTTTTCTTTCTCGTTGCAATCAGGGAAAACTTAAATTGTTTAATAAAACTTATAAATATTTTGATAGTCTTGTTTGTATGTACATACAGTACCGATGCACTAACCAATTTACTTATAGTTCTCGATACTACTTGTTTACAAAAAATAGTTTTGCAATAAGCCGTCCCAATTACAATATATTTGCAATTACATTATAATACGATTAATTTATGATATATAAAAATAATAATGTAATAATTCGTCTTTATTTCATAGTCATCATTTTGAAAAAGTATACAAATAAAGAAACCGTATTTATACTTATGAAGCAATATATGATAATGCGGAAGAAATAATAACCATATGTCGCTTATAATAACTATGTGCAATATATGCAAGAAATAACTAGAGTCACTAAATCGTTTTCTAAGATGAACAAACTAATTTGAAAAATATAAAGTTAAAAAAAAGATGTTAGTCACATTCAAAGCACTTCGCCTACGATAAACCTTGTCGAATCGCTCTGCGTAATGTGGCTAATCTTTGCTCTTGCATCATTTTTTACAGAATAACAACAGTGTAACTCTGCTTTTTTGGTGTATGATGCATTGTGATCATTTCGTAGGTATGGGTAGTTGGATAATGCTAGAAAAAATGGATTACAAGGAATGGGGATTCGAACCCGCGCGATCTATAGATCCCCGGCGCGAAGACTGTGCCTTAAGCACCACAGCCATAACGAATCTTACTACTATAAACTCTAAAATTTTCATATGATTTATTTTGTGTTTGTTTCGACTTTTTCATATATATCACATAGACACTATATTTTGTTTAAATAATTTTTCTTTATATATAAATGGATTATTAGCCGAAAAAATTATATATATTTTTATAGGGCACTTGTCCCTATTAGTGATTCTAACCCTATTAATGTGCTTTCGTATTTAAATGTGCAGTAAAAATTATCTTGAAAAAATAAATTAGTAATATAATAAATTAATAAATTCGTTAATCAAATTAAACAATTAATGTATATGTTACAAAAGAAAATATTGCATTTTGTAACTCATGAAGTATATTAAACATTTGTATACTATACTTTCGACAGTTGTATCTAAATACCTTGTCAAGAAAGCCAATGAACGTCTATTCAACAGAACTAATTAAATATATAATTAACATAATTTACTCTATATAAGATATACATTGTATCATAAAATTATCCAATTTTTGGAAAGGTGAAATTTTAGAACAGCTACATCCTGTTCGATTTTGATGATTTTTGGATATGTTATAAAACTCAACATTTTCAACAACTAAAACAGTGAAATAATTAGTTTTTAAGCGTTTGTATGTGTTTTTATGTAAATCCCTATTATTCGCTTATTTACATCAAACCTAACTCCATTTTCACTTCAAAGCAGTTTAGTTCATACCAAGCAGTATATTTCACATTTGCATATTTCTACTTTTTATTTTACAAAGAATAACAATTTTTAAGGGAGTAGTGTTTAGGCAGGCTTATTAATTGGAGGCATACAAATATGGACGAGCATATTAACTGGGGTAACACTAATGTCTTCAAAGCATTTTTAAAGGCACACTAATTGGGACAAGAACCCTTGTTTTTATTTTAATTGTATTATTGTAAAATATTAACAGTTTTAACTCGAAAAATATTTTAATAAAAAGGAAGAGAACCTATATAAATTTTGAACAGGTGAGATTTAAATCAAATAATTCATGAAATGGTACAGTAATTGGGACAAAAGTACCCTATTAACTTTGAAAGAATTTCTGATAGCTTTCAAAGATGACGGGAAGATACATTTCTTATAAAAAATGATTAATCAAATTAACGTTGACCATGGAAATAAATACGTTCCAAGCAATTATTGATTCAATGTTAATTTGGAGAACTGAAAGAGGATGTATTAAAGGATTAAATGCAAACAAAAATGATTTAATGTTTTAATATAATACATGAACGAATGAATAATATTATAAATGATATTTTCCATTTTTAAAACGCACAGTGTTTTATAATCGAACTTCAGACTGAATAGTCTGATACAAAATTTTCAATTCTATCGAAAATTTTATAGTCAATTTGCCCATTTGCTCGTCAAAAATGACGAAATGTTATTTGAAACAATGACACAGTCTTCCC
Organism: Lasioglossum lativentre; assembly: GCA_916610255.1. Classification (NCBI taxonomy): domain Eukaryota; kingdom Metazoa; phylum Arthropoda; class Insecta; order Hymenoptera; family Halictidae; genus Lasioglossum; species Lasioglossum lativentre. The sequence goes on along the minus strand of OU744357.1, from coordinate 15,532,683 downwards.
TCGTTATCGTTACGTGATATGGGAGGCACGGCGCAATGTTAGCGAATAGGGAACACTGTTTCCTATTGGCTACTGAAACGGTGACATCACGCAATCAGAAAAGAGCGCTGAGCACTATAGTACGCATCACGAGGTGATCAGAATGAAGACGCAACACCAGCGAACGAAAACTGCGTCAAGAAGCGAAAGGGAGTTGAACACGGTGAAAATTAGGCATACCATTCGCTGGGAGTATGTTCAATTCAGCGCCTCCCGGTAGTCGGGTCAGCTCAGACCCGTTTCCACCGACCAATGTCACGCCGCCCACCATTTTATGCGTGTTTTGCGCGTCTCCTGTTCTTATCCTTGTTTGGGCGTCTGCAACACAATTTTATACAAACATTAGTACAAACAAATGGATGATTATTAATTATTTAAAAGGTAATGGACAATCCTCAATTATATCTACGATTGACCTTCGGTCTGGCTTATTTCGAGGATAACAAAATGATGACTCCCCAAGGCTTCCTATTTTCACTTGGACTATAGCATATTTCGATTTCAGCAAAAAAATGATCGCCTTCACGTGGAATGACCCAACTACTACTTTAAGCGCTAGCTGATCTCGAAGAATCATGAACATTGGAGAATTATCCTGTCGGGCATAGGCGTAGGTATCAACTCACTCGATACGTTGAGCGCGGGTGAATGCGCAGCAAGGACTATCGGCCTTCCCTCGTTCGTCGAGTGCACGAACGTGACTGGCCTGACGTCATTGGCGGAGGACTGCACGGCTAAGGCCAACGGCCTGTCGTTGTTGGACAGATTCGAGTGCACGAACGTCACTCGATTGTCGTTGGCCGTGGACGAGTGAACGACCAGCGCCACGGGCCTTGGCTCGCTTCCAGTGTTCGATTGCACGGCGATCAGCGGCCTCGATTGATCCGAGGAGTTCTGTACGGCCAGCGTCAACGGTCGCGACTCGTTGCTGCCAGCGGTGTGGGCGACCAGCAGCTGCCTGGTGTCGCCCGGTATCACCCTTAGGCTCGGCCCGATATGCTGCAGAGTCGGCACGATCGTTGCCAGGCCCTGGTTCGTGTTCAACATCTGCGCGCTGATCGGCAGGTGGAGCTGGTGCGGCTGCTGCACTATGCCGGTCGGCGATGTCGTCACTTTCTCCTGAAATCAAACGGAACCAGTCAAATCTCGAACCTAACCTTCCTTTCAGATGGAACCAGAGCTGCCAGAAGAAGTCTTTGCTCTTCCCTCTCTACCATTAAATTCTCCTCTAGTGATCAGCAGCCCAGAATCTGGTGTGGCCTGATAGGAGAAATTGAGGGGTACAGAGTTACCACCTACGGTTAAATCAAGGTAAAGTGGGAGACAAGTTTTGAACTGACCACACTGAGCTGCGGTAGTGGGAATAATGTGACGTCATGTATTCGTGCAGAGAGTCGCTAGAAGAGAATCGAATTTGTGGTAGAGGGGGAGCATTTAGCGGGGTATACACTTCGTCTGGTAACCCTGGCAACCAATCACATTTTCAACATTTTAACCCTCCGACGGTGGATATATTTTACAAATACCCCATTGATGGTTCTTAAGACCATCCACTTCATTTATTAATTTGTATAAACATATTTTTGGAGATGACAATCCTTATACTCTGAGTCAAAATAGACCCAGGCTCCACTGTCGAAAGATTAACACAATGTATGCGGGTTATTTTTGACAATTTTAATGGAAGGATTTAAAAACCTTGCTGTAATTACTACTGCCACTTTATCGTTGATCGATCCTCACTACTATGACCTTTGGTTTCTCACTATGTTCCATCAATGAATATCAAAAGCCATTATATTATCAAATACTATTTTACATAGCATACTATAATACTATTTTAATCTTGTCGAGGTTATTTCACACAGGCAGTGAGGTCAAGTTAACCGATTTTAGGAGGGATACCAAGTTTTCTCATTTCTAAAAATTCATAATTATTAAGATCGAAATCCCTATGCAACAGAGACTGGATCTTTCGAGACCTAAATTTGTAATTTTTTCTCATAGCGATAATTTTTCAGTTTTTTTTCTTCAAGGGGCGGGGGCATGATAACAAAATGTTCACACTTATATAAACCCGTTCACACAGGTAAGTGTGACCAGTTATATATATTAAGACGCAAATTTCTCTCGCACCGTTTCACACACAAACGCTAATTGATCACGCTGTGCCCAACGGGCTGGTCGGTGCTTAGAAATATCATTTCGAATCTTCCCGCGCGAGAAAAAACTGTACAACCGTTAATATATGCTGCTCAAGTTACCTGACTGGGGTTAGAACCCTGAACCTCAGGATTACCAAGCTGATATCTAACCAATCGTGCTAATCCATCTGCCCAAAAATTCCTGTTAAAATATTTCGATAAAAATATTAATTGTTTGAATCTTTATAGAAAAAAATTATCGCAATGAAACTTTCTTTAAGTATAATAAGTATGAATGTACATTAAAAAGCTGCATTGATAACATGCATTGCACGACAAAAATTATGCATAACGGAATTAAATTTTTTGTAGAATTTTTAGAAAATTGTTTGGTGAATTCAATAATTTGGATGGATCTCTACAAACTTGATGGATTGTGGTAATAATATCTCGAGGTCACTTATTGTTAGGGGTTGAATTTCTAGTAACATTTCTAGTAGTAAATATTTTCCCCATTTTTTTGGTTCAGTTATGTCAATCAGTACCTGTGCACGACTAATTCAGCCATATTTATTCTTTCAATCTAACTATGCTGGGGTAGGAATGCTAGGCGTTGGCGTTCTAAGACTCAACTTGTCGCTAGACTTTCAAGAATCAACAAAAAATCTTTCATGAGAGAATGCAAGCAACTATGAATGTTAATGTTATTCTTTTACCATAAATTATTCTACCAATGTAATTTTATTCTTTTTTCGCAGTTCAATTTCTCAAAAACTGATAAAGAAAACGATTTTCGCAAAGAAATGTTAAAATTTGTCGAACAATATAATCAACATAAAATTATTGAGAAATAGTTTTACTATTTTTTTTGAGGGAGCATATAATTATTTAAGGTGACCTTTCACGGGATTGATTGCTCGATAACTAGCCGTCTAGAACGCCTTTCGCTCGCATGTGCCCACACATCGTACTCCAGCCCTTATAATTCTAAATTAAATCCTAACGATAAGGAATGTGGATGATGGCGATAGTGTAATAGTAATTAGCAGCTCGAAAATTGTCTGTATTACCTTGCCATGTGATCACAATCACCTGTCATTGAGCTAATTTCAACAATTTCCGAAAAAAAAAATCGTTGTGATTTACCTGTGCCGGGGTAGGAATGCTAGGAGTTGGCGTTCTGGGACTTGAACTTGCTGGTGGACTTTCCCTAGAACTTTGCGCAAGGTTGAGACCCTGGGTCTGACAGACAACAGCCGCGGTCGCGACTTGATTATGAATATTGGGAGTGGTGCTCGTGGACTGCAGCGTTTGCGGTGAGCTGGCCGTGGCCGCGCTGCTCAGGCTGCTGGTGCTGCTATACCTCGTGCCCCCACGTGCCAGTCCCGTCACGTCCACCTCCATGTTTTCTGAAACTTCAACAGTTTATTTTTGCGAATTTTACACCACAACTAACATTGAATGAAATAAACAAAAATAAGACAAATAATCGAAAAATATAAGGGCTCACTTATTTTCGAAAACCATTTACATCGTTTCAACATACACTCAGCCCTCTTAGAATTATCATTTTGTTCATATTTAACAAATTAAAACCAGAAATTGATATGACATTGAATTTGCATTGATTAACACATTGAACGCCATAGGGTTCATCGGTGGTCGGCGCTAATGAATTGCTTAAAAACGATATGGATTTATTAACGATTTATCAAACGACTATGTAATACAATTATCAATTTATTCATATTGAAATCAACTGAGTCATAGTCAAAGATGAAATCTTCATTATCGAGTAACTGATAATTGTTATTAATAACGCTGACCGCTTGTACGAATGAAACGGGTAAAACTTGCTCATTCAAAGTGTTAATAGAAAATAAAAAATGATATTTGATAAAAACTGGTGTTAAGTAGCAGGAAGGATTTGGGACTTACCGCTTTTGGTAGCGGTGACGTCGGTAGCCGAACTCTGTTCCGGCAGAAGAGTATTAAAATCAATGTGATCCCACGTGGCGGTGAGCTCTTTCTTTAAAGCTAGTAATCTTTGCTGGGCAGCGATTTTCTCCCTGGCAAGCCTCTCCATCTCGTGCTCGCAGTCCCGTTCCCTCCTCCTCAACGTCTGCAACAAAGTTATCAAAGCGTTAAACAAATGTCTACCAAGAACGTTACCCTAATCCAGTGCACATTTGCCTCGATTGAGGCAAAATCGTCCCCACCATAGCGCCCATAGTGCTCTTCCACAAGACAATAGCGAACGCGACGAAGGTGCGCGCTGCACGGAAGGAACGTTGGTGGGGGAAGCAAGCGTTTGTAGGGCCCTAGCCCTGCCCGAATCCCTGATCCGTCGATCAGGTTCGGTTTTTTAACTGTATTCTACTGTGTGACACACAAGCACCGACCAAATTAATTAATTTATAATTTGTCAACTAATTCCTTTGTCAAATATATTAATCATTCGTTAGATCTAACATCCAACACACACTTCGCATTCCATTGGCGTCGCAAAGATAATTGAAAGAACTGCGACATTTTTGTTGCTTTCATTTTTCTTGCAGACGTACAAAGTCGCGTAAAAATTCGCAGTTTAGTATAATGAACAACAGGTAAATACACGTACCCTACAGGATAACGAAGGACGGTTCGAAGGTCACGCGCGACAATTAGATTAGGTTCATTGTTCCGCATGCGAGAGAAGCGAGAGAAAGCCAATAGAAAATATTTTCGCTTCACTTTCAAGAATACAGTCTCGCGCGGGGAATGTTACATGATACTCCTGCAGATTCAGGACACCTCTGCCTCGAAATACGATAAGGCTCGCGTTTGACGTCAGCACGGACACGCGTGAAGGAACGTGCACGTGACGGCGCGGCGAACGCCAACACCAACGCAACGCCCGGGCACGATATGCGCGCTTTCGAAGAAGTTGGAGGAGAAAAAAAAAATCTCGAAGGACGAAACTCTTGACGTGTGCAATTTAAATCCGAGACTGACTCGCTGAAGATTTCACGCGCCTGCGGTGCACGCAGATAAGAGGATTTTTAAGAAATTTTCAACGATGACTTCACGATATCCATAAAAGGTTGTTTACATGCTTTAAAAACCGAGAGAATTCTAATTTACAATCGTACGGCTCGCTGCAAATCATTCTCCCGTTCTTACAGTCGACATACCCGCGTGCGGCTAAGTGACAACAAACAGCAAGTGTTTTGAAAAATTCGCCGCTGCCCTCAGCGCGATAAGAGGCGATAAAACCGATAAAACTTGATAAGCGTGCAACGCAGAATTAGGAAAAAAAATGTCTCGCGGGGAGACGCACGCGACTGCCAGTGCCGACGCTGCTGATACGGTACACGTGGTTCGGTGGTTAACCTTTTGCGTCGCCAAACAACAAATTTCTTACGTGCGAATCACCATGGTTTACTTATTCACAAAATTGTTTCACGATTTTTCCAAGACCGACATAAACAAATTTTATATTAGTTTGCTGAATTTCTTAGGGACACCTAAGAAAACTCCTTTCTTGATCCTAGTGTTATACTGATAAGAAAGTTTATATTCAAATAGAATTTTATTTCGGTTTAAAAAAAAAACTAATAACATACACATTTATTAGTCTCTGCTCCGAGTCTGACTCGACGTGATAGCGCAAGGGTTTGAGCAAGAGGGATGCACGGTGGACCTAGACTTGGGTCAGTAACCCAATCGGAATCCAATCGAATATTTCGAGAACACCTAGTGTAGGAATCGCTTGCAAGTTCAACAGCTCCGATGGCTGACACGATCCCCTGGCGCACGGTTCTAGATGATTAGGAGCGGGGTGGCAGAGAGAAAGAAGAACGAGGCAGTGGAGCATAGAGAGGAGCGCAGAGAGAGAGAGAGAGAGAGAGAGGAGACGATCGGGACCTGCACACCGACGTATAAACAACAGTGAACGAAGACTTTTGCCTCGGGACAGGCAAAAACACGCTGCGCGAGGGCTCCGCTAGGCCAGTGGTGAAAAGAAGAGGACAACACGCCGCGCCGTGTACAGAGAGTACTCTCCGCCACGCAGAAAAGAGAGTTGGGGGGAGGGGGGGGGATAAATGGTGGGGGAGAAGTCGGGAGAGCAGACAAAGAATAGATAGCTGCTAGCAGAGAGGTCTGCGCAGGCTAGAGGGAGACAGAGTGTAGGCAGGGGGCCGAAGAGGAAGGAGAACGAAGGTCGTTACATGAATAGGCGCACGCGCAGCTTACAAGCACGTGGTCGCGGCCACCTCCGACTGAATTCGCGAACAGTATCACCACGAATATTGCGAATAACGTTTCCATTTCTTTTCACCTTATCTGGCACGTCGCTATCTGACACGAGTTGCCGCACTGATCGTTTGCCTTATGAAACTGCACTGAATCACCGGCCTGAAACGAATGCTGGCCTGAAGAGCGTCATAACTGGCCGTTGTGTTGGTTTATCGGCCTTTAAGCCTGGCGCAGACGAGCGGTTCGCGACAAAATTGCCGCGGAGTTTTATAAGGACATTGATCTATATGCTGGTCATTATGCGGTGGAACTTTAAGCGACAACCGTGCGACGAATTTGCAGCCAAACCCCCTCTCCCCCTGACTTTAGAAGAGGATAAACCTTATCGAACTGTTTTGTATTTGAGATTCGAGAATCTTGGCACTGATCGAAGAAATTACTGTAACCCAGTTGGTATAGAGTGCTGTTGTCTGTTTTTCTCGAAAGAAGACACTTGAAATACGCTCACAACTGTAATAGCTTATCATGCCTATGTTGCGAGTCTGAGACGGTAGGAGTAGGACGGTAAGTTATCTAGACCGCGGACTTTTTCTGCATTTATGAAGAAATTCGTCTAATCCGTAAACATTTAATCTTTAACGTTAATGTACGTCTCTATTTTGAGATTGATTCGTCTCTATTTTAAAGTGAAGGTGACATTGAGATCATCGAAACTCTTCCATCTACAGAAAAACTGTTATCGCCATATCGTATTCCTGTTTATACTGAACAACTTTCGTCCATAATGTTTCTTCATATTTTCGAAAACAGCGGAGATAATGATGTGCTAATATGTACTGGACCACCCTGTAGATCATATTGAACTATTTATGTAGTTGGTTTTTGACGATTTTAGAATGAATTTTGCCCAGCTAATTGTGGCATTCGGACCACTGCGGACGGCTCAGGAGTTGTCAACAATGGCGCCGGACGATAAAAGTTCGGATAGCGAGAGTGTGTGCTGTAGATACGTGCCATGCGGCGCAGCGCCGATGGCCGCGTGGTCACGTGGAGTCGATGTAGACGCGGGCTTCGACCACGGCTAGACGCGTCCGTGCGAGAATATACGTGCGTGAGAGTCGGAGACGGCGTGATGGTGCCGCGCCGGGTCCGGACGAGGACGGCGAGAGCGTCTTGCGCCGCTGGGCGCGAGGAGGACGGCCCCAAGCGAGAAACGCGGAAATAGAACGAGACGGCAGACCGAGTGGACAATACTGATCGGAAAGAGAGAGAGGCGGCTCGTCGGACGGCCTGGAGAAATGGAACCGGCCAAGACCGAGCGCAAGTATTTAGGGAGAAAACGCGAGATGGAAGATATGAACCGCGCAACTGCCTTCCCCGATGCCAGAGGGCGGTGATCCCATACTTTCCCGCGACTCTGTGATCTATCGCTCATAATTATGCGATCAGCAAAGATTAGATGCAATCTCGACGCTATGTTAAATAGGTGTCTGTATCTGTCTTTGACTAGTCTGATAAGGTCACCGATCGTTTTCTTTGCTACCTCACGTATTTGTTTTAAAAGATTTTGATTGTTCCAATTAGTCCAAATATTCTCGATTACTTCGAGTAGTCCATTTTCAATGTTCGCAATTATTTCAAGCATTCTATTAAATTATTTTTAATTCCTAATAGTTCAATTGCTCCAAATATTTCAATTCTTTTGAAACATATAACTTATTTTTAATTGTATCAAATCATTCTTTTCTTCCAATTTGATTGAATGTAATTGGAATGTTTGAAATAATTGATACACTCGAGAAAAAGCACTCAAATCAATTGAAAGTAATTGTAAAGATTAAAAATGAGTATACATTAGGAAATTTTTGAAAATAAATATTTTACGTGACTAAAAAAAGGTACTTGAGTTAATAAAAAATATTTGAAAATGAATATGTTAAATGACGAAGAAAATTTATTATCAGTTTAATCAACGACAAATTAAACATCGATTCAAGCTAATTGATGAATAGATCGGAACAAATAAATTTGAGGAATGAGACGAAACTGCCACGTACCTGTATATACCTGATTGCCGCGTGAAGAATGGAAAGATTCGAAGATTTTTTCTCGTCCTGCGAAGGTAGCTGCTTCTTCAGTAATTCGAAGCACTCTTTCAGGTGCGCTCTTCGATTTTTCTCGAGTTTGTTGTGCACTTCCCTCGTGCCCGATCGGGTTACGCAAGGCCTAGAATACAGAAACGAAGGCGTGTAGTATACATTCGAGGTGTCAATTGCCTTTATTTCAGACACATCAACCTCGGTTTTGTTCACCGTGATCTTTCAAGGTCTCGAATAAACGTGCGATCATTTCTAAATGTGTGACGAATTCGAATCGCTACGAGCAGCGGATCGAAAGAAGCTTGCACACTTGTGATATGTTTACTATTCGGCACAGATTTTACCGAGCATAAATAATGCAAATTTGTCATACATTTTCAAAGCAACTGGCGCGATATGCTGGCATGAGCGCTTATTTTGAAACACTTTCCCAATTGCAATTTGATCTGTGTAGAGACACAGTTGCTTTTGGAAACACGCGGACACATTTATCAATCTTTTCTGAACAATTATGGCAAAGAAATTATTGCGGTTTTGATATATGAGATGCAACGATCTGTCAATTTTTCAATTAACTTGTCACTCAATTTTTCAACTATTCAATTATCCGATCTTTCAACTATTCAATTACTCGATTTTTGAGGTATGCAATTACTCGATTTCTCAACTATTCCATTACTCGATTTTTCAGTTATTCAATTAGTCAATTAAATAATATTCAGTCATTCAATTTCCAATTAGCCTATTCTTAACTAGTCAATTATTGAACTTTCAATTACACAATTTTCCACCCACCAAATTGTAACACGCTTAATTGTTATTCAAATAATTTCATAGTGTCACTATTTTCATAGTGTCAATTGACCAATTTTCAATTATTCAATCACCCAATCTTCGACTACTGAATGTTGAATTATTCAATTCCTACTTCACAACAGGACGTCGTGCTCTTGGAATTCGATTTTTTCAAAAACCGTGGACCTCGGGGCCTAAAAATTCATTCTTTATTTTTAACTTATCGAATCCATCAACAGTGTAATTTTTCTTAGAAAATTATAACACATGATAAAACTGGATCAGGGATGCTGAAGTTATCCAAGTGACTTGGGACATATACAGAGTGTTCGACTGTGTTTATCAAATATTTAAAGGAGCAATTCTACAATCCAAGTATAAAACTAAAATTAAATCCTTACAATATCGAGTTAGACCCGTGACGGAGATTCTGAACAGAGTCTAATAAATATGTTATTCATTTAAATCGAAATTAAATAAACTTGCTTGTCACTATAACCACAAAATAAATATTTAAGAATGACGATTTCGTTAACGAATACAAAATAAAAGTCTTTTGAATCCCTGAATAGCGGTTACAGCGAGTCAAGTTGGTAAGAGTGCAGAGGAAGAAGCAAGCTGGATCACGCATCGCTATTGGTCGATTTTGAATAACAGGAAAAGGAAGCTGTCACGGGAAAATTATAATTCTTGATTTTGTTGGTAGGTTGGCTCGCAGAGTCCGAGTTCTTGAGATCTTTGACACGCGTAGTCGAACACCCTGTAGATAGCCCCTGCAAGATGATCATGTAACCGCGTCACTAGCCAGCTCTCTCGGCCTCTCACGGCAATGCGACACGGGACACGGCGAGCGACGCACCGTGCACGTGCCATTCACCCTGGACACGTGCACCGCGTGAATGGATAGTAGATTCTGCCTCGTCGGCACCGCTGTGTGTCTGTGTGCTTGTGTGCCTGTGCGCCTCCGCCACAAGAAAACAGGGAACGGGAAAGACGGAGGAGGGGGGCAGGGCTGGGCAGAGGGGATGGAGCGGTGAGCGTACAGCGAAGCAACAGGCTAACGAAGACGGGACAGAAGGAGACGGAGAAAAAGACCTGAACGATAGAAAGAACCCGGCTACACTACTCTAAACTTAACTTTGACTTTGATCGATTTTCTTTTCAATCGAAATTCATTTGTTTGCTCAACAGTTTTTTCTTTTTATACAGACATCCTACAACGCGGTCAATTCGTGTTATATCGAAACCGTGTCAAGGATAGTCGGAGACTTTGATTCTGGTGAAAAATTTTATTTCAACATTTTTTCCTAATGAGGAAATTAGATGAAGACAGAATTGAAAAGACAATACAAGAAATTGAGAAGAAGTACCGGCGAAGCTAGAAGATGTTTATGAACAAGAACAGGATCCTGAAGAGCCCTCATATGGCGTAGGAATGCACCGAGGATAGGTCTGTACCTGGATGCACTAAAACGAACATTTGCAGAACCTACATTTTCTTTCTTAAGCTTTTAATTAGTGTATCCGAAAATTATGTTTAAAATGTTCCTTTTCTGAGGAACTACCGGAGCTATTTTCGGGTTGTAGCATTTTTTGCGCCGTGTTACAGTAACGACTTGATTTAAGCCGGATCCTCGAGCTTCCTGGCCCCTTGCGGGGTATCCCTCCGGTGGAGAGGGTATGCGAACTTACTAAGATTGTACAGATCCGTCTGGCTTAGATCAAGACTTTACTGTATATCGAAAGCGTATGTTTTCAAAGCACCGTGTTACAAGAGGATTGAGAGTTTTTTGAAATGTTATTATTTGGAGCTCGGTTTCCAAAAAGCGACAATTCACTTGCATAATAAATTTGTTAGTTATGAAGACAGAGTAGTGGTAATGCCATATTATGAACATTTTGTATGATAGAAAGGTTGTTGCAATTTTTTCACCGTGTTTCAAGAGTCGAGTGTATTTCGAAATTTCATTATTTAGAGGTCGGGTTCCAAAAAGCGACGAAACTACGCCACTTCGCTTGCACAACGAATGTTCACATTATGAAGGCAAAGTAGCATAATCACGATGTGACGTAATTGCAATTTGAAAAATCATATAGTTTATTAATCAGTTGGATGTGTATAAAAATGCCTTAAGTGGTAAACATGCAAAAATAATAACTATTTAAAGAGAAAACGGATCGCGAAAATAAAAATTATACAGAAAGAGGAAATTAATAACTATTGGTTCATTAGTAATGTTAATAAACTATATTATTTTTACACTCACGGTACATCTTTTTCTCACTTTTCTTACAGTGTGGTTCGCTATCCAAGCATACATTGTGCATTCTCTCCAAAATAAGCAAAAGTTGTTTTCATTAGAATGTTTGATGTAAATTTTCTATTAACTTTCATGACTCGTGCCTAAACAACCGCGGTACTAATTGCCAATTGTTTAAGACTACCACTGACAGTAAGGTCACTAAAATTAAAAGAAATTAAGCCTATACTATTTGATCGTGTGCAACTGCATTCGCTACGGGTGCATACCACGTCAAGCGTAATTAGAGGATAAGTGTTCTTACCCGTTCCGATGCTTCTTATTGTCATGGTTCGGTTCAAGGTCAACGACGAGATTGCCGGCGTTTTGCTGCGAGTGATTCGAATTGTGATTCTCCACGTAGACGTTATGTGTACTGTTGTGATTGTTATGATGGTGGTGGAGATGATGCGGTTGCTGTTGCGGTTGTTGTTGCTGTTGCGGTTGTGGTTGTGGCTGTGGTTGTGGTTGGGATTGGGGTTGCTGCTGCGCCGGTGGCTGCTGCTGCTGTTGCTGTTGCTGGTGGGATAGGTGAACGTGTGACGTGGTGTGAAGTGGCGTTATTCGTGTACTCGAGATCACGGGACTCCCTCTAGAACCTGCCGAGTGGTTCCCGTTCGTTCTACTATTCTCCAGCGGCTCCTCCTCTGAAACAAATCAAGAGAGATCCTAATGAAATAAAAAAAATGTTAGCAGACATCTACCAAACGTACTTCGCGCTTTCAAATGATATGCTACACCAGTATATTTCCATAGATTGCCCAGTGGGGAGGTGCGGTGTCTCTGGGGGGGGGGGGGGGGCAACAAGCCACGCCCATTTGGGGAAAAAAGTCAAGAAGAAGTCATTGCGGTATTTCGAGATAGATTTTTAGGACAGGTGTAGAGACAGATTGTTCGAGGGGGTGGTGCTCCGGCTCTGCCGGAGTCCAGGGAAGGGAAGCCACGCCCACTTGTGGGGAATAAACACTTCTTACGATACACTGCACAAGAGGAGCAAAGGCATATCGTCAATTCCGAGTTATACAAGGACAGCAATCAAATCTACTCAGGATGGTCTGCAGTGAGGGGCAGAGAAACCACGCCCTATTGGGGTATTCTACACAGGAGGGGTAACGAGACTACACTCCTTCAGGGCACCTCACGTGAAGAGGCAACGAAACTACGCCTCAGGGGCAATCTGTACTAGGAACACAATGCAATCTCATCAACTCGAGGCATGGTAGATAAAATGACAGCGAAACTACGCCTCTCGGAACACTCAACACCAGGCATGCCCAGCAAGTAGTATAGTGCGCCTTGGGTAGAATCTCAGGTTTGTCAGCCAAGCCGCAGTCTACCCGTGACAACGGAAGAGGCGTGCGAGGACAGTAGACCCATATAGAGTGAGGATATTCTTACTCTTCTTCAGCTAACGGGTATCTCAGGTCTGGGCCACTGATTGCTCGTACGAGTCGTACGCACCGATACGATGGGGCATTTGCCTCGGAAAGCTGGCCAAAATTTAACATTTTTTCCCTCAAGTACATATGCTAATATAATACAGCAATTTTGTTTCATACTTCATATTTTTTACTTTCTAAGACCCTTAAAAATTTAGGTGCCAATAGGTGCCTAAACTGCACATTCTTAACCTTTTTATGGTAGAAGAAAAACTGTTCGTAAAACATATTTCCCGTTCTTTAAATTATTAAAAAATGCATTGTATTCTAGATGGAAGGAGTAAAGAAACTACGTCTCAGTGTTAGCTCTAGGTGTTCTGCAACAAAATAGCAACGACACCACGCCTTCAAAGAGATTCTACACAGGTGGGGCAACGAAACCACGCCCCGTTAGCGCACTCTATACGGAGGGACAGCAAAACCACGCCCTATTGTGCACTCCATACCAAAAGATCAATGAAATGTCGACATCCCAAGGCACTTTAGATACGGGAGCAGCGAAACCACGCCTTTAAAAGCATTCTGCATGGGAGAAGTAAAAGATTTACGGTTTATAAACCGTTTGTAATGAGATAGCAGCGACAAAGAGATTCTACACAGGAGGGGCAACGAAGCCACGCCCCTTAGAGAACTCTACATAGAGAGGCGACGAAACTACGCCCATTAAGGGCACTCGACAATGAGAGAATTGGATGCAGCGAAATTCCTTGTGGTCGACGATACGAACGACAAAGCTCCCCTTGCCCATTCCATTCTATACCCGAACCTGAATGACTGCGTTCTCGCCCAAGATTAGCTCAAGACGCTTTTGCTGGAGTGGTGGCGGGTTCGATACTTCTGCTGCAGCGTCGTAGCAATCGTTATTACTAATTTGAATGTAACAAACGAGGACACTTAAAACAGTGAATAATTGTCTTGAATTCTTGAAAATGTTACATTATTAAATCACTTGTGGAAATTATGAAAACAAATTAAATATTCAGACGTATCTAAAGGAATTTTTCCGATTTTTCGATTACGAATTCCAGCAATAAAAAAATACAAAATTGGAGAATCAAAATTTGCACAGAAGTCTAAAAGAGACTGTTCTTTACATTTTGATATTAGTTTTCATTAATCAGTTTTAAGATCTTTTAACCTAAACAAAGACAATATGTCAAAGACAGTTTTTATGAGGGAAAAGGTGCGTCGAAGAAAGCTGTAGAAACAGTTGCAAACAGTATTTGAGTACTGTTACCGAGGCTACCAGTGTTGACACTACAGGTTTCGCGTATGCTACAAGACAAATAGCTTTGTTGACTCAGTAGAGGCGCTTAATCGCAGAAACAGATTGCCTATTTTTTTGGGAAAAATAATTAAAAGGGGCAACTTTGAAACCCACAGATTCTCCTAAACGTATATTTACCGATTTCCAAAATATGGAAAAGAATGTTACTATTATCTAAACTTTTCTTTGATACCTCTTGTTTGCTTACTTTTCGAGGATGATTTCACCCCCTAAAACGATACTATGGCTCAAACAAGAAGTAAATGTTAAAATCACTTAACTTGCATACAAAATTTTACAATTTTCTGAATTAGCCTAACATTGTTAAGAAAAAAATGTTATTTCAATTATTTTTAAACTCTAAAGGGATGATGTCACCCCCTAAAATCTCCCTATAGAACAAATAAAAAATACGGATGCGTTACCGATGCCTCGCTTTATGTGCCCAAAAAGTTTCGTAGTTCTCTGAACTCGCACAACTTTGCCAGAAAAGATTTTTTCGACACAACCCCTATGGATTTCTTGCCGAGGTGTTCACCAATTGGCAGAGAGAGAGTCGTCGACAAAAGAATTGGCAACAGCTCCTCGGAACTGGTAAGAAAGTTGGTCGTGCAATTAGCTCCGGGAACGATCAACATGATTGTACAATAGCAACCGAGACGCTTCGCTGCGAAAAGCTTTCGGAGCCGAAAGTTTTCTCGGCGGCGCGGCACGGCGTTCGTCGTAACGCTATAAATTAGCGCAGCACGTGTACGCGCATGCAACTAACTCATTCATGTACCAAGAGACTTGGCAAACCCATGTCGCATAGCTCGACGCTTCCTAAATCTATTCCGGGCTTAAAGACGGCGTGTACGTACCGCGAGAATAACAAGTGCATCGCTCGCCTGCATCGGTGCATTCGGCGAATAACGTTAAAACGTGTCACGTAACGAGATTGTCCATCGCATTCGGAACACGCCCGTCTCTGTTGTCTCGCAATGTCACACGCGGGAGGTTTCTTTCGTTTTTCGAATTTACAAAATGGCGAATATACAGGCTGTCCCAATAATGTTGTACTTCCTTGACGTGGCTGATTCCTGAGATCATTTGAAGATATTTTTTCCTTTGCGGAAATGTCCTCCGCAGCTTTGTTAAGGAGTTATCAACGAAAAACACGGACCAATCAGAGCGCGGCTACTACAGCTCGCGGTGAGCCTGGCGTTGCGTTGGCATTGGCCGCGCCGGACGTTGTCTGCCGCAGCCGCCCTCTGATTGGTCCGTGTTTTTCCTTAATAACTCCTTAACGGAGACGTTGAGGATAAAATCACATAGGAAAAAGTTACTTCAAATGACCTGGGGAATCGCCCCTTTTAAGGAAGTGCAACATTTTTTGTACACTCCGGGACAAAAATATAGCACGTCTTGCATCTTTCCAAGTTTTGTAATGAAAAACTGGTAAAAATACATTTTCTATATAATTTCCATATCTCAGTATCGTCCACAATATAATCTTGTTTCGTTATTAGGCGACGGTGGTTGTTCCGAAATAAGGAAATCGCTATCCCCTCTTCTTATCGCTTCACACTCATTCTCCGTGTTCTCTCTCGCGGAATAGCGTACCTTATCCAATATACGGCGAAAGCCGGCCTGAGCCTCCGCTTTATATCAGAACAAGACTGTATTCAGTTCGAAAAAATTCTACGAAAGCAAATTTAAATGATTTTAAACATATTAAAGAAATGGGAAAAATCGATTGAGGAAAGTATTAAAAAATTATATAAATCTTTACCCAACTAAACCACTGCTATCATTAAAAGTGGGCGCACCAAAATATTAAATGCCATACATCATTTACAAAGTTAATATTTTAATATTTTTGATAAAGTGTGTCATAGTAGAACAAAAAATAAAAGATAGAGTTTTAAATGGAGTCTGTACAAAAAGTGTTGAACAGACCTCACCAAAATCACTCGAATTGCATTTTAGAGAACCAAAATGGCGGGACCCTCCTATTAAACTTGTAAAAACAGCGAGAAGAATGACCTCCTTATGGAGTCAATATGCTCGGACATATTTTCAAGCGTTTGCCAAACGTTGGCGAACTGCGATCAGTATCTCCAAGCCGTGCCGCTACAAATCAACCCTAATTTTCCTTTCAAATGATATGTCAATCGGTTTCGCTGGAACTTTTTTTTCGCGAACGCTCATGCATTCCGTTTGTTCGCCTTGGAAAATGTATAATGTATTTCTGGCACACTGTACACGCAAATAACACTGCCGTAAAATGCAATACTTTTGCGTCAACAAAATTTGCCAAATCTTTGCGTTGCATAAAAATTCATCGATATGATAAAAATATGAACAAATGTATACACTAAGGTCCTATAATAAATGGTTTTATAGTTTCGTACTTTTAAAAAATGGCAAAGTTAATCCATAACAATTAGTGTATCAAACTCCATTCCTAATAGCAAGTTCTATTTTCACATTTTTTGTCATAAAATATAGACTAAAGTCCTATAATCACTGGTTTTAAGTTTCGTTATCAAAAAGTCCAAGATCGGCCTAAAATATCAATGTTTTTGTAACAATCAACGTTTGAAGAATGTACTTACTCATTTATTTATTTATAGATTCGATTTTTTTTGTAAAAATCCATGGATATACTCGAAACGTAAACAAAATAATTATTAGGTTTGTAGAGTCGTAATTTAAAAATCGCGAAGTTAACGTATAATAGAATCACTCCTTAAGACTTGTGTCCCCACTCTACCTTCTCCTTCTACGACGCCCCCCCCCCTCTCCCCCACCCAGCCAGTCACGTGACACGTTTCGTCTCTCTGATGCATGTGTTCGGTACTGGCAAAGAGGGAGTAACTTTTCCCCTCAATTCGTGCTCCCCCCTCATCTGGCGTCTCTGTATCTAATCGCTTATGGAAAGCTCAATTTTGATTTTTCCCTCATATAAAAATTTGTGAATACCATTGAAATATAAACGAATATGCACTCTAAAGTGTCATAATAAACAATTTAAAATATCGCAAGGTTAATCTACAATATCACACTGTGCAAAAACTACTTTCTACAGTTCAGACTAATTCGTTAATAGTGAGCTTAATTTTTATTTTTTCCCGACTTGTAAATTTGTAGATACAGTTGAAATATTAACATAAATTATTAACTAAAATTCTAAGATGATCGGTTTTGCAGTTTCATGACAAAAAAATCGTTTAGCAGTATAACATTTTCTGTCCAAGCATTCTAGCTTTCATCGTGCTCTAAGTGCTCGTATTTAAAGTTTAGGCGAATCTAGCTCCGCTAGCCGGTTCAATCAGTGGTCCTGCTGTAACGCGAGAACCGAACGTCCAGCTAAAGAATATTTATAGGCTGTGCGTGCGTAACCACTTTAATTCGAAGCATCCTCAATGCTCAAGAAAAAAAAGACCGCGCTGCTATCGACGTTTATCTTCAAACAAGTCTTTTTCCACGGAGTTCGAACCACCTGGTAATTTTGCAAAAATCATTTTCGAGATTCGACGTTATTCTAGAACGATTCTGCGAATATTTCATGTCGATCTGATCAGAATTGTCGAAGTTATGCGAGTTCGAAGTATCCATTATGAATTAACTACTGGTGGAAGAAACGCTCCCTGACGATCGCTGGTATCTCCTTTATTTATTTACATTTTGCATTGAAAAAATTACTGAGGGTAGCTTAAGATGTGCACTTTCGTACACCGTAACGTTTGTTGAAAAAGAATCATTGGTTCTCTGGAAATAAATTCCGAAGGTGGTCAAGTGACAGTACCAGGGAGAGCACGAGTTGAGGGGAGAGAGTTACCCTCTCTCGACGGAGACGAAACGCGTCACGTGACCGGGTCGCGGCGTAGAAGGGGAAGCAAGAGTGGGGAGACGAGTCTTACTCTGGCGACTCTGGACAGTACTGTGAATTAACTGCTAGAAAGGAATCATCGCCTGAAAATCGCCGACATATTCATTGTTTATTTACAGCTGGCGTTGAAAAAATGACTATGAATAGTCTGAAATGTGTGCTTTCGAGTACAGTAACTTTTATTTTAAAAAAGAATCACCGAGTCCTTGAAAAAAGCTCGAGCATGGGCGTTTCACATGATCCACCAGCTCGATCATCGAACGATTAGCAGTCTCGTGCTGACCTAAACAATAAGAATCGTCGACTGAGCAGTGCTCCATTGAAAACTTTATCAACAGCGACGGTGCACGGGTGCATGGCGATCGATGGCGGAGTGCACTGTCACGGCTGCGAGCCGAACGACCACGTGCAGCGAGATAAGGGAGAAGACGGAAGACGTAGCGGAAAATCCGCGAGATTAGGGGAACACGGCTCCGAACGCGGTCGCCTAATTGGCTTGGTGTTATGCCAGACTGGGAGGACTCGCATTATAATTAGAAACAGCCCGCGAAACGCGCTAGAATTTTGCGAATCGAGCGGCAATGAACACTCGGATGACTAAAGTGACCTTTGACCCGAC
This sequence comes from Lasioglossum lativentre, assembly GCA_916610255.1. Lineage (NCBI taxonomy): Eukaryota > Metazoa > Arthropoda > Insecta > Hymenoptera > Halictidae > Lasioglossum > Lasioglossum lativentre. The sequence continues at coordinate 15,513,868 of OU744357.1, read as the reverse complement.
GATACCGGCTCCAAGACGCATCGAACGCTTTCGAAACGACATACTAACGTTATGACCGCTGCTCCAACACGCTTCAATAATTTAGTAATCGCGGAAATTAATTCGCCACCTCCGAGAAAATTAGTTTGTCGTTTTAATTTAATTATTTAGAAAAATTCGGAAAAATTTCATGGAAGTGTGTGAGTCAAAGGTGACCCAGGATTTGTCTATCTATCGCAGTGATTATGGATAAAAGTGTGATTACAAGTCGTACCTTAATCGGAAATTTCTCAGTTAGTTATTTGAAGTGTTTTTTGGTGTTTCATTTACTCATTTAGAAGCACAGATTCAATGAAAAGTATTTGTGTGGTTCAAAGGTGAATCAGGATTGGTCTATTTATCACACTGATTACGGATGAAAGTGTGATTAAAAATTGTACTATAATCAGAAATTTCTCAATTTTATAGTGAATTTGTAAGTTAGTTATTTCAAATGTTTTTTCGTAGATGTCTGAACAAATTTTGTTACCGAAGTTGATAGAACGCGTCACTCGAATTTTTGTTGTAAGTATTGTTATTGTATTATTTTTTCGATTGTTTGGTTAACAGTCCTGGTCACAGAAAATTAAAAATTGTAAATGCATTAGAAGTACATTTTCGATGAAGAAAACACGCACCTGAGTATTAAATATAATTATGAGGAATGACAAAACTTTCCGTTATTCGTTATCTCCGATACTCCCGCAATGTGTGAAGCATGTTTATTCGCTCGCGAAAACTTCGACGGCCATTGATAAATTAACTTCAAAAATTATTGATGAATCAACTACAAATGATGCATACCATAAACAGAATAATCCCCCCTCTCTCTCGATAAGTCATACTAAATCCAAACAACATTCATCTTTCTGATAGCAAAAATACAAAAAATTTAACACTGATAACAAATTTTCAAAGTGGTAATAAAATTCCAAAAAATTGTTTAAAACAGAGGGGTAAGCACCCCCAATTGTTGAAACTTTTCTCAACTATTACATGAGAAATTCGAACGAACCAAAACAAGCATATATGTAATCAGTACACGTTTTATCTACTTATATATTTTTTCAAAATTTTGTATAATTATATAATTTTCGTCACGCTGTTCTTGAATGTCCACTATGAGATTTGTTAGGTTAATATTTTGTATCTAGGTAAATACTAGTTGATAATTAATGTATTCTTTAAACAAACTCTTTCATTTAAAAAATCTACGGACGCAGACGTTAAATACAAATCGCATTTTCAAATATTTTCCCACCCTCAATACTTCCACAGATATTCACTAAAACAAGTTGTCCCCCCCCCCCCCCCATTCAAGGTCAGCTTTCGTCTTCCCAACAGGGACGTTTTGAAACATAAAGTAAGTACGCGTTAAATATTTTACGATACTTAAAGGGCAAGATTAAAACGATTTCAGAATGTATCAACAAATTTTTTACAACTCGACAAAATTACAAAACACAGTAATAGACACCTAATTTCGTTCCGGTGTGCTGCAGTGAATGCCACAAAGAATTTTCATTTCGTAATGACTGATTCCGAGCCCCACCAACCGGACAAGGGTATAGACCCTCTCGAGAAAGGGTGGTTAAAGTGGTAGACAATAAATATCTGGTGAACTGTCAGTTTCGGTGATTTCGACCGGCTAGACAGACTCGAAGGGGCGGGGTAAGGTTAGCTCACCGAGTAGGTAGTGGCGTATCCATTTTTTCTTAGGCGGGGGCGGCATCCAGCTGCGACGCGGCTCGTCGTTGACGACCACGCCGATAATACCGACGACCTGCGTCGGCATCAGGCTATTCGCGTCCCGTATCCCGCTCACATTGTTGTTGGTCTCGTCGATCGGTTGCTGCGCCCCGGCAGCTTTGACCGCGTTCAGACTCATGCGAGGTTGGACCGCCACTGTGCCATCCGAGACCAAAAGAACGCCCATGATCCCGAGAACTCTGTTGACGGCTGCGTTACGCACGGTTCTCTCCGGCCGGCACGCGTTACACGCAGATAAAAAAAGAGCACGCTCGCCGCGGACTATATAGGGCCGTGGCCGCCACGATCGCTGCACTGGAGAACGACCCCCTTCGCTCCCCCTCCTCTCACAACACCAGAACAACCGAATTTCATACGTGCATACCGTCACGGATCCTCTAGCTATAGCAACTACCAAGGACCGAACACACTTGCTCTTTTGTTGGCACCACTACACGATTCTACGCATTTGTCATCGTAAACAATGTTTCAGCGTCGTAGATTCTCCCGTCTCATACGTACCAGGAAGATCCGTATTCGAGCCTAGAGCAACTTAGGGGATCAAAGAATATGGCACCGGGCAAGTGCTGAATCTTCTCCAACATTTGCGACACAACACTGTTTCATGCATTCGTCACATTCAACAATGTTTTATCACCGTAGATCCTCTAAAACTCTAACGATCTACATTCACGACAGTAAAACTTTTAGGGGATTGACCAAACCAACAGCTAAACTTTCTTCGACTCTTTCGAACGCGGTACGATTCACTTTTACAGATCCATCATCTTCAAACAGTTGTCTGTCATTGGAAAAGATCCACAGTGGCAGCAGTTTGCTTCTCCACTTGGTGCGATATCATTTTATGGATTCACCATCTTCAACAATGTTCGATCATCACAGATCCTCTAGTCTGATCTGAAAGTTCCACATCCGCAATAGCAGTTAGGAAATGTGAGCTGTGACTTTGGGGATGGCCTAAACGAGGTGTTAAACTTTCTTCGACACTTGCTCCTTCCAACCCCAACATGATTCGCTATCGTGCATCCATAATCTTCGACGGTCTTCTACCATCGGCAAAGGGACCACTTAGAGAACCGGTGACACAGGGGACGAAATCTTCAGCTAGCACTAAGCCAGCAAGAACTGGAGGGTTGATTTGATCAAAGTAGCAACACTGCGACCAGCTACTAAACTCTATCCGATAGTTAACTGTGACTCTTGTAAGCGGGACTTTGACCATCCACTAAAACTATGACCAGGGAATCTAGGACCTCTCGAAACTGTAATTATAAAATCCAGGATTCCGATGGGAAAACTTATCCACAGTTTAGCTAACACTAAAGCAGTATAGCTGGACTATCTTCGACACCTGCTGGTCTCAGAGGTTCCCTCTTATATCCAGCGTGGTTGTACACTTGGACGAGTGAGACAGAGACACTTTGGCCATACAACCCCGGCGAAACTGTCGCTGGGGACGCGTCGAACGGACGACTAGTCGAAAAGAAGTGGAAACGGTCGGGAATGCGAGGCGCGTGGAAAAGAGAGAGGGCTGCGTCACGACGCCGCGCCGCGGAGAGGGGACGCGGTCGCGACGAATGAATACGACGAGGTCGCCGTTTACGCGATAGGAAAAAAATCCGAACTTTCGAAACACTCGCGGCGCCGCGCCGCCGTGGCCCGAGGATCTTCCCCCCCTACCCTCCTAGACGATTCAACGTCGATCTACCCGAGCATCCGCGCCGGTCATCCTCGGAAATTTTCGAATAAGCGGATTCAGCAAACATTCGCTGTATCCAACCAGATTTTTCAATCTGATCGCCGTCGAGGTCTCCCGACTACGTCCAACTTATAGGGATAACGAGCGACCTCGGTGAAGTTATCGCCTCGAAGAGGAAGACGAGCGGCCGGGATCGTCGATCGATCCGATCGAACGATTGTCGGGCACCAAAGGAAACTCGTACCGCGTGAGACGCGAGTGCCGACTGAAATCTAAACGTAAGTGCCACCGCCTCCAACCTGAGGATGACGGCGGCGCCCGCCTCCCCCCGCCCCAAGCCAGTGGCAACGACAGCGGTGACGGCGACCAATCTCCTTGCGGCCCGCCGCCTCGGCCACCGCCGCCACTTTCCGTGACATCTCCGTTCTCGCGAGAACTGCCCAACTGCCTCCAGTCACCCGCAACACTCTGTCCTCGTCGTGCAACGAGCGCAGACCCCAGCCCGGCTGCTTTCTCTTTCTAGCATTCTCTTGTTTGTTAGTAGTCGCAACATGCACTCGCTTCGTGTTTTTAACCCTCTACGTTACTATTTATTTTGTGGTTATAGCGGATAGAAATACGTCATCGTTCGGAATTTCATAAAATAAATGTTAAAAAGTTAAATTTCTCATTTTCGTGAAATTGTCGATATTTGAATCGTGATCATTTCAACAAAAAAGATAGTACAACGCTATAATTGGATTAATTTTAAAACTTGATCTAAGATAAGATTAGTACTAGTACATTAATATTGTTCTCACTTCTCAAAAAAATCCAATTCGAATGGTCCAATATTAAAAATGTTGTCGCCCTTTTAAAAGTGTCTGAATATTACTGTGATTCATTGTGTGTAATTGATGTTTAAGAATTTTTTAAATATATTTTTAAAGGTACTTCTTATGGACACGTTAGTCTTTGTGTTACTTCCAATGCTCAATTTCCAAAAAATGAGTACAATAAATGGCTATCTTTATAGTCAGGATCAAAATAGACACAGCCGGCGGAGGGTCATAAGCTTTCAAAAATTGCATTAAAAGACAATTCGTGTGTAACAGTTTTTGCAATATTTGAAGTGATTGATTTAAATGGGACACACTATATTTAGCACAGATGGCCAAATCGAATAAATATTGCAGAAAAACATATTTTCTAACCACAAAAATAAAAAATGAGTCGTTTTTTAAATTTGTTAAGGTTCATATTTGATTGTTTTAACGAGCAACGTCAGTATTAAAAATAGTTCTAATCATAGGTCTCGTGTCGTTTACCGGTGACTGACGCAGCGGTGAACGTGTTAAGCCCTCCAACGACCAATGAAAATCGATTGGGCGCTTAACCTCTCGTGGTTCACTGGTACACGTAGTGAACCAGTAACATCGAAAGGTTATAATATTAATTTAACGTCCTACTGTTATAAATACATTACAGATATATGAATAAAAAATATTTTTAACCCTCATTAAGGAATACAGTATTTATAACCTTCTGCACTTAAAACTTTCAATTACAAAATTGGAAAAATATTGTAATATGCATCTCAACGAGCCAGATTATTCCAGAAATTTTTCATGCAAATGGTCAGTCCATCTCTAACTAAAAATATGATTTTTATTCATTTCTGGGGGGCTAGGACTTTCAACCAAAAAATCAGAAAAAATTCCCTGATATACATCTTGACAACTGCTACAAATCAGATGTTTTCAGAATTCTAACTAACAAGGGAACATATTCAGTTGATACACGCCGATTTTGATGAAACTTATGTGAGATATAGTTCTTCGAAAAATATTTGACACGTATTTTTTTTATCGGCAATCATCCACTCTGAGGGGGTGGAAAACAGCCCTCGAAGTCAGGGGTTAAAAGCACATTTTTTGAGAAAAAATAAATTTTTTTCGACTTCTAGTTTCCCAGATATCACAAAAAGTGTGGTTTAGACCCCTGACTTCGCTGTTTTCACCCCCTCAGAGTGGATGGTTGCAGATAAAAAAAAATACGTGCCAAATATTTTTCGAAGAATTATATCTCAAATAAGTTTCTTCAAAATCGGCCTGTATCAACTGAATATGTTCCCTTGTAAGTACATAACACAGTTTTCATTAATTTTGTCGTAACTGAAGCGAACAACGAAAATATATCTTGTACAATAATGGTGGTAGACTCACCGTCGATGATGAGCATTTTCTCTTCGCAGAACAAGTCATCTTGTTCCGTGCGTTCCCTTTTCAGCTTCGCGCCTGTAACAAACAAACCAAAAACACAAAAATAAAAACAAGTCACAAGGATCGACTAAAACTAAGACGGTCGTTCAGAAATAACGGGTGAAAAAAATTTACTAGGCTAAACAGCCGCAGACTGCTACAATTATCTACGTCACAGACAAGTAAATACAATTCTTTCTCCTCCCCCTCCCTCGCAGTAAACGCAACAGCCGCGTGGCAACGTGGAGGGACCGGTAAGTGGCGCCGGAGGCAGCGATGCGCAACACGTCACCGTTTGCCGTTGTACGTCCAGCATCCCTTGGGTTTTCTACGACTGGAATCTCGGTTCGCCTTGCAAACGCAAGGTTCTTAGGACTTGGTAATATTTTTTGTACAACTTTGGAACCCCAAGAAATACCGAAGTAGAAATATCCATTAAAGAATTTTTTAAATAATAATAATAATCTACGCACGCAAATACGTCATGAAAAGACGCATCGATATATTCAACCCCTCAACGCAAATGTTTAGAACAAAAAATGCACCTGTTCAATATGTTTTGAGTTCTGCGTCATATCACTCAATGAGTCCCCCGAGAAAAGCAGTCAAAACTTAACCGATTTGAACTGTACTGAATCGGTGGAGAGATTATCGTTGTTTAATTGATTTCTGAGACTGACGTGTATTTAGGAAACAAAAAAAAAATTAATTGACTAGCGATGGGAGAGAATCTTTGAACAAAGTGTTGGAAAAAACTTCGACCGAGACCGTAGCACAACGGTTGAATCTACAGGTCGATAAGGCATGAAAAATTGAAAGAGGCGCGTCTCCACGTGCTGCGCCGGTGGGGACAGTGGAGGGGGTATTCCCCTAGGTCAGCAGGGATAGCTGGCGGCCGATGGGGTGGGGGAGCTGCTCTCTCTCTCTCTCTCTCTCGCTCTGCCCATCCGCGGGTCACCGGAGGACTCGGCAACGCCGCGATTGATCAGGACGCCACGCGGCCGGACGCGCGTGGTGGGGGAATCGCCGGGGACAACACGCCTGCGCACTGCGCAGGCTCGGCTGCCCGCGTGCTCGCCCGCCGACACAGTGCACGGCACACGGCTGGCTCTGCGTTCTATTTCGCTCGATCTTATCCTTATCTGCGAGAAGAAAAACAGTTCTTCCAGTCTCAGCTGAGCCTCTGTAGCACACTGTCTCTTCCTCGGAAATCTTTAGCTAGCCTTAGTGCAATGTGTTGACAGTGAGTGAGTTACAAACGCCCCCATGGGGCCACGGTGTAACCGATAGTAGGAGTGGTTGCGCCGGTCGATCGCACACCTAGCTATCTTGGGTTTAGTCGAGATCGGTGCCTGGGTCATTCTCAACCCACTCTTTGCAATGACTAATCCTCCACTGTGTGAATATATCGAGTTCTCGAAACGGAGGATGATCGAAAATGGCGAGACTAGGGGCTCGGAGGACGCATATATGTATGTGATTTTAGACGATGCGAGTCTCGGATAGAAGTAGAATTGTTGCAAATGTTTGCATTCGAAGACCTGAATGATTTTGTAGCATTTAACGAGCCGTAAGAACCCGTGTTATGAAGCTGTAAAACTGGTTCGTAAAGCATCGTTCGAGTGCTTTAAGATAGACAGACTGAAATTATCGTTTAACGCGCGTTGCCTGTTATATCACGCACTACCGTGCCAGCGAGCACGCGCAACAAGGCAACGGACCGGATGCACGGAGATAGGGAGCAAATTACAACGTTTAAATCATCCGTGTTACGATCGGGATACTAAGCGAGAGACCGGTAGTCAGTTTTTCGAGCGAGGGGAGATCTCGCGGCTGACGAACTGATAGTGTCACTTTTAACCCTTCGAGACCCTTTGTTCCTACTCGTAAAAAATCGTTCCCCACCCTGAGAAGATGCTGAGCAGAATAAAATTTGTATTGATCAATACAAGTGTATACTTCAACAGTAGCTGCATGTCAGATCTTTCTCTCGATTTCTTCTGCAACTAATCTCCCGTTGAAGATAGAATAGTGAAATTTTCTTGGATAATTCATTGTTGACATTCTTTCTTATCTCTCAGCTAAACTCTTTTAAGAAAAATAAAAAACAAATAATCGGAGGAAAATGCGTCTTCACATCCGCCAGCAATGTTTCGTCATGCTGGGGAGGCGTGACCGTGAAAACAGAGGATCGATCTACCGATAAGTGTATGTTCACCTTCATTTAAGGTTTCATCGCGACCCACGAGGAGAAATAGCTGAGCGCGACGTCACGTCACGATTGCACGCGTCTTCGCCTCGGCGATTGTTTGACCGGGTTCCGCAACCCGGAGACCGATTTCTAAACGAATCGGAAACCGTTGTCACTCGTTGCGAATACTGTGCACGCACGGCCACGGGTGATTCAGACTTCGCAGGGCATATGAAAAGAATGCAACAGTATGACATGTAAAGAGTATGCTCCGGGACCTGATTACTCCTGGAACCAAAGTGGCATGTTCGACAGGCGTTCGCAGGTGCCTGATGCGTCGACGCGCACGACCAACGAACCGGGAAGATCGATCTGACCTGTAACGTGTCCATTTTTTAATTTTTTTTTTTTGCCTGCCGTGCACTGCACCTATCTAGGCCTCCCCTGCGCGGGACAGCGGACACGAGGACCGGACGCGCGATAAATCACCTTTTTAAAATATTCTACGAAATGGAAGACCGTCGTTTTTTTACGCCTGGGATTTTCAACCAAAAAATTAAAAAGAATACTTTAACGCGCGCGTGAGTGATTGTCATACAATCAGATTTTTTTTGGAATTATCATATAGAAAATGCTCGGTGAATCTTCTTCGGACCTAACTAAGAATTTTTATTATCCTTTTTACTACTAGGATCGTTAACTAAACAATCGATAATATAATATGTCCTTCGTGTCAAAGGTTTTTACACGAACATTGACTGGTAAATTCTTTTTGATCTCCGACCGAAAAATGTTCATACGAGTAAAATTTTTAATGTAACTGTGTATTAGTCTAGTCTAGACTTTTCGATAAAAGAAAGTTTTGTAATCTGCAACTCGGTGACCACTAAGGATTTTTTTTTTTATGTTAACGACGATTAAGCAGGCAAACAAGATCGAAACCCGATAATCTAGATTAGAACTATGGTCAGAGGGTTCTGATAATGTGGAGCCGTATCAGCTGCGAGAAGCTGAGGACGACGGGAAAACGTTAGGGGATAGGTAGAAGAGACAGCGAGCGCGACGCCCGTGCGCGAGTAGGTGGCGCGCTCGTGAATGAAGCACAAAAGCTGTCGTAGTTTCTAGAGTCAGTGACCGGGGTCCCTTGGACTCCCCACCACGACCGTCAGCCAGGTTTGCCCCCACCACCGTCACCAGCGCACCACGGTCATCAGCGTTGCCCCTCCAACAGCGATATCGCGCAATTCCCCCACCACCACCACCTAATCATCGCGATCTATCCCCTCCAGTATACCCGCCACTCCATTTCTTCTCACCCCCCCCCTCCCGGCAACCTGCCGCGCACCCTTCCATGCGCTCTCCCACCTAACTTCCGCCACCCTTCGGTGTCTCTTTGCCTTTATACGTTCCTAGGCGTCCTCCGCTACGTGCACGCTGGCTAGCGACTTGTTTTCTGGCCGCACGGTGGGGCACGGGTGGCAGGATGCATATGGTCATCTAAATCGTTCTTGCTTTCCCATCCACCTCCTTCCCACCCTCACCGTCTCTTGACTTTTCAACCTTCCGGCGACTGAGGACACTTCGCTGGCCTCTCGGAGAGATACACTTTCACGTGCCGAGTTTTCGCATTTTTTTTTTTTTTTGTTTCGACAATAACATTTGCGTAGGTGGCGACCACGTGCGCTTTGAAAACTATTTCTGAATTTCGAAGAGGCACACGACCCAAACTAGATTTTAAATACAGTACCAGATAGGAGATTTTCGTTGTTTACGACAAGGATTTCGAACAAAAAATTTCGAAATTGAAATTCGAATTTGTTTATAAAAGAATAAATGTGATATTTGAAAAAAGTAAAAGTTTTATTCCATTTTAAAATGATTCAGTGATTCTTGGACCAACCTCTATTGCATTTATGTCAAAAATGTGGTATAAATGAATACAGTGTAACCCATTATTTATGTCATAATAGCGATGAAAATTTCAAAGTAGATAATATAGTTTTTCCTCTTAAGCTTCACTTTCCAATTGATTTTGAAAGCGGGGGTTAAAACTGGCGTTTTGCGTCATACATTTTTTACTCAGTTTTTCATGTAGAATCGCCCTATGCTGGTTGCAGATTTTTCGGTAAGACTGTTTTTGAAATCTGAGAAGATGTTTGTCGCGAATCGTACTAGTTGCGCCTTTACCGGTTTACCTCGGCAATGATCGTACGGCTCCGGTTGTGCCGCCGGTTTTTTCGAGAAGGTTATCACGCCGATCATTTGACTAGCGAAGTCAATGTAGAACGAGAGACCGATGGCGTGATGGCGTGCAGTCGAGAACTCCTTCGCGAGCGTTTCCACTCGCTTTGCGAGATCGGTCAGTTGAGTCATTGACCTAAGAAAACGCGGGAACCGAAAGGGCACGCGGAATCGTCAGAGAGTTTATTATGTGGTACTACCCGTGATTTCTCGTAACGATCGCAGATGTGATTTTTCATAGCGAATAGATTGAATTAAGTGGAACGCAGACGAACCCACGCACTTTCGAGCGCGCGACCATTGTGGAAGTTTTTCGAAAAGATCGTGATCGTTTGGGAGCCACTGCCGCGAGGGAAATCATACCTAATTTGGAGGCGGTGAACGCGTGGGTCATCGCGTGCTGTTCACATGTACATTGCAGTGCTTCTCATCCCACCCTAAATCGTCGAATTTGTCTGTTTTTCTGTGCAACTACGCTGCAAATTATTTCGCATTGATTTTTTCAAAAGGAAATTCATCAATTGCCAAATCCAAAATTTAACGAACAGATTCTCGCAATTTCAAGCCCATTTTTTTTGCTAAAAGTTCCAATCGTGACAAACTAATTTTTAAAGAAAATTATCAACATTTCAGATATGCAGAAAGTCTTTTTACCAATTCAAAACAAGGGTCGCCTAACACTGGTGTCACAATCAGAAATTTGCTTGTCCCGAATGTTTACATTTCTACCGTAAATTCCATTTCGATTTCTATTGCGAACATTAAAATTGCATTTGTTTGCAATTAGTGAATATTACGATAATAATTCCTTTCGTCAAGATTACATTTTGGGAAATGTTTAGGCTATCTATAATTACACAATTTTCGACGTGAACATTGAAATTTGTTTATCCTGATATTTGCAATTCTAAAGGTGAATAATTACGATAAGAAGAAAACGATTTTCGACAAAATCATATTTCCCAAATAAAAATCGTGTCGAGGGATGAAGAATACGTTCCTCTGTCTCGCAAGAAACCCCCCGTCGATATTTTGAGTTTCGGCGTTAGCTGACTCACCCCGTACAGTCCGTTATCTGTGAAACGGCGAGCGAAAAGTGGCGCGTGGTACTCACCACGTGGCTCGTTCGAGTTGTGATGGTTGGAGTGGGGGGCGACGGCGAGCGGATGATCGGAGGAGGAGGAAGAGCTGCTGGCGAGTCGCTCCCTCTTCTTCTCCTGCTGCTCGACGAACCGTGCCGCTTCGAGCAGCGTTTCCAGGCTCATCCTGACGTTGCCGAGTCGCTCCACGACTGTTCCCCTTTAAGATCTTCCGGAAGATTGAGCCTCTGCGCCGATTCCCGTCGCCGACTCGCGAGGACGACGACGTCGACGGAGTAGAGAGCCTCCACCCTCTGTTTCTGCTGGTGCCAGCCGCCGGTGGCAATCTGCGCGCAAATAAACCGAAAGAAAAACAACTTAGTCTCCTTACTCGAAAACTGCGAGCCGCGGTCTCATTGTCGGTACGGCAGAGTGGGAGAAACATTAATCCCGTCTCGGTTCTCAATTCGTCGACCTTGCCGGACACGATTCGACACTCGACGAGTACGTCATAAACCTCTGTGCTTTACCGTGGTGAAATCGCACGTGTCACACATCTGATCCCCAGGCACTCGACACTTCAGATTGTTCAAACGTACGACCGGTTGTTCATGGTTTCGGAAACTTTGTTGTTCAATAATATTATTAGCTCGTTTGAACAGAGCTGCAGACCGCACCGACACCACCGGTGTCTCTGAATATGCGTCACGTGACGTACGCGTGACGTAACGCAGTCGCGCGGGAAGCCTTATCCCCACCCCTCGCCGACTCCCGGAGCCACACGTTCCGTAATACCACACCGGTGCTGATGCGCAGGCGCGGCGTGCGCTTTCCTGGAGCGCAGAAACATTAGCACGCATCTCGAGTCCCGATCGCTGGAAACGATCTAACTGTCGGGGGACAATAAAAAAAAAAAATAAATAAATAGAACCGCTATTGTACCGCACGAACGTTTCTTTCCAGTCGTATCGGTGGATCGTCTTCGAGAGAACTGTTTTCATTTTCTTCGTTGTTTGTTGTCTTATCGAAATTTTGATAACGACGGGATAAAGTTTTATGCACTGGCGTACTATGCGCTCGGGGCGCCCGGTAACCGAAACGCGTTGCGGATCTTGTGGCTTCGGTAGATTTCTAGTTTGATCACAGATACGAATTAGTCGTTGATTATTATTTATTATATGTGTCAATTGCTGTTAATTGTAATCGTTCAAATTTTATGATTCGATTGACTAGTTCATGCTTACAGTTTGAAATATTATATATTGACCATTAAGGGTTTATTAAAACCGTCACTTTCCAGTTTTCAATCGAAATTGGCTAATCTAATCATTAGTATAATTAATGGATAAATAATTAATAATCAAATTTTTCGATTATAATCGTTATCCATTATCCAATCGATAAAAATCCATGAAATTAATAGTTATAAATGTGTATGTGTGCTGTAAGAGCTATTCGAATTCGAATAGCCCGCCAAGAAACCAATCTACATTCAAATACATTTTAAAACTGTGTAAACAAATCTAACATATTAACGTTAGTAAAAATTAACAATAGAAAACTGTGTTTATTTCTCTGCTAATAATCAGAACACACGGTATAAATTGTTAAAGTTTCTAAGTTGATCAGTTAATCAATGTTTACGATGTAAAGAATCGCTAAAGAGACTGCGAGTGTTGTGATAAAAAAATTGACATAACTACTAATTGGAAAAATAAATAGATATTATTGACCATTAACCGCTGATTAATGAAATATGAATCGTTAATCATTAACGGAGAAAAGTGATAATATATTTTTTAATTATTAATTGGACAAATGGAAAAAAATTCGTGAATTCAAATACAAAATGTCAACTGGTAATTTTCTATTTACTACACTCTCGAGATTCAAGGGACTAGAGTAATTCTAATCTACAGTAAATATGTGTACATACTCGATTTACGAGCCATGATCTGAATTAAATTCAGATTAACATCACAATGTTGTGACCTGTTCGATTCTAATCGAAACTAATTATTTTAACGACCTACCAACCAAAAATGGATAATCAAATATTTTCATTACAATCATTAAAAGCATTACATATTGTCCGAGCAGGATCAAAACACGCGTATTATCGTAACCGTGTATATTTGCTGGGAGCGTGGCTTGGATTCGAATAGCCCGCCAATAAATATCGCGATTCAAATAGAAAACATTACTTTCCCCGATTACTGCGCACCGGGGCGGGGGTTCGATTAACCCGAATAATTCCAAACTATTTACGTGTAATTCTACGTATACGTACTCCATTTAGAAACCATGGTCGGATTCAAACTCGGATTAGATTCACAGTGTCGCGATGTGCCATCGAAAAGATTTACGATAGTCGTTACGTGGCGTTCGTGCTCGTGAGTATACGAGAACGTGCAGCACACTGTTGTGTAGGCTGTCGGCTGCGCGATCCGCGAGAGATCAGCGAAGGAGCGAGGAGGCGGGAAAGGCGAGAGCCGAACTACGTTGCTCGGTCGATTTGAAAACGGTCGGGGTCCGAGGCGTTGTTATCGCTAACGAAACAGTAACAATGTTTCTCGCGAGTGGGAACGATCGTTTGAAAACCGATGGATCGAGACAACTACAATATCACTGAGCCGAAGAGAAAAGCCCATCGAGAATCGTGAGCGAAGTCTCGAAGCGTGCCGTACGCGGAACTCGCTCCTTAAACTGACAAAGCAGCTACACACACGTTAGACGGTCGACGCACGCACCGTCGGCCAATCGTAGCTCTCGGCAGCGTGACGTCACCGGTTGAAGTACCGTGCGATTGGCTGGGTCTATTATGGCACGGAAAACACGCCACGCAACCACCTATACACATGTTAATTAAATAGGTGATAGAGTCCTGTCGAGATAATGCTCTCTCGCAGCGGAGACGTTCGGCCGGGCGTGGTGACGCTGATCGCGACGCGTATCGAAAGCGGAGCGGGCGACTTACGTGCGGGCGCACGCCGCGCGGAGCTGTCCGTTCCGGTCACGATGGAAACACGCTGGAGCCCACTTTCCACGGTGGAAATCAATTTCACCGACAAGAGACGGGATTTCTTCCCGGTCTGTTCACGCGCGACCGGACGCGAGCTGCGTGTCGCGCGAGGCTTCCTCGTACGGCGGACGATCTCGCGACGGTTCACGGCACACGACGGTTATAACCTGATCGATCTAGCGCGTGGCAGAAACATTTTACAAGTGCTAACCACTGCGCATCAACAGCCATGCTTGCTTGGCCACGATTCACGTGTCTGGGATCCGAGGCGCCGGCCAATCGGCGCGCGGCCCGTGACGTCACCCGGCTGTATTGACCAATCACCGCAGTCCATGTGACGCAGCACTCCGCTGGGCGTGTAAGAGAAGTGTCGAGCTCCGTTGTATATCGCGAGCTAGTCCACGCACTTTTCTTTCCGATTTTCACGGATTTACGTCCGTAGCATCGCACGAGACCTTGTTAACCGTGGCTATCGAGGCCGATTACGCGTTTTTAGAGCGAGCTTACCTTCCGGACGACGCCAGAACGGACCACTATCGCGAGAATCGTACACAGCACACCCGACACCCGGCTCGCCCGGGCAAACACTCACTACGATCTCGGCGGCGTCACCCTCTGCCACCTTTTGTCACGTTCCTTCTCTGTCACATGGATCGCAGGCCCCGCGCTGTTGCCGCGTCTACCCACCGAAACATACAGCTCATTGTTTACCTTTGCGCGCGCGCCAAAAACACGTACTCTCGGCTTTTCGAAATCGCCGCTCTGCAGCCCTCGTCAAAGAAAACCAAAATTTTTCAGCTTCTCGCGAGGGAAACGCTATGCCAACGAGATTTTTCAGATTTTTAATGAAAACAATCCTCCCCTCGGAAGAAGAAGCTTCAATGACGTACACAGTCATAATAGATGTCCAGCGTATTGCCACGATAAGCGCACTGTGCGCTTCAAGTAGATTCGACAACTATTATGACTATCAGCAGACCCCGGATCTCCTCTTTCAGAAGCAAAAGCAAGCTGTAATCAAGTTACTAGTCTACTTCGGTATTTTTGTAGATTGTCTTTCATAAGATTTAGATTCTCTTTGTATCTTCATGGGTTTAATTTCTATAAATGTTTAAAGACGATTCCGTTGAAAAAGTATGTTTATTAATAAAATGCCATATCTTCGTTTTTCAAAACTATCGGAATATCAAACGATATATTCCGGACAGTCTATTGTTTTTTTAAGTTGGCAGAAAAAATGATTGGTTTTTATATTTCAGTTTTCTTTAACACTTGGTGAAAGTTGACGAGCTTCTGCTGCAACGTGGAGTTAGACAATGTTGTATAATTCCCCCCCTTTATTAGTTTTTATGTAATTTCACGTAATAAAAAAATATGAAAACAGCATTAAAACGATGTTTAACATTCCCTATAAAAATTTTGATTTATTATCAAACACTCTGTGTATGATAATGTGGGGTCATCATCAACTCGAAATAAAATTCACAGCCGCCACTAGAAATTGCGGGGCCCGGGGAAAGCTCGGCTCTGACAAAACGATAATGTATACCTACATGTAGTACAACAAAAAGCTATTACAATTACATTTGTTTATATTTTATCAATTGTGGAAGCAACTAACATTATGTGCGGGACCCGGGAAAAAATTTATTCATTTTTGGTATTATTAAAATATAATTGTACGTAAAAATGAATACAACATTTTTTCGCTTGCAAGTTTTAATTGTAAAACATTAACTAATAAGAATTCCACAGAACAATAAAGAAAAGTAAAAACCTATTTTTTTCGTAGTTTTCGTTTATTCTATAGCAGTTCAAGAAACTGTTATTTAACTGTACCAAATCATTAGAACAAATCGATGGGGTTCTCGAAATTTAAAAAAAAAATTCATCAATAAAAATTTCACAAACAACAAATATTATATTATTAATTTGCTTAACTACCTATTTTTTAAATCAATTTGCTATTCTCATAAAATTAAAATTACAGTGATA
This sequence comes from Lasioglossum lativentre, assembly GCA_916610255.1. Taxonomy (NCBI): domain Eukaryota; kingdom Metazoa; phylum Arthropoda; class Insecta; order Hymenoptera; family Halictidae; genus Lasioglossum; species Lasioglossum lativentre. The sequence continues at coordinate 15,497,613 of OU744357.1, read as the reverse complement.
GAAATGATAAAATATCAAATTGTATTATACTGTTGACAATAAAGATTGTTTTTTTTTAAATAAAAGGAATAATAACATTATTTGTTCTACGTTTGAAAAAATATTTTACTTCAAAATATACATTTTACACTATAGGTACACGTATGAACATTATATTACAAATTTATTTTCATTTAACTATTCTTTGTAACTTCTTATCACATGCTAATATCGAATTGAATTGATTACAATTTACCTTCTCGTATTATTAGAAATTATGAGGCTTACGATATTTTTTAAGGAAAATTATCCACACAAATTCCTCCTACGATATTTATAATCTAAAACAAATCCAGCAGTACAAAACATGACTAGAATGTGCACAAAGTATACTATAATGTACATACAGATCTTAGTAAATAACATTACTATGAAATACAATTTTCTCTTCACAAATTTTGATCATGTTGGAATTTCATATAATTAAAAATTTTTATATGTATCTTTTACTGTAGTTTTTATCCTCGAACATTTACAAGATGAATTGTTTCTATAAAGTTGTTTACAAATTGTTGGAATTATTGTCGTTCCATTTTTACGCTATAATTAAAGCTAACCTTGCAAAATGGTGGAAACGCACTACAGTAAAAGTGTAATTACATAGTAGCATGTGTTGCTGATTTGTAATAAATTATTTATGTATTTTTATTGCTGTATATGTACAAACGTAATGGTCATGGAAATTGTGATTTATTTCAAATATTTGTACCTACAAGCACCTTCTTTGATCATTGAAATATTATTATCATTTTAATAGTCCCGACTTCTATCCAACGAAACCAGAACATGGTTCCCAAACTTATCTGTACCACTGACAATAAATTCTTTCACATTCTATTGTGCTATGAAAAAATCGAAAATACTGTAAAGCAGAAAGATTATCATTAATTTAACGTAAAACATTCAAAAAAATAATTTCACAAACAATTTTCAATATAATACTTGATCTACACATAAAACACTCTAAAAGTGTGATACTAGTTTGCCGTAGTGTGCCGCTAACAAAACTCTTGACATTTTGCAACACGTTTTCGGAAGTTTTCTTGTATACCAACTAAGTTTGTCGAGCAGCGTACAAAATATTCCTAGAAAAGGCCATAAATATGCAACTGTGCTTCCGCAGAAGGGTTTCAAATTAAAACAGTCCAATTTATGTTTTTTTGTTCTGCAATATCGAGAGAGAGATAGTAATTATGTTTACCTGGCGATATTGCGCGTTCAGTGAACACTTTTATAGTTACCATAACACATTCGAAGAATTCTTTGTTCCTTAATAGAACCAAAGAAAAAGCAGTACAAATATACCACTCTCTATTAAATAACTTATTTATTTTTTCACTTTTTTGTCGTAATGAAATATTTCGCTTAGATACTGTAAACGTCGACTAACAAAAAAAAATTCACAATTGTAACTAGGGGGTGCTTTGTTGAAGCATTGGTTATCTGCTCAGATTAGTCACGTAGAGATGCTTCAACTCTGTCTTTGGTGTATTCTCGAATAGAGCAGCTCGATTTTGTCCCTCGCCCTTCTTCACCCAGTGCCCATAAACTCTGAATGCACAACCATCAATCACCTGTAATAATTGCACAAAATATTAGATCATAATGATATATATATTTCGATAATATCATAAAACATTTAAACACGTTTAAATTTAGTTTCAAAGAATTTAATTCAAATTTAATGTAGACATACTTTAACAAGAAAGATCGAGATTCTGAAATAACCGTGAAAGCTGAACAAATGCTTCTTGCGCAGAACGATCCATTAAATATACTGCACATTCTTGTGTAGACAATGAGTTTAGTATTTACACAAAAAATTTCAATATTCCAATAAATAACACCGAGTTTTGGATTTTGATATACTGAATGCGAATCTGAAAACCGCCTTGTCTAACATTTCTAGATTTTATAAATATTTAATTTTACAGCAAAAGTAAAATTTTCTACTTTGTAAATTGATTTGTACAACGGTAAAAGCTATAGAAATCTTTCTCACATCGAATGATTTTACAGATTCTCCGAATACAATTATTTATTGTATAAACATTTACACGTATTTAAGCTTGGAACAATCGCATGTTTAACTATCATTACACTTCGAAACCAAGGCGCTTAAGGCTAAAGATAAGAATAAGAGTGTTATTGAACAATTTTCATGAACTTAAAATATTTTTAAGGTTGTAGACTTTCGATAAAGATTTAATAAATCTATAATAAATTTTAAAAATGGTACCTTTCGTAAGATTTTGATTCTGTAAGGATCAGTGCATGCCACTTGCGTCGAAAGAGGTTCAGGCGTTGTGTGAAGTCGTTTGATACGAACAACTGCACGAACACAAATAATAGCTAACTGGAATCTTTTCCTTGCATTAAACGACTTTGCCTTTAATTCCTGTAGAAAAATTAAGCAATGATAGAATTTTTTCAGAATAGACACATAACATTTCATTCGAAAACAGCTTGCTGCAATAAGAATTAATAAAATAGAATAACAAGAAACTGTGTAAAATGAAACGAAGATAATAATTAAAATTAATTACGATAGAAAAGGCAATGCATTAATAGTTTAAAAACGCTGAAATCATGGAATTTATTAGTCGTGGATTTTCTCCAGTCTTCCTTATCAATCTGTTCAAACTTTAACTTATCATGCAACGATAACAAATGATTGTTAATTAAGGTTCCCACCTTTTATACATTATACAATTAATTTATGCATAGTTACAAAAGTCAGTTATAATTGTTCACTTTCGTAGGAAGATATTATACTTACCAAAATTATAATTTAGAAATGAGAACAAATAGAAATTACAAAAATTCGATATTAATTCAATCTAATGTGTTAATTGTTATTATATTTTAATTACGTGAAAGTTATATAAACCCACATATAGCGGCAAACAAAATAAAAACAAAAACAATTTACCAAAGCTAATTGAGATATCCTACTCAGACGTCGAGAATTAGATGATAGCGAACGTTTTAGAGGCGCAATGTCTTGATCCCATAGCTGTAATTCCAATAATTTTCGATTTATATCGGTGTCATGTTATATGATCTCATCGGAGACAAAGCAACGACAGAAGAACTGTTCGAAAAACGATGCGTGAACATATTCTTCGAACGTAAATATATCTCATCATGAATTGATAATGTACAACACATAAAGCATAAAAAGAAAAATATGAAATTACAATCGTAATACCGTCCTCTAGAAATGTAAAAAAAAAAAAAAGAAATATTTATTTTTCTATTCGAATCTATATGGAGTATCCCAACTAAATCAAGCCCCTTGAATATTCCGTTTATTGTTGATAACGGTTGAGCGGATAAATATTGTGGACAAAAATTGTTCTCAAGGTCGTAGTTCTCTAGATTTCAAGGTCACCAATGTATGTTTTAAACGAAACTCCATGTTTCTTCTGACATTTTTGCACAGCATAAGAAAACGAATCCGACGACTATAATAACCATACCTTTTTGATTATTTATCTATATGTATTCAATAGCTTACCAATGGTATGGAGATCGTTGGTTTCGACTTTTAATTTTCTATAAAGATATCGGAGAAAATATGCACATTCCCATAAAAAAAAAACATCAATAATATGGAAATGTTAAATACCTTTGCATTCAGATACAAATATCTTAGGATTAAATGATTAGGACGGAACGGTTATTAAGGTCGTTGAATTCATCTTTTTATGTCTTATAAGGATATGGAAGAAAAAAAAAAATAGGATTTCTCTCAAACCTAATCATGGTTACCCCTGAGATTATTTTCTATTATCAATAATAAACGTGATAATTACGGTGTTCGATTTAGATGGGTATACAGTGTAATTATGTGCAATTAGGCAGTGATATACTTACAACTGTATGGAAAAAAGAATGTTCCAATGCTTCCTTAATGGAAATCCTCTTTTTCGGTTCGACCACTAGTAATTTTCTTATCAGATCTTTAGGTGCTTCTAAAAATGCATTTAAAATTGAAAAAATGAAGATGTTTTAATAAATCGAAAATTATATTTTAACTGCTTGAAACTAAAATATGCACTGCATTTAATTGATTCTTAATTTATTAGTAATTATACATTTCTTATTTGATCTTCAATTAAGAATTACCTGTTATATCTGCCCATTCGGGAGATGTGAATGAGTAATTGCCTTCCATGATATTTCTAAGCATAACCATTTGTTTTCTATGCCAAAACGGTGGGCAACCAACTAACAAAGTAAACATAATTACTCCACAAGCCCATCTAAGAAGAAATAAATAGTAATTATCTGTATAGATAATTCATTAATATACCACGCTGTTTCATTTATAACAGCATATTTAAATACAAAAAGTTGAATATAAGTTTGTATCAACTTACACATCTACTTCGTATCCATAGCCTTCTGCATTCTCAAACATATTACACTTTAGCACCTCTGGTGCCAAATATCCAGGTGTACCACAGAGATCTGTGGAAAAAATACAATTTATACCTCCTTATCGATACCAGAAATATATTGTATTATTATTATTATTATCATCATGTAATTACGAACCATATAATTTGTCTGTTCCCTTTAACAACCTGGCAAATCCAAAGTCTGTTATTTTAATATTTGTATTATCGTCTAGCAATATATTCTCGGGTTTCAAATCTCTGTGCACTATTCCTTGATTATGTATATGTTGGACTCCTTCGAACACCTGTCTCATAATATAGCGTGTCTTTTTCTCGGAGAGTGTAACCACTGATGTGAGATAGTCGAACAATTCTCCATTCTTACAAATTTCAAAGATTAAGAAAATAAATGTGTTTGATTCAAACACATCATGCAATTCAACTGGAAAGAATAAGATTATAATTAGAAATGTATTTATTTCTTCTTTATTATATCTGTCTTTTCTTTTGGAATTACGAACTTACTTATATAAGAATGCCCAGCGACTCTACGAAGGATATGCACTTCCTGTAACGTAGCATCTTTCATAGTATTTCCATCCTCATTACTTTCATTACTAATATCTATTATCTTAGCTGCATACTCTACGCCTGTTTCCTTTTCTATACATCTTCTAACAGTGGAAGATATTCCTCTGTAAACATTAATGTATGTCTAAACTAAAGAAGGACTAAACAATATTCCTAAAAAACTAGGCTTAATATGATCACAGCAAAATAGTAGAAAAAGCTTAGAAAACTTTGTACTATTGTATGCTCGCGAATAGACTATGGATCTTTATACAAAATAACAATTGTCTACATCGATCAATAAGAAAGGGTAGTTATATAAAAATTAATTTGTTCTCTTTATAATTTTAATAGGTTTTAAATAATGTAACAATCTTCTATTTTGTGTTTCACCTACTCAGTTTTACTAGAAGTGCATAAAATCCGAAGTCTACTCATAAAATTAATTGAGTTGAACTCAGGAAGGTAATGTAAACAATGTACGATACAAGTATCGTATCATATCAGATCCTATACACAATGAACACAACATTTGAAATGAGTCAGGTAGCGTTTCCAATAGTTATGAAATAGATTAATGTAGATGCTTCATATAGTGAGTTTGCGCTTCACTGTGAATAATATTAGTTTCTATTATTGATATATTACGATATACATTGAAAAGCTAGTGCACAGCATTATAAAACCTTCTAAAACCGTAATCAAAGCCAAGGGAGGCCATAGCTAAATGCTAATATTTACTAGAATTGATATATTATCGATTTGAATGGTTAAGCAAATATTTGCATAGAATTAATTAGGATAACAATTAACGTTAATTTATAAACACGCATTGAAAAAAATTCTACGATAAATTAAATGTGAACTATGGCTCAAGTATCGTTTTATTCATTTCGAAGCTTGTTATTGTTGAATTTCGTGGATTTAACTTGGTCGAATTATATAATTATACAGGTTAGGATGCGGTGAGAATCTCTGGGTTCGTTCATAGTGATTGCAACGTTATGTACCATGGTCTAATAATACAAACACAAACATATCTATCATGCTACGCGTGCTGGGCAAGACAAATAAAAATAGTACGCTATGTTGTTATTTTCTTGTTTCGAATGGATCACGTGACGAACCTTCCAAGGATTTCTTTGGGCTCGTATTTCGCGTAGAATCCCTTCGCCGCGTCCTTGTCCGGCAAGAGGTCGTCTCCTTCGTCTTTTGCCATGATTCTCTCATGCGAGTGTCGTGTTAAAAGCCACCGTGTAGATAGCACATGTTCCTTTAGTTTGAAAGGAACGATCGGATGGCTAGTCCGCCCGATGCAATTGTCATATTACGTATTTTCCCGTAATATGCTGCCCGATTGTCCTAGCTACATTCTAGGGACCGCTAATAAACTAAACCACTGAACACCTCACCACTGATTACGGCTACGAGTCCTCGAGAATACGAACGAAACACGTGAACACATTAAAACACACTGTAAGGGGAACAATGGCGACAGCTCGCACAAAGCGACGAACGGAGAGGACTCTGACGGAGTGAGGAGGAAAACATCGACGATCGACGCTTGCGAAAGGGAAAACAGACAGCACAGAGTATGTACTTACTTACTTGTAGGCATACAGTCAGTCTCATAATTGACGGATACCTCAGAATAACTTTTTTATAAATGGAACAAACGACTTCAGCTTTTCTGCCAAGCTAGATGAATAAGTTCGCTAGATAATATGCAATGAACATTTTGGAGAAATTGCGTTTAGCTTGAATTACGAAACAATGTAGTGAAAGTTGATTTTCATAACTTTTCTTATTTGCTTATAATTTTTCACGATTATCAGCCTGTTTTTGTCGTTTTATTCTACTATTCGGCATGCAATTTTCACCATTTTTAATCGTTTATAACTCGTAAACTGATAGACCAATTTCGATGAAATTTTCAGCATGTACACTCAGTTAAAAAAGTCTCCGTACATCCTTTAAATAGATGTCACTTTTTAAAAAGGGGATGATGTGTAAAGAAAATTTTAAGAAAATTGCAATTGACAGGAATTGCGAGAAAAATAGTAAATATTGATTTTACAATTTTTTTTATCTGAATTTGTAATGAATATTGAAAAAATACATTTTGCAGATCTGTGTCAATTAATATACGCATTCTGAAAATTTCATCAAAATTGGTCAAAGTTGTATCAATTAGCTAAAAACATTTTAAAATATTTAAAAAAGTGAAAAGCAACTTTTACTTTTTTTTCGTAATTCAGACTAAACGCAATTTTCCCAAAATTTTCATTACGTGTCATCTAGTAAACTAATCCATTCAGTTTAGCGAAAAAACTGAAGTCGTTTGGTCCATTTATAAAAAACGTATTCTGATTAAAAATGTGTGCCATCGATTATGAGCTTGACTGTACTTGTAACGGTAAGTAAACAGATATTAGCGGACTAAAACAACGAGATCGAGGTGCACAAATACAGTCACCGACAAAGTTACGTCCGATTTCACAAACTAACACTAACGAGATCTTTGGAATTTCTTAAAAAAAAAACTGTGAAACAGTTCTTTTTTAAACTTCCCGGTTGTTTTGCTTACTATTCGGGGTATAAGTATGAATTTTTTCTGAGTGCTTATACCGGGTGCTCCATGAATTGTGTTGTGAAAGAAAATAGTTTAAATATCGTGGTGATCGATTCTTGAATCATCCTGTATAAACATGTTGGAGTTACAAACTGGGCGCGAATTTTGGTGTTCTCCATTCTCACATACATTTTCATTGTTAATAAACCTAAATTACTCGGAGATTACAAAATTGACAAATTGGTGGGGCTTCAAGAGACATTTTGGAATTTTGGCTAAACTTTGCGCGTCATTTATGGAAAAGAAATTCCAATTTATTGTTTTTATAAAAGTGTAGTTTTCATCGACGACAGACTAATTTTTCCGCCAATTTTAAATAAGCGCATTCATAGTTTTCACTACACAAAGGTAATAATGAATGAAAATTTAATTGCCCACTTAATTTTGTCGCCAACTGTACAGTGAACCTATACATATACAGCCAAACGTCTAATAAAACCGTCACGTGACGTATAGCGTCGACTATTTTAAATAGCGGTTGCAATTGTTTCGTGCAACAATTTTTTGGCAACCTCTATCAAATTCGAGTAATCGTCACTTTTTTTTATCCACCGAACCGACTAAATTTAAAAACGAATAAAACAAGGGACAGATGAAACACGAAATTTTGAGTTACATTGTATATTTTAGTGATAATGAAAATTAACAATATTTCTGAAATGCCAAATTATCCTCGTGAATACGAATCTGAAAAATAGTAACATTATACTACGTACAGTCTGTAATTTAAATGTCTTTATTTATAAATATAAATAAAATAATTTTCTGTTTATAATTTTGCAATTTTTAATTTAAATAGGCCATAATTGAATTTCAGTAAATTGGTCTAGCTGCAGTAATCAATGTAAGAAAATTGTGATTAAATTTAAATATGAAGGTAGATTTATTGTATTTGCAACTACAGTTGTCCGACATATTTATTATGATAAGAATTTCAGACTTTTCTATGTCAGACTCCTGGTCAGCTAAAATTGGCATCAAACTAGCTATAGTTGCTGAAGGTCATAAAATATAGTTATACTGCGATTGACCTATATCTTTTCCAAGAAAGGCTTAACTTTATAAATAATTTTTAAGTAGAATTATTTCATGGATCTCTTTACGCAAGGGCAATAATGTCATCAGTCTGTAAATGATTTAATTAAAGAGATTATGCAATTCATTATTTATAAAACCTTGCACAGTATAGAACGTCTTTCTACGTATAGAAAGATTGATTAATTATTTAGTAATTTTGAATAAATAGAAAAGATTTGTGAAATTTTTTTGACGGACCTAACATAGTTTTTTATTGCCTAATTGTAGCCGACGGGGCGTGCAAAAGTATGCTAATAACATTGAACAACGGAACAAAAGCTAACAATTAGTCACACATGCAAATATACATAACTATTTGTTTTCTACCTGTTTGAATACCTCGTATATTTTTTAATTTATGAAATTTCATAACAACTTAAAAATCCTCACTTTATTAATATGTATTAAGTATCAAAAGTATACTAATTCTGTAAGGATTGGACAGGAGCTGGGCAAAGTTAGTATTTTACTGTACAAACCGTTTCTCGAACTTGTTACGGTATATTTATAACTGTAAGGCGTAAGGAATATTTTCACAACATAAACGATAGTTTTATTAAAAATAACAATTACTTATACGCACGGCCAGTTTTTCTGTCGTTGAAAATGGCAGCATCTTTTAACGCCCGCCGGCTAATTACACATTCCAATAAATTGTTAATTCTTTATGCGTTGCAATATTCAATACACAATCCCTATAAATGCGATGAAAATTGTTTTTTTTCCAACATGCTTAGATTTTGAGACATTCAATTTTGCAGGAAAAGAAACATTTCCGACTTTGGTGACAGCTGTACGAATGTTCTTTACATAGAAAAATTCAGTATACTGTCTCGAATACAATAATATTTTATAATAATTTTATAAGAATTGTTTGTCAGTTACTGCAACGCTAAATATTTGTTGGATAGTATTTTTAGATAGTAAAAATACCATAATTATTACGGACCTCGCAGCTGTGCGAGTAAGGCCTCATTTTTGCGACATTCGATAGTCAGTTGCCTGACCGCAGCAACATATTTCCGTTGCTGTTCTATCAGAGAAGCAAGTTGTCGACTAAGCGCATCCCTTCTGTATTTTTCATCCGCACATCTTTTCTCCACCTACAAAAATGCGATCCCTTTATCAAAATGGGCAATGAAAATTCAATAAACTAATTAAAATTACATAAAATGATCCATGTAAAAATTATTATAGTTTTACCAGATAAAATAACAGCGTCTTTTTAAAAAGTGTGGCAAAATTATAAAATATTACATAAAAATTATGGATATAAATAAATAATTGAGTGTGAATGAAATTAATTACTTTTGCCTTGTTGCGTATCACGCCACTAACGATCGCCTCAAATTGGTTTAAAAATTGTTCCTTGCCACTCGTCGACGCCATCGCCCTGGCAAAAACAACATAAAAGAAACGTTAAATATAATTATAAATAATAAATAAATAACTACTTACTCATTATAATTATCTTGGATGGAGTTTAACAACGACAACTCCTTGCTTAAATAGAGTTTTGTATCGTCGAGAGTATTGTACAACGTATAATACTGTTTCGTTTCCTTGTGTTTGGCTGAAACTGTAATTTTTAATATAAAAATACAGAACATCCATCTAAGCCATCTAAGTATATCTATTTAACCTTGATTATAAAGTTCCATGAAGCGTCTCTGATACTGCGTGAGTTCAGAGCGACCAGGAACATCATCCAACTGTCTGGTCAATGACGCAATGGCTCTGTTCTTCTTTGCTAATTGTAGTCTTGCTTTTGTTACTGCTTCTTTTTGGTCCTCATACTCTTTCAAACGGTCTTCCTCCTCTTCAGAGGTACCACTTTCGATGTCTTGCAACTTTCCACGCAAGATATTCAAGTCTGACTTGCATTGCTCTCGGAAATTGTGTTCCTGCTCCTTCAAACCGTCATGCACTAACAATAGTTCCTCCAAATGTTTGTAAACACTGCAAAATTCATGTAAAATTATTTTTTTTTGAAGATCCGAGGTTGATTTATTTTAGCTTATGTATGTATTTATTTTAACCCCTTTATTTTAGTATAGCCTATTTATTAAGCCACTGTACATTTCAACAATAAAACAAACACTCTTTTATATTAGTAATAAAAAATTAGGTATTCTGTTGTATATTAATAATAAGAAATTACCTATCCTGTTCATTTATCCCCATTTCCTCTGCTTTCTTCAGCGAACGCTCAATAGTTTGTCGTTTCACACGAGATTCATTAATTTTCTCAGTTAATTCTGAAACTTGAGCGGATAATCCATCTTTATCTTTAGTTAATTTTCGCACTCGACTTTGTAGTACTGTTTTCTGTTTCTGTAATGCAATGAGTGCCGAAGAACTTGTAGTATTTTGATCCTGCAATTAAGTAAAATAACCATAACAAAATAAACTAATTTACCAAACAGTCGGCAATTGGAAAATCACCTGGCTCTCGGAAGTCGACATAGTTGCATATTTTTCAGCGACTTTAGCAATTTCTTGAGCCTGAATTCCAACGATGTTGCCTACAGCTGCAACACTTAAACGAGCCTGCATAAAGCATGATTAAAAAGTATCTAACTAAATAATAGTAGGTAAATATTTATCTATATGCTTAATTACTAACCGAACTTTCCTCAATGGCAGCTAGATTTTCTGCTAATTTTTCTGTGTTCTCCTACAAAAAATATGGTGCAGTTTATTATCCTGTTATTATTAACAAAAAAAATGTCGTAACAGAAAAAAGGTGCTCAAGTTAGTTGGGACACCATGTACTTTAAAATTTAGTGCTAAATTAGAAATAGTTTGAGAAACCCACCTGTGGTGTATCCTATTAGCATGCATGAAAATTGAATTAATTTATAATTTACCTAGTGTATGCACAGACTTTACAAATTCTATATGAACATATGATACGAATATTTTCTTACTTTTTCTTTTAAATCTTCTTTCGCGTCGGTATCCTTAGTATCATCAGCACTTACTGTAGTTGGCGATCCAGGAGCTTTTGTCGAATAGTACAAAGGCGCTTCATACTCTAAAACTGTGCCAAGAAACCTGGTGGATTCATCTTTGACAGAACCGTTTTTGTGTTTGAAAAGTCGTCGTGGTTCGTATGATTTCTACAAAACAATCGTAATTATTGTTAAATTACTTTTATATGTTACTTGAATAAGAGCATCTGAACAATTGTGTTAAGAGTTCGCAAAATGCTTCACCGGAAGTGAAATCACTAATTCATATTTTAATACAATTATAAATTTTAAGTATTTTACAAGGACATTAGATATTCTTTAGTATTTTCATGCTTCGTTACAATCTTACTTTAATCAGCCGAATGTTCCTTATTAGATTTTCTTGTGCAGCTGTTCCTGTGCCAGCGTCTTCAACAAATGAATGCTTTTTGTGAAACTGGTTGAGCGCAAATGATCGAACAAAGTCTGCCATTTCTTCTCTGGTCTCCATCGAGCGTTTGACCAACCACTGAAACGTTCATCAACATTACAAAGTCGTAAAGAAAAACAAGCATGCAATTTCTTATTACAAAGAGTAAAAAATACCTGAATAACTGGAAAAATGTGAATACAGTCTAAGCCTTGAATTTGATGTGGCTCTATTCGGTATGGACAATTCATTTTGGGTAACATAGCTACAATTTTTTCAGTCAGAGCACTAAAATTATAAATGTTATAGAATATATTATACCATTAAATATTTTAATTATTTTATAGAGAGCTTACATTTTTTGACCTATAGTTAAATTTTCACGGAATAGAAGGTCAATGTCTACATCAAAGTTGCAAGATTCTATGCACCAGGTCATCCCACCAATTACCTAAAGATTATATTATTTAAATATTTTCGTTTTTATCGTAAGAATTATTTCTGAATGTTTTATTGGATTTACCTTATCGAAATTTGATAAACCTTTGATTCTGGCTCTAAAATACCCCGCAGCTAAAAGTAAATCGATAATTTCTTGAAACTTTTTCGCTTGTTCTTCATCTTCGCGAACGTCGGCCTGAAAAAATTTTTTAAACGTTTTTCAATTTCCCGCGCGCTGTTTGACATATGTTCCTTGGTACGTAAAAGCTAAACATAGCAATACACAAGCGAAAATTATAAATTCGTGAATTGACAATGTGGATTTAAGTTAAGAAACAATGAAATAATGTATGTTAATTTTTCGAATAAGTTTTATCAGATAATAAAAGTGAGAAACATACCTCAGTTGATTCTGAGCTTTTCAGTATTCTTTTCGGTACATCGTTTAGCATGATTGTTTTATAGCAATTTCAGATATCACGGTAGCTATAATATCAGGAATGTATTCTCTATATTATTAATATTATCTAAATGTTTTTTGTATCGTAATCATTTAGTAATTCATGTCACTTTAAATGACCGAGGCTGAGGCTGTCTACCGTTTCGACCATTTTGTTCTTGGACTTTAAGCCAGCTTTCCATGTGACCAAGTTTACAAGCTATTTTCAATAAGAATTCAAAGTGTATTTATCAGTCTGTATTTATATAGTATTTACAGGTATTTAGTAGCAGCAGAGAGAATATGAGAGTGCTCACGCCTGGGGTTTTGGTGTCCCCACTTTTTCCTGCATCATCTTTTAGTGTGGAACAGAATACATCATTTGTAGCATGGATCAGAATTAGGGCTGCAGACAAGCTCGCTTTGTGCGACCTTAGACCATATGCAATCAGAGAGTATATCATGCAATGCATTTTTCTGTCTGCGGTTCTGATTTACCGACTCTGTAGAAAATGCTCTTGTACGATAGCGGACTCTATCGAAATGGAACGGTCAGTTAGTGAACTACATGACGTTGCCACATAAAAGCACCGACGAGATCGAGATACTGCCAGAGAGTAGATGAGAGTGCTCACGCTCGGGTTTTGGTCGTGCCCATTATAGTGCTGCCCCCTAGTCTAGTTCTTAGCCTGTAAGAGAACCTGTTTCGACATAGCCTGTAACAGAACCTGTTTCGACTTCAGCTACTCGGTCCACCCGCCGAAACAGCGAGTTCGGAGGGGGGTGTCCCACTTGGACTCCGACCGATTGGACACGTCCCGCTTGGACTGTCCCGATAGGACGCGTTGTCCTTTTCTACGGTCGGCACTGTCCCTTTGTACTTCCGGGGCGGTCGACGCAGTCATAAAAAAATAGTTTCCCTTCACGATCTCTAGCTCTGCTCCACCCTGCTCGGAACAGGTGATGGGAGATAGATCGCGACATTACTATATTGCAATGATGGGCATTTTTGTCCGTCGTGATGCCTCGTGTCTTCCAGTGCCTTCGTTTCACCACTCATACGTTCCTCCAGAGCCGACGAGGTTGGTGGGAGAAGCAGGCAAATCAGGGACCCCTACCGTGCCCACGAATACTGACCATTGACCACTTGACCATTGACCATTGTCCACTTGACAACTGGACCATTTGACCATTTGACCATTGACCACTTGACCACTTGACCATTGACCACTTGACCTCTTGACCACTTGACCATTGACCACTTGACCTCTTGACCATTGACCACTTGACCTCTTGACCACTTGACTATTGACCACTTGACCACTGACCACTTCACCATTGACCACTTGACCACTGACCACTTCACCATTGACCACTTGACCACTGACCACTTCACCACTTCACCACTTCACCACTTCACCATTGACCACTTGACCACTTGACCACTTGACCCCTTGACCACTTGACCATTGACAACTTGACCACTGACCACTTGACCACTTGACCTCTTGACCACTTGACCACTGACCACTTGACCATAGACCACTTGACCATAGATCACTTGACCACTGACCACTTGACCTCTTGACCACTTGACCACTTGACCACTTGACCACTTGACCACTTGACCACTTTAACACTTGACCACTTGACCTCTTGACCACTTGACCACTTGACCACTTGACCACTTGACCACTTGACCACTTGACCACTGACCACTTGACCACTGACCACTTGACCACTTGACCATTTGACCATTTGACCACTTGACCACTTGACCACTGACCACTTGACCACTTGACCACTTGACCATTGACCACTTGACCACTGACCACTTGAACACTTGACCACTTGACCACTTGACCAATTGACCTCTTGACCACTTGACCACTGACCACTTGACCATAGACCACTTGACCACTGACCACTTGACCACTTGACCACTTGACCATTGACCACTTGACCTCTTGACCACTTGACCATTGACCACTTGACCACTGACCACTTGACCACTTGACCATTGACCACGTGACCACTGACCACTTGACCACTTGACCACTTGACCACTTGACCACTTGACCACTTGACCACTTGACCATTGACCACTTGACCACTGACCACTTGACCACTTGACCTCTTGACCATTGACCATTGACCACTTGACCACTTGACCCTTGACCACTTGACCACTTTACCACTTGACCACTGACCACTTGACCACTTGACCTCTTGACCACTTGACCATTGACCACTTGACCAATTGACCATAGACCACTTGACCACTGACCACTTGACCACTTGACCACTTGACCACTTGACCATTTGACCACTTGACCGTTTGGCAATTTGACCACTTGACCACTGGACCATTTGACCACTTGACCACTTGACCATTGACCACTTGACCTCTTGACCACTTGACCCTTGACCACTTGACCCTTGACCACTTGACCACTTTACCACTTGACCACTGACCACTTGACCACTGACCACTTGACCACTGACCACTTGACCATTGACCACTTGACCACTTGACCACTTGACCATAGACCACTTGACCATTGACCATTGACCACTTGACCACTTGACCACTGGACCATTTGACCACTTGACCATGTGACCACTTGCACTTGACCACTTGACCATGTGACCACTTGCACTTGACCACTTGACCACTTCACTACTTGACCGAGGACTGACCAGTGACTGACCCGTAGTTATCCACCTGGCCCACTTTCAACAATGGTAGGTTAGACCTCTTTTTTTATTGTGTGAGGGTTATCCGGTTTATAGCACAGGGTGGGCCAAGGGTTTTACAATGCTGTTGTTGATTACCCTTGGCCCACCTTCAACTGAAATCTGTGTCCAGGCCAAAAATGATACCGGTTCAGTCCCAGGCAGAAGGCCAAACCGGTTCTGTTGGGGGTGTCCGACTTGGACTCCGACCGATTGGACACGTCCCGATTGGACTGTCCCGATTGGACTCGTTCCTTTTCGACTCCGTGCCGATTGGACGCCATGGCGGCTGTATTCATGACGTTTGGACGCCGTAAATTTTATAATCATTGCTTTTCGAAGTCTACATACGGTGATATTGTATTGTGAAATATATGGGAACCTATTAAATTTGGATCTGAATTTTAATTTTTATGTGTTTCTTGAGACTCGTGCCTTTTGGACGCCGTGCCGATTGGACGCCGCACAGTGGTCTGGAAAGGCCAAAAACGGCTGAAAAAGAATAAATGCATTAAAACTTAAATAATTAATTAATAATAAATAATAAATTTTACACTTAAATTGAATATAAAATAAACTTAAAATAAAATATAATTCAATTTAAATTAAACATAATAAAAAATAATTCCTTTCCATAAAAAATAACTTCTTAAGTTAAGAAATAATAATTTTATGTAATTTAAAATAAAATGAAATAAAAAGTATACTGTTATGTACAAGATTTGATGGAAATTTATTATATAGAGGTAACGTTTATTTACAGTTTAATTAAGCTTATTTTATTTATTGTTTAATTAAGAAACAAATAAGTTATTTGCCGTTGTCTTGACGACGCATAACGCACGACGAACCGTCGCATGTTCCAGAAAGCGGAGCGTTCTCTGACGAGGTTTCTCACCGACATTTCATGAGATAAAACCCAGAGCCGCTGGTTTCCGCATTTGAACTTTGCATTTATTGTTTACTTAGACATGAACAAACGTTTTTTTTCCATGAGCACGATGGCGCACGTTGGCGCAAGATAGATATCGCCTTTCAAACTTCATTAACATTGCTCTTTTCCACGTTTAATAGTACTACATGTAAAACTGTACGAAAAATAAAAAATGAATATTTTTCGCGATTTTTTCCGGGTCTTGGTACTCGAAGTAAGCCAGAAAAAAAATATTTTTTACAGGCGCATACGGTTTCTTCAAACATGAGCTTGAATTCATTCTGAAAACTAGGTATGCTTAGCATCGCCAAATTTAAGATGTTCTATAACCAAGTGAATTTGGTTTATGAACTGATTCACCCTTGAAACGTTTTGATTTACTCCCCTACTAATAAAAAATATAAAAAATTTGATTTTTTAAGCCACTTGAAAACATGGAGTTTTAGCCGCTCTCAGCTCACTGCGCGGGCAGAACGGGGCATAGTGAGGCAGAGCGAGGCAGAGTGAGGCAGACCGAGGCAGAGTGATGCAGAGCTAGGCATAGTGAGACAGAGTGAGGCAGACCGAGGCAGACCGAGGCAGAGTGAGGCAGAGTGAGGCAGAGTGAGGCAGACCGAGGCAGACCGAGGCAGAGTGAGGCAGAGCGAGGCAGAGTGAGGCAGAGCGAGGCAGAGTTGTAGCAGAGTGAGGCAGAGCGAGGCAGAGCGAGGCAGAGTGAGGCAGACCGAGGCAGAGTGAGGCAGAGCGAGGCAGAATTGTAGCAGAGTGAGGCAGAGCGAGGCAGAGCGAGGCAGAGTGAGGCAGACCGAGGCAGAGTGAGGCAGACCGAGGCAGAGTGAGGCAGACCGAGGCAGAGTGAGGCAGAGTGAGGCAGACCGAGGCAAACAGAGGCAGACCGAGGCAGAGTGAGGCAGAGTGAGGCAGAGCGAGGCAGAGCGAGGCAGAGTTGTAGCATAGTGAGGCAGACCGAGGCAGAGTGAGGCAGTGGTAGGCAGACCGAGGCAGAGTGAGGCAGAGTGAGGCAGAGCGAGGCAGAGTGAGGCAGAGCGAGGCAGAGCGAGGCAGAGTGAGGCAGAGCGAGGCAGAGCGAGGCAGAGTGAGGCAGACCGAGGCAGAGCGAGGCAGAGCGAGGCAGAGTGAGGCAGAGCGAGGCAGAGCGAGGCAGAGTGAGGCAGACCGAGGCAGAGTGAGGCAGACCGAGGCAGAGTGAGGCAGACCGAGGCAAACAGAGGCAGACCGAGGCTGAGTGAGGCAGAGTGAGGCAGAGCGAGGCAGAGTTGTAGCAGAGTGAGGCAGAGCGAGGCAGAGCGAGGCAGAGTGAGGCAGACCGAGGCAGACCGAGGCAGACCGAGGCAGAGTTGTAGCAGAGTGAGGCAGAGTGAGGCAGACCGAGGCACACCGAGGCAGAGTTGTAGCAGAGTGAGGCAGAGCGAGGCAGAGCGAGGCAGAATGAGGCAGAGTGAGGGAGAGTGAGGCAGAGCGAGGCAGAGTGAGGCAGACCGAGGCAGAGTGAGGCAGACCGAGGCAGAGTGAGGCAGAGTGAGGCAGAGTGAGGCAGACCGAGGCAAACAGAGGCAGACCGTGGCAGAGTGAGGCAGAGCGAGGCAGACCGGGGCAGACCGAGGCAGACCGAGGCAGACCGAGGCAGAGTTGTAGCAGAGTGAGGCAGAGTGAGGCAGACCGAGGCACACCGAGGCAGAGTTGTAGCAGAGTGAGGCAGAGCGAGGCAGAGTGAGGCAGAGTGAGGCAGAGCGAGGCAGAGTGAGCCAGAGCGAGGCAGACCGAGGCAGAGTGAGGCAGAGCGAGGCAGAGTGAGGCAGACCGAGGCAGAGTGAGGCAGAGCGAGGCAGAGTGAGGCAGACCGAGGCAGAGCGAGGCAGAGCGAGGCAGAGCGAGGCAGATTGAGGCAGAGTGAGGCAGACCGAGGCAGAGTGAGGCAGACCGAGGCAGAGTGAGGCAGAGTGAGGCAGAGTGAGGCAGACCGAGGCAAACAGAGGCAGACCGAGGCAGAGTGAGGCAGAGTGAGGCAGAGTGAGGCAGAGTGAGGCAGAGCGAGGCAGAGTGAGGCAGACCGAGGCAGAGTGAGGCAGAGTGAGGCAGAGCGAGGCAGAGTGAGGCAGACCGAGGCAGACCGAGGCAGACCGAGGCTGAGTGAGGCAGAGTGAGGCAGAGCGAGGCAGAGCGAGGCAGACCGAGGCAGAGTGAGGCAGAGCGAGGCAGAGTGAGGCAGACCGAGACAGAGCGAGGCAGAGCGAGGCAGAGCGAGGCAGAGCGAGGCAGAGCGAGGCAGAGTGAGGCAGAGCGAGGCAGAGCGAGGCAGACCGAGGCAGACCGAGGCAGACCGAGGCAGAGTTGTAGCAGAGTGAGGCAGAGTGAGGCAGACCGAGGCACACCGAGGCAGAGTTGTAGCAGAGTGAGGCAGAGCAAGGCAGAGCGAGGCAGAATGAGGCAGAGTGAGGCAGAGTGAGGCAGAGCGAGGCAGAGTGAGGCAGAGGGAGGCAGACCGAGGCAGAGTGAGGCAGAGCGAGGCAGAGTGAGGCAGAGTGAGGCAGACCGAGGCAAACAGAGGCAGACCGAGGCAGAGTGAGGCAGAGTGAGGCAGAGTGAGGCAGACCGAGGCAGAGTGAGGCAGAGTGAGGCAGAGCGAGGCAGAGTGAGGCAGACCGAGGCAGACCGAGGCAGACCGAGGCTGAGTGAGGCAGAGTGAGGCAGAGCGAGGCAGAGTTGTAGCAGAGTGAGGCAGAGCGAGGCAGAGCGAGGCAGAGCGAGGCAGAGTGAGGCAGACCAAGGCAGAGTGAGGCAGAGTGAGGCAGAGCGAGGCAGAGTGAGGCAGACCGAGGCAGACCGAGGCAGACCGAGGCTGAGTGAGGCAGAGTGAGGCAGAGCGAGGCAGAGCGAGGCAGACCGAGGCAGAGTGAGGCAGAGCGAGGCAGAGTGAGGCAGACCGAGACAGAGCGAGGCAGAGCGAGGCAGAGCGAGGCAGAGCGAGGCAGAGCGAGGCAGAGTGAGGCAGAGCGAGGCAGAGTGAGGCAGACCGAGGCAAACAGAGGCAGACCGAGGCACACCGAGGCAGAGTTGTAGCAGACCGAGGCAGAGTGAGGCAGACCGAGGAATACCGAGGCAGAGTTGTAGCAGACCGAGGCAGACCGAGGCAGAGCGAGGCAGAGCGAGGCAGAGCGAGGCAGAGTGAGGCAGAGCGAGGCAGAGTGAGGCAGACCAAGGCAGAGTGAGGCAGAGTGAGGCAGAGCGAGGCAGAGTGAGGCAGACCGAGGCAGACCGAGGCAGACCGAGGCTGAGTGAGGCAGAGTGAGGCAGAGCGAGGCAGAGCGAGGCAGACCGAGGCAGAGTGAGGCAGAGCGAGGCAGAGTGAGGCAGACCGAGGCAAACAGAGGCAGACCGAGGCAGAGTGAGGCAGAGTGAGGCAGAGTGAGGCAGACCGAGGCAGAGTGAGGCAGAGTGAGGCAGAGCGAGGCAGAGTGAGGCAGACCGAGGCAGACCGAGGCAGACCGAGGCTGAGTGAGGCAGAGTGAGGCAGAGCGAGGCAGAGTTGTAGCAGAGTGAGGCAGAGCGAGGCAGAGCGAGGCAGAGCGAGGCAGAGTGAGGCAGACCGAGGCAGAGTGAGGCAGAGTGAGGCAGAGCGAGGCAGAGTGAGGCAGACCGAGGCAGACCGAGGCAGACCGAGGCTGAGTGAGGCAGAGTGAGGCAGAGCGAGGCAGAGCGAGGCAGACCGAGGCAGAGTGAGGCAGAGCGAGGCAGAGTGAGGCAGACCGAGACAGAGCGAGGCAGAGCGAGGCAGAGCGAGGCAGAGCGAGGCAGAGCGAGGCAGAGCGAGGCAGAGTGAGGCAGACCGAGACAGAGCGAGGCTGAGTGAGGCAGAGTGAGGCAGAGCGAGGCAGAGTTGTAGCAGAGTGAGGCAGAGCGAGGCAGAGCGAGGCAGAGTGAGGCAGACCGAGGCAGACCGAGGCAGACCGAGGCAGAGTTGTAGCAGAGTGAGGCAGAGTGAGGCAGACCGAGGCACACCGAGGCAGAGTTGTAGCAGAGTGAGGCAGAGCGAGGCAGAGCGAGGCAGAATGAGGCAGAGTGAGGGAGAGTGAGGCAGAGCGAGGCAGAGTGAGGCAGACCGAGGCAGAGTGAGGCAGACCGAGGCAGAGTGAGGCAGAGTGAGGCAGAGTGAGGCAGACCGAGGCAAACAGAGGCAGACCGTGGCAGAGTGAGGCAGAGCGAGGCAGACCGGGGCAGACCGAGGCAGACCGAGGCAGACCGAGGCAGAGTTGTAGCAGAGTGAGGCAGAGTGAGGCAGACCGAGGCACACCGAGGCAGAGTTGTAGCAGAGTGAGGCAGAGCGAGGCAGAGTGAGGCAGAGTGAGGCAGAGCGAGGCAGAGTGAGCCAGAGCGAGGCAGACCGAGGCAGAGTGAGGCAGAGCGAGGCAGAGTGAGGCAGACCGAGGCAGAGTGAGGCAGAGCGAGGCAGAGTGAGGCAGACCGAGGCAGAGCGAGGCAGAGCGAGGCAGAGCGAGGCAGATTGAGGCAGAGTGAGGCAGACCGAGGCAGAGTGAGGCAGACCGAGGCAGAGTGAGGCAGAGTGAGGCAGAGTGAGGCAGACCGAGGCAAACAGAGGCAGACCGAGGCAGAGTGAGGCAGAGTGAGGCAGAGTGAGGCAGAGTGAGGCAGAGCGAGGCAGAGTGAGGCAGACCGAGGCAGAGTGAGGCAGAGTGAGGCAGAGCGAGGCAGAGTAAGGCAGACCGAGGCAGACCGAGGCAGACCGAGGCTGAGTGAGGCAGAGTGAGGCAGAGCGAGGCAGAGCGAGGCAGACCGAGGCAGAGTGAGGCAGAGCGAGGCAGAGTGAGGCAGACCGAGACAGAGCGAGGCAGAGCGAGGCAGAGCGAGGCAGAGCGAGGCAGAGCGAGGCAGAGTGAGGCAGAGCGAGGCAGAGCGAGGCAGACCGAGGCAGACCGAGGCAGACCGAGGCAGAGTTGTAGCAGAGTGAGGCAGAGTGAGGCAGACCGAGGCACACCGAGGCAGAGTTGTAGCAGAGTGAGGCAGAGCAAGGCAGAGCGAGGCAGAATGAGGCAGAGTGAGGCAGAGTGAGGCAGAGCGAGGCAGAGTGAGGCAGAGGGAGGCAGACCGAGGCAGAGTGAGGCAGAGCGAGGCAGAGTGAGGCAGAGTGAGGCAGACCGAGGCAAACAGAGGCAGACCGAGGCAGAGTGAGGCAGAGTGAGGCAGAGTGAGGCAGACCGAGGCAGAGTGAGGCAGAGTGAGGCAGAGCGAGGCAGAGTGAGGCAGACCGAGGCAGACCGAGGCAGACCGAGGCTGAGTGAGGCAGAGTGAGGCAGAGCGAGGCAGAGTTGTAGCAGAGTGAGGCAGAGCGAGGCAGAGCGAGGCAGAGCGAGGCAGAGTGAGGCAGACCAAGGTAGAGTGAGGCAGAGTGAGGCAGAGCGAGGCAGAGTGAGGCAGACCGAGGCAGACCGAGGCAGACCGAGGCTGAGTGAGGCAGAGTGAGGCAGAGCGAGGCAGAGCGAGGCAGACCGAGGCAGAGTGAGGCAGAGCGAGGCAGAGTGAGGCAGACCGAGACAGAGCGAGGCAGAGCGAGGCAGAGCGAGGCAGAGCGAGGCAGAGCGAGGCAGAGTGAGGCAGAGCGAGGCAGAGTGAGGCAGACCGAGGCAAACAGAGGCAGACCGAGGCACACCGAGGCAGAGTTGTAGCAGACCGAGGCAGAGTGAGGCAGACCGAGGAATACCGAGGCAGAGTTGTAGCAGACCGAGGCAGACCGAGGCAGAGCGAGGCAGAGCGAGGCAGAGCGAGGCAGAGTGAGGCAGAGCGAGGCAGAGTGAGGCAGACCGAGGCAGAGTGAGGCAGAGTGAGGCAGAGCGAGGCAGAGTGAGGCAGACCGAGGCAGACCGAGGCAGACCGAGGCTGAGTGAGGCAGAGTGAGGCAGAGCGAGGCAGAGCGAGGCAGACCGAGGCAGAGTGAGGCAGAGCGAGGCAGAGTGAGGCAGACCGAGGCAAACAGAGGCAGACCGAGGCAGAGTGAGGCAGAGTGAGGCAGAGTGAGGCAGACCGAGGCAGAGTGAGGCAGAGTGAGGCAGAGCGAGGCAGAGTGAGGCAGACCGAGGCAGACCGAGGCAGACCGAGGCTGAGTGAGGCAGAGTGAGGCAGAGCGAGGCAGAGTTGTAGCAGAGTGAGGCAGAGCGAGGCAGAGCGAGGCAGAGCGAGGCAGAGTGAGGCAGACCGAGGCAGAGTGAGGCAGAGTGAGGCAGAGCGAGGCAGAGTGAGGCAGACCGAGGCAGACCGAGGCAGACCGAGGCTGAGTGAGGCAGAGTGAGGCAGAGCGAGGCAGAGCGAGGCAGACCGAGGCAGAGTGAGCCAGAGCGAGGCAGAGTGAGGCAGACCGAGACAGAGCGAGGCAGAGCGAGGCAGAGCGAGGCAGAGCGAGGCAGAGCGAGGCAGAGTGAGGCAGAGCGAGGCAGAGTGAGGCAGACCGAGGCAAACAGAGGCAGACCGAGGCACACCGAGGCAGAGTTGTAGCAGACCGAGGCAGAGTGAGGCAGACCGAGGAATACCGAGGCAGAGTTGTAGCAGACCGAGGCAGACCGAGGCAGAGTGAGGCAGAGCGAGGCAGAGTGAGGCAGACCGAGACAGAGCGAGGCAGAGCGAGGCAGAGCGAGGCAGAGCGAGGCAGAGCGAGGCAGAGTGAGGCAGAGCGAGGCAGAGTGAGGCAGACCGAGGCAAACAGAGGCAGACCGAGGCACACCGAGGCAGAGTTGTAGCAGACCGAGGCAGAGTGAGGCAGACCGAGGAATACCGAGGCAGAGTTGTAGCAGACCGAGGCAGACCGAGGCAGAGCGAGGCAGAGCGAGGCAGAGCGAGGCAGAGTGAGGCAGAGCGAGGCAGAGTGAGGCAGACCGAGGCAGAGTGAGGCAGAGTGAGGCAGAGCGAGGCAGAGTGAGGCAGACCGAGGCAGACCGAGGCAGACCGAGGCTGAGTGAGGCAGAGTGAGGCAGAGCGAGGCAGACCGAGGCAGAGTGAGGCAGAGCGAGGCAGAGTGAGGCAGACCGAGGCAGAGTGAGGCAGAGTGAGGCAGAGCGAGGCAGAGTGAGGCAGACCGAGGCAGACCGAGGCAGACCGAGGCTGAGTGAGGCAGAGTGAGGCAGAGCGAGGCAGACCGAGGCAGACCGAGGCAGAGTGAGGCAGAGCGAGGCAGAGTGAGGCAGACCGAGACAGAGCGAGGCAGAGCGAGGCAGAGCGAGGCAGAACGAGGCAGACCGAGGCAGACCGAGGCAGACCGAGGCAGAGTTGTAGCAGAGTGAGGCAGAGTGAGGCAGACCGAGGCACACCGAGGCAGAGTTGTAGCAGAGTGAGGCAGAGCAAGGCAGAGCGAGGCAGAATGAGGCAGAGTGAGGCAGAGTGAGGCAGAGCGAGGCAGAGTGAGGCAGAGGGAGGCAGACCGAGGCAGAGTGAGGCAGAGCGAGGCAGAGCGAGGCAGAGCGAGGCAGAGTGAGGCAGAGTGAGGCAGACCGAGGCAGACCGAGGCAGACCGAGGCAGAGTTGTAGCAGAGTGAGGCAGAGTGAGGCAGACCGAGGCACACCGAGGCAGAGTTGTAGCAGAGTGAGGCAGAGCGAGGCAGAGCGAGGCAGAATGAGGCAGAGTGAGGCAGAGTGAGGCAGAGCGAGGCAGAGTGAGGCAGAGGGAGGCAGACCGAGGCAGAGTGAGGCAGAGCGAGGCAGAGCGAGGCAGACCGAGGCAGAGTGAGGCAGAGCGAGGCAGAGTGAGGCAGACCGAGACAGAGCGAGGCAGAGCGAGGCAGAGCGAGGCAGAGCGAGGCAGAGCGAGGCAGAGTGAGGCAGAGCGAGGCAGAGCGAGGCAGACCGAGGCAGACCGAGGCAGACCGAGGCAGACCGAGGCAGAGTGAGGCAGAGTGAGGCAGACCGAGGCACACCGAGGCAGAGTTGTAGCAGAGTGAGGCAGAGCGAGGCAGAGCGAGGCAGAATGAGGCAGAGTGAGGCAGAGTGAGGCAGACCGAGGCAGAGCGAGGCAGACCGAGGCAGAGTGAGGCAGAGCGAGGCAGAGTGAGGCAGAGCGAGGCAGAGCGAGGCAGAGCGAGGCAGAGTGAGGCAGAGCGAGGCAAACAGAGGCAGACCGAGGCAGAGTTGTAGCAGACCGCGGCAGAGTGAGGCAGTGGTAGGCAGACCGAGGCAGAGTGAGGCAGAGTGAGGCAGAGCGAGGCAGAGTGAGGCAGAGCGAGTCAGACCGAGGCAGAGTGAGGCAGAGCGAGGCAGAGTGAGGCAGACCGAGGCAGAGCGAGGCAGAGCGAGGCAGAGGGAGGCAGACCGAGGCAGAGCGAGGCAGACCGAGGCAGACCGAGGCAGACCGAGGCAGAGTTGTAGCAGAGTGAGGCAGAGTGAGGCAGACCGAGGCACACCGAGGCAGAGTTGTAGCAGAGTGAGGCAGAGCGAGGCAGAGCGAGGCAGAATGAGGCAGAGTGAGGCAGAGTGAGGCAGACCGAGGCAGAGCGAGGCAGACCGAGGCAGAGTGAGGCAGAGCGAGGCAGAGTGAGGCAGAGCGAGGCAGACCGAGGCAGAGTGAGGCAGAGCGAGGCAGAGTGAGGCAGACCGAGACAGAGCGAGGCAGAGCGAGGCAGAGCGAGGCAGAGCGAGGCAGAGCGAGGCAGAGTGAGGCAGAGCGAGGCAGAGTGAGGCAGACCGAGGCAGACCGAGGCAGACCGAGGCAGAGTTGTAGCAGAGTGAGGCAGAGTGAGGCAGACCGAGGCACACCGAGGCAGAGTTGTAGCAGAGTGAGGCAGAGCGAGGCAGAGCGAGGCAGAATGAGGCAGAGTGAGGGAGAGTGAGGCAGAGCGAGGCAGAGTGAGGCAGACCGAGGCAGAGTGAGGCAGACCGAGGCAGAGTGAGGCAGAGTGAGGCAGAGTGAGGCAGACCGAGGCAAACAGAGGCAGACCGTGGCAGAGTGAGGCAGAGCGAGGCAGACCGAGGCAGACCGAGGCAGAGTTGTAGCAGAGTGAGGCAGAGTGAGGCAGACCGAGGCACACCGAGGCAGAGTTGTAGCAGAGTGAGGCAGAGCGAGGCAGAGCGAGGCAGAATGAGGCAGAGTGAGGCAGAGGGAGGCAGACCGAGGCAGAGTGAGGCAGAGCGAGGCAGAGCGAGGCAGACCGAGGCAGAGTGAGGCAGAGCGAGGCAGAGTGAGGCAGACCGAGACAGAGCGAGGCAGAGCGAGGCAGAGCGAGGCAGAGCGAGGCAGAGCGAGGCAGAGTGAGGCAGAGCGAGGCAGAGCGAGGCAGACCGAGGCAGACCGAGGCAGACCGAGGCAGAGTTGTAGCAGAGTGAGGCAGAGTGAGGCAGACCGAGGCACACCGAGGCAGAGTTGTAGCAGAGTGAGGCAGAGCGAGGCAGAGCGAGGCAGAGTGAGGCAGACCGAGGCAGAGTGAGGCAGACCGAGGCAGAGTGAGACAGAGTGAGGCAGACCGAGGCAAACAGAGGCAGACCGAGGCAGAGTGAGGCAGAGTGAGGCAGAGCGAGGCAGACCGGGGCAGAGTGAGGCAGAGCGAGGCAGAGCGAGGCAGACCGAGGCAGAGTGAGGCAGAGCGAGGCAGAGTGAGGCAGACCGAGACAGAGCGAGGCAGAGCGAGGCAGAGCGAGGCAGAGCGAGGCAGAGCGAGGCAGAGTGAGGCAGAGCGAGGCAGAGCGAGGCAGACCGAGGCAGACCGAGGCAGACCGAGGCAGAGTTGTAGCAGAGTGAGGCAGAGTGAGGCAGACCGAGGCACACCGAGGCAGAGTTGTAGCAGAGTGAGGCAGAGCGAGGCAGAGCGAGGCAGAGTGAGGCAGACCGAGGCAGAGTGAGGCAGACCGAGGCAGAGTGAGACAGAGTGAGGCAGACCGAGGCAAACAGAGGCAGACCGAGGCAGAGTGAGGCAGAGTGAGGCAGAGCGAGGCAGACCGGGGCAGACCGAGGCAGACCGAGGCAGACCGAGGCAGAGTTGTAGCAGAGTGAGGCAGAGTGAGGCAGACCGAGGCACACCGAGGCAGAGTTGTAGCAGAGTGAGGCAGAGCGAGGCAGAGCGAGGCAGAATGAGGCAGAGTGAGGGAGAGTGAGGCAGAGCGAGGCAGAGCGAGGCAGAGCGAGGCAGACCGAGGCAGAGTGAGGCAGAGCGAGGCAGACCGAGGCAGAGTGAGGCAGCGTGAGGCAGAGCGAGGCAGAGTGAGGCAGACCGAGGCAGAGCGAGGCAGACCGAGGCAGAGTGAGGCAGAGCGAGGCAGAGTGAGGCAGAGCGAGGCAGAGCGAGGCAGAGTGAGGCAGAGCGAGGCAGAGTTGTAGCAGAGTGAGGCAGAGCGAGGCAGAGTGAGGCAGAGTGAGGCAGAGTGAGGCAGACCGAGGCAAACAGAGGCAGACCGAGGCAGAGTTGTAGCAGACCGAGGCAGAGTGAGGCAGTGGTAGGCAGACCGAGGCAGAGTGAGGCAGAGTGAGGCAGAGCGAGGCAGAGTGAGGCAGAGCGAGGCAGACCGAGGCAGAGTGAGGCAGAGCGAGGCAGAGTGAGGCAGACCGAGGCAGAGTGAGGCAGAGCGAGGCAGAGTGAGGCAGACCGAGGCAGAGCGAGGCAGAGTGAGGCAGACCGAGGCAGAGTGAGGCAGACCGAGGCAGGCCGAGGCAGAGCGAGGCAGAGCGAGGCAGAGCGAGGCAGAGCGAGGCAGAGCGAGGCAGAGTGAGGCAGACCGAGGCAGAGTGAGGCAGACCGAGGCAGAGTGAGGCAGAGTGAGGCAGAGTGAGGCAGACCGAGGCAAACAGAGGCAGACCGAGGCAGAGTGAGGCAGAGTGAGGCAGAGTGAGGCAGACCGAGGCAAACAGAGGCAGACCGAGGCAGAGTGAGGCAGAGTGAGGCAGAGCGAGACAGAGCGAGGCAGAGCGAGGCAGACCGAGGCAGACCGAGGCAGACCGAGGCAGAGTTGTAGCAGAGTGAGGCAGAGTGAGGCAGAGTGAGGCAGACCGAGGCACACCGAGGCAGAGTTATAGCAGAGTGAGGCAGAGCGAGGCAGAGCGAGGCAGAATGAGGCAGAGTGAGGCAGAGTGAGGCAGAGCGAGGCAGAGTGAGGCAGAGGGAGGCAGACCGAGGCAGAGTGAGGCAGAGCGAGGCAGAGCGAGGCAGACCGAGGCAGAGTGAGGCAGAGCGAGGCAGAGCGAGGCAGAGTGAGGCAGACCGAGACAGAGCGAGGCAGAGCGAGGCAGAGCGAGGCAGAGCGAGGCAGAGCGAGGCAGAGTAAGGCAGACCGAGGCAGAGCGAGGCAGAGTGAGGCAGACCGAGGCGCCGTGGCGGTTGGATTCATGACGTTTGGACGCCGTAAATTTTATAATCATTGCTTTTTTTCAAGTCTACATATGGTGATATTGTATTGTGAAATATATGTCGAAAAGGAACGCGTCCAATCGGGACGTGTCCAATCGGTCGGATTCCAAACGGGCATCACTCTATGAAACCTGTATTTCTTCGAATTATTCCGGGTTTTTTATTTTTTACAATTAGAGTTTGCAACTGAAATATCGGAAAAAATGAAAATACTTCTATCATTATATAATAAATATTATATTTAATTTATATTAATTAACGTTTGGTATATTAGATTTAACAGATAAAACAATTAAACTGTACGTTCTGATCCAGGCCAAAGTCGAAACACTAAGTCGAAACAGGTTATGTTTCAGGCTAAGTCGAAACAGGTTCTGATACAGGCTATGTCGAAACAGGTTCTCTTACAGGCTAAGTCGAATCATGGTTCTGTTACAGGCTAAGTCGAAACAGGTTCTGTTCCTGGCTAAGTCGAAACGAAACGAAAAGTGGCACGGCCAAAACCCGAGCGTGAGCACTCTCATCTACTCTCTGATACTGCCTTATGGGACATCGCGTCGTCAAACAAATTTTGCCGTTCTCTTACGCCCTCTAGGATATATTGTCAAATCTCGTCGGTGTAGAAGATCACTGAGGAGATTCTCGTCGGTGAAAAGGTGAATCATCACGGAACCATATCAGTTATCATGAAATGTTACATTCTCCGACGAACGTATTCAAATATTTCAAACAATATTTTGGCCTTGATTTTTAAAATATTAATATCAAGGACCAAAAATTCAAATTTCATATGAGATACCTCAATTTTTAATATAAAAATATTTCATAAACGAGCATTATTTCCTTCACTTGTTTTTAAAGATAATTGTTCCAAAAATCGATCTGTGGGAACAGAAATATGTTGAAAAACATGTATTATTGTGAAGAATAAAGAGTTCGAGAAATAATCACGTGGATGAATTAATATAATATAATTCTAGGAGCAGAGAAAAGATGATTCAAATATTATTTAGTATCGTTTACACAATCTGTCCTATTTTAAAACACATATCAATCCTCAGTGTACGCTCAGAGTTGGGCAAAATTTTCATCTAAATAAAAATTTCGAATAAGGAACAAAAAATAAAAAAATTTTTATTAATTATTCGATGGTTCGCGTTTATTAGAGTTGACAGTAGTCGTGGAAAGATTTATTCGAAGCCTCCGAATAAAAGATACAGATAAACGATGAAAAAATTATTCCAAGTTCGAATAAAGCCATATACGCGAGTCTGGCGAGCGATTCACGGTGGTCGCGATTGACAAGTGAGCGTTGTTGTGGATACGGTTACGAATGGGGAGAAAAGCGATTGACGGAATGCGTGAGATGACGCGAGGTTTTTCCGCGATAATTAGTAGAATTGAGTTTTGTTTTGGCCTTGAGTGTTCCGCGAGTGATCCCGGGTAATGATGGATTTGGACGTTGGGTCCTTGTGCACTCGGTTCGGCAAGACTTGGATTCTACCAGGCCGGTTGCACATTTCAGATTCGAGGGCATTGGAAGCGTTGAAGCTCCTTTGCTGTGTATACCGAAGCTGGGACGGATCGCAAGGCTAACCGTAGTGTTGCCAGCGAAGGATTGTCCTAAGGGCAAGCCGGCAATCGTACAGGGAGTTCCAGTAGAACTCTGCTGTGGATCACTGCGCGTTGAGATCTGGTGATAAACGGTAAGAGAGCTCTCTTAGTTTTAAATTAGAACGGCCATTTAGGAAGTAATTTGTTAAATCGCTGATTCCCTGAAACCGCGTTGATTGTCTTAAATGCGTTTTATGCGCTGAGCTTTCGTACGATGAAATTTATGTATTATTCTCTTTTGATTGAATAAATCTATTGCGTCTTGCTTCGGCTTTTCCTCGCAATCCGTCGAGTTTTTTACGCCGAAGTCAGGAGTTTTGTGTAACCGGGAAATGGTGTATTCTTATTTTAGTATAAGTTCGAACCTTGTTCAATTATGAACTCCGTTTCTGTGCTACGAATTCTATTTTACTGAATTGCTAAAAATGGTCAATAAACAGATCCCTAGAAAGACGCGTAAAAAGACGCTTAAAGGTATATTTATATACTGCGCTGCTAGACATAAGACGCTATAGACACAAACGTTTCTGACCGAATTTTTGTGTTTATACTGGTTTTTGGGCGTATTTGGCTACTTGAGAGGGTGCGGAAGAAAGGCACAGCGTGACGTCTGCTACCTTACCCTCGGTGGTTCTTGATGTTGTAGAAGAGATATACCGATAGTTTACCTAAGGAGTTGTGGAGCCTCTAACCCGAACCTTTTTTTTGTGCCATGCACAGCAGGGAACTGTCAACGCGCTCTCGAAAGGTTCAAGATATATGGCCCGAAATACAGGTGTCGAAACTTGCCAAGGGAACTGCAAGACGTAAGACATGTATAAATATAAGATACAAAACCAGGGTAACCAAGATTTTTGTCTAGCAGACAAAACTTGAGTATAAATATACCTTAAAAGATGCCTGAAAGACATCTCAAAAGACGTGTAAAAGATGCATAAAAGAAGCCTAAAAAGACGTCTTAAAGATACGTCTTTCAGGCGATTTTTTAGACGTCTTTACAAGGCATCTTTCAGACGTCAAAAAGGTCTGTGAGAGACGTCTTTAAGACGCACAGTTTTGTAACAAAGACCTGTTGAAGACGTACAAAGACGTGCTAAAGACGTGAAAACGACGTGCTAAAGACGTAGCAGACGTCTGTCAGACGTACTTACGTCTTGCGGCAGGCAACTTTGAGACGTCTTTGAGATGTCTTTGTGCTATCTGGGACATTACTTGTCCAGGGAATTAAGAAGATATTATATTTATTTCATAAATAGACTTTTATTTTCCAATACAACATTAGAATATAATATTTATTTAAAATATCCAAGCTGCCAACTTGTTGCGTTAACACATTGAATCAAATATTGAAGAATAAATATATTCTAACATTTTTAAATATATAGACAACTCGTCTAATAAATTTGTAAAATCACATTTGCAAGATAAAAACGATAGATTCAAGAGTAAAAAATATATAAAAAATATGTATAATACTAGACTCTACTGTATTTTAAAAAATGGAATGTAAGTATACTTTTTCTTTCCTTTTCTCGACCATCTAAACATTTTTCATATCAACCTGATTAACAATTAGGAATATATATATTTCATTCTTTGCTGGAGAGTTTCCGGCACTCTTTGACAATTTTCTAATACTTAACCTTCACTGAATATGATCTTGAACCTCTGGCCTCTGAGTAATTGCTGCGCTAATGTTAACAATAATATTTGAGTATTAATCCGGATAGAGGGACGGCCTAAATCGCAATCCTAATTCAGCATCGCGATCAGTAGTCTTTTCCACTCGGCGACACAATCGTTCTGCAAAAAAGAGAAGACACAGGTGTTCTCGAAATACGTCAGATCAGTTTACGATAGTAAATGAACAGCTTTCCGTTGACCAACGTGCAGATTTTATTAAAAACAAATAGTACAGTTACGTGGGAGGCGTATTATTCACGGTTTTGAGGTTAGGTGTGCTCTTACAGAGAACAGAGCCTTTCCATAACTTTCATTAATTCAAAAGTGCGATCAGAAGCTGCTTAAATTCTTCGCCGCAGTCGCTCTGTAAATGCAAACAGAATGTAGAGAGAATTAAAGCAACGCTGATGCTGTACAATTAGTATAATTCCTTATATCTTTCCCGGGAATGTTAAATTTCAATCTATAAATCGATGACTTTTAGTATAGTGTGTTAATCAGAAATCGCGTCATATTTCATAGCGTCACGTGGGACACAGATCGATTTCAAAACTAGTAAAAAAATATTTTTTTACGGTCCCACATAAGGCTTATCAGGTTAATTGGTCAAATTACAGAGTTAAGTGGTGATATTGGGAGAACGAATTTTTAATAACAATATAAGAAATTATTAATATAATTTATTCATCTAGTCTCACGGAGACTAAGTACTGTATTGTTGTATTCTGCGCAATAAGAGTATCAAAAAGGCAACCACGCAACACCATAATCACCGTTAATATCATCGGATTAACATAAGCATCTAGAAAGCTTCGCGAATCGTCATAAAGGACGAATTGCACACTGTAGAGTGTATAATGTGAAACGAAAGAGAAGCTGTCGAACATAAAATGTTTTTCATCCAAGTAGAGTAAGCAAGAGTCTCTTGTAGTCGCCCGAGCAGTCGTCCTGAAATTCATGGAGAGTCATGGACAGCCGAAATATTGTACAGTAAATAGTTAAAAATTGTTTCGAGCAGAATTACAACATATATGTGCATGGTTATATGAGTGAAAAGAGGTCTCAACCTCAGAGATCGTTTCTGCAAAATAGTATAATAAAGAACTATAACAATATCATGACAATAAGGGAATATTTCTTCTAAAAACTTTGTCTGCAGATTGAGGATCTAAATTAAAATTATTTAGATTTTAAAAGAGTTTTGCAGAATTGATCTGAAAAGCTGGACTCCGGAAATACATTTAACAGTCTCAACTTACATCAATGTCGCCAGCGAGTGACTGGTCATACATTTTTTGGTAGGTATCCTTAATGTCTCCTAAATCAATCTCTGATCTAGCAACGATTATTCGGATCAATGTCGTATCGTCAGTGCCCAGTCCTTTCATGGCTTTATGAAGCCGCTTCGCGAAGTATCCAGTCTTGTCTCGGGCACATCTCACTGAAACAAAAGAAGAATAATTAAAGTAGACAATTATTTTTCTCTGTATCTTCTAGCCGGATTTCCAATTTTACATAAATCTAAAAATTCTTTTTACCTTTATGTGTACTTTCCAAAAAAATTAATTTCGAACAAAAATACTAGTTTGTAGCTTTGAAAATGTCTGTTGTTTTAATAACTGATGTTTATTAATTTGTCATTGCATAAATTCATAAATTTGTTTATGTTGATTTACCAAATTTGGTGATAAATTTTTTTAAAAACTGTATGTATGCTCTGCCTTACCGACTGCGAGATAACCATCTTCAAGGGCGCCAGAGAATTCACTCTTGATGGTATCTTCAAGGCTGTTACCAGTAAGGCGTTCATACTCGCTGAATATTTTTCGCAATTGAGGAAAGCTTTTGGTAATTAAAATAGCATTAAATGTGCTTTCGTCTGTTCCCCATTGCCCTTCACCAGCCTCTACCAGCCTCTGAGCATCTTGGGTAGCTTCCTCAACGTCCACATCGGGATTCTCATTTCTGTTAGCCTGTTAACATGTCTCAAAATTTGATTAATTATGTGAATGTAGCCGCATACATTTATATTGATAAATTTTACTTACACATGAGAGAGAAACTAGCAACCTCTTGAAATGTCCAGATGTGTCGCTCTTCAGATCATCTTCCAACTCGTTTCCATACACTACAGTCATAATTTTTATTAAATTTTTACATCTACTCCTTTGAACATTTGAAATATTTTCGGAGGTACGAGTAACAATCGTTCAATAAAAAAAGTATTTCTATATTTTAGATTTACGAAAAAATACAGCTCAACAAAGTTCATTAATCAATGTAAAATTTCCTCTTGAAAAAACATGAAGTAAATTTTTACTCACGTTCTTTATAGACAGCAGCTATGGTTTTAACGCCATAATTGCTCAGGGAGGCCAGGACCTCGATAAGAGCTCCCTCGTCAGTGCCCATCCCAGAAATTGCTTTGTGTATCTCTTTAGCATAGAATTCTGGCAATGGCGTCATCAGCGCTAAAATTGCGTTTTCGAAATTTCCGCCTAGTTCTGACTTCAATTCGGAGATTAGGTCCTTTCCGTACATTGTCTTAAATTTGTCTGCAATTTCGAGACGCTGCACGATGCCGCGATGGGCCAGCACGTCGATTATCGTTTGTTCATCGGTGCCGAAACCCTTCATAGCTGCACGCAGAAGAGCTGCATCCTCTTCAGGATTGAAGGGGTCTGCAGAGTACACTGTTGGTGTGCACTGGAAAAGATTTTCAGAAAATAAAATAAAGGAAATTGTACCATTTTATTAATTCGTTTCACTACTAGTTCGTTTAGAATACAGAAATGAATTTGCCATTTAATAATTATTATATAATAAAAATATTTAAATAAAAATCGCCAAAAATTTGTCAAAGTCAACTGCTAATGAAGTCGGATGGAGTCCTTTCTATTTACTAATGCCATTAGTAAAGAAATTATAATTTTATTTTTGTAAATATTTTTAAGTACTTAAAAAATATAATAATTACCTGCACGTGGTAATATTGGCTAGCCGACATTGTTCAGATTATCTGTAACAAACAAAGTACAAATTGTAAATTTCTGAAACATCCTATATATATTTGAATATAATCATTTAAAAACGTATATACAATTATATATAAATGTAATTTATATCTGTGCTTGAAACCATAGTCCTCATCACACATCTGGCATTGGATCTATGAATATGAGTCATACGACATTGCAAAGGAACGCGTATGTTCCCGTGCACAGAATCGCAATGTGTTTGTGACGGAAGAGATAAAAATGATTACGCAAACCATTTAGGAGTATTTGTGATATAAGAGTTTCGCGAAATGTATTCAATTGCTGATAAAGATACAGCACAGAACCACAGGCGAGATATCTTGTCTGTGACAGAACTGCATAAAAATAAGATTAATAATTCAATAATAGAATAATTAAAATAAGATTTCGATATTTTTGAATATGTTATAGAAATCGATATTTTGAACAACATTTTCCGTTACATATTAGCGGCGATCTCGCTTACTTTATTTTTTATTTACCACAATTTCAGTTCTTAATTTATAATTTCGGAACAAACATCGGTTAACCCTCCGACAGCAGTGCCTGGGTCTGTTTTGATCCCAATATCAAAATAGCTATTTATTTATTTTAATCAAACTAAATAAATAGCTGTTGCATTGGGAACAACAATAATATGTCCACAAAAAGAGCCCTTCAAAATATATTAAAATAATTAATAATTCAAGCTTAAACGTTCCTGAGCATCGCCGTTCGTGAATTAATAAATGAGCACTGTTACAGTGGAATCGATACGACGCTACGCGTATATCAACAAAGAAGGTAAATATTTTAGTACGTATTGACGTGGGTATATATGAACCAGTCACGATTAACCCAGAAACGCTGGAACATCAGTCACGAATTGACAGCTATAGAACTTATGACTTGAACTGTACACATAGTTTAAACTTAGACAATACCATGGAACAGCCGACCGACGTCGAAGAACTTCAACGAACAAAAGCGTAATAAATTCAATGAAATCGATACCATCGACGAGGTTTTTCTAAGGCTGCTTTCAAACTGGTGTCTAGTAACCTGCTTCCAAAAAATGATCACTCGACCCCGATATGGTCGTGGGCCCTAGCAACAAGTGTAATACTCAATTCTAAATTCCCCGATTCCCCATAAAAAAAAGGTAACGACTCTAAACTGCTGCAAAGATGAAATTCCAGTGTCCTTAATTTGCCTGTAAATGTAGAGCTGTTAATGAAATAGCGAGCTTGAGCTCGAACCCGTGGAAATAACGTCCGTGTAAACGAGAGCTCATTAAACGATGATCTCATCGGTTGAGGAATGGCGAGAGAGAAGATTCGAGCGAGAAAACGTGCCAAAAAATAGATGCAGTTGAAAGTTTGTATTGATCCGCGAGGAATACGACTGACCAGGGTGTGGCAGAGCTTCTTGCGACGGAATAGCGTGTCCTTGGATCCTTTGATGTATGCCGGTACCGGTTAGACACGATTCTCGGAGGCAACTGAATCGGCCGGCGACTGGCGTCGGAGAAACTTACGGGATTAGTGGTAGCCACCAAGCGGAGAACGTACAAAATGGCACGGAAATTCGACAGTACGACGACGCACAACTCTCGTAATACCCGTTCCACCCGGCTACATATCCATACCGTTGTTTACGGTGTGTTTTGTCGAAAGAAGAAGCTAGATGTATGTCACAGTCATAACAGATGTCCAGTGTAGTCCTATATCCTACATACTGTGCGCCTCAAGTGGGGTGGACAGCTATTATGACCATCGACGAACTTCAAATCTCTTCTATCCAAAAACAGGTACATACCCACCGTTAGGTCGGGATAGATATGTGAAACATCGTGTAGAAACAGAAGTCTACTTTGACTCATGGTTATTTAAATTAACTAGCAAACCGATTTTGATTGCGCTGGACAATATAGTTTTTGTTTTGTATTTGGTTAATCAGTAGGCGATTCTTACGAGATCGAATGATATTTATATTTTGTAAAGGCCAATTTGATTAAATGAGATCTGCCTAATATAGTTTTTGTGTTGTATTTGTTATGATATTTGATATTTATATTTCGTAAAGGTCAATTTGATTAAATGAGATTTATCGTCAAAGGTCAGACAGGACCGTAATCACTAGACTGCGGATTTTTATGCAAAATAAAAATGTGGTAACATCAATTGCAGGAAGCAGTAGTTAAATAAAAATTAATTTAATATATATAACAATATAACAATATTCTTAGATTTCTTTAATCTTTTGCTGCTTTACGTTTCATCCAGCCAATTTATTCGTAAATGCATAAAAATCCGCAGTCTAGTAATCACAGGATGTTTTGTCCAAAGAGCACACTTCAAATATGCTCATAGTCGTAATTAAGCTGTCCACTTCACTCTCTTATGTTTTAAGTCTGAAGTAATAGGAATGAGCTGGACGAATATTATCAATTCAGATACATTCTTCAGAGAAACAGACATCAAATTAACAAAAGAGTCACGCTTGACGTGCAAAAGAGGAAAGGTATTTTAAGGCCACGAGTAATTAATTCGTCCTGCGTTGTTTTGCAGTGTCTAACACGAGGAAAACTATTGATACACATGCACTGGTTTTTATTCAGTTTTTTTAGTGTTACTGAAACTCAAATTCATTTAATTGAAGACTTTGAAAGTACTGTTGGTATTTATACGTATTACGACATGTTCCATCGACGAGGCCAGTAACGTAATCGGATAGGAATTCGTATTGTGCTCGACAAGGAAGGCTGACATAATAGTTGTAGAGTGTAACCATAACTTTCGGTTATCTTTGAAGACGATCGAGTTTTACGCAATCAACGATGACAGAATTGCTAATCTATTTAATTATGTACAACATAAATCAACGATAGTAATATTATAGGAAACTAAAAATTGTACAGGGCATCATCGTTCTTTTTTAATGAGATAATAAAAAGAATGCAAATGTAGCAAAAAAATCCTGAACTACTGCGTGGAATATAATTATCACTGTGGCTGAAAAATACTGAAAGTTCAGTTTCGAGGCTAACCTAGAACCTAATTGGTAATTTTAAGTAGATCGTTTTATAAAAATTAAAAAATCTTTACTTGTACAATGAAAAATTTAGATAATTGTTAAATCTACTAAAAAATTTTGGATAATTGTTAAGTTTACAGTGAAAATTAAATTTAGATTTTGATAGACAAATTAAATTTCAACGACTTTATGAATTTACGTCTAATAAATAGAACAGAACTAAATTAAATAATTAAAACCACACGGTAGTTTTAACTTGGACTGGTCCAAAATAAATTACTAATCTTCTCGAACTGTTTCTTTACCTTGTCAGTGCACTGGAGTACTATCGAGACACCGGCCGGGAACAATGTCACTGTCACTTAGATCGTCGAATCGGTAGATAGTTGCTTGCAAATTCGTTGGAGTTCAATATTGTTACTTGTACCCTTGTACCATGCGCGTAGGTAGACTGACGTAGACTGTGCATCGGATCATGGTTCTACTATGTATATATGTAAAGTATAAAGCGTAGTCTGATAGAATAGGTGGTGGGGGTGGGGAGGCGTCGACGTATGGATGCCTGATGACAACCATTGTCACGCTATAGTTACAAATTGTGTATGCGTCACAGTTCCAAGTTAATGAACGGTCCCATTTCCGCGACCGAAAAATCACAGTAATTTCAAAACCATCAAATGTATAAACACTTTTTTATCACTAATTTTTACAATATGTTTTTATCAACAATAATGCAAGTTCGAATATCAGTGGCAACCATTGACGATACGTAATGATGTATTATATGCCTTGCTGGATCAAAAAGTTATTTAAACATATTTAAATGTTTATAATATTATACGAATACACATCATCGTATTTGGTAGAGCACGGAGCTTCTCCGATTTTCGAAATCGTGTTCTACACAAAGTATGTGTGTACGAAATATGTGTATGAGAATCATTTACTGTGTCACACGTATGACGTCATATTTGTGCGTATTCCGTCATAACTAAACATTCATTCATCTCACTACTATGACTGACTCATCGGCATTTAATTGCAGTTTGTCATCAACTCATTTGACAATAATAGAAAGCGCTCTCTCTAATGATTCAAAAATATGTCTAATCTATTTTGTATATTTAGCTTGAAATATGTTATTAGAAAATAAATACAAAATTTTGTAAATACATCAATTTATAATATACTATATACGCATATATTATTACATCCTTTCATTACTATCTCCTACCTATAAAATTTTCAAACAGTTAATATAGTCGTTTTGTTAACAGAAATACATACTTAAACATGAGGGAGAAAACTTTGGCCTATAAAATATTTTTTCATATATCCAAGATATAATGTAGAATAATTTGTACAATCAAAAGTTTTGAGGTCAACGGATTTTCTCATCGAGTTGCTGAGTGTGCAAACCGCAGACCGGAAGTATTGTCGTAAGCTGCGCATAGTAACAAACTCCGGTAGTAGTCTAGCGTGAGATAAATAAAGCGAATGAGTACACGTTACGCTCCATTCTCGCGACGAATGAAAGATCTCAAACACGGCGTTCTAGAAGAAGCCAACGAATGAATCACTCGGCCATCACCTTGTCCTTATTTTCAGAGAATTTCATTACTCAGTGGTCCGATAGACTGTAGCTATTATTATGAATTTTTCTTACGCATTTAGGAGCGTTCCCACTTGGGCGGAACCTCCTAAGGTCACGTTCACATTATTGCCACTCTGTTATGTCTTGATATAATTATTTTTAATCCAGGCGGTTATACGACCAGCGAGTTATTAGAATAGAGATAATACCTTATGGGTTTTTGTGGCCCTCAGACAATTTGAATACAGACAAAAAGATTAAAATGCAATTTATTTTTCTCTCTCGCGGATTTTTTGGAAATCATATCAATGGCTGAATGCATAGCAAAATACAAATTATTACAAATAATTACATTTCATTGTGAATCAATGAAAACATAAATCAAGTTAAGTAGATAAAGCCGCGTGTACGGCCATTCTTGCAAGTGTTTCCTTTAATTACCATGGTTCACAGTATTTACATACTTATTCGTTTTGAGATTCTCAATTGTCGAGCGTGGACCGTAAACCAGTTACATTTATTTACACTCACACATGCCTTTTGCTTTCCAGCACTACTTCACTAAATAGTTTCTTAACTAACCATTATTCATGAGAAGAGGACGCTATTTATATAAAACGATATATAAACTTTTCGTTCTGATCAAGGCCAAATATGATGTAGGTTCTTGTCCGGCTGAGTGTGGAGATAGGTTCTTGTCCGGACTGAGTGTGGAGATAGGTTCTTGTCTGGACTGAGTGTGGAGAATGGTTCTTGTCCGGACTCGAAGATGATGGTACCCAATGGTACCCAAAAGTGGCACGGCCAAACCCCGGGCGTGAGCACTCTCATTACTCTCTGTTTTTATCGACGATCATAGATTGCTGCAATGTTGGAGCAAGTACTTCTGTCTGGATACGTGAAATATTTGGCGCTGCGAAGCAATCGTAGAATATTACAACATGAAGGAAATCTACTTTCGACTCGTAATTCTCGGGCAGTGAAACGGAGTTGATAATTTGATAACTATTTTGACAGTTGGGTGCGCGTGTGTGTGTGAAATTACTTTTCGCACCATAGATTACCATGGAGTAGATTAAAATACAATTTATTAGCGTTACAATTGTTATTGTGTTCGACAATCTTCTCGTTTTGTAACCAGTTTACATTAAAGTCCTAATAGAATTAATCGAGAGAGTAATATATAATAACAACTATTTGATAATAAAAGAAGTTTTATATATTTGTCAACCGTGAAACCATGTTGAAACCAAAAGCTCTTACACAAGTACTTAGCCAAGCGAATACAGGTGGAGTAGAAAATACATTGTAAGTATTATGCGTTATGAACATTGATCTTATAACTGTTGCAAATATTCTAAATGATTGACCCCTTTCGTATATTGCGCAATAATCATTCAAAACAATTTCAGCTTGTTAAACAGAGATGGTGGATTATTAGCTTATAGTGGATACGGAGATAAGGATGCAAGGGTAACGGCTGCGATCACAAGTAATATTTGGTCAGCTTATGAAAAAAATGGACGAAACGCATTTAAGGAAGACGAGTTGCAATTTGTGCTAATGGATTGTGTGGTAATTATTAAATACTTTGCATGTATTCGATATACAATTTAAACTATTTGAATAAGTCACGATGCAACATAAGAGAATCATATAATTATACAAATTCTGAAAGGTAACTTTGACAAAATCTGAAAATGTCGAATAAATCTTTTGTAGGAGGGGAAAGTTGTAATCACTGAAGTAGCAAACTTGTTATTATGTCTATATGCAAAAGAAAATGTAGGATTTGGGTTACTAAGAGAAAAGGCGCAAGCCCTAGCAAGATATCTCGATCAACCATTGAAAACAATAGCCAATATGCCTTGAATATCATACCTACATAAGGACATTTTGCATCAACTGTGTCATAATATTATAACTGTATATTCTAACACTTATAATTTTTTGTAAAAATTTATGATTTGTACTACTCTTGAAATAATATATTTTTAATAAATCTGATGTTTGTTTATTGGTTTCAAAACCTAAATATTACAAACATTTACAAGACAGGTACAATATCTAGGAACTGAATGCATAATTAATGGTAGCAATTTTTATTATCTAAATCACAATGGAAATCTGACTTCACAGACAAGGCATGTTAATAGACCAATCACCCAATGTATTTTTCTGTCACACAATTGGACACCATCCATGAGTGAACCCTGGAGGGACCACTGATGAGATATCAACTTTGAGAAGAGGAGCTTTTGGAAAGTTCAGAAGCAATACATTCCAATTAGAAATCCAAAAATCAAAATTAACGACGTTCGTTGAACATACACGTATTCTAAAACAGAAACTTTGCGTTTAGATTAATAATTGAAGAGTTGCTGAAGGTGGACCAAGGCAGAAAGTCTCTGACCAAGGTAAACGAAGGAAGCATTGAAGAACCCTTGGCCCACCCAGAGGAATTTTGACATGACCATTGATCTACCCTAAGCTAGATAAAAGTAGACCAAGGTAGGCAAGGGTACCTGGAGGACCCCTGGTCAACCTCATGGTGGGCAAGGTCTGGGTCTGGAGTCTGGAGGACCCCCGGTCAACCCCAAGGTAGGCAAGTCTGAGGACTGAACTGAGCGGCGAGCGGATTGAGCGCGCTCGACGAGCTCAGTTGCGCAGCGATGCGCAGCGAAACCACTGATTTTTAGCGATGTCGGTATTTCAGATCGTGTGACATGAAATCTCATAAGGTGAGTGGTCTATTCCTGTATCTCGTCTATGGTGCTGGTAACATGTAAATTTAACCTTCTATTGTGCATCGGTAGATGGCGATGCTTGTAGTTTCGCGGTATCGTTTAAATTTCGGTTGTAAAGAAAAACGCCGCATGTCACAATTTAAAAAAATTTAAAGTATAGGATTTACGTATTTACCAGAAAAAAAGTCAGGAAAACAAATTTGAAAAGCTCAAAAAAACCGATATCCTTTACAAAGAATTAGTGATCTCGAAAGTGAAAGTATGTGACATGCATAACCACAGAAATATTGGCCTGGTTTTCTCGCGCATGCGCGGCGATTTTAGTATCAATAAAGTAAAATTCTGGATGAAATTTTGATCACTCTGCAAAATTTGTAAAAATTGTTATAATTCGATTTTGAAAAATTAATGTATAACATGTGTACTTGTGTATATTCTGTAACTCGTAGAACACTGAGGTCATTTCAAGTGACATCTTCCTTTGCAAAAATGTCCGTCTCGGACCAATCAGAACGCGGCCACGATGCACGATGGTGGGGAGAATCCTGCTCGGCGGCAGGTTCCAGTGAGTGTAGCGTTGGTGTCGCGCCGCGGTCAAGCAGTGAACAAGAGAATTAATTAAAACTCACTTATTCAACCGTAACCGGAAAAACCGAGAAAAAGTCTGTCATTTTACCCAGAAAAAATTGTCCTATATCTCCCTTAAGAAACTTTCTAAGAGGACGGACGTTTTTATCGAACAATTACCCATCGACTCTGATTGTGAGTACCAATCTGCATGAAAACCGAAACATGTGATTGCTATAAATTCCAATCTTACAGCGGTCGCTCTCATTTTGTTCGTCTGACGATCCCGATGTTCGACATTCATAATTCCCTCCCTAAACTCTTCAGAAAAAGCTTGCGTACAGTCAGTGTCGTTCGAACCGCGGTGGAACCGCGAACATCTCTAAAGACGTGTGAATTCGAAGCCCGAGGTTGTTATCTATACCACCAGCTGTGCAGTTCGTTGACCTGACAGTACGTCCCTTAGATTTTGGCACTGCCGTATATCTGAAGTCAGCTGTACAGTTCGTCTCCGAATGGCCCACTGGCACACATTTCGAAGCAGCATAACTGCATTTATGACTAAATAAGTGAGTTTTAATTAAATCAATTTCTGCTCCTTCTCTTGTTCACTGCTTCACCACGGCGCGACGCCAACGCTACGCTCAGTGAAATCTGTCGCAGAGCCGAACTCTCCCCGTCATCGCGCGTCGTGATAGCGCACCGATTGGTCTTTATATTTATTTCCAGTTTTATGAAATTAAAAACAAGAAATTGATTTTTTAAATTCTAAAATTAAAATTAATTTACTATTAAAATTATTATAAACCGAGGCGAACATTTTTGCAAAGGAAAATGTCACTTCAAATTACTTCAGGAACCACCCCTTTCAAGGAACTCGAACAGTTTTTAGGCACCTTGTATATAGATACGTTACTGTTTTGGACGTGATAAAACCTGGCTAATATTTCATCACTGGATTAGAGCCACATTTAGTAGGGGGAGGGGAAGCATTATGAGAGGAATACAACTCTGGTGATTTTTCTATACTGTAAATAGATTCGAGGGGGTCAATGACACGCTAATCAATGTAATCCTATTTATTTAAATTAAAAAAATAAGAAAGTAACAAGAAAAACGAGATATATAATTATTTCATTCACATACAAACCTTATCTTTATACGCAAAGTTTACGTTCGCAATACAAACGTAGATGTTTCAATATTTTATTATCACAAAACGAACTTTATTAATAAAACGTTGTAATAACGTAATGTGTCGTGTATCACGCATTATAAAATGTATACCATTAATAAATTTCATACACAAACTTATATAACAGCTGGATTACCACCGCATTATAAATATGCAATAATTAATATATATAATTAAGATTTATTTGTGTAGTGTATTTACTCAAGTAAAAATTATGGTTTGAATATTTTTCAAGCATATAG
The DNA here is from genome assembly GCA_916610255.1 of Lasioglossum lativentre. Lineage (NCBI taxonomy): Eukaryota > Metazoa > Arthropoda > Insecta > Hymenoptera > Halictidae > Lasioglossum > Lasioglossum lativentre. Next base: position 15,453,909 of record OU744357.1, on the reverse strand, counting down.
CTTTTATATTTACACATGTAGCTATACAAGTGTCTAAATTTATTCTTAAAACTAGTTAAAACTGCGAGAAAATAAACGATAAAAATTACAAGTACTTATATTCGATCGAAATTGAACAGGATCGGGTATTGCATTATGATTAGAGAATCGAAACCGAAATTTGATTTCGAGGACTTCTGGTAACTATATATTGTAAGGAAAGCCTTCAATATATGTTTTCAAATTCTTTACTTTTCATTACACTTAGTGGATTGATCAACAGGAAACCGAATTGCACCCAGAATTAATATATGAACAATAATTTCGATCACTTTAAAATAATATCAGAATGTAACCGATGGTGCTCTGATTATATTATTTAGATTTCGAATTCGATTCCCTGGCTCGTACAATAATACAGTCTTACAGAACAAATGCCTGTTAAAAGAATACATAGAAAAAGTATTTGTATAATGATAAATGTTTAAGTAAACATAATTCTATAGCAACACGTCCATATTTCTCGAAATAATCGTAAAATAAGTATACTTCTTATAGATGGATTATTATCTTCTCCCGTTAGTACGTATACCTACATACATACAATAATAACAAACATATACTGTCCATTTGATTTACAAATAAGACTAGATCTCGTCAAAACCACATGACCTTTGTAGGAATTGTAGCCCATTTTTCCGAACGAAGACACCCGAAATGCCGTCGTAGTCATTATTAGACTGCGGATCTTTATGCAAAATAAAAATTTTCTTAATCAATTATAAGACACAGAAAACGCATAAAAATTTCTTTCTATCTTTAACAATTTTAATAAATAGGAAATAACATATGGACGTTCTTGAATTGCCTTAATGTTTTTACAGTTTTAAATTACGTCCACCTATATTTTTGTCACAAATGCATAAAATCCGCAGTCTATCTAGTCATAATACCTGTCCATCCCAGTCTTATTACTACAAACTTGCAACATAGGGATAGAGTGGACAGCTATTATGCCCATAAGTGTATATTTCGTGTGTTTTCTCTCGAAAAATGGACTAGGTACAATAAAAGATATAAATTTTCCTGAAAGATTAAAAGGACCTATTCATTTTGAACTCAACGTTATCTTTTGAAAAGTTTACTCGCGTCTTTTGATCTGTTTATTCAGGAATTGGGAATCTAACGAACTATTATGATATACTCGAAAGTATTAGACATTTGAAATAATAGAGGAATGTCATGTTCAAAGGGATTTCATGTTCAAGTTCAAGCTTATCACAAGCGAGTACTCTTCTATCCAATGTAAAATAGACCAATTCGAACGTGATCACGTGATAAACCTAGTCGCCATTGTTATTTCAACGGGGTCTGTTCTTACATATAATACATATAGGGTCACAGCCTACTCTACTACAGCACTAGAGTAGGCTGTGATAGGGTCCGTTCCGTTTCACGCATTCAATGTGATGCGCGCATTGATATCGTTCCGTTTCGTTAATGCACATGATGCGTGATGATGCGCGCTTGGAAACGGAACACTTTTCCATACATTTGATGCGAATAAAAAATGACTGCTCACATGGCTGTCCATCTTCACAAATTGTGCTTTGTTTCACAATTAGGGATGGCGTGAACTACTACTTTTGGACATCTAAACAAAATACGTTTCTCAAACTATCATTTGCATTTCCTATAGTTGTTAAGTAATACACTGGTATTTTGTAAAATTTTATGCTTGCATATGCATACATAAACCCAAAAGAAATTGTATGCACTGTTGTACTATGTATATAAATAAATATTACGATTTAGAAATCGAGAGGAAGAATTAGTATTTTATTTTTTATAAGTAATACTAAAATAAGATACGGAAAAGAAAATTGAATATTTTTTAATTTTTTTAATTACATGAAGTAAATTTACGTTATATACAGAAAACGTGATATAATTTTAAAACGTTATAATGCAGATATTTTCATGCAAGCTAATTGATGTGTTTAAAAAAAGAACTAATTTAATCAAGATGAATTAGGATGACAGTGAGCAAATTCACTCTAGATTAAAAAATCACGATCACGGCGTGTATGAAGTTCAAATCACGACCATAATCGTGATTCCGCGATCACTGTGATAAATCACGGTTAGTGATTTTGCACGCCATCCCTATTCACAATGTGCTTTACTTGCATCTACTTTTTCAAATGTACCGCTAATGGATAGACTACGCATCAAACGCTTCACTTCTGAGCTGTGGTAGCTGATGCACGGTTAATGCGCGAGAAGTGGTGGGAATTTGGGGAATTCTGTGCGCTCTGATGCGTGCATTGAATGAAACGGAACGGTTCTCTATGCAGTCTATGAGCATAATGCGTGAAACGGAACGGACCCATAATGTACATATATGTATACAGATATGTGTATATTGTATATCAATATACAATATCTATATATCTATACACATGTATGTATATATATATATATATATATGTATATATATATATATATATATATATATATATATATATATATATGTATTTCACATTTATGTCATTTATCTTTATACACTTCCTCCTGCCATCTTTGTTTTTTTTATCTAACTTAAGAATGTTATTAGTATTAAAATTTGTTTATGAATTTGTACAGAGAACTTGAAAAAGTTGGCTGAAACTTCTTCTATGAGTCCGACTTATTAAAATAATTAATAATATTCTCCATGTAAACGAAAATACATTGAGAAGCGCATATGAACTTCAAAATTTAAGGCTTTCATTTAGAGTTCCGATGCTCAATAAATGAAATAATAAATCGGACAATAATGTAAGATATATGAATTTTTAATTTTACTCATAGTATATGCTCATATTTAATGTTTTGACCAACTTTCTTCATACATCTTGTATAAATTTGAATTGTCCCTATTAACAATACGTGTTAATGAATTAATAAATTTAGAAATTTATCTATGAAAGTACAAATTTTTTTCACATACAGACAATTATTACATTTCTACTCTTAATTATGACAATTTTATTCGGTAGTATATTAATTAGATTAATAATTCGAATTTACAATGCAAAATCATATATCGTACTTCGATATTAGTGACTCTGTATATTGCAGGAAACAATTGATATTGATCTTAATTTTTATAGAGTTTCTGTATAAAAAATGATGAGTACAAGCCAATTAACACACCGAACGTTTCTATTTGTACATATAATTCTAACGTTCCTACCTGTGAGTTCTACTTACTTGTTTAATATAATTTGATTTAAAAGTATATTATAATTATGCTAATGTAAAAATCTAATTTCTTAATATAATACCGTCAAAGTGTTTTGCGTTTTTTCGAAAAACAAAATTCTTTTCGAAAGATTATCATGCATACTTGTGCAGACAGTATGTAACATACGCTATATGATATATAATATATAATATTAATCGTATTACATCATATATTATAACATATTATATATTAAATATTATATAATTCTCACTGCATTTATGACAATTCAATGCCTCATATATTTTTCCTCTCATAAATAATCATTTTTAAATATGAATATATTGTCTACAACACTTCCTTAATAGGCCTTCAACAATTGACAACCTATGTTATATCTATTATAATGTATTTTTACTTTTGAGTCTGCAAAAACGATATATTACAACTTGAACTCATTTATTTAGGAAAACGAAATCTCATCTAAGTAACCATGTTCATTATGGGTATACATATTTCAGCAAATACACACAAATAAAGGTAAGGAAAGCAATACATCCTTGGATAGTTTTAAACTATATTATTTCGATTGCATTTTCGTAACAAAAATATAGTGGCATAAAAATCAAATGCATTTAGAAAATTACCGTTAAATAGCTCAAATACTCTCGTTATTATCCTTCGTACAATTCGAAACTTTTTTTTTGTAGAAGTTTTATATATTCGTGGTTCCTCATTTTTACACATTATCGTGTATTTATTAAACAATGTGATCAATTGCTTTTGTAGAAAATGAATCTTATATGTTTCGTCCCAGATAATTAAATTATCATGCTAGATATATAAATATTATTTTATGTTTTATAGCGGCAGTGCGAAGGTAAGTAATTTAGTTTATATTATGATAAAAGTCGAAATTAAAATAAAACGTATTTCTGTACAATTAGATACAAAATAATAAACTATTTATTACTAGAGATAGTATCTATATTCAGTGTAGAAATTTGTATGAAAAAGATTGCCTTCATGAATGCTATTGTCTCTTAAACTAATCAATGAAACTGAAACGCAACCTCTGTCATTTTAAATAACAATTTCCACAACAACAGTTACTGTTGAAAAATGTATGTAAGTCATCATTTTTGCATAATATATGTATACTTATTTTGCAAGAGGATTCAAATCTTCTTAATGGGATAAAAAATGTTACTTTAGCATTCAATTCTCCACTATTATAAAGTGTATGATCCCATATTGAATTACTACATACTACTTGTGCCACTGCATTCCGTGTCTATTTCTGTTGAATGTTGATAAAAAAAAAAAGGAAAACAGAAAATGTATGCATTAGTATGTGGTACTTTCAGTTCTTAAAGCTTGATCGCATATTCTTACATTATAGCTACATATCTACAAAAGGTATCATACCTCTGCGTATAATTTGTTGTCTGAATTACCATCATTTATGAAAATGATGTAATGAAGATTTACATGAACTTAAATACGTAAATGTAGAAACAAAAGCAGTCTTCATCTTGTCGCTGCACAGTTGATTTAATTAAACGAAGTAAGGAAAGAAAAGGACGGATTTAGAGATTACATGCGAGAACCCTTCTGCTGCAGAACCTAAAATACAATTTAATGATTGAAACGTAGAATAATATATTAAAGATTTTTAGTTAAAATTATATATGTATCTAAGTTTTATAACGCTAATCGGTATATTAATTTTTGTTTTTATTGTACAAGTTTAATCGTAAAATCTATAAATGAACAAGTTTTAGCATTGTTCAGCCTCTGCATATTGTTATATAGTTTTTCTTTCACTAGACGTTATATTGAAGTATTTTCGCTATGTTCATTAAGAATATTTTTATACTAAGATTACTTGCAAATAATTCCGTATTATTTCATTCATAGTCCCATTTTGATTAATATTTCCGGTATTAATATTTCATTACTTTACAAAAGTATTTGAATATCTCTAGAACAAAGGGACGAAATATACGTAAAGTATTTCAAACATGCAATAACGAATCATGCAGGACATAGGGTAGAAAGTAACCAAACCAATGAAAGAAACAATTCTTTATTCGATGAACAGCATGCGATACAAAAATAACAGTATGATACATATAGCAAACATCAGAGGCGGAACATGCTCATGCGAATTGGCCCCTGAATTGACACAAACTAATATAAAATGCTTCAATAATTAAAGTAAAATTGATTGTCGATAGTAGTACAGTGTCGTTTGAATTAGATATTACAAAAAGTTATAAAAAATGAAAAACAAAAATACTTGTAAATTTCATCTAAACACTACAATGTAAATTACTTAATAATAGTTGAGTGTGCATTTTGAATCTACTATAAGGCACTCTTTTAATTTTTTTTAATTACAAAACTATTCTTTGTAATGTAACTTAGTTTGTACAAATAAATCTTGCATACGGATATGTAAGGAAATATAGTGAACAAAGTAGTGTGACTTATAGAAGATCTTTAACACAATTTAAGATCTATATCTTTCACTAAAGTGATCTTTGGTAATACTAATAATAAAATATTAACAATCCGTGACTTGATCTATTCTAAATTTCATTCGATTCGTTTGTAATGAGACAAATTTTAACCTCATTAAAAATAAATCGATGACATTAATAGAAATAAATATAATGGGTGAAATATGCTAATACTGATGCATACCAGAGGTTCTGAAATTTTAGATTCGAATACTCCCATATTCCGAGTTAATGGTATATCTTACAATAAAAATATTATCAAATCAAGATTTCTTGCATGTAACTATTGTAATTAGAACCTCTGATATAAGATAAATATGAATATTTAATTATTGACATTTCTAACATGAATTTACATTAAAGACTACAATATAATTAAGAAAAAAAACAAGGGGAAATAAACTTGGTACCATATAAGTATTTAGTCAAACCATAGAAAAGCTTATTCATAATTATTTGGGTTCAAATAGTGACGTGAATGAGTTGAATGCGATAGTGATACCTTGACACGATCCGTTGATTCTTGTTCCTTGCTGTTTAGTTGACTGGCTCCATTTTCACGACTAACCACACATAGAAACTCGGAATGAATTACGTTTCCATAATGGTAATGTGACCCTATGTTGATTAACTAAAACAGGTAACATAGATTACTGTGATTTCTCTAATAAATAAGAATTCTGTTGTTAAAGAGAATGTTAATGAACCGATTAAAACATCTGTTATGACATATCTGAACTAAAATTAAAGAGAAATATGTAAGTTAACAGATATAGACGCTTCGATAGAAATTACAATGGTAAGCCAAATTGATTAGTTATCTTGGTACGAGATTATACTGGAGCAGCAGGTGAGTGTAGCATAGAGGAGATCTATGAGCAGAGCGATATAAAAACAAACATTTTTATTTCTATGTGCACCGCTATTATATGCAATCATGCTCACAGCTCTTGTCACTGCGCCACTATACTCGATCTTCACCGCTTTACTATATCCGTACCCTTACAAAATGCGTATTTTGTAGTTTTAAAAAATAAAAAAATACCTGTTCAAATTTCCATCCATCGGACAGTGTCGATACCATTTGAGTTAATTCATCCTCGTGGCATTGGAAGACTCGATAAACATGTTTCTTTGACTCTCGCAACGGTTTGGTATCTCTTAATATAATTCTTTCCTTAACCAGCCGAATTAATTCCGTGATATTATAGAACTCTGCTTCTTCTAATACACCTTCCTCCGTCAAATCTTTGTTAATCACTAATTTTCCATGACGCAAGTAGTTCAAAACTGGACTGAAGTATGTGGGATCACGGTCTATTAAATATGCTCCAGTTCCGTCCTGCATTAAACAAATCAGATAAAAAACTTTTTCACGAATTCACGCATTTTTCTAAGTTTTCTTTTCATTTCGATCTCGATCGAATTCGTAAATAGAAAATATATGTTCGAATGAAAATACACTGACATGCCGATAGTAATGTTTTAAAGTTCGCGGTTATCTCGAAACATCAAACTAACCCTGTCTGATATAAGATCAGAATCTTCTTGACACAATCTGTAAAGAAACGAATTGGGGTCTCTGGCTAGTGTAGTTTTCGCTGTCAAAAAATACGTTCCACCGACGTTCAATCGAACCCACTGGTTATTACACCACTTTTGAACATGATTCTCTGTCATTTCGTGCGAATTCGTGTCCGTGAAATCCGCCATCTTTCTTTCAAACTCGACTACACTACACATTACAGTGTAAGTATTTACATGGTTCCGTAACGAATCAAATCAATATCTCAACGTGTACGATCCCGTACAGAAAAATCATTTCACAACGTTCCCTCCGAGTCGAATTGAATTGATACGATCCGAGGATCGGCCCGCTGCGATTCCATTCGTAAAACGAACGGCACTGTTACAAATATGACGCGTTCGGCGGGAAAGCAAACAAAATTGCCAATTCGAGGATCGAAGTTCAAAACTTTCCCCCATTTCTTTTTCCCGATCGTATTAGCATTTTAATTCGCACGCTACAAGTAGCGGTGAATCTATCTCGAATAAAAAGAACAATTATAGCGAGACGAAAATCTGGAAATTATTCGACGGGAGTAAATATTGAGATTTTTTGAAGTGACAGACGTCCGTGTATCCGGTAAAATGCACACAACGAAAGTCCGGCACGTCCATGACACACGTTAAAGCATGTAAACGAAACAAATGAAAATATTGTTGATTGTTCGACGTGGAGAAAAGGGGTCAGCGAATTTTTCCGGAAAAGGATTTCGGTCGCCGGTACTTATATATCACGGGACAAGACTTCCCGAGATTCGTTCGATGAATTGTTCGCGTGGAAATTAGGAGCGTGAGTGTGTCTGGATTCGAGGCTTCGTATAAATACATCTACATCCTGAAAATTACCGGCAGTCATTGCGAAGGTCTTGTGATGAGGAGTTTGTCGCCCAACGAGGGCAAAGTTTAAGAACGTTTGCTCGAGCTGAGAATGCCGGTGAAAGTTGACGTTGTGCCCCCACCGCCCGCAAACTCGAAGCAGCCGGGTGTCACGAAATCTTTGCTCTACAACGGTTCGCGGTTCCAAGGCTCCCAAACCTCGAAAGGCAACAGTTACGACGTAGAAGTGGTTTTGCAGGTTAGCTCCTCGACATTCTGGAAATTGCGCCACAACTATCCCAAATCGCTATTTCACCGATCCCATACGCCTCTATCGTTTCACGATTGATCCCGCGTGTCTCTTCTCTACGAGCACGTCGCAGCTTTATGTTACAATTAATTCATCGCGCATTGTTCGCGCTTCGCATACGATGTTTCGTATATAACCTACAAACGCAGTGTCCAGAATGTTACTCTCGACACTTCAGCTCGAACATTAAATTTATTCGAGCACGATTTATCATTAAAATTATTATAACACCGATGCGATAGAGATGAAAAAACACATTGACTTAACATCTCTGTTTACGAGTCTAGTTTTCAAAAGTCAAACAATTTGTTTCGCTGTTTACACTTTAAGATCCTTTCTATTTAAAAGATTCTAAGTAAAGTTAAAGCTTCGAAAGATTTACTCCAATTTTTTGTGCGCGTTGTGTTCAGGCTGGCTTAGTACGAGATTATAGTGGAGCGGCTAGGTGAGCATAGAGGAGAGCTGTGCGGTGAGCAGAGCGATGCTAAACCAAACGTTTCTGTTTCTATGTGCACTATTATTATACATTGCCTTGCTCACAGTTCTTGTCACCGCTCCACTATATACCTTGTTGCTATCCTCGATCTTCGCCACTCCACTATACCCGTACCGTTATGTTCATTAATTATACTTTATTAGATGTTGAAATACGAAGTTTATGTATACAGAGATATTGTTTATATTACAGCGTAAAACATCTTTTCATTTGCAGCACGTAGACGAGGAGAATAGTTATCTGTGCGGCTATCTTAAAATTAAAAATCTCACGGAGGAGTATCCATCTTTGACGACATTCTTCGACGGTGAAATTATATCGAAGAAGTACCCCTTCCTGACTCGTAAATGGGATGCGGATGAGGATGTTGATAAGAAACATTGGGTTTGTAGTACTTTACGCGTTTCACTTTGTATTTCTATTGATTTCCATTATCGTTATGTGTGATTTGTTTATTAATAATTTCAGAGCAAATTCGAATCGTTTTGTCAGTACGCCAAAACTTTTAATTCAGACACATTTGATTACGAATCCGTGAAGGGAACCGATTTTGTTTTTATGAGATGGAAAGAACATTTCTTGGTTCCCGATCATACTGTTCAAGATATCAGTGGTGCCTCGTTTGCAGGATTTTATTATATTTGCTTCCAAAAATCTGCTGCTACAATCGATGGTTTTTATTATCATCGTAGTTCTGAATGGTAATATTCTTTTATATACCCGAGCAAAGAATAACACTTTGTACATTCGTAGATGCAACATTGTTACATTCTCTTTACAGTTTCATATATATATGTATATATATATATTTTTTGTCTCTCTATGTCTGCGCGTTTCGATTAAAATTTTACTGTATACAGAAAATTTGTTTGTCGGATGTCTGCAGAAAATATTCAACAAAGTTTTCATTATTTCAGGTATCAGTCTCTGAATTTAAAACATGTTCCAGAGCATAGTATACAGATCTACGAGTTTAGGTGAAACCGATAGTCTTTGCCCGACTATTACTCCAAATTCATATTTTTTCTTCCTAGCACACAGATCTCATAAAAATTGTAATCTCAGCATTAGTTTGTCAATTTAAATATCTCTTTAAATTGATTATCTTAATTGAGATACTTGACAATAAAAGTATTTCACCTGTTCTTTTTACACTGGTACACAATATACAGTGCATACTTTATGCTGCTTATTTCCTATTATTACATATTAGACATGCTCTGAAGAAAAAAAATTGCAATTGACAGGTTGAAGAGGATCGCAGTGCCTCCGAAAGATACGCTTGATTATAAATTAGTTATTAATATTCATTGTAAGATGTTTTATCAAAATAAATTAATTGATGCCTTTTATCAATTAAAATTAACCTCGTTAATTATTTGGCATTCTTATATTTTGTAAAATTGCAATCTAATTTCTCGTGTACGACAAGAAACATTTGTGTTTCGTATGATTCATATATAATACCATTTTTCGTAGTTCTATTAAATGGATAATAAAATTGTACGTGCACTCTGATTCACGAAAGTGTAAAAATGATAGGAATCAATAACTTTCTGTTCATTGAATAATAGTCTTTACTTTTGGATTTGATATTACTTCTAGACTTTTTATATGTGTACAAATTTAAACGTAATAAGGTGTATTTAGTGGGAATTACATTTTTGTATTTATGAGATCTGTCTGCCTTGATAAATAGAAGGATGCCGAATGAAGTGGTATAATTGTATAAGAGAGGAAATCAAATGGAAACATAACAGGAATTTTAATATTATTTCACGGCGATAGAAGTTCTACTTGACGCTTCTTTCTGATGTCGAGTGTAATGATCAAAGGAATCATAAGCGAGGATAAATTGTTCTGCCTTAGAAGAGTGTTGCGCAGCGAAAAACTCGTCTCTACTCTTACTTTCATTCATCAATAAGTTCTTCATCGAGAAGTTCTTGGTCACAACAATATGGTAAACTCAACAGACTTTCCTTCGTAATATTTTTTCGTGAAGTACAGAATTTTAACGGGTTAACCGTACGAAAAGCATTCTACAAATATTCGAAAGTTGACCGTTCATAGAATTGTTAATAAATTATAACAAGAATGAAAACAATCGAATCAGTAATTGACATAGAACGTTCTAATGATTCATTTTAAGAATGAGGCTAATCTAAACATGACATAGAAAGTTAGAGTGTAATTAACATATAGATGTACTCTAAAAGATTTTTATATCATAAGAGATTAACACATTATTTTTCTCTCGTGTAAGAGATTATCACGAATCTCCTATTGAAAACATATACGTCATTATTTTAAAATTAAAAATCATTACAAGATATTTAATGTTACCAAGATAGTAAAACTTGTCCATTATTAGAAATTAGTTTTATCTATTGTATAATGTATAGAACAAGCATACATATTTATTCTAAAATATATAAACATTGTGTATAATGTATGTATTAAATAACTTTTGTACTAAGATGCTTTGAATCTCTTAACATTGTCTGCTATATTTTAGTTTACCCAAGAAAATGCAATTACAAAGTAATAGTTTATTTAAATGAAATGTTTTGATTATGTATGCATTGTAGTTTACACGAGTGAGAACTATACATATATCATTTTACGAAAGTATATTCGCTTATTTATAAATAATTAATTTCAAAGAAATGATTCGTTGAGGTATGAATCTATATAATGCCTGGAAAATTTAATATATAAATTTGTATGTATCGACCAATTTTTGTAGTATCCTCGTGCAAAACACACAGATTTTAGAAAAGGGTAATCGATACTTTTTGTATATTTCCTTCCATTCTAACATGTAAGCGAGAAAGACATTTGAAAACTTTCATAATACTATTTCTATTACGTGTTATGTATATTGTAGTTATTTTAATACCAAAACGAAGTATGGGTTGATAGTTATGAAGTAACAACAACTATTAGTATTATGTGGACTATTGTTGAGTTGTTGATTGCTTATCAAATATCATATATGGAGTGTTGCGAAAATCGTTATACAATCAAAAAATATGATAATTCTACACGACTAACAAACACGTAGAATAACGTCTTTTCGTATGGAATGTTATTTTTAAAAAGAAATCAGCTCACCGTTTTACTTATAGTAAACAGTGATAAGAAAACGATATTGCCTGTATATTATCAAGTTCACCGCTAACTTATGACGTAGATTATATCTGCAAATTATTGTAACAAAAACAAATGATATATTTATTAATGGAACAACATTATTTGGTGGTCAGTCATTAAATCGGATCGTGAACAATCATATTAGTTACGGAGTTAGTTGGTCAGAAAATAGAGATATCCATTGAAATATATATCCTATTTCATGTATCGACTTCATGATTTTATTGTGGACAACTGAAAGAGACAGTGGTATAGATAGCATGATTCACTGTAAAAAATTGAGAACGAACATCGTTTGTACCCGGCGAGGGAGATTATTTGGTTTTTTTGAAGAACTACTATACATATAGTAGACGCCATAGTATGTATAACAGATCAGTAAAATTTATTGTGAATCGACAGGAATATGGAACTCTAAAAAACCGAACATTTCGACCAGGATTAGGAAGTCGTATTATGTAATAACGAAGCAATGTAAATATCAGTGTCAGTGCCGATATTTTAATTTACAACTTCGCTATATTATAGCGACTACTATACGTATTTTCAAGAAAATACAAAAATAACTTTAAGAAAGTAAAAGATGTATGAAATTATTGTATTTCTGTATGCATAAATTCTGTAGCGTATTAGCCAAAATGTAATGCAACTATCTTAAAAGAAAACGATGAATATTATAGATAATTCGTTCTGCGAGGTTTTACCAGTAGAATCAGATATATTAATGGTACACAATATTAGAAAAAGCCTACATGCATTATGATATATGTATATCTATTACTGACTCGAAAATTGTTTCAAACATTTGTGTCATTGTATAGAAATATGCAGCACGTCTTTGTCGGTAATTTCATATCTGTCGAAGAACTTGAAATTTTGGAAAAGTATCACATTCGAATTACAGAAATGTTCATGTCCGTATGATAAAAAAATTGGAATCAGTATATGGTTCACCTTAAAATGCGTTAAACATAATATATAATATTTAATTAAAATTCTCAAAAGCTCGTAATACAAATGTAATAAATGACTAAAAACACTCGGAAAAAATTTGTATCTACTCTAAACGACGACTGATCGATCAGCATCACCAATTGTTAAGGACGTTGATTTTCTTTCCTTGTTCTTGGATAATAGTTTCGCAGATCTAGTTACACGTTCTGATTTTGCAATAATTTGATGCCTTTGAGCAACAGTCATTCTCTTCTTTCGTCTGCCATGTGAATTTTTCTGAATAAATAGGAGATATTGATTACATTATTTATTTAATAGATTGCACTGTTACAGTATTAATCGGAAAATCAAGGTGATGTGAAATTGATTTACCAGAATTTTCGAACAATATCGACAGATGTAAGATGTGTTTGTTGACGTTGTTAGCGAAACAATCTTGTGCAATACAGCTTCAAACCCTAAGAATTTCGTGTCGAAATTAACTTTAGCTTTAATTACATCGGCAAGTGAATTTTGAACCATTGATGTATTCTCGACAATATTATTCTTAGTTTTCCTTGTTCCACTTAAGTGTTGATTTCTCAATAAAGGAAAATACAATGACTCGATCTTAGAATCATTGAACTTATTGTTCCGATTCTCGACTGTATTGTAGGATTGAGTTTGTGCTTCGCAAGTTTCTTTTTCGTCAAAAATCGATTCTTCACGTCGTAGAAGAGCTATAAAAATACAAACGAATTTTTGAATGATTTTCATCATAATATATATATATATATATATATATATAAATATATGTGTATATATAGTGCATTGACGCTCGATTTACTTGCCAATGAAGTCCTTTATGTATTTTGTAAACGTTTTATTACAAGAAAGTACGTGCTGAAAAGCTTCATCAAATTTCTTCTCGGTGAAATATGTTCTTGCCAACAATGATTTGTCAGGTATATCTTTGTTGATATTCGAATTAAAAATTTTCCATTGATTACGAGATATCTCGGCTTGCCATTCCAAAGCACAATCTTCTAATCTTCTATTGATCGAATTTAATAATTCATTTACTTCAATCAACTGTCGGGGAACACAGACATTTTCTTGCCAGGAAAGGACATTGGCATTGCTTTTAATCATTGATCCTTCGTCAATCATTTTTAAATATAATACATATAAAAATCTTATTCTTATTACAGATAGGTATTAATAAATAAATCCGCTTTGGGATTGTGTACAAGAAAGTTAAAGAATCATAGGAAAACTATATATTTTTCAAATTTTACACCTCGCAAGTCATTCATTAAACAATTGAACATTTGTTCATGTACTCTGTGTAATATTTATATTTATTCAAATACCGATACACGGGATATTTAAAAAATTTCATTGCGCGATTATATATTAAACAAGCATATATTTATAAACATTTCATTTTCTTCATAATTTATGCTGAAATATATAAATAATATTAGAAATATATATTAGGTATTGTGGAACGAAACAGCTGATGTCGATCTTATTATACTATTCTGAAAGATGCTGTAAGAAAAACATTGAAAAACGTTCATGCCACAATGTTTTGTAATACGAAAGCAGCGCCACGTATACATATACAACGTGTAATATTTTGTCGGAACATATACATGGATATGTATATGTACGATTCGAATTCGGAAACCTGGCTATGAAATTCATTTCAATTCCGAGAAGTTTTTAAAGGGAGAAACTATAGATTTCGTGACTGTAAACAATATTATTTTCAATTGCAATTCAAACTGAAAATGTGGGTGATCTATGTTCTGTGTGTACTTCCTTTAATCTTATTCGCGATGAGAAAGTTATACTTGAAGAAGTATAAAGTACTGAGAAATGTCTGTGTTGTTGTTCTTGGAGATTTAGGAAGAAGTCCTAGAATGCAATATCATGTACTATCATTAATAAAAGAAGGCTTCACGGTGGATTTTATAGGTTACTCTGGCGCAAGCCCATTAAAAGAAATACAAGAAAGTGTTCGTGTACGTATTTATTATCTTCCACCTCCACCGGATATAGGCAACAGTATGTTATCAATTTTATGACAAATAATACTTAACAAATCACGTCTAAACAACTTATTTTTCACTTGAAAATTGTACTTGCACAGCATAATGATTATTTCATTGCAGAGCTATCGGAGTTCATTATCGATTAAAATTTTTAATTTGATCGAATGATTAACGCATACGATTTAAAACAATTAATTATAGAAGATAATGATTTATTTAATCGGCTGATTAGATAAATTATGAATATTGCTTAATCGTTGATAATTATCGATAGCTAATTAAAAATATTAATCATTAATTGTAAACTTTTAACTTTCAGTCGAAATTATTTTTAGTAAATTACGCACGTAAAAATTATTGTCTGTACACTATTCGTTGCTTAAACATTAATTTTAAATTTCAGATTTTCCTAGTCTCGTGCGGTATGTGACAAAAACTTTGTGGCAAACCGTGAGTCTCATCTGGGTTTTGTTTAGAAAACCTGTATCCAGTCATGTATTGTTGCAAAATCCACCCGCAGTACCAACAATTCCAGTCTGCTGGTTCTATTGTGTTGCAGTCAATTCTCGGTTTATTATAGATTGGCATAATTATGCTTACACTATAATGGCACTGAATTTAAAGAACGACCATCTATTAGTAAAGCTGGCGAAGACGATTGAAATATTTTTTGGTTCTAGAGCACAAAATAATTTTTGTGTTTCTAGAGCATTGAAAGAGGATTTACAAGGAAAATGGGGAATCAAGTTAGTATTTACAATCATACTTTGTTACTCTTGCATATCCTGTTTAATAAATTTTTTTTATTTAGGGCTAAAGTATTATACGATCGTCCGATAGATAAATTTCATCGTATATCACTAACAGAAAAACATAGATTTCTATTAAAATTAAGCGAAACATATGATGCGTTTAAAGGTCCAGACAAAAACTCTACTATATTTACAGAATGTATTTCGGATAAGGTACAATTGAAGTCTAAAAGGCTTGGCTTCATTGTGTCTAGTACAAGTTGGACAGAAGATGAAGACTTCTCTATATTACTTAATGCATTACAAGGTACTTTGCACGTTACTTACATCTCAGAAACAGACCGATAGCATTAAAATACTTATATATATATTTTATTACTGATTCCCCTTAGGGTTACAGTTCCGTTCACATTTCCCCTTCTTCCCCTTCGTCCCCATCACGCAAAATACTTATATTATATTTTTCAGAGTACGAGAATGCAGTAGAGGAAAAGGTTTATAATCTTCCTGATTTAATTTGTGTAATAACTGGTAAAGGACATTTGAAAGAATTTTATATGGCCATTATAAAATTGAAGAAGTGGAAACACGTTACGATTCTGACTCCGTGGCTCGAAAGCGAAGATTACCCGAAAATGTTAGGTAATGAAACATATTACGAGTACTCCGATATTTATATTAGCGTTGTTTTTTGACAAGCCTATCGTTTGTTGCAGCTAGCGCAGATTTAGGCATCTCTCTTCATACTTCGTCCAGTGGCTTGGATTTACCAATGAAAGTTGTCGATATGTTTGGATGTGAACTTCCAGTTTGTGCATACAATTTTAATTGGTAGGTAACTACAATGATAATTTTCAGCATATTCTTAACATCACTGTTTTTATTTTCCAGTTTATCAGAGCTTGTTAAACACAATGAGAATGGAATGATCTTCTCAAATTACAAGGAATTAGCAGCACAATTAAAATCGTGGTTCGAGAACTTTCCAAACTACGACATTCAACATAAATTGGATGAGAAATTCAAATTAGAACTTCACAAGTTTCAGAAAAATCGATGGTACAGTAATTGGTATTCCATTGCGTTTCCTACGTTTCAATAAATAACGTAAAATCTACTAACAAGTTGTAAATGTTTACGGTAAGAATCTACGTTCCACAAATGTTTATCATGTTTATATAAAAGTTTTGTAAATGCTTATATAATATTGTACTCTGTAAATTTATAAAACTTGTGTAAAATGATTTTCAATCATTTGAAAACTTCTTCTATTTTCTAAGAATCAAAACCTGCTGTTATTGTATATACATTGTTGTACATAAAATATTTAAACAACTGCTGTTACTGTCGATTTTACATTTCATTTAACTCTTATGTTTCGTATTTACACTTTTATTCATGAATTTGTTACACATATTATGTTACACGAATTATATGTAGCTTAGTTTGTTAAGTACTTTTCGAAAATACTTATCAGAAAATATAAACTGTGACAGTGATGAGCATTTTTTATTGCCGCAGTCAAGACCAGTCAAGACTGTGCCTCCTGCCTTCGTTTCCCCCCTTATAAGTTCCACCATAGCTGACGAGGTTGTTGGGAGAAGCAAGCAATTCACGCTGGCACGCTCTAATTGGTCCGTGTTTTTCGTTAATAACTCCTAAACAAAGCCGCGGACAACATTTTGCAAAAGGAAAATGGTGCTTGAAATGACCTCAGGAACCTCCCATTTCCTGGAGTTGAAGTACTTTTGGGACACCCTGTATATACCTATATATAGACACGGTGTAGATAATTTTCCGTGTCCGAAAGATGAAATCAGCTGAAAGACACTGTGACGTCACATTTGTACAAGCTATACTCATCGACAGTGCCTATACGCTTGGCTTACATGGGGAGAGGGGGTCAGCGGGTGCCCCATGTACACAGCATGGAAAGAAATTATCTTAAGACTTATCTTGTGACGTCACAGTGTCCCATCATCTTTCGGCCACTGAATTCTCGGTTTTCCTATACACATACTATACCTATGCCGGGTCTTTTAGTATATATGGTCTAAGGCTGTGGCCATGAAGTACTTATGGCCTAAGGGTGCGGTTATAGTGGAGCGGTGAGCAGCGATGATAGCGGCGCGGTGAGCAGCGCGGTGAAAATAAACCAATGTAATTAAATGAAAAAGAAAAAGACAGAAAAAGTAGTTTGTTTTTGTTTCCGCTTTTGTTCACCGCACAGCTCTCCTCGCCTTTCCACTATAACCGCAGACCGCAGACTAACAAATGAGGGTCCCTCAACTGTAGGAAACTCGTTTTTTAAAATAGTCAAAACTTCATTGTACACCAAAATATTATATTAACAGTTTTAAAGTTGACATATTCTACTATCTTTAAATATTACTTTTGACGTATTTCTTCCACAAATCGATGGAAGATGATCACGAAGAAGCAGAAGGAGAATATGACAAGCAGCCGAGATACGAGTCTCCAGAAATTCACGAAGAGGTTCCGCGAGTCTTTTCGTTTCCAGAAGCTGCAGAATGCCTCCACACATTAGGAAAATGCGACTCGGGCCTGGGTTATGCATATTTAGGGTTAAATGCTTCTAATAAGAGTCTCACGGACATTCAAGTTATAATAAGATTCAAATATATCCTCTTTGTGGACGTTTCCGGAAATAGATTAACCGAAGAAGCTCTTCGCATTCTCACGAAGATGACTTATCTTTTAATGATTCAGGCCGACAACAATCGAGTGTGTTCTGCAGAAATGGAACAAATGCCCTACCTGCAGGTTAATATTAATCATTTAGAAACGAACATTTTCAGTATGTTACTATTTCAGGTGTTTGTTATCATATCAGGTACTAACGTTGAATAGAAATAAGCTAAAAAGTACTACCGGTATCTCCCACAATTTTCTCGAGATTCTGGAATTAAATCATAACAATATTGAGGAAGTCACTTTGAATCCTTACGATCTAAAAAATCTCAAAACCCTCGAATTACGTGGGAACTTGTTAGCTACGACGAACGGGATATTCTTCCCTGGGTTGATTTGTCTATATATCGCAGAAAACCAAATCGAAAAGTTAGAGGGTCTGGAGATTCTAGTTAATCTGAAAATTTTACATCTGAGGAGCAATAAATTGTCGAAATTGGACGGATTTGACTCGCGTTGTGCAAAGCTCAGCTACCTGAACCTTCGAAACAATGAGATCACAAAAATTTCAGAAATTCAAAAATTGAGTCGCTTGCCTGCACTAGAGACTCTAATCATTTTCGAAAATCCTGCGATCAATTATAGAGAAGAGGACGAGGAGAATATGTACCGACAAATTGTGTTGGCTATGTTGCCTCATTTAGCGCGAATCGATAAAGATCCGGTGCTGTACAAAGAAAAAAGGGAAGCACAAGAATTTCGCACGCAAATGATTCTGAATGGATCAAAGTTCACAGACTTCGATGTTAGTTTAACTGAATAACAGTACAACATTGTTAAAAAGACTTTTATAATTTAAATAAAAATATTTTAAGTTACATGACAAAGACTCGTCATTCATAAGAGTGTCGGCGCTGTTACTAGAGATCGGACCAGTTATATTTTTAAAGCGAAGTCAGTGACTCGATATTTTACAATCCAAATTGATCATACACAAGAAGTCTGACAAATTTGTTTTGGAAGGATACATTATACAAAGACGAATTACGTTTAATTATTGCACATTCTTCCTCTTCAAATAGTAGTTCCCATATGATTTCATTAAAATATCCGATAAAGATCCGAATTGCTTATTCATCAGGGTTATAAAACACTACCAATTTCAGTATTAAAAATATACTATGCATTCATATTTTGTACGATTTTTCAAAAGAATTGTCAGACTTCTTAAAAATACTTTGTTTCGTAAATTTTCATTAAAAATGTATCTGGCAGTCTAATTAAACTAGGAAAGTATAGCAAATGTAAGTTCATTTGACAAGGCTTCATGTAGAAGTCTGTAAAACCGTTCGTGTTCGTTTTACATTGTCGGTTTTACAACTGTACACTTGGCTAGCAAATCTTAGCGTGTCTAACGTTTCGCTTTAACATTCATTTAAAGGCGATATATTTAACAACATTAAAGTCTTTGAATTCCCGCCCAAAGAGGACAGCGATTTGTTAATATTCTTCGTTTCTGCAACTAGAGCCGTCTGGTCAAATAGATTTAGATTTCCAACTGAAACTTCTTTACTTACATTGTGTACTCCGATGAGTCGTATTCTTGCCATTGAATGCGATCTTGACGACCTGAACAATTAATAATTCATATCCTTTTTAGAAACTTGTTAATATCAATTGGTGTCTACAAAACGTCCCAATTAAAATTAAAGTAGTAAGGGGATATTCTGGTTTTCCATTTTCAACAAATTGTTTTTTCGTTTCTGATCAGTAGAAATACCGGAATCGTGGCAACCGTCAACCCATGTGTTTCAAAACATACTCTATAAAAAGATATATAGCTTACCTAATTTTGATTATTTTTAATTTTAAAAATTACACTGTACTTCAAATACTAATAAATAAGTATGCAAAATCATAATGTTAAAGGTTCAATAGTATTTCTGAAAAAATGTCTAAAAATTCATGCAAAAACAGATTTGAAAACCAGAATACCCTCTTAAGGGGCTGTGCGCACCCAACTACCACCACCACCCTTACCACTCACACATCGATAGATCCGCATATACGTATACGAAATGCAAGGGTTTACGGCAAAAGAAACTGACGCCTCAATATTGCAATTGGAAGTTGAGACTGGTTGAGACCCGGTCGATTATGTTTCCTAAGATTCCTGGCCAGGGTGGTTCAGAGCCCAAATTTCATATTTGCCCACTTTGGGATACATCTGAAATAGATTGATCTTTTATCTAGCGATTGTTACTATGTAGAAGTCTCAACTTTGCATTATCGAGCAATGTACTGGTTTGCATTGCATCCCGAATCCTTGCGATCACTTGTACGCACATGTACACGCCGACCGAGCGTTGTGCTTGTAGTGTGCCTCACACTTTCACTCGACACAGCGATTTTGCGTCATCGTCAGCCACCTCGTGACGTCGCGCTTGCTTATGAAACCTAACTTACCGGCAACATATTTTCTCCGTTCCTCTGTTTTACTGATACAGTGACTGCTGTCAACGCCGAGATGGTATCTCGTTGGCGCTGCTGCGTACTGCCTGGCATTGAGCTGTGGCAAGTGTACCCAGCTCCCCTACTGGACGGAAATGTTATTACTTAGCTTCTTCTAGCGGCCGCTCGCTCGTTCTTAGCGTGACGATCATCCTTAACGACATCTTGACAATATAGGAATCTACATTATGCACATCCGCCACAGCCATTTGGCGCTATTGCCACCTAGCGGTTGTATCCGTAAACGTTTCTTTACTTTTTAAAGCTTTTCGCCATAGGTGGTGCTGTAAGTATTTCCGACTATGTATTTCAGGTGTTACAAAAGAATCACCTTCAGTATCGGCAGTTTCAAAATTTCGTTTCGCTCTCACATGGTATAGACAATAAAGTACATCATGATTACTCGTTGATTTTTTTATGCATTTCAGATTTACGATTCTCCACAATAGAAGATGGTAAGGCACACGAATACGTCTCGAACTATAGCTGCTCCGTCAATCTTCGTGCTTGTTAACGAGAGAGACAGGTTTCCCAGGTCGTACTCACCTGTTTCACAACCTGTGTGACGTATAGAGCGTGGCCTGTCACGTGACGCGCCTTACCTTTCAGCGTCAGCAGGCAGCGTACAGTGTACACTGTACAGTACAATAGCAGTGGCCTATGGTAGCTGCGGTAGCGTGGACGAAGCGAGGCAAGGCAAAAGACGACAGGGACGCGAGTCGAGCCAGTGAAACCGCGCCCAACGTGACGCCAGGTGGCCATCGGGCAGCATCGAAGCCACCTACAGCATCAACGAATCCGCGCGTTTGTTTTGTCCGTTGCTGATATCGGTTGACCGTTGTAGATCGTCGGTAGAATGGTCCGGCGACCATAGTGGAACGTTCACCGATCGTGGAACCGCGGCCGAGTCTATCTATTTAGACGACGGTCTCCTACAGGCGGAGGTCCACTGACGAAACGAATACGCGTAAAAATGAACGGCGTCTTCGTGATCGTGGTCGCAAGGAGGACTTCCGACGGAAGCGCAGCGACGACAATGGCAACGGCGGCAGCCGAGTGAGCCTGGTTGCTACAGTCGAGCTGCGATCTCTCGCGCGTGAAACAGCTACGCCGAGAGGAAAGGTTAACGCTCGAATTTAAAATACAGTGCACACTGCGTCTGTGTGCTAAATAAGTGCGAACCCCGACTGTTCCGTAGAAAAATCACAGACCGTCCCGTGATCGATGGATCCCACGCCGACTTGATTTGCTATTAAAATTATTCGAAAATTTTAACATTCACTATAAGAAGTTGCATTAAATTTTCAGTGCTACGTTCGTCGGATGTACCTAGCGACATAGAGTCCTGGAATGATCGAGGAACGTGGGCGAGACTCTGACACGAACCGAGACCGCTCGTTTCTGTTCTCGATACACCGAACTTAGGAATTTTCTACGAGGGACCCGTAGGGCAGGATAGTTCGGCGAAAGTGTAGGCTCGATCGCATCACCGGGTGACGCATTCGAACAGCGTATCGTGATCAAGAATGATCGCGTATTACACATACGCGGCTTGAGATCGCTCGATCCGATCTAGTTATCTCTGCACAAACACTGTTATCTATCTCGAAAACCGGTCGCTGATCAAGTAACTTAAATGTTGCAACAAGTGTCACTGGAGTGCGCGAAGCCTAGCAACGAAGCGTCGGTTACACCCGACCAAGTCCATCGTCGATTCATGATCCGCGTACGGTTGGTTCAGTGACCAAGTGATTCACGAGGAACAGGCGGATGGAATGAAAATGGTTCTCGTTACGTGGCTGTTTCTGATCGTTCTCGGGGTGGTCGCCGGACAGTTAGACGAAGGGTTCGACCAGTCGTCCATTTATTACACCGAGCCGACCTTCGTCGATCCGACCAGCAACAATGCGAACGGCGGCCTCACCGAGCTACGAGGCGGTCACATTGTCAGGGGAGAACGGCTGCTGGAAAGGTCGAAGAGCCCTTACCTGGTCCGAGAGGACCTGTTCGTCGAACGCGACGGCGAACTGCTGATCGAGCCGGGCGTAGAGGTCCGGTTCGGTCCTATGATCGGTATCACCGTTCGGGGCGTAATCACTGCGAAAGTAAGTACCCACCGGCGACAGGATTTATACTTCTGCTGCCTTAGGGGCTACCTGTACACCCCCACCCTCTGAAACAGCCAACTCTTTCCTAACATTTTTATTTATTTGTTTTTATTGTTGCGCCTTTGGTATTTTTCTGAGTTAATGTCCCTACAGCCCCCTCCCCCAAATCCGTCACTGATCGGCGAGAAACACACCGAACGGAATTCGTGACTCACACAAATTGCACATCGTTCTTAGAAGTTTCTTTTCCCTGAATGAACATAAATAAAGCTTGCGAGAAATCTCTGAATCGACTGAACGATCTTACCCAGCTGGATACGTACAGGGTCACCCTAACGCCACAGAGCTGAATAGCCCATTATATTTTTATTGGTAATTGGTTGACTTTTTCCAATTCTGAATCTTTTGTAGAACTCATTATCGCATTATTGCTAGTAGCCCACGAGCGCCAAATATCTCAGGACGGAATATATACTTGAATATATACAAGAAGGATTCTAAGCGCCGAATTCTAACAATGTAAACACGCAACTGAAAAGAAAGTAGCCGTAAATCCCGGGCTAGCAAATAGCAGCGCAATTAGAGCGGAGAGAATGGGGATGTCGTACACACAAAGTCCGAGAACGGATTTCATTTCCAAATGTCTCTTTTTTTTGCGCGCGGGGTTATGATTAACTCGCGCGAAGCCACTGTGTGTGTTCGGGAGTAAGTACGTGTGTATGCTTAACGTTCAATGAAATGAGTCATCGTACGATTGTGCACGTGTCGAATACTACGGGCATGCCAGAGCACCGACGACGACGACGGTTGCAATTGAACTTCTCGGAATGTTTTACGATTCTCTTTCCGACGATATTTCGCCGGGATGCCGGTTTTTTATGTCCTAATTGTCGTTTCAGAATTTCACAATCGTTTCCCTCGCGACTATACACCGTTCCGATATCACGAAGAGTTAAAAGTTTCCCTGGAATCGATATCACCATGGTGCCGATAACAGCGATAAGGCAGCATCTAGCCCCCGGCCCGACGCATCTAATCCTTGACACGATTCTAGTAAAACTACACGAATTAACACTAAACCTGCCGACCTTTACAAGTAGCATCGTTCATGCACAAGAAAAACGTCGCAACTCAGAATTGTTCAGTTTTCGTTTTATCACATTAAAATACAGAGCTGTATCTCTAATGTAGAAAATTTCGAAAGAATTGTGACTTTTTATTGATTTTTCTTGCAACCTAACAGATACTCCCGTTTCTTTTTTTGTACCTCATGAAATCACACAAAGTATCGATTATATAGTTGAAGAAAAACGTTGCAACTCTAATTTATTTAGTTTCTTTTTTTTTATATAATTGGTTTTATTTGGTTTTACTTGCAGCCACAGCTATGTATATAGTTAAACTAACGAAGGACTTTGAAGCGCTGTAATTTATGTATTTGTGATGTTTTTTTTGTTATCGTAAAGCAGTTAATCTCAATAAGTATGTATCAGGTCAGTATTTGGCCCGAAAAGTCGGAAAAAACTATGTTAACGTTATTTATGGGTTCAAGGTCATATTGTAGTAGGTCGTTGAATTCGACATTTAAAAAAATCAAAATGATTTTTATTTCTTGTCGAAAAAATTTTTTCGAAATTTGTAGATATTTAAATACTGTTCAACTTTTATTTGTAACATTTTTTCCTCAAATTACCGGAAACCCTTGAAAAATCGTGATAATTGAGTGCTTCCACCGAAAAAATGTGAAAAATTATTTTTGCATGTAAATTACATATGTTGAAATGACGTAATTTATTATTTTAATACTAAATATGTAGATCACGAAACTTTTTAATAAGTAAGTTTTTAATATATATTTTAAGAAATTTGTAAATTCTTACTATTAATTTTCATCAGGAAACACTGTTCATTCTCATTTTTACTTAAATTAGTTATTAATCTTCAATCTCTACAAATCTGGGACTAATTCTTTTTGCAGTTTGATCACAAACCATTATCGAATGTAACGATACCAGAAAGAGCACCGGATATTACTCAATAGTATAACAAAATCGTCAATGAAGTTTTATAATTGTAAAAAAAACTTACAGAATGATTGATTATGTTCAAATATTAATAACTATAATACTAACTTAGATGACAACGAAAAGAAATCTGTGCGAAAGTGCTCTGTATACCTAATTGAAAAGCTTCTGCAATGTAAGAATTTACACAATTTCCTTAAAACACTTGAAAATCGTTAATGAATGAACGCTGTTTCAGAAACTGTTTACTCTTGACTTTAGACGAAGTAGAGTACTTCAGGGGTGTACAAATAGAAAAAAAGAATACCGAAGCATTCTTCAGACATTTAACCACAGCAAAAATTTTACAACACGTGCAAAATTTTGAAATCGACTTTTTTCCGACTTTTCGGGCCAAATACCCTACTGTGCGGTGGTGGTAGGTTTAGTGTTAATAGACCTATGTCAAGATCGTCCAATGTAGGGAACAAAAATTAATTTCTGCGCGAATCTCCACCGCGCTTTATTCGATGGGACTCGAAAGAAATAAATATTTCCCGAAGCGTGTTCGATTCCCGCTTTCACCGAAACGCGTTGTTCCACAAGTGTCCACCATGAAATATCATCTGGATGAAATGGGTACCCGGGGTAATTCTATATTGCTTTTAAACCTGCGTTTCCGGTGGAATCGTAATCGCAGCGGTTCTCGAATACCCTTTAACTCGTTCGGTCTCTCGTCGCGCGCTACTTGTTGTTAGTCCCTCGTCCAGACCCGCCGCGCCGGTACTTTGCAACGCCGTCGAATCGAATCGAGTCCGGGCACACGATGGAAAAGAAAAAGAAAAAGGTTGCACGATTTGCAAGATAATTAACACGGTACCGTTGTTCGTTCCGCGAGGCCGCGAATGAAAGTAAACACGCGGTGAGAACAGGCTGAGTATTGACACCGGGTCGCTGGTGTTCTTTCTTCCCGCTCGGCGAGCCGACGGTGGGGACGGGTATAACGGAGGAAAAAACGTTAAACGGCGACGCCGCCGCCGTGGAAGAGAACGCACAAAAGCGTTTCGAAGCGTGTCTCTGAAAGGACGTGGAATCGCCGGAAATTCCAGAAACACGCAACTCGGTGCCCGATGATTTTCGCTTTATTCGCGGCACGTTGCGGTAACGTACGATCGTGCTCTCTGTGTCCTGCCCTGCCCCCCCCCCCGATCCCAACCCCCCGTGATGCGCGTGTACACACGCACCGATGCGCACAGGTGTCATTAATACTCGGATAGTTAAGCGCCGAAGCGCGTCTTGAATTGAGATATAGAAGCTATTTTCAGAGGAACGCGGAATGCGCTAGGAAACGCGGGCGCATTATTTTTGTAATTTATTGACCCGGTGTGTCCGTATATCTATTTCTTAAAAAGAAGATTTAAATTTAATGAAAATTTTATACTACCCCTCAATAATACTAAATTTTCCGGTTTTCAAATTTCACGGGGGTCCACTAGAACAGTTTGGGAACAGGGTCTCGAGTTGCGGGGTATCCGATCCGAGATTGGTGTCGCTACATTGGAATCGAGTTACAGGGTGGAGGGGCTAGGCTTTGTCAGGGGTTAAGTTGATTGGAATTAATCCAGTAGGGGGGGGGGGGGGAGGCATTTTCTAATCGGTGGCCGGAGCGAAAGCCCTCTAAGAGTCGGCTAATGGCTTGATTAAGAACGGGATGCGAAGAACGTGTGCAGTGTAAAAGCCGTGAACGAATGAATCAGCTCTGTGAGCGCCCGCCTCCGCTGCGCGGTGCGTTCGGGTCACGGATCAAACGACGGTTCTTGGCCTGAACTGTTAACGTCTGACCCCGCTAATCCGCTTATACTCGAGACGAGACGGGACCGAAAGCTTCTTCCTCGCGCGGTAGAGTTAGGATGATCATCGACCGACTCTCGCGACTAATTTGATGGTCACCGTGGGGCAAGGATGTTCAACTCCGTGGCCCTTGAGGCGCACCGTAGCGCTCGCGGCTCGAGGCTCGCAACGGTAGTGGCCCCTTGGAGATGCGCTCCGATACGCATGAATCGCATGGGCGGAGAAACTGTTAGGGGCGGGGCGATACCGCGCGCCGACTTCGGTGTACAGCGGGTTGTAGGTCTCGCGGGGTCTCGGTCCAATATCACTGTAGCGTACTGTCGCAATTTTAGGGGGAACCGGAAGCGCCGATCCTGCTGACAGCCTCCGAGGCGAATAACCAGCTGCATCCCGTCGAGCCACCGCCGACGATACGTCTCAGCGATGGCCCGACCCCCTTCGAAGGCCGACTGGAGATTTTCCATCGGGACGAGTGGCGAGCCGTTTGCACCAACTCGAGAAAGTATTGACTCAACAAATTTCCAGGGGTGGGCAGGTATCGGAGCCTCGGATCGGGTTTTCGTGATCGAAAATCGAAAATTCGTGATACTCAGGTACCCAGAAAGTTCGAATATACCCGAAGTCGAAGTCGGGTCAGGAACCCGAAAATCGATGACATTCGGGTATCCAAACAATATAAATTTTCGGGTTCTCGGCCCGACCCGACTCGATTTCGACTTTGTGTACCCACGTATCACGAATTTTCGTGTCCCGACCCGAACCCGAATTTCCGGGTACCCGCCCAGCCCCGCAAATTTCCGAAATCCTAGCTTATTTGCGAACAACGATTCTAATTCTCTATTCTGTACCGTCCAGCTGGACTCGAGCCGATCTAGAGACAGCGTGCAGGCAGCTCGGCTTCCAAGGTGGACGATGGTGGTCCTGGATGGACCGACAATGGCCCGCGAAACCGAGACTCCTGTACGAGCAACCTGGCTGCAGGGGCACCGAGAATTCTCTGACGAACTGCGAGAGGTGGTCCGACAGACAACTCGGCGGTGGCGTTTGCGGTAAAACTTTCACGCTTTACGACTCGCGGTGCCAGCTCGGACCGATCCGAGGAACGGCGGCGGTCTCTCGTCTATCCCGGAAGATATTAGAGCCTCGCGTGTGTTCCTGTGATTGCAGACTACCATCCTGATCTCGGAATCGCGTGCGCGCCTCGCCACGACGGAGCCACCAAAGCGATCAAACACTGGAGAGGAATTCGCTTCGAGGATGCGCTCTACGATAATCCGCTGATCCTGGAGAATACTCTATACGTGCGAAAATCTAAGTCGATATTACGGAACGTGGTGATAGAGTGAGAAAACATTCTTCACGAGTAGTCGAGTAATGTCTGCGACGTCGGTCTCTAATGTTTTTCTTGGTTGAAAGGCACGCGGGAACCGGCCGGGAGTATAATGTTACCGCCGCAATCGATGTGGAAGGTGTCCCGCCGCAGATGGAGTCGATTTCGGTGCTGCACGCAGCCTTCACAGGAATTAATATCACCACGCCAAACGCACCTGTCTTCATCAACAATTGTACCGTTCAGAACAATAGAGGTAACGATGATATACATATATGTATATGTATTGAGCGATGCTCCGAAGATCAAAGGATTATTAGACGTCTGGGACTGTGTTCCCTGACACCTCGTAACCCTACGAGTATGGAAGAGGACCTTCTTCTTACACTTGCTAATTTTTTTTTTGATAGGGTATGGAATCTACATGAACAGTTCATCGGGAATGGCGCACATCAACGACTGTTCCGTGCTGGAGAACGGTGCCGACGGGATCAAGTACGTTCACTTCGACGAGAGGCCCGACGACAAACTGGATCGCACGGAGGTCTTCGATCTGTGCACGTTTCCGACAACGGCCAGTCAAACGTTTCCCGTTATAATATCCATGGAGCAGAGCAAATACGCGCCCAATATGAAAGTTTGCCCCCAAGTACGTGGTGTCACCCTGTGCTCGCGCGTACCGATTTATGCCAACTTCACATGTACCCTTTACACATGTTACAGCACATGTTCACGCGACCAGGACACGTGCTGACGATGCACTTTCTGCAAATGAAGACCGACAAGAACAACAGCGCGACCGTCGAGGTTTACGACGGTAACAGCAGCGCGGAGAAATTGTTGGCCCGAGTGAGAGTGAAGAATGGCACGTTGCCGCAAAGCGTGTCGACGACTCGGCAAAATTTGTATGTCAAGTTCATCGCCGAGCCTCGCACCAACACGCTCGTCTTCGTGCGACTGATGTCCGGCTACCGTGAGTCTCCTACGAACGCATCGATTCGTTCACTTTTCAGATATAGTCCTTGTTTTTCAAGGGACCAATTGATCCGTTGCTTTCAGAGAAAACGTACGATCTGAATGTAACCGGAAGCGTGATCGCCAGCAACAATGGAAGAGGAATCGCGGTGGAGAGATTGCGATCGGCTCTACACATCCACGAGACTTCTGTGTCGAGCAACAAACACGTGGCCGGTGTACACGTGTTGGGCGGTGCCGCGGATGTGAATATCACCAGCAGCCGCATATCCTTCAACGTTGGAGATGGCGTGAACATCACTCACACGGGTGGCAACCGTAACGTTTCCCGAACCAGCATCTCTTCCAATCAGGGTTACGGTTTCGCGGTATGGTTGAACGACAGCTCAACCACCGAGTACATCAACTTCAATCAGACCACCGTGGTGGAATATTCCCAGATATTCAGGAACAAGGATATCGGTGTTCTTGTGAGTGTTTGTCGCAGCAATAATGGTACTAATCCACCAAAATCGGCTTCGATGATAACAATACGAGTCCATTGCAGGTTGGCAACGCGACTGGCAATACGTACGTGAACGTAACCGGTAATTGGTTCAACAGTAGCGCGGAGACGGCTCTGCAAGTGGAGTCCAGTTGGAGGCAGAACGAGGGGCTACTGAGGCTTCAAATCGGCCACAATTCGTTCGTGCAAAACACCAAGCTCGGAATTAAACTGAGTCCTGCGTTGAACTTGCTGGGGACCATCGAGTACAATCACTTCAGAATGCAGGGGAGCGGCTGCATACTGATTAAGAATCCTCTGTACGAGGAGTTCAATGTTCTGCCCGCCTTAATCACTGTGAAACATAACGAATTTTATTGGAACCGTGGCTCCTTTGTAGTAAACGTTGGCCTCTCGCCGTACAGCGACCGGCAAAAGTTATTGTTCACGAGAAACTTCTTGCGCGACAATCGTGTCCGTGAGCTGTACGCTAACGGGAACGCAGCTAGGTCGAGATTGATACCGCGTTCCCGGGTGGCAGCGGTTGTCGTTGTCTCCTCCGGCAACGTCCACGTGTTCAGGAACATTCTGCAGAATCCAGATTCCACGTACGAGATCGGCTCTCATCTGGAAGATCAATCGAAAATCATCAATTGCACGTACAACTGGCTGGGATTCGCGGAAGAGAACAAAATATACGAGAGGCTATTTCATAGGTGAGTTCTCATTTCACTCGCAATTGTAAATCAAAATGATTTCAATCGGTTTGCGAGCAACGGCAAAATCGAGGTAGAACGTACGTCTAGGTAGAAAGCTGACCGTGAGATTACCTTACAGGAAAGACCGGTACAACCTGGCGAAGATCGAGTACCTACCGTACTTGTTGCACAACAGCAATCCAGGTGCCAACACCATTATCTCGAATCCGACGTTCGTTCCTCGGTTCGTCACACCTGGAACAACATTGGTAGGCGGTGAAGTGGACGGTCAGGAGATGTTGCCTTCAGGAGAGTACATAGTCGAGCGTGACATCAATGTACGTCCGGGAGGAAAGTTGATTCTTTATCCTGGGGTGACGTTGCGGTTTCCTCCGGCTGTAGGAATGATGGTTGCCGGCAGACTGGACGCTCGTGGAAAACGGCCGAGCGATATTTTGTTTACTTTGAAAGAGGAGGTCTTCATGGATCCCGACAACGACACAATGACGAATGGGGGATCCGTAGAAAAGAATGAGGTGGAGCCACCCGTACGACTACTCGGGGGGAAGAGCAATCTAGAGGGCAGATTACAGGTGCCTATCATTCGAGGATAGCAATCTCTTTTTTTCCCTTTTTTTTCAACTGTTATTTAAACTCGTCGATGCTAAATCCTACCGTTCGTTCGTCAAGGTGAAAGTTGGAGACGGATGGGGCACCGTCTGCAATTACGGCTGGACGATCCGGGACGCAGCCCTGGTCTGCCATCAGCTCGGTCTCACTCTGGACCCAGACAACTGGTTGCTGGAGCGCTCCCAGATCCCGAACGCGGGTATCAACGAAGACATCGTTCTCAGCAACGTCAGGTGCACTGAGGACGACAACGATATCTCCAACTGTCGCGCGGAGACTCGGCAACATTTCGAGAATTCCTGTACCCATGAGAACGACGTTGGTGTCCGATGCTCGGAAGCGGCGTGGGCCGGTCTGAGATTGGGTCCTTTGGCTCAGAGAAGCGACCTGCAATTCGTGACCATAGAGAAAGCAGGCTTGCTCGACTATGCCACCAATTCGTTCAAGCCGGCTTTGCAGATCGACTTTGCGAAGCACTCGTTGGACAACGTCAGAGTGATCGACAATCTGCAGGACGGCTTGGGCGTCCTCTATTCGGACATATATTCCGCGGACGCTGTCAATACCGTGAGAAACAGCGAGTTTTCACAGAACGGCGGCAGCGGTATCAGCTTCAAACAGCTGGGCATGGAGATCGTCAACTCCAGAATGGAGAAAAACAAGGTAGCCGGGATAAGACACAACCCGGCGCTCTCCGCTGTCCAACAAAGAGAATTTGCTGGTTGGTTCTTGCGCATGCCGGACTCGGTCGATTCCTCGTACAATCCAATCGTGTTACCGCACCAGATGGCGCCCATAGAGTTGTCCAACGAGGAGACCAAGTACATGATTACGGTTAAAGTTAGCGGAGAGCGTGTCAGACGAACCGTCAACATCAAAGTAAGCGCGCGCGCGAATAACACTTTGCTATAATGTATATTGTGCTCGCAGAAAATGTTGTTACACCAAGTTCTATGGTGTTCACAGTGCAGGCCGGGTTACGTGATCGGCATCCAGCTTCTGAATCCGATCGAGAATCGTAGCAGCGAACGAATCGTCATATACGACTCGCAGAACGTCGATCCTAGCAGAGATGTCTGGGACGCGAGAAGGGACCTGGCCGTGTTCCCTGTGACGTCCAGCTCGTTTATGGTGATCCTAGAATACGATAGCGGGACCGATGCTCTCGGCGGAGCGGTGATGGTCCTGACGGCTCTTCGGGCCCCGGTGCAGGTACTCGCGGAAGCTCCGAACGCCGCGTTTCTCCCTTAAATAAAATTCCTTGAAAATAAACCGTGCACCTTTGTTTGCAGGACATTAAGAGCAGAGTCGTGAGAGGACCGATTCCTACACTTCTAGTTACGAACTCCAAGATCAGGAACAACAAGAGAGGCATCCTCGCGTCGTACTACAACAGGTACTTGGACGAAATCGGCGACCACTTCTTGCGGAAGGCGAACGAGTCGATAAAACTGGTCGGATGCGAGATCTCTCACAATCAGGAGGAGGCTATCTACGTGCACACGCCGTATTGGAACATCTACCGAAGCAATTTATCCGAGATCTCTATCCACATCAACGACAGTCTGATCACCGACAACGGGAAGGGGATATATCAGTTCAGCCGGGACGCGAGGTACTCGAACAACCTTTTCCACTGGATCATGCAGGACAGCACCGTCGAGCGGAACCAACGGGGTGGGTTCGAAGTGCTGTTGCCGGACGTGTGGCAATACAACGAGAACTTCACACACAGCTTGTATTTCGGCAACAACACTTGGAGGAACAACGACCAGTTCGGGTTCGTGGTGGATGGGCATTACGCCACGTTGAACATGTCCCATAATCGATTCGAGGAGAACCGATGCAAAACCGGGCTGATCTCCGTTCGCGGTATGGAGAAGAAGATGCGGATCGACAACAACCGGATCGAGAGCAACACCGGAGTCTACATGGTGGAGTTCAGGGCGGTCAGTCAGTCGGAGATCTTGGGGGACGTGGACGCTCGTTTCCATTACAACGAGATCAAACGGAACAGCTACGATCTGGCTGGCATGGGGCCTCGTCGCACCGACGACAGCCCCAGTTACGTGGTCGGGTTCCACGGTATTCAGAAGGTATGGATCAACAGGAACTTGTTCGGTCGGAACTCCCTCGACTACGAGCTGCTGGCTGGCATCAGAACGGCCAAGATCAACAACGAAGTGGACGTCACTGAGAATTGGTGGGGGACTCCTGATGACGTCGATATAAGGTAACTTAAAGTTGCGATTATGATATAACACGGTCCTTCAGTTCGAGAAAAGGGTTCAACGACGCTGACAATTTTCAGAAAAAGAATATTCGACTTCGACGACTGGAACGACCACGCGGTTGCCAACTACAGGCCCTTCCTGACCAGCGACGCGTTCGACTCCTCCGTTTCCGCTTCCTGGCAGGTCGCCAGAGAAGCGGACCTGGACAACTTGGGTGGTCGTATAGTGGAGAACTTGTCTATACACGCAAGGGACAGACCGTACGTGGTGAAGTCGGACATCACAGTGATGCCGGAAGCCACGTTGCACATTTATCCGGACGTGGTCATGGAGTTCGCCCCGAACGTTGGGATCCTAGTCTTGGGCACTTTGAAGGCTGTAGGTGTGCCTGGCCACGAGATCGTCATGAAGCCGATGGAACGCAACGACACGGAGACCCCGAGGCCGACCACGATATCAGGGAACGTTGTCTCCATGTCGGAGGAGACTATACGCCTGTGCAAAGATGGACGATGTTCCTCCTTGTACAACGAAGGTAAACGAAACCAGTTGTTCGTGCGTGTGCATTCTCTAAAATCTTTCTTCAACCACTTTCGCAGGGTTCTTGGAGTTCTTCAACAAGACAACCTTGCAGTGGATACCCCTGTGCGACACTAGGTTCACCGAGAGGAACGCGCAAGTGGTCTGTCGTCAGCTGGGCCACGACACGCTCAATGTTTACGTGTCCTACGACCGCAGATACGAGCTGCACCCTGGCTCTCTGATTCGCGTTTGGTCCTGGCCCGAACCACTGCAGGTACCATTTAAGAAAAGCAAAGAAATGATTTACAAGAAATTCTTGGATCGTAACGCGCATTGTTTATTGTAGTGCACCGGCAAAGAGGAGAAGCTCGAAGACTGCCAAATCAGGTTGAACGGCCAACTGTATGGTCACCGGCACGAATGCCCCTGGGACAGCCAATTCGTGTTCATAAGTTGCGGGAAACGCAATCTGGACGATGCCCACGACTACTGGGGCGGCATTCGCGTGGCCAACAGCGAGTTCGAGCATCACTTATACGAGCATCGTATCCACGACGTGGTCACCCACGAGACGATCAGACGCGTCGAATCCGTGTTGAAGCACGTCAATATCACGGGAGCTGGAATCCTGCATTTCGAGAAAGCGGCCGCTCTGCAAACGATCATGAAGTCACCGACGATCACGCACATCAACGTCACCCGCAGCGCTTATCACGGCATAAACGTGATATCACCGACTCATACGGTTAGTCATCTAGCTTCGCTTTCATTCCCTCTATCAGCGTCGTCGTCAAGTTGTCCCAATGTAATTCGATCACACTATCTTTCTAGGTGGAATTGCTGTTCAATACCGTGGACAACGTGCTTGGGAACGGCGTCAACGTGCTCTCTATAACGGGAGAGGGTCGCGAAGCCGACGAGAGCTCGTTCACGCCTATCAAGGACCTGAACATCCCCTACCACTTGTTCAGTATGATCGACATCTGCGACACCGCCAAAGAGATCACGTTGGAGGAACGGGTGATCGTGTATTACAAGTACGACAATCATCCGGTGAACTGTGTCAAGATCTTCCGCAGCGCCTACAGGGCAAAGCCGTTTGGCTTTAGGTTTGTTCGAAACGAAACGATATTTCTCGTGTACCATGCTTGAGAAAAGCCTCGTCAACAGTTTGTGTCGCTTTCGCAGGCTTTTGCAGTTCAATCTTTTCAACTCCACCGGGAAGCCCGGTCGCGTAGACCGCATTACTCTGTACGACGGAGATATCTACAACGTCACTGCCACGAGCATAGGTCACCTGGAAGCTAACAGCCCGGACGAGAAGAAGCTGTTCAAAACGCAGGGACCCAGCCTCAGTATAAGACTGTTTGCTAACGGTGCGAGCAGCGTGCACGGCTTCATCGCGGAAGTAGTCACTCTGCCCATCTCTGCCATTGGATTCAGTAAGTCGCCAACAGTGGACGTAACTACAGTGCTTACCGGTCAATCGATGATCGTACGATCTTAATGTCCTTCCATTTCTGATGCAGACCGCGACGTGCAACACAACATATCTTACTCAACGATATCGCACTGCCGCGAGGGAGCGATCAAGTATGCCAGCGCCGGCGAAGTCAACGCGATAATGACTCTCGAGCGCAACCAGTTCACGAACAACTGCGAGAAACTTTACGGGAACTTCTCTACCTGTAAATCCGCCCTCTGGTTGGACGTACAGAACACCCAATCCTTGTTCTTCAGGGTCAGTTCGGTCGAATACTAAACGATTTCAAAGCGATTGTCTAACTGTAACACCGTTTGATCATGGTTCCGATCGATTACCTTTTTAGAACAATCTAGTCCAGCAAAATCAAGGCGGTCTCTCGATCCGCGCCGATTCCAGAGGCTCGGCGACCTCTCTGAAGGGGTGGATACACAACAATCTGTTCGCGGAGAACTTCAACAAACCTGCGCTGTGCGTGCAGACGAGTAAAACTGCAAAACTCGCGTGTCGTACGAATACTAACAGCTTACCTTTCCTTTCAGATACGTGGAAGGTCGCCAGAGCAGTCCATACCAAGAGGTCACCATATTCAGGAACTATTTCACGAAGAACAATGCCCCGTACGACAATAATATCGTCCTGAAGCAAGTGGTGAGCAACATGACGCTGAATTACCTACACGCGAATCTCGGTGCGCATCTCCTGGAGATCTCAGGATTCGAACGAGTCAGGCTGCCCATCTACCAAAGCACGTCTCACAACGGATTCTACAAGTTGGTTCCTTACGACGAACGTTTCCTCGTAAAATTATTGCGAATTGTTTATCGAATAATGTTTCAGAAATTACGCGGTGGACCGCAACGGACGCAGCACGATAGTGGCCGGCACCCCCGGTCAGCAGTACGTCGACAACGTGTTCTTCAACCCGGACAACGACTACGAGATGCTCACCACGAATCGATCTCAGTTTGTACCGTTCCATTTGTCATTCCAGTTGTTGTATACAGCAACTAAACGTACTACTTTCGATTATACAGGCAATTAGAGATGTGGAGGGCTCACGTGGACGCGAGACACAACTGGTGGGGCTACAACGAATCGCTACCGGTGGCTGGCAGGATCAGGGATCAAGGGGACTCCCCCGAGTTGCTAAAAGTCGACTACCAGCCTTTCCACATGAACAACATATCCGTTCTGAACGGCAAGTGTCCGCCAGCTTGGGACCTCGTAGGCGACACCTGTTACATCTACATCGGTGCTCCCATGGACTTCTTCAGCGCTCGAGATTTTTGCAGAGTGAGTCGATAGTGCATCGTCGCACCATCCGCCAACTATGTTGGAATTTGTCTAACGCTGACTTCGAACGTTCGCGTATTCAGTCGGTGAACGCGTCGATGCCGTTCGTGATGGGCGACTATCTGGAGTTATGGCAATTCCTGCGGAGGCAACAAGATCGCTACGACTTCTCGGATCGAGCTTGGGTGCAGCAACTGGACAGAGTGGATCAGTGCACGACTTTCACTTATCAGACCATTGAGATCGATTACTGTGCTCAGCCGAGTCCGTTCGTCTGCGAAATTGGTGTGTTATTTGATCGAACATATATACAGAGAGACGGTTTTAATAACGCTTTCCGTTGTAGATCCCAAAGTGAACATCGATCCTCTATCTTGGAGGAAAGATATCGTGGCTGTGGCCGTGCTGGGATCAGCCGGTGTTGCTCTAGCGTTGCTAACTGCAGCCATTGCCCTCTGGGTGTCCAAGTCGAAGAAGAGGAACATCGAGCGACTGGAGAGGCGAAACTCCATCAGACAGTCGTTACATTCTTTGAGATCGGTCGGCTCTACCTCTGGATTCACCGAGCTTGCCTACCGTCGCAAACCTATTACGGTACGCCTCCCAAGTTTCATTTAGCCTAGCCTAGCCTATACAGTATCTGCTCTTTCAAGAGAAATAATACATATGATATTCTTTAATTTTCAGACAAAGCACTCTACGGACACCTTGAACTCCAAGTCCCTGGACTACAAGAGGATGCTGAACGGTGGAAGCATAGACTCGATGGACAAGTCCCAGTTGAATTCCTCGATGGAGGACAACCAGAGCTACGACGTCTACGAGGCCCACAATCCACGGTACTCGCCTAGCACCAGCGACTTCAAGAGCACCGCCCAGAAGTACGGAGTCCCTCAAAGCGGTAGTAACCCGGTGTTCGACCTGACCTACCGCAACGAAGGGTTTCGCAATCATTCCACCTTCACCTCGAGGAGCGCCAACGATTGGCCGATCGAGTCCAACACTGAGACAACCACGGACGAGACCCCTGTCGCCGATGCCACCCACGAGAGCTCGTACTTGAACAACACGTCCACTCTGCCACTGCACTCGAGTCTAGTTCTGACGGACTCGATCAGCGAATTGAAACGGGACATCGAAGCGTCCGCTGCCTACGGGCCGATCGACTACGAAGTCGGCCGCAGCTACGAAAACGCTCCGTTGACACCCAGCCAGGCGTCGGAACCTGTGCCCGAGTACGCGTCAGATTTTAATCCGCCTATACCTCCACACCCCTATCAGCATTACGACGAGAGTAGACCCAGAAGCGAAGCGCTGTTAGAGACAAATCTGGACAGCGGGGAAGAGAAACCGCTGAGGTCGAAGAGCGAGGTATTGCTGGAGACCAATCTGGACTCGTTCTTGATCAACGAACCCACGGAATTGACGCAGCTGTCGGCTACTGCGAGGAGTAAGAGCCAACCCCTGGAAACAGCTATGTGAACTCTGCTTTAGGGAAGGCCTAAAAGAGAGACGTGTAAAATGTACCCGTTGAGCCAACTCGGACCACGCCCGAACAAAACTTAAGCAGCTACCCACCGAGTTCTACATTTAAGGCAATGGACCATAAAGAGGACAATCAGTGCAATAATACATTGCTAAGTCTCCGACGTTCATTATGGTTCTTCCTCGCGCGACTTACAGCGAGTAATTTGTTCTTGGTAACTGGATCTCGTTGTTCGCTTGGCGTGTGCAATGCCAATGTGAGATTTTTTTTGACAAGTATAATCGAGCATATTTGCAAGTTGTACCTAATTATGTAGTATATATGTAGTATACACCGCAAATATATCGCGTAGACTAGGGAGACTTATTTCGAGTAACATGTACAGCAAACGACATCAGAGAACGAGTGTTGCCTTATAGAGCAATTCTGATGCGTACCGAACGAGTAATTCAAATCGCATAATTTATATTCTTGAAAGTTCGCGTAGTCGTAAAGAAATATATTTGTTTACTCCGATCAGGGAGATTCGAGATGTTTGTCACAAATGTGTGGTGTTACCACTGCCAAACTAGCTAGGAGTATGCGTTTTGTGAGCTGTACTCGCGTCGTGATAGATGCAGGACTTCGTCTGGCCTGCGTAGATGTCTCGTTAGAGTATAGCTTACATTTTTAGTCGATCAAGAGAAACTATATCTACGCGGATTAAGTCGTTGCATAACGCGGTTGCGATAGATATAGTTTTTCTTGATGTAGGTGATCTCACCAAGCGCCTTGATTAGACACATTATACATACATATTGTAACAGATTATCCGTCCATAATATGTAAGCTCACGATGCAATCGACAGTGCCTCTTCAGGCTCGCAATAATTTGCGTGTCTACGACGCAATAACGCAATTTCGTATGATAACTTTTATATCGTTGTAGAGGTGAATTGTAAGAGAAGTTGAGTATGATTTTTATCAGGGAACAATGGCTCAACGAACGTATGTGTTCTACTACGAATTTATTCTTCCAAAGAAGGACTGTTCGATCTGTGACGACATTATTTTAATTTAATATAATACGGATTGCCTATATCTTTATACATATAGAAATATATTTATACGTTTTCACAAGTCGAAAAACTATTTCGAAATTGTCTTGTTGAAATTGTTTTTTATTCTTAACAGGTCCGTACTTTAAATTGTAAATTGTCCGCGACGAAGCTAATAAACGAATCGCATCAATTCGATAAAACACATGTGTTCGTAATTATTTATTTCGACATGTATGCATATTTCGTGGTATAATTAAATCGTGTACAAAATAGAATACACGGATAAAACGAAAGGGTTTCGCGAATAAATTGTGGTAGGCTGTTTTAAAACAATATCGAATATATTAATATCGTTAATAACATTATTAAATATCGGGATCAGATTACTATTCGTCGCAGCCGTATTTCGTGGACCGCTAAAACGATCAATCGACAGCGGAATTTCGTCTATGTACACGTAGACGAAATTTATTGTTATTTATATATATATATATAAAAATATACATATATATGTCTATCTAAATATATATATATATTATATATAAATTTTGCATTTTT
This sequence comes from Lasioglossum lativentre, assembly GCA_916610255.1. Classification (NCBI taxonomy): domain Eukaryota; kingdom Metazoa; phylum Arthropoda; class Insecta; order Hymenoptera; family Halictidae; genus Lasioglossum; species Lasioglossum lativentre. The sequence continues at coordinate 15,414,232 of OU744357.1, read as the reverse complement.
TGTAAATAAAGCTCTCTGTGTGCTCGCGATGTGCCTCACGTACGTCTAAAACGGCTCTGTCGCCGTTGCATAAATTTCTTTATCTAAATATGCTGAATCTTACAAAAATAAGCCTGCGAATATGTATATATTACTTATATACAACTTTGTGCGAAAAGAGTCACGCCGAGATCGCATTGCCAGAGACTTCCGCCAGCAACGGAATCATTTCGTTCGATCACGCGAGATACATTTAAATATTTAGCAACGGGCAGAAATATTCAAATCCGTCCCGCTACCGAAGGCAGTTCAAATAATTCTCCTCGATACATCGATCGGAAACAACGCACGCCGCCACGGGAAAATTTGAAACAACGTTCAAACGCTCGCTCGTGAAAATTCCTACAAAATCAAAAAATTGCCGTACGAAACGAATTTTGTCGTACTCATCCGCACAACAACTATGGTCCCTTCGATGTTCGATGGATACGAGAGGCTCGTTCAATCGATTCCTCATTGCACACGTTAAAACAAAAACAAAATAATCGGAAAGGTTATTGCACCAATTGTGCGATACAGCACATACGAGAAACAACGACTCGCGGTTCGTGTTGCTCATTCGCTCACAGCTTAAACTTTTACGCGTACTCTTATCGTAGAAAAGAAAAAAAAATAGAGAAACGAACGAATTCGTCTACTTACTAGAGCGAAGACCTCCGTTCGGAACAGAGTCGCCAGATTAAGACTTCTGTCCCCAGTCTACCTTCCCCCTCTACGACGCTATTCCGCACGCTTCCCGGTCACGTGACGCGTTTCGTCTCTGTCGTGCACGTGCCGCAATGTCACGTGATTAATCCGGCACCGGCGGAGAAGGGGTAACTTTTTCCCCTCGATTCGTGCTACCTCCCCTCATCTGGCGACTCTGGTTTGGAACAATCTCAAAAAATGTGTTTCGTCGCATTCTGTTGCTCTTTGACAAGGTGCGTCGGTCGAACACGAACAAACGCAACAAGCGTCGCGGGTCGCCGACGATTTTTGGCGCGTACGTTCAACGATATACAACTTCAGGTACGTTTGAATCGAGCGCCCGATGATCGCGACATTACTCGATGCTGTGTTCGAAAATTCAGAGCGCGCACAGCCGAACCGAGATCGGCGTCGCTCGAACTGGACGCGCGCTATTCAAATCGGAACGTACGGTGACTCTCTCTGTGTTGTTTTTCTTCAACTTCATTGAACTACGCATCGATCGTGGATTACTCGAAGCTCGCTTCGAGTACTAAACGGTTAATAACATTCTTGAATAACGCGTATATACGTCACTGTATACCTGCGTTACATCTCTCTATATACGTATATGTTCGCAAGGGGATTCTAATGTACTTGACCGGAAATTCATTCTTACTCTATACGGATAGAACACGACACGTGGCTTTTCAAACGCCACGAATTACATCTAAGATTGCACCTTTGTACACGATCGTCTTTTACAGGAACAGAAATAGCGAGAAGAGGACAGATCTTCCGAGAAAAAATTGCCCAAGGAAAACGTTTCCTCGACTCGATCTTTTAGCTGAAGTACGTTTTGGACTCGAGATAACGCTTGTCCTGTACCACACGTAATAATAACTAATGATAACTCGTCTCCACCTCCGTACCGAATGTTCGAATTTCCTTTAGTTCCTTTTTATGTAACTACAAGACTAGTCTCCGCTATTTAAATAATTGCTCCCGATCGAAGAATGACATCCGAAGACAACGAATCAACTACAAGTGTGTAGCGCGTGTGAGTATAGCACTAAGAGAGGGGGGTGGGGCGGGGGCGAGAGAGTAAAATAATTGACTGAAGACAAATGTGGCGGGAAACGCTCCGAGAAAAGAACTGTTTACATAAGTACTTACTAAGTAATTACGTGTTTGAGCGATCAGTTAATCTCTGGAATTCGTACTCGACCTGACACAGTGTTTACCAACCGCAAACGACACACCGTCCTAGCAACTTTGCGCAGGGTGTTCAACGATTCTTGACACCAGCATATCGCGAATCGATGAATGCCCTGTATCGTACGGTCGCAACTATTCGAGTACTTTGTCCTTAGAATATGTACCGGGATACATAAACGAAAGCAAAATCATCACAAGTACGAGTCGACTCATTAACGCAAACTACCGGATGCGGACCGCAAATAACCAATATTCGATTTTTTCGAATCACAATTTTTCCGAGATTATTCAATAAATTAATTCGTTCGGTTCGTTTTCATATCGCAATTCACAGGCTAGTCGTTTCGTCGGCTGTGTTCGGTACTTCCGGAGTTAAATCAGATTTGCCGGATGTTGAAGTAACACACGATAAATGGAAGACGTTCGTAATGTTTGCTGTTAGGGTATTCGCAGTCTCCCGCAACGACTCCAGGGAACCGCTTAACCGGAAAAAGTAACGGTCGGACATGACGGTTTACAGTCGAATGGATAACCTTACAGTTAAAATAAAAATTCTACGTAGAGCGAATAGACACAATAATGAACGTGTGTACCGTTCGTATAACGATTCGGACGATAGGGTATATATTAAATTTCATATTAAAACTTTCTCAATTAAATTAAATTACGTAAAACTCTTAAAGAATAAAAGCGCTGTCTCGCGCGTTAATTCGTCTATCAACAATGAACGACGACACGACTGATCGATTCGAAGGACGACGGCTCGACCCTCGGACCGTTCCAAACTGTAACTTTGTACAAATTAAAAACTAAGTAGTCGTCACGTGTGTCAGATTAACTAATCGAGTACCGAGGACGAACCGTGTGCGCATCGCGTTAATCTAGAGGACCTACTTTCTAACGATATTTAGAACTTATACCGAGCTCATTTGCTGCGTCCTGTACTCGCGCACGAATTTGCACTTGGGGATGACGGCATAGCATGGTCGACGAGACCGCAAAGAGGAGCCCTATCCGCGCAGTGACACCATCCAGGGCTTCCCTAAAAGGACAACGAATTTTCTAACCTTTCTATCTTTTCTACTGTCATGATATACCCTTCTCGCGTGCTACACCGTCGTTCTCGAGGATTTGGAGGTCCACCTACGATCCAACGCGTCCAGCTAGCTTCTTCGAACGAATCAAATGAGCCAAGCGTATTTATACGCGTTAGGCCGCGGCCACAGTGGCTTCGTGACCGCAGCCTTACCGATAAATCACCGTAACCGAGCGACAACAGCCGAACGGTTTTCCTCCTTGATGCTTCTTGATGCTCCTCGATGCTCCTCGATGCTCCTCGATGCTCCCCGATGCTCAGACGCGAAGTGAAACAAATGGGACCGAGGAATGCAGATAGAGGTCCAGACACAACGACCACTGGTAGGGGGAGAAGGGAGGGTGGGCGTCATAGAGAAGAAAAGGAACGGCGCCGCTCTCGCGCTGTTCCCTTTCGAAACGCCCTGAAAAAACCGGACGAGAAAGAAACAACGTCACTGCGCTACGCTACGACGACTTGCATCTGTCTCTAGACTAGAAAGAAACGTGCCACCCGGTGACACGGTGGTTTTACAGGGGGAGCAGCGTTCTTCGAAGACGAGAAAAGTAAAATCATGTCGCGCTGTGGATACACCTTTCAAGGCCTCGCGAATATGATTCTAGCGTACACGCTATTCGGTACAAAAAAAGAGAATAGAACAGAGAAGAACAAGAAGAAGTAAGAACGGGAATAAGGGGACGAAGACTCTCCGGCGCGAGGAGCAGAGAAAGACGCAACGTGTTAAGGGTTTCTGTCGTGCGAGGCAAAGGTTTACGCGCTTGATTCGACTCGGTCCGATGATCGAGGGGCCGGCCGGTGATGATTCCCGTGGCCGGATCACCAAACGAGTTCGAGACTGCAATCATCAGACCATGAATACTTCGACGAACGGACTGCATTCCGCTTGCGGGGGCGCAGGAACAGGTATACGTTTCTCCAACTCCATTCGTGGAAGGAACGCCTCGATACGAGCTTCCGGCGTGGGCGTGGTGGCTCCGGGCACCGTCGCCCCTGGCCCCAGCTGAAGACACTCCGCTGGAGTTAACTGAAAGTCGAAACGCACCCGTTAGAACAATCGGATCGTCAGAGACACGGAAAGAAAAGTTGCACGACCATTGGATTTGGAAACTGCGCAAACCAATTCTTTGGAATTCGTTTCGGATATATGTACTTTGTCCTACCATCGACCAGCAACATCGGAAGAAACCTTTTTAGCATGTCCCCCTGGATCAGCAGAATTGTAGGAACAGCTGTTGGAAATTACACTGTCCAACGCCAATTTTGCCATGTCAATGTACTGTGTCATACACTAAACTGCTAAAAATACTAATAGTAAAATAGACTCACCAGCGCCGCTTGTTGTGGAATCGCCGCGATACCACCGACATTCGCCGGATTGTAATAATTAGTAGGGCTGACCGGCGGCGAAGGATATGGCCAATAGAAAATCGGTGGCGGATAGGGGGCTGCGAACTGGGGCGGTCCACGTGGTAGCATCGCAGCTGTAGGTGGAAATATCGCGACCGGTGGCGGTGGCAACATCGTGCCCCCTAAAGAAGTGTAACAAACAAGACAATCAACCTTCCATATCCAGTCGATCCGCTTCATTGGGATTCTAGAATAGTACTCTCGGAACAAACAACTATCCAAAAGTTCGCCTCGAACAGAGTGTGAACACCTTGGGAGTTACTTGGAAAAAAAAAGTTTACAACCACGGCAATAATAAACCCTTACAATCTTCGAAACCGACTCTAATTAGTAAACACGAGCCTGAGAAACATCACCAAGAATTCTCTTTTCACCCGAGGCACGTAGAATGAAAATATTTTTATTTTCTCTGTCGTATTAATAGACTCCCGATAACAAAAAGAAAAAAAAAAGATCTGATAATATTATTATAACACCCATAGATTCTATGTATGTACAAAAACGTAAGAAAAGTGCCCAAACACTATATGGTAACCACACCACACGATCCGTGGTCGATGACATCGTGCAGAAAATGGAGCAAGAAAAATCATTCTTTTATCGTACTTCTTCTCCGTTTTCGACTATTTTGTCGGTTTCTCCTTTTCGTTTCTCGTTAGTGATTTCGGACGTCATGATCATTCCTTCGCGTGTTCCCGCAACCTGCACGATTTCACGATTAATACGACGGCGTTCTACGGTCCGTGTGACACTCCAGTGAACGGGGAATCTGATTCAACGTTTCTGTTTCTGGAAATTAATTTTCATACACATACGATCGATATTTGGTTCACTCGGAACGTAGAGCAGCCTGTCATCCAAAGGAATAATGATTTGGACTTGGCCTACCTGGAAGCACAGAAGTTAGTATTTGTAGATCCCGCTACCAAACAGCAATCGACACTGCACCATTGTAACACGATATATACGTATGTTTTATATATAATATATATAAATAATGTAGCACCAACTTGCGATTTCGCCCCCTCTGCCAAATTACCAAAAAAAAAAAGTCACTCAAACTTTCCCCCTCCCTCTTTCGTTCTCTCATCTCTCTGCCCTTTCTCTCACTCTCACTCTCTCGTTCTCTCTCAGCGACGTATTAAGAGGAGGAAAAAGAAAAAAACAATGCGTGCGTCGCCAGTACGAAATACTTGACATATATGTATGTATTTATATCCGAAACTAGTTTCGAATAAGTTTTCGACACGATTCGTTTTTGACTTCGCACACGTGGTATCGCAGAATTAATCAGATTAAAAGACGTGTGATGGGAGGATGTCCAAGCGAGGGAAATCAAGGAGTACCGGTCACGTTAAATTATAATTGAACTGATAGAAAAAAAAAATATGAAGGAAACTCGCGAAAAAGGAGCACATAAAATACTATCCGTAGGCCGGTCGTAATAATATTATATTAACAATATTAACAATGTTAGATCTAATCGCAAGCTAGCCCGGCGTCGTGTTAACATTAAACCTACCGGTCGAGATGACCGGTTCCAGATTTTTTATTTTACAATTATTGAAAAATAATAAAAATGAAAAATTATAATCAATCTTGTCATTTTTATAAGGGAACATGTTACTTTTAAGGCTCGGTAGATTTAGTGTTAACGTCGCAGAGGAATTGTTAGGTTTCCGTGGGGCCGTAACGTAGCTGTGACCTCTACGTGACCGTTCCTTCGGACGTGGTTGGGAAGTGGAGGTGGATCGAGCCAACGATCGGGCAAAGGTTCGACACAAAATGAGGCAGTAGGAGAGACAGTTATAGCGACAAAATATGACAGAGAACCTATATGTACGTGTGAGCAAATACAGAACAGAGAGAGAGGGAGAGGGAGAGAGAGAGAGAGTGAGAGAGAGAGAGAGAAAGAAAAGAGAAAAAGAGCGAGAGGGAGAGGGAGGCAAGAGTTACGACACAGAAATCTCCAACTTGATCTGTAGACACCAAAGATACCTGCGAGCCCAGTGAAAAAAAAATGTATAGAACGTAACAGGGATACATGGTGGTCGTAATTTTCGGACGTCCCATGGGAACCCCGGAAGATCATCCGACGATGGTTTCACCCGTCTCCCCCGGAAAACTGGATCCGCTCGGATTAGAGTCGCCAGATTAAGACTTGTCTCTCACTCTATCCTTCCACGACACTAATCCCTACTCTTCCGGCCGGTCACGTGAGGCGTTTCGTCCATGGCACGTGACTAAGCCGGTACTGGCAGAGAGGTGGTAACCGTATTCCCCTCGATTCTGCTGGATTCCCCTTATCTGGCGACACTGGCTACGAGAGAGAACAGGCTCGATGGGGAGAAAGGGTTGCTATCGAGGAGATGTCGAAATATGATCAAACAACGTTTCCCCATACTTTTGTTCCTGGAAGTTTCCATTGTCCAGAGAAGAAGAGAGAAAACGCTACCGTCACGAAAATTACCACCACCACCATAGGCGAGGATAATATAATCAGGGGGTAATAGTCCACCAACCCGGCAAGCAAAAAGATATGTATGTCCACAAGGCACATTTATTAAACATGATCACCATCGAATATAAATCGTCGATATACAGAAAAAAAGTGTATACAAGGGGTAAAAAAAAAAAAGATCGGTAAATATACTTCTGTACGTGTGTCCGTGTGCGCGTGTGTAATATATATTGCGTACGTGTATAGTGTATCCGTGTAATGCGCGTGTCAGTGTGTGTTTTCTATCGATCCCAGTTGATGAAACGCAATCGAGGGACGGAGGAGGGGGGCAGAGGGACAAAAAAAAACATTACCGTCTATGTAAATCTGAGGGGGGAAAAAAATAGAAAAAAATATAGGAGGGTTGTGGTTAGGGAGAAGTGTCGCACAGAATCGAACTAGTCGCGAGATCGTGGTTAATTAACTTTAACGATTTCACTTTCGCCGGGACTATCACGATCGTCCGCGTCAAAACTCTCGCGATTCTCTCAGCCCCTCGCCCCACCCCCTCCGTGGTCCCACGATTATCGGCGAGATCCTTCGAAATCGAATCGGATCGGATCGAATTAGAGAGATCGACCCTTTCGGTGTCGACGTGTACCGGGCGCGCCCTTTGTTGCGTTCGACCCTCGAAACGAAGACACCGAAAGGGCCTCGAGAACTGGGACTTTCGTGCGGGGCAAGGGCCTGCTTTCAGCTTTTATGTGCAAGGTTCCTGATTGGAAAGACTAAGGTTAACCCCTTGCCCGATCAAATTTAGCGCTAGGTTTACGGTACGCTAGAAAGCGACCATTTTATAAATAATAACGAGGTTTATCAAAATTTTTTAACCATTTTTTCAATGTATACCCATCAAAAAATAAATTTGTCGAATAATTACTGATGATCTTTATATAGTCTCAATGCAAAATTAATGTTGACCGGGTCCCGTAAACCTAGTGTTAATCGGAGAAGGAAAAGAAGAATAAAAATTCGATTTCGTCCTACAAAGGGGGAGAAACAACGTTGGTCGGTTTAGTAGATTACACACGGCAAGGGGTTAACGTTGAAAGGACGCGCAGCCACTGTGTAGTCAGCCTCAGCTAGAATAGCGACAACAATCACAGAACCGACGATAAATAATACGAGTTAAATGTAAATTTGCGAAAGGGACGACACTGTCAGTCACCAGGTTAGCGGTTCACAATTAATAAAGAGAATAAAATAAAAATAATAAAGAAACCAGACGACACACATCCCACGCAATAATGGGGTGGGGGTAGAGGGGGAGGGGGGTAAATTATGCCACGACCATCATCGGATCAGCGAATATTTTGGAGTTAGTACGGAGAACGAGATGTATGCGGTGTACTATAAAAATTGCTACTCTGATATGTCACTCTCCTCCTTTCGACCCTTTTAGCCACACACGCGCACACACTCTCCCATTTTCTCTCCCTTGATAGCCTGCGGGATACGTGTATAATACGGCTCGTGTGAGTGCCCAGCGAAAGCCAATGGCAGGTAGTACACAGCCGGGCAATTTTATGCGACGATGCGACGTTGCGAACGATCACGGCCGTCTCTAATACAGGCCGGAACGTGTGATGTGGTAACACCGCGTACTGGCTAGAATACGTGGTGTGGCAACACCGCATACAGACAGAACATCAGTCCGATCGAGCCACTGCACATGCGCAGTAGCATATAGAGACGACTGCAACTCACTTCAGATCGGACTGAGACAGCGTTGCCAAATTTACCATGCTTCAGCTTGTATTAGAGACGTCCATGCCCTTGCCCGCCAGAAGTTTAGCGAATGTCGTTTCAGACGGTGCGATCCTTCTCGTCTCTTGCGCCAAACTTCCGGCTAGCAGCGACATCCGGTTGCACAATTCGAGATGCATCCGGGTGCAGGAACGTTTAACACCTTATCTACTGAAGGCCTATTAACCCTGGAACATTTTCATTCTATATAATCTTTTTTACATTGTGCCCGTAGAATTGAATTTTGAGCAATTTATAGAATAGACGAATTTCACAATATAAAAACTGTTGTGAATAATGGTAATTTTTACCGACACCTCGAAGTCGCCACTCAGGGGTGAAGGGTTAATAGAATTTCCAATCGTTGTGATGTACCAAAAGGAAGCCTAGAAATCTTCTTTCACACAATAATCCCAAACTAATTAGATTACTTTAAAATTACTTTTAAATTGCTATTGCTGGTGGATCAAAGACTTTAGCAAAAAAAGAAATGGTGGTCAGTATGTAATGTGTTAAATTTCGAGCGCGGCACGTGCATCGGCGCATAAGCTCGCCCGTTCAACGCGTTCTCGTCCATCGAGAGTAGGCGCATCTTACCGTACAGGCCGCAGTCGTCTAAAGTGCAATAGAGCTCTGTCCATCCGTGTCATACTCGTCGGCGAACAGAGCTCTACTTTGTTAAATAAAAAAAAAAAAAAAAAAGAAATCAGCGCGCGATGGCCGAGGGCGTCGTGAGAGCCTGCGAATCGAGCTACCCAAAAAACCGAGATGAATTTTTCGTCAAAATTGTCGACGCTCTCGACCGATACATTTATTATCTCCGAAGACTCACCAAGATGCGCCCCAAAGGAGGAGGACGCGAAACGGGGGATCCGAGATCTCGGCGATGAAGCCGATCGAGTCGATCGATGGCGGACGTATTTTGTCCGTAGATCAACGTATGGATCCCGCGTTTCGCGTCGCCCCCGCAAATCTAGTTTCTAGGATGTCCATTAATGCTAGATGAAGCGTAACTTCGACTCAGGAAGCGTAATCCCGACACGTTAATGTATCGGCAGGCAATACCCGATTGTTCGAGTCACATCTGCAGGATGATCGTGGCGCGAGGTGCGATCACCGACTTCCGGTTCGTTTTCGTCGTTTGAGCAAAGATCGGTTCCACACGCCCGGAAGTCGCGGTCGCCTCGCTCCACCATTTTTTAACGACAAAACAGGACTAGCCACGCTACCAACCATAAGTATTTGGTATTTGAAATTAAACAATTTCGAATCTCTGATAGATCGTGATAATCGTAGATACCTACTATTACCTACCACGCGCGAGGAAATATCTATGGCTGGTAGCCGCGCACACCAAGATACTACTGCTCGACTCTACGCGATAATACGCTAATCCCGCATCCTGTCAAACAGAGAGTAGGCTCGTGCGAAATTGTACAGGATCACGCGTCAAACAAGTACGAGAAGACTGTTATAAATAAACTGCGGATCTTCATGCGAAATAAAAATGATTGATTGTGGGAAGCGGGAGCAGTATAAAAATTTAATTCAGAAAATGATTTTGTTTCGTTAGAAGCAACATTACAATATCCTTGAATTTCTCTAATCTTTCACCGTTTCATATTTCACCAAATTTCTTCATAAATGCATAAAAATCCGCAGTCTAGTTATAAAGTATACGTGTCTCTCTGTGTGTGTGTGTGTGTGTGTGTCTGTGTAAGTTTTGTAGGATGGAGGGAGCCGCTGCGAGACACGGAAAACGGGAAGAGAATGTCTCGAAAGTCAGGGAGGCAAAGAGTACGACGAAGATCGCGACGAGCGTACCGGATCGTTGCGCAATGAACGTCGATCAAACGAGTCGAAAAAAGAATATAGAACGGTGTCTTCCGTTCTTTCGAAATGGTGACGTCGTTCGACGCGCATCGACCGGATACTCGCGCGCCACAGGGTTGCATTTAAAAAAAAAAACAAAAAAAAGAAATCGAAAAACCGTCGCGCAATCGCCTGGTCACCGACGATAGGCGACGAGGAAAGATCATTACAGGTACTTGTATGCACGTCCCTCCACAAACCACGGCATGCAAACCAGTCATTTCTATACCCGCGAACTTTGGACTCTCGAGGCAACAACGATCGTTCGAGCGTTTCCTTTGCATCTCTAGTTATTGCCGCGCCCGCGCACACTAATCGAAATAAGAGAACAGGAAAAACGGAGAACAGAGGAAGGAGCGAAAGGATACGCGTGGCAAGAAGAAATTCTAATATCCGAGAGCGCTTAGTGATACCCACGCGATCGCGCCGAGATCGAGCACACGGAACTGCTTTCAGGAACAGCGATTTCTCAAGAATCGTGGAAGAATAGGGGCTTCTGAAATGGTTCCCAACGTTTGTCTCGTGTTGAGATCTGAATTAGGAAGATGAAAGATCCGTAGCGGAAACTTTTCACGGGAATGGCAGTATTCTCATGCTCGCGCGCTCGATATCGGCCTCCCGGTTCGCCTCTTCTCTCCAATTGCCCATCGATTATCACAAAATTTCAACCGTAGAAAAGTGTTGCAAATGTATCCCTAACACCGAATCGACGACAAGGTCACGAAGGTATAAACTTAAGTACTTTTCGATGCTCTCTCTATCTCGACGGTGGAATTAAAAAAATTTAACGAATAAAAGGAAGGATTAAACGCTAAAGTTCGAGCCCTGAATATTTGCGAAGCCTTCACAACTATCCGAATGACGACTACCACTCGCCCTACAGAGCCTTCAAGGCAATCTCTGGGAATGCGATGGGTGTTGAAATCTGTGAATTGATCCTGGAATTGGTCGCTGCTCGAACGCTTCTAGTTACTGGGTACGCGGAATCGTACGCGTCCAGGAATTTTTCTTTCGTGTACGTATCATATATATTCAAAAGTAGATGCCGCATGCAGACGGAGAAGCTACCCTCCGTCGGATCAGAGCTTAAAACTCGTCAACATTGGATGGAATGTCCATTACTTAATCGCTAATAAAAATATTTCTAGCAAAATATATAAATCGTTCTTATTTATATATATATATAAATATATATATACTATATCCATATGCAGGCTGGTCCAAATGTAGCCACCTAAATATCTTCTTTATTAATGATGACATAACAAATATTTCCAATGCAAATGTAAATGGTATCGCAAAGTGAATGCTTTGCAAATTTTATCTTTTTTGAAGGTCATTTTCTCCTGAGTTTTCCTAGGTCAACGACATGTTTTTCTTCTAAATGTATATTTCTTTTCCTTGCATACTCTGGTCGACATTAAAACGCATTCAGAGATATTAATAATATGACCCTGACCTCTAACTTCTAAAATTGAAATTAAATATAGTATGCATTTCCATCCAATTCGTTTGAAATTTTCAGGAAAAAATGACCTTGAGAAACGAATAAAATTTACAAAGCATTCACATTGTGATACCATTTACTATTGCGTTGAAAATATTTGTTACGTCATCGCAAATAAAGGAGACATTTAGTTGGACCACCCAGTATACGTAGATAATATATATACATATATGTATACATATATATAAAATATGTATACATATGTTTTCCGCGTCCGCGCATATATACTTTGTATATTTGTATGTATATAAATGTATATGTATATATTTACATATCCATAGAAATCGCGATATCCTCCGAAAAAGAAATCAAGGCACTTTCTTGCGCATCGCGACGATATAAGAAAGAGCAACCGGTCGCAGACACGATCCCGGTGCTCGCGCTCAACCAAGATTAGACAAATCATTAATTACGACTAATTACGATTCTCCTATAAAAGCGCCTTATTCAGCGATTATCGGAAAAACCTCTGAAAACTAAAAAAGAAAAGGAAGAAAATAACACGTAACACACTCTAAGTACTGTTGCTCGTCGGTAAGTATCAAAATGGAAAACGAGTATACGAAGACCTAACCCAGACCGGCGCGCACGCGCGACTTCATCGCGTGAAGCGTGCATCCTGGACGACCTGGATTATCCAAACCTTCGATATTTCATGCCACTAGTACCCTAATTGAAAGTTAAATAGCACGATCTAACACAATCCATATGCGACGCTATTTATTGCAAAATCTAAAGACCGAATCTAGGACTGTAACTAAGTAACTGAACCATTATTCGAACAATTATGTTTAGTTTAGATAATCGAGGTTCCAGCATTGTTTGATATTCCTTTTGATGGCGAATTGGAGACGTTTCACGGCAATAAAGTCGACCGACGCGCTCTCCGGTCGAAATAGAAGAAGTTTCATGGGCGGCACAGGCCTATAAACGACGGTATCGTGCGGAATGTCTTTAGATAACTATTACTCTATGAATAGAATTACGTGGCGCACACGTTCGTGGAAAATCGTAACGATACGACGCGACTGTGTCTATCTGCAGCCGGCTGACGAAGCAACCGGCCGGTCTAGTTGCTTGTTCCATGAACAACGTCTCGCTAGAAGAACCTCTACAGAAAACTGGTTCGGTCGGTTGGAAACCGACCTCCTAGGCGGCATAGAAAAATACGTGTATAAAAGACGTAGCACGCGCGTTCGACGAGAAGGTTCACGGCGAGATCCTGTTCGATCAAAGCTGCGGATAAAATTGAGCGGGATAAGGCAAGCCCGGCGCGGTGGCTGGAGTTTGGGCGAACGCGGTTGCGGGAGTGTGCCAAGTGGCCCGTTTCGCGACGGCGCTCGATGATTCCGGTGGGAACGCAGTCTCCCAGGTGCGTTTCAACCCCATGATGGCGGCGTGATTAATGGGTGCAGCCTGGACGATGGGCGTCAGGAGACTGTGGGGCGTTGGGGCTCTCAGAATCGGAATTCTGGAAGGGACGTTGAACAAGAGGAACGGCGTGTGCGCCTGCGGTTGAGCGTGGAGCGCGGCTGCGGCTGCCGCGGCCGGTGGAGTCATCGCGTACGCGGGGATCTGGTGTTGCGGATTTGGTCCGGGTAGGGCGAGCGTTTTGGTCGTGACCGACGATGTCGGGGACGGGGTTGTGGATGTGGGCGGCGGGTTCGAGGCCAAGGCCATCAGCCAAAAGTCCTGATTTCGGATCGCCTGCGCCTGAGCCTGAGCCTGAGCTTGAGCTTGCGCCTGTGCTTGCGCATGTGCCTGTACCAAGGCGTGTATTTCCCAGAGGGGAGGCTGCGCCGTTGCCACCGGCACCGGGACCGGCGTTGGAGCAGCCGAATGCGGGTGGGAATGCGGATGTTGATGCGGATGTGGATGCGGATGGGGATGTGAATGTGGATGGGGATGCGGATGCGTCAATGTCGCGGGAGTTTGTGTGGTCAACGTACCCGGTGATAGCAGAGCCTTGGTCGACGGCGGCGTTACCGCGCCCGTCAATACCAGATTCATATCGTCCCCGCTGCACTGGAACACTTCGATGTACCGTTGCTTCTTCCCGTAAATCATGTACCGGTGATGCCGCTGCGACGCGCACGCGAACGCAGAGCTCTCACTGTCCATCTGGATGAACGCCTCGCCGGACGGCTGACCCTGGATCGTCAAACACGTTATATTTCCCTGTATATTTCATTTCGTTCCTTTGGGAGCTTAACGCGAGCAGCGTTTCTTGGTCGGTTTATACACATCTGTTCAGGCCTTCGGACAAAATACGGTTATCTCGGTTTTGTATCTAGGATTTACATAGGCCGTTTGTAAATGCTAGATACAAAACCGAGGTAACCATATTCTGTCCGAAGGCCAGAACAGATGAGTATAAAAGAACCCTTAAGCGCTTGGTAATCTTTGGGATTACTAAATTTTTAACGGTTCTTCCACAACGATGCGAGTAACGCTGCTCGCGAACGCTTGGTCGGATGGACTCACTTGAGCATTGTAAACCATATGAACACCTTGGTAGACGATATTTTTCGAATGCTCGCCCATGAACTCTAGAATATGCTCGACCAGAGCCTCGTACGGAAGGCCACGCAATCGTACGCAATCCTTGCGCGTGCCGGACGTGATGATGTGCTGAGGAAGTATCGTAGGAAGCTGCGGAATCGGCGGCGTCGGAAGCACCACCTGTTTCGGGTCGATCGCCCTGTTCAAGACCTAAAAGCCGCGACACGATCGATATATGCAAATCAACCGGTATTTTCGCGCTACTGTCTCGGACACCTCTCTACCCGCATCGTTCGATCCGGCACACACACCTGTTGAACCTCCGCGATTGTACTTCGAAACAGCTCGATATACCGGGTACCGATGCAATCTCTGTGCTTGCTCAGAGCCTTCGCGGCGTCCTCTTCTTTCGCGAACAGAACGAAAGCGTCCCCGGTCGCTCTGCCATCCGGTTTCTTCACGAACAGGACTCCGTCCTCACCGTCCAACACGTGGCAGGGTTTTTGTCCCGACAAGAAGAAGTCGAGCTGCGGAGAGAAAGCGCGAACGAATTAAACGAATTAAAATAGATAATTTTCTTTTTCACAATTTTGTTCCAGTGCTCACCACTTGCTTGGCGACGCAGTCGTACGGCAAACCTCTCATCCTGACGATCACTTGAGCTCCCCTGGACAAGAACGCGTGAGCTTCTCCGCTCGTGCCTCCCGCGACACCGACAAAATCCTCCCCAGAAGCTTTGTACACCTCGATGTACCGTCCTCCCATGTGATGTTTGTGTCTCTTCAACGCCATGTCTCTGTGCTCTTTGTTAATGAATCGTATCAACGCTTCTCCGTTTCTTCTTCCCATAGGACTCAAACACAACGCTACACCACCCCTGAAAATCAACAGGTCGTTTTAATCGAACGTGAGGAGCACCGTGATCCTGGCCGCGCGGTTCTTGAATATATAGCGGATAATCAAAAGACTTAATTGCAACCACAATGATCTTGAGGATTGTTGGTTAAATTATATGGCGAGATTCGTGACCCCAGATACCGCGTATCATTGCATAAGACCATAAACAAGCGAATCTTTTTAGAAAGATTGTTTACCATCTTGCCCAAGGTAAACACAAACATATAATTAAAACGCGAGAGCGGCGCTCGCTCTCGCGTCAGGATATATATTCGGCGATGAAGTTGGCAAGGTGGGTGTCTCTATTTGCACGACAAATATGGATGTTTACCTTTTCGAAACGGATCCCAGTAGCTTGTACACAAATACACAATTGTTACCATTAATTCTTCGATCGTGATAACACGCACGGGCCGCGAGTGTCTCTACTTACTTGGCAACATTTAGGCCACGAAAAAATTTTGCTATGTCCTGGTCGGACGACTGCCAAGGTAGACCGCGTGCTCTCACTACACAGCCGTTATCCACCTCTTCATCTTTTGAGCTGCAACAATAACACAACGATTAAATCAGAGATCGACCTCGAGCGATTCCGAGCGAAAATAAGATCGATAACTCACCATATACCAGGTTCTAAAACAATGTTTACCACCTCAGGAGTTTGAAAGACGTGACCTACAACCGAAAATCACACTGTTAGTAATGCGCGGTTACTTACGGGTTTCAAATATGAAACGTAATCGTCGTGTTTCGTACGGTTCTACCCCGTTCAAATCGATTCTCCCGCGAAAAGTAACGGTCGTTCCGGCGTATACCGACTGTGACGCTTACGCGTTTCCGGTGTAACCGTACACCCGGTGGTTTTTTGTCTCCAATTTCTCGCATTCGAGCGAATTCGATTTGCCAACTCGGTGTAACGTGTCGCGATCCACCTACCTAGGGATCGTCGATCATTATCGTCGATACCCAAAAATAACGAAACAACATTTAAATCTCTCTCTCTCTCTCTCTCTCTCTCTCTCTCTCTCTCTCTCTCTCTCTCTCTCTCTCTCTCTCTCACTCGCTCGCTCGAGCGCGCGTTATCAGATATCGTTTATCGATGGATAAAAATAATCGATCTGGCGTGTCGTTCGAAATTGTACCGATCAAAAAGGGTTGAGCACCGCTGTGATAAGAAGCACGTTACGGCCATCGCTGCTTATAACGTGACACAGCTTGACCCGCGCGATCATAAACCATAAACACGCAGAAGAGACTGATGCACGGACATGGACACAGAGAGACGCGGACCCGAGGCGTACACCATTCTCGCTTTTTCCGTTCTCTTGTGCTGACCTTTTATTTTCTCGACGATCGCCTCAGGCTAGCCTTTCTTTACTCGCGTGCAACGGCCAGCAATCATTCGGATCGTCCGAAAAAAAAATCCTATCCTCCGAATAATAGTCGACGTTATCGACGCGCGCAAGAACTCGCTCTCGATTAGTGCTCGTGCACCGTGCAGATGGTGGCAGCACGTACCGATTTAACGGTCGCACGATCGGACCTGTTAGGACACATTCGCATTTCATATTCCAACGACTCGTATTGATATTAACCCTTTGCAGTCGGAGAGCTATTTTAACTCGAAAATTAAACATTTCTTCCGACCTACAATAATTCCATTGTATATGATTTTTTTATATGAAATTCATATAATACCTCATACAGTACTTAAATGTTTAGTAAGTGATTAGTAGACTGCGGATCTTTATGCATTTATGGCTTCTGAAAATTTTCAAAAAATGCTAGAATTTAACATTCGACAGATTTTAGTACGATTTAGATTTATCTCAGATCTACAAAGGCTATTACCACTGAAAATAATATTTTATTTGGTTCCCCCTTTTTAAAATTCCTCTAGAAAAATTGCAAATGGTCTATTGATTAAATATCAACATATTTAATAATGTGAAGAATATTGTGAATAATGGCACAGCAATTTTTAGCGGTGAGTCGCCACTCGAGTGCTAACCGAAAAATGGAATTATCGAATATGAATAAATTAGTAATAATAATATAATATTAATAAATTAATAAGAATGTTGTACCCGTCGCGTCGCGTCGGTCTAGTCGAAAAATATTCGAATACCCTATATACAAGCGACCTGTAGCTTCCACGAAAAATGTTGCCTTGAGAAGTCACGTGACCCGACGCATTATGGCTGGAAAAGGACAGATTCATAGTCCAGCCACGTGCCGGCTGGGACGAAGTTCCGAACACACGATTGCATTAAAACTTCGGATTCCGTAGCCACGCGCTTTACACCGTTGACAATTTTTAAATAATAATAATAATAATAAAACTAATAGGTATTACAACGAGTACACTACCGTTTGTAGTCTTGTACAGGTGAAAGGTTAAGTTACACGCAGCTGGGTATTATCGAACGTGGACCTTAATCTTTCCGAAACGGGGACCGTTATTTTCTTTTCGAACACGCCAGACTTTTTTAATTACAAAAGACTCTCGCTATCGGTCGCTCGGAGCAGATTAGATATAGATTCCTTTTTTCTCTTTCTCTTTCTCTTTCTCTCTCTCTTTCTCTCTCTCTCTCCCTCTCTCTCTCCCTCTCTCACCCCGTTTTCATTATACAGAGACAATCACACAACGGGAAATCATGATCCCGATCCAGGAACGACCTACCATCTTTGATCATTCTCTGTATCACGCTGATCATGTCCTGCATCTCCTTCACGTGGTAATCGTTCTCGGTGTCCGACGGCAAACCAAAATCTGATGACTGGTCAAGGATAAACTAGTGTTTGTAATCGATCGTTGATAGCGTGACGAAATCACTCCCGAAATCGTCCGGAGATTGTCATAATCGAAAAAGCCTTTTACGTAAGGCGCGCAAGGTGTACCCGAGAGATATCGAACGAGGTCCAAACATAATCGTTATCGGTTAACAACGACGCCAGTAGCGGATTTATACTTCTGCCGCCTAGGGGCTAACTCTACACCCTCCCCCCTGAAAGAGCCAACTCCTTCCTCCCCCTGGTCCATCGTACGCATTTTCCCGCATAGGTTTAATTGTTTAAATTTAATTTCTAGGCTGCGGATCTTTATGCAAAATAAAAATTGTCCGCGCCGATTGCAAGTAATAGAAACTAAATAGAATGTTATTTCTTCCCTTACTAATTTTAAAAAAATTTTAAAAACGAATAACTTTTTCAAAATTCGACCCAACAGCTTGAGTTGTTTTTAGACGTTAGAAGGATTAGTTTACTATCTAATGCGTAAATAATTTTTTTTTTATTGTTATTGGTTGCAATTTCATAGGAAAATGTAAAGGTCACTATTTTTAAATTTCTTTATCTGTGCCTGTACATCCACTGTATATTGACAACTTCAATTTTCAAAATTTTCCTACAATTTTCAATTTCATCTACTCAATTGTGCTACAAATGCATACAGATCGAGTAATTCCATACAACGTCATTCAAACATATTATTATTATTTTCAAATCGGTTAACATTTTTATTAATTTGTTTTTATCGTTTGGTGTTTTTCAAAAAATTTGCCGCCCTGGGCTATAAGCTCCCCCCCCCCCCCCCCCCCCCATCCCCAAATCCGCGACTGAGCGTCGCGTATAAACTCGGACGATTGAAGTCCAAAGCCGATGCCACAATTCGAACCTAATTTACAGTTCCAGCCCGAAATGTTATCTCCGTGAACCGGTTCGAATCGAACGGTAGCTGATAAAAATAATCCCCATGTTTAACCGTACAACAAAATTGAATACAGAAAAGACTTGAAGAAGAACGTCGGCTACGCATCGAGGTTGAATCGCTGGAATACCAAGAAATCGAACGAACTTGCTGCTGCGCGCGTAATTATCCGTATATCTCGTCAGGCTGTTACCAATATCTCCACCAGGTTGACCTTTAAACCGTGTTCCGCGCGTGATAAGACTGCGTTGTCCACTCGTTCGGACTTTCTTAAGACACTCGATCGATATTCGTGCGATGAACATTTCAATTTTGCCAGATTCCCATACCTCTGCATCCCCATGACCATCCGATACTCCCAAAGACGGCCTTAATTTTTGCTAATTTCTGCTTTATTTTAAGTTTCGGTTACGAAACAAAGCATGATCAATTGGCCTAACTGAGAACCACTGCGAGAATATGTTTGGGAAGAGACATCTAACCTATATTGATCGCTGTTTGTTTACACACAATGAGGACATTAAACCTTCGTAGGGCATAATTCTTGGGACTTACTTGGGGCACCGAAAAGAATTAATAATTTTTGCTTTATTTTAAATTTCGGTTACGAAACAAAGCATGACCAATTGTCCCAACTGAGAACCACTGTGAGAATACGTTTGGGAAGAGACATCTAACCTATATTGTTCGCTGTTTGTTTACAATGAGGACATTAACCTTTCGTAGGCCATAATTCTTGGGACTTACTTGGGGCACCGAAAAGAATTCATTGATATTTTAATGTTACTAGCAAGAAGTAACCGCAAGAGGTTAACGATGGGGCGAAACGCATACGAAATAAGAGGTTATGGGGAAAATCGAGAACTCGATGCAACACTGGCGTCGATCGATATTTAATGCGTATTGTATCACGGCAGCCACAGGTGGTTTCGTTTTATTAACGGCAAATGTGACGCGCGCGCGCGTCGGGACAACCGATAATCGAACAACGATTATAATACCATATCCTCGATAGATCCACGGACAGGTAGCCATTTGCATTCGTGTCGGAGAGCGTTTCCTCTTTCGGATTAAATCTCACCCACGGGTCCTACACATTCCATGCAAATGCGGGAACTCGAAAGGCATCGAGACTGCGTGGACGTGGATACCAAACAAGCACTTTTTCGCTCGACGCTTGCTTGATTTTTCAATTAACACTAAACCTACCACGGTCAGATGACCGGTTTTATATATTCCAATTATCGAAATTATAATAATATATATAAAATTAAAAAATTTCATTTGTGCAATATAATGGAATAAATTTCCTTGTCCAAGCATCTACTAGATTGAAAATTCTTAATAAACTTAGTGTTGCCATTTTTGTAAAGCAATATTTACCAGTTACTTCTAATAATGCTTGGTAGGTTCAGTGTTAACGAGCAAACCTTTGATCTGGTTTCAATGAAACATTTAAGGGTAATTTCTCAAGTCATTGTGGACATATGTGAGGAACAAGGAAGTATATACTTGGCCCATTAAATTTGAGCAGAGAGTATGGTTTGAGATCCCCTAAGGCACCCGAAAAAGAATTGACGAGGCCGCCCCTGAACCAATGACATTCGACACTCAAGTGCCATTTGAACTCGAAAGGTTTTCACAAAGTCACCAGATTTACCGCACCGAATGCGCAGAGCCGTAGATAGACAATTCTTACGTTTCCATTTGATTCTTACGTTACTTTTAGTTTTCGATACTTAAAAATTATTGTAATGTTTGCAGAAAATAATACATAGTAAGTACGATGACAGCGGAGCATTTGTTTTCGAAAAAAGGGAATAAACAATGCACGATAGCTACAAGTTTCGTCGGGAAGTGACTGCCTGGTCACAGGCCACAGGTTGCCAAAAGTTTCTTCGGGAAGTGACTGCCTGGTCACAGGTTGCCACAAGTTCCGTCGGTGCACAAGAAAATCGTCACAAATAAAAAAAGTACAAATTCTACAGAATACCGCTTCAAAGTCCTTTGATAGTTTAACTTTTGATAGCCGAGGCTGCAAATTAAAACAAATGAAACCTAATAATTATATAGAAAATCTAAAAAAAATTTTCACGTTTTTTTTCAAATATATAATTGATGTAAAAAACAGAAAAAGAAACAGGAGTTAGGTTGCAAAAAAAATTAATAAGAATTTTTATGAAATGAAATTTTCTACATTGGCGACACCATAAAACGAAAACTGAAAAAATTAGAGTTGTGACGTTTTTCTACATATATATAATTGATACTTTCTGTGATTTCACGAGGTACAAAACAAATAATAAAAATTTCTATGAAATCAAATTTTCTAGATTAGAGAGATACCTCTGCAATGAAACGAAAACTGACAAATTTTCACTTGTGACGTTTTTCGTCGAATATATAACTGATACTTTGTGTGATTTCATGAGGTACAAAACAGGGAGTATCCGTTAGGTTGCAAAGAAAATTAATAAAAGTTTTAATGAAATCAAATTTTCTACATTAGAGACACATCGCTGCAATGAAACGAAAACTGAAAAATAATTGTGACGTATTTCTTGTGCATGAAAAGTCGTTTGAAATCTTAGCGCGGAAATGTGTGTCTACTTACATGCGAACGACTCTGCAATACTCTGCATAGATAACACGTACGCAAAACGAGTGGGACACAAAGGATCGCGGCGCATCGGCCACAAGAAAATATTTTCAATCGTGCATTCCAATTTCTCGATCAATGGAGCCGATAACGATGAGAATATTTCTGAATAAAGCTACTGTTGGACGTTTCGATTTCAGGAACAGAATGCAACGGAAACAGTTGAACAGCTGCGCATAGTCAAAATCATACGGAAAACATACCTCCGTTGGGATCACAGAATGGTGTTCGAAGGAACACCGCGGTCCCAGGGTGGTTCTCGTGGCAGAATAGAACAAACTAATCGCACAGGCTCACTCTGAATCCTCGATTTCGATTCTGGAAAATGGGTTCGTAGTAGTTCGTAGGCCACGTGATGCAAAACGGGACGACGTCGATGTACCCGACGTCGTGTGCCACTGCCGTGAGAGCGTAATTAAGCGATACGCACACCCTCGACTCGCCTGCAGACACTGACTACTGACTTTGGATTGTTTAATACGTCGGATTCGACTTCTGTCGCGCCGCCTAACGGCCGCACGCCTTGGAATTCTCGTTTCGACGTTTCGAGCATAGTCGTCGGTCGTCGGTCGTTGGTCGTCGGTCGTCGGTCGTCGTGCCGCGTGCTATCAGAAACCGAAGCTTCGACTTTGATCCGTCGAAACGTGTGTGAGGGCAACGACGACGAGATCGAGCAACGGTCATGTTCACATTTAAATTAATTTTCGATTATTCGAATTTTTTGGAACCAAGCAGCGGTATCCGCAGGGGGCCCCTTGCGCTGTTTGTCCCTCTAGTACTGTATCTCGAGTGCAGAGGGCACGCGCACTGTGGTGCTTATGGGCATGGGGTGAGAGTGGGGGCGGTAGTAAAAAGGTTGCAACCGAAGATCCGAATTTCTGATATTTTTCAGTGATTAACGGTTGTTCTAGTGTTTATAGGCATGGGGCGAGAGTGGGGGGACGGTAGTAAAAAGATTGTAGAAGATCCTAATTTCTGGAATTTCGTTTCCCCTGTATTTTTCTAGTGATAAACGGTTGTTCTAGTGCAGGTATACAAGTGGCACGTACAAAAATTTTGCTGGCATGTGAACGGTTTACAAGTGATATCAAGTACTTGCCATTATCTAATGCACAATAGGAAAAATCTCATTAAATGATATCGATTTTTATATGTTATTATTTTACGTTTTATAAGTTAATTTTTAATATTGTCTTAATAAAATTCTGGAATAACTAAAATTTGATTAAGTTCCCCCTATTAAAAACTGATTTTCATATGTTATTTTATATGTTAATTTTTCAAATTGTCTAAATAAAATTCTGGAATAACTAAATTTTTATTAATTTTCCGCTATTCAAAATTGTTCGGCACGGCAACAACTCGATAAATACTATTTGTACATTTTTGGCACGCATGCATAAAAAGGTTCGCCACCACTGTTCTAGTGTTTATAGGCATGGGGTGAGGCGATACTGGTGGGACAGTAGTAAAAAGTAGGTTGCAGAATACCCAAATTTCGCTTCCTCCGTATTTTGTCAATGATAGGTTGCTTTCTGTGTCAACTTCACGCCGACACAAATAATTCTTGCCGCTCGGACAGTCTTTGTCATCAAGCTACGAGGGGCACGAATGATTCGACCGTTATCAATAGACAGCGGATTTTATGCATTTATTACAAAAAAGAGTAGGTGTAATTTAAAACAGTAAAAACATCGGAAAAATTTAAAAATACTGTTATGTTATTTTCAACCCACTAAACATTTATTATGAAAGAAAATATATTTGTATTTCACTTCAGTTTGTTGCAATCCAGGAAGAAAATTTTTATTTTGCATTAAGATCCGCTGTCTAGTTATCAACGGTAAGTTCGAAAATTTTTCGATTTTCTCGAGCTCTGGCTTGTAAAAGGATACATTCCAACATCTCCTGTATTCCAAAGGTCGAGAGCTCCCCGTGGGTGGAGTAGCAGGCGACGAATTCTTTGCGGAGATCGTGGAAGTGGTTGTAATGTTCCGGCAGGTCGATGTCTTTGTTGCAGGCTTCTGGGTGCAGGCATTGTCTCAGAGGTGCTTGTCCGTCTACGACGAAACGCGGCGAGGAACCGGACGTCACGCAGGACATCGACGACCACCATGCTTCGAACTTTCGTTAAAAATCGTATTCTTTATACGTGGCTTCCTGTTCAATCTGCGATCGATTTCGATCGCACGTGAAACGTAGATACGCTCGACACAACAAATATCGTTACCCCCTTGTAGGGAGGCAACCATTCGAATTAGAGGTGGACGAATCTCAATCGATTTTTTCGAAGCGATTTAAAATTTTTTTGAATCGATTCTTGAATATTTGAATTTTTAGTTATGAATTGATCTTCAATTTACGAGTTTTTGGAAGACACATAAGTTAATTTATCCGTCACCGAGTGTCATGGCTGTCCAATATTTACCTGTTGTAGAAACAAACGTCTGTTCCATCGGATTATTTTTTTATTAACTCTTTGCACTCGGAGCTATTTTAACTCTAACCGAAAGATTTTTCCATTCTAGAATATTTCCATTCTACCTGAGCAATTCTTTTATTAGAGATAGCATAAATTGGGTTTTCAGAATTAGTAATATCTGGATCTGCAGTTTTGCTATACAATTTTTTTTTCATTTTTTGCATATGAAACTGATATAATATCTCATGTAATATGTAAATGTCTAGTAGTTCATTAAATACAAACAAAACTAATAACGTGAACAATATTTTTAAGAATGGCATAGCAATTTTCAGTGGTGCTTCAGAGTCGCCATTCGAGTGCTAAGGGTTAAATAAGGTTTAGGCCAGGCCTGGCCCATAAGCAGATTATCCGAGAGATTATTCTCAAAATCCGGGAACATTATGGTTGAAGAACGGAATCATATATCACTGGACCATTTACAACATTTACTCTTCCTACATTTAAATGAATGGTTAATAAATGATGATAATGAATACTTAAATTATTGTTAATTCTTCCTTTTCGTCATGTCCTGAATAAATAAATACAACAATCTAATTTAAAAGTTCATATGCAGTGTCTCATCATGAGATATTATTGGTAATTCGATAGAGCTATACACTTAATATTGAGTTACTTCTTTATTGAACATCTTGATTTTGTAAATTGGTTCCAAAGTGCCATAAGAATTAAAGCATTGAATTTTAGAGCATTTTATTTCAGAATGCATATGGATATAAATAGTATTCCGATAGATCTTTTTTAAATCGATTTTCCAAGGATCGATTCTCTACTGAATCGATTTTCAAAGAATCAATTTTTCAAGAATCGATTTTTTCCAAGAATCGCCCATCCCTAATTCGAAAATGATATCGGTACAAATTTTCCGAATATTAGGCTTATCGCGGTTTATCTACGTTTATGCTCGAGACGTCGTAGTTATCGGCGAGCATCGACGAACACGTCTCATGAAAATCTAATTAGGGTCATTATTACCTGCTCGATGGCCTGTTCCAGGGGAATCCCATGCTCCCGAACCGTCTTCTCGGTTAATGCCGGCGCGTGGGACAGCGCCGCTTCGCTGATGACACCGCTACTTCCGGCGACCGCCGGGTTGTCGCTGCCAGTGCCAGGCGTGCAGCTCTCGTCCATTACCATTGGCCGCACGATGTACTGTTGCCTTCCCAGCACCTGCAATTGTCAAAACGAAAAGTCAGAAACAAATTCAAATATTATACGATTTTCGATCGTTCGGACCTCCGGTGACGTTCGTTTCGGGCGCCCGAGTGTCGGAGCCGCGTGACCCTGCAACCCCGCAAGCACCGGAGTCCAAGTGGTTGCGTGCTCGCAGGGGCGAAACGCTCAACGAATTTCCAATGGCGTAGTTACGAAATAAATTGCGATACATATGGTTCAAATTCCATTCTAGCCGAACACATAACGATACGTGTACAGTACGAATACACGGTTCAGTGGAGCGTTAAAAAATTGGATTTACAATTTTTACAATCTTTACAATCTTCACAATTTTTACTATTTTTACAATTTCCTGGTAGATACTTCGGCAAATGCATCGACAGAATTTATGCACGTCTCTTGCCGCTTCTTGCGATAATTTCGATATTATTTATTTTACGTCGTCAAATGCCGATCGGGGACTGATCGATTTCCTATGAAACACGTTAATTAAAAATTCTAGGAGGGCTTCATCTTCGAAGGGCGAGATGATCTTAGCGGTTCGAAGATTGCGTTTCGAAGATTACGGATCGCCCCGTATAATCAGGATAATCGTAATGTTTGCACGACACACATAGTCAGGTGCACGTGGATGTGTCGTAGCTGGACAGTGTCGTGCAAGAAACGTTAATAAGCAGGTTCTTTGACGCGGGGTTAACGGATCAAGGTAGTTCAGTGCGGACGAGAGTGCCACCGTGCGACGGGCTTGAATTATCTTTGGCAACGTGTCGATAAAGTCTCGTGGCGTAACTCACGACACGCATACTAGCAACAGCCACAGCGTTCCATTACGTAAATCTCGGCGATTGCTCGATAATTTAACCGTGATACTGTTTTGATAACATTCGCGCGGCCGGGACTTTGTTAAACGATGCAGTATCGTCCCATCCATCCTAACAACGGGATTCAGATATTTTTGTCTCCATTCTCAAATCACGGGCTAATTCTTCCTAACAATTGTGTAGAAATTGGGTGAAATATAAAAACAGTGAAAGATTAGAAAAATCAATGAATATTATTATGATGTTTTCAATGAGAAAAGTCAATGGAGGAATGAATTTTCATTTAAGTTCTACTGCCCACAATCGTCGCAAAACATTTTTATTTTCCGTAAAGATCCGCAGTCTAATAATAAAATAACAAAGGGATTTAGATATTTTTTTCTCGATTCTTCAATTACGGGCTACTATCTACGAAACAGTAATTAGTGGACCGCGGATTTTTATGCATTTATGGGTGAAATATGTATAAAACAGAAAAATTGAAGAATATTATTATGATGTTTCGAATGTGAAAAATCAATTAAGGAATGAATTTTCATTCAAGTTCTACTGCCCACAATCGTTGCAAAACATTCTTATTTAGCATAAAGATCTGCGGTCTAATAATTAGAGACTGGCAATAACGATAAAAGGGCGCAAGCACACACCGTACGGAAAAAAAGAAAATAAGAACGTCGAACGACGAAGTAGTTTCTCTTTTACTTTCAATCGAATAAAGTCCCTAACAGGCAAACTGCGTCTCAGTCTCATGCTCGTAAGTGCCCCTGCAAAAACGCAAATTTACATAACGATCGCCAGTTTAATGGCAACGGAAGTGGAACATACGAGTTTATTATTATTGCTGTTGTTATTATAAACGAGACATTGCGAGTGAAACGAGAGCAGGGGAGCTTCGAATGGACCTCCCTTTTATCATTATCAAATCCTAGGGTTCAGGGATTAACGATAACCCTCGAGAACAAAAGATCTATTATTTTTACGTGTCGGACAGCGTTTACCGTGGCGATCCTACCGGGAAACGATTTACGACCCGGAAAAACAATACCGTTCGGTATCTCTCGTCAGGTACACGATCGTCGATACCTGTCGACGGGTCGCTCGAACTTTGTTCACCGAAAAAGGTTGCCCGGAGGGTCGTAAAGCTTCTCAATGATACCCTCGAGGATAGGTAAACCGACAGCGTCCATTTCTAGAGTCTCTAGAAGTTTCAATTTTAAAATATTCCCCATAAATTACATTTTAAAACAATAAAAGTTTCACCGATTGGAAAAATTGTTAACACTAAACCTACCACTGCTGGTCAAATGACGACCGATTTCATATTTTTTATTTTACAACTATTACAATTATACAGCTACTTCCATGGGAAATGTTTCAATAAATTTCTTTATTCCAGCGCATACTATAAATAAAAATTGTACACAATCCAAGTAGATATACAGACTTGTCATTTTTGTAAAGTAAAACATTTTAATCGATCTTAGTGCTTGGTAGGTTTAGTGTTAAATTAAAAAAAAAATTAAATAATAAGTCTATTTTGCTTTCCACGAGTCAACGTCATCCGAGGCAAGGAGCCTGGATCTACGGAGAGATCTACGGAGCGACCTCAGAAATAAAACCGGTTACAATTTTTGCCTGGCCATTTTCGCAAAATCATTCCGTCAATTGCCAGAATAGCGACTAAAAAAGGAGACGAACGAACCGCACAGAATGGGCATACTTTTATTATTTCTTATTCAAAATTTATTATTATTACTACTGACGTTCGAATCTGGTATAAATAGAGTTCCGGGCGAGTAAACAAAATTAGAGATGCGCGCCGACGAGTTACCTCGTCTTCTTGCGACCAGGTCGATCGGAAGTTTATGTGTCTCGCAGGAAGCGAATAATTGCTCGAGGTGCTCGATAAAAAGTTTAACAAAGAAATTATGGATAAAAATGCGACGGTGCAGCGCGGCCACGAAAGTCGTCGGCAAGTCGAGTCGAATCGAATGTAAAACGCGGCGACGACGAGCTCATAAATTGCAAATCGAAGTCGGATCGCAAACACGGGACAACCATTGACCAGGTGAACTATGGTTGACGAGGCGGATGGCGGACCGCGGGGAGTGGGGCTCGAAAGGGGACAAAGGTCGCGA
This sequence comes from Lasioglossum lativentre, assembly GCA_916610255.1. Classification (NCBI taxonomy): domain Eukaryota; kingdom Metazoa; phylum Arthropoda; class Insecta; order Hymenoptera; family Halictidae; genus Lasioglossum; species Lasioglossum lativentre. The sequence goes on along the minus strand of OU744357.1, from coordinate 15,385,794 downwards.
GTTACGTCTCGTATGTTACAGGAACTCGGGTTGCCCCGGTCGAGAACAACGACGAACGGAAAACGCGGAGAATTCCTCAACCTGTTGCACCGTTACTACCTTTCGTTTCCCTAAACGCGTGAACTTTGCCTGCACGCTCCATACTGTGAACCGTGTTTAGCGTCGCGTTTTATCGCGTTACGTGATACATGAACGTTTATAATACATATATTTTTGTAGAAATCGTGCTGGTTTAAGTCGGCGTTAAAAAAAGAAACGACACACGGGACGGTTTACTTATATTATTTATATATTGAAAGATCGTCGCGCCAGTCACGTTTATAATATATTTCTTTTTGTAGAAATTTTGCTGCTTATAAACCTTAGCACTCGAATGGTGACTCGGAATCACCAATAAACATTGCTGTACCATTATTCACAATATTGTTTATATTATTAATAAATATGTCGGTATCTAATCAATAGACTGCGGATCTTTATGCGAAATAAAATTGTTGAGCATCTATTACAAGATACAGAAGCTAAGTAAACATTTATTTTCCCCACTGATTATTATTATAATATGTTAACACTAAACCTACCACCGCCGGTCAATACTGACCAGTTTCTGGTTTTTTATTTTACAATTATTGAAACTATAAGGATGCTTTCACTGGAAATGGGTATACACATTTTTGTAACCAAGCACTTATATTATAATAAAAATCACAGAAAATCAGCCATTGTTAGAGCTCGGTAGGTTTAGTGTTAATAATACTATATCGATATTCTTGAATTTTTAAAAATCTTTTCACTGTTTTAAATCGCAGCTACTCATTTTTTTCATAAATACATAAAATCCGCAGTCTCCTAATCAATTACTAAACATTTAAGTATCGTATGAGGTATATTGTCTCAATTTCATATCCATAAAATGAAAAAAAATCGTACACAATGGAATTATTCCAGGTCAGAAAAAAAGGTTAATTTTCGAGTTAAAATATCTCCGATTGTGAAGGGTTAAAGTCAGCGTTAAAAAAACGACACACGTGACGGTCTAATTATATTATTTATAACTTGAAAGTTCGTCGCGCCAGTCACGTGTATTGTATACAGGGTGAATCATGATGTGTGATCAGCTTAGATTATTCTGCTGTTAGTAGTACAATCAGAAATTTTTTTAGCTAAAATAACATGGTTTGAAGGGAGCTTTAAGATAATTGTACCAAATTTTTTGTCAACCCTTCTATTCAGAGTTATCAAGGTGACCTTCAGTTCTTTAATAGGTAAACCTACACTCATGTTTTAGGAGATACCGGGACCAATTCGGTAAGCCTCATAAAAAGTATTTCTTCTTTATCTAAACCAAAAAAAACAATATCATATTTACCTTAATTGAATCAACGCTCAAAATGCTCATTAGCAGCAATACGTTCGCGGAAAAGGTCAAGAAATAACTTTTTTGATCGTTTTAAATTCAGAAAAAAATATTTGTTATGATGCTTGTCGAATTCGTCTCATTATCCCCTAAGAGATGGGTGTAAAAAAATTGTGAGTTTACCTTTAAAGAACTGAAGGTGACCTTGATAACTTTGGAATAGATGGGTTGACAAAAAATTTGGTACAATCATCTTAAAGCTCTCATTGAATCATGTTATTTTAGCTAAAAAAGATTTCTAATTGAACCACTAACAGCTGAATAATCTAAAATCTAAGCTGGTCACGCTTCGTGGTTCATCCTGTATTTTCGTAGAAATTCTATTGCTTAAAGTCAGCGTCGAAAAAACGAGACGGCCTAATTATATTATTTATACCTTGAAAGTTCGTCGCAAGAACTAGAAGCAGCTACGTAAGTAGCGGGTTTGTTTTTCTTCCGCGAGCATGCAGAAACCTCGTGCAGGATTGCGTCCGTAGGTATTTTTCTCGGTGGAAAAATGTTCTTTGCGGTTGTAACGAGCGACAGAGTCCCAGCAACTACTCTCATCTCGAGTCTGTATTGCTATTGTCGACCGAGACACGCGTCGGCTAATTTCTAAAGAATGCCGGCGCGGCGGTCGCCGAAAAATTGAATAAAATATCAATTTTCGAGCCGAGCGTATCCGGCTCTTTGATTTCCGTCCCCGAATCTCGATTCAGTGCAGCGATTACAAAGACCGTTGTGTGCGGCGCGACGGCCTCCTGAAATCCTTTTCCCACAGAATACATTAAAATCCTAGCGGTATTCGAGGTGGTGCGAGAGAGAACGATCCGCAGCACAAAAGGGGGAGCAGAGGGGCTAGAGAGCAGCAGCAGGAGGAGTACAGGGGAGCAGAGGGAGGGCACGACGAAAAAGGCTCCGAATGGACGTTGGAGACCGGAATGGGGCGGCCGGACGCGAATAATAGACTGCACGCGTAATGTCTAAGGCCCGAAGGAAACCGAAGAAGATGGAAGAGAACGAAAAATAAAACGAGCCGAGTAATTGGACGGTCGTCGTCGACGTCGTGTGTGCAACGTGTTTGCGGAACAAAGTAGACCTTCCTGCAAATATTGACTCGTCTCCAGACGAAATAACATGACGGCACTGCGCGAACTGCTGATGTCGCTGGACCAAATCGAGCTTCTATCTGCCGCCTTCGTCTAAAGCTCTACATTTTTAATTGCGTGGGTGTCGGACCAAGTCGAGTCGAGTCGAGTCGAGTCGAGTCGAGTCGAGTCGAGTCGAGTCGAGTCGAGTCGAGTCGAGTCGAGCAGCTCGCGGCCATTTTCCTCGAGATCCCCGCCCGTAGGAGGCGTCCGAGAGCGAAGGGGCCGTCGGAAAGCTCGCGTTTCGTACGATTGGATCGGGCAACAGCAGCGTGGCAGCATCCCGGGGTACGATTCCGCTCGTGGCTTGCCGAGAAGTAACCCTCTCGGTCAAGAATCGAGATCCTCGAACACCTGAGCCGCGTGATCCGATTAAGGGGCGACGATGCAACAATTTGCTCCCGACAACGAGACACCCTTACGGTATTTCAAACTCGAACTACCGAAAAATCCGTAGGGGGTCGCGCAGTCCATCGGACAATGGGTCGTACCCCTCCGATTTTTATGGAACCTCACAGCTCGTAATTCTTCCTAACCCGTTCGCACCGCGATTTTTCTCTTTGAATCTACATATGATGATTAGACGAGCCTGTTTTAACACTTTGAATACAACCCAGCAAACTCAAAAATCCAATGAGATGGAAGTTTTATCTTGTACGGATAGAAGTTGTCATTGTTGTATTATCTTGAAAAATTATTTAAATAAAAATTAATTTTTTAAAAAATACCACGTTTTTAATACGGACTAAAAAGTATAAAATAATTTAAATAAAAATATGTTTAAAAAACGGACTAAAAAGTATAAAATAATTTTTCCTAGCCATGTACAGGTTCCTAACCCCATACAGATAGTCCTGAAAATTTGTGATTGTGAATTTTTAATAGCTATGAAAATACTTGTAAGATTAAAAACGAAAAACGTGGGGCGAAAGATAATAGTAAGGAGTGTAGAGAGTAGCTGCAGTTGATAAAACACACACAACAGTTCATTTATAATGCAATAAAATTGTTAGTGACTTAGGTGAACAATTCATGTATCAATTATCTATGTATTGCATGCGCCCCACGTTTTTCGTTTTAAATCTTACAAGTATTTTCATAGCTATTAAAAATTCACAATCACAAATTTTCATGACTATCTGTATGGCGCATGGGGTTAGAAACGTGGTAAAATGATACGTAGAATATATAAGAATTGCATTCAAATATCTTATGAATAAAAAGAAACTAGACTGGTAAAAAAAAACTGATAAAAGTTTTTTCATGAGAGATGAAACGTTGAATATTTCAAAGGATAATGTTATACAGTTATACTCGCATAATTGATCGCACACACTTTAGATCAGAATAACTCTTCTATAAATGTACACCAAAGGACTTCAATTTCTCTGTAAGGCTACAAGGATTAGTTTAGTAAATTACGTGTAACAAACATCTTGAAAAAATGCATTTGGTAGGAATTGTGAATTAAAAATAGTAAAATAGTGATTATTACAACTTTTTTATCTGGGCCAATAACGAAAATTTAACAAATGTGTTTTGTTGACTGCTCATCCAAGTTGTATGCATGCTGTACGTTTCATCAAAATTGGTTAATTGGTTTACAAGTTATAAACGATCAAATGTGGTAAAAATTGCAATTTTTGAGAGAACGACCGGCGCATCGAACTGCCGCGTGGCCCCCCATGGCCCCGCATGGCCCCGCGACGGATCTCCGAGGGCCAAGCGCCCCTGGAAAGAGGGCACGCGCGTCGCGCCTGCCGTGTCTCTCTCGAGAGAAGATCGCAAAAGCGTTTCGTATCCGGGATCCGTTCTCCGACGGTAATTCTCGGTCCTTGGAAATTACTGGCATTACTAGCTGGCGGCTTGTACGGCTCGGCTTGTCGGCTTGGTCCCCCGTTTTTCCGCGGTTCGCGCGCTAGCAAAACCACACGCTCCCCGTTTCTCGCGACGTTCAACCGCGCGCGCGCGGTCTCTTTTGCTTTCCACGAGTCAACGTCCTCCGTTTTCACACGGCGAGGAACGTGGATCTACGGAGAGATCTACGGAGCGGCCGCAGAAAGAAAACCGGTTGCAATTTGCCTGGCCATTTTCGCAAAATCATTTCGCCAATTGCTACACTCTCCAACGACTTTATGCACGCGCGGCTGGGAAAATAGTCGGAGATAACGCGGATTTATAGACAGGGTTGCGTTCTCGAACTTTTCACTTCCGTCAGAGTTCATTTTGTCAACTTTCTTGCTCGCGTTTGCAGTACACGTACGAAAAAGAGTACTTTCATTGTGGAGGTTTATATAATATCCAGGTTCCGCGGGGAAACTTTCAACAAGTTAAACAGCAAATAGAAACTCATTTTCTTTACATGGAGCCGAGGAACGTGCTCCGAACGGCGTCAATGTTGCAGTTGTAGGGATACGCACGTGCCGAGGCGAGAGCCGAGGCAAAAGAGCCGAGGTTTTGCCGAAAGACAACCGATCTCGCCACCGTGGAGCGGCGGCTACCAAAACCGCTCTTTGGTGATCTACCGAATTCTATAAGGAATAGCGAGTATATAAGAGGGCTGGTGTGCCCCACGAGTCAGTCTGACTCTCGCCGTGAAGCACGCGCCGTTATACCGAATAAAACAGTTTTACCACGAATCCTCATCTCAGTTATTAACCCCTACACAGTCGATATTTTTTATTCATTTGTCGTTACTAGACTGCGGATTCTTTATGCAAAATAAAAATGGTCTGCATGGATTTCGAGAAATAGATTCGTATTTCACAATTATTGAATTTATAAAGATGCTTCCATTGGAAATGATTCTACACGATTCTATATTTGAGCACACATTATACTAAAAATCGCATAAAATCCAAATAGATTCGATTGTGTCATTTTCATATGACAACGCATAGTAGCCATTTTTAGTGCTCGCTACGATTTGAATAGAGGAGAAATCGTATGTTGACAACTTCAATTCTGAAAATTTTCCAACAATTTTGAATTTCGTCTACTCAAGTTTACTGTAAACGCATAAAGATCCGCTGTCTAGTCGTTACAGTGAATTAAAAGTGAAAGCGTCCGCTGTTTCCAGGAATCGTATCCGTTCCGCGGGGAACGAGAAACCTGAAGGAAACTCGAAGGGAAGCTTCCATGATTTTCCACTCGGTGGAATCTGCGCAACTTTCGTTTGCACTTCCATTTGCCTTCCGCGATCCGCATCAACTTTATTTTCCATAAATTTTCATCGCATTCGACACGATTTCTAGACCGCTTAAAAGGTTTTATTAAATCGTTTCGCGAATGATTACCGGACACGATTTCGACGATTGGAACGCGCGAAGGGTCTCTTTTAAATTTCGTCCTACGGCCGAGGAACGCGGGAGAAGGTCCATCGAACGATAGCTAGGGAATACGGTATCGGTTGGATTTCTTCGTGGTCCTCGCGAGGCGAGAGGAGCTCACTCGACTCGACTCGACTCGACTCAACTCGACTCGACTCGGCGGCCATTGTCCCCGATCGAGCTCGATCAGAGATAGTCAGGTATGTGACTCGAGGGGAAAAAGGAAACGACCGTCCAGCTGGAACTCGGGCGCACTCGTGCAAGGCGATTCACAATAAAGAATAAAGAAACCTAGACTGTTGCACCTGTTGCCGCGCCGGATGCCACCCGATTTCGAGAAACGCGGCCGCACGGTGACAAAATTCGCGGCTCACGCGATCCTTCCTCGAACGAACATACTCGTCGAATAGGAACTCCGATTTTCCAGAAATTGCAACTGATTCAATTCCAACGGGTAGAGAAAATTCGATTATTCCTTGCGTGTACCTATACATTTTTTTTTAAATTGTTGTATTTTCTGAGACCATTCGAAATAACTTTTTCCTTTACGAAAATCTTCTCCGCGGCTCCGTTAAGAACAGCGCGGCTACAGCAGACTGATTGGGCAACGGGTCCCGCTGAGCGCGGCGTTGGCATTGGCCGAGCCGGAATTCGCCCGCTGTAGCCGCGCTCCGATTGGTCCGTGTTTTTTTCTCTAATAACTCCCCAACGAAGCCGCGGAGAAGATTTCCGTAAAGGAAAAAGTTATTTCAAACGACCTCGGGAATCTTTCCAAGGAAATATATTTCTGGGACACCCTTAGGAGAAGAAAATTGTAAAGGAAAAATCGAATTCTCTCTAACCGTTGGAATTTTACCGAAACTTCCGGGTGAATGCCGACGTCCTTCTAGAAATGGTTTTCAGCGAGACTCTGCTCACCGCTATTAGTTCGTACACCGTATGTAGATACACACTGGCCCCTGATAAGATTGTCTTCAAGGCTGAGAACCTTCTCCGAAGACACGGCGAAGTCCTTGGAGGATATTGCTGGGTAGCTTATAATTCCTGGTAGATTATACTTTCTGCTAATGACCGGTTGCGAGTCTAACGCGGACACTGACGACCGTGTTCGTGTTCTCTTCGTCGACTATGCGTACGAAAACTTACAATGTATAGCCGAGTTGATTTTGTTTACCAGTAGGATTCCACGGAAAGGGTGAATGTATCGACGAAAAAGTTCATCAAATATGCATGTTCAACGACAAACCGGAAAAAAAGGATTTAAAGAGCAAAATTGATCTTAAACAAATGCTCCGAAAAAATGGCAAACAGTTACGCGGTCATTCAGACTTACGAATACGTTTAACCCTCGTGTCGATAACCGTATGGGAAAAGTATGGAAATAAGAGTGATATCTTTTCTTGTTCTAGCGGCAAAGAGAATGTAACATTAAACCTACCACGGTTCTAGATCTTTTATTTTACAATTGTTGAAATTATAAAATTGCTTTCGCGAGAAATTTAAATAAATTAAATCATATCATTTAATGTAAGGCAACATGTGTCTGTTTCCAGAGCCACCCTAACCACAGGGCTAAATAACCCCGGAGCGTTAGCCTTTTGGAACGTCAATTTTGTATTTTTATTTGTTTATGGGTAATATATTGACTTATTCTGGGTCTGAATGTTTTGTAAAGCTTCACCGGTCACCCCTCTACCGTGCATTTTCTTATGAAGAGGAGCGCAGTAATGTACATATTGTTAGCAGCCGGCGGGCGCCAAATAGCTCAGGTCGGCCCTGCCTGTTGCTTTCATAGCTCGGCACGTTTAGTGTTAAATTTTATCGCATATGTAGAATGACGTAAATGGTAATATCAACGTCGAGAAATCCTATTTTCCCGAAAATACCTTGCAGCCCACCCGAACGCACAAGGTTCGAATTTCATCTTCGAATGACTATAAATAGGACATTTCGCATTACAGGAGTCTTCAAATGGGAGAAGTAAAACGTCGTTATCGTTAACGATGATTATGGGACGCGTACGAGCAGGAAGCACGGAATCCCATCGTCGTGAATCAACGAGAGACGGCGTCCATGGCGCCGGATAATCTCGATGACAAAGCTGGAGGTAATGGACGACCTTTGGAGGGCGCGATGCTCCGCCCCCACCGGACAATTCGAGAAACAATGGCAGCCGGGGACACGGCAGAGAGGCAGAAGCAGAGGCACTGTGGCAGTAGCGCCGTGGCAGCGGGACGCGGCCTCGGATTGACAGCGCTGCGCTCCTCTCGATCCGTTCAATCAAGTGTCGATCGTTTCGATCGTATGACGCCCAGAAACATAACAAAACGAACAATATGTCTCCGGTGAATAGCACCGTAATCGAACGAACCTCGAGTCACTAACCGTGACTCGAGCGATGCTCCAATCGGCTACACCGGAAATATACGGAATTAATTAACGAGTACAACCACCCAAAATTAAACAAAAACGATATTGTCAAATATTCATTGTAAAATTACTCCGAAAGCTAGCTCCGATAAATAGACTTTTTACGATTCATTCGTTTCTATCGAACTGCGATATAAAATTTCCTTTAGAATAATCCGGACGAATAACTTCGAGCACGGTGTTAAAACAATGTATCGTCGATAGAAAGCACGATTCACCAACGTGAGTCGAGACTTCTTTCCCACACTGTGTGTGAATCATTTGCGTGGACGTTGCCCCGATCGCGCATCGCGCATCGGCGCGCATACTAGTCGTATCGGAAACGTAGGTAAACTTCGAATTTTATAAACTCATTTTGTCCAGCGTTTCTCCGTAAATATGTATTTGATCCATATTTGAATTTTAATACTCAATTCATATGATAATTAAATTTAATGACGAATAATTAATTGAAATTAAATTTCAAGGTATACGTCGCCTAACTACAATGTCAAAACACGTTCCTACGGCACTCGACACGAGGTTACGGAATAGCCTAATTTTCGCTAACTCGAGCCTTCGATCCGTTTTCCCAGAATAATATACTCATTTTTCTGTTTAAACGAACATCGCCAAAGGTCTAAACTCTAAACTAACTGTAACTGTTCGCCCCGGTTATCGGTGCAACGCGGTCCGGTCGCCCCCCGCGATCTTGAGCCATCGACCAAGGACAATTTCGAGGGAGAACTTACCTTGTTCTGGAGGACATCGATGAGTACGTAAACCAGCAGGGTGATCTCCTCCTCGTCGGAGCCGAGAGCGTTACCCTGAAGACCGGCGGTGGCCACGTAAAGGGCGACCAGGTGGGTCGGCCCCCTCGCGCCTGTGGTCTGCATCTTGTACGGCCGAGTTTCGATGTCCGCCGTGTTCCTCCGTGTCAACACTGAATATTCCCCACTGTGCGCAGCAGCAACGTGACACCAGAACCGAGCGTGTTTAAACGCCTCTCGATGATAGATTTTCCAAACACTTTTCACGAGGGACGGGGGACGGGGGACCGGGGGGGTGGAAGGGGGGCGGAGGACGAACGCGCAACGTGTCCTGGATACGTGTGTTCCACGGTGTGCTCGCACTCTTTAACATTCACTGACTCGCCTGATCCTGTCGGTGTTGTCGCGCGGCATGTCGGGTAACCTGGTTATATCCTGCCACTGGTTCGAATCGCGTGTACCCGTGTTTTATAGGTTATAGGCCGGCGGATCCGATACCGATGTTATCGATGATACCGATATAGTAAGCGCGCGTCCAAGAAGAAGAAGAAGCACGGTGTCTGCGCGCCACGTCTCCGCAGGTGTCGCACGACTCTAGTCCGCGAACCTGGCCAGCACCAGCACCCGCGAGGCGTATCGTTTATGCGCGGATCGGACTGACTGTCTTCTGTAGACGGCGCGCCGTCGCGAGTCGCTTCGGTTTCGTGCAACACTGGCCAACAACCGGCCGACCGTTGCGCGCACACGTCTCGTCGTCGTCGTCGTCGTCGTTGTCGTCGTCGTCGTTGCCGTTGCCTCACCTGGCAACTGCGCATCGAACCCGGCCCCTCGTTGGTTAGAACGACCCCTCTCCGCCAAGGTGTCGCTCCTACCCCCCCACTTTACCTGTCTACTTCCCTCTCTCTTTCGCCGCTCTGTGAACTCGGGCTTATGGCCGGTCGGTGCGACAGAGAGGGACCGCGTCAGATTAGGAACGGACTTGATCGGGACAGAGACCGGAGATCGACGGGCGAAAAAACGCGGAAACTCGACGATAACGGCACGGGGCACGGAGCACGGGGCACGGTTTTCAATTCGAGAAACTTCTGACCCATCCACCGGTTTCGACGCCGATAGACAGGGAACGTATATGCCCTGTCGATTTCGGTGAAAATTTTATCACCGCCAGGTCGACGGAGCCGAAGGGAAAGGCCGGAGCCAGGACAGAGCAGAGCAGAACGGAGCAGAGCGGAGCGGAGCGGAGACGCACTGGCCAGGTGCGCAGACATTCCACTCGCCTTGCTTCCTCGCTTGCGGTACGCTCACCCCGCTACCCGACCAATATTTTCCACTCGGAGCGCCACGTTTTACCTGTTCATGGCGGACCCTTCGAGCCTCTCGATACCGAACCAAGCCGAAATCCCGAGAAAACCGCGTTTGGAGCGTCGCATCGCCGTCGAATCGAGCTGCTCCTCCGAGCGAGACCCCTCCCTCCCCCGAAACGCGATGCCTGTTCCAATGACCCGATCCGTTTCGCATGGAACGTCCCCCGTCCCTGGGAACCGTTAGAAATCAGGTGCGTGCTTTTGTCTGGGAAATTCTCGGTCGTGGCAGCCATTGGACGCGGAACGAACGGAATGTCGCGGCGGGAACGCGGTTTTGGTAACACCTAGTATCGAAACCGATACGGCGGGACTTCCGTTATCTGGATTATGTAATTAGGGGACGCGAGCGCGCGAGCGCGGATAAGCAACCTTCCGCACAATAGAACGTTCACCTCCTCTCCGATCCTCGAGATTTGCAACGAGAACGATCGATAACGATTCGAGTCGTCGCGTCGCTCCATTACGATCGTAGAACGCGTCTGTTTTTACGTTGTTGACTTTTTTCTCTCTCGCTCCGTTCTGTACGTAGTACTCGCAGCGCTCCGAGCTACCAATCACCGCGAATGCTGCGCGCTTCACCAGAAAGATCCCGTGTCGACGACGTTAGGACAAACTGTCAACCGTGTGCAAACACCGCTCGATACGATTGCAGAATGTAAACATCGATGGCTAGATATCGCGCGTCACGATAAGAACGAAACGCCGTACGTATATATGTATTTCGTATTGGCAAGAATCGTAGATTTCAAGTCCGCTTGGAGCTCAAGCAACGTCCACCTGTGTTCAGATAGCGCTGATAATTCCATCGCTACCCTCGGCGAAACCTCTCCCGAACGGCTCCTTTCGATACGAAGAGAAGGCTGCTCGCGGAGCACTTCCGGTTTGGAGAATCAAACGCTTGCGAGAATGAAGCTTTTCGATCCGTTTACATTAGGCATGTGAAACACGCGGCCCGACCAAATCGGTAACCTGTATGGTTTTTTCTAACCTTTGAAAATGCTGCATTTCTTAAAATTAAAATTGTAAATTATATAGTATACACTCCCGTCCATATAAGTCATCCGGACACTTATTCATATTGGGATTAGACAATTTTTTATTATTAAAAGCAGGGCTTCGGAGTCGGTAGACAATATTCATAACTCCAACTTCTCTTTTTTTACCTCCGACTCCGAATCCGACTCCGATTCCGACTCCGACTCTCCAAATTGAAAAAATATGTACTCAAAATAATTAAAAGTTGTAATAAAACTGAATAGATAGTAGAAATATTGTATTAAAGTCTAACTATATGGAACAGATAACTCTGATACAACATAACACGACTGTTACTTTCTCACTTTTAGGAAATAGTTAGAAAATGCGTATCAATTTGAGAAATTTATTAATGATTTATATACAAAAGAGCCAAAGTTGGAGACGGAGTCGATATATTTTTTCCAGACTCTGACTCCGACTCCAGGAGTCGATATTATAGCTTTTTCTTACTCCGGCTCCGACTCTAATGAACAGTAATCACTCCCAAACTCCGACTCTGACTCCACGACTCCGACTCCGAAGCCCTGATTAAAGGATCTATATGTATTATGAAATAAAAATGGTAATTGCTAATTTTTTCTAATGTAGAGAACATAAGCGCTGTCCATAAGCGCTGTTTTGATTTTTGGGTACACTTCTCTTAGTCTATCTAATCATTCCACAATTTCTCAATCTCTTTTTTCAACATTTATTCAAATTATATATATTTAATTTCACATTTACCTACAAATTTATCACACAATAATAATTGCATATTTATCGTATAATAGCTGCATCGAATCAAAATAAAACAATAAAATCAAGCTAGAAACTTGTATCCTTGTTTCAATTATCACTTTGTTGAAAATAAGTAAGTGTCCGCGGTGATTTATGGACGGGAGTATGTGTGTGTTAGATAGATCGATCTATTTACAGTCCGATTTTCGAGAGTTAACACCTGATGTGCATGGTGACTTATGGGCAATAGGTCTCAACTCCCGAAAATCAAACTACAGTTATATGTACATATGTAGATATGTGTAATTGATTAACTGCAACAATTATTTATGTATAATATAAAAAATGTGTTTCTTCTTTGTTTCGAGTCTTTTTTTATTGCGGTCCCTGAATTAATTTATAATACTTAACGAGGCCCTTGATGGTAAACGAGTTTGATTTGCATGATTAGCGCCATTTTCTATCGATCGTAGTAGTCTGTGCAAGGGTCCCTGGCCACGGTTAGGTGCGCTCGCTCGCGGCCGGAGGAGAGGAAAATGGCGACCACCTCGCGCGCTCCCTCCGAGCACAAAGAGGCTCTCTAACAAGTTGTAAGAGATCACAGGTTGTTCTTACCGTCGCCTGTGCCCCCGTTTCGGTGCTCCCTCCATAACGCGATCACGGCCTTGATAGCGTGCGTGCACGAGCATGTTTCACTGTTACGTTCCTTTTTGTTTTTGCTCTTTCTCTCGCCCCTCTTTCCGACCGATCGCAGCTTTTGGAAAATGCTTCCTGCGCTCGAGCTGCGCGCGGACACGATCGGCAGGAGACCGCTCCGTTCTACAATTTCCTAGCCGGTTGGAGCGATTTAACACTAAACCTGCCATTACCGGTCAAACGACCGTTTCTAGATTTTCTATTTTACAATTATTGTAAATATTCTATATTTAAGCATGCATTTTATAATAAAAATCGCATAAAATCCAAATAAATTCGATTTTGTCATATTTATACAATGGCAACGCATAGTAGTCATTTTTAACCCCTTAACCTACGATTTACGTTCGAGAATTTTGGGCCGAAAACGTCTACGTTTTATTATTTTTATTTACGTTTGGCCCGATCATTGTACTACGGGCTATGCCCGTAATATTTACGTTTGGCCCGACCATTGTACTACGGGCTATGCCCGTAGTTGTAGGTTAAGGGGTTAATGCTCGGTAGGTTTGGTATTAAATTGAACCGCGTCAGAAGTACAGTGCGATTCTCCAGTTTGCTTTTCGTCCGACTAGAGGCTAAGACTCGTCCAAGGAGCCAAGAGTTGTTGCGCTCGGATCACGGGATCGCCTACAAGGATGACGGTTCCTCGGCGAGTAAAAGCGATAGTCACCGGTTCTAAAATTTTCAGAGCATCGAGCGTGCAGCGGCACTGTCTCTAGGAAAACGGTGACTTTCGGGAAATTTCAAAGTATGTATCACAAAGATATGTACCTACATACATATACGATGGCCGGCCGGGCCTGGGTTAGCGCGCGTTTCATGGTTTCCAGCCGGCTTAGGAAGGAGAGCGCAGGAAAGCCGACGAGCAACAGGTTGCTACGATCGTCGGTTCGGTGGGGGGGAGAACGAGGAGAGAACCCTCGAGACGGACGGAGAGGCTGAAAACGGGCAACCAAGTGGGAAAGCGATCGTCGCGTCAGGATTTGGTTGGAATATCCGTGAAGCGAAATGCTTAGCGGTACGCAAGAGCCGACGACGCGACGCGACGCGACGCGACGGTGCGGTTGTCGCGACAGAGAGACCGGATTGGTCGGTCACCTGTTGCCTGCTAACCGTGATTGGTTGGCCTCGACACCGCGTAACTACTGCCCGAGGAGGACAAGTGCATCATCCGCAGGTCTACGATGGACCAACGTCCGGAATGGGCATCTTCAGGATGCTGATTTCGTGTCTTCTACCGCAAAAACATACCCGCGCACACACGGGAAAATGTTTGCACGCGCGAGCGCGTTACATTATTTGTCCTTCCAGCAGAGTCGACCACGCAACGATTATGAAATACGTGTTTACCGTTTTTGTAGGCTGCCCATTCCGCGTTATAATTACCCGTACCCGGTAATGTCGACTTTCGTGAGCCGAATATCGTACGAGAACGTTCAGCTTCCTGCTACGGACATTCTATGAAAACGATTTTCGTTTAACGCCGCGGTTGTATTTGGTTCGTTAAGAACGCGCACGCTTCCAGAAAAACGTGTAATCGAGATTATCGACGCGCCGAGGAACGTATATACTCTTACTTTCACATTCCTTCTGGAGGACCACGCGTGGGCTCGTCGCCGCCGCTCGGATATATTATTTTGCTCGGGTTTCCGGTCGCGCACCAGATGTAAATAAAGAGACGCGCTGAAGATGAACGGGGAACACGGTCGCGCCCATTGTGAATTTAAGTGACTGAGAGGAAATTTTCAAAAAATGCTAGGATATGAAATTCGACGGAATTTCGTACGATTTTAATCTATTTCAGATCTAAAGACGGCACTACCAAGGAAAATAAGATTCTGTTCGATTCGACTTTCTGAAAATTCGTCTACAAAAATTGCATAAACATCCGCAGTCTACAGATCATCCTGGAACCTAGAGTTCTCGCGATCGGTATATGAGCCCATAATTATGAAAGTGGTCAAAGTAAAAATTAAAAAAAAATGAGTTTATCAATTATTTCACATCACATTATTTTAAATTTAATTAATTCAATGTAATTTTTACGATATTGACAAAAATGAACCGTCGGATAGTGCTTGTTATTTCAATATTGTATATGGAATTCATTTAGTGTTTCAAATGTAACCCTTTAACACAAAACCTACCACTGCCGTTCAAAATGACCGATTTTATATTTTTCATTTTACAATTATTGAAATTACAAAGTTGTTTACATGGAAATTAATTCGACAAATTTTTTTATCCAAGCACATATTCATAAAAAAATTTCTCAAAATTCTTATAAACTAAAACATTTTAACCGTTTTTAGTGCTCGGTAAGTTTAGTGTATAATATCTCGAAACAAGAAATACATATATGACTTGGATCACTTTCATAATTATGGGCTCATATAGACGGACCGAGCAATGTCTGCGAAAAAGAATTCCAAAAGGGCAGGGCTCGCGTCCGAGAGCCTCGAGAACCGTGCGATTTGCGGGCCGTGAAAGCCTCGAATCTCCGATCCTGGAGCAGGTGTAGCCGATCGGGAGAACGACGAGAACCACGCGAGACCAAAGTCTCCGCCGGGAGAGCAAAGTCTGCATCATCGACGGTGTAAGGCGTAAGGAAAGCCGGTTTACGATGTCGGACTCTGAACCTTCCGTGTCATATTGATTCTATAGGAGCGAGAGTCGCGTCGCCGTAAAGTAGACACACGAGCCTCGAGACCGCGAGCGCGCGCGCGCGTGCACGCATGCATAATGCCTGGCTTTTTATGCCGATCCTCGTTTCCTTTTTTTAATACTCGCAGAAAACCGAGGAATAACTTGCTCGCCGGAGACACAGACACGAAAATATTTCGCTCTCTGTGAAAACGCTCCGGATTTTCAGGCGGAACCAACATGGCGGCGGCTCGAGTTCGCGAAACTCGTACGCGCGTACGGCACCGTCGAACGTTCCAACGACTGTTATCGTGCAACCGATCTTGGAAGTTAATAACAAAAGTAATGGTTGCCATTCAACGGGAAAGATGCAGGAGATAAGCCGAAGCAGGTAAAGCGATGCGAAACGAAAAACACAAGTAATATTGAAGAGACGAAGAAGAGAGTTTGCTCGATTCGGTGTTCGTCTACGACCAAAGAGGAAGACCACTACACGGATGGCCGCGACGTTTCGAAATAGGTAGAGAACGTGTGCGTTTTCTGAGTTCGTGGAGACTATCGTGCATAATCAACGTTCGGAATACCAAACAGCCGATTTGGCTGACGGTGCAAGGTCGCCCGCGAACATCGGCCGCGAAACACACCAACGTTCTGCGAAGGCTTAACCCTTTGCACTCGACTGCCCTCTCAAAGGGGCCTCTCACATCGACAACTCGGAGGTCCCTATCGAGAAAAAATTGCTGGCTACTTACAAAAATCGAAACCCGTTTAAATGTAGTACCGAATTCTTTCCGTAAATAACGGATAAATCGATGCGCGTTCGACGCAAAGAGTTAATAGAGATCCTTGGAACTTTCACGAGTCGCGTTCCGTCTATCTGTCTATCCATCTAGTAGTTGCTCAAGACTTCCGGCGGCATGCGGCCCTTCTGAACAATGGTTTCGATCTTTCGCTTCGTTCCTCGAGCCCGTGATCGTCGAACGTTTTATTTTTCGGGGGGGGGGGGGGCGGGCGCGGACGTTTTCTCGAGGGCGAGGGCGGAAGGGCCAAAGGCGAGCACAAAAGGGAGAAGTTCCTCGAGGTAGAAACACCTGTCGGACACCTGGTTCTCGAGAGAGCCCGAAGCCGTCGCGAATCACGATTTACCACGACGAACTATTGTTCTTGCTTGTTTGCCCTATTGGGTATAGGACGATCATTCTACAACTCCATCGATTCATGCAAAAACACCATTTAAAAAGAAGAGATATCGCGTACAGAAACGTAATCGTGGATACATTAACGTCACGTTGCTGCATAACTTGACCCACTGGCGATCGTAAGCATGCAATTATAATATCTACCGCAGGGCCGTATGTATGCGCATGTGCCTGCATCGGTTACTCGCTTCTTTTTACCCAGTAATGGTCGTTGGAACTTTGTAGACCTTCGACGAATTTATTTTACACAATGCATATTTTGTTTGCTTTATTAAGGTTCAGTTTAGTTTAGTTCCTAGGGACAAGGTAAACTGGAAATAAAATAAATCACGGGTTTCCGAGAGGGGAACGTTAGATTCCGTGGACTCGTCTGGAAATATTTCGACGTATAACGCCGCTCGAGTTCGCGATGAACGATCCGTTTCGGATGCTCTTTCACGATAGAAGGAAGGGGAGCGGATTCACCGTTGCGCAGAACTTTCTCTCGAACGAGGATTATAGTCGTGGTGCCTTGCGCCTTTCGTGCACGTAGCCGTGTGCTACGTAACTTTCAAACCGTCGCAAATCACGCTGCTCCTTCCGCGAGCGACTTCCATCAGCTATGTATATGTATTTAAATCGTCGAACTTGGACGAAACTGGTAATCGGAACGGACTGCATATGCATATATAATACATTTCCACTTGATCACCGTTTATACACGATGAGAATTCATTTAGCGACGTCACGACTCGCGGGACTCCGACGAGAAAATGCTGAGTAGCTAAAGCTAAAGGCGCGTTTACAGCGTTCGTTTTCACGCGTGTCGTTCGACGCACCGAATTTCCAGCGGGGGTTTTCCTCCAGCGGTGAACAAGTGCAAAACTTCGATTTCGTTCATTGCGAAAAAGGCCGGCGTCGAAGGAAGAGCAGATAGAGGAAGAAACGCGGGAGAAGGAAGACGAGAGAGAAGACAGGCGGCTGGTCGCTGACCCGCTCGGAACGTTGACTCCATGTAGTCAGTCCCCTCTTTATATTTCCTTCCATCCCGCTTGCACCATCTCCGCCGTGTACCTTCGATTACACAGCCACCAGTTACCTTACCTTACTTTACCTTGCGTTACTTTACCACGTCCGCCTTTCTTTCGCCCGACCGATCGCGCGACCATTATATTCCGGACTTAGCATCTCTCTGGGATATCTGTCCGTTGCTTTCCCGTTCATCTCGCCATCCGCATTCTCGTCGCACGTTTTTTCCTTCCTCGCGACCGCTGCGCGACGCGACAACACGCGACGATCCTGCGTAATTCTGGTTCGAGGAGAACCGGAAGTGGACATGAGAAAAATTGGCGAAGCTTCTACTGTCCCCCCAACGCAGCGGTTCACTTTTCGATCCTCTTTCTTTCGTCTGCTGCAGCTCAACGAACGTTCTCATTGTCAGAGCAAGGACGGAACACCTGGTAGAAACCGCAGAAAATTATCCTTATGTATGTATATGCAAGGAAAGAATCGAGAGACAATCCTTAGTAGGCGTGGTCTGATTGCCTACGGCTCCTAAGGAGCCGCAACAGTGCCCCACAGGGCAATCTATGCGTAATCTATAGACAAGCCTGAGTTTTCTTTTAATTACAGTGAATAAATACTGCCGGGCTACAACAATGGGCAGCGTTAATAACGACCGCATTTGATAGATCGGCATTAAGCGGCGGAGTCGACCGGGCATGTACCGTTAGAATCGCAATCTTTCTCACAGCGTCTCTGAGATCCGAACCCTGGTAACGGTACGGGTTCGTTTCTCAGTGAATTTTCGCTTGGTGAAGACCGTTCCTCGGTCGCAGTCTAATCATCGTTAGCGGAGCTTCCCGGTAAAAATCGACAACAGCTTCGCGAAAGCTCCCTGCGAACCCTGTCGTATGTCGTGTGTCGTGTTGTTGTTGATAGTATGGTTCTGGTACGTAGCGCTGCCACCATCGTGGTTGGCCACCACCTCCCGATCACGACTCCTCCACTCCACAAACTACCCGACGTGATCTCGGCTCCTCCCGCCGCCGTTGCTCAATTATTTCCGTCATTACGACCGCCCTCTTAAGCCACGTATCCACGGGAGTCACTCCCATGCGACACTTATCCCGATCGCTCCTCGTACCCTTCAAAAAACTGGAAAAACCACTTGTTCCTTATCCCATTCGCGACCTGGAACGTTGATAAATTTAATCGACTTTTTACGGAAACTGATAATGCATACGCTTTCAACGGACACGCAGCCTTAAACTTTGATCAACCCATATACACGTGTACAAGTATGTATACGATGAAGGTTCCATTTATTTTTTGAAATTTTTGTACTTAGATATATGTATGTATAGTACAAAAATATTGTTGATAAGGGCATTGTTTTTCATTCAATCCATATACACATATACAATATATACAATATGTATATATATGTAAGTATGTATACGATGAAGGTTCCATTTATTTTTGGGATGTTTTCTACTTAGATTATATAAAAATATTGTTTATACTGTTTTTCATTCTTTCTCGCGACGGGTCGAGAATGGTTTATATAATTTTGCTTTGCCTTTAAACGTTTATACTGTACCTACTTTTATATACTGTATTTTATACTGTAGTTGCCTTTCAAACACGCTGAGATAATGGCAAAAAGTTCGTATAAACATTTGACTCGTATCGCTTTTAGCATAGGCTTGTCATGAGATTTTGTTTTCAACTAAATCGGAGCAATTGATACGGAAGAGCTTAGATGGTAATATACCGATACACAAGAATCGTGAATGCAACGAAAAAACCACTAAATATAATAGAAATAATGTTGCTTATGGAAATTAGAATCCAATAGTTTTATTTGCGTTTATATACATGAATGTGCCTTCCGTAGTTTGACTGAGGGAAATGCGAATAGAACACCTCGGACCTGAGCCGATAATTTTCCAAGAATTGGCTTATTTTTGGCAAAACATTGTCGAATGTTACTACGAGACTAGGAATTGTTGCATTATGTTGCTGGTTGTAACGACGACTAAGCCAACGCGCCGGGTTCGCAAAATACATGTCTGCCTCGTCAACGTAGTCGGTGGAACCGTCAAAATTAGGCTCGCAAGTCAATATTTTTGTGGATACATTAACATGCAAATGACTGTACAACGGTGTAGCATGACAGGGTGTTAGAAATAGTATGTCAGTCTCGTTATTGCTATCTGTAATTTCTTCGCGGAGGATGTTCATTACAGCCAACGATCCACGCTGGTGTATGGTAGAAAAGTAAACACCAGGAACAACGTTAGTAATTATTAATAAAGCTACAAATACTTTTCTCACTGTCCTAGCAAATTTAACACTTATACGAATTGTACAGGAATTACATATGAATATTAACATCGGTAGCAGAGGCAATAAGAATCTGAACTCTTTGTGGGATAGTAAAGAATACACAAGGATTGTCCAACCAATCACAAATAGCATAACAGTCTGACGATGGAAATTCGCTGGATGTTTTGTTATCTGCCAAACGCATAACAAAAACACAGTGTAATACAATCCTAAAAGTACCGGCAAACCACAGAAAATGTACCACATTAAATGCTGGGTCCCATAAAAGTCTCCAATCTTGTACAGAACGTTTACGCGAAAAAACTGCCAAGGAGTAACAACCAAAGTACCATAGCAGACACTGTCTAGCAGTATGGCACTTGCCCCACAAACAATGCCTATTATGCAGTACCGACTTATTAACGTGAACTTATTTTTGGAGCTGATGCATAAATGATAAATGCACAGGGGCAACCATAAGACTGCAGCGGTGGGTCTCATCATACATAGAAACCCTACGATCCACAGAAAGTTGGTGTTCCTAACATGACTGTCACGCCATGGAAACATAGACAACGCTATCATAGTAAATGCAGTTTCTACGGTATTCATAAGCGTCCTCGTAGCGCAATAATACCAGTACCAATTTATACACAAACTGTACATTGTCCATTTGTTTTGTGTCCATTCGTAAAACTTGAACTCTCCATAAGCACTGAGAATTGCTTGGATTATTCGAGGCACCGTTGTCAAAATTGTTACGTAATCTAACGAAACCAGTGCCAATACTCTATAGATTACAGATATCAAAAATGGATATATGTAATTGCGAATATTTAGAGTCCACTCCCACGTGAAGTATCCGTATCCAAACGCTAAGCGATGAGCCACCTCCAACGATTGCCAATATTCGTCGGGTACGTGTGCAGTTTGTACAAGAAAAACCGAACATAACCTCCAAAGCAGTAGCAACGATAACGTCTTGTATTTTCTAGCGAAATACATTTCTTATATTTGCATCGATGCATAAATCGTTCGACTCGATCCTCCTTGCTTAATAACAGTCTTTTGTTAACTTATTATATTAATATGTATGAATGTTTATACAAACGACGGTCAGTTAAAAAATATTTCACGCCGAGAGTGCGAGACGATGGTTGTTGTTCTTTTCAACTTGAATTTGATGAATAATTATATGCATACACTTCTTATTATTTCCTATTTCTCGAATTTCATGAAACAGTTTCTTTTTGTTTGAATAGAAATCGCATGTAAATGACAGAATGTAGATACAGATACAAATAGATATACACAGCCATATACAGTGGATTCGAGTAATCGATACAGATGGAGCCACGTCGAAACCGCGACCGCAACCATTTTGTGGGATCGATTAGTTGAGAGGTCTCCGTAGCGATATTTCTTTGAACAAGAGAACCAAAGTCGATAGCATCGTAACGAGAGGTGGTCGATAACCGATCGTGCATCGTTCTTTAAGAAACGAGAAATTGAAGTTCGATATCTGTGAAATAATTCGTCAAACGCCGCTTTGAGATATCGGATTCTTCGCGGTAAATTCGTTATACCTCTGCGGCTACGAACCGAGCGTGGATATCCGAAAACGCGAGCATGTATCGTTCGGAGCAGTTGCATTTGAAATTATGCAACAAAACTCCACCATTTTGATGAGAAACAAACGCTATGAGGTGGTAAACATAGTCGAAATACCAAAATATCTGTATTTCAAGTATCGGAAAGATAAGACGCGCCGGCACGTATGTATTTTGATTGACAATCATGGAAAGTAAATCGATAACGTTACCGAACAACGGAAAATCTAGCGCGGCGGATAATTCTAAGAGCGAGATGCAAATGGTATTAGCTAAAATGATGGAAGAGAAACATACTTATACTTACAAGAAATTAGTGGTGCCTATGTCGATGAGAAGTATTTATTGGAAATTCTTTGGGTTTCCAGCTACCGACGACGGAGATATCCTCACTAAAGTCAAAATTGTTTGCATATTATGCAAGACTCAGATAGCGTACAATCGTAACACCAGTAATCTGCGTATGCACTTGCAAAACAAACACGCACAAGAGCTGTTAGAATTGGAAGCTACTAATCCACCGAGAAGGCAGGTACTTTCTCAAGAAACGAAAGATCGCAGGGCTCAAAAGAGATTATTAAAGGCAGGTTTAACTTCAGCACAGCATATTTACACTACTAATGCCGATGGTACTGTGCAGATAGATGGAGATATTCAGTTTGTGACAGATCCAAATATAAGTTTATCGAACATTGAGGATGACATTACCATTGGTCAGCCTTTACGCGTTATGATCAAAAGCGGTTCCAATCTCGCGAACAACAGTCAAAACGTGGCCTTTCTTATGCCCGAAGAAAACTCTATTAACCAGTCGAGTATCGATGGGAAAACTGTGTCGGACGCTATAGCAGAATTTATTATAATGGACTTACAATTACCAGAAGTGGTAGAAGGTCGAGGCTTTCAGAGGCTAGTCGCAACTTTAAGGTCCCCGTGCGAGATTCCAAGTAAAAATAAGCTAGAAGAAGAAATCATACCAAAAATTTACGATACCTTCCGCGAATCGGTGGCTACCACCCTGTCTTGTATTACCAGCGAAGTGGGTTTGACCATCGAAGAGTGGAGATCGAATTCCGACGAACGTTTTGTCACTATCTCTGCTTACTATCAGAATTCTGGCGAACCGGTTTTGGAATGTAAAGTTTTGAGTACGATTCATGCGCCTTTGGACTGGGAAGAATCTCAATGGGGCGGTACATTAGATTCTCTGTTACTTGATTGGGAATTGAAAATCGAGAGGATAACTGCAGTGGTAACAGCTACTTCAAGGGCAGAGCTATTATCTGCGTTGACGAATCGAGGATTAACGTTAGTTCCTTGTTTACTTTACACTTTGCAAGTCTGTGCTCAGGCTTGTTTCGAGAATCCAGACGTTGCTTCTATATTGTCTAAATGCAGAGCAGCTATCGGAGCTATCATAAGTCATCCGGCTGCATCCGCGGCTCTGGCTATGCAAGAACAATTGCTGGAGGTAAATTTCAAATTGTATTATAGTTGCTCAGATGGTAAAATTTCCTTTCCTAATACATTTTTGCAGTTGGAAGAGAACACAATGGTTATGGATTATCCATCTGTCTGGACATCAACGTACAACATGCTCGAGCAAATGGTACTGCGTCGTAACATTGTAACATCGATCCTGGAAAGTATGGAAGGAGTTGATCAAGAGATGGTAGATCTAACAAACGAACAGTGGAAAATTGTAGAGGATCTTGTAAATGTTCTAGAGCCGTTTAAAGTTACTATCATGACGCTCAGTGAGGAGAAAATGCCGTTAATATCTTTACTAAAACCATTGCTTTGGCAACTTGTATCTTCTCACTTGAAAGTGAAAGAATCTGATAGCGACATAGCGAGATCTTTCAAAGAATCGTTGTCCGATATGCTCTGTGATAGATATGCGGATTATAATGTTACTCTTTTGCTTCAAATCGCCACTACTCTGGATCCAAGGTTCTTATAAAACCTACGCATCTTTCTGTTTTTAGCACATCCCTTATTGTATTTACAAAATTACAATTCAAACTTCACTTAACTTTAGATTCAAACAACTTCCGTATGCCACTGAAGAAGACAAGAACCTAGTCGCGACTCCCATTAAAGAGATGCTGACGAAACTAATACTAGAAGAGTCTGGTGATAGTACAAGTATCAAAATCGAAGAAGAGCCGCCGAATAAAAAGAGTCGACTGTCTGGTATGTATAAAGCTCATTGTAATCTTATTGTTAGTGCCTCGGAAGATCGGTGACAATAATGATTTAATTCTATATAGGCATGGAACTTTTGCTTGGGGGCTTATGTTCGACGAAAAGTGGAATGCCTGCAGAAGAGAAGGCGGATCTCGAGCTTGTACAGTACCATTCGGAAGCTACCGCACCACTCGATTGTTGCCCTCTTCAATGGTGGGCGAAAATTTCTGCAAAATGTCCAAATTTAGGGAAATTGGCTTGCAGGTACAACTGTGTGCCTGCATGTTGTGCACCACCTATTAGAATTCCCGCGGAAGTGCAAGTCTTATATGACACGAGGCGAGCTGCCATACCCTCTCACTTAATAGATAAATTGCTCTTTCTCCACGGCAATCATACCGTTTGAGAAGAGCACTGAATTTTGTTCGAACTTTTTTCAAAATACGACTTTGTGATACGCGAAGCAATCTTTAAAATGTTGATTATTTTTACACGAGTGAAATTTGAAACGAAACTCTGAACAGACTCCAAACATTTTTTCAAGATTAAATTACGTTAAACTAATTTTATTTTGCATATAATAGATTGCAGTAGTGTATCGAGTTCTCGTTCTCCAGTGTCTTTGAAATACATATTTTAGAGAAGAGACGTCTAGGAACGACTTTACAAGAACGCTGCATGGTGTTCATGGTGCTAAGAAAATTAATTTTTTTACCAAAGTTTAAGATAGAATTTTGTCTTTGATTTTTCCTTATTAATTTTTCGAGTACTAGTTTCGGAGAAGTGTTAAATATTAGAATTGTTGTACAGAAATTCAAACGAATTAAAAGGGGTATGATAAGTAGTCATAAGAAGAATAGTTTTCTAATTTAGTATAGATACTTTGCATAATATATCAGAACATCAAAAATAGGTTTCAACTGTCGTGTATCATTGCGAACCATTGAAAATCAAATTTCAGTGCACAGAGTACCTATCATGTTGAAATCATTAAAATTGCGATTTTCTATTCGATCTTCGTAATTCCTTACAAATATATCTTCTTAACAGTAGTTCATTTCAAATTACACTTTACATATAATTGCACAAATAATTTGTAATAGACACACTTCAAAAGATACATCAAGTTATTAGTATGGTAATTGTATATTTAGCAATACCTTCTGTTTAAGAATGATATAAAAGTGAGCATTATAACAAATGAAACTGAAAAACATAGCAAATTACTTTTACTTACTATTTGTGCATTATTGCACTTTGAAAGTGTTACTAACGTATATTTAAAAATACTAATTTAATTAGTATACCTCATTAGTACACCTTCTATATAGTACTCATTCGACGAAGCAATTTCATATGCGTCTTGTTGACCTTATGTGAGACCTTCTAGTGTGGCACAATTCCACCGATTCGCGCCTAACTAGTCCCTCGGGTTAAAAAGTGCAAGACAGTTGCTATGCGTTTTTTTAAACAAATACTAATTAGTACAAATGCAGCATTTTATATCATGAATATACTATAATGAATGAACGACTTACGTTTCAGTACTTGAATGTAATGTAAATGTAATGTAATGTAATTGTAATGTAACGTAATGTAATGTAATGTAATGTAATTGTAACGTAACGTAACGTAATGTAATATTGTAT
The DNA here is from genome assembly GCA_916610255.1 of Lasioglossum lativentre. Lineage (NCBI taxonomy): Eukaryota > Metazoa > Arthropoda > Insecta > Hymenoptera > Halictidae > Lasioglossum > Lasioglossum lativentre. Next base: position 15,360,324 of record OU744357.1, on the reverse strand, counting down.
ATAATACGCGTTATGTATGCTTAATATTAATTTAAATATGATATCCATATTTATAAACACTGTACAAAGTTTTAGACTTTATTTTTGTAAAATGTCGACACGATTGTAAAAAGTACTTTACAATAATAACTTTTATACTGTACATACATATATATATGTATATATATATATATATATATGTATACGGACTATATTCTTACAATGCATTAAAAAATGAACATTGCATTTATCAAGTTGAATCGTTTTTGGATTATTTTCAATACAAAGACTCCGAATTACCCAATAAAGAAATCGATTCATAGTTCAATATATATGTGCGTTTCAATGATTTATATTCTTATTACTTACAACTTACAATACAGAGTTTAATTACAGAAGTTGATTATGTAAGACTGAATTGGTTTTGCATCCATAGGAAAGTCTCGTAGAATCTTGGATCTGCTATTCTGAGAGATGCTCTCTTATAGAAATAGTAATATAAAACTGCAACTTTAACATTAAATTGAATGCTTTGAACCTGTCAGCGAGTAGGCATATTGTAAACACTGTGTTTTAATCACTAAATTAATTACCTCCTCTGTGCAACGAATATAGAACATGGAAATTTTTAGTCCAATGATATGAGTAAGATGACGACCAATGCATTTTAATATCCCACGTGTGAAGACAAATGCTCAATATCATATATGTGATACACAATATCAACGTTAGACGAAATTTTGTGTACAGCAACTGTATTAATCCTACCTGTACAAAACATTGTATTATTAATAATTTTTAGAGAGAGATATGTTATTAAAAGATTAAATATCTAAATTCTCGTTGTAACCTTTTATTAACAATTACCTGGAAGATGTAAGTGGAAAAGAAATTGACCAACAGAATCGTCAGAGTCACAACGAGACAAAAGTCTTGAACGCTTAAAAAAAGAAATACGAAAAACGTTAAAAATCTAATCGAAATTTATTAACAAAATCAGATGAAAAAAAATACCCACACATAAAGAATTAACAAAGTAATCGGATTTTGTTGAGAGAAGCCAGCGAACGCATTGACGGAAATGTCGAAAAACAATATCAAATACTGCACAAGTACAGTCATCAAGTATGTTTTTGTATTTAATGTACTCATTTATCAAGAAAAATAGACTTGAATTATATGTGACAATTTCGTTATACATATACTTTGTTTGTAATGTGTACTGTAAACGTTGCTATGGTGACGAGAATTGTATTATATACATATAAATAGCAGCACTCATCTCAGATGTTTGCAATTATAATATCTTGATATCCATTTATTTTGATAGCTATTCGTATTATATGTCCTGTTGTCCTGTTCCCATTGACTAGGTAATAAGTACTCCCGTTTATATTTTCATTCAGGGTACAGTGACGTCACTATTACCTATGGCTATGGTGTCACTGTAACTGTGATTGTGATACATTCAACAACGCGTGAACCAACAGCTGACAGGTTGTGTACCTATTCACGTGCGAAAATACGAGAAACTGTGTCACCGTATGTTAATTTGAATACACGAGTATATTTTCGAAATCGTAGACGATCATGGAAATACACGAATAAATATTCAACAGTATGAAAGTTTCAAGCAAACGTCGAGGTTACGAACGTGAATTTGACAAGTGGACGATGGAAGTGACCCGTATAAATATTAACTCTTGACGTTTAATTGTCATACCTACAAGCATTTAATTTAAAAAAGAAAAGAAAAAAATACTACAATGGATATTGGAAATAATAAACGTGTACATACGCAACAATTAATTGCTATGTTTCCTATATTGGAACTAGACGACGACAATGTAGATTTTCCTTTAAAAAATCCGAGGATAACTTGGTTGGATATCGTTTTTCTTGTGTCCTCAATTCTTATGCACATCGTGGACATGGGATTTGACATAAACCTGGTTGTAAGATATCTATTGGCTGGGAAAATGACTTATTTTATATGGACAACTACTTTTATCTTTGTACCTTCGTTTATAAATGTAATAATCAGTAGAAGAATGCAATACCAAGATGACCAGGTAGAGCACAGTATACTTGATTAGATTTCCATGTTGATCGTGTTCAAATTGTTATTGTTATTTCCAGACAAATTCTGCCCCAAATCAGACCGAATCCAAGTGCATACATTCCATGTTAACAAGAAAGCTTTACTGTATTATAGTTGTTGCATTTCAATTAGCACCGGTGCTTCGTTACTACAGGATATTGATATACGCTCTGAAAGCGTATAGATTTCAAAAACAAGGGAATAGAAATGCTCAAAGGAGATATTACATAAAAATGCTCAAAGAAGATCAAGACGTCGCTCTCCTGAGAGTATTCGAGTGCTTTCTGGAGGCAGCTCCTCAACAAGTTTTGCAACTTAGTATATTATTGAAGGACTACCACAACAAGATCAACTTCGAATGTATATATTGTGGAAAGATCTACGTATAAAGTATAGATATTGTTTTGGTGCAACCTGTGTATGTACAAAACTAAAATTTATGTTTTTATACTTTATAGTCATTCACCAAGTGGCTACTATTCTTAGTTCGCTTGCAAGCATGGGCTGGGCTATGGCTAGTTATCATCGTAGTATTAGATTAGTCCAACAAGATAAGCTGAATATTGGAATCATGGGAACTGTTCTGCAATTTCTATGGCACTTTTGCACAACAGGTATTTTAAAGACCATTGCATATAAAAATTGAAAACCCTTATTGATAATGAAATGTTTCAGTTTCAAGGATATTGTCGCTAAGCGTTGTCGCGAGCATTTGGCCAATACATACAGCGGTTGCTTGCATTTTACATTGGATAAGTATGAGCTGTTGGATCATTGTAGACTCCCGTGGTATATTAGAGTTTTGTAGAAACTATAATCGCGCGCCGCATTGTCCTCCAAAGTTGAAAGAACGCGTCTACTCGGTACTATTATCTTTTGTAATTGGCGTCGTTCATGTGTTTATATATTTAAATGCTGTAGACGGCAGCACGCTCATTAAGCATGTGTTCTTTTATACGATCTGCTTCATTGAAAATATATCAGCCACTGTTCTTTGGATATACGCTTCGTCGGATGAAGTTAAACAAGCCTGGTACTTTAATGTTCTCATTGTTTTTTGTATTATACCGTTCTTAATTGGTATAACGGCCATGATCGTTTATTATTGCGTTTTTCATCCGTCTATTAAACGTCTAAATCCTGTAAATACGTTATCGTAATCCGATATCGATTCACTCACTCAGTAGAGAAAGCTTGTACAAAATATTTAGCTTATCTTTTGTTTCTATATTTTGTACAGAACTGCTTTCACTTCTAAAGAGCATTTGTACAAGTATAATGTAATATTTTCTATTATTTTCATATATTTACAACTCGTGATATTGTGATCAAATTATGTTCTTGCCTATTGATTCGTGATTGATATGCAAAAAATCAATTGATATGTATTTATATTCCTAATGTATATCTTTATTTAACACAATGAACTTCTTATAAACACTGCCACATTTAATGAGTCTGATGAAATTACCTGATTAGGGAGTATTGTAGTTTTTATTACAGACCTGGGCCTAGGGACACTGTACCCATTACTTTTGTATAGTTTGTACTTTTCTACAGTTGCCTCTGGAATACAGGAGACACAGCCTGTTATATGTATAGTGTCAGAGAGGATATGAGAGCACTCACACCCGAGGTTTTTCTGCCTCTACTTTTGTCAGTATAGACACAGTGATATATCATACCCTCTTTTAACATAATAAAAATCCCGGGCATGAGCGCATTCATATCCTCTCTAATAGTATATAGGTTCCTAGTTCCTCCCCGCCCTCTTCCAACACTCGACGGAAACAAGGACGGAGAGGTCTCAGATGAGAAGAGCCCAGTTGCCCAGGCCTGGTTTATAAGATTGTGTTACTGTGCTTTCTGAATATTATATTAATTATGTTAACGTACATGAAGATCATAGTTGTATAAGTATCAAACAGTGAACAAAAAATTGTACCAATATTAACGAAATATTGCAAATTCTTTCAACTTGATCGTTGAAATTTTGTATGCTTTATATACTATTTTATTAAATGATACTGTCTCCTTTACATTTGTGTGCATCGATTTTATTATAAATATACTCTTCGTCGTAGTTGTATGATAATTTGCTAAAATCGATAATGCTACGACTAAAAATGTCTTTTAAACAAATATGAGACTACGATAAATTTTCTTGTCATAAAAATTTATTGAGACAAGAAAACGAAGTACTAATTATATAATACACAAACAAGATATACCGACTCTATTAAATCAAAATTTACTTAAATAACAATTTCTTTCAATGAATGCACAGCAGATAAATAAATTTAATTACCGTATAGCATATATAAAGCACATTCCCAAAGGCCATTTCAGAAATAGAAATCTAGCGTTGTTTTTGCTTGGATAGTAATGTGAATGATTTAAACAAAAATGGAATGTGCCGTATAAAATAAATTATCAACATATAACAAAGCACATATTTTGGTATTTGTTAGCTCTTTTCTTGGATGTCAATCCACTGGATTTTGTATTACTATAAGTATAAACTCTTTATCCGGTGCAACCATAATTTCGTGTTTCTTACTACGAATACGCAGGAATGTTAGATCGTTCGTTGGATCTAGATCTCTTACTACGGATCGTGCTTTATCCGATAGTTGACTTATCAAACCTGCGTACTGTACTGTTGTAGTATTATCCAATGTTGACTTGATTGGAATACCTGAATATTTTGCGAACATTTAACACATTAAATGCTGTCCAATAATTAATGTAGTATCAATTGTTGACACGAGACATACGTACCTTCCGCGTTGACGACAATTGTTCCAACAACTCCTTTATGCGATTGGATACGTTTCATAGTTTCCTCCACCTCTTGTGCCTGAAAGAAACGACATATATTAGCACGATAGAGTTTGAAAATGCAGTAGACGGTATGTTGCTGACGTACCATTTTCGAAGTTAATATTTTATATTCAATAGAACGTATTCATTAAATAAAGATGTTCGTAAATAGAACTCCTTGCGTCTTACGCATTTACTAAGGACAAATCGTTACTTGGATCCTACTGGATCCTACCGCCTACCATTTAGACGTTCGTTGATTCGTATTTGTATCCTATGTACATATAGATACATATAAATAACATCAAAGGTGGAGTGAATAGATACGGTTGTTAAGTTTTAAGTGCCACCTATGTAGATACGTAGAGATGACACTATGGCGGGAGAATTCAATTGCGTTATTCCTTTCTCCAATGAAATATCAATAATTCAAGAACATGTGAGATAAGTAATCAATTTTAAACGATCAAGGCATCTTATTTATATTTAACCGTGCTTTAAAAGCACCCACTCAATTAAATTTTCTATAAGAATTTTTATAAGTAACTGGTACATGTTCCCTTATAAAAATGACAAGATTGATTTTATTTAGACTTTGTGCGGCTACTATTGTAATACGTGCTCTACCTGGCTCTACTAAAGATATATATATTACAATCATTTTTATTATTTCAATAATCGCGTAAAATAAAAAATCTGGAACCGGTCATTTTGACCGATGGTGGTGGTTTAGCGTATATATATACATATATATATATATATACATACACATATATGTGCGTGTATATGTAATAAAAAGTATACGTGATTTCGCTGAAATGCATATATATTTGATATTACAAGAAATTCGTAAAAATATTATTTACAACAGGATAAAATATTAGTTATATAGTAGACAGCAAATTTTATGCATTTATGACAAAAATAAGTTAAAACAGTGAAAATATTAGAAGAATTTAAGAATATTGTTATATTATTCTCAACTTATTAAACATATTCAGAGAGAAAATGAATTACTATTTCACTCCAGTTTGTTGCAATTCAGGTAGAACATTTTTATTTTGCACGAAGATCCGTTATCTATGTATTAGATTTATTTGATCAGAACTTATTGTTAGTGCAAAGGAACAATTAAATTGGTTCCTTGGTATTCTGGTAAATTAAGATTGTATTCTTTTTCCAAGTTTTTAGGCACAAATCGGCCACCTAAGTAATGATATTTCCCTTGAAATGCTTGAGCACACATCTTTGGTGCTGTCAATGAAATCAGCATTTCTGGTTTTATTCCACCACTTGCAGGTGGTCCATTTTCAACGTCCCAACCCGATGGTATGTCTATACTGCAGATGGGAACGGTCGTGTTTTCCAACAGGCAAACAATTGGAGCAAACGATTCTCTTACAGGAGGTTTAAAACTAAATCCAAACAGAGCATCAACTATAAGGCCAAATTGGGGTAAACATGTTGATGCAAAATCTTCCAAGTCGTTCTCCACTAAGGGAATATCATTCTTAATGCACTGATGCAGCAAATTCTGGTATAGCGCATTGTTTGTTCTTTTAGGGTAATAAACTTCTGGATCATATCCGAATTGTTTCAAATGTCTAGCGCAAACAAGTCCATCGCCACCATTGTTTCCTGGTCCGCAACAGATCAGAACCTTCTGCTCAGAATTTTTTAACGACGGATAACTATGAGCAATGGCAAACGCACAACTCTGTCCAGCAAGCTCCATTAATTGATCTACGCTGAACTTATACTTCTCAAATAAATCCTTATCTATGTTGATGCTTTCCTGTTGGTTCAAATACTTAACCATGGTCGTGTAAAAGATTCTTCCAAAATCAGACACAAACTTATTGCTGCATAAAATAGGCTTTATGTAACTTTTAATGCACGATGTCATTTATCAATTATGTCTAAATAGCAACATACAGTTAGAAAACTAACATTATAACCTCTTACGATTTGTTGTCTTTTCGTTTCAATATGACGCAAATGTGATCGGCCGATAAAAGTGTTTCTTATAATATAATGAATTTTGACATCTTTTAATGTGTGTTTTAATTAATTTTCAATATTCTCGAACAATTTCTCCCAATTTGAACTTTGTATCCACAGGTTGACGACGATCGCATTGTCTGAACTCTAAACTCTAAACCATCAATCACTAAATAGATAACGATTTTTTACTTTACTGTTTTATGCAAGAAACATTGTTCTACGTAATTGTAGTATTCTCTAGAATTGTATGTCATCAATTTCACGCAAAATTTTATTTAAAATATTATAATTTAATTGTAACCACTATTATAAAAATAATACGCATACAAAACAAAATATGTACTGTTATTAATTAACTTTTACAAGAACGTGTGTAGTTAAATAATGAATACGAGTAATAGCATATCTTATTCAATACAATAGTTAATTGTAGTAAATGTGCTAATGAAAAAACTAGTATATTTAAATAAAACTTTACGAACATAATTGGATAGACTTTTCTTTGAACTTATCAACATGTATTTCAATGGATTTCAATATTTCGAGTACCATATCTAACGGAGTCGATGTAGGGGAATATTTAAAATTCTCTATTTTCTCTTCGTACACACGTCGGTCGTATGTCATATGGTATATCGATTGTACAGTTATTATAGGTTTGTTCGAAGGAAAATTAGGTGGTAGCTTAATATTCACCACAAATTTGAAGTCTTTTTTATCTAATAAAATTACTATATAATAAAATTCTGCGGTATCGTGTTCAAGAACAGAATTGGATTGCAACACCTGCATCGTCGCCACAAAGAGTCTTCTTTTCTCTACAATCTGATCCAAGAATTTTATCTGAAATAAAAATTTATGTTAGTAGAAATAAAATCATAAATAAAAAGTTATTATGTAAAGTTTGCGTACCTTTTCTTCTATGTTCTTCTTTAATTCCATTGCATAATCAGTCAAAAGCTTGTCAGGTAGATAATGCGGTAACTGCAAGCTTTTATTAAGAACATGTTCCAAATATTTTGATAAAAAAATCTGTGATGTTATTCGATTCCAATTTGGTCCATAAAATGTTACAAGAAGCATCGCTGTATCCTTTTCCGATTTGAAAGGTTGATGTCCCAATTGGGAAACATTGATTGATAAATTTATTAGGAATTTAGCCTCTGTTGGTTTGGAACCAAATGGTAGTAATATCATTTCTACATCTTCTTGTGCTATTTCCGTTGAATTCATTAATACACTGTATTCCATATTGAATCTCTCTTGTTTCTTAAGTAATTCTATCTAAAATAAAAGACAAGGTATTACATTGAATACAGCTTGTATATTCCATATTTAAGGATTGATTATTACAAACCTGGTGGTGTTTATAACATAATAAAAGTTCCATAAGAACTTTTAGTAACGCGTCTTCATCGTTAACATTCCATTTTGCGAGACTAGGAACTTTCGCACATAAAGTATCAATATTCATGTCTATTAAGAAAGTATCATCATTAAATATAAAGTCAGGGCCCAGCTCGGGGCGCTGTGAATCAAAAAATACGTCCCATGTTACTGTATGTTTAGCGTATGGTATCGATAGTTTAAAACGATCTCCTTCGGCTTTATTGCATGTAGACGATGTAGATTCTAAAACTTCGATTGTTCCATAACATATTGTACCTTGCGAAAAAATTAAAGCACAATATTATAAAGTTTGAAATACATACACATTATTATTTAGACCGTGAACATTAATGCGAATATAGATTTTATATATTTAGTAATTCATTTAATCGATTAAAGAATTAAATAATTGATTAAGAAATGCGAACTTTCATAACTATTTATTCACAATTTGATGGCATAGAATTTACATATACTTTCTATTTCTATTGAATAATACGATCTTACCGAGTTTGTTAGCTTCTAAAACACGTTTCAAAAGCGGTTCGATGTATGAATCTAAATGTGTATATGGTTGGTTTAACATTTTAATTATTCCGTTTTATATGTATTTGAAGGTTAGTATATAAATAATCGTAAATACGTCGATGTCGAGTACAGGGATTCTAACCCGACGCCTAACCCTAACCCAAGACCCAAGACCCAAACCCGGTTAACCAAGGAAGGTTACTGTAACCCGCTGTAACCTATACCAACCTCGAGGTTACTATTAAATAGAGATTCAAGGAATCTAAATCTAACCGGCCGTATAACCCGAATCGTAATCTAATTACTTTCTTTTACAACTAATTAACTATTAAACTATTAATTAACTAATTCAATTATTAAATAAACTAAAATACTAATTGGTTTACTCTTAACTTTACTGTATAAATGAATAAAAATTAATAATAATCTTCTGAAAGCATAGCGCTTTTCGTCGAATAAAATTATATTTATTCGATACTCGATGAATAAAGATACCTTTTTAATTCGAACCTTCGAATAACGAAAAAAGATAAAGTATGTTTTATTCGAATCGTTATTTAAATAAGTTTTTATACAATTATATTATATTAATATTCCATGGAATTTTTTGTCCTTGATATTAGTTTTTAAAAATCAACGCCAAAATATTGTCTGAAATATTTGAATACGTTCGTCGGAGAATTTAACATTTCATGGTAACCGATATGGTTCCGTGATGATTCACCTTATCACCGACAAGAATTTCCTCAGTGGGCTTCTACTTTCTACACCGACAAGATACCGTCGCGTCGGTGGCTTTCTGTTTCTTACTCCGGCGACAATATATTCTAGAGGGCGTAAGAGAACGGCAAAATTTGTTTGACGACGCGATGTCCCATAACACCCATAAGCAGTAATAAGCACTGACAGGCACTGATAAGCACCGACGAGATATAGAATAGACCTATCATCCAATGTATTTTGGCGGCCATCATTGCTGGGGTTACGTCAGGTTACGTACCCCATTTCCTTGTCACTTCCTGTATTACCAACTCGGTTTTGGGGCCCCAGGCAAGGTCTCGTCGGTGCTGCTGGAACTAAAATAGGCTGACAGCACAAACGAGATATACTAATAGGATTCCTATATCTCGTCGGTGCTGCCAGCCTTACGGGACATCGTGTCGTCAAACAAATTTTGCCGTTCTCTTACGCCCGCTAGGATATATTCAGATATATTGTCGTCGGAGTAAGAAACAGAAAGCCACCGACGGCATCTCGTCGGTGTAGAAGACCACTGAGGAGATTCTTGTCGGTGAAAAGGTGAATCATCACGGAACCATATCGGTTATCATGAAATGTTACATTCTCCGACGAACGTATTCAAATATTTCAGACAATATTTTGGCGTTTATTTCTAAAATATTAAAATCAAAACTAATATCAAGGACAAACAATTCCAAGAAATATTGTACGTAATACTTCAAATTTCATATGAGATACATCAATTTTTAATATAAAAATATTTCATAAGCGAGCATTATTTCCTTCACTTGTTTTTATACATAATTGTTCCAAAAATCGATCTGTAGGAACAGAAGTATGTTGAAAAACAGAGTAAGATCAAGAGTTAGATCAAGACTTTACTGTAAAAAATTACATGGAAAAAATGTGAAGGGAGTGCTTGTCGACATCGTTGGTAAAAGGAATTATTGTAAATATTAACCAGTTCGAAATAATAAATTTATCAGTGTATTATGTTCAATAAATTAATGCGTGCGAATATTCATGGATTAAAAGTTATTCTCTACATCGAATTCTATTACCTACTTTTACTAAAAAATTAGATGGCAAGGTGGTCAAGGGAGTGCTTGTCGACATCGTTGGCAAAAGGAATTGTTATAAACATTAAACAGACAGAAATAATAAATTTATCAATAATTACTATCACGACGATCGAAATCGATCGATATTAGATGGAGCGGGGGGAGTTGCGCATCGCTACAAAGGTGCGCGCGCCTGAACTCGGCGAGCGCGCTCAGTCAGTCAGACGGGCCAGGGATTCCGGCAGGAGCGCTCGGGCGCCGGGACCAGGAGAGGACCTGGGGAGGACCAGAGACCGCCCTGGGAGTGACCAGTGACTGATCAGAGATTTACCAGTGCTTGATTTCCAAGTGAATTCCAAGAGAATTCCAAGTGAATTACAAGTGAATTACAAGTGAATTACAAGTGAATTACAAGTGAATTACAAGTGAATTACAAGTGAATTCCAAGTGAATTCCAAGTGAATTCCAAGTGAATTACAAGTGAATTACAAGTGAATTCCAAGTGAATTCCAAGTGAATTCCAAGTGAATTACAAGTGAATTACATGTGAATTACATGTGAATTACATGTGAATTACATGTGAATTACGAGTGTTTTACGAGTGTTTTACGAATGATTTACGATGGATATACGAGTGATTTACGAGTGATTTGCGAGTGACTGACCACCTGGCTGACCCGTGATTTACCAGAGGCTGCCAAGTGTTTATTCGCCTTGCTGACTAGTCTACTCCACCTGCACCACTTTCAACAATGGTAAGTCTCAACAATTTTATTTTTATTTGTGAGTGTTATGTGCTTTACAGCACAGGGTGTGCCAAGGGTTCTAACATGCTTCTGTTGATTACCCTTGGCCCACCTTCAACAATTTTCTCTGTCAACTGTCAATTCAACGAACACCGTCGATTATTATTTCTCATAACCTAATTGAAATTTCCACCGGAACTTTCAATCTTCTAAAAATGTATATTTCTGATTTAAAATTGGTATTCCTTCGAATGGATATCCCTCAGGGGCTCACTCGCGGATAGTGAAACCGTGAGTGAGTACGGGGTGTCGCGTCCCCGGGGTCCCGAAGCGCCTATAGGCCGCACTCGTGTGCGGGGTTAGTTTGGCTCTCATGAGCTGGCTTTAGGTTGGCTCTCGTGAGCTGGTTAGATTCGCACTCGTGTGCGAGGTATGTAGGCCGTACTCGTGTACGGGGTTTATAGTTGCTTCTCATCGAATCTTCATTATCGCCATTTTTGTTACTCGATTTCTACTTGAAATTTGGTTCTGAACTTTTACAAGTTCCTCTTGGTATGCGGGGTTAATTTGGCTCTTGAGAGCTGGTTAGATTTGCACTCGTGTGCGAGGTATGTAGGTCGTACTCGTGTACGGGGTTCATAGTTTCATCCCGTCGCATCTTAATCATCGTCATTTTTATTTCTAACGTCGACGAACATACATCGAACGAAGAGGATACATCGATCGAAGAACATACATCGAACGAAGAGGATACATCGAACGAAGAGGATACATCGATCGAAGAACATACATCGAACGAAGAGGATACATCGAATGAAGAGGACACACCAACGAAGACTGCGGCGTATTTTTAAGTTAATTATATTTGCCGAGCAATTATTGTCTTAGCGTCACCCCCGAACCAGAGCCTTCTGCTCTGGTGCATGTTTCTTCTTTGCGAATCAAAGCCTTCTGCTTTGATTCTTCCCTCTTGTGCGACTTAGTTTATTTGCCGACAATAATTGCTCGATTTGCGTGCGTGCGTTAATTATTAAGATTGTACATCGTCGGTGTAAATATGTCGAGTAATTATTGCCGTAACTTCACTTTGCTCGGCTCGTTTTGTTGACTCCGACACAGCCCTCTGCTGTGTCGGACCTTGCTTGTATGTACCAGACCAGTTGGTACCGGTATTCGGCGTAGACACATTGAGAGTGGGTGGTTGAGAGACAGTGTTCATCGTGTTACACTGTTAAGTGAAAAATCCTCTCTTTTGTAATACCACCCGAGCCACCTCAACGTTTCGTTGTTTGGTGGCAGGTGGTTTTAGGAGTAAATGGGATATCGTTTGAACACGTCTCTTGGCCATCGCTCTTGGTGAGGACACGTCGGGTATCGTTGCTGGCTGGAGTTGGGCTGCAAGCATTGAACGCGTCGCGTCCCCCTCGAACCAGAGCCCTCTGCTCTGGTTCGCACTTGTTTCTCTCTTTGAAAGAATCAGAGCCTTCTGCCTGATTCGTCTTTTGTCCCCCGTGGATCGGAGACTTCTTCTCCGATTCACAGCTTTTGCTCCGCAATAATTACTCGACATACTGCGTTAGTATAAGTTCGTAGTTGTTAGGAAAGGGAGCCAGAAGGAATATTGAATTCGTTCTGACTCCCTTTCCGGGTCTCTTGTGCAGCAACCTCCTCGTGGTGAGACCTGGGCAATTGGTATTATCCTCTATTTGTCAGAACTTCTGGTATCTTACAAATAGAGGATAATATCGAGCTAATAGCTGCACACTTAGAATTTCCGTTTATATTGTATACTAGAATGTAAGACATGCTAGATGTAAGAACAAATATATTGAAAGATTTTCAATAAAGATTTCGTTAATCAATATCCATGATTATTTCAAACCTATTCCCTTCCATAACATTTTGCAATGTCACCTTTCCTCAAAACAAAACGTTTCGAGCTGGTTTATTTGATTTTTCTATATGTATATTAACGCGAATAATAATAGATTACTTCCAGCTATTATTGTTCTGCCACTTTCCCCAAGTGCCCCTATACAAAGTAGCACGGTCTAGTTTTAGTGAATATTAGTAGGACTAAATCCACATACCTACACTGCTAACGGAGTCTTACGTAGTTCACGAGCAAACGTTCTATTTAGGTAGAGAGCGCGGAATCACCGACGAGTATCTCGTCGGTTGTGGAACTTTTAGTGACGTGGTATTTCAGATCACTGTAAGTTCAACGTTAGCCCCGCGCCCGGTCGCGCCCGGTTACTGGTCTCGCTGAATAGCACAGGGGCTGGTGTCTGGTGTCCAAGGCACTCCAAGGCCAAAGACGATACCGGTTCTGTTCCAGGCTAAAGTCGAATCCGGTTCTGTTCCAGGCTAAGAACTAGACTAGGGGGCAGCACTTAAATGGGTACGGCCAAAACCCGAGCCTGAGCCATGGTTTATGGTTTATGGTTTTTCTTTTCTTTATGTACATAAAGATGGCGTTGTAGAGCCTGAGCCTGAGCCATGGATATAGGATATACTCTCATCTACTCCCTGCTTCTACTATCATTCACGTCTATGCTGAATGTTTACGTCAAGTTATGCACGTGGAATGTTGAGAGAGTTACACATGTTATTTATGAAATAATTAACATTGTAAGAATTAAACGTTTTAATTTATGTACTACAGAAACGTAAGTGGTATAATGTACTCCGTTTTTAAAATAATCATACGCATTCTATTTGTCAACAGTTGATGAGAATGTAAGGAAATAATAACTTGACTCCTTGTAGGTTACTTGTAATTGTTTAATTGTCAACTAAATAAAATGAAAATAAAAAGTACAAAAAGCGTCATGAAGAAATCAAAGAAGCCTGTTACAAAGAAAAAGAAGCATTTAAGTAAAATAACAACGGACGAGTTTTTTAATCAAGATTTCGAAGATGACATAAACCATGACAGTAACAATGATATTCACAGTGACTATAACAGTGTTACTAATGACGGAGGTAAACGTATAAAATTTATTACATATATGCGAAATCAAAATACTATGAAACTGTTTTTTACAGTTCTAATTATAATTTAAAAAATTGATTGTTATAGGAAGTAGCGATGATGATGTAGATCCGTCGCAACATAAGAAATCATTAATGAAATTGAAACAAACGGATCCAGAATTTTATACATATTTGCAGGAAAATGATAAGAATCTTTTAGAATTTAATGTATCCGATGATGATAATGATTTAAGTGATAATGACGATAATGAAGAAACAGATAAAATACATATACCTAATACTGATCTAGAGGTACAATAATGAATCGTAGAAAAAAAATGAAATATGAATAATATAAATAATACTTGGATTGCATTTTAGGTTGCCAGTGATGAAAGTGATTATGAAGTAGATGAAAACATCGATGTAGCAACAGATGGAAGAAAAATTACGTTACAGTTGTTAAAAAGATGGCAGGAAGACATTCAGAAAGACAAGTACTGTTCCATTTAATAATAATCTATGCAATGCATGTTGTGGTATGATAAAATCAGTAAATGTTTTTGGATATTTACATTAATTAATTTTACAGGTCATTGAAGACTATCAAATGTGCGGTAGAAGCTTTCCATGCTGCATTGGAGACAGTATCAGAATCACCAGATACAGATGTACTGCAATATAAAGTAGAAGGAGGAGTTGGTTAGTTTTGCAAATTAATTTTGCAGTTTTACTGAAATAAAAATTAATAAACTTCTCTATTTAAATTTATGGATCCCACAGCCAACAGATTATGATTAATATGATTTATAATTATTTCAGTGTTTAATGGAGTCGTCCAATTGTGTATATTATATTTGCCAGACGCATTTAGACGATTTTTGAAATTGGGAACAGAAACACAGTTCCAAGCTCACAAGTCTAAAAGATTCGTAAAAATAAAGGGTATTTTAAAATCCTATTTAACAGATTTAATTAAGGTATGCACTCGAATTAATGTTTAAAATGTCTCAAGCAGAAGTAATTTCAATTTGAATCATTTGAGAATTTAATCCTTTACAGATTTTACAAAGTGTGACGTCGTCAAATATCCTCACAGTGCTTCTAAAACATTTACATCAAATGTTACCTTATACCCAGTCGTTTTCCTCGTTGACTAAACCATTATTAAAAATTTTACTCAACATTTGGTCGAACAGTGAGGAAACTGTTCGTGTTGTCGCTTTTTTGAGTATATTACGAATAGCGACTACTAATAAAGAGTCAGTGTTGGATATGTTGTTCAAGGTAGCATCGCAAGTTTTAGATTTTATTAAACGTTGCCAATGTATGATAATTACTATAATGAATTTTTTATTGTCATAGGCAATGTACGTGAAGTACGTCGAGAACTCAAAATTCGTATCATTTACAACATTATCAGGAATAAATTTTATGAGGCATTCGTTGACTGAAATATATTTGCTCGATACTAATCTAGCTTACACGCATGCCTTTTTGTATATTAGGCAAATGGCTATTCATTTGAGAAACGCTATGACGTTGAAGAAGAAGGTAAATATTAAATGCAGTCATACGTGCACGACTAATAAAAATGGAATTATTCAATATCATAAAGCTTGTGATTTATCTATAATAATTATTTATTGTCTCGATGTCTCTCCAGGATAATTTCCAAGCTGTGTACAACTGGCAATACATAAATTCGCTACGGTTTTGGTCGGATTTAATTAAGTCATCGAAGAGCGATTCAATGTTACGTTCTCTTTTATACCCTCTTGTACAAGTATGTATTAACAATTTTATTAAACCCAGAAGATCGTGCATTCGACTAGAAATAAAATGTTATGCTTCGTTTACAGATTATTACAGGCACCATCAAAGTAATACCAACTCCACAGTATTACCCTCTCAGATTCCATTGTTTGCAAATGTTGACTGATATTTCCAAGGAAACTGGAACGTTTATACCTTTGTTACCTTTCTTATTGGAGGTACTACACTTAACAATTACTTTCCTAAATTAAAATTCTTCATAACAATTCAAAAAGTACTGTTAGAATTCTAGAAATTGAAGAAGTAGTTTCAATCAAAAAGTGAAATGCAGTGTTTTTTATATTTTTATCAGATTGTATATATAATGTATTGTTTTCCTTGATAGATATTGAATTCTTACGACTTCAGTAAGAAACATAAGGCCGTTACCATGAAGCCCGTACCATTTATTTGTATATTAAGGCTGTCGAAGTC
Organism: Lasioglossum lativentre; assembly: GCA_916610255.1. NCBI lineage: Eukaryota > Metazoa > Arthropoda > Insecta > Hymenoptera > Halictidae > Lasioglossum > Lasioglossum lativentre. Next base: position 15,343,726 of record OU744357.1, on the reverse strand, counting down.
ACAGTTACAAGAGAATGGTTTCAAAGACAATGTTATTGACAGTATATATAAACTAATTTTGGAGAATGCAGCGAAGGATAGTCACACAGTATATTTTCCGGATTTGTATATACCATGCATAATTCAGGTACGTAAAACTATTACCTAAAGCTCTTTCAATTATCTATAATATAATTGAATACACTGTATTGTATTTATTTTCAGTTAAAAGCGTTTTTGAAAAAATGTCACGTCGCAAATTACTGCAGAAAAATAAAGCAATTGCTAGACAAGATCGAGGAGAATAGAAAGTTCATCGAAAAAGAACGCTACAAAACAATAATCGACTTGAGGAACATGCAAGATGTCAAAAACTGGGAAAATAAAATAAAAACCCAAGAAACATCGATATCCAAATTCTACGAGTCATGGATCAAGATTTACCAATCTCAAAAATTGAAAATGCTTACGAAGAACGAAGACATAGCCGAATACAATTTACCAATATTAAAGAAACTGAAGAGACCAAAGTCGGGCGAAGGAATCATAGAAGAAAGTGACGAAGGAAGCTCCGATGAAAGTGAATTCGAACTGCGTATAAAATCGAACGATGGGAAACCAGAGGAAAAATCTGAGAAACCCAAAAAACCTGCTAATACGAAGAAGAAAACTAAGAAAGTGAAAACCAGCACACCTGCGGAAGTTGATGATTTACCAAGGGAAATGACGGACATTGTCGAAGACATAACTACCGCCGATTGGGATTAAATATGATCGAACAGCAAGTTAATGTAAATTCTGAGAGACCACCTTTTGTATATCAATTGCGGTTAGAAGAATAAAGATAAGATATTAATTGTAATAATGTTTTGAGCCTTGGACAATGTAATTCTTTGCATTGCAGTGTGGTGACATTCTTTCCATTGACATATTCTCTCTACTAATTCATCTTCAATAACTAGCTTTCGTCTCTTGAATTAAAGAAAAATTAATGGAATGATGTTTTGATAAAATACAGAGGAGATCAAGAACAATTCACTTTGAAGATGATGTATCTATATAATCATTTGTAAAATTAATTAGGGGGTTACATAGGGAGTTAGCATGGGTAGACAGATTCTCAAGGGGTGCAACTTGAAGATGAACCAAGCAATACTTATCTTAATCATCTCCTGATGACTACGTTCTATGTCTTGAATTAAAAGAATAATATTTTGATAATAAAGAACGTCGGGAGTAAGGGGGTCCATAGGATACAAGTCAATAAAGAGTTTGTCTATTTAGACAATTTGCTGGCATCCAGCGTTCCGTGAGCAACAATTGCAAGGCGCAAGGACATTGAACGAGCGTGATGACTTCTGTCGAGTGAGCCGGGGGCCACCGATTCCTAAGGTGTCGCTTTCTGGTGGTCTATTTTTACCAAAGACGACTGAAGGCAGTCGGGAAGTTGGTATAGCGACGGTTGGCCGCTATTATAAAGCACTCTGTGCTAGCCGTGCGGTAAATCATCTCTGCCGTGTGAACGTTTTCAACAATTCTAGACGTTTTATTTTTTGTTGAAACAACCGGTGGACCGGTTCGCCGATTTTGTTGGTGGCAGCGCCGGGGGCAGAGCTTGGATCAGTTGGGGCTGGCTGGATCCTCGCGTTCGAATCGACGATCTCAAAAAGGAGGATTCAGTTACGTATGTAGGCGAAAACCACGAGAACCGACTGTTTGATACGATGTAGCAGGGTATTTGATACGATGCTTGGGTATTTTTCAAATTGTTGTGGACCCCGGAAGAGGCGATTTTTGACCGCCAATCGATATATATGTATATATATGTATATATATATATATATATAGAGAGAGAGAGAGTTCCCTTTGTCTTCTCGTCGGCCGTTGTTCGGCCGGAATCTTTGACCCCGGTTATGAATGAACCACTGCCAGGCTGGTAGCCGACTGGTAGCCACTTTGTGCGCTGCCGACGGAGTTAGCGTGGCCGTGTGTGCCTGGCCGACGACCACCTCTGTACATACCTAATCGACTATGTTCGTGCGTGCCAGGGAAACATATTGTAAGACGCGAATTTTGTCTCATGGCGAGGGAGCTTACGTCGTGAGGATTCGCACTCCTCCCGTACGGAGCACTTCGTTCTGAGTATAGTTACGGCCGCGTGTTACGTAAATTCGTAAAAAAAGAACGGGAGAACGAGTTTCGATCAGCAAAGTCTCGATTCGATTGCGCGAAATCGTGGAAATAATTAAGAATAAATAAAGAGAGAGAGATAGAGAGAGAGGAGAAGAGCTGTGCGTAGAACGTCGAAATGAGGAAGGCAGCGTTCGATAAGTAAACCTTCACTTTTTCCACTTTGGTGTTGCAGGGGATGAGCCAGGGGGATAGTTTGTTTATTTTGTTGTTCCTCTTTGTCTGTTTCTATTTGTTTTTTTTTTTTTATTTATTTATTTATTTGGTGTTGAACGAGTTAGGGGAGGGATTAGGTGGTTTTTGGTTTGGTGCGCTACTTCTTCTCGCTGCGGTAACTCGAATTAAACCCTGCTTGAGCTGTAACGACTAAAACGGACAGTGATGCGATTTGTTTGCAGACCCGGAGTAGCATAGGATGATTTTAAAATAGCAAAGTTTGCTTATAGGCTCTCGTACACCCTAATAAAGTGGACATGTTGCCGTTCGATTCGAGAGGCGAACGTTCGTTTAATTTTCGAGAACCTCGATTCGATAAAATTCGTTATATTTAATTGTCAGATTAGAAGCTTTGTCCAGTGATCGCACAATCTGAATTTTTAGCGATATCGCGATCCAGGGGTTGATTTTAGGATATTTTAATATAAACGACTGTTTACAAGGAAAGTGATAACTTATATGTGGAACTCCGTAGTTCGTCTAATTATAAAATCGGAAAAACGTCTCGCGCGCGAATGTTTATCGAAAACTGTTGATTGAAGTGTGGGAAAGAGAGTTTTTTTAAATAGTATCATCGGCAAGCTAGGTGATTATTTAGTGTCAAGGATCGTGGACAGGTCTCATAATTTCATCCCCGGTAAATAGAGCGCTGGTAATCCACCCCGAACGAAAATGTTCGAAGTGTTACTGCGTATTACGTTACATCAGATAAATTTAGCATTTCTTTTGCATAGAACCTCATTGTAACGCTGCCAATACCGCAACGCGGAATTAATTGGTAGTTTGGAAGGGAACCAATTCCCTTCGATCCACACTGATTTGCCCCTGTGCGTCTAGTATCGATCAAACTATTTTTTTTATTCTCCAGTTTCTTAGCTAAGACTTCGCTGGTTATCTAGCAACACTTTGCCAGCGTTCTGTGTGAACGAACTGCAACATCCATAATAATTTTGGCAGAGGACAGTAATCAAAATTAGGCATGATTTCTCACTGTACGATGTATGGTTTATCTACTTTTAGTTGCTGGTATTGTTTTTATTAATGTTGATCGTTTGCGCGAAGAATAATTTTCATTCGCTCGTTTCGTTCTTTTAATTCAGCACATTATTGCTCTTCTTCTCTTTTTTACAAGATGGAGTTACAGTACCGAATGCACCGTTTTCGATTGAATAACATATTTAATTCTGAGAGGGTATGACACGCTGCATAACGCCACCTCCACTAACAAGAGTAATTATTTTTTTCTTTATTTCGAGATCTTGTACAGAAGAATAATAATTTAAATTAATTTTCTAAACAAGCCGCTATTTTTTCTTTTTTTTTTTTTTTTTTGAAACACTGACGCAGAAGCTATATTTCGAAATTGTAAAAGGCACGTGGACTAACGTTAGCAGTTTTCGTTCCAACAGACCAAACGCGCAAAGGAGCGTTTTGAGCACGGCATACAATTCGTATGGTATCGCGTCGAGAAATTCGAAGGATGCTGAGTATCGGTACAGCAGCGTGAATTACAGCAACGCGCAGGAGAAGAGTTATCTGCAACGAAGTATTTCCGCGGATAATGTTGTAATACGTTCCCGCGGTTTCAAACCCTCCGACAGACACGACCCCGTCAAGAGGAATTTCCTTGAGCATCTCACTTCGAAAATACTGCACTTCGACATGGTGAGTTTCCTCGAAAATTACCACTTTCGAACAGGAAAAACCGGTTTGCTCTACATTTTAAACGCCGGGGACTGCCGGACCAGTTCAAACAACTTGTCCCGCAATTATAGAATAAAAATTGTGAAAATTAATGCTTCAGATATTTGTGAGATGCATGTCACTTGAAATACTCATTTCAATTGTATTATTGTCCGATACATTCCTCGAGTTCTATGATCTAGAACTTTCTCGACACTTCGACCGTCATAAATGTTACATCCGGATGACATAACTTTTTATTCAGACCAGAAAAGTCATGTTTAAAGAGTGATGCATGGGGTTTTATTGAAAAAATATATAATTTGAATGTCCCTTTTGTTAATTTTGCACATGGAAAAAGCAACAAGAACTTGTCTATTATTATTAAATTGTTTAAAATTTTTTAATCCATACAACTATACAAATTAGAGTAAGCGACAAATTGATTTTGTCGATTAAAAAATTGATTCTATAGTGTGGTAATTAATTCAGGAGGTACCTCGATGTTGTTATGGTCTTTCAAGCGCGTTAAATATCAATTGTTATTGTAATTTGTAGGAGAGCAACAGCAGCACTCCAGTAAATTTGCAGAAACTGCTCACCCCCGCCTCAGACGCCGAGGGTATCATGCAATCGAAAAACAGTAAGCCAAAAAATTATAGCAATCGATTAATTTCATAGAAATTGGAAATCATTTCCACAAAAATTAGCAATATTGTTGCAGTCATTGATCGAAGCATTAATACGCGATGAAAATTTTAACAATTACAGGGAAGATGTTCGCATCTTCGTACTTTTATGCACCGACGCATCCGACCGTCGAAGACCAGGTGGAACTTGCACGAAGAATTTCGCATTCGTTGAGCGACGTGAAGAACATGAAGAGCAAGGGTCAATCTATGTACGTGAACAGAAAGAAACGATCTGTGAAATGGATTCACGACGGCAATGGTACGTGTTAAATAAATCCTTCATTTTTCGAAATATTTCTGCATCGTTCAATTGGTTAATTTTACTTCTGAAAAGTTTATGTACAGATCTTGAATAATTAAAAGTAATTATTGGATCTCTATATTAATAGCGTGAACCAATTAATTATAGGTATCGAGGACATGGACGAGCCATCCACCCCTTCCCACAGGGTAAGTTAATTATTAAATATTTTACATACTTAATTTGCAATTTGCGAAGTAAAGTAGAAGCTTTTTGAATTAATTAAAGTAGATGTACTATATAGATAATAATTCGGTTACAAAGAAACGCGTTATCGATATCATTTTGGTTAAACTTTTATCGATATTGTGCAATCGATAAAATGTTCGGTACGTTCTTAAAAGATCCATTGAAGTAAAGAAGTTCTGGTTTTTTTTTTTAACGAATATTTATAGCTGCGTAGAATGTGATCTTTTTTTATACGACAGCCAACACTCATTCAGAAATGTCAAGCACTCGAGGGTTACACATGCGCGACGAGCCTAGTACACTGATCTCTAATCGAGATGATTGCTCTCTGCTAAAGATAAAATTATTTTTATATACTTTCTTCTCGCGTTCATTGCCAGCATTTCGAACCTATCATTATACTTTACTATATAGTGACTCTATTTTTTTTTTTCTTAATGCGTGTTCAGGAGAAAATTCCATTAAAATGCATGATGAACCCACATGGAAAAGTGTTGGACATACACGGGATCCAAGCTTTAGGCGAAGAAGTGAACATTGAACCGATGCCGAAGAATCCGGAGAAGCTCTTCAATATTGTTCGTGACCTGAACACTCAAAAAGGCCGCGGTGAGAACCATTCTAATTAAACATTGCAACCTACACCTACAATTTTATACATTTACAAATCATCTGTAATTTTCTACATTCCACAAACTCGAAAGATTTATCAATTTTAATGACCTTCGTACTTTCTTTAAATATTAATCGTAAGAACATATATTTGTAAAACGCTTCTGAAAAGTATCTTACAAAGTCTTGCATATAGTTAGCATTGACTGGGAATTTTATTTGTTCCGATTAATTGGACGATTCAATATTTGAGCATTGTTCTTATCGAACGACTATATGATCGAAGAAGATATAAAATCTCTTCGATTGTTGATTGCTAAAATCTATGTCAACGCTCTGCCGGATGGAGATGAATACGCAATAATTTTTGAGATAGTAAAATAATCTAAATTTTATCACTTTGATCCTATAATTTCGGTTTCTATTGTTCGAAGCTTTTCAGCATACATAATCACTCGCTTTTTGATCATTATTATCCGGTAATATCAATTTTTATAATATCGTGCGACACGCGTCGACAAATTTAGGCACGGGATATTATTCATTATTACCGTGTTATTAATTAATATTAATTATATAATTATATTAATAGCAATATTAGTTTCGATTTCGACGTACGCTATACTTGAAGTACCGGTGAAATGGTGCTACGAATATCCTGAAATATGCGAATCATTTATAGGTGCCGAGATATTTGCGAAACGTAGGAAAAGGTCTGAGAAATGGGTTGTAGATACGGATCAGCAGCAAACACCTAGCATGCAGGGAATGCCAAAAACACCAGTTTATCCGAGGAAACAGGTAATATTTCTATGTCAAAGCATTGGTAGCAGGGACCTGTTGCACAATGGAGTTACACCCTACGCTAATTTATTATACTAACATTAATGATTCGCTCACAAAGTGAATTCTATCTAGAAACAATTTAGTAAGAAATCTTTTCACAAAGCAAAACCTACCAAAATCAAAATTTGTCTAAAAATCCACAGTCTATTTAATAGTTTATATTTTATCTTACAAGGGGGTTACGAAAAATGCCAAGAAAATTGTTCAGAGACGATTAAAAGAGTTTACTTTCTGTCACGTGTGTATATTTGATTTTGTTCATTTAGGAGATGAACGGCAACTCAAAGTTCTCATCAGCATCGCCGTTTTCGCCGCTGCAGCCCGAGCCTTTCGACGAGAAGTCATTTTACAACCCCTTCACCGTGGACCTGTCCCTGACCGATACAAATCCGCCCACGACAGGTACAGAATCCTTTATCCCACAGTATTTCGTTGGCACGCCCAGCTGGCACTGTTTCATTCCTCACGCATACCGTCTCGCAGAATATATTTCTGCTTATTTCTGCTTTCAAACATTTACACACGACTGTCTGTCAACAACCAAGGACCGCGGACTCGAGTCACAGTTGTTTTCTTTTGAAGCTTATTATTGTTTCTGCCGCTTCTCGATCGTAGCTTTCTGCTGTGCGTGTAAGATTGTCTCGCAATGATCGTTGTATGCATTGTCACGATCACGGATCGGATAAATCGAAAGCAAATTGTTAGCACGATGTCGGGCCTAGATATTTTTTTTCTGTCGATGATCTGCAGCAAGTGCATCGACCCAGCGAGGTTTCATTTGGCAAACGTAATTGATCTTATTCAATCGAGACCGCTCTGCCTCGTTCTTTTATATTCTATATCTAAAATAAACAACGACCCGAACTTCCTTGGCAATCTTCATACCGATTACAAAGATGCATGTAGTTAGAAGCAGGTATAGTAGAGTAGAAGGATGTATAGTTATAAAATTAGGCGAATTGCTTGTTTTAGTTTTATATGTGTTACTTTAAAGAAGAAGAAAAATTAGGCATTTGCCGGAACAATGGCCGTGAAAGTGCAATTTTATCGAAAAATCTGAACGATTATCTATCGGCATCCTTTCATAACATTTCGTAAATATAGATTGAAGAGTTGTTGGCGATTTTTTGAATTTTGCATTTTCCCACGTTCATTTGCTTTATCTTAACGAGTGCATTGAACTTTTTATATTGTTCTCGATAAAATCGTACAGGTTCGATTAAACAATTTATATTATTATCTGACAGTGATCTGTGATTGCAATGTTTCGATATATCGCGGGAATTCAGAACTGTCTGCCGGAATATGAATATTCAGCATATTTTTACGGAGATTACTGCATACAGGCATCGCCTAACTGCACTCCAGATGGTTCTTTATCAGTAGATTACGGATTCCTGTGCATTCGTGGCGCGAGCAAACTAGTTATTAAACAGTTACGGAACGCCTCTACGCCAGAAATTGCAACGGCAGACTTGGTCGAATCCCTGAAATTCCGACAACGGTGTAAATTAAATTCCACAACTCGCAAGGGTCAAAAAAATCATGACGTTTGAACGATTGCACATTTCAGACAGGAATCATTACCGGTGCAACGGGAAAGAATGCAGTCGCCAGACCGAGGTGAAAAAGATCTATTTACGCGAGGTAGCGGTCGGCACCGATAACGATTTCCCGGCCGATAAATATCGATCGTCGATGGTCGAGAAATCCCGTCGTACAACACTGGATCCGGACACTGAGCGATACAACAATCACCACGCGAGGAATAACAATTACGAGCCTGTCCCGGTGCCATTAACCACTAACAAACGCAATCACAGCCATAACAAGCAGCCCTCGATCGGCAGATCGGGCTACCCTAACAGACAGAGCTTCGCCACTAACAAAGAGAGCAAAAGCTACATGAAAGAGCAACGAATGACGGAATGCATGCAGATCAACGGCAAAGAGAAGATTGTTAATAGCCAGAGAGAAACGGAGACCACCAGAATCGATAACGAAGGGAACGAGTACACGCCGGTCCCTGTTAAACAATTGATACAGGAGTTCGAGAAAACATGCAGACCGATTCTCCAATACAAGCAGATCAGTCCCAAGGTCATCCCGATCGTACAACATTGTCCTTTAGACAATGACTTGACGCGGTTCTTCGAGACACGCACCTCTGTCAAGTATAATGCTGAAGAGGATCACAGGAGGTGAGATGGAATTATAGTTGTGACCCTTAATTTTTTTTTTTTTTTTTTTCAAAAATTATTGGAGTAAAAGTAGTCGTACTCGAAATAAAAAATTTGATCGGAGCTCATTGATAGCCGAGAAATCATTGATAACAGAATTATTTCACTGATTGGCTTATCATTGTTAGTAATTTTAATCCTTTCGCTCCGTTATCTGTAACATTGCCTTCCACTTAAAACATTCTATCGGATTGCTGTTATCTCATTTCGAAAAATAAATGGATAATCGACGTATGTAGATTCGCGAAAATCAAACTTAAAAATTCGATAGTGTACTCGTAATAGGATGAATTTGAAATACAGACTAAAGCGTGATCGTTTTTTAAGCAAATTCATTTTGGAGAAATTCGACGGGAACTGTATCGGCGAATTTGAACTCCAAGTAGAAGCAGCGAGCAATCGTCAGACAGTAGTTTCGAGTATCGTCATCGAGTAGTTTCCAAATGCATACACACATCGGACAAAATATGCTAACGATTGTAGATCTTTTATATAATCTATTTGTGATACTGTTCTAAACTAAGCCCTGCTGCTGCTTCTATACTCTTAGAGTATAAACTTTGGACAGAATCGATGGCAGATAAGATTGTGGTATCATTATATTTGTGCTAAGAATGTGGGCATGGAAAATATCTTAAAAAATAAATTTACATTTTCTTAGACATTATGGTACATGTTCAGTCCATGCACACAATATGTCCACTATTTCTCATTAAATAAATAGTTCATCTCCCTTCCAACTAAAACATAATTTTCCAATCGGTTCCAATTCAGAATCAGTGCTCAGCAAGCATACGAGGACAGCATGAAGCTTCAGGACCACCGTAACAACGGATACGTGTCCACGGATGATACAGAGTACACTAGCGACGATTCCGATTCCCAGAACGATTATGGCAGCGAGGAGATCATTTACCGCGAGAAATCCGAATCGTCAAGTGCTATGAACGGCGAGCAAGAATACTCGTCCATGTATCATGAAGAATATTCGACGAATCGACGCCGATCGGTCACGTCTCAAGAGGTCGAGAATTTTTGCAACAATGGCGAAACGAAATACGTGAACACCGAGTCCGACGTGCCTGTCGAGGCGAAATCATACTTGCTGTCGATGTTAGCCTCGCAGGAGGATATCCTGAAGACTATCAAGCACCTGCGAAATACACCTGTTTTGGATAATTTGTTGCAAGTCTCGCCAGACTTTAAATTGGACGAGATTTGCGAGGAAGATGGCAAGTTGCTTTGCATGCGCCATTTTATTTCGCTTTCTCTGCTTGTTTGCTGTTCCTCTGCTTTCTTCCCAGATTTTCATACAGGAATATTCTTATAAAATATTATTGTTCTAGATATTTATGCACGATTTAATTTTTCTAATTATATTTTATGCGTAGGATTATTCTATGCTTGTATAAATTAATGGCGATTATGTTTATTGCATTTACAGCTAAAAAGCTTTACGAAAACAATACTTACTCAGGACCGAAGCTCGGCAGTGTCTGCACCCTGGCGAACTATAATACTGCACCACGTGGATGGGATCAGTCGCTGACATTCTACCGACCAATCAAATTCGAGAAACCACAGGAAGTTGTATATTCTGACTTTTAGGTATAGCGTACTTAATTAGATCAACGCACTTGGTATGTTTCTGACAGTGTAAATACTTTTGTTTCTCTTTCAATATTCGTGTAATTTAAATATTATGTTGTTAAATGATACACGCGTGTCTTCTGTAGTAAGTATGTTCACAACAAAATCATGAATTGTATCGATACGCGTCGCTGAATGTTAAACTTGAAAAATTATGTAGCATATGGTGAAAAAAGAACTTTTTCAAAGAATCTCGAAGATCAACGATCTCGCAATCATCGGATTTCAATCATGTTGCCGATTGCTTTGGTTTTCCCCTATTTTGTTAATTCGTTTCTTGCGATGGTTTATCGTCGAATGACAATAAAAAAAAAAAAAGAAGAATTCCTCGGAAACGTTAAAGTTCTATGTTGAACGTCGTACGTACACGTGCACATTATTATTATACTCGCATAATGTTGAGGCTTCGTTTTGTTTGATTTACCTACCTCTCTCATTATCGAAATGTTGATTTTTATTTATGCCGCTGACAGTGTTACTGCATTTTACTTTATAAAGTATTAATATATTATATTATTATATGAATAAATGTTGTTTTCATAATCTCCGCCGCACTTCTTCATTCTCTGTGTCTGCAAACTATTCAACTTCTGACGATTGTCATTGAAAGATTTATTAAGCAATCTTCAGCAACAAACAGTATATATACAATAGTTAATGCGTTAATGCTAACCCTACCGAGCGTTAAAAGTATAACTGGTAAATACATGTTCCCTTATAAAAATGACAATATTTATTAGACTTTGTGCGGCTCCTATAATTTCTTATCAAATCATTTTTATTATTTCAATAATTGTCAAATAAAACATCTGGAACCGGTCATTTTGACCGGTGATGGTTAGTGTTAATAGATATTTGAAGACATACATATACAGAGGTGGACACCGTCAATTTGGTTCGGCAATTTGGCTTGTTGTTAAGAAAACGTAAACCCGTCTCGATGTTTGGAGACTATTCATACATATACATACGTATATATTGATATGCAGTCGATATAACGATAACGTGTTATCTTCTCGTTTCGACGCAGTCGCAGTGACGGTGTCGTGAGTCTGTCAGTATAGTATAAATAAGTAGAGATGACAGAACGATTGTGTCATTAGTTGTTAACCGACAGTAGCCGGCAACGTCCTGCAATGTTGTGGCTAGAATTTCTCCTGCCTTTTCTCTTCCTCTGCTCTTATGGAGGAGCGGCTAACATACCGAGGCAAACGACAAACAGAAAGTGTGGGGTGAGCGAATAAATCTGGGTTAGGTTCCGATTCAACGCATTGCTAAATATAACAATTGTAATAGTTACACGTAAAATCTACGGCCGTTACCAAGCCACCCGAGCATCCGACAAACAAACGTCTGTGAAAACATTGAAAATTTTTCTCGTGACTGAAATCACCGTACAATTTAATGACTAAAGCTTCGATTTTCTCCAGTCAATTAATTCAGCTTTCGACGAAAGGTGTGCCGCCACATTCGAAATAATGCAAGGTGTTTATTTACACCGTGAGAAATTTGGCACTTGCCACTCATTTCTCTTCTATAAAACAGCAAAAAAAGATCGTAGATCAAATTTTACACAGTCTTAAAAGAAGAAGCTTCGATCATCGAATCTGCAATAGATTCATTCGGAAAATAAATTGTTTGATGCTTTTACAGGTAGCACTTTCGACCAAATACGTATCCTCAGTTTTTCACTTACAGTACCATGCACAAATATCCTAGAGAAAAATGAAAGACGGCCTGCGTAACTAGAGGCTTCGGGCTACAAAACGAGTCCAAATTTATCATTTTACTTAATAATAATAAATATATATATATTTCTTGCAGAAATGTCCCGCAGTGGATCAAAGCAAATTAAACATTCACCTGGTAGCTCACACACACGACGATGTCGGCTGGTTGAAGACGGTCGATCAGTATTTCTTCGGAAGTATGTTCATTGAAATTGTCATAGAAATTTTTATAATAATCTAAAAGATGTTAATCCTTCGTCGATCTCTTTTTAAGGTCGGTCTAAGACGCAACTGGCAGGCGTACAATATATTTTGGATAGCGTTGTACAAGCACTGTCGGCAAATCCGGAGAGAAAGTAATTAGAAAGTTTGAATTATACTATTCTATATTCATCGAAAATGTTCTCGAGTAATATTTGATATGAAATTAGGTTCATGTACGTGGAGACGGCTTTCTTATGGAAATGGTGGTTAAGACAAGATGATAAAACCAAGGAAATCGTGAAGAACCTAGTTAAGGAAGGCCGATTGGAAATTATCGGCGGTGGATGGAGCATGAACGATGAGGCAGTCACACACTATCAGTCCCTAGTGGATCAGTACACCTGGGGATTCAGGTAAACACGATACGTTTAATTACAATCGCTCGCGTAATTGTTAATACAATAAAGCAAGACACAAGTACTAAAATTTAATTTCCATTGGTCCTAGAAACATGTGTACTTATTGTTCGTGTGGAACATGTTTGCAGGCGACTCAATGACGAGTTTAATACTTGCGGAAAACCTCGTATTGGCTGGCAAATAGATCCGTTCGGTCACTCGAGACAACAAGCATCGATTTTCTCGCAATTAGGATTCGATGGTCTATTCTTGGGTCGTATCGATTACCAGGACAAACAACAGAGGCTCAAAGACAAAACTATGGAGTTCATCTGGAAAGGCAGTCCGAGTTTGGGTAATTATTAAATGTTAAGTTGAGCAATGAGTTCATTGAAACGTTCAAATGTTGCATGGTGTCTACGAGGACACTTTTTTTTTTTTTATCAAGATTTGGGGATCACCTTCTGTTTTTTCAATTGAATGCCCTATACTTTTTCTCGAATAAAATGTTTTTCTTGTATTTTATTGCAGGATCTAAAGCAGACTTGTTCACAGTCGCCATGTACAATACCTACTCCCCGCCCCCTGGATTCTGTTTCGATGTTTTATGCAGGGACGAACCCATCAATGACGATGTCGATAGTCCAGACTATAATGTTCCCGAAAGAGTGAGTTTTGATTGTCTTGCAATTTGTATGTGCGCTTCGGAACGGCAGCGATCTCATCATTTTAATCATTTCCACGTGCTGTGTGAACGTTGCTAATTCCTAAAATGTGATAGAACAATTAACACTCATTTTATCCAGCACTGTCGAAATCACTACGTTTGAGAAAACTATTCAATCTCTTCAAACATTCAAGATTTTCCAGAATTCCTTGCTTAAACTACGGTGAAATTTTCATTCATATTATGTATATTCAATTTCGTGCTTAAATTGAATTTTCACCGTAATCGAATTATATATTTCTTTTTTTAATCGAACTCAATTTCAATATAAATTAAGTGAAATATCTTGCCGAGAGTAAATCATGTATGAAATTATTTTTCTGAATAATTATCTATGAGAAGGAAAGGGTCGTAAAGTCCTAATAAATCGCATGAATCTTTCGTTAAGTATAACGTTTTGCGGTCTGTCATTTACAGGTGAACACCTTCATCGAGTATGCTAGGAAACAGGCGTCGCACTACAGGACCAACAACATTATACTCACAATGGGCGAGGACTTTAATTACCAACAGGCTGAGATGTGGTATACTAACTTGGACAGACTGATCAGGTAACGCGTAATTGTTTAAACGTTCTGTAGATGCACGACTAATCTGTACGCACTAGCTACAAACATTTTAATTAAAATAATTTTCTGATAATTACGAAATTACCGAACGATAATACTGAAACTCTGTTCCATATTGGATAGGTACGTAAGGCAACATCGTACCGACGTGAACATATTCTACTCGACGCCATCATGCTACCTGGAAGCTGTGAATGCTGCTGAAGAAGAATGGACGACGAAGGATGATGATTTCTTCCCATACGCCAGCGATCCCCATTCCTATTGGACCGGCTACTTCTCGTCAAGGCCAGCTGTCAAATACTTGGAACGAATGGGCAACAATCTTTTACAGGTAACGTATGTCTTTCAATTATTTGCTTTATGAAACTTTTATCGGCATATTCGTCACGTACTTTCGATTAAAATTAGTCCAAACGTGCCACGATTGACAATATCCGATTGTCCCGATAACGTTCAACTAATGGAAACATTATTTTATTTCCAGGTAACTAAACAGTTGTCCGTGTTGACTAATTTCACAGGACATGACGAACAGTTAAATCGTTTCCGAGAAGCGATGGCTATAATGCAGCACCATGATGCAGTCACTGGTACCGAGAAGCAATTGGTTGCCTATGATTATGCTCGAATATTGTACAAGAGTATGGAGGCAGGATCGGAGACGGTGGCCGAAGCAATACAGTAATACAAACAATTTAGTTTGTCAATTAATTATACATATTTCACTGAATCAGTATACACAGGATTACACCTGAAAAATAATTCGGTCGTTTTCGTGTAACTACTGTGTGAGAATTATGCACCAAAGAATCTATTCAATCGAATAATTGTTAGTATTATCGACACTGTTGCACAGAAAATGGATGACTGCAAACCAAAAGAGCCCGAAGCCAGTTATGGGAATGTTCTCTTGCATGCAATTAAATATCAGTTCGTGCTCATACACAGAGGATCAGAACTCGATACTCACAATTTATAATCCTTTAAGATTCGAAATTAACACGCCGATACGGGTTCCTGTCACGCGTGCCACCTACACAGTTTCGAATCTAGCAGGAGGTATATATAATATAGAAAATGCATTATATACTTGTTAAAAATGTTTTAGCGTCAAAAAATAGCGTTAAAAATGTCTTTCCCGGAGTAAAGTCTCGTTTTTCTATTTTAATACATGTATCGTATAGTTAAAAGAGTATATTATTTTTTTTCCAAGACTCCAGTTCGGTTGTCTCGCAGATGGTTCCTATCGCAAAATCTGTTCAACAAATTCCTGGACGAGAAAGCAAAGCAACGCACGAGCTTGTATTTATGGCTAAGGTGCCAGCTCTAGGATATCACTCTTACAAAGTGGAAAAAATAAGCGATAGCTTTGAAAAAATATCTACTTCAACGGACCCCATCGGTAACGAGGTATTAACAATCATATGTAAACTAATAGTTCTACAGTGCCTCGTGTCTCAATCCTAAAAAGATTACAGGAGTCTGCTAGTTGCAAAAGTATTGATTAATTATCGAGTCCATCCATTAGAAACTAAGTTGATTAGTCTTTTTAGAGATTGATCTTTGAGAAGAACAAACTGTTTATGCAATTGTGATATATTTATAGCTTTTCGAAATATCCGTTGATGAAAGCGGTCGAATTGTTGTAACCTGGAAGAAGGAAAAAGACATGAACCTAGTTCAATCGTTCAACTATTACGAGGGACAGACGGGGAATAATGAGGAAGCACTAAATAGGTCTTCAGGTGCATACATCTTCAGACCTAGAGGAATGGCCTCGAAGGCCTTTGTCAAATCGACGGATAACAAAGTGTACAAAGGTAAACTTGAACGTCTATGCGAATCACAATTAATAGTACTCGATTGTAATTGCAATAATTACCGTTTCAGGTGATGTGGTGAACGAAATCCATCAAACGATTAACGAATGGGTCAGTCAAGTGATTCGAATTTACAACGAGAAACAGTATGTCGAATTCGATTGGCTCGTGGGACCGATACCTGTCGAGTAAGTCTCTATTATTATTAACATTCCATTAGACGATCGTTAAAAAGCAGCGGACACAATGGATTTTTGTTTACATATATAATTTTGGAATTTCAGCGACCATATTGGCAAAGAGGTCGTCACCAAATATTCCAGTAACGTGAAATCCATGGGCGAATTTTACACTGACAGCAACGGCCGTGAAATGTTGAAACGAAAGAGAAATTATCGTCCATCCTGGGCCCTGAATTTAGAGGAACCAGTGTCCGGCAACTATTATCCGGTCACCTCTAAAATAGCTTTAGAAGATAAGGACGCGTACCACAGGCTCAGCGTGATCACAGACAGAGCCCAAGGTGGAACTAGCATGAAGGACGGAGAGATTGAATTGATGGTAAAACTGCACGCATGCTCGAAATAATTTAAAAGTTATAATATTTCTATCAACATAGCCGCAAACATTTTTTCTGATTAAAATTAGTCCAAACATGACGCAATTCGCTTCATATTGTTTAACGCGTTAATTTGTTTACTTGTTGTCGTAGGTTCATAGGAGACTGTTGCATGACGACGCATTTGGCGTGGGTGAAGCTCTTAATGAGATGGCATTCAACACAGGTTTGGTAGTCAGAGGGTCTCACTACCTGTACGGTGGCAGCACGAAGAATTTGGACAAGTTTATGCTAGCTGAGAAGACTTTGCAACTCGAAACAGTGCTCCGTCCTTGGACTCTAGTAACACCATTCGCATATGGTTCCAAAATTGATGAAAGCCCGTTCAAAATACCAGTAAGCATGAAGTTATGGTCTGGGTTAGGTCTGGATCTCTACATTTTCCTGTTTTTAGGCATCCGGAATGAATCTTACCAGTCTTCCAAGCTTGCCAGAGAACGTTCACATGTTGAGTTTGGAGCCATGGAAATTCAACACCGTTATACTGAGATTAGAGCACATATTCGAGAAGGGTGAAGCCAACACTTACTCGGACCCTGTGAATATTAATCTTAACGTACGTTTATACTTGTCACGGAAATTAAATATTATCGTCCTTCGAAGTTAACTTTCAATAGAAAATATTTATCTCCATCTACTTTTCGAAGATTTACTAATTACTGAACTAACTGTTGTCTTTGCTTTTCTTTTATCAGAACCTGTTCGCAAACTATACCATTTTGACGGTCAGGGAAACGACACTGGGTGCAAATAAATATGTGGAAAATGTGAATCGCATGAAATGGCACGTAAAGTCAAACGAAATTGTTGAATCATTGGAAGACCCGATACCACCAACCAATAAAATCGTTCGTCTAAAACCGATGGATATAAAAACATTCCTAATCTCATTGAAGCCTATCGAAAAGTAACTATATAAATGTATTTTACTATACGTTATTCAGCCATTTCATTTTATTGGAAAGATACTCAATTTTTGTAATATAATAAAAGTTTCGAGATAAATTAAGTCGGAGAAAGAACTGTATCGTTACATAATAAAACAGAATGTAACTTGGAAAATTGTTAAAAAAATTCTGTCGTATTCTTTTTGTTAATTTACATAGGAAACCTTAAGGTTTCGTACTAAAACCGTGAATGCTATGCCGTAAGAATGTATGAAAATATACCAAATGCAGCGATTAGGAAAAAAAGTCGCTGACAATTGTATTCAATGTCATTTAATAATTGTACAAGTCAAAACAAAATAAATGAGATCGAAGACTTTTTTTAAAACAATATTAATTAAATACTGGATTTTATTTCACACCCTTCCCAATTTATTTTAAATTTCCAATAATGACTTATAATATTTGTTTGCAACAATTTATTGTTTAAAATAAATTTGTATATTATTATACTTGTCGATGGACATTATATTTGCGCATTATGGTTGCAGTATGATAGACATTTTCCTTTTCCAAAATGTCCGCCGCGGCTTTATTTAGGAGTTATTAACGAGAAACACGGACCAATCAGAGCGCGACCTAGACGCGTGTTGGCAAAGATGGTCCAGCGTGCCAACAGGCTCCACTGTGCGAAGCGTTAGTGATGCACCGCGACGAAGAAACGAACAAGAGATGGAGCAGAAAATGATTGAATTAAAAACCCACTTATTCAGCCGTAGATCCACTTGCTGCTTCGAAATGTGTGTTATTGGGCCGACAGGTATACGACAGTGCCAAAAGCTAAGGGACGCATGGTCAGGTCAACGAATTGCTCAGCTGGTGCGCCTGATGGAGCCTGTTGGAGCGCCGGACCATCTTCGCCAACACGCGTCTAGGTCGCGCTCTGATTGGTCCGTGTTTTTCGTTAATAACTCCTACACGAAGCCGTGGCGGACATTTTGGAAAAGGAAAATGTCGCTTCAAATGACCTCAGGAACCGCCCCCATTTCAGGGAGTTGAAGAAACTTTGGGACACCCTGTATATTACGATACTTCCCACGCGATATGTATAATTGAACGTCAATTTAGGTTGACAGTCCAGAAAACCACTAACCTTTAAAAATGCAAAATTTTCTTTCTGAAATTCATACGCATCTCCTCAATTTTTCGTGACAGTAGTTACTGAAATGTTGAGATGACAGCTCTGAATAGTAAATGTGTTATCTCGTCGACACGAAGCCGTACAGAAGGATCTACACGCGACAGTGTGCAATTAACACCCGATCAAAGTAAATAATTTTTTAGAGTAACAGTACGACTATAAAAATTAATGTTACTATTAATGCACCCTGTGCAACGCAGATGCCGTCAGAAGATGAAAATGTTTGGGTGCAAACCCAAATCACAGTGACTCCAGAGGAGAATGCAACTATACGTGAGATCTCAAAGACAGCGATACTGTCATCAACACCGGATGTGCCATTGCTCCTCGACAACGTCGTGTACAGGCGAGGCACCAGTCAAATGATGTTTCTAGGTGTTGATATAGACATTGTGTCCTCGGCATTGCGGCAACACCAAAGTGCAGAATCCTACCTGCCCAAACTGGATGCAGAGAATCAAACATACTTGCAGGGTGTACCGGAAGTTTATATTTCCGTTGACTACAGAGACGAAGCCACGCAAACGCTGTACATGGCATCGCCGTGCCCACCATTGGCGTATTACATGAACATTATGAGTACGTTCTACGTATATAATAACCATACGTTCGGAATTTATTTTTATAAAAGAAAAGATTTATTTTACGCTTTAATAAATATCTTCAGTGTCGATGCAAGGGGCACAGATGCCGATGCTGAAGACAACTATGGCAGCGCAGACTATGCTTACCTTCCCCCCCGAAATACCACAAAACATTGTAACAGAAGAACTATCGACGATGTTGGAAGACGAAGAGATCGAAGAATACCCTTCCGATTTAAACGAGGAGGAAGAAGCAAACGTGGAGATATCAGACATTTTGAATTTCATTTTGGAGCGAGCACTATGGATACGCGATCCAAGAATCGCTAAAGAGATAGAACCGACCGACAAAGAAGTACAAACATCGCTTAGATACAACAATCACACGAACATGATAAACGTCGACAATGACACGCAAACTGATCTGACTTGCGAGCCAAAAGACTCGAATAGTATGCTTTTGTCGAACTATTTCGAAGCGAAAAATATGATTTCCGATTATTTGGAAAATTGGCTGTCGGAAGGAATCGAAGCCATAGCAGTTGTAGACGAAATAATTAATGAAATTGTTGATAAATGTACAGAGAGACTTAAATTTCCTATGAAGGATGAAACTATGCAAACTATAGTTACTTATAGATTGAGTGGAGAAAAGGAGCAGGATATTTTGAAGAAATTGAGACACGGGATTGTTGTTGATCCTATGGAGGCATCGTTTGTTGTTGAACCATTGATTGATGATTTGTTAGAATCGGTGTGTCATGTTGTTTCTAATAATGCACCGAAAGTGGTTAAATGTGTTTTGCATTTTATTCTGCGGAGAACGATGACTATAATCGATAAGCTCGAAGAACTTCAAATTGAATCGCAACGTTAGTACTTGTTTCTGCTTTTTTTCTGTTATGTTAGATCGTAAATCTGTCTCTCAAAAATGAATTTTCTCGGTACACATAAGATTAAAAAAAAAAAAATACAAACTTATATTTAGCATTTTTTAAATAATTTTTGTTAAACAGCGAAGCCATTGGATGACGTGCTAGCAAGAAGAAGGCAGAAAATCCTCGACTCCATGCCAAAAACGGAAACGGAAACGGTTTACACTCAGACAACCATAGGCGGAGTCTCCGAGGTTCAGAAAATCAAGGATAAAGAGGTCGTGTGCTCCATTTGCAGACGACCGTCGGTCTGCCAATATTGTGCAGTTCAGCAAGACGATGCTCCACAGGAACAGCCGAAGATACTGCGTACACAGGACATACTACTCGCGTACAAACCCTGTTACATTGTCACTACGCTTTCGGAGAGAGAGATGATTGTTCAACCACCCTCTCCACCTGTGAAGAAAATTTTCCCACCGGTGAAATCAATCGTGAGCAGTTCGGAATATTCTTCAAGAGACTCTGGGGAAACTATGGATGTGCTACCGGAACCTGATATTGTGCCAAAAGGTAGAAATTGAATGGGATGATCGTTTAAAAACTATTTCTTGAAAATTATTTCTTATTTCTGAATTTCATTAGAAATCTGTATTAAATTTGTTTCAGAATCTGTTAACGAGTGGTCCTATGTTATCGATGCCAACTTGATGAAACCAGTATCAATTGGAGGTAAAAGTTCAATCTGTTGTATATATTTTATATTTGTAATCTGGAAGTATGTAATGTTTATTAGTAGCAATATTTATTTATTGAATTGTTCCTTGTTTTAATTTAATCTAGATAAACAAGTATAGAATTAGTAAAGAAGTAAATTTAATTATAATTTACAGATACCCGCAGCAGCGCAAATAGAACAATAAGTTCATTAGATAAACCAAAGTCTCGACCATATGACCAGAATACATGCCCCCCTCCAAAACCTGTATCTTCAGAAACAGCGAACGCTTTGAAGATACTGAAAAACACATTCTGCAGTCAAGAGAGCTGCATGACTCCCTCAATCGAGAATTTCAGCAATTGTTGTCTGTTTAAGAAAAGGAGAAGCGTGTGCGTGCAGTCACCGTGCATTGCATGCATTAACAGAAGCAGTAGCAGTAGCAGTACAAACACCTGCTCCATTGAACAGACTTGCAAACCCCTTTCAAGATTACACTTACCTACAACGAACACCTACAAACAGAATGGTTCACAGATTCATATGAAGTCAAATGACAACTTCAGAATCATTCCTATATGTGTCTCACAAATTTCGAACTCTCAGGGATGACTCAAATAAATTATTTGCTTTAACGTTGAATGTTGTTAACACGTTATTCGGTTAATGAGACTGAAACTACAGAATTAATTACAGTGATTACTACACTATGGGGATCTTTATGCAATGTAAAAATGGTCTAAGTCATTTGTGAAGAACAGAAGTTGAAATAATGAAATCATACTTTTGAATCCTGCCAAAGTCTTCAGTTTCGTATTTCAACTATTTTCATGTCAAAAGCATAAAACAATGACAGCAAGAATTATTATATGTATATGTAAGAGATGTTGGCACAGCAGCGTATTTACGTACTAAAAGCTAAAATAAGATGAATGCATCTTCACATTTATGCATCATTTGTATATTTATAAAACAGTCGATACATATCACAATGTAAACATGACTTTCACTGTTCGTATCGAAGTTGCAAAAGTGTTTATAAATAAAGTAACATTGTACAGTGAATTATCATTTATCGTCTAAATTCTAAGTGTCTCGAAGTAAGTTTGAATCGCAGACATCTTTACAATAGCGTTAAATAAAGGACGAACGTTGCAATAAATTATTCCGTATCCCGTTGTTTAATATTCATAGTTCGAGCCACATGAATAGCACAGTGTTCACGCACATAAAACCCGAAGGCATAGCAAATAATTTATTGGGAGTGCTGTGACATTGCTGACGTCAAACTACCATGACCTACATTGATTCTACTTAAACGTACGACGCATGATTTGGCACAAAATCAAGAAATGCGGATAAGAGTATTCATTTTCACAAATATCTATAATATTATCGCTTCCAAATATCCTAATAATATTTGTAGATGGTTTCAAGCTTGCACAAATAAACTTGCCAACGAAATCCCAAAGCGTTTTAATCGCTCATTTATTTCTTTTTTGTTATTCGTAACAATGTTTGCATATATATATATAATGAGCAAATTGTTGAATTGTAATAAAAAGTATATACAATATATATACTTTTATTATAATTCAACAATTTGCTATATATTGTATATACGTTTTTATTACAATTCAACAATTTGCTGATTAAGTGAAAATAAGTTTTTGATATTCGTGACACTATAAACAATTCAATCGACTGTTGAAATTAATGACTTATCAGTACTGCAATCCTCTTTTTACAGGATAACGATATAATCGTCGATCCACGAACGCTTATTTACATTGCAAGATATAAATACAGATGTATGAGTATATCAAACATTAGAAAAAATGTTCTTGAATCGCTATTATTGCGTTTTATTTGTTGTTGAAAATGTAAAAGTACAAAACCGTGTAAAAGCGTTCTCAAAAATAAATATCGTGTTCACGGTACATGTTTTGAAAATTCCACGTGGAAATGCGGAAAATACTTCATTGGACACTTGGATATATAGTTATAAAAATTGAAAGACACTTGCTCAAGTATGACTCTAAAAATTGTTATGGCCTATTTTGTTTTTAACAATATCCTAGTTCAGACATGAGTAGAAATTTGACTATACCCACATAGGACATTTTAAACAAAAATAGCTAGATAGACAATGTTTGGTCACTGTCAACACCGAAATGGCAAGATTTCTTTTTTCTCCGACATCATTTTCCCCGAAGCGTTGCCCTCGAGGGCAATCCGAAGCGCTCCGGGGCAAAATGCATTGCACACGCCTGTCCCAGTTAGCTTCTATATGGTACCCTTGCTTTCTCTATTATTTTTTCAATGTTCCTTAACTTTATTTTATAAAAGATTGATTTTTATACGTGTCCCAGACACTCGAAGTATTAAGTAACAAACTTTAAGATTAACGAATGTATGAAAATTAATATTGTATAATTGTCTCAAAAAGAGCTTACCAGTTATGTGTGTGCGACTTATAAAACTGATCTCGTTCGTTTTGCATGTAGCGGCAAAGAAGTAGAAAATATTCATCGACGATCCTCAAAAAATGCTGCTGTGTTTAAGTAGTAGGTTTATAATTCCTATCCAATGTTCATTACACATCCTTCGGTTTTTTAAAAATAATTATTACAGCTAAAGCCGTTCGTTTTCGCTCTCATCCTCTGTCGCCACTTCCTTTATAGGAATCTCGGTCATCTGTTTCTCCTCGTCGGAGCTAGCCACAGTTTTGGGGTCATTAGTATCATTCCACGACTGTATCTCGGCCGAACCAAACAGCCAGAACAATATTGTCGCTGATGTGAATACTGCTGCCGAGATCCAGAACATGACACGCCATTCCTCTACTCCGTTCTGCAACAAATGAAAATATATAGTCACTAGAACGAAGAGTATAGCTGAATAGGGAGCTATAGAATAACATTCCAATGACTGAAACACATAGTATTTTAACATAAAATGTATGATATTATCTCATTGCAGTTTTAGTTAAAACATCATGTGTGAATAAAAGTATAACTCGTACCCTTTCGTTTGTCAGCGCTCCAATAATTGGCGGAATAATAAATCCAGGGAAGCTGCCAAACGTGTTCATAATTCCATACAACGAACCAGCAAAGTTTGGAGCAAGATCTTGATGGTTCTGCAGACTAGTCTGACAGGCAGCACCATTGAACGACAATGCTACTATCAGCATAACAATTGCAGTCACTGCGTCGCAGCCAGCATACGTCATTGCAATTAAAGCAATCGCTGGGCCCATGTGAGCTGTTAAAAAATATGATCGTTTATACAACGCTTATTTTCATTTATCGTGTCAGTCTAATTCTTATCAAAACTTCCTTACAGAAGATCATAAATATCTTTCGGATCCATCCTAAAGATAACATCTTCTTTCTTCGCACGTAATCCCCAGCTGCCGCGAACAATACTCCAGCGCCGAGTCTAGCTATGTATGGTAATCCTGTAAGAGTTCCTCCCTAAATAACATACGATAAATATTACAATTTCGTTTATCAAACAGCTGTTAAAATTTGTAATAAATTTCAAACAATAAGAAGATTACAAGAATTTCTTTTCCTATGTCTTGCAATCAATGCAAACAATTTTTATTTTACACAAAGATCCGCAGTCTAGTAATAAATAAATTCGTACCGATTTCATGTCAAAACCGAGAACTTCCAATGTGTATTTGGGCCCATTAGTGGCTATGAAATAAATTCCCCACATGTTGGCAAAGTGGGCCCACAGTAGGACCAAGAAAGGCGCGGAAGTCAGAGCAGCTACCACTGGCAATTTCGTCTGCAATTATGCAATGTTCGCAGAATAAATATTACAAAACAAAATACGTGTGTTATATCTCCGAACAAGAGAAATGTTTTATTTAATTATTATAGTCTTTACTTACCTTCTGTTTAGACACAGTTGTGCCTATCTGTTCCTTAATGTAAATTCTCTCTTTTTCTGTAATTCCTGGATGAAGATCCGGTGTGTCGTATATTAGGAGAACCCATAAAGCATAGAAAACAAGTATAAGACCACTTGTGACATAATATGCTGCTTTCCAACCGAGTGCACTGATTACTTGGCCACATAAAGCAAATGTAACCACAGTTCCGAATGGGCCACCTGGAAACCATGTTGAATTGTTAGTAGTATTTATAAATTTGATTCGAAGATACAGTCAGTTTTCAGAATTTAAAACAGAATACATAGTCTGTTTTACCTTGCATTGTCCACACGAACATGCCCTTTTCACTTGGAGGTACCCACCTTGCAATCATGGCATGAAGGGCAGGGTAAACAGCCCCCTAAAAGTATACTTCAGTTTAGTGGAAATATTTCCTGCTAAATACATCACTATACACACGTTCGAAGAGAAAAGGAATGTTTTATACTATAATGAGGTAAATAAAACTAGTATGTTTAATGTTATTAGAATGAGAATGACGATAAGTGGTAAAAGTTGGAAAATTATTTCATTCCCATGTTCCATAAGAAACACTTTCGTGAGACTGGTACTAAAATAATTTGTTAATACAAATTAGAAGTGACATGCATCACTTTTATCCATTTTTTATTAGCCCCTTAGTATATACACTAACGATCACAGTTAATGAATCTCTAAATCTTATGAGCTGAAGGAGAGCGTGGTCCAATTTTCTTTCGCGAAATTATAGCATTTTAAATATCAACAATTTTGCATTCGAGATACCTCAATTTTGATCGCTACTGTATGTGTGCATCGAATGTAATAGATAAGATTATGTATTTGCAATGCAGAAATGCGTATAATAGACTATAATTAGACTGCAGAAATGTACACAGATTTACAATTTTTATCAGCAACCATCTTGAAACTGAGATAGCAGAATGTCATTTTTAATTTTGGTACTCGGACGAACAGATTCTAATTTCATTTTCTTTTAGAGATAATACAGTTTTTCTCTAAGATTTTTATAAACAATAAATGCATCGTCATTCGCAGTTTAATTATAGTTAGTCTGGAGAAAATGAAATGATCGTTACCGAATCGAACCATTAAATTATATTTTAGGAAACAATTTATAAAAAAATTTGTGGTGGAAAACTTACTCCAAAGAAGCCCATCAGAAAACGGAGTACAAACACAAAACCATAATGAAGACCAGAAGCCCAAGGCATCAAAAGGTTTAATACGGCGGGTATTAGTGTTGCAAATCTATATTAGCATATAGTTCAACAATTGGTAAACGTGTGGCATGGTCCTAATAATTACTTCCATAAAAGTGATAATTAAAGAATGTTATACTAACGCAACTACTTTCGAACCACCATATTTCTCAGCTAAAATACCAGCTGGAACACTTGCTGGAAGCACTCCATAAAAATATCCAGAGAGCAATAGACCTTGTATATGTTGGTTCCATTCGTATCTTTCACCATACTGAAATAAATATTGGAGAATATTAGAGAATATTTATTTCAGAGAAGAAATTATGTTTATATAAAAATATTCTAT
Organism: Lasioglossum lativentre; assembly: GCA_916610255.1. Taxonomy (NCBI): domain Eukaryota; kingdom Metazoa; phylum Arthropoda; class Insecta; order Hymenoptera; family Halictidae; genus Lasioglossum; species Lasioglossum lativentre. The sequence continues at coordinate 15,317,293 of OU744357.1, read as the reverse complement.
TAAAAGAGAACAAATAATTCTCTTTTTACAATTATTATACGTTTTTTGAAAATAATTTTAGAAATCAATTACTCACATTTTTCAGTTCTACAGTTTGGTTAGTAACATTAGTTAACGGAATAGAAGAACACGCTGGACCAGTTCCTCCATCCTTACGAGTTGTATTCACCATAGCAACAATACTAATTGATAAATTTGTGCGTATCATGTATGAGAACATACATGCTAGGAACATCATAGCCCCCAGAATTGCTCTTTTAGGAACTTTTTCTGCAATACATACGTACAAGTGATCATTGACATATTAATTATTCATCAGTAGTTAACATTATTTGAATTCTGAATTTTTCATCTCTTTTTTATCTGCCTTACTAATCGAACGATCATTATGAAACTTGTTTCGAGAGGAGTCTCTACAACTGCCTGTTATCTCTAAAAAACACAAGAAGGAATACGGCGAGAATTAAAACGTGTTTGTCTATTAAAAACAGGTCTGATAATGATAATCGGCTTTCGACTCATAAGTGAGAAATATCCGTGCAAACACTTCTACGACAAACTTAATGATCCACTTATAGATTCTTGTTATAATAGTGTTTATCTGTAAATGCTCTTCAAATTTCAAGAATATAGTTTTAATCTTTAATACTGATCGATCATTCGAGATCTAGCAAAGTATAAAAACGATGTGTTTTCGATCCATCGTGTTGTATTTGCCGCAACAATAATGCCGCGAACAATTTAGGCTCCTTGGCATCAATTATAATCCATCTTTAATCCATACAAACATATTTTCGAGATGAACAATATTTTCAATGGGAATTCAATTATTCCAAATATTATTTATATGTACTAACAATTTATTGAATTTTAACATTTATTTTAAATAATCTAATTTTTTATGTATAATAAGTGTTATTTTTGATGGATAGTCTGCAATAATGGAAAGTCTTTCGGACCTAAATCTTGTATCATATAATTATTATTTCTGATTGCAATTTACATTTCAATTTGTTAATAAACGAAGCAAAATTACGTCACAATAACATCTGTATTGAACCAAATCAAGTACCACTTACGACAATATCACAATTCAAAGGGTCAGTAGACAGTAGCAAACCAAAACATAAAAGGCAATAAAAGTTCTGATATCGCCAATACGACTGCAATTGACGATCCTAAAAATAAAAAAATTTCTCGCCCGACCTACAAATACGAGATGAATGAACTACAGGGGACCTGTAGAACCTTTGGACTCGATTTCAATCGCATAATGTTCCATTTATTAACGATGCGTTTCTTCAACGCCATTTTTCCATAACAAAGGAGACAATCAAGAAATTTTTCTACAAGGTATATAAACCTTGCCAAAATTTTAAAAAAATCTAACTAAAAACCTTCTGAACTAATTTTATAAAATAATGCTGCCTTCATTTACTATATTCTATATATATATCATTTACTATAGATGTATAATATAAAATAATATGACAGGTTTATGCATGTAATATAAATTATATGGATCCATATATGATATAGTTTGCATAATTATTCTATGTACATATTTGATAATGTTATTTATGAATGTAAAACCAAAACAAAATTTAGTCGAATACAATCTTGATTAAAATTTATGAATAATGACCATCCTTAAAACGCGGCCTTGAAAGGTGATTCACAGTTCACCATCGTGTTCTCCGAAGTAATCCCGCGCAAAAGAAGATTCAAATTGACACAGTCGACGGAAACTTTTCAACCTGAAACGACCGGTATACCATTCACGAATACCTTCAATCACTATCAACCGACCCAGAATTTCGTATTGACATATTACGTGAAAGTCGATGATGATAACCTTCGTCTATCTTAAAATTACAAAATACGTACCATTGACCTTTCGGAAGAGAGCCATTTTGTTTTGAGCGCCGCGTGCAGAATCGTCGCGAAATATGACCGTGAGACGACTGCGTTTCAATTCTTCAAATATGAAACTGACACTGCAGAGAGCCGATATACGTTAACATACGTTAACAGGCTACAAACACTCCGTTGTTGTACGAGGATGCAATTCGGTATATCGACTTGGTACACTAGTCGGCGACGGCATTACGTCATCCTTTCGCAGTGGTTGATAAAAATCTTTGCGGTGTTATTTCATTTTCCGTCTAGTCAATGATGATGATGCGTCGCACCGCCCTCGAAATCCAGTATATACCGTAATATACGGCTGCGAGGATGCTGAAAAAGACACGGGACTCTGTCGCTATATCCGAAATCTATATTTAATCTTCAATGATGTTTGAGTTACACGTGCTTACGCAATGTTACAGTCTCGCGTATGTACACACAAGGTTGCTGAAAAAAAAAATTTACACATCACTGCCTCGTGATCTGGAATTATTTGATAAAATTCCTAATTTCTAGCTGCTCTTTATACAGTTGCAATCATTAACGCTAGAACCACGACACTGGTCTTTTAAATAGGGTTCCAAATTTTTTAATCTTAGATTCCTGGGGCTTGTTATCCTTATAAACTACCATAAAATAGTCACTTTTAGTTGTTAAAGTAATATTTGATATCTATTTCAGTGTAATCTCAGAGAAAGAATACCAATCTACACGCTTTGTCATTTATATTTAAGTATATGATGGTATATGATCAATAACTTTTTATTACTGTTATAATGTAAATATGTATTTTGGAAGTTTCTATTTTTGTCACTTCATACAAACTAGTCCCTACTGGGCGATATTAACTATAACATCATTAAATGCAATCAACAGTCTAATAAATATCCATGTTTAAAATGGAGCCTATTAAAAAATTCCGTAACTCTTACAACTGACGATACATTTTCGGTAAATAGTGTCAAAATTAGCGATAAAAAACCAATCATCACAGATAGCGATTTAATTGAATGATGAAATTAGTCGTCGGTTGGCTAAAATATTAAGGTTAATCGAAAGGCTAAAATATTAAGGTTAATCGAAAGGTACTTGCATATTTAATGTATTTATTATTTAAAAATTATCTAGCACTACTTATAAGTATAGACAATGAACGTCCATTTAAATTTGAATTTTGCCGGGGTGGTGTGACGCAACGGTTTTAACCACGCTTGTTACGTTATAAACAATATTGACCATTGAAAGGAAATGTACCCGATGGTGCATGACCACTTTTTTGCCCATTATACCTATACCTAGCAGGCTAAATATTTGTCTAACAAGGCCACGATGACGATTCTACTGATTAAAACGTGGCGGTAATCCACGATGCAATTCATGCATTAGCTTATCGTTTCGAATGATTGATATGATCGATGTTGTATTACTCGGCCTCTGCGATAAGGAATTCCGTGACGTTCTATGCGTGTGGCATTTATCGATTTTTCATACTTGTCATCGAATATTCTTACATATTTGCTTTCCTTCTACAGTTATAATTTTACAATAGACTTTGGTATTATTTAATGCGATTAACAATTGGCAATTACAATGGAAATATTCGATTATAATATCTAAATTTTGTAATTTAACTGATCTATAATCGCCATTAGCTAGAATAGATATTTTATCACGAATTACATCTAAATTGTCATTTATCATTCAACGATTAAATCAAATTGTCAATTGGATTAGTGATTCTTCTACGATCTACAATTAATTTCATCGATCGATTGTTGTAGATCGCTATCTTACAGAAATTGTTTCAAATTACATTTATGCACATGTGTGTATCATAATGAATTATAAATTATCTCTCGTTAGAATTTTATTCTTGCAAGTCACGTGATTAGAAAACAATCGAACTCTGTATTCACTTGAATCTAAATAGACGATTAAACAAATTCCTTTGTGACAAGCATGAACGGAGCATGCCTATTTCGAAAACTAATTTTCCAAGTTATAATTATTATATTTAAATAAAGGAATATTAAGTAAACTTTTCGCGCCTGTAACTAATTATAACACTACATGCTTGTAAACATAAAAATCGCAATATATCACAATTGACATCATTGTAAATGAAGAAAGTAAAAGAATGAGCATTTATTTCGATGCAGTTTGTATGCAAGTATATTTCATAATTAGACTAACCTCTTTCCAACGTAAATTTTCCTTCGAGTATTTCGGGCTAGGATTCACGTGTCGATTCCCCTTGTCTAAGTAACGAATGTATCGCAGGAAATCGTCACAACAATGAACCTCTATATTGCAACAGAAAATTATGCACTTTTTATTGAATCTGCTCACGTGGGCCTACGCTGAGTCGAACACTGGGAAACATAACTGTGATCTATCGTTAGTCAACGTCGTTGTATCACTTATAAAATAGAACAAAACTGTGCACACAACATGATCAACCCTACATACACTACGCACAAATATGACTGAATTTCAGTCACTGAAACTGAACCGATCTACCGACGTTTTGTAGTCATTCGCTCGCGCTTTTTTCCCCTCCACCTCCACTCCATAGTCCATCACCTAAATGTACAGTATCCACCATAACCTGTTGACTGTGTATGTAGCTATATACATGCATGCTATATGTATACGTGTAGGAACATCAATACCCGCATGGAGCAGCTGCCGATTTACAAAATCAAATTCTATAAGTATTCTATTTTTATTTTACTATGAACGTAGCCATCTAAATATTTCCTTCAACTGTGATGATATAAAAATTATTTCATATATAATTTGAATGGTGTAAACAGCTCTTGTGTAAATAGGCAAAAATATTTTTACACAAAAATCATTCCTTTTATGATTTTCAAGATCGTCAATATTTTTTTAGCATACAATGGGTAATCGTATCATTTAGATACTTTCATAAACTCATAAATTTATATTTTAAAACTGTAGTCGTAATAATTTAATTATCTACTGTATAGGTGTAGATGACTTTCTTCTTTGCATATTGTAACTTGGCCTTGAGGTGACCTTTCATTCCGGAAAGTGCAATTAAATATGAAATTTATTTCCAACAAATTGCATAGAAAATATATTAAGACTTGGGATACCATATAGTACCTATATTATTATGCATGAAGAAAATTGTTATATTTATTTGTAATTTGTATAAATTAAATCTATAAGGAATTACATGTAATATGATAGATATACATTATAATTATGGTGTTATAATTATAAGTGGAATTGCTAATCTTAATATTAGTAGGCTTTATACACTAGTATATGTACACTACATATCATACTTCTTACATATATACTTATATATTTAAAATACACTATTTCGTAAAATTATTTATAGTGTGCAAGGTAGTAATGATATAATAATTTCAGTGTAAAAAATGTATTAAATATGATGCATAAATGTCTTAAATTTTATGATTATAATAAACCTCTTACTTTAGGCAGTAGAAGTACTATTTTATCATGTATCAATACAAATTAAAAATTTAATTAATGGAGACACAGTACTTTATATAAATAAAATTTGACGATAGTAGATCACATGTCTGAGTTGGATGTCCTAAATGTTTTGAGCAGCGTGTGTTGAAGTATTAAAAAAAAATTCTATCAATGAAAATGTCAACGTATTTAATATATTTTATTACTCGTAACAAGCAGCACCAATTTCTATGTAGAAACTTTGCTCAGGTTTCCCAATGTCCCGTAGAGCAATATCTATTATAGGCAACCTGACAGGTTTGTCAGTTTCATATGAAATTACAGTTTTTCCCCATTCTTGGCTACGCAACTGCAGCAAATAACAATACATATTTAATATAAGCATGCATAAATTAAAAAAAAATATTAAAAATTTGAAGACATACCTTACAATCATCCATTATCATATCATACTTGAGGCGTTGATTCCCACGTGGTGTCAATTCAGCATCATTCCATGACAACAGTTTCATACCCTTCTTATAAGTTTTTCGTTCAGAATCGAAGTATGCTATACTATTTTTACAGTGGTATGTTATATTTTGAGAAGCACTCTTTGATAGTAATTGCAGGAACCCTACTTGATTACTGTCTGTTTTATAAGTTATCTGTACAAGGAACAATCAATTTTAAAAGATGCAATGGTATATAATTTACTATACAGGAAGTCCCATTTAAAGTTTCTCCATAAGAGACCACTATAAGATGTCTCCCCCGAAACAGAGTAAGTTTTATTTGAAATATTTTTTACAACGAGCTATACGTTGAGAAATAATTGGGTGCGAAACATCAAATGGAACACTGTGCATAAAATATATGTTTTGCAAACCTTCATTCCATTTTCTATTTCACTTAACCAAGTTTCTTGTTGATCAGTGATGTACGTAATTTCTGGTGAACGTACTGGATTTGGTAGCAAGCAGGTTGCACGTTTTTTCGCATCACAGTGCACTAAAATTGCATCTCTAGCATCACCTTCATTTGGATCTATCCAATACTCTCCTAGAACAATAATTCTTATCATTAATATCGATAAATTATGAAAACTACTTTAATACAATAGAAAGAAATGACTATTAAATATCAGAACAAACCTGAAGGCTTATCTGGATAGGCAACGAAAAGGTCCCTGCACGTTTTCGCTGGCGAATTCTTTTCACCATCCGGTTTTATAAACTTCTTGAAAGTTGCACTTAAATGCTTGTATGCTTTCATTATAAGTTCTCGTCTTTCCTCTTCTGATATATCTTTACCAAATATTCTCGGTGGTTCATCACCGAGTAGTGGGTCTGGGCCTTTAGTTTGACCTTGTGCTAAGAGTACACACGATAGTTAGCAATAATCACAAGTACTGTTATATTGCATCTACACATTGTTGTCATAAATGCATAAAATCTGCAGTCCACTATAATAGAATAAGAATATAAATATTCACCTAAAAGAGCAGCTAAGGAAGCAGCATCATATCCTAATCCAACTTCACCAGGCGGACCTGGGGGTCCTGGAGGACCAGGCAGACCTGGTGTTCCGTGGCGACCCTCGTCACCAGTCGGTCCTTTCGGACCAGGATTACCAGTTAGCCCAATTAGTCCAGGACTACCATCTCTACCTGGACTACCTCTAGTCCCAGGTTCGCCATCCTTGCCAGGTAGACCTGGAGGACCCACTGGTCCTTTCTCTCCTGCTGGACCAATAGCTCCAGGAAATCCTTGTAAACCAGTAAACCCTCTGTGTCCTTTAGAACCTTTCTGACCCTCTTCTCCACGGTCTCCCTTTGATCCTTCTAGCCCTATGGGTCCGGGTTTTCCTCTGGCTCCCTACAGTAAAACAAAATTACAATTATTACCGCAATACAATAAAATCGGAATAAGTTATTTAACTGACTTGTTGTCCTTCTACACCCTGAGGCCCAGCTTCTCCTTTGGAACCTCTTTCCCCAGTTGGCCCTGGAGGTCCTGATTGACCGGGTGGTCCCTAATTAAAGGCAAGACATTTGTATTATAGAACGTACAGTTTGAAATTACCAGGGCTTGATACGGTTCCGAAAATGTTTTATAAAATAGTTATAAAAAAAAGGAGATTTACTGAAACCGATATTGTAACAATTTTCAAGCCCTGCAAATTATTTTGACACGGATTTATTCTTGCCTGTAAACCTGGAGGACCAGGTAATCCTGTAGGTCCAGAAATGCCAGGTGGACCTTTGTCTCCAGGACGACCGGATATTCCAGGAGGTCCGGATTTACCAACAGAACCTTCCGGTCCCACTTCTCCCGGAGGTCCAGCTGGCCCAATTGGTCCGATTAAGCCAGGAGGTCCTGGTGGACCTTCTGATCCTGGTTTTCCAGGTATTCCAGTCTCACCCTACCGCAGTTTGTAAATAAATAGACTAGATTGTAGCATGTGAAATGTTAAATTATCGATAAAGACACTTACAGCTGGGCCTCGCAATCCTCTAGCGCCCACTGATCCCATAGGTCCTGAAAGACCTGGTATACCTCTTTCACCAGGAGTACCTTGAGGACCTTGAGGGCCAGGAGCACCTGGAGGTCCTTCGGAACCACTTTCACCCTTACTTCCATCCGCACCAGGTAATCCTGGGATTCCAATTGGCCCAGGACTTCCAGAACGTCCTGTTTCTCCAGCTGCACCCTTGATACCTTGCAGTCCCGAAGGGCCTGATGGTCCAGTTGAGCCAGGTGGACCCTGGAAAAGTTTTGCATAAACATTCGCACTCTACTAATGACAAATTAAAACTTACGGCTGGGCCAACTGGTCCAGGTATGCCAGGTGGTCCCATAAGTCCAGGTTCTCCTCTGAGACCTGGTTCGCCCCTCACTCCTTTAGCTCCCGTCAATCCAGTTAAGCCCATTGGCCCAGATTCTCCGGGGGTGCCTATATTTTTGTTTTAAATTAACCAGTCCTAATAAACTTTATATCATGAGTATTACCTGGAAGACCAGAGTTTCCTTGATCCCCTTTCGAACCCGGATAACCTCGGTCGCCTTTCAATCCTGGCAAACCAATGAGTCCTTGAGGTCCTGGAAATCCTGGCGATCCCTGCAAACCTTGTGGTCCCCGTTCTCCTGGAGCACCAGGAGCTCCGACTTCTCCTGGTGAACCAGGTGACCCAGGATCTCCTCTTTCAGCTGGTTCTCCCGGTGGACCTGGTGGACCTACTAAACCTTGTGGTCCACGATCTCCAAATCGTCCTAAGAATAAGTATTTAAATATTTAGCAATATCTGCAGATAATGGATTTATATTTTATAATACAACCTGGTGGTCCTTCGGGTCCAACTGGACCAGTGGATCCTCTTTCTCCTTTCGGACCTGATTCTCCTGGTACACCCGTCAATCCCGGCATACCCATCAGCCCTGTCGGACCAGTATTTCCTCTATCCCCCTTTTCTCCTTGCAAACCCTAAAATTTTCTATATCTCACAAATGATGTCTTCAAAGGATCAGAAATAGATAACAACTTTTTCCCATTTTTTGTTGAACAGTGTAAGTTTAAAAAACATAGAGGAAAGCTTACAGGAGGTCCATCAAGTCCTTGTGTTCCCCGTTCTCCCTTAGGTCCCGGAAGTCCTGGTACCCCAGCTTGTCCCCTCTCACCAGGAAATCCACGTTCCCCTCTATTACCAGGTGTGCCGGCTGGACCCGGTGGTCCTTGTATACCTGGTTCTCCATCCTTGCCCGGCGTACCTGGGTTACCGGTTGCACCTGGAAAACCCTAATTATATCAAATTATTTATTGTACTCGCAAAACCCATGTCCAAAGCATACCTGGAAGCCTCTAGCACCAGGAGCTCCTGGAGGGCCTCGTTCGCCATCTGCTCCTGATGGGCCAGGTGAGCCTTGGGGCCCTGGAGATCCTTCCTTCCCTGTATCACCTCTGGGACCATGTGGTCCAGGATTTCCTGGTTCTCCGGCCTTGCCTACTTCACCCTTTTGCAAACAGGTTTCACATTAAATAAAATTTCTTTATGACCTAATTAGAAGAAAAAGAGAGCGTACCGGGTATCCTTTTTCACCAGGAAGTCCTATCGGTCCAGGCAAACCTTGTATTCCAGAAGGACCTTGTTCACCTGGCTTCCCATCGGCACCCTGAATTCCTCTGTCTCCTGGATTGCCTGGTTTCCCAGGTGCACCGGGACGACCCATTGTTCCTCTTGCACCCTGTAATATTACATTCAATTTTTTATTCTACTCAATATCAGAAAGGGCCTAGCCGATTAAATCAAAAATTTACCTGCAATCCTGTTGCCCCAGGACGTCCAGGATCTCCCGTTGTACCCTTTGCTCCAGGTGGACCAACTAACCCGCGGTCTCCTGACTGACCTGATCAGTCCACAATAATCTCGTCAGTGCTGATTGATCGTTAAATACGTAAAAGACTGCAGAACTTAAATATCTGAAAGTGGATTCACCTTTTGGTCCAATTGGCCCATCAAGTCCAGGAGGACCAGGTGCCCCGGGACTTCCACGTTCTCCAGAAGGACCGGTTGACCCGCTAGGTCCACGCATTCCCCGTTTTCCTCTTTTTCCTTCGTTTCCAGGAGGACCAGGCACACCACGAGGTCCTGGAGCACCCGAGTCACCTTTCGATCCACTGTCTCCTCTAAATCCTCTTTCACCAGGAAGTCCCTAAATATGATAGTAGCCTTTCTTAGAACACGTAATCGGAGTAATCGGAGTTGCTAAAGTTTGAGCACAGAAGAACTCACGGGCATTCCTTTCATTCCAGGGGTACCAGGATTTCCAGGTATCCCAGGTTGACCACGAGCTCCTGGAAAACCAGGCGTACCTACTAAGCCTATCGATCCTGTGCTTCCTTTCTCTCCAGGAATTCCATCCTTTCCCTGAGGTCCTTGCGGACCTGAATCACCGGGTTGGCCTGGACGACCTGTTTCTCCTGTAGAATACAAAAAATAGAATAATCTAAATATAAACAATTAAGTATTTAATTCTTTACGAGAGTCTAAAATTGTTTTGAAGCCTTGAAGTCCTTTAGAAGAAAAATATTAATTAAGATATGCACGTACCTCGAGGACCTTGTAAACCTTGACTTCCCTTCGGTCCCTGAGCTCCTTGATCCCCTTTCATACCAGGACTACCAGGATAACCGGGTGGTCCCGATTTACCCAATGCACCCTACAATAATAATTATAGTCATATATGTGATCCGTTAATCGAATAGTCGTTGAGGGATCCGTGATTGTAATTCGAATTTAACTTACAGGCTGCCCTGGAGGTCCTGGGATTCCATCTACTCCTCTGATTCCTGGAGGGCCTGGTGGACCCTCTCTACCCCGCTCACCACGTGGACCAGCAGGGCCCTGTAGAAAATACAGAATATATTTTTCAATTCTGTCTGTGACAAACTAATGAATAAAAATTTATAATACTTGCCACTTGACCCATTGGTCCCATTGGCCCAGGTCCACCCATTGATCCTTTTTCGCCTGACACACCCTGCTCCCCTTTTGCTCCATCTAGTCCAGGAAAGCCACGATGTCCTTTAATTCCTGGGAGTCCAGACATTCCTGGAAGACCTCTTGGACCAACCGGACCGGGAGATCCTTGGGGACCAGGCTCTCCATCTTCTCCAGTACTACCCTAATTTTTTAGAGTGGTATTTATAGGAAAAGCACAAGTAGGAAACAAATAGTAATATTCCATAACTAATACTTATAGTTAGGATTTTGTATATTCAAATGGTATTTTAGCATCGAACTGATAATTAAAATATCATGATTGTACATACATCTTTTCCGGACAAACCAGGTAGTCCTCGAGCACCTGGTGCACCTGGAGGACCAGAAGGTCCAGGTTCTCCAGGCTCACCTCGTACTCCCTGAAAGCCTTGTGGGCCTGGTGGTCCAGGTGGACCTAATTCAAGTATGAAGTCATCAATTTTGTACGTTCAACAATTATTTTCAGAATTATTGACACTCGCACAGTCATCGGTAAAAATATTAAAAAAGGAATAAAAGAAAAAAAAAAGAGTACCTCCTGGACCCCGTGGACCGACAGGACCCATTTGAGTTTGCACGTAAGGTGCTGCTAGTCCTGTAGGACCTTTATCTTCACTTCCTTGGGATAAAGCCAATTGTTGGTAGTACATCGACACCTACGCAGCAATATTAATCTTCGTATAATTGATGAAATTTCTTTATAAATAATTTAACAAATACTTACATCAGGCACAGACCCTGGTGGTCCTGGAGGACCTGGAATTCCAGGTGATCCAGGTTGTCCAGGATATCCAGCGTCACCTGGACGTCCGGCGTCACCTGGTCGACCTGTTTCACCCTAATCGACACGTAGAATTAAAAACAATTCTATAATTTTCAGCGTGATAAATAAAAATTCTAATAATGGTTCTTTTTTTAGTGAAACGCTTTATTAATGCTACCAAATTATTTACCCTGGGTCCAGGCATGGCAACTGCACTTATCAGGCTACTTTCGCCTGGTAATATCTCTGTTGGTGGCTAACAAAATATTAAATAGTAATATTTCATTGTAAATATTATTTATTAGAAATACTTCATTCTTTTACATTTTATTTAACATTTACCGGAGTATCTCTATCTGAAGTCGCATTTATTTCATCTGGTAGTCCTGTAAAAATAAGAACATTGATTGAAAATCTGTAAACATTATTATTACATTTTTGTATGTGTATATATATTTTTATTAATAATATTTTGTATACCGTGTTGAAAATAACGAGTTGGTGTTGGAACTGGTAGATCTGTAGAGATAACTGGTCTATATTGAGGTACCAATTCCTTTGGTGATAAATCGTCCCTGTCTTTATGTAGATCAATGATACAAATTATTAAATATTAATATTGAATATTAATATACAGACAATGTTTTACAAAATAAAATATATGGATAATGTAAGGATTCATTTAAATCGATAAACTCACCTGTGACAACAGAATTAAATGCAGTGGTAGGCAACGAAGTAGATATCGGTTCTGTATCTATTTTTAAAGAAATGTAAAAACAATTGCATTAAAATTATGCCTAATGTCAAATAAAAAGCTAGAAAAAAAATTGCATAGTTTCAGAATGATTAACTATTGCAATGTCTTAAATTCCAAGAGCGCGGAGATAGTTCAGCAATACCAAAGACAACAATTACAATTTATAAGAAAATCAAACCGGAAAGCATGAATACGCGTCTATTATTCGTGCGCGTATCAGTTAATAAGCTATATGATAAAAACGGCAATTGTTGATTTCTATCAATTAACACAATTGATTAATTGCATTATACGAAGTGCTAAACAGAGCATCCGATTCAAGACTTCCGGTGTTAATTACGTTGATTATTAATCCTGCCTTTAATTGCTCTGCATTTAGTACAACAAATGACATTAGACATTTTTTTATTGAATAAATTCCTTATTTTCCAAATAAATCTAGATTTTTCGTGTACAAAAATACTTTCCCTATGTATTATAAGGCCACCTTATATGAACGTGTTGTCATTGTTCTTTTGCAAGGGTGGTTTTGAATATTCAAGTGTGTTTTATGTGTGTAAACGACATAAACGAAGAATCTCGGTTTTTATTCATTTTACTTAGAATAATATAATATTATAAAAGCTCGATAGTTCGAAGTATGGCATCCGCGGTAGTTATATTTAATATCTATTCCAATAATAATTTTGCTACAAAATTAGACTTCTAAGGACGTGCACACATTTAAAAAAATGGTTGGAAGCAAAATTTTCATACGAAAATTACCCAAACAATGTATATTTTTATTGATAATTGATTATTTTCATTTTTCCACGTCTTCAAACCCATTAAAAAATACATTTCTAAACCCGGTCAAAAATTAATGTTCAATAAGAATAAGTATATTTTTCAAAAAAAGTGTATGCATCAAAATTTCAATGGGACTAGTGATGCCTTTCAAGGATCAAACGAATATTGCTGTTCTGTTGCACAATACTGCAGTATGTATTATTATCAACTCGTTAAAATGAATGGAAGAAAGAGCATAATATAAATGCAATAATTTTACACAAAGATCCGCAGTTTGTTAACAAATTTTTTCTCGAAACTCACCGTTTCTGTCGTCGTACTCGTCGTAACTTTCGTAGTAATCGTAATCGTAGTTCCCATTGGCGGGTTGTTGAGCTTGCACAGGCTTCGAGCGTTGTTTTCGGAGCTTGGTCCTGATGCAGTGCACCTGGAGCAGAAGAACCTGGAACACGACGACCGCCGTGGCCAGTTGAAGGGCCTTCCGCCCCATGGTCCTCATGGAGAACCGCGGCGACCAAATCCGTCGGTGTGATCCTAGAGAGCACCCGCCTTCATCTGAAGCTGAGGGCGACTAGACTTATGACAACTGGTGTATCATCTATTTAGCAGATGCTTTGTAACTCAAGGGAGGTCATCATCCTCCGTTTTACGATGTAGATGCAATCCTCCCACTGCCTGGAGGTTCGATCCCCCATCCCTTCTCTTTGATCCCTTTCCTTTCAACGCGATTTCTTCTATTTTCTAAACGAACATTTGCCGCCTTCCCGCCCCCATGCAAGCACAAATCAGAAATTTTTTAATCGGCACCTCATCAACTCAGTCAACAAATTCACGAAGATAGAGCTAACAAATCGCTATATTGTCCTTATATTATAAATGAAAAACGCTACAATCAATCACCAGTTGATTCTAGCAACTCTTTTACCACTGAAGATACCGTGTATACTGGAAGCAACTGATGATTGACTGCAGCGTTTTTTATTTATAATGTAGATAATCGTGATTTATTAGGTGTACAAATTTATTCGTAGTCCTATCTTCGTGAATTTGTGGAATATTTATAGAGAATCGGAATATGTACATATATATATATATGCCGTTGAAAATAATCTTCTGCAATTTCTGCGGATTTACCATCTTATAAATAATTAGTGGATCTGCAATTTGGCACATAAAAGATTTGAATCTTGAAATAAGTTTAAAAAGTTCTAAAAATAATATTATTAGTCTCGATTTTCGGAGCTGCTTACGAGAAACTTCGACTATATTCTAACTATTATTGCTTAAAAATTGATTTAACTTCAACATAATAAATTAAATTAAGCCGCATATATACTTTTTAAATAAATATTCATCCTCTAAGAGTATCGATATAATGAATACAACTTTGTATAAATGATCTTATAAAAACGCAGCCGCGTAACATCATTATAATCTCAATGTTTAAAAAAATAATCAATGCTAAACATTGAGCTAAAAATTAAAAAAATAGATAATTTTAGAATGCTATGGATAATATGACTTTTGCATAGCGTCTGCGATCATTTATTGCTGGCACTAGTTGCGAAAAAGGTTGATAGAAGCAACTCGTGATGGACGCGGTTGCGACTTCAACTGTAAATCCAATTCACAGAATACGCAAATGGTACATCGACCCAGTTCGTGTTTCTTTCTTAATTTTTATCAGCTACTTCCAAGAGACTATTCTCGATACAGAGATGCGTCGTTCTCACTTAATAAGTTTATTAAATGACAATCATCGTTTTGGCCGCATTCCCGGAGTGCGACTTACTTTACAAAGCGTTAACCGTAATAGGCTACATTGACCCGCGTCTCTGCCTTCGTTAGAACCAACTATAAATCAGAGCTACCACTATATTTCTAATAGTGTAACTGGGTCAATCTACTATGTTGCTTTTCTAACACTTTTTAAACAATCCCTTCGAGCTCTAAAATTCGGAAACTTGGGGTAGATGCAGGGTCAACACACCATATTACTAGCTGGTATTATGACCCAATTAATGATTAGACTTTATGCTAATTCCCATTTTAGTACATAATTTATAAGAGAGAAGCTCCATTTACGAAGCGACAGATTTCTTCCAGCAAAAATAAAATGAAAATATTATCAATTTTTGGTGGCATTTACATTTTCATTTTAGTTAATCAAAAATTTTGTGAATGCTTAAGTGCACAAAATTGTAATATGTGAACAATAGGGTCCAGTGCCATGTGAAGCACTGGTAACAATAATATACAATTATATATTATTGTTGTTGTTTGTTATATTTGCATTACAGTGAAACATAATAACGCCACAATTTGCCGTACAAACAATATTTGCTAATAATATGTACTTAATAATAAACGTCTGTTATTATACATATGGGTCATTTTTTAAAGGATGTCGCTTATTTGAAGATAATCGTAATAAAGTTTTAAGTATGTCTTAATGAGAGTTGCAGATCGAGGAATGGTCGTTGCATCAGTTTAATCTCGACTGCAGTGTTAGTTAAGGGATCTAATGCAGCTGGAAAAAATAGAGTGAACTTTGACAATTCTGGGGAGGGGGATTATTTTTGATCTGTAAATTGTGTAAGTTGGAAAAATTAATATGATTATGGATATATGTAGCAGTGATTTTGACAAGACAAACATTATTAAAACAATCTCAGCTATAAATAAAAAAAGCTAGTCAGTCATTTGGACTGAAAATAAACGAAAAATTAATTTATTGGATGAATAATATTGGAAAAATAAAAAGTTAATGAGATATATTTGAATAATCATTCATGTTTTCTTTTCGTCATTGTTGTTTTATTAATTACCACATTCCTTTTTCGTCGCTTTTATACAAGTACAAAAGTTAATCGAATTTCATTGTTTCTATCTATGATGTTACTTGCGTATTCGAGAAAAGTGGAAAACTTATGTACGCTGAAAACCTCCATGAACAATAAGTGCACGTTTGTAGTGTGTAACAATCATAATACTATATTTGACATACTTAAAAATATTTTGATTTGTTTTTTTTTCATTTATATTAATAATTTATTATAGCACTACAATTTCCTTTACAATTGCCAAAGGCAACTTTTCCATTGTAAAATAAAAGTTAAAAATCCGTAAAATTGTCGTTCACTAGTAATTAATATAAAACAGAATCAAATTACTATACATATCTTCAAAACAAAACACTATGCTGAAGTGAATAGAATAGAAATAAAATACAAATGAAATATATTACTTCAAATATATCTCGTCCGATCATTGTTTCTTTTTTGGTATAATCTATTACGACATTACCCATAACACCTACTGTCTTTTCTTGTAAATTAGAAATTACAATACAAAAGAAGATGAAATTGTAACAATTAATATTGAAATATATAAATATTAAATCTATAATATATTCATTAATTAATGTGCGTGGGATATCCAGATAGATCAAGTGTTAATGCTTTACTTTCTAAGCACTCGCCAACCTAAAATTTAAAACAGATTAGATAACATTACTAAACATTGTATACTAAAGATGGTAAAAATATAGGAACATGTGCTCACATCAGGGCAAATGCCAATCAACGCGTCAGCGTGCGAATAAAACTCTTCCTTCAAAGATATAACAATGGTTTGCAAGGAGCTGGTCTTATCACGTATGTAACTTGCAACTTTTCCTATATTAGTGTTATCCAGTGCAGCATCAATCTCATCCAATACAAAAAATGGTGCTGGTTGGAAACTGTAAACACAATACACTGTCTCATTACTTATAATTCAAAACTACAAATTTAAATTAACCTACAAATTCTAACTTAAATAATGAATTTTTTTAATAGAAATGCACAAAAATAGGCTGCTTAATTGTGACTAAAAAAATTAATAATTACACAAATAGAATTACCTATGAATTGCAAACAATAAAGCCAACGCGGCAACTGTTTTCTCTCCTCCAGATAAATTTGACATTGGCTGAAATCGTTTTCCTGGAGCAACACAATTATAATTAATACCATCCAGATATGGTTCTTCTGGATTTTCTGGACCAAGGAATGCCTGGGCAGACTGATTTTTTGCTAGACTCTAGAATACAAACAATTTCGATTCATTAATTTTATGTAAATAAAAAAAAAGGGTAATACGAGCTGTTAACAAACAATAACCTTGTAAATCGGATCAATTTCGTTAGCCACGTGCTCAAAACATGACATGAATCTGTCGTGTCTCTCTTTCTTGATTTTCTCAAACTGTGTTTTTGCTTTCTTCGCCTTTTTCCGGGACTGCTCGAATTCTTCGTTTGTCTCTTGTAATTTCTCCTTGGCGAGATATAATTTTTGTATCGCCTGAAAACACCAGAAACATTTTTTCATTATTATCTCTTGACTTAAGATATTATTATCTGTATTCTCTTTCATTTATAACAATTTTTTGAATTCATCCTTCCGTTCCTAGTGTGTTGCGAGATTTATTACCTTCATATTAGGAGCTTGTATTCTTTGAATGGTACTCTGCAAATCATTAATTGACTTCGTTAGTTTGTCGTTGGTCTTCTTGATATCGTCATCATCCACGTCCTTCAAATTTTCAGGGAGAAGACCATAATCTATGGTGATTCGTCTTTCTCGTTCGTATTGCTGATGAGTACTCAGAGTTGAGTCAGCATTGGTTTCTGTGTTGTTAGGTCCACCCGTCTCGTTGGCAATGTCCTCCATATTCCCGTGGAGCATTGGGATTGCAATATCCTCCATCTACATATTATTATTACTGTCATTAATATTTTCTTACAATTTATATAACCACTTAAACACTGCAATTGCATAAAATTAATGTCTGGGTTTGGTCTCCAAAAAATTACAAAAGGACCTTCAACAAATCTTGAAAGCTGTATATTTATTTTATTCCACGACATACCTTACACTGCATTAGTATAGCGTGGCGGTCAGCTTTCTTTTGCTCAATTTTCGATTCGATACCGTTCAACTGTTTTTGGGCAGCTTGTATGTCTTTTGCGATTGCCCCAACCTCGCGTCTCGCTTTGCCAATTTCATCCTCCTTTTGGTCAACCTCCATTTTCTTCATGTTCCGTTCTGATTTCAATTGTTCCATTCGAGTCTCATCGTGATCTATCTCCATTTTCTGATTAGACTCAATCTGCCTTGCAGACTCAAGTTTGTCTTCTGCATCTTGAACCGCTCGTTCCCAACGTAAAACGTTGCCTAACAAAAATAACGCACGAATAAATTGAGTACCTTTAGTCTACCAAAAAGATTTCTGGAGAAAATAAGGAAAATATTTCTTTCATTAGCTGAAAGATTTTTTGTAATAAAAATAAAATAACACGCTTGTTGTATATGCTATAAATGCATAAAAATCCACAGTCTAGTGGATTTTTATCTAGCGATAAATATCTTTTTTATACGAATATTGTAAAAAAATTTACTTACTCTCGGTGTCGCGTTGTTTTTCAAAATCTAATTGATTGTATATGCGGTTGCATTGGTTCTCAAATTCCATTCTTTTCTTTGCTCTTTCCTGTTGTGATCTATAATTCAATTTTTTTTTGATAAGTTGTTCCTATCATGTATTATTTACAAAATTATTATGAATAATACACACCTTAACTCTCTTTCTTCGTACTGACGAATATTAGACACGCCTATTTGTTCGCAAAAACTGGCGAATACGTCATCCTCGACATTATTCATCTTCTCTTTAATATTTTGTATTTCTTGATCTCTTTCGGCCATCGTTTTCTCAATAGCAGTGATCGTTGGCTACACATACGAATTAGATGAATGCAATTGTTGTGTCTCTAAACTTAAATGAATGCATAATAAATATATTTATACTTACACCAAACATATTCAACTCATTTTGTAAACCTTCTAATTCTACCTCAAGTGTTGAAATTTGTTTTTGCTGTAATAAATATGATATTTAAATACTCATTAACAAAAGAAAGTAATATTACGTAACATTATATATTATTTTACTCACAGTTTCAGCCAAATCATTTTTGCTATACTTCAGCCGTGTTTCTAATCCACGAATTTGCGATTCAACTGTGTTCAATTCGGACTCTTTCCGAGACTTCTTCAAAGACTCACGTAACTCTTCCGTTAATTTTTCCTAGAAAATGTTTGGAATATGTTATGTCCTAATTCCGAGTGAAAAATAAATAATATGTTTATAAAATCTTGCCTTCTGTGCTTTCAGTTGAGACATTTGTTTCTCGTCCCACCGTTTCGCTTTCTTTGCAAGATCTAAACTACCGCCAGATATAATTCCAGCTTTTTGATAAAACGTCCCGTCTAACGCAACACACTGTAATTGCAAATATACATACATTGATATCTATAACTAGGCTCCATATTTCAAATAAATAAATAAATAAGTAAAGTTCATACATCGTATCTTGCTTTTTTATCCATTTCATAAGCTACTTTATTTGCATCCTCAGGCGTTTCACACACGAGAGCATTATTCGTAGCAAACAACACAGCCCTGTCAATATCCTTCGGAGAAAAATGCAAGACATCATACAACAATTTTACATTTTTAGGTTCTTGAATGTTTCTGAAAACAGTATATCATTCAACACATGTTATGATTTTCTTAAATAAACAAACGTAATTAATTCAGACAAATACCTAAGCCTTTCTTTCAATGGCTTCGCTTGAATATAATCAAGAGGGAGAAATGTTTCTGGTTCAAGATACTGTTCTTTGAGGTACTGAATACACTGTCTAGCTGTTTTCTCAGTATCGACAACAATCGCCTCCATGTATTTACCGAGAACTTTAGTAATTGCAACATTGTATCTCTTATGAATAGGTTCGCACATATTATACATACGGTCGTACTAAAGAGAAATAATAATAGCAATTACAATAAAACTTCTATAAGGAAAATTACACTGTCCAACAAGAACATAGAATTTGGTGCAGCATTCACAATTAGCACAGAAAAATAATTAAATTTCTCAGAAGATTAGGGTAAAACGCAAGATTAGTGTTGAACAGTGTTACAGAAACTTAATGAGGAATATTTCTTACCACCCCAGGGAACAAACGCTTAAAATTTTCTACAATTTCGGTTTTCTTTTTAGTCCTTGACACTTCGTGCTTATCAACCTTTGCGTCGCCCAATTGCTCAGAAATGCTTTCCAATTCTCGTTGAAGGTTCTGTATTTTATCTTTGGAAATACCAACGTCTGACTGTAAATCAGCTCTCAACTTCTTCTGATCCTCCAAAGCAGCTTCTGACGTTCTAATATGTTCTTCTAATTTTTCTACTCTTTTCGTAGCCTCGTCTCGCATGTGACCTTTCTGTTTGTGCTTATTCTCTATCTCGGTTTTCTTCCGTCCTTCGTTGTCGAGTCTGTCTTGGTCAGATTTTTGTTCGCGATTGATGGAATCAAGGAGTTGCAAATACCTTGCTGACTGTTTGCCCGCTTCCTCTTTCAAGCGATTGTACTCCTTAACCTTGGAATCATTTTATAATTATTGTAAGTACTACATTTATTAATTTTATCAATTTGATTGAAATTTATACCTGTTCGTCTTCAAGTTGTACGTCTCTTCCTTGCAGTTGCGATTGCCCAGCGATACTTGCTTCATAGGCTGCTTTAGCTTCCTCCACTTGTCGCAGTTCTTCCTGAAGCTCATTTATGTCTTTCTTATGAGCTTCATCTGCGATGCGAGCTTGAGCCAATGACTTCCGTGCAGATTCTACTTTCTTCTGCATATGAGCAACGCGTTCCTTCGCTTTGATAAACGTTGGTCTTTTCTTTGTTATGTCTGCTTCTACCTCTCTGATGTCCTGTTCGATTTTAGCGAGGTCCCTTCCCAACTTTCCAGCATCTTTCTTTTTTTCTTTCAACAGTTCCTCTGCCTTCTCTTTCTTCCTTTCTATCTTCTCGATCTCGTGTTGCTTTTTCTTTTGTAACACTTCTAAACTCTCTGTGTTTTTCTCATTATGAAACAAACGAAACAATTGCAATTCAACTTGCTTCTCTACATATTCTTCCTTCAAACGTTGATATTTCTCGGCTTCTTCCTTTTCTAGTTTTGCTTCTTTTCTTTCAGCAGCGATCCCCTTTTTCTTTTGATATGAGAACTGTGTTTCCTCTTCTGCCTTTAACATTTCTGTCCTCAATCTATAAGATATTTCAAGACATGATAATTACACACATTGTATTGCCTACTGTTATTATTAGACTGCAAAATAATAAAAATCTACAGTCCAGTTTTTATTATTCCAGGTTTGTTATAATTGTTTGCAAATGACATGAAATTGTATGTACCTTTCATACTCTGCTTTCAGTGCTCCCGAATTACTAATCTCTTCGAAAAGTGCAGTACGCTCTTTTGGATTTTTCATGGCAATCGACTCAACGGCTCCTTGGAATACAAGAAAATTTTTTGCTTTCACATTAATGCCAAGGTGTTCTAATTCATTCAAGTATACTTGACTCGTGACAACCTATACAATAAATACGTTAATTATATAAAAAATTCTTCCCTCGAATTAAACATATTCTAGTACGTTTACATAAAATCATATACAAACAATGTTATTTATTCTATGCTCTGAGGAAGATCCTTGTACAGAACGCATAAAACTTTTCTCACTCTCATCTTCCAGTTCAAAGACAGCGGTTACAGACGCACTGTAAGTTGAAGAAATATCTTTAAAGTTATCTAATCATCTTAACATAACACTCTAGCATATAATTCTTGCAATATAGTAAACTGTTCGTTGTAGTAAAATATGCTTCGCAGCGAACGGAATTTATATATAGTGTACTAATTAATTTTTTTATAGTTTGCTTGTTTCTTAGGATATGTAGGTGAGTATGAGTTTACGTTTTACATGTATATAATCACTGCATTGTTACAGTCTCATACAAGTTTACATTCTGATGTAGAAACATAGAAATACCTGCGAGCAACTGGCATTCCTATTGATGCTCCATGGATCAGCTCACTAAAGCGTTTTACACGTAAACTACTTGTTTTTTCTCCCATCACGAAACTGATTGCGTCCATAAAATTGGACTTACCTACATGAAAAGAGTACGTGTAAAGTGACTTCAGTTAAAAGCTAAGAAACTGGTATTGGCACAATCAAAAACATAACCTACCAGATCCATTTGGTCCGATAACAGCAGTAAACGATTTCAAAGGACCGATAATAAGTTTCCCTTTGTACGACTTAAAGTTATCTACTTCGATATGCTTCAAAAACGCCGGCATTTTTGCAGTTAATAAAACAAATTTCACACGTAACAGCAAAATGGCATAATTGCCGCCATAAAGTTTTCAACACAAACAAGCACGATATATCAACAATTGGTTTTTCGATGCTACACTCTGAAATTGGTCACATACATGTGGTGGACAATTCAGACGTTTTTCAATATTTATGGACACGTAACGTTTCTGGCATTTTATAAATCATATTTAGTTACGTCCATTTTATAAATATTAACAAAATGACGCCTAAATAAATAATAAGCATGGCTTTTCATTGGTCGATCTTGTTCCGGGCAGGAGCGTACCCGTTCTTAATATAGTTGGGCGCAAAATTATTTCATAATTTTTACTGCTAATGCACTTGCAACTTTTTGATTGGTACAAATATTAATTTGAAAAATATTTTATACCTATATATAATGAAGCGTTTGAAGAAATATTTATATAATTACATACAATGTTTCAATGCTATGTTAATTCAGTTTGTTTCATAAATATATTTTTCTACTTATATTCGTTATTCCTTGAAATTAATAGAGAATATAATATACGGAATAAATAAATTAATTATTGTTATAAAATATTATCTAATATTTAATAAAATACATTGTAGCTGCAACTTGTTAGATTTATTATATAAATGTTTGACAATAACATATCAGATGTGATAAATTAAGGTGCTATAACAATTATCATGGTAAATCTACTACATAACGCACAATACGCTTTTTATACTTTAATATTTTCAGCCAGAGAACAGGTAAGTCCTGTGTTGTCTGGTTCAATGTTTAATTCTTTAACGACTCCATCCTCGAGAAGCATAGAATATCGTTTGCTTCGCTTTCCACCCAATACAGCCAGATCTACGGATAGTCCTAATGCATCTGAAAACTTGCCTGCAGGGTCTGCTAACATTCTCACCTAATTGAATGAAAATATAATTAATAGTGTCATTAATAAAAAGTTCTACACAAATACAACAAGAAATAAGGCACATATTTATGATTCCAGCAGAGCACCCTTATAATGAATTTTTGATAGTACCTTGCCCTCTGCTCCATGCTCTTTACCCCAAGCAGCCATAACAAAGGGATCATTTACAGATATGCAAAAGATTTCTGCAATTCCTTTGCTTTTCAAGTCTCCCGATTTTTGTATATATCCTGGAAGATGTGTCTGAAATGATCACCAGTTAGTATCTATATATTTGTAAACTATGAACAGACTGTGGATTTAAATAATACTGTCAGAAAATTAAAAATGCAAATTACCTTCGAACAACCTGGTGTAAAAGCTCCCGGCACTGCGAAAACTACAATCTTTTTACCAGATGCAATTTTCACAAGATTCACCTTGTTGGCTGGTGTGTCTTCGAAAAGGTCGACTGCAGGAAGCTTGTCACCGACCTTGAGATACATAAAAATTTGTGTTAAAACAATTTTCTTTAATACAATGTGATTCATATTAATATAAATTATGAAAATCTCGAAGGAATTATGTAAATACACCGAAACTCACGGCGATAACCATGTTTTGAGCGGACGTGCGAAATCCTTTCACGAGACAACTGAGCGACGATCGTTCGCCGACGAGGATTGCTTTGTTTATGAGCTGGTTCATCTGTCTATGGCTAAAGAACACGTAAAGTGACCCTGTACAATGTACAATCAATATTTATCAAAAAAATTGATTACGACGGATTCGGCTTGGTTGAACTTGGTATCGCCAGCCGGCGTGATCAACGGACCGTATTGCGCAACCTTATTACATAAATATAATCCCTTGTTTTCTTTGCATATTATTCATATTTTTACGCCAATCCTTTTGGCATAGTGAAAATGGCGAAGGCCATTAGTGGCACGGCAATTACACCCGACTTACACTCATTATTATTTTATAATGTCAATACTGTCAAGGGAAATCCCAGGGTTTTGGTCACAGAGAAATTGATTCGACGTGCCATAGATTAACCTAGCCTTTCATTACAGCTCATTTCTACGCGCAATAAACGTGGATATGGCCAGAGAGATATGACATAGCAACAAATAAAATCTGGGAATAAATATCCAGTTTATTTTTTATGGAATTTTTGCATTACAGTAGTTTTATCATGTAGAATGAGATAACCTGTTTACGGTAACAAGCATAACTTCATGAACTATTGTAGATAAGTCAGAGCTTTGTTGGTAATGTTAGTTTGTCACAGATGACGCTCTCAGTCGCAAATTCACATGATATTTTCAGGATTCTTTCAGATTATATGCTGTATTTTTTTATTTTATACGATTCTTTATATTTTAAATAATCATAAAACACAGAATGGGTAGAAAATTATAAATTAATATTATCGCCAAAAAGTGTGGTACATTGCAATGAAAAATAGCATTAAATATAAAAGGATGGTATATTATTCTAAAAAAAAGATCAAATTAAAATTAAAATGACGTAGATTACGAACATAGGAATAATCATTTTATTTACAAAAGAAATCGTGGAGGATTTAATGTGGGGTTCCTACTTTTGCTCGGTTGATGATTGAAAAAGAGAAATAAAAAGAAGGAAATAAAAGAGAAAAGCGAGTTGCAGACATCGGCGCTAGATCTCAAAGGTACGGTAATACGACACGGACTTTTAAGGGTGGATAGAAGGGGTCAAAGAATCGGGAGGAGAATTACCTTGAGATTACGAAAACTACAGAGAGGGAAAGAGAGAGAGAGAGAGTGAGAGAGGGGCAAGGAATTGAATACGACACTGCTAGGTGGAACCATTCGCATCCGGGTCATTAAAAGCGGTTCCTTCTGAACCCTACGGACACTGCCGTCACAATGCTCCGCAATGGGAATCATATACTCTATTTACAAATTAAAATATCCGATTTCAAAATATTCCGCGCGGTATTTTATCAATATTGGCCCCATCTGTGCCTCGCGCAGCCTTACTGCATTATGTATCCCCTTCTACGATTTCTCTAATTATTTCCTAGCGCTTGTGCCGGTTAATTTTCTTTGGGAACCGGGCATTATTGCTAATTATTCTATCAACATTTTTTCGAAAATCTTTTCGAGCATTTCTTGAACATTTTCTGAACTGTTAGCGGTTGTTAATTAAGTAAATGATGTTCTACTGTTTAAGTTAATGAAAGTACAGGAACGTAATAGATCGAAGGGCCGAAATCAATATTATAATAATTTTAAAAATTGGAGATTTTGATTTCGCATTATAGCTAATTTTTTTTATATATGTTTCGGTAGTTTGATTATCGAAAATGGGTCTTAATTTTTGCGAAAATTGTACCTCGTACAGTTAAAAAAGGCCTCGCGCTACCGTAGCGAAAAAGAAAACTGCGCGGAAGAAGGGTACCGTTCGTTTTTTGCACCAAATTTTTTTGGTCGACCTGTCGTAAAACTCCGTAAACGTGCAGTTTTTTCCGTTACTGTGGCAATGCTAGTGGGACCGATTTTTTCCGTTAGAAAATATACCGTTGAAAAAAGCCACGGCCGAATAATTTACAACGTTATCGTTTTTTCACCCCCGGGCGAAACCGAGAAAAACGACAGAGAATGGAACCTTTAGCTGGCAATTTTTGTCCGCGTTATTAAGAAAAAATCGAAGCTAGAAACTAACAGCTAGAAAACAGTGTTCCCTCGAAAACAGACTGCCGTAAACCTAAGGTAAAAATCCGTTACTTAAAAAAGCTGACTTACCGACTCCGCCCTTCGGAAGTACAGTTTTTTGGCCTCCTGAAAAATACTCGTCCGAACATACTTCAAGCTGGGATACCGTCGGTTTACGACACCCTTTTACCGTAAAAATTCAAACAGTTTTTTCGGTGGAAAAACTGTCGAAAAAGGTTCAAAAAGGCACTCTAGCTTTCCGCATGTTTCTCCAATCGCTGCAGTAAGAAATATGGCACGTTTTTCTTTCGTTTCTGTTCAAATACGGTCCACAAATTCTATCAATGGTTTTCTACGAAAAACTAACGCGACGAACATGAAATAGCGTATTAATAATTACCACTTTTACCATTTTCATTGAACGCAGTTCGAAATGACTACACCCTGTCTGTTATACGTATACGCGAATGCATTTTCTTCACCACTTCCTGGTGCATATTATTTCCGGTTCCTCCTGGTAGAGCAGCAACGCGCGCTCCTTTAACGAGATTAGAATGTCGAGAGATCTCTTGTGTCGAGGCGGCTCCACAATGTAATATGGAAACATTTATATACAGAGAGGCGCAAACTGAAACGGTTGTTACCGGTTTCCACGGGTGTTCGCCGTCGGTTTCCAACGAGTACGTGAGCCCGGATACGCCCTTTGGGAACGGTACTTTCAATAAATCCCCCGGAAACTCAGAAATTTTCCGTTTATTATTTTAATTAGAGCCTTCGGGCCACGTTTAACGAGAGAGAGTCCCCGGCTCTGGCTGCGTTTACACTTTATATACCTACAAGCCCAGTCAGCCCGGCGCGCGGCGCGGCGCGGCGTGACAATGGAACATGATATTATCGACTTTCGTGTAGCGTAATCCGCGGTACAATCGTGCAACAGAGAGCTCCCCCGTATTTCTTATTATCCGCTCCCGGTAACAAGCGACCCACGCCATTTTACTTTTTCTCTTTTAGGGAAAATTAATTATACGCCGGCACGCGGCTGTAATTTTACCGCTTCTAAAATAAATTAGAAATATTCTATTCATTTTTATTGACTCTCGCGCGTTCGTCTATGACATTGATTTCAAAATTAAACAAGAAAGAGAATTGAAATCGCTGGTGAAATTGTTCACTGACAGTCGTTGACGAGAAAATATTTTTTCTTAAAAAAGTACTGGTTCGTGGTCTAACGCACCGGTTGGTGCGATTATGGTTCTATGGAAGACGTTGGTGAGGAATATAGCGTCGTCGACAGGAAGGAAAGACGGTCGGATGAAAATACTATTAAAGAGGAAATAAGGCCGAGAGAAACGGGGATAGAGACAGAGTGAAAGGGAGTGACAAAAGAGAAATAGAGGGAAGAGGGAGTAACCACGAAGAGGGGTTGGCGTTTTCATCGGAAAGGAAGGTCGGTTCTGGCGTCTCGTTACAGCGGTTGGTTGCTGAAAGCGTTGGATGACGCGGAGGTGGCGTGAGGCGGTAGATGAAAACTCCCGGAGGGTGAAGCGGTCCTGCCGTGTTTTTCGCCGATTGAATCAATTAAAGAGGAAAAACTCCCAGGGTAAAATATTCGAGACGTGTCCTTTCAGTCTTGTGCCGCGGGTATAACCATACGTGTATGTGTGTGTGCAGGCTCGCGTGCTCGCGCGCATCCGTACCAATCGAGACGCGCGATGATGATGGCCGGCTTTCAAAATTGTCGGACTTTGTGGACCCCGGCCGGAATTGGTTTTGCCTTCGCCCCTGGGCCTGGCAAGAAATATTGCAGATATTATTGCTCGGCTGTTGCTAACTCCCTGCTAACGAGATTATAGTAACCGGCGACCAGAGAAACTCCTCGATGCAATTTGCTCAATGCGAGAACTCCGAGAATTTTATCTAATCTAGAATCGCGTGTATTTGCAGAACAAGTTGTAAATTTTATTGTTGGATGCAGTGGAACTTGCGAATTTCTATTATTAACGGTAATGCGTTCGTTGACGAACCAGCAACCGTAGAAATTTCATTAAATAATCTATGTGTTACCAGAACCCTAGAATTTCATTCAGTCTTGTACTATTTTGATTGTTGCGGACAATTTTTATTTTGCATAAATTTTTTCTGTTTCAGCAAGGTGAGAGGCAGCGAAATTGACAAAGAGAGAACATGCAAAAAGACCAGAGAGGAGAGAAGAGAGGGGGGGAGGGGTGGCAGGGAAGTGTCAGGCAACACTGTTTAATCTCTTAATTACCGAGGAATAGATTCGCGTGCAGTCGCTCTAAAGTCGTTGCAAAGATTAGCGGTAACAGTAGTCTGGTAAGCTCCTCATCCGGCTTGTTTGTTAAATAATATCACCGCTATCTTGATACAGGAGTGCCATAATCTCTTCTGCTCCTGTACAAGGTGAACGGAATACTTTGCATCAACCATCTTTTGCCAGACGAAAATTTTTTTACTCAACACAAGCTAAATTTCCTTTTGTATTACTACCTTTGATTTACTACAATTGATTTCTTCTCTTAATAATTTTTATAAATTAAGATGAATTAATGGTGATAAACTGCAAATAATAATATGACAGTGTCACAAAGTTCCTCTAACTCCGTTTGCTATTTCTTGCGTTTCGTGTTCTTGACCTAAATGCATAGAATTGATAGTCTATTCATAGAATTCAATGGATCAAAGTATACATTGATTACAGCACGGCGATCTGCTCGCTTCCAGAGTCATTTTTTAATTTTCATTTATAAATTCTGAAATATTACCATACATACTTTTGATAGATCTGTTTATTACGTGTGTAGACATTTTTACAGTTTAGCTAAAGATCAAATTATTTTGAATTCGTCGAGTCACCGATACGAGCGTACGAGGAAGCATTAAAACAAGATACGTGTCTTGCAAATCTAACCCGTATACATACAACGTGTTCATTTATCAGCAAACAACGAATGACTCTATCTAATCGTAAATCGTTTGAAATTGTTAGTTCGACGCAGACGCGCTTGTTTCGAAGATTCCGCAACAATTACGTCTGACGTTTCGCGAATTCTATCGGAAGGATCGATTCAGCAGATATTGAAAGCGACCAACAGATTCCTAATTGACAGTTTCGCACGGTGCTTGCTGCGTCGTTTCGATGACACGTTCATAGTTCCGCTGTTCCTGGAAGCGTTCGACCAACTATAACTTCCGTGATAGTACTCTTAACAGCACTGTATACATACGGATCGCTTATCCACTGAAAAGTGCACGACTAGCAGCATCCTTTGATCTTCTTAATTATACAAATTCATTTCTGTTTCTGATCCCCTTTTCATCTGTTTCATTGGAGTCACGAATTTTGAGAGATACAAGGAAGCAAGTGTATTTTGTAAAATCGTAGCTGTTCG
Organism: Lasioglossum lativentre; assembly: GCA_916610255.1. NCBI lineage: Eukaryota > Metazoa > Arthropoda > Insecta > Hymenoptera > Halictidae > Lasioglossum > Lasioglossum lativentre. The sequence continues at coordinate 15,287,800 of OU744357.1, read as the reverse complement.
TTTAATTAAAACCTAACTGGCTTGAAAAATCTGCTAGAGGGTAGCAGAAGATTCACAGTAGTTATACGAACCAGTGAAAGCCAAGTACCAGTATAAACAATGATGCTGTAATCCTTACCTCTATTCTCTATGATTGAGGGTTAGCGATTACTACGAAACGAGTATCATCAAGCGGACCTAATTCAAGAAGTACAACACTGTATCAGGCCCTTTGTGACCCAGTAACAGTTCCTTTTCTTCATATCTCGACATTCCTCTGGGAAGAACGACGGTTTGTAAACTAGATTAATGGAACAATGCCGAAGAAGAGGCAACTCCAATTTTATTTTACGATTCCCGATATTCTAACGACGGCCACCATTATCTCGGCGAAACGCGTGGTTCAATGAGGCCTGTGTTCCATTGGAGGCTACGAGGTCGGTCAGTTTCGTGGATGCTTTTGGGGGCTTTAGAGTGAAACTCCACTGCTTTCGAATTTATTGTCGTCGGTAGTATTTCTGTCCCTCGGACTGACTTGACCATTTCCGAACCCCCTGGCCCAATTGTTGGGCCCGAGACCAACACTGGGTCATACAGTTTCGGGGTAGACCAGCGAGTTTCGCGAATAGGATTACTGCACGTCGCCGGATGTTATAGATATGGGTCGCATATCGGGCATCCCTGCCATAATTCTGAAACACGATCCACCATATACAGGGTGTCCCAAAATTCCTTCAATTCCTTGAAATGAGCGTTCCTGAGGTCATTCGAAGCGACATTTTCCTTTTCCAAAATATCCGCCGCGGCTTAGTTTAGGAGTTATTAACGAAAAACACGGACCAATCAGAGCGTAACTTACACGCGTGTTGGCAAATATAGTTCGGCGCGCTAGCAGAGCCGCAATACGACGAAAGCCGTCCCGACCCATTGCGGTAAATCGAAAATTACTGTACTGTTTACACTAGTATTTTTATGACTGATACGTCACGATGTGTGGATCAACACGGACAGTTTCCGCGTATCTGCGATGACGAAATTTCCCCGTATCAAGGACTTACAGCCTCAAACAACTGCTAGCGCGCCGGACCATCTTTGTCAACAAGCGTCTAGGTCGCGCTCTGCTTGGTCCGTGTTTTTCGTTAATAACTCCTATGCAAAGCCGCAGCGGGCATTTTGGAAAAGGAAAATGTCGCTTCAAATCACTCCAGGAACAGCCCATTTCAGGGAGTTGAAGGATTTTTGGGACACCCTGTATATATTCTGAACAGACGATTTCGGAGAACCGCCTCTGTGCCGCATAAAAAGGAAACGAATAAATCAGCTTGTTGTCGATCTCGCATTGAAAATTGTCGCGAAACAATTAAAACAAATGTAGCGATAAAAAAAGATTCATTTTTCTTGACTTTGTAATTTTTGATACCGAGAAACATTGCAGCGGAGCAGAAAAATAAGAAGACAAAGAAGAAACCACTGGTCCCCTCACAAATCATTCAAGGACGTCAAAATTTTCCGGGGTCCACGGTCATATAACTTTTATAGGAGGCCACAAATCGGCTACCGTGCCTTGTCTCTCACGGTCGCTTCCTTTTTCTTTTCTTCTCGATTTTTTTTTCTTCTTCCTCTGCCCGAGCTTTTCGAGTTTCCTCCAAATTTTCGGGGACATAAAAACTTTTATGACACATGCGGTAAGCCAAGAATCGTTTCGCCACTCACCGCAGAGCTACGGACCTGGACGGTTTTTTCGGGCCCGCCCGACGAAAATTCCAAAACCTCCGGTCTAGGACTGTAAATCATCTTCGACCTTTTTCTCGGCACTTTGTTTTTACTTTTATGGCAGGCACCGGCTTTTATTCCGGCGACCACTAGTCGGTTGCAATGTCGAATCAAGAGCCCATCTCTGGTTTTGTATCAAAAGAGTTTCACTCGCATTCTTCTTTGTTCCGCAAGTTTTTTTTGTTCGTTCGCGAGATAGTGATGCAATAATGTTGAAAACTAGTTTTGAGTTAATATTGCTCTGTAATAAAAGAGGCTTGAAGAATTAAATAGTGGTAAAAGGGAAAATATTGCAAGAAAAATGATGATGTGATGTACAGAGGTGATGTTCGACACGGACGTACAAACGAGTTTCGTGCTCTGGCTAACTTTACGTGTTATGACGTCGTGTAGACAAAAAAGGCTACGCTGGACGACGTTGGTAGGGGATGGAGGATCTTCTATGGTATCGCTGATGGTCCATGCATATGTAAAGATTTCTCGAAAGGGCTTCCTCTGTGGCAGTTCTGCTACAGAGATGCAAGAAGGGCTTCCCGTTCGCGTGTTCCGTGCATTTATTTTATGTAACCGGTGGTCGTGTCACCCTGCTCCGGCATCGTTCAAGATCATCCGGCAATGTTTTATATAAATTTTTAACTTGATTACACACAAGAAGCTTGCACACGCGAGAGCTCCTGTTACCGCACGCTCCACAGTGCCGTATCAGACCAAAGTTGTAGGATGTACATGGTGATTGTATCTATTTGACATTGCGGTAACCTTGAAAAGCTCTGTAGAGATTACAATTGGAATTTTTAACGGAAACCTCCCCTGTTAGAATATGCTTCAATTATATGGTACCTCCGCGAAGTATGAAATCATGATATAGGATAAATAACCCAATGTCATTATTTGATCATGATTACTCTACAATATTAAGCACAGTCCACTTAGAAACATTGAAAGCTCGAAGAACAGTATCCGACCAGAGCTTTATCTTTAATTTGATTAATAACAATATTGATTGTTCCTCTCTCCTGAGGCAAATCAATTTCTATGTACCCGAACGCGTATTGAGAACTAGGACAGGATTTCAAACATTTAAATACAAATCCACATATGGATTAATAAATCCTTTAAATCGCATCACAGCTAAATCGAACATTTTATATCGTAATATTGACTTTTTTAATGGTTCGTTACTATCATTTAAGAAAAAGTTGCGTGCGATTATATGATTATATGTGATATAACGTATTCCTGTAACTTTCAGCATGTCCATTCCTATGTAACTTTATGCTGACTTTCTTTTTCATTTTTTTTGTGTTTTTCTTTTTTTATGACTAGTTTCTATTGTAAACATTTGTATAAAAGGGCTTCGGTCCGTAAATAATAATAATAAATAATAATAATAATATATTTTTGATTACGTTAAATATAATTTTATTGAATCGGAATTTCGAGGGTCCACTTAAACCCGAATTGCTGAGATCGTGCAGGGGTGTGTCATTGTTTTCACCCCCTGAAAAATTTCGGAAGGGTTAAAAAGCGTAACAAAGACATGAAGGAAGTGAAAGGTAGATGGAGAAGGGAGGAAGCAAAGTGTATCCTTCTTCTTCGAGAGTAGAAGGAAGGGATGGTGAGGATACGAAGGGTGGTAGCATAAGCAGCATGAATCCTGGTCCGCAGGCAAAGCGCGTGGCGAGGCGCGTCCCGAACAGACCGGTACGTGTTTGGCTCGCTTTTAAGAGGGCACCGTAAATTTTGTGGCCCAACAGGGTCGTAAACTCGTACCCAACCGAACAAACGGCTCTCGCGAGGTAGGGGTGCCACCGACCCACAGGGGGTGCATTTGGTGCATCCTAGGCGCGCGCGAGCGCACGCCACACCACCGCGCCGCTTGGTGCATCTTGCCGTGGTACACCACGCCGCGCCGTCAACATGTCTGTCAACCTCTCTCCGGTTTCCTTGGAGAAAGTCCGCAATCGACTTTTGTCCCCAGTGATCGCGGTAATGTCCCAGTAGGGTAGGAGTGGGGCTAAAAGTCTGGCGGGTAAGAAGTCCCGACTTGAATATCTTTATTTATGGTCGACTAAAGTTTGCCATACACTGTGGGTGGTAAGCAACAGGAAATAGCAACAAGAAAATTCAATAATCAAGTCGACTGCATATAATATCACTGAAAAATTGAACGGAATCGACAAAAGTTGAAAAAGAGAGAATATAATAATACGATACCTGTAACTGATACCTTAATTTCATTCGCGCTCCCCAAACGCACGAAAATCGTTTCCCAAATCGTTTCTCAAATCGTCTTTCAAACCGCGCCTCGGCCTCACTAAAAGGCGACGCCATTGCCTTCCACAACGCATTGCGGTGTCTACGCCACGTACGAATTTCGCGCAACTCTTAATTTTTGTATTTGAAATCCCGTGGACCCAACATAACATACACGGTGACTCTCATTAATATTCGGGCACTCTTAAAAAGACGATAACTTTTTTAATATCGGACGATACCACTAGAATTCTTTTGAGAAGTTAGACCAATTATTGGTTTGGTTTCACGACGTGAAAGAAAAATTGTGGAAACATTCCAATCGGTCGGAATTCCAGAGAAAATACTAAAAGTGTATTTTTGAAAAAGGACTCCGTTTACAATAATTTTTCCCGAACGTCACACATTCATGACTCCTTCATTTACACATTAGTCTTTAAGTCCAATTTCTAACGTCGAAATAAATCAAGATAAATGAACTACTCCCGTGAAATAATCAATAATAATGTAAATGTATTACATATACAGGGTGTTCAGAGATTTACTAGCCAGCGTTTTTCTTGTAAATAGTAACTATTAGAAAAAAATAAAAGAGGAAAATGTAGTACTGTTTTTCATACGCAACACAATGGCGTATGTAATTTTTTGGTGTTTATACTATTTTAAATGGAATGCTGTATATTTTTTATATCGCATGAAAGCGAGTGTCTAGACGAATTCATCCGTATACTACACAGTGACCTTGAAGGTCATGCAAGGTCAGAAATGGAAGAAACATTTTGAATATTTCATACCACAACTCAGATATATGATTGTATGGTGTTTGCATTACTCTTACTATGTTCAACGTTACTTGCATGTCCAAACTTATTATTTACCATAACTTCTTAATTTATTATTATTTTAAAGTAATACTTTAGCACAATCCTAGCACAGCCTAGCACAACTTAGCAAAATAGAGAAAATTGAAAAAAAATGAAAAGTGGGGGGCTACTCAAAAAATCGTTTTTCTCAATTTTCTGTCTTATTTTTTATATTATAATTTTAATATTCGAGCACAATGTAGCAGAAACCTAGCACAACTGTTAAAATTATTTAATTCAACAAGTGGGGGGCTAACCGCTAGGAGGCAAAAGTGCATCCAATGAATCAGTCGTATTATCTCATCTCTCTCCAACATTAGGCTCTTTGTCCGAGTCTCGCATCGTACCGCACCCACTCTGGTTAAACTGATGACGTGGCATGGTTACCGTACGTATGCTCAGTTGAATTGGTCTTGTCGACTGTGAAGCTTGTGCACTCTCCCAAGGTATCGTTGAAGAATTTGACTCGATTCTGCACGCGCACACTGTATGCAAATAGTCTCTGAAGGTATCGAGTTAATCACAAAAGTCCACATACACCGGGTACAGTTAAAATAAATTTGTTCACAAATGTCGTGCTAGAGTTCAAAGTTTGAAACTGAGGTGTAATGACGATTTGTTTTTTTTAAGAATGGAGACGAGGAACGTGGAACTCGATGAAAGGGTTGTACGGGAAGCATTGCGAAATCAGTTGTCCGATGAATCGGTGGAAATACTGAGTATCACGAACCAATCGTTCTCGGAAAAAGGAATGAACTTCTTCAGCGATCTTCGTAAAGTTACCGTAAGGTACAGGGGAATTTCAAAAAATGGACCATCGGGGGAGGAGCGTTCGACAGTGTTCGTTGTCAAATTGGATCCGTTGGACGAATACGTGAAAAGCATGGTTCACCAACAGGATATGTTCCTCGTCGAATCGAGGTATTTGCGCGACGTTCTGCCAATGGTACGGGAAGTGATCAATCATCCTGTTGGACCACGATTATGGCTGTGCTGCGACGATCGCCGCGTGTTAATAATGGAAAATTTAAACGAGCAGCGATTTCTAATGAAGGATCGCCAGGAAGGCTTAACTCTCGAACATTGCTGCTTAGTTTTGCGAATAATGGCGAAACTTCACGCGGCCTCTGTTGCCATTCACGAAAAGGTTCGATTTTTATTTTTAATATTTGATTTCGGAAGTTGAATGAAAAATTATTATTACCCTAGGCTCTTTTATGCGACTATATTGAAGTGCATACGAGAGTTCAGGTTTCCAATGAATTGTTTAGAGTTTAGGATACCATTAGTGTGCTCGATCTGCATAGAACCCAGAACTGACGGAATTATTCGAAGATGGTGGGATAGTATCGAAGAAATGTCCGAAAGTGTTCTTACGATTAATGGAAGTGAGTCTTCAGCGAATAGGCGAGCAGTTAAAGGGTTGGTCGGACGAGAAATGTGTCGGAGCAGCGCCAAAGATAATCGAAATGGCAAAGTCGATCGGAGAGGAGAGCATCAACGCGTACGCGCACGATCCCGATGAGTTTTGCGTGCTAAATCATGGGGACTGTTGGATTAACAACATTATGTTCAAAGAAAATGAGAGGGGCGAACCGGTTGATCTGCGTTTGGTAATATACATTCGTTTTTATTTTGCAATTAGCAAATTTATTCCGTACGTAAAAATTTAACGTTTTAGGTCGACTACCAAATGGCCGTCTACACTTCCCCAGCCATCGACTTGCTGTATTTCCTAAACATTTGTCCGGAATACTCCATAATCTATGACAAAGACGATTATTTCGTCGAACTGTACTTGAACACCTTGAAGGAGACCATGGAAAAAATTAATTGCAAAACGAGCCCGCCAACAATGCAGCAATTAAAACAAGCGTTGCACAAACGAAGAGCTTACGCAGTTTTCGCTGGTGTTGTGCTTCATTTACGAATGTTAGCGAATAAGGAAGACACGGAGAATTTTACCGATGTGCTGATGAAACTATACGGCGAGACTAAAATGGACGTTTTCAAAAATCCCGATGCTGTGAAGCTGACGTTGAAAATGGTACCTGCGATGGACGAAAGGGGCTATTTCGATTGACAAGAAAAGATTGAATAATAACAAATTAGAAGAGAATGCCAAATACACAATATATTTTCCCTTTTAATAGTTGTAAGTTGAAAGAAAAGATTATATCGGCATTTCTACATTTCTTTTTTAAATTTCTCGTATTCGTTTATTTTCAGATATTCTGGAGGAAGTATTCTCGAGTAAGAAGCTTTATCATTCAATTTTTTAGCAAGAACAACAGAAGTATTAAATAAATGTTTAACGTAGCAGTAGCCGCAGCTGTATCAAATACATTTCTAATATAAAACTATATTTATAGATATTGTAATTATTTTTCAATATAAATGTAAATATATAGGGGTTCATATTCGATGGTTGACTTACGTCTGAAACATTTTTTCGTATCATCTGTATAATTTTCGAGTAACGGAATCTTGTCCAGAAGACGAGGCTTTTGAACGCCACTGTGCTGCGTCCCTGCAGCATCCTGCTGGTTAAGGAAAACTGCCTGGCACCTAACTCAGTTGATGAACTTTCGAAAAGCTGCTTCGAGGTCGAACGTGCGGATTCGGCGGTCTGCCGGTAGCAATTGATTTATTGTAGGGCAGTAAAGCACTAGGCTAAAAGGTCTCCGAAAGCATCGTCTCGGTAACCTACATCGTGAACAGAGAAATTGTTGTGGCGAGCCTCGATGGGGAGGCTTTTGCGTCCGAATCTTTCATCTGTGAACGAAATACACGAACAACCGACATCCTACCCTCAAGAAAGAAAGAGAGCGAGCGAGAGAGAGAGAGTCTTCTGGTTCAAGGTATTCCCCGAGTTGCTCTAGCTACCTCCACTAGCTTTCTCACTCTTTTCATCTGTCGCTGCAAGACTCGCCCGGTTAACGACACCCTCTTTCTCAGCGTGGAGACGGAAGCTGACCTGGAGGATTCGTAAATCACAGAAGAAAGGCGAATACGAAAAATTCGGTAGTCGATCTAGCAACCTCGAGAAAGTCGGGTGCCGTGCAGAACAAGAATCGTCGGAGAAACTGAGGGATAATAGAAAAAATAGCCGGCTCCGTGAAGTATCCGGATTACTCGGTCGTCAGCGAGCGAAAATTCCGGTAGCAGACCGCGATTAGTCACGAATCCGCTCCGGGAAGACGTCCTCAGGGTGAAACTTGATTTTACTCGCCCCCATTCTGACCCAGGTTCCGATCTCATGGTGAAACCAGGCGGGGTGTGCTGCTGATTGCGATTTCTGGGACGATTATCCCTAACCGAGAGTTCTTGGACCTCGGGAGATTGATGTGTTAATTTTTTAATGAATTTTGAATGGAGTTTGCGCTAGGATAAACCGTTTACAAAAGTTGACAATAATTTATCAAACGGAAATTCTTTCGACCGACTCGAATGGTAGAATTAATTTACAAGATAATAGCGGTGTGTTACAGATTCCCTTTAACGGAGCGGAACGAAACCGAAGAATGACAGGATCACCGCGGACCAAAGGACAGGATAAATCGTTTGAAATCCTGAAAGGGGTTACGAACTAATCCCACGATTTTTCAGGTGCTCCGGTTTAATATTAGTTTTTCACGACGAATTCGTCAATGTCTCGCACTCGGATAACGTCCGCTCTTTGTCAAAGGCGATTCTGTGCCTGAGAAAGTTCTTCGTGAGTCGTCGAATGCGATTAATAAGCCTCTAGAAATTTTTCTTCGAACTGTGAACAGATGAACGAATGTCGTTGAAAAGATTTTAGTACTCCTAATAATAACGATTTACAAATTATATTACGTTCAGACTGAAATAGTATATATTTCGAACAAAAACATTGTTGATACGGGGAAATTGATTTTGTCTGAAATCGATTAGGAGGATTCGGTTCCATAGCGTTCGGTTGGAATCTTTGTCGAGAGATCCCACGACCAGCCGAACAAGGCCCGCATCTTGACATCCGCCGGTACACCGTTTAGCAATAATTTACTCGAGGTCGCCACGGAATACCATCGAAAAATTGAGAACGGCGTGCGTGGTGTCGTTGACACCGAAATCGGGCTACAGATCCCACGGGTATATTGTTGTCCAATGACACGTTTGTATTTACACGTCGCGCGCCAAAATTGCATGTCCCGTCCGTCCCGGTGTAAATACGCCCGTATGCACCGCGAGCCCGGAGAATAATATTGATAAGTGGTTCCTCTTTTCTTCTTGCAGGCCGTCCTCGTTTATGCAATACAATTCACCGCGCTGCCGCACGATTTGTATTTCTCGGGTATCTCGATTGAATTCGATTCGAGATACGGAACAGGTTGACCAATTTCAATGAAACGATCAGGGACCACTCAGACATGCTTCTGTCCGAGCAGATTTAAATGGAGTAAATAACGTACCAAAAAGTTCAGTACAAAAAAGCATTAGAACGATCAAATTCCAAATGATTTATACAAATAATCAATATCGAATAAAGATTTACAGTCAAGTGCAATGAAATTTTTCCAATGAATATGGAACCATCTGTCCGAGCAGATTTAAATGGAGTAAATAACGTACCAAAAAGTTCAGTTCAAAAAAGCATTAGAACGATCAAATTCCAAATGATTTATACAAATAATCAATGTCGAGTAAAGATTTACAGTCAAGTGCAATGAAATTTTTCCAATGAATATGGAAGCATCTGTTCGAGCAGATTTAAATGGTGCAGAGGTCTAGGGTTCTCGCAGGCGAGACGTTTAGCATTTCGTAAAAATTAAGAAAAATTTATGGCGGTAATACGGTAGCATCCACAAGGATCGACCGTAGACCGTAGTACGTAGAAACGAATATTCAGGGTTCTACGATGTTTTGGAAATTTGCGGCCGCAGTAGCATTGAAAGTCAACCGAATATTTCTCAACCGTGCTGTACATAAATCATGGTATACGGATTTATGGGTCAATTCCGTGTGGCCGGAAGGTAAAGTTGCCCATTCGGAGAGCTTTCTCCTTGGTCGGTGGCTCTTTCACAGTGTCTTTGACCAGTTTTCACGAGGACCTTGCACAAATTGCTGGCCGATGCAGTTACAACACTATCCTTTCTCCCCAGTCGACAGACATTGGCCGGAAAATATGGCCTTGCCACCAAATGCGGTGCCGATTCACTGCTAGAACCCCATAAACATTTTTGTATGTCATGTAACGCATAGCCTCGATTTTTGCGGACTACCGGAGGAATTCTAATCAGAAACTGGAATTGTCAAAAAATTTTTCTAATATAGAATCTGATGAATACCGATTTTTATAAGCGATGTTCCAGATATTAGATTTTACTATATTGTATTACATTGTACTATAAATCATTCATAATTGTCGTATGTATAAAAAAAAAAATAAATAAATATATGTGAATATACAGGTTGTCCCAAAATTCCTTCAACTCCCTGAAATGAGCGGTTCCTGAGGTCATTCGAAGCGACATTTTATTTTTCCAAAATGTCGGCCGCGGCTTTGTTTAGGAGTTATTAACGAAAAACACGGACCAATCAGAGCACGACCTACACGCGTGTAGCACAGATGGGCATTATCTAAATAAAAAAACCACGCGCAGCAGAAGTGAAACTTCTTGCAGTCTAGTAATGTTTAGAAGTAAATTAAGATTGGAAATGGTAAATAATCCTAATGAAGCGACAACAAGATCAGGAACAACTCTCGATGCAGTGTTTGCAAGACATTTAGACATAATTGAATCAATAATATTTAAAGCATATTTTAGCTATCACAAGCCAATTGTTTTAATGATAGAATCATAGAAAAAATAATGAACGATCAAAATTTGCGACGCAAAGAAGCAGAGCGTATGGGAAAGAAAGAGACATAGTTCATAGCATTTCTACTTACATTTTCATGATTTACTTTTTTATTACCTATATGTATAATTCAAACGTATGTTACAATAATTGTGGCTTATAATTTTAATCAAATGTATGAGATAATTTGATTGAACATTATGATTATAGATATGCTGATCGAATTCTACCGCGACACGTGCTCCGTCTCATTCACTATCCACCATTTTGAATTACCTCAAAACGAGGCTGGTGGGCACCAGATAATTTTAGATCTCGGAACATCGCATCGTATGCACATACTATACCTATGCCGGGTCTATAGGTGTATATCTTAGACCATATATGTATACCTATAGACACGGCGTAGATAATTTTCCGTGTCCGAAAGATGAAATCAGCTGAAAGACACTGTGACGTCAAATTTTCAAAAGATGTACAAGCTATGCTCATCGACAGTGCCTATATACGCTTGGCTTACATGGGGAGAGGGGGTCAGCGGGTGCGCCATGTACACAGTACATAGAAAGAAATTATCTTAAGACTTATCTTGTGACGTCACAGTGTTCCCATCATCTTTCGGACACTGAATTCTCGGTTTTTCTATACACATACTATACCTATGCCGGGTCTATTAGTATATATGGTCTAAGGGTATATCGACAATTACTGTACTGTTTGCACTAGTGTTTTTATGACTGATACGTCACGATGTATTTATCAACACGAACGATTTCCGCGTATCTGCGACGACGAATGTCCTCGTATCAAGCACTTACGACAGCTGGCGCGCCGCATCATTTTTGCCAACAAGCGTCTAGGTCGCGCTCTGATTGGTCCGTGTTTTTCGTTAATAACTCCTAAACAAACACGCAGCGAACATTTTGGAAAAGTAAAATTTTACTTCGAATGACCTTAGGAACTGTCCATTTTAGGGAGTTGAAGGAATTTTGGGACACCCGGTATAACGATGCACAAATGAATACAATTTTCCCCCAATTCATTTTGCACGTACCATCGGAAAATCGTTTACAAAAATGATATTACAAATAATATTCGATAAAAATCGATCAAAAAATTACAATCTGAGAGTAAATTAGGACGCGTATCATTTTCTAATTTATTATAATTTACAACGAAACAAATTATACTATTTAAAAAAAAAAGCGTATACATTGAAAGGAAGCAATGAAATCTCTATAATTTTCGTTCCGAAAATATATTTCTGTTTCAACGAATAATATCTGAATAAAACGAATACCTGTGTGCGTGTGTGCGCGCGCGCGCGAATTAGATGAATTTTATCGGTACGAGAGAATCGAAATGCAGAGATATCGTTTTTCCTCCGGTGAAAATAAAAATAATGAAGACAATTATAAACAATGGTCGACGTGTGCAGAGTCGATTTTTTGCCACCGCGAGCTGTTTCAACGTGTGTAGAAACGAGCCGGCGCGGTGTAACGTGATTTGTGTGTTCGGACGTGATTTTTCTATGAAAGGCAGAAGCCAAATGCGATTATGATCGCTAGGGACATGAACAAGGGTGAGCGAATTATAACAAAACGAGAGCGCTGTTATAGTACTCACGTCGCGCGACACGTGGCGAATCGCGTTCTGATATTGTATCACTGTCTGCCACGTGACCATCACTTTATAAGTATACATATACACCGTATCGCGCACGGTTGGTGGTATCGAAGAACGGCTTTGAATCAAACATGACCCACGAGTATCATGGAACCCGAAACTTTGATCCAACGAGCCTTGAGCAAATCTCTTCATCGCAATTTTCAATAATTCTCTATTCAAAATTTCTTGGATCTTTTCTGCACTTTGATACTGGAAGTTGAAGTAATTAGTAGGATTTTAATGTTTGATGGCAATTCCCATTTCGATGAACTAAGCTTAATGTAATATGGACACATTTCATTCTTATTAAGCATTTGGTCAGTCGTCGGTCCAAAGTATGTCCAGGAAAGTGTCTGTGTGTGTGTGTGTGTGTGTGTGTGGGTGGGTCCAAAGCATGCACCATTTGGTCCTTAAATAACCGAGAAAAGTGGATCAACATGTTGAAATTGTGAAAACAGGCGAGTCACAGTGCCGACGTCGTACGTGTCTGTTAGGGGTGTCAATTTGTCCACTGGAAGTGTAGTTTGTCCCTGTTTGTTTCCAGGAGAGCTTTATTTGCAGCACACAAGGACCACGAACGACAGCGGCAGTTCAAGGGGGTGGTGTGACGGGGTGTGAAGGGGGACGGGAGGGGGGATTGTACAGGGGGGGTTTGCAGGGGTGGGCAAGAGGGTGAAGCCCATAGAGGACTGTGGAAAAGTGGACGCTTCGCGTTATAACGACGTCCTGATGCCAGCTTCTTGTTTCAGGACGGAGAAAAAAGATCGGTAACGAGGCGAGACTACGACAGAAACAGCTGTTTCACAAAAGCGCCGATCCGGGGAAACCGGGTCGCTCGGAACACTTCGTTTTTTTTTCGGGAAAATACTGGTCCGAATTTCATTTTTTTAATGTTCCAATAATCGTCAATTTTGAACGTTGAAAATTTACATTTTCTTTTTGTTTTAGCTACTTCCAATGTATAAGCGAAGTTTACACAGCTCTGGAAGTAAGCATATTTTTTAAAGAAGTAGTTATTGTTTACACGCTTTTTACAATTGCCTTACGACCACCTTTGATTCGCCTTTTATCGCCTCGAGAGGGCTGCAATAGAGCCGTTACAAAAGTCTCGATATTTTCCATGAATCGAGACTCGACGAAAATTAGCCCACAGAAATCAGTATTTGCATATTCAGCGTCGATGCTAGTTATCACCGAGGATAATGTGTACGCGTGACCGCAATTGCCCTTAGCAATGGTTAATTTCATTGTCGTTGAACAATGCTCGAGGATGACGAATAGTAATCATACGTGGATGAAGTTGTAACCAAAGTTGCTTTCGAAGCCGCAGGGACAAATCATTCGATGAAAGAGAGGGCCCGAGAATTGTAGGAGAGGAATAGAAAAGCCTATGGGGGAACGACTCGACGCGACGCGACGGTAGTAGCAGAGCTGCCACGGGGTGGTAGTTGCCACTACGACGGTAGGGGAATTATGTGCGTTTGACGCACGTGCGTCTGTTGCGCGCCGTATCGAGTGCAAACGGGGCACGAAACCCTAACAACAAGGGTGAGAACATGCCGCACAGACAAAATGTGACATCCGGATCGGTCAATTCCCAAGGTTTCCGAGAGAGCATCGGATAGCCCACTACCCCCTATGCTCGACGTTCGACATCTTTGTCCGACGGAAATTGATTTTTCTTCCGCAATCCTAACGTACACCATTCTAAAATCTCCAAAACGCGTCACTCGACTGTTCAAAAAGAACCGGGACTTCATTTTCCAAGTATATCGCTTCTATTGGATTCGACCATAAAAATCTCAGAAATTCTTGAGGATGAGAATTGAATGGGTTAAACAGCGACTTTACGCTCCACAGAGAAAAATAATTACGGAAGACTAATAAAAGATGAAAAAAGGGTACAGATGGGCGAATGACGGAGCAAATGACGGAGTAAATGGCAAAGACAGGTAGCAGATTCGCAAGGTCCTCCATAGACGGTTACCATGGCGTTGTTTTCGTCGTGGAAAGGACAGGACAGAGAGTTTCACCGCGATTGCTGTAACAGCATCGCCGTGACGAGAGACGCGCGTATCGGTAATGTAACCAATCATCGGGGACGAGTCTGTCTGGTTTTAAAGCTTGGTAGCGTCGGTGTTGGGTCGTGTACCCTCGGCGCGAGGTTATACTCGGCGCGAGTTGGTTTAGGTTCGGGCTCCCCGTAACGAGGAGTTTAATGACATCGTCGACGTCCACGTCGGACACGTGAATGTCAGGGGAAAGTTTCTCTCTCTTCTCTATTTTGATGTATCTGTGTCCATCGACGTACAAAATTTACCTCCGCCAAACGTGTTACCGTGCGTTCATTTTCGGAACACGATTGCACGCTGCTCGCCTCTTATGTTCGTACATTTGCATACAGATTTTTTTTTTTGTTGCACTTTTCCAGCGAAGGAACGGGGAAAAAAATGTAATTATAGCCGCCATCCGCCGCCGCGCCGTCGGAATTTTAGAGTAATGGCGAGAGTTTTTCTAATTTTTTCCACACAATTTTCACCAATATTCGGTTCGTCTGTTGTTTTTCTTTCGTGTGTCTATTGTTCAGTGTTCTATCCATCGATCTATCGCGTACATTTATTTGTAACTGTTTTGAAATGGGCACGAAATAAATTGTAAGAAATTTTTCAATTTTTTTAGTTCAGTAAGTTAAGGGTTAAAAGAAATTATACAGCAAAGAAATCATAGTAAATTGGTGGAAAAAGGGGCATCGTACATTTTTTCGTTCGATACTAATTATGTTCGTTCACTGGACAGATCAGCCTAGATGGACTAGTCCCTAATTCGAAAAGGATCGAGGCACGATCCAGAGATTTTTTAAGGGTAACTGAAGTTTCCCCGTAGCTGCAAATTGGTTAGAGATACACGCAACGACATTGGTGTAGAGAAAGGGGCACGTGTCCGACGTAACAATATTCCGGTCCCCCGCGGTTAAAACAGTAAAAAGATGGACGAGAGACACGCGGCTCTTACGCCAGTTAAAATAGGCACACGAGCCAAGTGACACGAGTAGAGGATGCGAACCAATGGTGCGTGCTTGTCCTAGTCGTTAACGTTCGCGAGTACCCCCTTATTTTTGTATTAAAATCACCTTCTCTCTCTTTTTGCACAGCTTTCTCTATTACGGCCCTGGCAACTGCGACGACTGTGGCATTAACCCTTTGCACTCGAAGCTATTTTAACTCAAAAATTAAACATTTCCTCCGACCTAAAATAATTCCAGTGCATATTATTTTTCTCATTTTATGGATATGAAATTCATATAATATCTCATACAGTACTTACATGTTTAGTAATTGATTAGATACCAATATATTTAATAATGTAAACAATATTTTTAAAAATGGTACCGGAATTTTTAGCGTTGACTCTGAGTCACCACTCAGCAGGGTTAATAACCTGCAATGCGATTTCCACTATAATTAAGTTTTATTTCTTTCGTCTGTTCTTTCTCAATTTTTGTAAAATAGAATTGTAGTGGAATTTGATTTGGGAATTGTGGTGTTGATAATTTTTGAACACTCTACTGTCACACGTGTGTAATAATAATTAACTCGTAACTCTATCCTCGGTATTAGAATATTAGATTTCCTATGGGCATCCATAAAAATCCTATACATTTTCTCGAATCGCTTTTACGACTCTACGCCCACCCACGCTTTAATGTTCGAGACAGTTTAATGGGAGTTTTAAAGGTCAATTTTGACAACATTCTTGACTGAGCAGAAGCGTGAAACGAGCATTTATTTCAGCTGGTTGTGACCCTTCTCGAAATACTTAGTGATTTTTACGAGCCTTAAATTAAAATGGAGCAACAACTCTATCAAAAGGATTTATAAATAATTTTTTAAATACTCTGCGTCGGATATATGTCTTTTTCCACGTAATCGAGAAAACCCGAAAAGTTCACATGGCTACCATAGTCGTTAACGAATAGCACACACAATGTCTTAATCTTCGAGCGTTTACGACGTGTTTTCTGTGACTTTCTTGGTTATTTACGAGCTATTTTAAGCGTTCCTCTGGTTCCAAATAAATCAACGTCGTTCCAGTTATTTTCAGGCTAGCAGGGAATCGATCGTAAAATTTGATCCGATATTCGAAAATGACGGACATGCTCGCGGAAGCCCTGAAAATTCAATGCTTGTCACGAAATTCGATTTTATAGTTTCTCAACACATAATCCTGTGCACGGCTGCTAGTCGAACTGGATAAATTTTCATCCTCGAAGTCGAAATAATTAATGCTGGCAAATCTTCAATTTTATCAATTTTTCAATGAAACCTACGCGATATGCGGACAAAAGGACTTTCCATTAAAAAAAATAATCAAACTTCCCCCCCCATTTCCGTGGTCCACACGCACGGCACGCACTTACGGTCACCGTCGTGTCCCGCGAAATAAAAATGGAGCAGCACCGGAGGCGCGCAAATTAGTCGAAAGTTAAACGAGCGACAAAGTGCGGGTTTGAACCGGGGAGGGGGAGGGAGGGGGAGGGGGGATATAATAAAAAAAAGGTCGAATCCGTGGCCCTCCCGTAAGTCCGCAAAGTCACGTACGATCGGCTCGCCGAAAATGATATTCACTTTATATTCAGCGGTGTTGGGGAAGAAACGGTTTTGCTCAAAGGCTCGTTAGCGGCGGGTCGGCCCGATGAGGATTGTTGTCGGACCGTGGGCAGGTGAAAAAAAGTCCCATCCACACCGTAAAAGTCCGTTTGTTACAGATCGCTCAAAGTCCGTTTGTTACAGATCGCTCAAAGCCCCCGAACAGATTTGCGTTGCCCGCGTATAATAATGGGGCGTGCGCGCGCGCGTCCATTCTTGTCCATTCTTTATTCTCCCACTCTGTTCTCTCTCTCTCTCTCTCTCTCTAGTTTTGGCCTCTTGGTGTTCCCCTATTTCGCTTCTCCTAAGAAGCGTGCCCCGAAATCGTCGACGGAAAACGCAAAGGATCACACCCCGAGTTTTTAACACCGTCACCAATGACGTCTTAATAAACGGCACCAGGTGATGCGCTTTTCCGGCCGCTTTCAAGCGATTCCGACAATACGTGGTCTCCCGGGTATTACTTTCACGTTAGAGTGACCATTCAGAACCGATTCTGTCAGACGATGTTCCATTTCCAAGGTGTATATAGCACCGCTTAAATAGCTACTGATTACGTCTATTGATTTTCGAATGTTTTATCGTTTTCTGTTTGCTTTTTATGATGCTTCGTATCGATTCCGTTAACTTAGTTTAACTGACTTGTCGTTTGAATTAGAAAGAAAGGATATGTATGCGATGCCTACGTAAGTTGTGTAAATATTAATCGGTAAATAAAAATATGGCTGCAGCAGAATATCATAGTGTTTCGCTGTGAAGAGCATTGTTTTCCCTGTTGGAACAATTATCGTGAAATTGTACGTATCACGCGCCTCGCCGGTAAGGGTCGAATCGTATAAGGGCTGAAATCGAATTTGTAGGAGTGAAAATACGACTACACGGGGGAGGGGAAGTTAGGTATTTAGATGGTGGATTCACGTGGCGAGGCATCTGTCGGACAACTTAACAACTACCCTCCCTTTGTCAGCACTCTCTCCTTTACATCCCCTTTTTATTATATTGTAGCACTGCAGGGTGATACACGCTTGAGACGCCCCGCGGCTCTTTCTTTACCTTTTTTCCCTTTTTAGTTTTTTTTTTTCTTCTCTCTTTCCGCCGACAAATAAGGGCTACTGCATTGGTATACATATTATATTATGCTCCTAACGAGTCATGTACCTACAGCTCACAACTATACTGATATTCCTCACCTTGCAGAGCATAGAATCTTTTTTATAGCAAATTTTTAATCGCGACTCTCTTGTGCGAACCCTTTGACGTTATGAACTATAGTAATGCCGGGACAAACGTGGAGTTTAGTGGTTAATGAACTACTTTCGTTTAGAATTTACGAATAACGAATTAACGAATTTTATACGATTTTTTCAAAGTGTTCGAATGTCGGGTTGGTGGTTCGAATAGTTGGAAAATTGTTCGATAAAAATTTTTTCTAGACCGAGTTAGTGGAAAGGGAATTTTTTCAATTGAATCCCTGGTTGGTCGTCGTAGTCGGCGCGGCGGCGGCTGGGGACGATTTCAATTTATCTGTGAGATTCAGTGTCGCCACAGGATTTCACCGGGTACTCTATTTAGCGCTTGTTAGCACCGACAATACGCTGCAGCTGA
Organism: Lasioglossum lativentre; assembly: GCA_916610255.1. NCBI lineage: Eukaryota > Metazoa > Arthropoda > Insecta > Hymenoptera > Halictidae > Lasioglossum > Lasioglossum lativentre. The sequence goes on along the minus strand of OU744357.1, from coordinate 15,269,187 downwards.
TCCCCTTAACGAGACCGATGCTTACATTATGCGACGAGGGTGTAAGCTCACCACGTGGTCTCGCTCCTCGACGAGAAATGCGAGCACGCGACACTGACGTCCACTAAATCGTTACTTCTCATCGGGCGAACTTCCTCGAAACCTGCGATTCAGAAGCTGTTCCTCTTAAGAATGCTTCGTTCACAGCTGGAAATTCTGTTTCATCCTCCCGCTCATCGCGCCTGCGACGATCCTTGAAATATTATTAAAAATAGAAGGGCGGTAGCCCTGCGATTGTGTAATTATAGGTTTTAGAAAACATTGTAGCTATTATGAGATTGGCGGAATGTACCACCAACGATAAACAAGTGATTTTCAAGCCGGTCTATTAAAATTGATTTTACCAGCCAATTAAACGAAAATAAATATGTACACGAAAAGATCGCGTCTCGTCACGCGACGACGCCTATTCTATTCGTCGGAGTGGACTTGTGTAAACTAATTAGTTTGCGCGAAGAGACTGGAGTATTTATATCGATATCACGTGTGCTTAAAGAAGCAACTCCAACATTCTTGCATCGTCTTGTTGGGTTTTCTTTCTTGTCTCTTATTTGATACTTTTCGTATGAACGTCTACATATCAAAAACCAGAGAATGCACACACGAACTCATGGTTCTGTAACCATTTCGAATATTTTTAATTAACCCCTTGCACTATAATACCGAGTCGGACTCGTGACGAAGATTTCGAAGATAGTCTACTAAATATTCATGCTACTAATTTCCTTTAAACTTTAAATTGAAACAAAATTATATTTTCTTGTTGTTGAAACCATTGGAGACTGCATAGGTATAAATTACATACAAACTTCTTTTTTTCGAAGAAATTAGAAACGACAAATAAGTTCTAATCACTGCAACCGTAAAATGAATCTTAGTGCAAGGGGTTAATTTGTGATAACACACTGAACTGTTATTTATCTCTGCAATAGTACTTCGGAGGCTATTACGACCCAAAATAGTGATATTTCGAGAGTATCGAAGGAGTTGGAAGAAATGTGTTACAAGAGCGTCGCGAGGTACTAATAATAGCAACAGCGGAGGAATTAGTTGGAAGAGTTAGTAAACGCCGAACAGGGAAAGTGTATCCGAACGGTTCTCTCGGAAGGATTAACCTCGTCGGTGTATAATCGGCTACTGGCAAGACTATTTGTAAAAACTGCTGTCGAACCGGGCGTCTCGTTTTCCACGCAAGGTGGAAAATGTCGTCCCAGTTACGGCTCGCTCGTAGATCTAAGGGATTTTGTCGACGTTCCGACGAAACGTGAAACACATTTCGGGGAGGGTTGATTATATATCGGTTCCGGTTCAGTTTACTTTCAACAATAAACTCAACGGAGACAAATTGGTCCTCCGTATTTACCACGAATTGGCTGCTATCGGTTACATAAGTGCATATTTTCACAAAAAAAAAAAATTTACATCGACACATAATAATAAAATGTTCGATTAAAAATTACCAATCGATCGAATTGCAGAAATCAGAAATTATACAAGGTTCGGCGAAATCGGAGCAGAATAAACACAGATTTTACGAGTCTCTTTCCGCGGAGATGATGGATCATCGAGTGATCCATAGAAGAAGGGCCTCCACGAAAGAAATATGTAGCGGGCATTGTTGGCGTGATTTGCATGCGAGGCTGGCATGAATGCGATGTGATTGCCTTTGAATCGAAGAATGTCTCCATCCTGGGAACAATCTCTCGCAACTGGCTGGTTTCTCGAAATATTGTTGTACGTACACGGTGAATCTTTCATTCTTGATTTTCTGGCTGTTGTCATCTTCTGTGGGAGAGTTCTACATCTCCATTCAGCTTGATTTCTGAATTCATTACACCGAGGGAACAGAACCGACGAAATCTTCCCATACTATATTTCTGCTTCTTCGTCGCAAATAGAATTATTAACGATTAAAGTTATTAACCCTTAGCACTCGGATGGCGACTCTGAGGCACCACTGAAAATTGCTATGCTTTTCTTAAAAATATTGTTCACATTATTATTTTTGTTCGTATGTAATAAACTACTAGGCCTTTACATATTACATGAGTTATTATATCAGTTTCATATGCAAAAAATGAAAAAAATTGTATAGAATGGAAATATTCTAGATAGGAAAAATCTTTCATTTTAATTACAGAAATAATACAATCCACTAGTAACAATGAATAAAAGTGAAGTATAAAATGGATAATTTTTTAAGCATCTGCAGCAAACATTTTTCGAAGAAGATAAGGGTTGCGCTTTTATGGTGTACTACCGATGGAAGGGTCGTGTCCTTGTCCGTTTCCGGCAGTTCTCGCAGCAGGAAGACCCGTCAGGATGCAATCGAGGCTGAAGCGTTTATGATGGTCATTGTGAGTGGGCGCGAGACGCTCATGTACCCTAAAATTGTGTATAACGCGACGCCTGAGGTTGGCCATTCGACTTTGCTCCCTTTGGTCCTGGTCCCTTCGGTTTCACAGTCTCCCGGGGCATCAGGATTCGCGCAAAACCAACTATAGACAAGATAGGAACGCCTCTTCCTGCCGACGTCTCGATTATTGCACTTGCGACACGCGTCTTCTATGTAAAAGAATTCTACTGAAAAATGACAAGGGGCTCTAGATTATTTTTTTGCAATTTTAAAAATATCATTTTTCATCGTACAAGATGATTGTATCATAAACAAGAAAAAAAATATCAAGAAAGAATCCAATCTAAAATCGTCTCCCAAAATAATTGTAACGGTAAAGGACCTCCGGGTTGCATCTGACCCGCGCACAGTGGGCTGGATCGAGAAATTTAGTGACATTTCACTATAACTCTTTAACTATAAGAGATATCGGGATAAAATTTGCACTAAAATTCATTAAAAAATTATGCCTATCCACTGATAATTATCGAAAGAAATATATATTTTTTGTAATAATTTTTTTATTAATTGTTTAAATTTTAATGTCTTAAAATAATAATTAAAATTCTTTATTTGTTACATATATAGTCATTCCGAAGATAATTTAAATGACCGTCGTCTTTGGTTGTAAATTTCTTCGTATTTCTTGGCATTTATTCTTCATATTATGAATATTTCAAGAAATACAAAGAAATTTACAACCAAAGACGACGGTCATTTAAATTATCTTCGGAATGACTATATATGTAACAAATAAACAATTTTAAATTTTATTTTAACGATAATTAACAGTGGATAGGCATCATTTTTTAAATGAATTTTAGTGAAAATTTCATCCCCATATTCGTATGGTTCAAAAGTTTAGTCAATTGCCGAAATGACGTTAAATTTCTATTTAAACGCATCATTTTTAAGATTAACCTTAACAATTAGTAGGTATATGAGTATCTGTAATCTAAAGAGTTTCTTAGAACAATGTCTTAATATCCCGCAGAGTACCGATGGTAACTATCGAACGCATGCGAAATGACGTGACATTACTAACTTTAAACGGTAATAACTCGGGAAGGTAGACGAAGGTGGATGTGAATTTTACATATTATCTAAAGGAAAGTGTCCTGAACACATTGTGGTTTGTCCGAACGCGGGTTGTCTCGGGTGTAAAAAGTTATTCCTTGTCAATTGTAAAAATTTTGACATTTTTCTATCCTACATTCAACATTAAATTTTCAACACATTGCATATAATAATTTCTTAACGGAAAATAATGCTGTTTACTGTAGAAAAAAAAAACGGGACTGAAATCTTGAACAGGATCGTCAAAATATCGCTAAAAAGATAGGACATTTTTCGGGTGTCAAACGTAGATTCGAAAATGTTCAACTTTAAAAGCTCGGTACAACTACAATTTTCATTTAATTTGATTAATTCTTCCATTTTTGAGGTGGGTAGATATTCGAAAAACAATACCAATTGATTAGACATCGATATGAGAAAGTTCATTTTATGGTAAAACGTCACTAAAATCTTCGATCCAGCCCACTGTGGCGGCGTCCGCGCTCGTGTTCCACAGTCTCGGAATTATCCCGGTGTTCATGAAGCAAGGATACGGTTCCAGTGGCATACAATTGTAACACTGAGCTCTCGAAGGCGCTCGCACAGTTGCAAAGAAGTAACGACATTGGTTCCGCAGCGGCGTTTCAGGAAGTCCCATAGAAACTCTATCATCGCCAGGTTCTTCCGGAACAAATTTTCGGCGATGGCTTGCTCAGATGAAGCATCACGCTGAGCAGAATCACCAGGATCTCTTGAACGTCGTCTGCGGAACACGCGCTACGGACACGACTACATTTTCAACGCTCACCATGACCGATTAAGTCAAATAATCACTTGCCTTCTGGGAGCCTCACTTTTGTTGGGCACCGGGCTCCTTCTGAAGTTACTGGCGGCCACTGCCGAACACCCGGTACACCATTCTTTCGTGAGAGTACATGGATTTTGTGGAAATTGGAATAAAGAAAAAATTCCCTGTGTTAAAAAAAACTTTTACAAAATTTTCGACGTAAAGAAGGAGAGCGTATGGGAAAGAAAGAGACATAGTTCATAGCATTTCCCATACGCTCTCCTTCTTTGCGTCGCAAATTTTGATCGTTCATTATTTTTTCTATGGATTTTCTATGATTCTATTGAAACAATTGGCTTGTGATAGCTAAAATATGATATAAATATTATTGATTCAATTTTGTCTAAATGTCTTGCAAACACTGCATCGAGAGTTGTTCCTGATCTTGTTGTCGCTTCATTAGGATTATTTACCATTTCCAATCTTAATTTACTTCTAAACGTTACTAGACTGCAAGAACGTATGTTTTCAAATGTAATTTTGTAATTTATATACAATACCTCTACTTTTACTTAGATATTTATTCTGTTCCACACACGGTAGGTTTTGAAAATCATAGATATGTAAATTATGCTATGGCCCAGTGTTCTTCTCTCTGTAATATAATTAATTATATTGACTTTAATTAATGTAAACGTAGTAGCATGTGCTGTCATAATATAACCATGTATTTCTAACCTTTTCGTTTGATCCTACTACCGAGCGTCGGTAAAATCCTATCGCTGCAGTATTTTCAAATTTTCTTGTGACGAATGCGAAATTGTCATAAATAATAATTAAAAAAAAAATTATTTAAAGAACCACGTTTTTAAAATAGACTAAAAAGCATAAAATAATTTGAAAATAAAATACTTGTAAGATTTAAAACGAACCGTTTAAATTTTCGCGCCACTCGACTTTCGACATCCACATCCGTTACACATTTTCGTGTCGGGATTTCCGTGACGCGAATAGTCTTACACCCCCCCAAAAGAAGCTTCACTTCAATAAAGCGAACTGTTGTTAATTTTTATTCCTGTTTCCAATATGCTTTGCCATGTTTTAGGAATTTGTTGGGCAATCGATTTTCCCCAGTGCTCGATCAAACGCGCTCCAGAACCGTGTTTAGCAACGGCGTGTCAAACAATCGCGCAAGATATATTCACAAAGCCCCCAATTTCCTCGTAAACGAGGATTCACGCGCGACCCCGTTGGCGGCGTCGATTATTCCGGGAATCGAACCCGTTCTAATTGCGTGATCCGGTGTTGGAGGATCGGCGGATTCGACTGCGTGGTTTCTCGCCTACTGGATTTAATCAACGGCGAGGCTTCAAAGATCCGAAGAAGTCGCCCCCTCGGTGTAGTTTGTTTATCGTCGGCTCTTGCCCGATCATTTCCCTTTTTTCTCGCTCGGAGAATTCGTCCGATCCAATAACTGCTCGAGCTGTTTCCTGGAAGCTCGCCGAGCCGGTCTCTCTCTCCTCGCTCGCCCGACTGACAAGCACCAGCCCTCCTCTTCCGGGACAGCTTTTACTCGAAGCTTTTTTCGACGACGTCGTGTCGGGCCCTACACGCCTTTTCGGTAAACTTTACACACCGATTCACCGTACACCGGACCCGCTGTGGCCCTCGTAAATCTGTTACACCGCGCCACCGTTTTCAGAAAACTCGAGAAAATTTATCGCTGTATAAACGCGTTCGCGTCTGTCAATATACTGTCGACGCGTGGGTGACGATTCTCATTAACGCGTACGGGAGTTAGATACGTACTCGATTATTTGTCATAAAATAGAAATAGTGCAGTCAATTAGCACCTTCGGATATAGGAAGCTTGTCAATAGATTTTTTTTTTAGATAGTACCGTTTATATGGTTTCGGTGGATGTTAACTAACAGGAGATTGTTGTTTGATAGGCTAAGAAATGGTGGAGGGCCACGGTGACGTTCGGCTGCAACGTACCACGGGCTCGCGATAAAAAGATGCAAGAACTGTTGTTATTGCATCGGGAACCACTCGGATCTCCCGCGGCGGGCTTCTCGGTGCTGTGTAAACAGTAAATGGACGTCTAGTTAGTTTACACTTTGTTTTCGGAGATGTTAACAAAACACGCGGTTACTTTGAAGCGCCGCCACCAACCGCGAGTCACCAATGTAAACCCCGCCGCCATTTTAAGATCGAAAAACAACTTGTACCGTCCTCCGGTTCCTCTCTTGTAATTCTCAGAGGATCATTATATTGATCGTGCTTTAATTCATCGAAATCAGAATTGCCAGCCGGAGTAGGATTTTTGTGTGGAACTATTTTCGAAATTGCGTGTTAATGAGCGAGCATCGGGCAAAGAAACACTAGAAACGTCGTTCGCGTAAGCACACGCTCCGATCAAATAAACCAGTGTCTATGGTTTATTTACACGTTGTTGGTCTAAAGTGGCCGCAGTCAGTAAAGTGATAGTCCCCGACTGTTAGCCGAGCCAGATTTCGTAGAAGCAACGAGTCGACGGACGTGGATCTTATTCGACGAGATTAGAAGCCGAGTTATGAGTCGATTACGTACGGGACGATTAGTTGATTCAGGCATTCATTATTCTATTACAGAAGCACGTTTACAAACACAGAATGCAAAGCGTCGATTAACTTCTCGAAACATTCAGATTTTTCATATTGACAAACGATATTGACGACTTAGTGTTCCTAGGTGATTCCATTTAAGGTTTCCACAGAGCTATACAGGGTGTCCCAAAATTCCTTCAACTCCCTGAAATGGACGGTTCCTGAGGTCGTTCGAAGCAAAATGTTCCTTTTCCAAAATGTCCGCTGCGGGTTTGTTTAGGAGTTATTAACGAAAAACACGGACCAATCAGAGCGCGGTCTAGACGCGTGTTGGCAAAGATGATGCGGCGCGCCAGCAGTCGTAAGTGCTTGATACGAGGACATTCGTCATCGCAGATACGCGGAAACCGTTCGTGTTGATCAATACATCGTGACGTATCAGTCATAAAAACACTACTTGGACCGAAACTTGGGTTTGCGGAATTAGATTTTTCGTCCTTATACGAGCAAATTTTGAGCTGCATAAAGGCTCGTTTAATAGAGGAAGGTTCAGCGCATAGTGCCCTGCTTATGATATTAGTCAAAAACTCTTTTGTGACAGACAAATACATTGGATTCTGCGGTTGTTTTCTCGACTTTTTTCCCTACTTTGCAGACTCATATTATTAGATGTCAACATAATCTCGTTACATCATAAGCAGGGCACTCTGCGCTGAACCTTCCTCTATCAAATGAGCCTTTATACAGTTCAAAATTTGCTCGAATAAGGACGAAAAATCTAATCCCGCAAACCCAAGTTTCGGCCAGATTTCTAGGGTATTCTAGGATGTTCTAGGATATTCTAGGGAAAGTCACGTGACTACCGTTCCCCCTTAAGTGCCCAGAATTTAATTTCGAGACATCTAGTAAACGCTTTACAGCTGACGGCAGCGTATAAACGTATAGAAGCGTCTTAAACCGTGCAGGTACTGTTAACATAATGATCTTAAATCTGAGATTACGCGCATGTATATAGTTACCGAGGGCTTTCTTCTTGGCTATGGCGTCCTACTGTACCGGATCTGTGTGTAAGGAAATGATCGGATTACAGACAAAGATCCATTGTGCTCGGGATATGGAGAAAAACAGAACTGTATCTTCCGAGACATCGTCCACCGTTTGTACAAGCGATATCGAATTACGAAACAGCCTGAAGATTTCCAGTGGCAACAAAAAAACAGTACCAATATTAGATCAACTCACAGACCCGGCATAGGTGTAGGATACGCTGTCGAAGAATAGACTTAAAAAATTACGGTTTATTTGTCTAGGGAATTATGGAAAATGTTAATTATCGCATTGGGACGTTTTAAGGGGTTACACCACCCTGGCGCTCGGAAAAATAGGTACAAAAATAAACTTTTTTTTTGAAGCTGTCACCAAGTATATAAAATGATCTTTATTTTACGCATGTATATAGTAGTTTTATGAACAATTTGCAATTTCAACGATTAAAAAAGAATAAAAAATGGCGGATATATAAGCCGATAAATAGGACCCTCTTTTGAAAATTCTTGCTGATGGTGTACATGATTTCTCTGATAGGCATGGTCTAAAAAATAATAAATAAATTTTTTCTTATTTATAAGTGCAATAGCTACAATGTGACGTAGGGAAAAATTTAAAAAAATTTTTTTGTAGAATTGACAGCTGTTTGAAACAAAAAACGCGAATTTTCATCGAAATTTTGCGTTTAAAAAATTTATAACTTTCGAACATGGCACCCAATCACAAAAATCCTACGTCACATTGTAGCTATCACCCTTATAAATAAGAAAAAATTTATTTATTATTTTTTAGACGATGCCTAACAGAGAAATCATGTACACCATCAGCAAGGATTTTCAAAAGATAGTCCTACTTATCGGCTTATATCTCCGCCATTTTTTATTTTCTTTTAATCTGTAATATTGCAAATTGTTCATAAAACTACTATATGTATATTTGTGTAAAATAAAGATCATTTTATATACTTTACCTTCATCCACACGACGTGGTACCCGGGTACCTATTTCAAATTCATTTACATAATATTCAATATTTTTCAATTGATATGTCCATCATCTTTTGTGACAGGTAAAAACTCTGCAATTCGTTTTCCGTAAAATTGTTTGCCGAGTTCACCGGGGCCTGGTAGCGACGATGACGCTACAACAGTATGCAGCAACCTATATGGGTACCCGGGTACCTCTTCATGCAGAATCGTATAAAAAATTACCCGTGTGGATGAGGGTTAATGGCAGCGTAAAAAAAAAAGTTCATTTTTATACCTATTTTTCCGAGCGCCAGGGTGGTGTAACCCCCTTAAGGGACGCTAACAGGATTAGGAAACGAGTGTACCTGTTATTTATATTGCCTCGGTGCCAATAAACTGGTCCTGTATTTTGAGTGAATAAGTCAAAATTGTCCGGGCGCCGGTCGTAAGCCCGCAAGAAACCCCTCGGCATTATTATATGGAACAGAAAATCCGGTTAATAAGATTTCACTAATAGGTTTAGATTGGCATTTCGTTGCTGAAACACTGAAACGCTTTATGAGTTGTGGCATAAAAACTCAAATCTGTTGAAATGGTTTGTGTTTTTTTTGGGGGGGGGGGAAGAATATTTCGAAATAATATTTTTATCGGGATCACCTATAGAGTGTTCCAATTAATCGAAGGAAAGTTATATCACCTTGTAACAGTTTATGTTCTTACGCATCCCCGGGAATTCAGTAGCGAGCTTGTACATACTCTGTACGTATTGAGGAAAAGTGTCCGGTGTCGAGTCCGAAGGTGATCCGCGCGAGGATTAATGGCATGCTATAAATATTGACACCAGTTAGAAATGCAGCGATGTACATAGCCATAAATCCGGAAAAATGTGCCACGGTATACTTTTTATCGATGTAACCGAATGCCAATTATCGACGCCTCGAAGAAGAGAAAGGCGAAACCTTATATCGCGCGAGGCATCGTGATCCGGATTCGTATTCGCATCCTAAGCGCGAAAACTCCGAGTCAGTCGCAATATTTCTATAGTGTCGTATAAATTTTCCACCCTATACTTTATTTCCCTGGGGAGCACTAGTGTTTCACTTTCATGCGAAACACAGTCTAGGGAAACCCAATGTGTGCCCAATTATTCGAAATCAGTTTGTTTTAGAAATGAGATACGAACAAAAATGTTGGCAGTCTCTTACGACCCCAGAAAACCTGAGGTAAACGGAAACTGAAATTTTAGCGTTTCGCAGACCTACATAGCAAACACCCGAATGAAATAAAATAACTATAAAATGATATTTCAAGGTCTCTGGGATCTCCTATGGCCGTCCGCACACGGGTCGATCGTCGATTTGGTCGATGCGATCCCAGTCGATCGCGTCTTCAAGTACGTACGTCTTGATCGTCATGTACGATTCATACGACGGACGCGACTGTTATCTGCACACGGGTCGATTGCTTCTCAGTGAAAAATACGCTGTAAAGGCTTTATCAGCTGCATCACATTGTGTGAATTTTCTCCTTTTTATGGGCTGCCCATGTGGACCTATTGTTCGAATTGTCGTTTCCGATGGAGGAGTCGCAACTCTGTCCCCCTGATTATAAATTTATTAGGAATAATTAAATACTATTAGATATATATACATAATTTATATATTAAATAATTAGGCATATATAAATAATTTATATAAATACGTATACAGGGTGTTTCGTTTAAAACAGGACACCTCAATATCTCTTCTATCTCTGAAAATATAAAAAATGTTTCTGACGTAATCTAAATGGTTTCAAAAGACGAATCAGTTGGAAGAATCGTTTTTTACAAATTGTAATTTTTTAATCGTGTTTTCAAGGTCACTCGTGTGTTTTACCTATATACAAATTTTGTTGTTGTTGTATGTTGTAGTAAACATTATTGTGATTTCAACCATGTTTAATAGCACGACCTTGAAATGACCGTGAACTCTAAAATTTGCTAATTAATGCAGAATTGTCAGAATACTTTCAGCGACATATCAGATTTCAACGGTAACAGAAATTCGACCATGAACTTGAACTTGTAAATAATCACATTTATTACTGCAATAAATGTTCGAAATACAGAAGGATGATACAATGTGTTTATTTACAAGTTCAAGTTTATGGTCGAATTTCCGTTACCGTTGAAATCTGATATGTCGCTGAAAGTAAGTTCTGCATTAATTAGCAAATTGTAGAGTTCAAGGTCATTTCAATGTCGTGCTATTAAACATGGATGAATGCACAATAATGTTTGCATACTACAACAAAAAATGTGTGTATATTTGTACTTACGTAAAAAACACGAGCGACCTTGAACAAACGACTAAAAAATTACAATTTATAAAAAACGATTCTTCCATCTGATTCGTCGTTTGAAACCATTTAGATTACGTCAGAAACATTCATTGTATTTTCAGAGATAGAGAAGATATTCAGGTGTCCTGTTTTAAACGAAACACCCTGTACATAAATAATTATAATATATTAATTATATGGATATATGTATTAATCTTATTATCCGGTTTGATAATTTAGCCTGTCTAGCCTATTCCCTCCATGGGGGAATCGCACGAATCGTACGATCCAGTCGACTGTTTTGTTTCGCTTCCGAGCTGGATCAAGAAATTTAGTGACATTTTACTATAAGTCAGATCGAGGAACTACGATCCATCCGATCAGTTTGTAGCTCAGAGTCAAGCGGATAAGCTGTCGGAAGTCTCGACTTTCTACGCGCGGAGACTCGGAAGTCACGAGATAAACTCGGTTCCGTGCAGCTTATGGTCTCGATAGCCGCGTGAAATACTGTTTCTCGATCCTCCGGTGAACAAGTCAAACGGATGATCTACCCCGGGAAACGGCGAGCAGGACCTCTGAGCTTAAGCCAGCAGCCAGAACGCTGCGAGAGTCGGTCACGTCTGAAGAATAAAAGACGGAAATGAGATAAACCAGCTAATCTTCGACCGTTCCAAGGACAAACCTTCACACGGAGATGATCCCTCCAACGAACGGGTTCGGAGCTCGAAAAAAAGAGTTTTTCGAAAAAGTCAAGCGTACTCGGAGTTCCGCGAAGCCGAGGAGTGCGTTTAATGCGATTTGCTGAATTTAAAAAGTTAAGACTCGCCTGTCGAAAATAAACCGATCATCCTAGATCTCTGGTTGAAAAAATTTACTTTCATAGCTCTGACACCTGTAACGGATACCTTGCAGAGAACCTTTGGGATCAGCGACAGAAATTTTTCTCGCGCGCCTTAATTGTTATTTCGCGATCTCTGGAATATTCGATGATTTTTATGTAGGAGATTTTTCCTAAGAAAAACAATTTTTTGAAAAATTAGCAATGTTCGCGAATTTCCAGGTTTTCCTTTGTGCGAAGCGAACACCGTAAGATCGCGTCTGATCCATTTCGTTCCGGTGTTGTCTGGCCTTCGTGCGGCGATCCGTCGACTTTGAATGCATTCGCTGGACCTCGGATTAGCGTAGTCGCTTCTAGGTCTAATCGGGTTTAAGTTCAGCCAAGCGGAGGCCGCGGGTCCAAGTGGTTTATAAAAATAATACGAGTCGAGGGTGGCGACCACGAGGAATTTGGTGAATGGCACGGGGGTGGTCTGTTGTCTGGTTACTTCGGCTTGTCTCCTAAACACGGGGCGGCGTAGACTTTTGACAGAATTAGAGAACTTTTATATTCGGGCTCGTTTTCATCGAGACTCTAGGAATCGCTTAGGGCCATGGGAACCCCTGTGCAAACGAAACCCTTTCGTTCAGAACGAATCTGTAACGTATTCACTGTGGCTCGGGATAAGCTGGCTGGAGTCAAAAAACCCGTCGAAGTCAGTCACAGTGACGTTTGTCAAAGTTCTTTCACTATCAAAGTGACCGAGGGAATCGAAGGAACCCATTCACGAGATTATTTTCACAGTCGCGACACAATTTTTCTGTGATCTTTGCATTTCTGATAAATAGTTTTCTTTTCGTTGAATCTTGTCACTAGAGATTGTTTAAGCAATTTTCTATTTTTCTCGACCAATTTTCAGAGATATTATTCTTTCCTTTATTCTTAAGGGGGTCATCCCATGTGGCAGATCCAACAAATCGAAAAATATTTTTGCACAATTGTTTCTATAACATTCCTAGAATATGCAGGTAAAAGGATATTTCGATATTCGAAGTCGTTCGACTGTTTGCCTCATTACGATTAAAGTTTTAATAAATAACCAGTGAAATATCAATCAGCTGGACATTAATTTGTGCTGGAAAAAGGTGCATTCGAATCAACGTGCACTTCGGAGCATTGAGCCAAGACAATTTCTCAACACATAGCAGACTAATGTTGAGTTTATATTTTCTTTGTGTAAATCGTACTTGAATTTTTAAACGCGTTTTTCTCAAAACTGTATTTTTCATATTGGCGATCATGATATCTCGAAAACTACTGAACGGATTTCGCTCAAATTTTTATGGTATAGTCAACACATCTATAGTTCTCGCCCGTACCAAAATATTTCTGATATCTGCTATAGGTTTTTTTCTTAAGCTGAAAAAGATGAAAAAAATGACGAAACTTGGAACTTGACGTTTAAAACCGAGCCAAAAATTCAATTTTCGATATTTTTTAATTATTTTGGTACCGGCGATAGCCGCAGGTCTACAAATTAAAATGCCGTTTGATTTTTTGATATCAGATGATCGAACCCTCCGGAATCATGGTCGCCATTAACCTACTGTTTTTACACATGAATGTCTTCCGAACGGTGTATAGTCGATCCAACTCGTTATTTTAATTTGAAAAAATTCTGGGAGACTGATAAAATGTCAGTAAATGTGTGGTAAAAATTTCAAGATTGTATGTTTTAAGGGTCCTTAAAAAAAAATTCCTAAATAAAGCAAGAATAAGTAGCTCTCACATGGGATGACCCCCTTAACTGGAAAGTGACCTTCGTCCCTTTTCAATCAAAAAATTTTACAATAAGTGCAGGTTCGCAAGCTATTCTATCCAGCTTCCGGGGATAACTCTGGGAAACTGCTGGGTCTATTGCGTTCATCGGTCATATACATATTTATGGCGGATACAGAGTCCGTTCTGTGGTTTTTGGTGCGGCTGTTGGCAACAGAACCCTCATAAAGAAACGAGAACTCCAGACCCAAAATTTACGACGTTATTCCTCGGCTCGGGGATGAAAAATATTTATAAGCCCATCGACGACGCTCTCTCGCGGACCATTCTTTGCGACTCGAGAGATTTTTCCGAGGTTACCTGTTTTCGGGTAATGACTCCGGCCACAAACGGTATTCGTCTTTCTCATACCTTTATGGCCTGTGACTGCCAAGAGTTTAATGCAATAAAGTGCAGAACATTTACTCGGAATCGTGTGAAAAGTGAATGGAAAATGTGTTAAGTTGACCAGAAGGGTTGACGAGGGTTAAAGACGTGGAATGCACTGCAAGAAAGTAATTTATGGTTGAAACATGTGATCGACGGAAGCGCATGCGTTGCGTAGAAGCACAAGCATGTCGACAGATGAAGCACGATGAATTGTTGAAATCAAAGGGACGCAAGAAAGGCAAGTGAACACGGACAAATACGATGTTGCCGGACGTTGAGCGAATTGAATCACTTAGTCGGACGACATTCTATGGATCCATCTTTTGTGCGTGCAAATATTGGCTTTCTTTGGTGAAGCCGGTTGGCTGCATTAGAATCAATCGTTTTATAGCCTCAACGAGATTCGTTTTAAGTGCTTTGTCTGTCAATAGAGTTCATCAAGGCTAAGCGTCTAGTGTGGCCCACAGACTAAACTTCAACGTCCAGCGTTGGTTGGAAGGTTTGCCGGGCTCAGGATGTGAGAATTTGAGTGACTGCAAGATGGTTGCGAAAGCAGAGCATGCTGGAAGATTGGATCCCTGGGACGAAGGGAGTGTGCCTGCGAAAGAACGCGCCGCAGAAAGAGGCACGTGACAGTCGTGAAAAAGGGACAGCCGCCGCGTCGAGGATTTCCAAAAGGAGGCATCGGAAGAGAGGTAAAGTACGTTTTTCGGGTCGTCGCGCCGCGCCGGTGGGACATCTTTATACGGGCTGCTGGGGCCCCCCATCGTGAAGACGTCGTCACCCCGTGGCGAACCATAGATTTAGTTGCATCCTTGCTTGCGCCCACCTTCGCGGTGCACTCGTACTTTCCGTGATCTTTTCTGGGAACGGCTTTAAGTAGCTCGCGAAACGAACAAGCAATTAACAACACACTACACCCTCTCAATATTCTAATATAGTATCCAGAATTGTCAAATTCTCAGTTTTCAAGACATATTTTCTGTTGATTATCATCTTAGTAAAATTGTTAAAGGAAGAAATAAATTTCTATTTCGTTCCAGTAGCAAACAATTGAAAGTTCCCCATTTAGTCCTTAGTGCAATCCATGGGGATCATGGTACTCAATGGGTTAAGGATGGGTGGGTGATAGCAGTTCGGAGAAACATAGAGTACAAGGACCTGTAAATTATTGCCTTCTTATGAAGTGTTGGAAAATCCTTAACCTTAAATGGATTAGGCCTTGCCAATTTGTTCGTGGAAGTCACAAACCGTTCGTCTATACATTAATTGTTCCTTATAACCAATATCTATTTTTGCGCAAATAATTGTATCTCATGAATTTTTATAAAATTTGTTTTAATGGATGACCATGTGTAGTTTCGTTCGAAACCATCGCTAGACGGGAAGTTCGGCACAGGTTGGGCAAGCGTATCAAATCGTAGTCCCAGAACGTTCATTACTTCATTATCATAGAAGAAATTCGCATTCGTCACAGTTTCGAAAACGAGGCCCGACATTTTCTGGCCGTCCGAAAACTCGAGCCTTCTATTTCCTCGAAATTCCTCAATAGTTGATACGTCACAACAGTCAAGTCCATCTTCACATTTTTCTCTTTTATGGATACAGTGGGTGTACAAAGTATTCGTACACCTTTTAAGGATGTTCTGGAGGTATATAAAAACGCAAGAAAATTTTTGAAAATTTGACAAGATATAATTCTTACTAAATTAATGCAATTACCACAGTTTAGGTTCGATTCACTGCACCGTTTAAGAATTATAGCAACTTAAAGTTTGCACATTTTAACACGTCTTCAAACCCTATTTAAACATTGAAAAAACGCAAGTAGAAACTCCAGTTTTTTTTATATATAGTAAAAATTATGTAATTAATTATGTTCAAAATTTATTAGGACTCACTAAACAGTTACAGAGCAAAAAATTATAAACTGTTACAAAACGTCAAGTGTTGTCATCTCAATAATAACCATGAATATTGCTTTTTTTAACTTTTTTAAACTTTTTATTGCGTAATTATATATATTGAATATCACTTTATTATCTTGAAGTCCAAATCAGAGGGTACAATTATTCGCAAATGTCACTTACAATTTTTTATAATGTGACGACAATTTGATTAATAAATAATTATAACATGAAATTCACTAATTAAACGAAAGCTTTTTTTAATCTTTGTTTTTAATGCAAAATATACTCATGAATGGCTTTCATTGCCAATATATTGATGGATTTCGAATTTCTTGTACTTTCGTCTCCCATTGTACCTCCAGAACATCCTTAAAAACGAATAACTTTTTCAAAATTCGACTCAACAGCTTGAGTTTATTTGAGACGTTAGAAGGATTAGTTTACTAGCTAATGTGTAAAGAATTTTTTCTTTTTAATTATTATTAGTCGCAATTGCGAAGGAAAAAGTAAAGGTCACGATTTTTCAATTTTTTATCTGTGCCTGTAATGAAAATTTCAAACACGTATTTTGTCAATCTAAGTAAGTTATATGCATGCACAAAGTTTCATTGAAATTGGTTGAACCGTCCATTTCAGGGAGTTGAAGGAATTTTGGGATACCCTGTATAACTTACTTATACCTACCAAAGGCACCTTATATAAATTTTCATTACAGGCACAGATAAAAAATGTAAAAATCGTGACGTTTACTTTGCGACCAATAACAATTTAAAAAAATTAATTATTTACACATCAGCTAGTAAACGAATCCTTCTAACGTCTCAAAAAAACTGAAGCTATTTGGGTCGAATTATGAAAAAATTATTCGTTTTTAAACGGTGCACGAATACTTCGTACACCCACTGTGGGTGCATAAAAAATGTTTTAAACATCTAACAACAACAAATTACACTGAAAGAAATTCCGAACAATCGTTCCTGAACGATGTTCAATTTTTTCCTCGGAAAAGCAATTTCCAACCTAAAAATCGCCAAGTAGATCACAGAGTCCAATCTCAGGACCAAAGGAATTGTTTAAACGGTTTCCCGTAAAGAATTCGATTCTGGGCGGACATGGGCGAGAACGGTAACCGGAACTTCCGTGTCGAATCAGGGTTGTCCGAGCACTCATTACGTCATTATTGGCAGAGTGCGCCGCGGTGGGTGCATAGCGCATTCTTGTCGCGGGTGCACCGGTGGGGTACGGCGACTTCCAGCCGCGTGTTCCGGGGCCCTTGGGCCCCTGGGTCCCTTTTTCACGGGGTTAGGAAATCGGTTTTCCGGAGCGTTCCCATTATTTCATCCTCTTGTCACGCAGCCGCCTTTTGGCCGGGGGGCACGCAGGTACCAGGAGTGGACCAACAAACGAGTCTATTTGCTCAACAAAGCGGGGCCCTGTGCCTCGATGTCTCTCGCGAGTCACAGACTTACACCTCGACGAATCGACGATTCCTACACGTGTCTGTCTGGCTGGCTGTCTCTCTGTGCTATATTGCGGGGAAACGCAAGCTGATCGATGAAAGTCGCCGCTATTGTCAACCGACGCCTCCCCTTTACGCGGGGATGCACTTCTGTGACGCTTGCGTGGATGCGTCAAAATTCCGACTATTTTTATCATAATACATGGCTGCATAAAATAATGTATCTGGGACCGGAATTGTGAAAATTTGTGAAATTCGTTTCAACAGCGAACGGCATCAATGGCGGCGCAGCTCGTCGCACACTGGTCCACTCGCCCGATCTAGCTGTTCGTTAATATTTTAGCACTATTTGAAAGTTTAAAGGTATAATAATTTAGGTCGTCGGATTCGTTTTGATTACAGCTACAATATTATGAAGTTAAAAATACATATTGACTGTTAAAAATTCAAGGTGAGAATTATTTATACATTAAAATTTCTTTTTTAACTTTTTGGATTGAAATTCGTAGACCGCTGAACGTTCATTAAGTTTTGGTTACACCATTTGTTTCTCAGATTATCGGAAGTGTCTGATAAATCAGGTTCAGGTTTTAAATAAACACAATAATCAATCATTTTTGAAGTAATGGATTTTATAAACATAATTAAAAATATTTTATTTAAAACTGTGCAAAAAAACATAATATTAATTATAAAAAGCAAAAATATAATTTTTATAAACAAAAATAATAATTGACATTACATCACATTAACAAATCATTATTGTTAATCATTATTATTAATTGTCCAACTTCATCATCAGAATACGTTTATTTCTTTTTAAAAGAATTGAATAAAATCGCCGCGCCAGAGGTTCGGCCGCAGTTCAGGCGACACATACGCTTTAAACAATAATAACTTTTGTACCGGAGCCGAATTGGATGTGATTCTTGCATGATTTCACAGAAAAAAGTACGCTGAAAATAATGCACTTTGATACAATATGGAACTCAAAAGATATTCTTTACCAAAGATAGAAAACATTGAAGATTCTCTTTAATTTATTGAGCATTGTTATTTCAATAAATTATAAATATTAAATCTTAGTACACAAGATATACTCTAAATATAGACAAATACTACTCATTTGAAACAAAAATGGACACACAATATAAAATAGATTCTCCAGGGTGTCGATAAGAAACGAAGTAATTTTTTCGGTGACAAATAGGATAAAATGTTGATTTTTTAATGATTGTTCTAATTTTCAATAAATCTCATTAATTTCATCGTTTTTGAATGTCGTGGACATTTAAGAAGCAATATACATCGATTTGGGCAAGATGCTTTTTTTACCAAATGAACAGCTAGATCGAGCCAGCGGTCCAGTGTGCGTCGCGGCGTTCGTTATTGTTTTGTCGTTGGATCGTGGCGAGGCACCTTAAATTAACATCGCGTTTAAAGCATCAATGCAGCCGCAGACAATCGCTTGCGTGGCTCAATTGAATCGTCTGGATGAGATAATAGCCACCTGCGAGTCGAATGCCCAGAGATGCGTTCAGCTATAATGGTCGGCGCGTTTGATGTGTATGTGTATGCCATTTTACGGACGCGGTAGCACGCACGCTTTCAGGTCGGAGCTCGTTAATCCTCCCGGGGAAAAAAAGGTAGCGACGTCTCCACTTTTGGGGAAATAGTGTCTTTTAGATCTCATCTATCGATGGGAGATCCACCGCACCGGTGCCGAGCACCAGAACACACAAGTTGCTTCGTTCTTTTTCCGGGAGAGAAGATCCGACAGAGTCATTAAAATTTACAAAAAAAAAGTCATCCTTGAGAATTCTTAGAAAATTCTGAATCATTCGGTATTTATTAACACTGGACGAAAAATATGCTTCCATTGAAAATGAAAATCCGCGGCCGAATCAACCGAATATATTTTTGCCTATACATACATACATATTGGTGTATCATAAAATTCTGTTGAAAATGCTATGCTAATGGATTCTGTAAACTGAGCCTGTTTACCTCCGAGTTTTCGACGTCACATTGGCCATAAAAGGATCTCGATCTCCGATACAATAAAGATAGGTAATTCGGGAATTACGGGGAACGGTTCTTCTGTGTTTCACGAAGGGGTGAGCGCGCAAGAAACTCCTAAAAGGCCGATAATATAATAGAATCGTGGATGGGAAAGGGTGCAGGGGTCATTACAGGTGGCGGAAACGTCGAACGTCGCTTCAGTGTTGACGTATTAATCCTGTTAGGACACAATAGCGGGAAACAATGGCCATGGGCAAAGTTTATCCGATTTACTCGGGCGAGATTACCCCTCACCTCCTCCGCCCCTACCATAAACCGCCGTCAATGCTCGCTACCCTTACCGTTGCCAATTATCCTTCCCAAGTCCGTTATTTACATGTTGATTGTGGGGAAGTCATTATTAGGGCTACTTAGAGATGTTTCCTGGAACCGGTAAACAGTGTTTTTTTTCAGCTGAAAGCAAGCGAAATTTCGATTCCACGTTTTTCCGATGTGTTTCGCAACCCTTAAACCCCTTACTCTAAGACATCGAGCCGAGGATCTACTAAATAAGGTCAATATTTTCTGACCACTTCCTGATTTCTGCTACACGCTGCCGAATAGATGGCAGCACCGTGATAGAAATAAATGTAGAATGTCGGCTGAGAAGCTGAAGACCGAAATAAGGCGCACCCTAGAACAATTCGAAATCGCTGGGTCTTTTACGGTTCGATCAAGTTCGGGCAAACAAGAGCGGTTAGAGCGGGAGCTAGCGCGTCAGCGGGAGCATCAACAAAGGGCATTTATCCCCTTTCGTTCTTGTTCACATGTGACCGAGCAAATCGGTCCCCGTGGAGAAGAGCGTCTCCGCGATCTAAGGGAGAGAAAAAGCGCTCTCTCCCGTAAGAGGCGTAGAAATGCAGCAATCACGTTTCGGATTTGTTTGTATACGCGGGACTCGCAGTTTCTCCGGGGTTAGTTGCGGCTGCGCTCCCCACTACCGCAGAATTCTCGGATCGGCCACCTTCGAAATCCCTGCCCTCGCCTTAACCACGCGTTGTTTGCACTGTTTGCTGTCAAACATTGGCCGCAAAACATTATGGTGGGGGTCGCTCTCCCAGCCAGTGGAGAGCCTGCGATCTGCCTAGCTATTGGCCGGCGCCCCCCTACTCCGGCACGCCGGTAGCTCGGTGGGCGTGACCCTACCGTACCTATAAATACGCCGCGCGGCGCCGATGACGGCACCTACGCGTCTCGTCTTCGCCGGAGTAACATCTATCGTAGCTCGCGAGACACGCAAACCATTTTACGGTGAGGACTTTGTAACAGTTATTCGGCTGTTCTAAAGCTCGTGAACTCTCTCTCTCTCTCTCTAACCGCAGTTTCAGTTCGTCTGAGACTCGTGAACACTAGTGCCCCGGTGTGATTGCCGTGAACTATAAACCTCTGTGAACAATATCGATCAGTGCTATTCTCCATCGTCACGCGCCTAGCAAAAACATTTTGCAAGGTTCCATAAACTGAAGTGACGCGAAAAAGCATGGTGAATATGGAAGGTTCCGTTGAACAGCGGACAGTCGCAGCCTCCTCGCCGCCGGCTACTCCGTTGAACAGCAGCTTCAGCATCCGCAGCATCCTTCCGGAAGCCTACGCGTGCACTCCCGAACCGGCCGAAAGTGGATCGGCGTCGCCGGTCGTGAGCCACGCAGACGACAGCTCGGACTCTAGCGATCTCGACGTGACCGGCGATGGCGGCACCGATACACCTCCGTTGGACTGCTCCACGACCGCAGCAGCTTCGATGAACGCGTCCACGGAATCGTCCAAGGACTCGAAGGACTCCAAGGACCGCGAGAACGACGGCAAGAAGAAGAGCGAGAAGCCGCCGTACAGCTACAACGCGTTGATCATGATGGCGATCCGTCAGAGTCCTGAGAAGCGTCTCACCCTGAACGGCATTTACGAGTACATCATGCGGCATTTTCCTTATTACGAGAACAACAAGCAAGGTTGGCAGAACTCGATCAGACACAATCTCTCTCTGAACAAGTGCTTCGTCAAGGTGCCTCGCCACTACGACGACCCCGGCAAAGGCAACTACTGGATGCTGGACCCCAGCTCCGAAGACGTGTTCATCGGAGGAACCACCGGCAAGTTGCGCAGGAGGACCACGTCGAATCACAGAACCAGAATGGCTACCCTGAAGAGGAGCCTCGTGTTCGGAGGGTACCCGCCGTCGATTTCCGCGTCGTCGTGGCAACCGTCGGCTTACACGATGTCGTATCTGCAGCGTGCTGCTGCCGGCTATTCGTCCTCCACCGGCGCATACACCATCCCCACAGGCTACACGCCCGGTTTGATATCCGGCGCTGGGCCCAGCTCCTCGAGCAACAGCTTGCCCTGCAAACCGCAACCGCTCCCAGCAACCGCGGCACCCTCTGCACATGCCCACTACCCCATGGACAGGCTTCTGCAACCACCCATCGCGGGATACGCTACCGGCATACCCGTCTCCAGCCACTCGTACGACTTCTACGCGACCCTCAGATCCCTCGCTGCTCATCAGCAACATCACGCCACAGGGGTAATCTTCGCGCACAACCAGCACCTCAGATACCATCAGCCCACCCTCCTCGGACAAATGCCGTCGACATCGTCACCTGGAAGCAGCCCCGAACGCATGTCTCCGCATTCGCCGCCTATCACGATATGCAACTCGCCGCAGCAGCCCAGGTCCATGCAACATTCTACTCCTCAGCTTCTCCTGAAGCCTATCACCGTGCTCACCGGGAGACACTGATTTGCCACGGTCCCGAGCTGCCTAGGTACTGATTCGTCGGGGACCGAGTTTGGGGAAGCCGCTGGTGCATTCGAAGACGAGTGAGGAACTGTTCGCTTCGGCAGTGTTACACGAACTTTGTATTTTGTCAGTGTTATAAACATGAACTTTGTTGTATT
Organism: Lasioglossum lativentre; assembly: GCA_916610255.1. Classification (NCBI taxonomy): domain Eukaryota; kingdom Metazoa; phylum Arthropoda; class Insecta; order Hymenoptera; family Halictidae; genus Lasioglossum; species Lasioglossum lativentre. The sequence continues at coordinate 15,246,633 of OU744357.1, read as the reverse complement.
GTCTGTGTCTCGTAACGTGGGACGCGCGACGGCACACAGGCGCAAGGTGAGCGACACACCTGAAGTACCGAGACAACTGTGCGCTCACGAACAATCGAAATTGTTTGCGAGATTCCTTCCGAATGCCACGTTATCAGATATTGACAATAAATTGCGAGAGCGCTTGAAAATTCGTGCTAGTCATTACATCTCGGTAGCACCATAGATCGCGTGGATTAATTGTAAGTCGAATTAACTATCTGAGATAGAGGATTGAGGATTCAGTATTGAGTATTGTTTTTCGCACCCATTGTCGTGTGGGCTCGTCTTTTGTAAATAGTAGGTTTTAAGAGTTGATAGACGTTGAAAACACTCAATACCAAAAATGCGTACTGTGGAACGATGTGTGATTTATGCGATCATGGTAGAGCAGTATATATATATATATATATATATATATATATATATATATATATATATATAGATATATATATATATATATTGTTGTAAATATTTTGTCCATCTAGATGATCTCTCTGGTCGCCGATCGAAGACCGCTAACTATTAAAATTATAATGACGATGCCTGGTGTGTACTTGTGTAACGTGCGATATGAGTATTGCGAGGCTGATTTTTCGCGGTCGGGTATCGTCGGCTCCTTTATGCAATTCTTTACATTCGAGAAAGATTGTTGTTCGTAAACGCATGGATTTTGTATATGTATATACCTATGTATATGTACATATGGAGAACGTGAATATGCGTATGTGTATGAACGTCTAATAAATGTTCAGACCTTTCATAGAAAATTTCTGCATTCTGTTATTCAACACCATTTTGTTCGCACCCCTCACAATCCTTGATATAGCACATTCTTCGTGGGTTAGTCTTGCGAAAAGATTTTGAAAAATTATTTCTCAATTTTTCTTGAGTTATTAATTCAAATCATTTTTGTTCAATAATATTTCAATGATCCTTTTGATCCTTCTGATCAAACTTCTTTTCCTGATTCAAGATGATCGATCAAAGATGGTACGGTAGACAGTTTTTGTTGTGAAGAAAAATTACGGAGTCGTTGATTTCGATTTCTCTACATCACTTCCTCAAGTTTCTTTTCTCGATTTACGAAGATCGATCACAGTTTTGCTGGATAGATTTCCTGTTTGAAACGTTAAAGTGCTATTTCGATCAATGTTCTTAACTTCTTCAATTTTCTTCATAAGATCGATACTTGATTTTCTCTGCAAGGGTCCTCCAAGCCATTCTTAAAAATATCACCACAATGTTTCAATAAAGATCAAATCGAGCCACTGCTCCAAATTTTCGCCCCCTCCCCCTATAGTCTCCTCAACACGAACAATTTTCGTCACGTCTATCCTTTATTCAAGAAGATCGATCGAAGGCTGTCTCGACAGTTTTCTTGTTCGCAAAACTCGGATACGTTCGGTGTCCCCAATTTTTGTACTTCGTTCGAGTTTCTTTATTCAAGAAGATCGATCGTGTAACGTCTGGCCGGTTTTCTACAGAAAATTGCTCCAATTTTCCCGATCTTCGCGTGCTTCATTTATGGTGGCCAATCGAACGTCCGATTCTTTTTCGACGGCGAGTTTCGAACGCTGTCGGTGACAACATAATAAATTTCGTAAAACACGTAGCGCCTAAGTCTTGTCCACGGCGATCGTAAAAGTAACAGGCAGAACCCGCCGGCTGTCAAAACACGGCCGAGAATAAAAGTTTCTCTCGGCAGAGTCAACGGATAATGGTGGACCGGAGCAGCGAGGTCGGGCCCTTCGAAATAGGAAATTGCTTTACTGCTCCAATATAACCATAAACCATCTTTCGGCGGCCTTCGCCAGCATCCTCGTCCTTTGGTTTCACACAGCCTTTTTCCAGTACCTGCAATCTGCCCGTCGAATAAAACCGTCCTCCATCCAGCGACGTCTCTCTTCGGCTTTTCAACCAAATAAATACCCGGCGGTTACCTTCTTCTTTAACCCTAAAATCACCCCGCGTTTTCTGAAGATCGGTTAGTTTTTTTTAAGTGAATCTTCTTTTGGCGGGGTGTATGCCTATTCGCGTCATGGAAATCGCGACACGAAAATGTGTAACGGAAGTGGTGGGGATGTCGAAAGTAGAGTGGCGCGAAAATTTTAACGGTTCGTTTTAAATCTTACAAGTATTTTATTATCAAATTATTTTATACTTTTTAGTCCATTTTAAAAACGTGCTTTTTAAAATAATAATTTTTTTTTTAATTATTATTTATGACAATTTCGCATTCATCACAAGAAAATTTGAAAATGCTGCAGCGATAGGATTTTACCGCCGCTCGGTAGTAGGATCAAACGAAAAGGTTAAAAATACATGGTTATGTTATGACAGCCCGAGCAACTACGTTTACATTAATTAAAGTCAATATAATTAATTATATTACAGAAGATAAATTAATTATAATTAAATATAATTAATTATATTACAAAAGAAGAGGTATATATATATATATATATATATATATAAATTACAAAATTACATTTAAAAAACATACGCGTGGAAAACCATGCGCGGCAGAAGTGAAACTTCTTGCAGTCTAGTAATGTTTAGAAGTAAATTAAGATTGGAAATGGTAAATAATCCTAATGAAGCGACAAGATCAGGAACAACACTCGATGCAGTGTTTGCAAGACATTTAGACAAAATTGAATCAAATAGTATTTATGTCATATTTTAGCTATCACAAGCCAATTGTTTCATAATGATAGAATCATAGAAAATCATAGAAAAAAATAATGGGCGATCAAAATTTGCGACGCAAAGAAGGAGGGCGTATGGGAAAGAAAGAGACATAGTTCATAGCATTTCCCATACGCTCTCCTTCTTTGCGTCGCAAATTTTTATCGTTCATTATTTTTTCTATGATTTTCTATGATTCTATCATTGAAACAATTGACAATTTTGTCTAAATGTCTTGCAAACACTGCATCGAGAGTTGTTCCTGATCTTGTTGTAGCTTCATTATTTTTTACCATTTCCAATCTTAATTTTCTTCTAAACATTACCAGACTGCAAGAAATTTCACTTCTGAAGCGCGTGTTTTTTTTTGGTTTACTCCATTTTTAACGCTAGGAAGATTTCGAGATTTGGTATATTATATTATAGTGTTTTCATTCTCGCAAGCTCGGTTAGATCGTGCGGGAAGGGAGGGGGGGGGGGGGGTGATGATGGTAAATGTTTGCACAGTTGGTGTACCGCCAGAAGGACCTAGGCCAGTTTTCACGTGTGGGCCAGAATACAAAAGTGTGTGTGTTGTTGCCTCGGTACGAGGCGGCCGCGCTCGATATTGGTATGATGCATTGAGACAATGAGGCGTAAATAAGATAATGGCGTGCGCTCGCGTACGTCCAACGGGGGATTTAAGCGTTTGAAGGGCCGAGAAAAGCACACGGCGGAGAGACAGAGAGGACAATACCGATTAGGATCGGTAGATGAGATTGTGACCCGCGCAGCCTCTCCACTGACAGACGCGTTTTGCATTCTTATATCTTTAACCAACATCGACGCTGCGCTTCAATCACACGGAATTGCCACTACACCTCTTACACGCGCTGCTCTGAACTAAATATTACAGTGCACTCCCTATAACGTGATCAAAATGTTGTTTAAAAACACCGCGTATGCGTATTTTACGTGGTACAACATGTACAGCATTTGTAAACGATTATTTGTACATTTGTTGCACATTCACTGCCACATTGAATCAATTTAATCAATTATTCTTGACAGTTTTGAAATTAAATTGCATATAAAACTCTTTTCTTTGCGTGTGGGCAAAAAATCGTCTGATCTGAAATTGTTCTTGACAGTTTTCAAATTAAATTGCATATAAAACTATTTTCTTATTGTATGGACAAAAAATCGTCTGATCTAAAATTGTTCTTGACAGTTTTCAAATTAAATTGCATGTAAAACTCTTTTCTGGTTGTATGCACGAAAAATCGTCTGATCTAAAATAAACACACGAAGACTCTCTTTTTAATTTTTTCGACAATTTGTTTTCGACACTTTGGCACACTTAAGGATCATACGATCGTAATAACAGTGTTCAAAGTGCGTCGACTGGCCGGTGTTTCTTAATCGTAAGAATACGTGTCAGGCCCCGCAGGCTACTGCGCGTTATCATTGTACCGATAACAGATGACAGCGATACATAAAGCAAAACTAAACGAATATTGCATAGCATCACGTAGTCGAAGGGGACAGTAAACACTTGCCTGGTCAATTGCTCCAAGTGGCAAGTGGTGCTATGTGCGTGTAACTTCTCCGTGCGTGATAGATATTCTTCTCTAGTTATGACGAGAAAATTGAATTCGTCGCTCGCCTTTCTCATTAAATTAGCCGCCTGACAAATCTATCGAATGTAGTTCACCTTGATCCCCTCGTCCAGCTCGTACAAAACCATCTTCGTATCTTCGGTGGAGAATAATGAACACGAAAAGTTGTATCTATCGCTACAGGGGTTTATTCGCGAATCATTCTAATAAAATATTGTTTACTTATTCTCGAACTATTCCAACTTTGATTGTCTTCGAGGAAAAATTGACTTGCGTGACTTTTGAATATGGTGGGTGAAATATTAAGAATAGCTTTTTTTCGATAGCGTCGAGTACATTGAGGATATAGTTGTCTCTGCGCGAGGTTAGCATGATCTTTTTTTCAATATATCGGAGCACAGGGGTCTGCGAAACGTGCAAAGATCGTAAGTGTTCCTAGCATTTTAGTAAGTAGTCGGTAACTCGCTGAATCACTTTGCGCTATTACATTATTGTCGATGTCGTCAGCGTTATTCGCAGAGTCGCTGACTAGGGTTGCCGTGATGTCTTTCAGAGCCCTTGTAATACCATTTCACTAATGCCGCATGATTGCCGGGTTATCTATAACGGTTACGCTTTAAAATCGTCGTGTTCTTGTGCCGCGACCATTGTCCTCTGGTCAAGATTCAACGTCAACCCTTGTCGCAAACCACGTCGAATCGTGTGCGACACAAAGACATTATTCATAAATAATTCCTTGATAAATATGCGACACTATTTAGGAAATAAGAAAATATTTTCCAGTTCAATTCAACCTAGCACTGGGAAGGTTCAACGTTGGAGCGAGAATTTTTGGGGTAAGGAAGCAGAGGATTGCTGTAAAAATGATGCGATCATTTCCACCATAGTTACGACCACCTCCATACCGCAGACGTTGCAGGCCCGGTTGCGTGCAGCTTCATCTGCCCCCTCTTTCATTTCTTCCCCTGCTCGGACGCGGACGTTTACGGAGAGAAAGGAATAGTCTGGTTTCGCAGAGCAGAGGGTTTCCTCTTACCGCAGGGGTAGATGTGTCCATGGGGAAGGAGAGGTGGCTACCAAGCGAATTTCTGGCCTATGGGGGACCCCGGCTCCAGCATCATGGTGGTTGATTTGCGGTTTATCCCCGAGTACGTTCCGACATTTCGCTCGCTGTTCGCACCTTTGCCAGACACGGATTCGAAGCTGTTCAGATCACTTCAATTACTCGGAACGTTTAGCGCATTAACGTACTTCGCGAAGAGTATCTCGTGAATATTAAGAATAATTTCTGTGAAATTTTCGAAACAAGTTCTTTCGTTAACCAGAGGTTGTGGTATGTAATGTACATTAAATAGTGACGGTGAACTATGATTTTGGAGGTGGAGCAAATTACCTGTAAAATACACAATTATTCAATACGTGTGAGAGAAATTATTCGATAAACATACACGTGTGCCATATATGTATTAGGGGGACCGGAAAGTAATGTCGTTTTTTTAAATTTAAACAGATAAGTTTTTATTTTTAATCAATGATGTAACCTACCTCGCTATCAACAACCTTTTGCCATCTAGTGTGCAACTTTTCAATGCCGGATCGATAAAAATCAATTGGTTTTTGGGCAAAATATCTGGAGATGGCATTTTTGACGTCATCCAAATTTTCAAATTTTTTGTCACTTAGAACATGTAGCGATCGGAATAAATTTAAATCCGACGGCGCAATATCGGGCGAGTATGATGGGTGAGGCAATATCTCCCACCCCAATTCATTCATTTTTTCCAGGGCATATGGTGAATCGGTTAGCTTTGTTGTTTTCTTCGGACTGATTATGCGGGACCCAAACACCTGCTCTGCTTACTTTCCCAATCTGTTAAGAGTGTTTGACAGCTCCTCGATTATCTGACACGGATTTGCTTCCACTTCCGTCCTTAACATGTCATTGTCCAAAGTTGTTCGTCTTCCTGACCGATACGAGTCGGAAAGATCAAAATTACCGGATTTGAACTTAGAAAACCACCTTTGGCATTTACGAACGTCTAATGCATTTGGATAAACATCGCAAATGTTTTTCGTAGCAACTATTGCGTTACTACCCTTGTGAAACTCAAAAAGCATACAATACCGAATATGTACCTCTTCTGGTATTTGGCCTGCCATTTCACCATAAATTGCAAAGAAAATTTTAATTATTTACGAGTAAACAAGTCGCTCTGACCTTAAAATGTCTTTGGCACGACTTTGAAGTACACAGTGAGCTGATAAATGACACACGAATATCAACATGCGCAGAAACGACATTAAATTTCAATAGATAAATTTTTAACAAGTTGTTATTTCTAATCAATGATGTAACCTCCCTCGTTATCAACAACCCTTTTGCCATCTAGTATGCAAATTTTCAATGCTGGATCGATAAAAATCACTTGGTTTTTGTGCAAAATATCTGGAGATGGCATTTTTGACATCATTGAAATTTTCAAATATTTTGTCACTTAGAAAATGTTGTAGCGATCGGAATAAATGGAAATCCGATGGCGCAATATCGGGCGAGTATCTTATTGCAATATTGCAGAATAACGCCTTTTCTGTTGACAATCTCTGGCCACTTTTCAATTAAAGATTGGTTCACTAGATCCAATTGTTCACGTCTAATGCATTTGGATAAACATCGCAAATGTTTTTCGTAGCAACTGTTGCGTTACTACCCTTTTGAAACTCTTCTGGTATTTGGCCTGCCATTTCACCATAAATTGCAAAGAAAATTTAAAATGTCTTTGGCACGACTTTGAAGTACACAGTGAGCTGATAAATGACAAACGAATATCGACATGCGCAGAAACGACATTCGGTCCCCTTAATACATCACTCTCGGACGTTTAGCTGTTGCAAAGAGTAAGACGGTTTATTTGCGAACTTTTGCGTGCGCCGTCGATTGGGATCTCGGTATTTAGAATTTGAAATAGTATGATAGTAGGCATCGGTAATGGCGCGTAGGGTATGTTGACGTGGCACTTTGATTGCGGCCAATTTCGTGGAAGATTCAAGGATAGCACGAGAGTAGCAAAGCAGCGAAGTACGCTGTTGCTGTCGTCCACGCACACATGACGTAAGGCCCCGCGCGTACCTATAGTATGTAAGTAGCCGTATATACGTGCTGTCGTTCTGGATGACTCGGTTAATTTATTTAAGCGGGGAAGAAGGGTTACTCCGAAGAGAGAGAGAGCGAGAGAGAGAGAGAGAGAGAGAAGGAGAAGACTACGCTCGGCCGCCAACAGTGCCATATTTCTCGCCACCTCCGCATAGTTGGTAGCAATTACGAGCTCGCGATTATTCGTCTGGAGTGAACCAGTTTGCGGGCTTTCAGTCGCGTCGCCTTCACTCGATGCGACGCCCACTTTTCGTCCAGCTACGTCTCGGCGAACGTTTCTTCGTCTGAATGGACGGGGATTACCTTCACCGATCAAAATCCGGCCATTCCGTTCGATTCGTTCGAAATTATACACTCCGAAAATACGAGATTTCGAGGTCTTCCACGATCGCAATAAATAACGATATTGTATATTGTTCCTCGCACACCGTCCCCAATTGCTACAATTTATTTCCTCGAATTCGGTGCGCGTCTCAAAGGAATTCTTCTTTAGGAAGGCAGCAATTAAAACGGTATTGACTTTTTCCACGTGAATGGCCGCCGCCGCCAGCATTTACTGCATCGCTCCACCAATTCGCTCGGTCTTTCCTCATTCCCTCCTTTCATTCTTTCCAGACTCATCTTCCGTCCGTACAACGCTACGCGCAGTAGCCGCTCATTCATCCTACCATTCGATGACCGGTACCATTCATTCATTCATTCATTCGTTTAATACTTTTGTGTCACACGAAGGATACGGGTCTTCTGTCGTGGCTGCCCCGCGCCATGGGAACCGTCTAACTGTTTTGCATAACGTGATTAATTCAATCTCGTCGCCCACTTTTCCTATAGGGCATGAATCATCCGAATCACATTTTCAGACAGACCAAATATACAAACAATATGAATTTCCACAAAGAAATACAAGAAATTACATAAAAAAAATAATGATTTGAAAAACCACGTTTTTAAAATGCACTAAAAAAAGTATAAAATAATTTGAAAATAAAATACTTGTAAGATTTAAAACGAACCATTCAAATTTTCGCGCCACTCTCTCGACTTCCGTAAACGTCACTTCCGTAACATAACAAAATACGTTACCCTCGGCAAAGAAGTTTCACTTCAAAAATGAATTCACTACCTTGACGCGCTAATTCCAGAAAAAAACTCCCGGTAACTTAATTACACCGTCGAGCAATTCCACACTGTCCAGCAAGCATGAAAATTAGCATAATGCCCATTGGTGGAGCGACGCTGAGCGACGACGTATCCATTGAAACGCAGAAAAGAGCAAACGATGCGCGTGATGAACGCGATAGACGGAAAACCGGGTTGCGGGGGTGGAGGAGGAGATAAAAGAGAAGGGAAGAGGCGAGAAGAGAAAAGAGAAGAGAGAGGAGCAGTGGATGAGACGACGGTGTTTTTAAAAGGAGAGCGCCGAGGAAGGGATAAACGATACGGCCGGAAATGTGTCGTGTCGCAAAGGCCTAACGACAAAGACACGAGAAGACGCACGAGGAAGATGTTCGTAGGCGCTTCATTCGGCTTTATTAGACGGTGGAAACGAGCAGTCCGCTCGTTTAGTTTACACACCAACGAAACCCGGCGAAACCGAGTTTACAGGGTTGCTTATACACGCTCTTCTTCTCTCGCGTTCTCGTCCTGTACCGTTCCCGTCTCCTCTCCGCGTCGCACCAGCTGACACCGACACGCTCGCCATGATCTTGAATGGCTTCAATTAGCTTCGTTTAGGTCGGCAATTGTTTCTTGAGAATTCCCGTAGAAAGCTTCTTCTAGCTGAACACGCCGAGGAATTGCGAGAGGTTTGTTCGGCGACAAAGTCTCGGGGCTTTGGGGTGGGACGAGGTGAAATATCGTCGACAGTGGAGAAACTGTGGAATCAGGTGTACCGAACTTTCATACGGTTGTGTTCCGTCTGTGCGATTTTTACGGGTATTCCGGAAAATCGTAACAACTGCGAATCGTAACCGAGAGGTTGTTGATCTTTGAACTCTCGTAACTTTGCTGTAAACAAAATCTGAGAATATTCTATCTGGCGCACAGGTTCGATCAAATTCTACCCTAAATATAGCTAAATTTGTAGTAAACTCAAACGTATCGATTCAGATTTTGACGATCAACAAAATAAAGAAAATTATCATTCAAAGGCGAAAAAAATTTACATAGTTCGAGAAGGCTTAGTTTCGACCCCGTCCACTAGATGGACAAATCGTCGAATAAATAACTTTCTCGCTAGTTACTAAAATGTCACCAATTAGTATATTAATAACGTTCCTCCCGACACTTGTGTCTAAGGCAGGGCCTGCTAGATAGCCTTACTGATGAGTCCTCTAGCGGGTCCAGGACGAAACACCACCTTTCTTTTCCTCGAATAGAAACCAATTCTATAGCAAACGTGGTCTTATGACGCACTGATTTAAATCTGAATCGATACGTTTGAGTTTACTACAAAAGCTATATTTAGGGTAGAATTTGATCGAACCTGTGCGCCAATAATATTATTCCAAGTTTATTAAAACATTGACGATCAACAAAATAAAGAAAATTAATATTCTATCTGGGCTCGTTTTCGAGGATGGAGTGTCTGTACGTTGATACCCCTGAAGTGAACTTTTGTTTTCCGATGTGAAAATATTTCTTATATATTACTGTGATCTTATCAATTATTTAGGGCTCGATCAAATGAATCGAGAGAAAAGGAAGTCGGCGAGAAGAGGAATCCTGATCAAGACGGTGGCCAACCAGTTAAATATTATGAGATTTAAGTAGTAGTGAACGGGCTGGGCTAAATGGTGGGTCGTTAGAGGCGCGGGAGACAAAAAGGGAGAAAGTGAGAATACAAAGGCACACACCAGCCCTGATTGCACTTTAATTCACCTTCTCCTTTCTTCGTTGCCTGTGGTCTATTCCAGGGCTTGAGCACGAACGAGTCAGAGGTTTAAGCAGGAAGTTGTACCCTGAGGGAACGAGTCTCGGCTTTCATTGGCGAGAAAATTTTTTTTTATTGTCTCGTTTGGTGCACTTAAATGTTCTACTACAGATTCAGCGTTCTCTCGTTAAGAGAAACGCATTGCGGGTACCACAGGAAGACCTGTAATCTTAAACCGTTTTACTGGCGGCGGATTCCGCTTTCTTTTCAATAAGAATTAAGTACGGCCGGGCCTCGATATAATGGACTAATTTGCCCGAGGTTTTTTTCGTCTTTGGAATTTATTCTTATTCTAATTCTAATTTAAAAAGATTCGATTGTACCGGTGAATGGGTTCTGCTTATTTCTTCTATAATTGGTAGATCGAAATAAAACATTAGCGGACATTGAAGGATCAAATAAAATTAGATAGAAAAGGAAGCCTAACGCTGCGCAAACAGCTCTGCGTTGACCTATTGCGCCAAGTAATTAACCTCTCCCGGCTTGGCGGCTCTTTTTAAGGTTTCCTCGTTTGAATGCTTGAATTGAAACACTTCCGACAACGCGTGCAACGCGAAAGAAAACACGACCACTGTGCGGGCTTTCAGTTTCAAGCTTCACGGAGCAGCGACTCCGAAACTTCGATTCGCAATGTAATCTCGAGGAGAAAGCCGATGGTTATGTGAAAAAATGTTGTCGGCTAAAATAAATATACACTGGGCACATAATCGAAATTTCGCGGATAGGTCCTAGAAAGAATAAGTGAAAATATTAGGGGTAGGTGCTGTAACGATAAAATGAAATTGGGTCGGTGCACCGGAAATTCCAGAAAATCGGTAGCATTTGATAGCAGCAAAATGATCCCCAACGCGGCAAGGGTGAAGTTTGCCACGCCTGATACGGGGATGGGTCAAGGTAAAAAGGGGGAGTCGGGAAAAATGGTCGTCGGAGAGAGAATGCAGTGGGTGGCACGCGCCCAATGCCGTTACTTCAATATATAAACGCTTAACAGGCTCGGCGTAACACGAGACACACCGGAAGGGACGTCAGCCGAGTGTCACTCAGTCATTCAGTCGGCTCCACTCGTTTCGTGCTTGCTCCGCGCTCCTTCTCTCTCTCCGGAGGTCCTCTCCTCTCTCGTTTCGCTCGTGCAAAGCGGCAAAGCAAGGCGAAATGCTCCCTGTTTGTGTACGCATGTATGTATGTATGTTTGTATGTACCAGCATATTCGCGCGCGCAAGTAGAAGAACAGCGCACGCGTACGCGCGCCCGCACACCCATGGATCCCGAAGGATGAGATCAAGTTCCGCGCAAACCGCGATAAGAGGCGAGGGGACCAAGAACACGAGCCTTATCTATTCAACGCGATCCCTCCCCCGTCGCACGCATTCTCTTAAACCACCCCCGACTCGTCAACGTTTCGCGATTTTTATCCTGGATTCGGATAAGTGTCTCGCACCTGGTACTCTTCGTACGCCACGAGAAGTCTCCTGGCAGCCGTCATCCGATTGGGTAATTCCACAGGAACTTTCGGTTCCTGCCGAATTATTGGCTACAGTGTGTGGACGTCAAAGCACAACCATTGGCTGCGAGCGAGGACCCCCTTTGCCCCTGTGCCATTTCGAGGGACTTTTTTTGACCTACGAAGAGTACTGTTCGTACGTCACAAGAAGTCTCCTGGCAGCATGTCATCCGATTGGGTCATTCCACGCGAACTTTCGGTTCTAGCAGAATTATCGGCTGAAGTGTGTGGACGTCAAAGCACAACCATTGGCTGCGAGCGAGGACCCCCTGTGCCGTCTCGAGGGACTTTTACTGGCGTACGAACAGTACTGTTCGTACGCCACAGGAAGTCTCCTGGCAGCCGTCATCCGATTGGGTAATTCCACAGGAACTTTCGGTTCTACCCGAATTATTGGCTACAGTGTGTGTACGTCAAAGCACAACCATTGGCTGCGAGCGAGGACCCCCTTCGCCCCTGTTCCGTCTCGAGGGACTTTTACTGGCGTACGAAGAGTACTGTTCGTATGCCACAAGAAGTCTCCTGGCAGCATGTCATCCGATTGGGTCATTCCACACTGTTGAAACACGATGGGTATCCACGCGTAACTAATCGCGACATCTCTCTGTTAATTTAGTCATCAAATGTTTGTATTTATTGTATGATGGCGCTCGTATATATATGTGTGTACGTGTATGCGTATGCGTGCCTTTCAGGGGTACGCGTGTCGTCGCTGTACGCGGCTTCCTTCTTCTCGATTCGTACCTTGAGCTGTAAACACATATTATTAAAACTCTGTCAATTATTACGGCGCACTCTCGCTTATATATTATTCCAGTTAAACAAAGTAATCATCCAATTCCAACACACACGAACTGTCGGTTCTAGCAGAATTATTGGCTGAAGTGTGTGAACGTCAAAGCACAACCATTGGCTGCGAGCGAGGACCCCCTTCACCCCTGTTCCGTCTCGAGGGACTTTTTCTGGCGTACGAAGAGTACCCGCTGAAACGTCAAACATCGACTCGACTTTGTTGTCGTCTTCGGGTAACATTCCTTCGTGACGTTCCGCGCAATCAAACGCTAAAGTTACCGGGACACTTTAACCCCCATAAACAGCTTCCGTCCAGTAAACAGGATCAGAAGCTTGCGGACGACATTATTAACGCCACATTAGGCGAATTCAGTGGAGGTTCGTGTTTTCCAGAAACACAAACCGCCGAAGGGAGGAAGGACAGCGAGACCGGTCGATGCTGAATGGGGAACAATGGATCGAATTAAACTCGCCATGGGAAAGTTAGGGGTTAGGACCTCTTTCGCTCGGATGCGTCCTGGACTATTTTATCTAACGGGGCTGTTCGTCATTGCCGAAATCCTTGATGCGTGCGTGCGCGCGCGCGTGACTCACGCTAGATTATACCACGATCCTCGAGTTTGTTGACGTTCGAAGGATACCGAAAGCGGAATTGGTAAATTTTTCGCGAGCGAACGCGTGGCCGGTTCCAATTGAATCGGTCAATTCTGGAGAGAAAAACGGTGGCATCCGGCGCGCGCTGTGGGGTCAAGTAGACGACCTCGTATCCTGGGTCTTGGTTAGTCCCTTGCCTCATTGACGGCTGCGCCCACGGGTCAAACTCCTTGACTTGCGACCACTACCAGCTGCCCCCTAGACAACGTCCAACAATTATTCTTATCGCGGCTGCGTATGTAGTACGTGTGCCAGCTTCATTCATGGATTCCGCGTTTCCGAGAATCACCGGCACCGACGTCGAGTCCTCAATGAATGACGAAGAACTATGACTATCGCGGCCGTGCTTGAAAGCGAAAGGATTCATGGCGATGGAATGCTTCGGCTGTCGAATCAGAGCCGAAATCAATTTCGTTCCATTATACGCGATTCTCGCAGGAATTATAAAAGAAAAATTTTATTTCTAATTTGTTCCAACTATCGTGTTACCACCGGTGGAAAATGTATATTCTTTAGCCTCTGTATTAACGGCTGATTTGCTACAGGGTCTGGTTCCGTGCAAAAAGGGGTGCGCGCGGCACGATCACGAAAAACGTGTCCGCGGTATAGCGAGCGTACCAGTGAATGTGTTAACCCGTTGGCCATTTGAACAGCTTTTGTGACCCTTTAAAACAAACAGGACGTCGTACGCGGGAACAAAGACCGCGACTGAGGGCACAAGCGGCCGTAGAAATGAAAACGAAATAGAAAAAGACGGAGCATGCAGGGCGAGAGAACAAGAAAAAGAGATTTATCGGGTTTAACCCTCTCTCCTCGATGCTCGATTTCGTATAAGTGGCGCGTATTATACATACAAGTGGAGCACAGCTGTGGAACAAAAAGACCCCTATTATTTGCAGGACTTACACGACTCTTCACCGGAATTGTTCGAAAGGAACTGGCCACGTTCTTGTTCGACGACAATTACGCGTGATTAGGCGAGCCTGTTGTTCCTACCGCCAAATGAACAACTAATAAGCGGGAAACGATCGATACTATCGCAATTCGTTTTCTATAGAAGCTATGCATTCCCATAGAGAAAAAAATTCATTTATCGAAGCAAACGAGGTAGCTTGTGGCTATTGTTTAGCGGAAGACTCGCTGCGACCAATATACGAATGACAAAGCCAACTCGCGGATGAACGCGCGGTTAAATTTCGATTCGAGTTAGAGGGGAGGGTGAAAGATCGACCGTGTCGTGATCGATTCGACACGGTACCCGCGTGAAGGAAGGGTGACTTTAAGTTTCGTCCGGGCAGATTACTTTAGGGCATTAGTTCTGTGGCTGATCGTGAACAGAGCGACACACCCCCGCACGTGGTGGCCACTCGATTCCCGATTACCTCGAGTCTGCGAGGATCACAAACCGTAACGACCCGAAATTACTTCCCTCGTTGCCACTATTTTTCTTCATTCGTTTAAACAACCAATAATTCACATTTTTCGTTGTCAGCATAAACTTGCGTATGAGAAACCACCGACGAGAAAATCATGTGTCAATTAAGCGCCGTGAGTAATCGCATCGTTGATTCATCAATTAGACTTTCCGTGACACACTATCGAGACCGTAGACGGTTATGTAAATTCGCCAGTGTTCTGACATTGACGTATGAAAAATGTAATTTGTGAAAAAAAAACATACGCGTGGAAAACCACGCGCGGCAGAAGTGAAACTTGTTGCAGTCTAGTAATGTTTAGAAGTAAATTAAGATTGGAAATGGTAAATAATCCTAGTGAAGCGACAACAAGATCAGGAACAACTCTCGATGCAGTACGTTTGCAAGACATTTAGACAAAATTGAATCAATAATATTTATATCATATTTTAGCTATCACAAGCCAATTGTTTCAATAGAATCATAGAAAATCCATAGAAAAAATAATGAACGATCAAAATTTGCGACGCAAAGAAGGAGAGCGTATGGGAAAGAAAGAGACATAGTTCATAGCATTTCCCATACGCTCTCCTTCTTTGCGTCGCAAATTTTGATCGTTCATTATTTTTTCGGGAACTCAGTTGTTCCTGATCTTGTTGTCGCTTCATTAGGATTATTTCCCATTTCCCATCTTAATTTACTTCTAAACATTACTAGACTGCAAGAAGGCGTACGTTTTTTAAATGTAATTTTGTAATTTATATATGTATATACCTCTTCTTTTACTTAGACATTTATTCTGTTCCACAAACGGTAGGTTTTGAAAATCATAGATATGTAAATTATGCTATGGTCCAGCGTTCTTCTCTCTGCAATATAATTAATTATATTGACTTTAATTAATGTAAACGTAGTTGCACGTGCTGTCATAACATAACCATGTATTTCTAACATTTTATCGCTGGAGCATTTTCAAATTTTCTTGTGACGAATGCGAAATTGTCATAAGTAACAATTAAAAAAAAAAAAATAATGATTTAAAAAACCACGTTTTTAAAATAGACTGAAAAGTATAAAATAATTTGAAAATAAAATACTTGTAAGATTTAAAACGAACCGTTTAAATTTTCGCGCCACTCTGCTTTCGACATCCCCACCACTTCCGTTACACATTTTCGTGTCGCGATATCCGTGACGCGAATAGGCTTACACCCCGCCAAAAGAAGTTTCACTTGAAAAAAGAAATAATGGAGAATAAAAAAGGGAAGGAAAAAGCGAGAAGTTGGGGCAAGTAGTGGCAGTGTCGTGCGTCTCGGGCACAGCATTCGAGCGCATTAAACAAGCCACTTGTGCCGGTCCCTCATTCTCATGAGACGCGCGGGCGCACGTGGACAAACGTCGTCGGGCCCGTGCATATCGCGCGGTTATGCACCGACAACAACAACGACAACCGTCGATGACAACGACTTCATATGATTGTGTGCGTGTTACCGCTACCAGTGACGTCGTCGTCGTCGTCGTCGCGTGCGTCCTCTTCGTACGAGAGTAGGCATTGCTTACTTACATGTAGCGCGCTATACATATCTGTGTTTCCTGCGGCGGCGGTGGCTCGCGAGTGGGCGCCCCTCCGGCAATTTCTGCGTACAAACAAAGCCTGCTGGGCCACCGTAAAATGCGTCTCCGTGCTTAAACGGCCGATCAACGGCACGCCGAGGAAATTTGTATGGCCTTCGTTCTTGTCAAATTCGTTAACGTTTCCCTTTGCCAGCGGCTCGCCCCTGCTTTCTACTCGCGACGCCGCGCCGCGCCGCGCGTGCTGCGTTTCCGCTCGACTATACTCTCTTCCTCCGTGAATACTGTCATCGGCGCACGAGTCCCTTGTACGTGGAATTTCTTGAAATTTTTCATAAATATAGAAAACCCTACCATTCAGTCGATTAGCAATAAAATATTGTAATTTAATACCGGATATCAACGATCGAAAATGAATGTTATATTGCAAAAATTACAATGGACGACTGTTGTCACCACAGCAGGGTTAATTAATATTTCTACGAATATGTGTTTCTTGTGAGAAACGGAGGAATCCAATTGGCGGGTCGCCCCGCACAATGAACGGGGCTTAAAGGTAGAGGACTGAGCATTCACGGGAGGAATTAGCGGTTGCTTTGGAAGCGCGGACACCCCATGGTGCCATCAAAAGAGTTACAGGCCTTTCGCACCTCGACACGGGGGATTACATGCCATAAAATAAATCCTCCTGCACCCCCCGACGTCGCTGCTCTTGTGACCTTAGATTATAATGTTTTGCTCACGCATGCTTCAACGTCCATGAAGAATCTCCTTCCACTTTTTTCTGTCGCGGTCTTTTTACTAGCCGGGGAATCGAAAGCCGAGCATTCGTAATGGAACTTTTCGAGTAGGTATCCTGGGCTGGATGATCGATTATGATCGGTGGACCACGGATTTTTATGCAAATACCAAATCTCCTTTTGTTTTCGAATTGCAAATTATTATTTTGTTCCTTCCGAAAAATTGAACGAGTCGTACAAAATTCGTGCATGAAAATTGTAGTTGGGGAAACAAGAACGAATTTTTGATAAAAGTTGCGCGAAAGAATGAAGCAGAAGTAATCAGTTTGTCAGTAAAAAATGATTCTGCCGTTTGCGGGGAAAAAGGGACAACGACGACGGCGGCCCGGTGGCAACGGAATTCAGAGGGGGTCGTGACTTTTGTCGTTTTTAATTGATTAATCGCTCACGCTATTACGTGATTATCATGGCTTCTCGAGAAGTCTCCTAGAAGGGCGGGGGTGGCGGCGAAGGGGGGCCGTTTTTCGGCAGACAGAAGACCGTCTTCCTGTCGCGTGGCCCCCACGTTATCTTGCTTTCTCGTCTCCCTTCGCTAGAATTAACCTCTACATTGGGATTAAAAAGCGGATATATTAATTTGTCTGTTTCTTACTCGCTCTTCCTCGTAAAACGCCGCGAGCTAGATCGTGCTCACGAAGAATGCGAGCAACGGACGCTCTGTTCGCCAAATAAATTATTGAACATTGTTGTGTTTCTTCTTTCGACGAGAAAAGAAAACTTGTCAGATAATGTGGAATTTAGAAAATCACTGTCCATATATTGAGTCATCTGTTTCCTAGTAGATTCGACGTAGAAAATCATAACAGACTTTGAGAAGGCGACAACTTCGAGATCAATCTCCTTCGTTCCTCACAATGGAGTGACACTTCTTCGAGCACGTTTGCGAGGGCACGGCTCGCACAACTCTAACGTGAATTTGCATACGAATGTGTTCTCGTGATAAAGACAGAAAAGTTGGACGTCGTCCGTAACTAATCGTCCCGTTGCCTTCGGCTATTCGTCTCGACGAACTCTTTCTTCGGCGTTTCTTCTTTCTTTAATATCGTTTCCCGTTAGAGTTTTGTTTCTGTGGCGTCGTCGGGCAGACACGAACTCGCTCTCTTCAACGCTTCGAACAATTTCCTTGCAGACAGATAATTACATTGCTAAACTTGAGTACACAAAAGCATTCGATCGATTATCATTTATCATCGATGAATTTAATTACTTCAATGTCATATCGCAACGTCCACTAAACATTTTGCAATTTAATTTTTCTTCTGCTAAATATAGATGCTGGTTAGAAGAAAAATGTCAGTGTTTAAGGTACAATTAGCGAGGACCTAGTAAATTAATCTCAGCCTAGGTTTGCCCAGACATTAACAGGGCGAATAAACGAAGAATGTTTGGAACCAGCTTGAGAATCGTGAATGGAGGTTGGTTCCCATTACGTGAATGGATCAACGAGGTCAGATCTCGTGGCATTTGACTTTTTCGTCGGGAGGTCGGCCCCCGGTTCGGTTCGGGCTAAGAAAGTCATTTCTTGTGTCATTAATCGTTCCCCGAGTGCCCTTATCTAAATTGATTGAGTAACCACGAGACGAGAACCGTCAGTATTACATTACAATTTGCTACTGATTCTCATCAATCATTCTTGGCCCGATCGAATTAGTCGACGGCCAAGACTCGTTACATTTCGTCTACGTGTGAATCGAGCTTGTCTATCTAAACAGAGGAAGCTCCTTAAAAAATCATATTTCATCGAAAAATGAATTTCTAGATTTTTGCGTAGATTCTTCCAAGCTTTATTTAAATGTAGACAAATCCCCACAAGTAAACAGTTTTCAATTTTAATATGTATACCCAGATAGCACAAAGACGTCTTAAAAACGCCTGTTGTTGGATACGGAGAAGTCTTGGAAGCCGCGTTTACTTGATGATGTGCTTCCTCGCTGAGCCATGTGAACCTATTGTTACGTTTGTTACTTTTTATTCTTATAAAGGTTCAAATCATATGAAATCATATATATGTATTTATATAAAATAATTTAATCAACGAAGTATATATTTTCTTCCAGATGAAATATTTCGAAAATGTTGAATAAAGTGGGACGAGGAAGCAGATTGGGCAATTTGCGAACGGTTCGAAAGAAACTGAGCGCGTCTGAGCGGTGTTCTCGAATGGCAGAGTGGGTCGAAACTGGCGAATCGAAAACGTCGAAGGGAGAATTTCGAGACGAACGATTTGCTTCGAGGTGAAAGGAATCCTTGACCGCGGGAGCCACTTGTTGCACAGCACTAGATTCCTGTTGATTGCTCTCCACGGGGCACGACTTACGCTACCGATTTCGAATGCCCTCGAGGACCGATTCCCTGTCGTCAAGCTGGGTACTGGCCTAATCGTCCCTTTATTCCTTGCCTAATCGATTCCACGACCGTTCGAATGGATCACCCCGAAATGTCTATTTCCTAGAGAACACCGGTAAAGATCCTGTGAATCGGCCTCTGCTCGAATTCTCAATTCAACCCTGAACGGCGACCATTTTTCGTTTCTCATACTAATCGGCCCCATTGATTTGAAAAATCGGGATCAATGTAAGGAACAGTTGTAAGGAAGCTAGATCAGATGTTTAGTGGTTGAAGAATTTTTTCGTTGATATTTACAAACAATTATAGAATACATTGAAGAGTATTACAGAATATTCAAAAATGGTAAAGAATCATATTTTCGAAATTTTTTAATTTAAATGGGGTAATCGTTTTCCTGTTTTGATTTTTGGTACACTTCTCTTATTCTATCTAAGCATTCCACAATTTCTCAATCTTTTTCATCAACATTTATTCAAATTGTAATGTCCCAAAATTCCTTCAATTCCCTGAAGTGAGCGGTTCCTGAGGTCATTCGAAGCGATATTTTCCTTTTCCAAAATGTCCGCCGCGGCTTTGTTTAGGAGTTATTAACGAAAAACACGGACCAATCGGAGCGCGACCTACACGCGTGTAGGCAAAAATGGTCCGGCGCGCCAGCAGAGCCGAAATACGACGAAAGCCGTTCCGACCCAACGCGGTATATCGAAAATTACTGTACTGTTTACACTAGTGTTTTTACGACTGATACGTCACAATGTATTGATCAACGCGAACGGTTTCAGCGTATCTGCGATGACGAAAGTCCTCGTATCAAGGACTTACAGACTCAGACGACTGCTGGCGAGCCGGACCATCTTTGGCAACACGCGTCTTTGTGTTTTTCATTAATAAATCCTAAACAAAGCCGCAGCGGACATTTTGGAAAAGGAAAATTTTTCTTCGAATGACCTTAGGAACCGTCCATTTAGGACGGAGTTGAAGAAATTTTGGGACACCGTGTAGAATCGTGCAGAATACGAGTGTTGAAGAATTTGTTGCATTAAGTGGACCATGAAGGTAGAAAATTTACAGGAGACGTATCTTTTTTATTTTCGAACGAAATTCTACGGAAAAAAGGGTCTCCGTTTAACAGACATAAATTGGCGTGAGGAAAACCAACATCGGTGGATCAAAGAAGCGGTGTACACACACCCGACGTTTATTAGCTTGATTTAATTCAATTTAGGTACCAATAATGACTGCGGCGTTTAATTGGTCCAGTAAAGATGTCACACGGTATTTTTTGGATCAGTGACATGTAATGGGCCGGTTACAGCAGAGCATCGGTATCTATTACTTAATTTACACTGTTCTGTTCGTCTCTCGAAGAGGGAGATCTGTTCGGCCATTAGAAGTGTCTACAATCTACGATAATTAATGCGATGCTATTTGTCGCGCTTAATTGGTAATGTAACGTTATTAGCTGTCGTTTGATGCGCCGTGTTGCATGGGAGCTACTGTTGTATAACTACCGTATATGTAGATAGAATGACTCTTTATTGATCGCAGAAAAATAAAATCTGGTTCAAACGAAAGTATTGTTTAACAAAATTTTCGAAACACACGTCAACGATTTTTTCCTCCATCCTCACACTCGATCGAAACGGTTGGCAATCTCATGAAAAATTTATAAACGCAAACCATTAAACGTTTCCAGTCCGATGGATTTTCGAGATTGCGGTAACGGCTGTGAGAAAATCAGCGTCAACTGTTTTCCAACAATAAGGCGATCATGAACGGATGATTGGATATCAATGACGCCGGGGAATCGATCGAGAAACACATATCGATGTCGTGACTCCGAAACTACCCTCCGCTCCCTTTTCGAGGAGCAATAAGAGCCTCTCGACGGGCATCGATTAGAAATATTTTTTCACGATCATTTGCATCGCTCGCATCGAGTGTTTCGAAATTTCACGAGCCTTCGAAAACGTTGGTGAGATTTTAATGTTTGTGGGAACCCGTCGAGACTTAGGGTTGTTACTTTTCCGAAGCTTCGACTCTTCGAAGATTCGAAGGAACGAAGAGAACTTCGAAGTTTCGAAGTTTCGAAACTTATTATTATTATTATTATTATTATTTATTACTATTTACGGACCGAAGTCCTTTTATACAAATGTTTACGATAGAAGATATTCATAAAAAAGAAAGAAAAAGAAAGTCTTTGCATAAAGTTACATAGTAATGGACATGCTGACAGTTACAGGAATACATTATATCACATATAATCATATAATCGCACGCAACTTTTTCTTAAATGATAGTAACGAACCATTAAAAAAGTCAATATCTCGATATAAAATGTTGGATTTAGCTGTGATGCGATTTAAAGGATTTATTAATCCATACGTGGATTTGGATTTGAAGTTGTAATTTACGAGTTTCGTATCATGTCATGATTTTTGATAAATAAAAATATTAATGAAATACTTTATAGAATTTTTACAGAATATAAACACAACCAGTTATAACAAATATTTCTTATGAAATCATTTTTATTATTTCAATAATTGTAAAATAAAAATCTAGTGCCGGTCACTTTGATCGGTGGTGGTAGGTTTAGTGTTAATGTTTATCCTTTGCGCTTTAAATTTATGTAAAAATTATAAGTGTCCCAAGACTTTCTTTGCCCCCCCCCCCCCCCCCCCCCCATTACAACATTCCCATTATTATTGTTCATACAAAGTTTATTATACTATTATCATGTTACTTTTTGAATTGGTATAAACATTATAAGTCATACAATATTCCGGCATTTGTTTAAAATCCCCAACTTCAATCTTGTAGCTGTAGGGGCGTATTTTTTTCGAAATGCAAGTGTCCAATCACTTTTTACACCCACTGTAATTGTATCAAATTTAACTTAACAGCGAAATTTCGAAGTTTAAAGCTTCGAAGCTACGGTTTTTTCAATCTTCTAATAATTTTCTACGGAGGTTCGAAACTTCGATTCTAATCACCTTCGAAGTTTCTGAAATCGAAGCTTCGAAATCTTCGACCTTCGAAGGAAAGTAACAGCCCCAGTCGAGACTTGAAACTTTTCGAAAATTTCCAGTCGGTCGTTTATCAGAAAAAAAAAAGAAATTGTTAAAGCTGCTTTCGCATTCGCGGGACAAGATAACGATCGCGGGGCGCGCGCGCGCGCGCGCTCGTCATTGGCAACAAAGAGGCAAGAACAACAGGCTCGAAGCCAAGAAGATGAAGAAAAGCAAGAGTGGCGGTACGGTCTCGGCTGTCAGCGTTGTTAAATAAAGTGGTCACCGTGGATCGTGCGCTGCGGACGCGACAGTTAACGGTAAACCGTGGACGATGTTGGTTAACGCGACTCCGGGCCGTGGATAGCTGGACGTCAGAGTAGAATAGACGTAGAGTACGAGAGAGGCTCGGGGCACGTTTCGTTAACAGAATAAAATCACAATAACCGGGGATATGTATAGAGTTATTCGTTGTCTGGCGAACTTGACTCGGGATCGCCTCTTTGACGAGACACGCCGTGCCGCGCGGTGATCCATCTTAGCTGCCAACCCTTGCTTCGGTCTTCCTCCGTCGCCATGGGACTGCAGCCAATGACTGCGATGCCACCGTCCGTTAGACCTGTCCTCCTCGATCATCTTTCGATCACACCGATTCCGCTCAGAGAATTTCCACTTGCCTCCTTCTCCTTCGACACTGTCCTTCTCCCGCGTCCGCGACTTACTTTGAATCGATTCGAATCACATCCAGATATTATATTTACCTTCTAAATGGTAAAATTTTACGAGGAGAACTCGTGGGGCTCGTATGGGGATCTTGGAAACTGCCGGTCGACAAGTTTTCCATAAAATAAAAATAGCACAGAGGTAACAGACACGCCCAGTTGTTTACTTTACTGGTTCCACTGTACGTACTCTGCCAGTTTGCAAACTCACAAAAGTTGGCATCCCCAACGAAGCTAAGCGGTCTAATCCAGGTCACTCATAATTAAACGTTATTATTCCAAGCGGTCGAGTATGGGGATCACGTATTTCCGCATCTTACAAGCTGGTGGCCGAACAGTAGCCAGTATACTTCCGGTTCCACGAGAAAGCGAGCTCTCATAATAGCATCTGCTTGCTGAAAAGGGGAAAATCCGCTTGCGCGGCAACCAGCGGACGTCCGAATGCGATTATTCCAAGGAAAACCTCTTTCTCGGGGGTAATTACGACAAATATTTAGCCAGCCGGTTAACCCTTCTTCCAACCGGTCGGCCACGCGAACCGGGAGATTAGAAAGAGAAGAGAGTCGAAAGAGAAAACCGGCTTTGCTGAACGGTGGGAGCGAGACGGAAACGAGAGAAAGAGGGCCCCGAATAGAATCCCATAATACAAATATGCCCGCGGGATAATATCTTTACCGGAATCTAATCGGTTCTAATGGTTGTCGACAGTTTATTGTACCGTGCCAAATCCCATAAATATTTTTCATCTATATTTTCGAAAACACTATTCGGAAGAGTTCTCGAGCGCGGAAAAGCGGTTTTGGGTATTTAATAGAGATTCTGCTGGTGGATTCAAAGGGAAATGGATGAAAAGGCTGGTTTCTGGACAATTCTGGACTGGAGAGGCGGTAAATAAATAGCGCGAGGCTTTCGTGTATCGAACCGAATATCTTTATGCAGCTTTTGTCGGGGACCGATTGGAGGAGATTAGTGTTTTTTTCGAACACAATGTTTCTAAATGATGATTAGTGTATCGGACACGACAGTTTCGATCTTAGACCATATACAGGCTGTCCCAAAAGTACTTCAACTCCGGGAAATGGGAGGTTCCTGAGGTAATTTCAAGCGTCATTTTCCTTTTGCAAAATGTTGTCCGCGGCTTTGTTTAGGAGTTATTAACGAAAAACACGGACCAATCAGAGCGCGAGATCGACGCTCGTTGGCATGTTCAGCCAACCGCCTGCCGGCTCGCCGCGCTGAACGTGCCAGCGAGCGTCGAACTCGCGCTCTGATTGGTCCGTGTTTTTCGTTAATAACTCCCAAACGAAGTTTCGGACAACATTTTGCAAAAGGAAAATGACGCTTGAAATGACCTCAGGAACCTCCCATTTCCCGGAGTTGAAGTACTTTTCGGACACCCTTTATACCTATAGACACGGCGTAGATAATTTTCCGTGACCGAAAGATGAAATCAGCTGAAAGACACTGTGACATCACATTTTTAAAAGATGTACAAGCTATGCTCATCGACAGTGCCTATATACGCTTGGCTTACATAGGGGATCTTTTGACGTCACAGTGTACCCATCATCTTTCGGACACTGAATTCTCGGTTTTCCTATACACATACTATACCTATGCCGGATCTATTAGTATATATGGTCTAAGGTTTCGATCGTACGAGACGGTACAGTGCACAGTGGTCGGAAAGGGCCATTTAGCTGGACAAAATTATTCTAGCATTATTTTAAGACTTAAAGTCGTAGTTAAGTAGGTCATTGGATTCGTCTTGACATCAGCTTCAACAATATGTAATAAAAAAATACTTAGTGGCGTTTAAAAAATTAACATGGTCATATTTTTTTATTAAAAAAAAAACAGTTTCCTGAAATTTTTTTATTGCAATTTATAGATGACCGAGTATCGATTAACTTTTGATGGAAACATTTTCTTGCCAGATTATCCGAAATGTTCGAAACATCGCCACAGTGGTCGTAACGGCCGATTTAGGAGTGCAAATATTAGTGGGAGTCACTGTAGTCCCACGCGTACTCGTCATCGATCTGTACCAGAAAAAATAATATAACTTGCTAATTACATTCTAGTAATTGAACAATGATGGAAAAGCAAAAAATACAAAAATACAAAAGTGTTCATTTACTGGTACCCATTTATTCACTGGTGCAGTTACCTTACTAGACATTTACATATTACATGAGATATTATATCAGTTTCATATGCAAAAAATGAAAAAAAAATTGTATAGACTGGAAATATTCTAGAATGGAAAAATCTTTCGTTTTTGAGTTAAAATAGCTTCGAGTGCAACGGGTTAAATGTCTACTCCGTATTTGGTTTTTCGACTTTTGCACTCCTAAATCGGCCGTTCCGACCACTGTGGCAGCGAGGCGAAAAAAGCGCATAGGCGGTTCGAACAGATAAATGGTTCGGTGAAAAAGGAAGGCGAGGGTGGTAGCGCGCGTGTCAAGGAGGCAAAAGACGATCATTAGCTGGTTACGACGAGATTTACTAATAGGCAGCGGGGGGAAGGAGATGTCGTGACTCTCTTGGACCTGGTTCGATGATACGACCCGGTCCCAAAGGCGGCTCCTTTGATGGGTCCTGATGCCTCCTTCGTCCGCTTCGCGGAGCCGAAAGCCGGCGTTACGACAGATAC
Source organism: Lasioglossum lativentre (assembly GCA_916610255.1). Lineage (NCBI taxonomy): Eukaryota > Metazoa > Arthropoda > Insecta > Hymenoptera > Halictidae > Lasioglossum > Lasioglossum lativentre. The sequence continues at coordinate 15,220,768 of OU744357.1, read as the reverse complement.
ACAGAAAATCTTGGCGACTTATTACTTACACCGTCCCCCGGATACATATTTATCATTCATCCGGCGAAGTATGCCTCGCCCGTTCGTGACACGCTCCCTGACAGCGGACAAACGATCTATATTATCGGCTTGTGGCCATTGCGAAACCACGCGGCGACGCTGTTTTGACGGGAATATATTTAGCAAGTCGTCGGGGTTCTTCAGGATAGTTGCCTAATATATGGAAGTTGATAGATTCTGCACGAATGGAATAAAATTCGAGGATCGAAGCAACGAAAGCGTATCAAAACGTAAGAACAGTGTAGCTCGATGATGCTTTTAGTTTCAGCTGATCTTTATCGCGTTTTTCGGGATATCGGTTTCGGGGTTCACAGGGACCTTTGCTTCCCTAAAGTTTTATCTTTTCGTGATCTGTGCTAGAGAAAGAGAGGAAACGAGACAGGTACCTGAAAGATCCATCAGGAATCAGGCGTATCGATGACAAAAACTAAACACACGTGTCGAGAAATTCCTCGGGGAGTCCCATCGTTTTGACAGATCTTTCCTTTTAAGATCATTACGTGACAAACAACTCATCTTGTGCGTCGGTATCGTCAGCTGCCCGACACGTCCCTGGAGAAACTCTGAATTTTTTTCGAAACAATAGACTCACTGAGAGAGAGAGCAATGATAATAGAAGTGAGTACAGAAACAGAAGAAAAGGGGTGGGAAAGGGAGTATAGGGGGGCGTCGAGGAGAAGAAGAAGAAGAAGAAGAAGAAGACGAAGAGGGAGAGGAAGAACCCCCCGCGGTTGGTAAAGGGTTTACGGTCTGTCAGGTTCGCATACGCGCCGCTCGTTCTTCCTTCCACGTGAGCGTTTCAGCTGGTATCGGGCATGCAATCACACGGAGGATTAAAATGGAGGCGGCGTAAAAGAACGCTTGCTGGAGGAAAGGGAGAGCAGCGCGTTCTCGCTCTCCTATATGCTCGCGTTTAGCTCCTCTCCGGCGTGGATCAGAGAGAGGAGACCCGCTGACGGATTATCCTTTCACGGCAAGTCGTGGACACGGACATTCTTCACGCACAAAAACCCTCCGACTCGGCTCCTCGGACGTGACAAAGAGGAGAAATTTGTTGTTTTCCGTTGCGAGCGCGCACCGGCACGCTGCCCCGGAAAACCATACGTCTTCATTATTAGTGGACGGTCCGAGCAATTAGAACTCGACTGACAAGGGATTATTGCATCGTCGGGATGTTACACAGGTGTTGCGAAGGTGTACGATAACATTACTACTTGATATTACGCTTTTGTGAAAGGTCCACAAATTACTTATCACTAGACTGCAGATTTTATGCATTTCTGATAAAAATCGGTACGCACAATTTAAAGCAGTGGTTTAAAGCGTTAAAAAAATTTCAGAACGTCAGTGTATTATAGTTTCAGTTTAATGAGATTATTAAGGGAAGACAAAATTTGTTATTTGACACCTGTGTCTTGCAATCAATGCAAACAAAGCAAAATAAATTTTTACTTTTAGTGGCTATACAGGGTGTCCCAAAATTCCTTCAACTCCCTGAAATGATCGGTTCCTGGGGTCATTCGAAGCGACATTTTCCTTTTCCAAACTGTGCGCTGCGGCTTTGTTTAGGAGTTATTAATGAAAAACACGGACCAATCAGAGCGCAACCTACACGCGTGTTGGCAAATATGGCGCGGCGCGCTAGCAGAGCCGAAATACAACGAAAGCCGTTCCGACCCATCGTTGTATATCGAAAATTTCTGTACTATTTACACTAGTGTTTTTATAACTGATACTGGGATGACGAAAGTCCTCGTATCAAGGACTTACAGACTCAGACGATTGCTGGCGCGCCGGACCATCTTTGGCAACACGCGTCTAGGTCGCGCTTTGATTGGTCCGTGTTTTTCGTTAATAACTCCTTAACAATCCCGCGGCGGACATTTTGGAAAAGGAAAATTTTTCTTCGAATGACCTCGGGAACATTTCAGGGAGTTGACGGAATTTTGGGACACCCTGTTGATTACAATTGATATAGAAAAATTTGATTATGCATGAAGATCCGCAGTCTACTTATCACAACAGATACTAAATTCAATGAAATTATTTGTCTTTCAGTTAACTGTATTGGTTTCTCGCGAAGAAAAAGCAGGGAGATCCGGACTCGAGTCACAAGTGTCCAAATACTTCTGGACGTCGGTGTGGAATGACTCGTTGGACAAGTGACTCAAAGAGTACCGTCGTCCCGATCGGGCCCGCTTACGAGGTACCGTAGGAAACACGCGATGCATACCAAGAGGACGCGATGTGTATTAAGGCCCGGAGTATTGTGCGTCCCGAACAGGTTTTATCTGACAGTTTTATTGGAGCGTGAGCGAGTGTCACGCCCGTAATGGAGAGCATTGTAACGCCCGTGAACGAATAATGCTCTCCTCAAAGATCTACACGTGACGCAATCACCTCTGAAGATTCCTCTCGTTTCCTTTCGTTTCGTTTCGTTTCGTTTAGTTTAGTTCTGTTAGGACTCGTTTTCACTCGTGGCCCCCCTTCCTCGATTCCGTAGTCTGATCCGGCCAACCTCCACGTGCTCACGGGCCACAAAGAATGATGCGGGTGTCTGTCCCGTCTGATAATTCCATTAGCCTGATGTCGCGAACGCTGACAGAGCAGATTGATTCGGTATCGAGGCGATATCTCGTTCAGGGCCCCGAACAAGAAGTCGCACACTTTGACTATGCAGGCCCTCGGGGTCCGACAGGATCGGCAACACAATACCTATTACGCCAATTTTCAAGGAGTCACGGTTGTTCGATAATATTGATTTCGGGCGAATCATTCCGTTCTATAAGTATCGTTCTAGACCGCGAAATTTTCTGCGTCCATCGCAAGATATAGATACAAACCAGAGTTGGGCAAAATTTTCATGCGAATAAAAATTTCGAATTACGAATAAAACGTAAAAATATTTTTATTCATTATTCGACGGTTCGAATATAAAAAGTATCTTTATTCGACGAGCATCGAATAAATAATGATATTCGACGAGAATTTATCCGACGAATAAAAATAATTTTTTTTATACACGAAGTGGCTTTATTCGAACTTGGAATCATTTTTTCATCTTTTATTCGGAGGCTTCGAATAAATCTTTCCACAACTACTGCCAACTATAATAAACGCGAACCGTCGAATAATGAATAAAAATATTTTTATTTTTTATTCGTTATTCGATATAATTTATTTAGATGAAAATTTTGCCCAACTCTGATATAAACCGGTAATAGAAATTACAAGATTTTTCAGAAAAAATTTAACTTGTCAAATAAAAGTATAATTATATTATAAGTCATCGACTCTCACGACTCGATAAAACCAGGAACTACTCTACGAGAATTCCAACAGCGACAGGAAAGAAAGGTTGTCTTCTGTGTACGCAGAAACGAACGTGAAACACTGGACCTGGATCCTTGACACTGACACGATCTACTCGATGCCGGCAGTAAATCGTAGCTACATGTCTAACAATTGTAAGTACAGTTATGGCAAGTCATTGGAACTTTTGTGCCTCTGCCAGTTGATCCTACAGGCCCATGGCCGATCGTCTCTCATACAAACGTACGTATACATATTGTCGACTCACCGTGCGAGTCGGTTCTAGTGGCTTCATCTGTTGATAAAACAGATAAATACGTCGGCATATTGAAGCCTACTTGAATTCAAAGTATGTATACTCCTTGCACACATCGACAACCACGGACGAGCTCGAAACTGTCTATACAATCGTTCACACGCGAACCTCTCTCCCGAAAAATCTCATAAAATCAAATTTAATAAATAAAAGAATTTTAATAAGACTATGCATAACTCTTTCGATCTATAATGAGATAAATTAAGTAGATTCAATCCTCCGTAATATTTTACCACATTTTTATTAACTCGCTTTCTTGTCTGTCTGTCTGTTTGTCTGTTTGTCTGTTCGGTACAAATTTTGCAATTGATTTTAAACTAACATCCCGATGAGCTAGAGACTTGAAATTTTAAACATAGCTCAGAACTGGATGACAATGCAATATTTACAAAAAAATTTTTTTTAAAAGCCTATGCGTTTAGGATATATAAATTATTAATAAATCTAACCGTTATACCCCATCGCGTGACGCTCGGTAGTACGTCATCGCGTTCAGCGTCCCCTGAATTATAATTATAATTATACTATAATAATGTTTGTTTACCAAGCGAAAGAACAGTTACACCGAGATTCTCCGTTGAACCTTAATCTTTGACATTTTACCACGGCTCGGCGTTTCGATATGACGCGGTCGCAATACTGTCTGAAATTTACTACATGTCTCTCTTATAATCTCATAAAAATGTTTAATTATGTTCAATTAATAATGATTGAAATATGCGTGCAAGAAAAAGGAGAGGAAGCCTTTTGACGGTGGGGCGCATGTATATGATAATAAAATATCGAGTATGACTAAAAAGTATAAAATAATTTTTCCTAGCCCCGTACAGGTTTTCTAACCCCATACAGATAGACCTGAAAATTTGTGATTGTGAATTTTTAATAGCTATGAAAATACTTGTAAGATTTAAAACGAAAAACGTGGGGTGAAAGATAATAGTAAGGAGGGTAGAGAGTAGCTGCCGTTGCGAAAACACACGCAACAGTTTATGTCATTTGTAATGCAATAAAATTGTTAGTGACTTAGGTGAACAATTCATGCATCAATTATCTATGTATTGGATGCGACCCCCTTTTTTCGTTTTAAATCTTACAAGTATTTTTATAGCTATTAAAAATTCACAATCACAAATTTTCAGGACTATCTGTATGGGGTTACTTTTTAGTCAGTTTTTTAAACATATTTTTATTTAAATTATTTTATACTTTTTAGTCCGTTTTAAAAACGTGGTATTTTCTAAAAATTTATTTTTTACGAATGAAATCCGAAAGGAATGTAGTCTACTGATCGGTATACTGATCGAATCACTGATGTCGCCGGAGATTTTTGTCGGACGAGAGAAAAAGGAGTGGAAAGAGACTTGGCAAATAAAGTCACAAGCTGAACAGCAGGTGTCCCGACACAGTTTCCGGCGATCTGGCCTCAGGATCCCGAAATCACGAGGATCCATTGTACGCCCGGAGCGAGAGCTGTCGTGGGATCTCTCTGTCGGCGTCTTTCATCTTTTACCAACCCCCTTTCGGACACCTTGGACGCCCTCTTGTGCGCATTATGCGACAAGACACCCCCGGCTCGGTGATCAAGCGATCACTCTGCGTCTTGGACGATCGGCAAGAAAAATATGTTGACAAGATACCCACGGCTACATTATTCACGGCTTTCGAATGGACCCGATTCCATTCATTCTCACGATCCTGTCCCGTTTCGATCGTTATTACCGGAAGCCGCAAAGAGTGTTATAATTACCACAGGGACTCGTAACGAGAGTAATTCTCGAATAGAAAATATGTTTCTATCGCAGGTCGGGAATGCGTGAAGCTGCGTTAGAACGCGCATGGTCGGAAGATTTCTCCGAGGAGTGAAAAAGTTGCGGTGTAGGAAACCTAAAGAGATGAACACAGAATGGGGTGCTAAAATTTCCCGGCGAGCAAGAGTTCGCTCGAATAAACTTCTATAAGGTTGGGTGTCAAAGGCACCGATCCTCCACTACTCGGTTTTTTTTCATAGTGATTCACGTGCACCGTCTCAAAGAAACGGTAGAATGCGTCTCGAGAGACACGTACGCCGTTTTCTTGTGAAAATATCTTGTTCGCACTCCGTTCATCACGTAGTCCATTGTACGGCACGCTATATATATATATATATTTTTTTTTTTCATGCCGCACTGGCTCGACGACAACTCATTTTTACTGCACTTTTCCCATTAAAAATGTAAAAGAGGGGAAAAAGACAATGGAACCAGCTGGAAATTATAATCACGCGGTTGGTTTCTAAAATCAATTTTAAACATCTGACCGATACCAATATCGGATTCCGAAAGGGCCATCTCTTTATCTCGATTCGAAACATAAATATTTCAGCTGCTAGTGTCCCGATCTACGATTACTATGTCCAGATGAACAGTTCCCGTGCATATGGTCCACATAAGATTCGACCGAGTGACAAGTGCCACGTTTACTTTCTCCGGTCCGAGATCTCGCTACTTACATATATCTAGATAGCATAGATCATGTTCGTAGATCGTGGACAGCGGGTGGTGTCGCCGAGTTCCAATCTGCTTGTCGACATGTACGGAAAATGAATCTGTGAATTTATCGGCGGGTACAATCGCTTCTGGAATGACTGATGATCGTTCCACGAAGGAACCGTTTTCGTTTGTCTCTGGTCAGAGAACACCGCAGTTAGTATACATATGTATACCGTTTCTACATCTTGATCGTTTACCGAATGATCGATTTTTCCTTTGACACTTCGTCCTGCTGCTCGAACGCTTCTTTCTTGTTCCTTGTAGTCTGACCTTGAGACTAATTTTGCGTGCAACTCATTTACATAGTTGTTTCTGGTGAAGCTACCATAAGCTCCTGGAGCATCTAGATCCCGCTGAAATCCCCTAAATATTCCCCTCCGGGACCTCAATTAGCGTGGACAATTCCGAAGGAAGTGCCCGCAGCAGCCTAGCTGCAGTTTCGAACAAAAAAGTTCGAAAAAGGGGAAAAAAGGATAAAAAGGCCGAGAAATAGAGCGGCAATCCAAGGATCGTTCGGCCGCAGGACACCGTGTGTCCTGGCTCTCTCATTGTCCCGTCGAACCTACCTAACCCACGAACTCGGGAACATTGTCCAGGCTAGAAGAGAAGTTCGCACGACGGTAACCTGATCGACTTATCAATAACCGCGTAATTATAGTACCAAAGAGTTGGTAGAGCTCAAAACAAGCCATAATAAGACGTAGGCATCTTTCCCACAAGTAACCTTATATCCCTGACGAAGGAGACCCGTGCCGCGCCCGACGTCTTTTCAGCTTTCAGCCTTCAGCTCCGAGAGGTTCTTCAAGAAGATGGAGGCTAGGCTCTTTCCTTCTTCCTCTATCATCTCCCTCGCTCTTTTAGACTATTTAGGTTGGCCTCTCTCTCTCTCTCTCTCTCTCTCTCTCTCTCTCTCTCTCTCTCTCTCTCTCTCTCTCTGTCTTTCTCCTGCTGGCTCTATCGGAGTGGCTCGCTTGGTCGAGATCGTCGCAGTTTTTCTACGGGAGCAGTTTTATGCCATTGAAGGTCCGTGACCCTGTTATTCCCCGTTGTTTTGGTCCCGGGGGCCTTTGTCAGCGAATTAATTTATTACGACCCAATTATCAGCGCGTTAATTGTGCCCCGCGTGGACCCGTCGCGCTCCTGGTTCATGCTACACACGCGTTCAAATTACCGGAACGCGACTGCTGATAATTTCGTAAGAATTCTACTAGGGGGATAATTATAATTTACTCTTAGTCTCTCGTGCGAGCAGTGAAATTTATATAGAAATTAAAAAAAAAGACGTCTTTGTCGCTCGTCGTCGAAGCGACGACGTTTGTCAAGTAAAGTTCCTAACGTTCCGATTAATATGAAAATCATTCCGATTACACACGGGACGAGGCTCGCGTCGAATAAAATCTTGGGAACCGCACAGTTCGATGGCTCATCCTTGTAGAGCTTGAGTGACAACCCATGAGCCTTCGAGGCATGAGAAGACCCATCTTCGAGTCCCGCGGCACATCAAAGACGTTAATGCTTGTTGCTCTTTCTTTTTCTCCTTTTGTCTCTTTTCACCTCGTGTCCTTTCCCTCTCGCACGCTGTTCCGCGGTCTTTCAGCTCCATTTAATATCCCCACTAAGCATTCTTCGTCTCGCGTGCTGCTCTCCCCTCTACCCGATCGAATTCAGAACCGGGTGGAACGCATACCGATATGCGATAAGACCTAGTTTTCAAACCTATTCCCGCGACGGATGATAATTTTTTTCATTAATCGCACCAGTTTCATAGAAACTGCCTCGCTGTGCGGCGACTCGATTTCTATAATAAAGGAAGCGACGTCGCAGGGAAACGTCGACAGTAAGAGAAACTGCTGCTGGACGATGGGGGGGGGGGGGGAGTGGGGGAGAAGGAAGAAAATAGCGAACCCGGGAGGAGCAGAACGGAGTAGCGGGATGGAAAGGCCATTTCTGTGAGAGCCAATTACGACGCGACTTGGCGTGTAAAGGGCAATCCTATTTGCATAACGCGTCGCGCGAGTTACCGCCGCGAGAGCACGATATCTCCATTAAACCAGAGTGTGTGTGTGTGTGCGCGCGCGCGCTCGCGTGTGCGTCCGTGTGCTCCGCTTCGTCCCTTTTTCCTTTTCTCTTTTTCCTTTTCTCATGATCTACCACTCGCCCCTTCCTCCTCTCGGGCCTGTGTTGCCCGTAGATCAAGTCCCGCTGGGCTTTTCGACTCACCGGTTATTTATTGAAACCGGCCGAGTCGGGGTTAGGTCTACACACGGTCTACTATTCCACGGCAGAATTTCTGCCAGGACACTTCGGGGCCTATTATAGCGCGACAGGTGTTTTCCAAGCTATTTTGCTTAATTTTTTTTTGTTGAAAAATAATTTTTCGTTCGATTCGTTGAATTGTTTTATGATCGGATATCAAAAATGTGTAATCGGATTTTAGGAGAATATTTTTTCTGTAGTTTCGATGCAAAGAAACCAAATTGATATTTCTAGCCCGCTATATCTGGAACACTTCCTTAAATCACCGTTATCTTTGCTTCTCGAATATGCCAGAACTCGAATCTGCCTTGTACGCATAACAGTCGTTCCAAGCTCGCGTGATCGATCTGATTTTACTCGGGCCAACGATCGGATCGATCGTCGGCGTCGATAGCTACGAACAGGTATTCATTTCGATAGAAACGTTCGACTGTGTATTTCTCGGCGCTTTATCGAGCGGAAAATTTTTATTTTGCAGAAAGATCTGCAGTCTAACCAGTATAATCCCATAAAGAACCGCTACTCGAAACAAAGGCCGAAACGAAATTTTGTCGGACAATTATAAAAATTATATTTATAGTAGATAGTTTAATTGTGTTTTCTTTCGAACCACCGTATAAGCAATCGAGTATGGAAATATTTCACCGGGCGATCGTAAATTTCTACCGAGTCGATAAGAAAATACGGAAGGATGGTCCTACAGCGAGAGAGAGAGAGCGAGACCATTCGCTAAAACGCTTTCTGAACTTTTGTGTTGAGTCGAGTACGTACATAGAACCGTATTAAATTCCATCAGATTCCCGGAGCTAATAAATCTGTTTGCAATTAGCGGGGATCTACACGCGAGCGTTGGTCGCTGGTACGGGGCTAAGGATCGAGAATAAATGACGTCATAAGGAATGGGGTCCTTGATGATCGCGACCGCCCGTCGCGAAGAACGGGCTCGAGAAAACGGATAAAAAATTCGAGAACGACCGGAGGAGTGGGAGGTGCCTCTGCGTCTGTAAACAAAACTGTGCTCTAACAAATTTTTACCGACGTGTTTTTAACACGAGTGATTCGTGTCCTCGTTGATGGAGAATCGAAGAAATCGATCTGATCGAGAGAGAACAAAAAAAAAAAGAACAGAAAACTGGACGAGAATATTATTAGCGGAGGCGAGCCGAGCAAATCAACCGTTTAATTTATTTCTAATTACTTGGTCGGGCGTATCGATGCGCGTGATAGTCGGATTATCATCTGGTATTTCTAGAAACCGATAGGGAATAGTGTCGATAATTCGCTCGGCCATTAATCGTCCACGGAGGACCCGGCATAATTGCGTTCCCCGGGTTAATTGCGGACCCGCAGGAACCGCGGCGCGGCGCGGCGTGAATCACGCAGAAAGTTGCAGCGCGTGCAACTGCAACAGCAAACACGGTGCAGAGAGAACCAGGCGGGAATCCACACCGGATGCTGTTTCGTCCCCGAGAAAAATGTCCGGCGACCGCGGGAGCGAATCGGGATCCGCTAGTCATGCGTTCTAATTAAGATCTCACGGATCAAGCACACGCGATCCACCGCCCGATCCACCTTTGCCTCGCTACGTCACATTTCATCCCTGTTAAATCATTATCCGCAGGAAGTATCGCCTATTGAGAACTCCGATACGAGTTTATCCGCTCGTTGTTTATAATTCCTGGATAATTACATCCGCGCGAACAGAACCGGAAGTCGAGCAGCTACGTTCTGCATGCTGCTCGTTACCGGAGGCTCGAGGCACGAGACGGCGCGCGGCATTATTTCATTCGAAGTGCAACAAAATCGCTGATCAACTTTTTCAGAGGTCATTTGTAAAAAGGAAGCTTCCTTTAGTAATAAATAGAAAAATTTCTTCAACTCCGCAAAGATTCGTAACAAGCAATTTATTAATAGCGCGTGAAATAATAAAAAATGTTCCGGACCTCAGAAAATGGATTTAGCACGTGTGTCGTTCGATCAGGATGCGCGGCATTATTTCATTCGAAATGCAACAAAATCGCTGATCAACTTTTTTCAGAGGTCATTTGTAAAAAGGAAGCTTTCTCTAGTAAGAAATTAAAAAATTTCTTCAACTCCGCAAAGATTCGTAACAAGCAATTTATTAATAGCATGTGAAATAATAAAAAATGTTCCGAACCTCAGAAAATGGATTTAGCACGTGTGTCGTTCGATCAGGATGCGCGGCATTATTTCATTCGAAGTGCAACAAAATCGCTGATCAACTTTTTTCAGAGGTCATTTGTAAAAAGGAAGCTTTCTTTAGTAAGAAATTAAAAAATTTCTTCAACTCCGCAAAGATTCGTAACAAGCAATTTATTAATAGCACGTGGAATAATAAAAAATGTTCCGAACCTCAGAAAATGGATTTAGCACGTGTGTCGTTCGATCAGGATGGCGTGAGGGACACTACGGGACACCTTTGCACCTCGATGGTGACTCTTAATTACCTTTCCGAGAGTTTTAATCGATCGTCCGATTTCGCAGCGTTGAAAGAACGAATTTTACGACGACCGAGAGGCTCATTACGTGACCAGTCTCTTCCATTCGTATCCCGCAGCGTCTCGTGTGTGTTCACCGTTTGGCCAGGTGTCGGTCCTTGTTCGCCATGGGGTCCCATGGGCTTCAACCATCGCGCCTAGATTCTAGACTCGACACACCGTTTCATTCCTCGAGATCCTTTTTTTTTCTTCGTTTGTGCGACGGAGCCTATAAAGTATCAGACCGACATGCATTAGCGCTCGCAATTATTCAAACTACTTTGACACGTTCGCTGCCATCGCGACCCTTCGGTTTCAACCCTTTTCAACCCTTAAGTACTCTAAGACGTACGCGAGAGTGCTCGGGATTTTAATTCGTCTCTATGCTACTCCGTTTTAATTAATTATCGCTACGACTTTGAAAATTCTGACCGAAAGAATTTTATCAAATTTTCTGAACTCTGTGTGAAAACGTGTCGAGACACCTTTTGTCCGGAGAGTTCGGAAAATCAATAGCACCCACTCGTCAATGTGATTTTTTTTTCAAACACGACTGTGGGGGAACACGTGGTGAGTACGTGCTCCGGGTGCGTTTTCTTTTCGAGTATTTTGATAAGGCGGCCGACTCTTAGTCTCCGCCGGCATTGTCGTTCGCTCGCGTAACGACAGGATTTACATAATTAGTCCTGGCATTATTTGTTCAGATACCGTTCGAAACGCCAGGATTTGCGCTGGGCACGTGTACAGTGAAAACACCTTTCGCTTTGGCGAGCACGTGTCGCCAAGATTTCAAGTGACGGGACACTAAAACCAAACCATCTACATACAATGAAATAGTTTATATCAACGTGGACGCTACGTTGAAATTAAACGAGAGGATTATTTATTATTTGTTGAATTGAAAAAAAGGACGAAAAATTCAATTGAATGGTATGGAGTTGAAGTACGAATGCTGTATGTACGTGTTACGTTCCGAAAGAATTATTTATATTTCATCTCTTTCTTCCATCGGCTGTGCTGTGGCTTGATAATGCGTTAGCATTGTGGGATTTCCCTAATCAACCAAATCCGGTCTTTGATGCGTTAAGATTTAAATCATTCCTTTCTCCGGCGACGCGATTGTTACACCCTGTATATAGCAAGATTTATGAAAATGGAAAATCGGGAATGGCAGTTGAGTTTCAAAATTGCGATCGCAAAACGAATTACAAAAAGATAGTGGTTATATCCGTGTGCCCAATTTGATTAATAAATCCGTTAACCCTCATCCGTCCCTCGTGTCAATTTGACACAGTTTTCCCGAAATAAGTTATACTGTCCTGTTATTTGTAGATAAATTTGCCCGAAACTTCGTGACTTTTAGTTTTTTAATGCGAAACCTATAACCGAAAACCTTAGATGTAAATGTTAACTCATCAATTTGAATTTTAAAAAATCGAAAAGTAACTGTTTATCTTGTTATTTAATTGATCTTTTACCAATGTGTCAATTTGACACCGAGGGACAGATCCAGTTCGTGAAATGAGGGACGGATGAGGGTTAAATCCGTTTACTTCCTTTTAACTATGTATTATGAATTAGGTCTGATCTGGTGGTTTCCCCAAAGTCACCAGAAAGCGTTGAATTCGCTTGAACATCCGCAGTGTGGTCTCTGAGAACAATAGCGTGCCATAGTGACACAGGATCCTTTATGATAAAACAAATCGAAGGGCACGAGCGAGAGGGAGAGAGCTCCCTCGGTGTTCCTCGGAGGGAACTGTCAGCGTGGAGGAGCCATAATGGCATCATATTCGATCTCGGACGGTCTTTCATGCGACACCACGTGCCTAAGTGGTACCACGCCAACGTATACCCTCTTCAAGGTCCTCGTGGTTCACGTGCCAATCCGGAAACGGAAGCTGGCCCTCCTGAGGTGAGACGAGTGTGGAGGGACAAGAGGGATGCCCATGGTATAATACTGTATATGTATACTTAACCCTTCGAGACTGACAATGAAGAAGTCTAGGAGATAAAGGGAAAGCCAAACTGCTCTGGCCTGCGATACGTAGAATTTATTCTGTGAATGAATTCCAGTTTACCCAACACTGTCTAACACTGTTTAACAACCATATGTACAGCCGATCAAAAAAGCTTCTGCGCGCACCTGCCGAGGCTCAATATTTTATTGTATCGCGACATCATTTACTTCCGCGAAATTTGTTCGCCAAGTTTGTCGGGGTTCGATCAAGTGCGGTGGTAGTTTGTCAGTTGTTGCCTCGTCTCGAACAATACAATACACATAATTCCCAGTTAGCTGGTGAATACGTTGGCCACAGAACGTTGGTCGATGAAGGGTCGAACCGAAAGCGGATACACGTAATCGTTCTTTGCTCGACGTCAGCAGCTGTCACTGTTTGTTGGTTTACGTCGGGGATTACTTGAAAATAGATCGCGGGGAGACCAGCCTGAAATCCAACACCGAACGTTATCCGTATTAATGATGACCCTGGATATGTGTCCTGGGATACGAGTAAACGCGGATGAAAAAATATTTACCGAAATCTACGCGAGGCCGTGACGCATTAGCTGTTGACTCTAGTCACGGAAATCGAGCGGAGACTTCAACGATGAGAAACACTGAAATACCTGTCTGGCTGATCGATTAACCTGTTCGTCAAGATCTACAATCTACAACGGATCCACATTGTATTTGAATAGTTGTTTAACTATATTTTAGGTATGCGCGCTTCGAAAATTGTACAGGGTGTAAAGAAATGTTTGGTCTTTGCTGCCATGGGCGTATTCTACATCTTCTGATCGATGAAGATCTGTAAAAAAAAGTTGCCGCAAAATTGTCCTTGATCTTGCGTTTTAAGGTCAAATATTTGTTATCACATTGCATTGTATGCATCGTGCAATTAAAAAAATATTTGACCTTGACAGTCGAGGTCAAGGACAATTTTGCGATAACTTTTTTTAACAGATCTTCATCGATCCGAAGATGTAGCACACTTTACACCCTGTATGTACGTTCTGAGAGAAAAAATGATTTTCTCGATTCCCGAAGAGAGATCGATCGATAATCGTAGATCCGCACAACAAACGGCAAAAATAGGATTTCAGTTACTCCCCCGGACCGACAATTACGTCAGTTAATCCTTATACCCGCGACAGTTCCGACGTAACCTTTCAGGAAAGCCTCTGCCGGTAGCCGAAAAGAATTTTTCCCGGGGAATAGACGTTCCTGGAGGATTGTTGCGGTTGCACAGCAATCCTTTTGATCCCGCGTCCAGGAACGTCGAAGGAGCGCGTTTCACGGGTTTTTGACTCGTTCGTTTTTTCACGTTCGTTAAATCGTTTTAGCTGTTGAACGTCGAGGATCAGCTGTGGCTCGGTGCTACCGCAGAGAAAGAAGGAGGATCCTTTGACGGTGCACCGAGAAACCACCTGGCCGGTGTGTTCGGCTTTAACGCGCAATAAGATCGCCCCCTGAGATTACTATGACTATTATCTCGTTAATCGGTAAAGAGTTTCACGAGGAAACCGGCTCTAGTAGGGTGGACCTTATTTTTCGACCAAAAAATTTTTGGCACCCCCCCCCCCCCCCAATATTGTTCCATGTTATGAAAAAATGATATATCCAAAATTTTAGATCAATCGGATGTCGGGAAGGCGTGCCTCATCGGGTGCGAAGGTTAAGAGTAAACATTATTTGTCGACTAAGAAATTTTGGGCACGCTCCCTTCCCCAATATTGTTCCATGTCATGAAAAAATGATATTATCAAAATTTTAGATCAATCGGACGTCGCGAAGGCGTGCCTAATCGAGCGCGAAGTTTTGAAATAGAAGTAACTGCGCGCTCAATGTGATGAGTATACTGAAAATTCAAGTTAAATATTTTAAACCTCCAAAAATATTATAATGCCTTACATGCACTCAAGTACAAGTGTACTTTGTACGAATTAAGATTATTTCACATTAATTAGCCTGTCTAATTTCTGTCCGCCACCTTCCCGCTAACAAGTCCGTTCTCGCGAAGCACATCCGGTTAAAAATATTATGCTCCGATTAAATATAACATATTTATGTCGAACGTTAATTTCTCTACTTTTTCAATTAGTATAAGAATACAACTAAAAGAATTGGTACTTTCAATAAAATACATAAAATTTAGCATAAATATTTATAAAAATATGATAATTAGTTAATTGTTATATTGAAAATATTACATTTTGGTACTCTTATAATCAATACTTTGACACAAAAAGAACATTTAGTCATAATAAAAAGTCTTTCCCTCCAATATTCCCATTCCTACGAAATTTCATGTTTTTCGCAACTTCAACGCCAATGAGGTACGCCTTCCCCTTATCCGATCAACTTCAACTTTTGCAGGAATGATTTTCTTACCCAATAGCACAATTTTAAAAAATTTCACCGAGTATAGCTAAGGTGCACCCTAGGCTCCACGCTACGAACCGAACCTATGTTTCGAGACGATAATACGACTGGCAGAGTTTGCATTCGCACTTAATCCTGCAGGCCAGTTTAAAAAAACATAGTTTCAAAAAAAGAGAAAAATTCTTAAAAATCACTTGTCTCCACTGTCGTCGAGTCGGGAGGTTCCGGCGCGAAATTCGAAAAAATCAAATTCACCGCCATGGCAACGAACTCTAAAAAGGTAGCCAGGATAGAAGCCGCGTGAGAGGGTGCACGTCCGGGAACAGATGCCGAGAAGACACGTTCGTGTAGACTACGCACAGGGGGGAAAAAATAGTAACAGGAAACGACGCGGGCCTCGGCGAGTGGCTAATCTTACTAGCAAATATTTGGATTGTCGCATCGATGGCATTGATACATCGAGTGCCGTGTAGGTAGCCACGGTCACGCTCCGGAGAGGGAAGCCAAGGGAAACCTGAAAGGCGCCCCGCGTATACACGCAGCCCCACGAACCTTCTGTGCCCCATGGACGACGCAGGAACTCGGCGCGCCCGCTAACGCGTGTTTACACGGCGTTTCACTCACTCAGTGGAGAACCATTCAATCCGGATCCGAGAATTCCGGTATTAAGATGTTCAGATAGAGTTGTGCGGATCGCGACGGCTACCGGAGATAAGCTCCTTTCGAAATACCGATGATCAGCTAATATGGCTCTGCTGCACCCCTCTCCTCCTACCCCCGTTGCACCCCGTTACACCGGCAGATGCAACTAGGGGAACTAGATTCTCTGCTGGCCGAATTTAACCCGTTCGCTCGACAAAGTGGTATTCGATGATCCTTTGTTGTAAATTCGGGTAATCCGAAGCACCGTACAACAACAGGAACACCGAAGCGTAAAACTTGCGTATATTAAGAAGCAACAAATATACCGATATGCGGTAAGGTTAGGTTTGTTCGGGTCTCCCACGCTGCAAGCGAAATGAAATCCGGTCGAGGATCTGCTCGAAGTTCTGCAAAACGAATCCTTCCCGAGCGACTTAGCACCTTTTTTTTTATCCTCTTCGAGTCGTTCCTCTTGGTCGTCGTGATCCACCACGAGCATTCCTCCTCGCCTAATCATTCGCATTATGTCCAGGAGAAGATTACCGAACGTATCGGCCGAATGAATCTGGTTCGAGGCTGGATCGCGATATCCTTCTCATTATATTAACAAATATATTTCTATCAGGAATTTTATCGGTAGTTTGCGTATCGAAAATCCATAAAATCCGATACCAATCAGGCCACCGCGAGGGACACGATGAGCGGTTTGCGACGGAAAAGTGGTGCGTGCGTTCATGGATGATCGAGATATCGGTAGCATCGGTAACAGGAAGTGTGTTCGATGACCGGTGGTTTGATGATCGAGGTTCCGTGACAAGGTTCCTTTACCTCCGGCAGCCGAGCTGGCTCTGAGAAAGACTGTCTGCCGATGTTACGGTTTCGTGACAATCGTGGCATCGGTCGTTCGTCTCCGGGATGAATCATTGATGAATTGGCGATGGGGTCGTGGGACTGCCGCAGCTGCGATCGGCGACTCTTCTATTGCAAGGTGCTCTCCTCAGGATGCCCCACCTTCATCCTCCCTACCACGAAACTTCTCTTTTTCCCCGTGTGTAGTCTCTCTCTCTCTCACACACACACTCTCTCTCTTCTCTGTTCGCCTATGCAAAACACCGGGAAAATTACAGCCCATTACAACAGAGAGTGTGCCGATATCCAATATTGTGCTTACGCGATGCATAGTCAGAAATCGTTTGCGATACCCACCACCACTACCCACCATCGCCACCACCACTATATCGTAGGCAAGCTAGCACGGACTCCTCCGTGCTCTCCCGTGTGCCGCGAGTTAATCGATACCTAACTATGGAACAATGAAACGTTGACACTGCGCCCGAGCCGCTTGTCGACGACAGGATAAATGTTTAATCGATCCGACTCCGTGGAAATATATTTATTCCCAGCGAGAAAACGACATCGTACTCTATATCGAGATGGTTTCTCCGTCTAGTACATTTCGAGCAAAGAATCGAATGGAATTTTCGGAAGATATGTTAAACCGGGGCCCAAGTTAGCCTCCTCCGGTTACAAGAATCCGAGGGTTAAAATTTCGGGGAATTCGCAGACATTAATTTTTCTGCACCCTCTCTGCTCGCTCAGGGTGGTGCACGTGTACTTCAACAGACACACCGAGAAAGTGTCCTGACCGAGGCACGGAGACACGAAATTAGTCGGTGACATAACCAATGAACCATTCGACCGGTTGATTCAATAAATCCGTGCTACGGAGCAGAGTTGCGCGTCGCGACCACGCTTACGATTAATTCGACTGAATTAATGTGAACCGCTGACACCGTGCCGGGAGGTTAAGTCGTTTGGTTAAAACCCTGCGGCTTAGATCAACCGGGGCTCCTCTTCCACGACCGTGTGTCTCTTCTGTAGCAATTACTGCATCGTTCCGCTCGAAAATTCCATTTTCGGAAACGCATTACTCCACGATCGATGCCGCGACTGCGTTTTTCGCACCGGCCCGGCTAGGCGAGCCGGTATTCGATCGTTTTTCCTCGGGTATGTCAGAAATGCCATAAACTCGTGACGATTGGCGTAGGCCGCGAGGTCAGTTGATCGCTTATTGACCATTGTTGACTCGTGTTGACACCACAGACCTTAGGTAGATAAATACACCGTTAAGACGCGGGTCAAGTGGATATCTGCGCCGCGGTCGCCCACATCGGGTTCAAACTGACGCAGGATTCCGTGCCCTTCGGAGATTAGGCTCGTAATGCGGTTAGGATAGCTTCCGAAAATTGATTAACGCTTCTGATTACGCTGCTCTTGGATACCGAGACCGAGAGATGATGGTGTGCACGAAGTTCAAGTGGATTAAGTGGCCGAGATCAATTCGATTGACAAATTGGAAAACGCGTTAGTCAGCTTTTTGGAGATTCGGGACATGATAGTCTGCTGTAAATATGCGTATTACACGCAATGGTAAAACGACGAAACGGTATCTTCGATGGATCCACTGGAGTCGCGTGATACCGTCGTAAATCGTACATAATCCACTCTGTTATTAACGAAGAAAATTCATTTTTATTTATCGAACGAGCCAAGATCGACTTACAGATACCGACGCACGCGAGCGAGCGAGCGCGTCGTCCAAGTGGAAGAGAGACCGAGCGAGCAGAAAAGCATCAATTTATTTGGATGCTTAGCAAAGAAGAAGCAGCAGCAATTATGATATTTGTCCCCATTAGGTGAATTGGGGTGGCGACTTGCGTGACCCCAACTGATCGCGGCGGTTTGTTAACTCGCGCAATGGGCCCGGGGTCAAATAAGAGCGCTTCTCTCCTCTCTTCATTCACTTGATATTTTCCCTCTTCGGCAAACCCCGTCTTCTTCTTCCTCACCCCCAGCCACGACCTCGAAAATCTTCGCGTTTTCCCGTGTCGCACAAGCACATTCGTCATGCCATAATCAGAGATTATGGTCACCCTTCTCTCGTTTTATCATAATTTTTCATTCTTGAAACACGTAAAGAATTTTTAACAGTTTCGTAAAACTATTGTCAAAGAAAATTCGCTTTATTTTTAAGGGGTTACACCACCTTGGCGCTCGGAAAAATGGGTATAAAAATAAACTTTTTTTTTTAAGCTGCCATTAAGTGTATAAAATGATCTTTATTTTACACATATAATATATTGTAGTTTTATGAACAATTTACAAGATTGACGATTAAAAACAATAAAAAATGGCGGAGATATAAGCCGATAAGTGTATAGGACTCTCTTTTGAAAATCCTTGATGATGGTGTACTTGATTTCTCTGTTAGGCATCGTCTACGACATAATAAATAAATTTTTTCTTATTTGAAAGTGTAATAGCTAAAATGTGACGTAGAGATAAATTTTTAATGTAGAAATGACAACTGTTTGAAAAAAAACTCGAATTTGCATCGAAATTTTGAGTTTAAAACATTTATAACTTTCGAACATGGCACCAAATCACAAAAATCCTACGTCACATTAGCTATAACCCTTTTAAATGAGAAAAAATGTATTTATTATGTCGTAGACTGTAGACGATGCCTAACAGAGAAATCAAGTCGTCCATCAGCAAGGATTTTCAAAAGAGGGTCCTTCTTATCGGCTTATATCTCTGCCATTTTTTATTTTTTTGTAATCGTTAATATTGTAAATTGTTCATAAAACTACTATATATTATATGTGTAAAATCAAGATCATTTTATATACTTAATGGCAGCGTAAAAAAAAAGTTTATTTTTATACTTATTTTTCCGAGCGCCAAGGTGGTGTAACCCCTTAAGTAAAACCGATCACAGTCTTGCATTAATAAATATAAATAAATCGAACAGAGGAAGAGTGAACCGAATAAATTCCTGGATAATGCTGGTTAAATAAATAATTGTAGGAGCGAGACCTGTTGGAATGGTCTCCCGACACCTATACCGTGTCGAATTCATGCACAAGACACCCGTGGCGCTGCATAGCCCATTGATAAATTGGGTCAAACGAATTAACGAGTCGGTTAAGTGTGACGAAAGCAATCATTTAGACAGACAATTTTGAAAACACGTGGGATGTCATTAAACGCGGACATAGTTGGTAACAATTACTATATACTCCTCGCGCCTCGTATTCTCGCGAACTGCCAAGAAGTTTGTGGATACATACATACATACATACATACACTTTCGTATCGATTCACGCAGTTGTTATCGGACGACGGACTTTCCCCGCGATGCATTTATACAACAGAACGAGGCAAGTGTACGTAGACGAGCACGTCACACGATGACAAAAACTTTTATAGTATCTATGATAGCCTATTTATTGCCTGCACTTTTAACTTTCTTAACCGTCATCTACCCCCGCTGTGTCGATTTGCTATAAATGTGAAATGGCAGTATGTCATGCACGCTGGTGTTTTATTCAACCGCGATCACTGCGATCTTATATGTCTGATATGCACTACTATGGATTCAGATTGTAGTCTTCGAAGAGGCAAATTGCGTGTAATTGCGTAACGGCCGTGGTGACAGTGCACTGGGCAATTTTATGAATTTTTAGTAAACAATAGTCTACCAGGAATCAGTGAATCTTTTCCTTCGAATTATTTCGTATAATTGTTACAGGGGGGCGGTGGGGTGGGGGGTAGAATCGCGATATTAACCCTTAGCACTCGGATGGCGACTCTGAGGCACCACTGAAAATTGCTGTGCTATTTTTGAAAATATTGTTCACATTATTATTTTTATTCGTATTCACTAAACTACTAGACATTTACATATTACATGAGATATTGTATCAGTTTCATATGCAAAGAATGAAAACAAATTCTATAGAATGGAAATATTCTAGAATGGAAAAATCTTTCGTTTTTGTGTTAACCCCTTGCACTATAATACCGAGTCGCGACGAAGATTTCGAAGATAGTCTACTAAATATTCATGCTACTAATTTCCTTTAAACTTTAAATTGCAACAAAATTATATTTTCTTGTTGTTGAAACCATTGGAGACTGCATAGGTATAAATTACATACAAACTTCTTTTTTTCTAAGAAATTAGAAACGACAAATAAGTTCTAATCACTGCAACCGTAAAATGAATCGTAGTGCAAGGGATTAAAATAGCTCCGAGTGCAAAGGGTTAAATGATTACACGAACTTGATTTTTCTCATAAATCCATAAAATCCGCAGTCCGTGATAGACTTTTGCGGAAGACTGTACGTGGTCTGCGAGGTGTTTCGCAAAGTGCTGAGACCCGCGAACCGATAGCAAACGCGCGCTATAGTTGCCTGCGGGCTGCGTTTTCAAGATCGAGGAGGGAGCCGGCGCGAAAGACGCGGAGCAGGACTATAGTCGGAAGAGGAGATTGCCAAGGAGAGAGCCTGAAGAGAGGGAGAGAGGTTTAAAAAGAAGAGAAGGGTGGAAAGTGGTCCCGCCCGATTTGTGCACCTCGCCAGGGAGATACGCGTCTGATTCGTCGGTCGGAATTGACGGAGGCGGCGCAGACAGGTACCATATCCGGTATGGGTTGGGTTACCGTTGCTCTCCTGCTCACCCTCATCCTCTTCATTGTCTTCTTAACTCGGATAGAACCGTGCGCGCATACACACGTCAACGTTTATTCGCTGGCCCCAGGTATTTCTCGGACGCCTCGCTCGCTCCAGATTAATTCGAATTTCGTTTGATCGAAGGCTGCGTCCGGATGTTTATAGGCCTCTATCGTGTTCGGGACTTTTTTTTAATTCCATGTACTGGGTGTCTAAATTTTTAAATTTGAGGGAGTGGAAATTGAAAGAGTAGAGAAATAGAATAGGCATTAAGTCGTATCCGCAACAAGCTCTAGATTAATTCGAATTTCGTTTGATCGAAGGCTGCGTCCGGATGTTTATAGGCCTCTATTGTGTTCGGGACTATTTTTAATTCCATGCACTGGGTGTCTAAATTTTTCAACTTGAGGGAGTGGAAATTGAAAGAGTAGAGAAATACAATAGGCATATTAAGTCGTATCCGCAACAAGCTCCAGATTAATTCGAATTTCGTTTGATCGAAGGCTGCGTCCGGATGTTTATAGGCCTCTATCGTGTTCGGGACTATTTTTAATTCCATGCACTGGGTGTCTAAATTTTTCAACTTGAGGGAGTGGAAATTGAAAGAGTAGAGAAATACAATAGGCATATTAAGTCGTATCCGCAACAAGCTCCAGATTAATTCGAATTTCGTTTGATCGAAGGCTGCGTCCGGATGTTTATAGGCCTCTATTGTGTTCGGGACTATTTTTAATTCCATGCACTGGGTGTCTAAATTTTTCAACTTGAGGGAGTGGAAATTGAAAGAGTAGAGAAATACAATAGGCATTAAGTCGTATCTGCAACAAGCTCCAGATGAATTCGAATTTCGTTTGATCGAAGGCTGCGTCCGGATGTTTATAGGCCTCTATCGTGTTCGGGACTATTTTTAATTCCATGCACTGGGTGTCTAAATTTTTCAACTTGAGGGAGTGGAAATTGAAAGAGTAGAGAAATACAATAGGCATATTAAGTCGTATCCGCAACAAGCTCCAGATTAATTCGAATTTCGTTTGATCGAAGGCTGCGTCCGGATGTTTATAGGCTTCTATCGTGTTCGGGACTTTTTTTAATTCCACGCACTGGGTGTCTAAATTTTTAAATTTGAGAGAGTGGAAATTGAAAGAGTAGAGAAATAGAATAGGCATTAAGTCGTATCGCCAACAAGTTCCGAGTAACCGCCGTTTCCTATTTGCGGTGTTTACGTGGATAATCCCTTTAATGAGAAGAGATGGCGTGGCTTCTCGGAGGGTGAAGGGACCACGGGTGAACCCATAGTCCGCCTCGGCGTCCATTGAATAAGAATCAGGGCGGAGCAGCATTGTGGTTGCATACATTAGCGCCTGCGCGTACAACACTCATTAGCGGATTTATTACCCGTTTTCTCGTTAAAACCCCATTGACCGTGCGGCCAGTAGCCACGCCTTTCCCCGTCACCTGGGAAAATCTCTTTAACCATCGTGACCGGACAAGTTTTCCTCGAGGATCCTCGGGAACCACTAGATAAACCGAATTATCCTTGATTCGTTCCATACCCGCTATTTCCGCATTCTCCTGCTACCTCAAAGGCTTAACAACTTTACACAACAACAACCACATTGTTTGGATACATTTCCCGACGAACACAAACCCTCCACGGAATAGCCAAACGACAAACTTCTCGGTTGTATGTACTCGCGCGTCACGTTGTAAATTAAATTAGCAAATTCTTTGACTCGATCCACAAAATTTGCTTTCTTAAACAAATAATTTAACTTTGCTCCAGAATTCCCGGTTCTCGTCCAAAAATTATGTTCGCTCCGGCACAGTCGGTAACTGCATTGGCGTGGTGCCCGATCGATGGTCGGCGAAGGAACCGTTACGGGGGTGAAGAGCACTGTCAACGAAGGCAATAAATCTGCTTGCGGTTTTGGAACGTCACACTTGTTTGCAAGAACGATGAAAAGCTTGTATCGCCGAGACGGCGGGAGTCGGGAGGTCCTCGTAATCCGTCTAATTGGCAAACTCGCCGTATCTTTCGCCGTCGCTGGTCGTTGTTAGCGTTTACTGCCCATCTCTTTCCCACCCCTTTCGTTCGACTGCCAATCCAAGCTGTCCATTGTTCACCGAGCCGTGTATAATCGTGTATAGCTGTAATTTACGAGTGCGGTTTCCTGCGAAAGGATCTCGTTCAGTCACCACGGGACTTCCGGTCAAATCATAATTCGGATCCTTACGCCCACTAACCCGTTCTTCATTTTGTTTGTAGCTGTGCGGACTAGGTGCGAGTGCTTGACTTGACGAAAATATTTTGGTTGGATTTTCTTCTCTTGGTCTTGAAAATGTAAACCGAAAGAAATGTTTATAAATTTTCAAGACGACATATATATAAGAATGAATATTATACCAAGCGTGTCTAAACTGTAAGGGGCCTCTTCAAGAATGAAAGGTACGTTTCATCCCTCGTTGAGCCCATGAAAAATTCGTGTCCCGTCAAAAAATTAAATGTCTGTCTCCCTCGATCCCTCCGAGCATGTTTTCAAAGTAAAGATGTCATATCCGTGATTGTACAGTTGTCATTCCGAGGCAACGTAAATGACGAAGAAACCGATCGAAGGGATGGGTTCTCAGAACTGAAATCCAGGGCGGCGTTCTTCTAGAATATTTCCACCCTTCGTATTCTCTACGCTATATTATTCGCCCCTGGTTCGGTATTATCAAATACCGCTATTATGCTCTTAACGCTTCGTGTCGTTTTGCATCGGAGACGCAAATGTCGTTCGCTAGAACATTGCGTGCTGCAAATTCTTCTGCAAAGTCTTCGAACAAAATATTAATACTCCCTGCAACTCTTCAGCAAATTCTTCTACCAATTGTCTTGCGACTTCTACGAATTCTACAAATTGTTTTACTAATAAATATTATACCGTCGAATGAAAAAAAAGGCATTAACCCCTTGCACTACGATTCATTTTACGGTTTCAGTGATTAGAACTTATTTGTCGTTTCTAATTTCTTAGAAAAAAAAGAAATTCGTATGTAATTTATACCTATGCAGTCTCCAACGGTTTCAACAACAAGAAAATATAATTTTATCTCAATTTAAAGTTTAAAGGAAATTAGTAGCATGAATATTTAGTAGACTTATCTTCGAAATCTTCGTCGCGAGTCCGACTCGGTATTACAGTGCAAGGGGTTAAATTTAATTTAATCGGATATACGACTCTTGTCAAAATCGCGATGGCAGAATTGCAGTTGTGCGAATATTGTTAACAATTCTCGAAGGCCGAAATTAATGGGGATACCAGCAAGTAATCCCCTCGGGTGCGTGTAATTCCATTAGAGTGATCTTGAGCAGCCAAGAGAGCGTGCGGTCCTCGGGGGAAACGTTTCCTCGGCTGAAAAGAGAGATCCGCGAGATTTGCTACCTGCGAACCCGAAAAGTCCCACGATCATGGCACTGCAGAAGCCAGGGCCCGTGAAGAATCGTTTCAGGTAACTAGCCCTGCGAGACTTGAAAACGCACAGGCGAGCCATCAAGGTGTTAACACGGGGATAATTGATTAATTTGAATTCACCGCTGCGCGAGACGAAATTACGCGCGATTGAACGCGCCGCTTGTCAACGCCACGGAAGAACGTCCCCGATTAAACTGTGAATTAGAAATCCTGTCTTGAATCGTAATTTCGCTGGAAACGCGTGAGCACCACTTGCGTATTCTTCTGTGAATCGAGTGCCTATAATAATTCCCCTATTGTGCTCGTGCACGGTAAAACTGCGGTACAAAAATTAAACGATTCTACATATTATATAGAAAGTACTACTATAATTATAGAAAGTGGGAATAAATAAGTAAAAGAAGAGGTATATATATAAATTACAAAATTACATTTGAAAAACATACGCGTGGAAAACCACGCGCGGCAGAAGTGAAACTTGTTGCAGTTTAGTAATGTTTAGAAGTAAATTAAGATTTGAAATGGTAAATAATCCTAATGAAGCGACAACAAGTTCAGGAACAACTCTCGATGCAGAATTTTAGCTATCACAAGCCAATTGTTTCATAATGATAGAATCATAGAATATCATAGAAAAAATAATGAACGATCAAAATTTGCGACGCAAAGAAGGAGAGCGTATGGGAAAGAAAGAGACATAATTCATAGCATTTCCTATACGTTCTCCTTCTTTGCGTCGCAAATTTTGATCGTTCATTATTTTTTCTATGATTTTCTATGATTCTATCATTGAAACAATTGGCTTGTGATAGCTAAAATATGATATAAATATTATTGATTCAATTCTGTCTAAATGTCTTGCAAACACTGTATCGAGAGTTGTTCCTGATCTTGTTGTCACTTCATTAGGATTATTTACCATTTCCAATCTTAATTTACTTCTAAACATTACTAGACTGCAAGAAGTTTTACTTCTCCCGCGCATGGTTTTCCACGCGTATGTTTTTTAAATGTAATTTTGTAATTTTTATATATACCTCTTCTTTTACTTAAATATTTGTTCTGTTCCACACACGGTAGGTTTTGAAAATCATAGATATGTAAATTATGCTATGGTGTAGTGTTCTTCTCTCTGTAATGTAATTAATTATATTGACTTTAATTAATGTAAACGTAGTTGCACGTCATGACATAGGCATTGTCATTAACATAACCATGTATTTCTAACCTTTTCGTTTGATCCTACTACCGAGCGGCGGTAAAATCCTATTGCTGCAGCATTTTCAAATTTTCTTGTGATAAATGCGAAATTGTCATAAATAATAATTTTAAAAACCATGTTTTTAAAATGGACTAAAAAATATAAAATAATTTGAAAATAAAATACTTGTAAGATTTAAAACGAATCGTTTAAATTTTCGCGCCACTCGACTTTCGACATCCCCACCACTTCCGTTACACATTTTCGTGTCGCGATTTCCGTAACCGCGAATAGGCTTACACCCCGCCAAAAGAAGTTTCACTTCAAAAATTTTCAAATAGAAAATCGAGGGCACTTTTTGATGATGGATCCAGAGAAAAAAAAGTGGGAGGCTCTATTATATCTGCAAGGTGGCAGAAAATCTAGAGTTTCTCCCAAAAATCTGATCTTCCGAAAGTCTGAGTCAATTCAATGAGATTATATTGGTTAAACCTATTCTCCGCGCGATCCTTTCACAAGGTTCCGAAGCACAATGCTAGTGAAAAAACTAAATCTATTATAGGAAAGAAAATGACTGAAGCTAGTAAGACGTGGAATTATATTTCTATGCGTTTCGTGCAACGTGTGTCTATAACCCTTCAGGAAATCCGATTTATCAAAAATAAATACCATACACGTTTCGTATTACGAGGTTAAAAGTGTAAATCTTTTGTTGGAAACCTGCGAGGAAGCCTCTGTCCAAATAATCTCATGGTCCACGTAAGTTTCCAAGTGTGTTCGAGAAAATTAAATCTTGGAAAGATTCTCAGCAGAAATCATAGTTTCATTATTGCTAAAATGATGAACCGTTATAGTTAATAGTACATATGTTGCATAAAAGCTTCACACGGAAACTTCCGCGCAAAGCAATCATGAAATCGATATAGAAGTACGACATCCGGGTGTGGAAAATGACTACACAATCGAATATTCGCGGGTAGACTGCACAGATTTTTGCATTCGACTTTGTAAGATACTATTAATACAGATCCGTTGAAATTATTCATGAAAACAGTCGATTAGCGTTTTAAGTTCAATTTTGTTTAGTTTCACGTTCTTTTATAGCTGTGAAATATTCATGCATTCAAACAGCTATAGGGGTATTGCAACAATTTCCGAATGAATATCTAATTTAATTACAGAGAAAGTCTCGCTCTCCTCGCTACGAGAGCAACTAAAGAGCAAGAGGGACGGACGTATAAGTATAATAAAGCAGCAGCAGCTGCTCCCTCGGTGGCTCGCGTGTTGATAGCGTACAGTGTGAACCAGTCGGTGGTATGGCACCGCGGTATCATAACACCGAGCGTCTATTTGTTACACGATAAATATGTAACTGTAACACAATGTCCCTCGCCCCCGGTTCGAGGCTGTCGCGTACCCCCCTTGCCCCTGCGATGCCCCCTTTGCCACTGCGGGCAGTCGGGGGGTTGCTCGCGAAGTGTTGGCCCCGACTACAATGATGACTGGGGGGCGCGGCGCGTAACATTAAATCATACACGCTTTTCGATGGCTGGTACACGTTTTCCACTGTGTCACATCGACGATCCTCGTACGTGTATTTATACAGGGTGTCTCGTCTAACTTTTGCGACCCGAATACAGCAACTTCCATTAATATTTTCACAGTGTTTAACCCCTGTGACGATAAACGAAAATTTTCTACATTATTCAACGATGCATAAAAATATGCCTCGAATGTGAATTATAAAAAAAATTATGAGAACAGTGACTATTTTTAGATTTGTCCCCATGAATCAAATTTTTTCACCGTCCGACGCTTTTGCTGCGATAAAAATTTAGTGAAATATTTGAGATGCTCGATTTAGGTGGGACACCCTGTATATGTCTTTTGGATCAGAGTTTCAGGACCCACGGGGATGGGCAAGTGGGGACAGATGGCCTCCGCGAAGTCAAAAGCTCCCAAATAAGGGCCCAACTACGAAAACATCAGACAGGGATGCTGGAAATTGGCGAGCAATTGTTCTCAAGACGTTTCACCCTTCCACTGGATTAGAATCCTTTTGTTTGATTCCTTTTTGCGTTATCCCATCCGGCACTTCAGGGCAACCCTAATTTTGTAAACGATCGAGGGATGAGTTTTCTAAAAGTGTTTTCTTTAGGGATGGAAAAAGGTTCGATAGAATTTAATAGTTATATATAAATAGCGTGTTAATAATATACAGCATACGTCGGTACATTTTACTCTTTAATAATGTAATGATTCGGAGCACTATCGAGTGTTACAAGGCAAACGGAATGTTTCATCGTGTTGCAACATTTATCAATTCCTTTGTACAGTGACAGTTTTGTATACATATACTATATATACATATATGCAACTACTTGAACGCTATTGTTCTTATACCTATTCTTACATCGCCCGTGAACTTTTTATTCACACCGTCATATCGATCGATCGAAAACTTCGCCTGCTAGCTATAGAAACTAAAGTGTCCGTATATAAAGGGATTTATGTACACGTATTGATTGTATAACAATTTGACAACAAAGGGAAGAACAGCTTCGAGAGCCGACATAGCAGATACTTTGTACTTTGTCATTACCATGCTTTCGAATAACAGTACCATACTTTCCTCGTCAAACGCATACTTATCTAGTCAAACGATCCATACATAAAAATTATGCATTTTATAATTCCCAGTGCCTCCTCGCGAGTACAAATTTTGTACAACTAAACTAGAGATACCCATTTCACGTGTATTGAAAATACACGTGTGCACGTGTAATTAATATATCCGTGTAGAAGTCCGGATCCTATTTAATACACGGATACACGTGTACTGAAATATACGTGTTCACGTGTATCAAAATATACGGATAATACATGTATAACCGTGAACTTGAATATACGTGTATATTCGTGTATTTTGATACACGTGTGAAAGAAAATGTATATTTTTTTAACAAAGTTACAGAGAATTAAAGTTTTTATATTGTTCCTCTCTCCTGAGGCAAATCAATTTCTACGTACCCGAATGCGTATTGAGAACTAGGACAGGATTTCAAACATTTAAATCCAAATCCACATATGGATTAATAAATCCTTTAAATCGCATCGCAGCTAAATCCAACATTTTATATCGTGATATTGTCTTTTTTAATGGTTCATTACTATCATTTAAGAAAAAGTTGCGTGCGATTATATGATTATATGTGATATAATGTATTCCTGTAACTGTCTGCATGTCCATTACTATGTAACTTTATGCTAAGACTTTCTTTTTTTTATGAATATCTTCTATTGTAAACATTTGTATAAAAGGAATTCGGTCCGTAAATAGTAATAAATAATAATAATAATAATAATATTAAAGGTAAACAAATTTACATATTACACAACCGAATGTATTATTATTATTAATAAAATTAATATTGATACCCGTATATTTCGATATGCGTGTACACGTTTACTTCAGTATCCGTGTATCCGTGTACAAAGATGTACACGGATTAAAATACGGATATATATTAGTACACGTGAACACGTGGATACGTGTATCCTCAATACACGTCCAAAACCGTGATCTCTAAACTAAACCGTATCGACCCAGAACCGATCAATTACGTGCCCGGTAACTCGCGAAAATAAATTGCACGTTCGATACCTCCAGCGAGTTGCCCAGTCCCGAAACACCAATTGCAAGTTGCAATTTGCGACCGACGCACGGTGCCGACAAGAAAAATCAAAATGACAGTAATCCATCGCCGAAAGAGTGCAAACAAACTTCTGTCGCGCGCACGACATCTATGAAAACGCGGACCCTGGAAAAATCTGCACGCCGCGCCGATTTCTTTTTTCCACCGCATATGGTGGACGGTGTGGTTTCATGATGGTATTCGTGACACAAGCTGTTACAAGCTGTGTGTGATAGCCGTATTTACAAAAGCGTCCGGTAGTTGTTTATTCCGCGATCGATGATGGTGGAAGAACTAAAGTTGAAGAAGCGTACCGTACATCAACGACACTGTTTCCGGTCTGTTATTTGATCGGCAATTGGCAAGAATGCACCACGGTTTCGTGCAACATGGAGGCGGTGATCCCCGTTGTTCTGGCTGTGGGAAACACCCACCTGTATTCGCAACTGAATCGTCCGGATAATAACGACTTATCTTTAAACGCAACGTTACCGCGTTATTCAGCCGGCTCGCACGATACGCGATCGGAGTATGTAAATATCTAATACGATAATAGATCGACTACCCGCTGGTCACACCCTTCCGCATCACGATCGAGGGTGCACACCCTTAATTAACTCCCGCATGTCGACGTTTTTAAGCACTTTGTACTTAGTGGCTTGACGCACAAATAATTCCGGTTTCGGTTGCGTTGACCGCGACGGCGCCTGGTTTTAATAATAATTCTAATTCTTAATAATAAGTCAAATTTCATGATTCTAGTACGGAAAAAATTACCGATGTGTTCATCGAATATGTACATTACAAGATCCAACAATTTTTACCAAAAAATAATAAAAGATCCACCCGATTCGCATACTTTTCCCTTGGTTGCTGATTGCTCCGAGCGCATCGAAGGACACTGAAATATAAAACTATCCGATCTCTCGCGATTATAATCGTCGCGCGTGTTTCGCGGGTGCAAGGTAACGATGCCGTATTCATCGGCCAATGGGGGACTCCGGATAAAGACATCAATTACGAATTAATGGCCGAAAAGGGAAGGAGACAACGGACACATTCTTCCCCCGGCCGCTTCATAAATCCAAGTTCGGGATTCGGCACGGTTCACGATCCCCGGTCAGCCTTTCGGAGTTAATAACATCTCTATCAGACGGGCCCGCTAGGGCCCGGTCGCGCGGTACCTTTGCATCATTTAATATTTAAAAACAAGCCATAAATATGTCGCCTCCGCGTGCTGGTCGTTTAAAACGCGACCGCTGGATTATAGGTGCGAACGGAAAGCAAGACGAATGCTATGTTGAAACCGGCGAGGTGTTAATGACATCGTTCTGTCCCCGAGGAACCTGGACACAGATCTTTTGCCACCCTACTGCGAAATATTATGCGATTTTCCACTCGAAATGTCAAAGAATTCTGCAACCTCTTGTGTCATCAATTTTTCTATTAAGGGGTTACACCACCTTGGCGCTCGGAAAAATAGATACAAAAATAAACTTTTTTTTTGACGATGCCATTAAGTATATAAAATGATCTTTATTTTACACACATATATAGTTTTATGAACAATTTACAATATTAACGATTAAACAAAATAAAAAATGGCAAAGATGTAAGCCGATAAGTAGGACCCTCTTTTCAAAATCGCTTGCTGATGGTGTACTTGATTTCTCCGTTATGCATCGTCTTAAACGTAATAGCTAAAATGTGACGTAGGATTTTTGTGATTTGGTGCTATGTTCGAAATTTAGAAATTTTTTAAACTCAAAATTTCGATGCAAATTCGAGTTGTTTTTCAAACAGCTGTCATTTTTACAAAAAAAATTTTTTAAATTTTTCTCTACGTCACATTTTAGCTATTACCATTTTAAATAAGAAAAAATTTATTTATTATGTTTTAGACGATGCCTAACAGAGAAATCAAGTACACCATCAGCACGGATTTTCAAAAGAGGGTCCTACTTATCGGCTTATATCTCCGCCATTTTTTATTTTTTTTTATTGTTAATATTGTAAATTGTTCATAAAACTACTATATATATATATATATATACATATATATATATACATAAGTATGTAAAATAAAGATCATTTTATATACTTATAATGGCAGCGTCAAAAAAAGTTTTATCTTTATACCTATTTTTCCGACTACCAAGGTGGTGTAACCACTTAAATTTAGCCCTTCCTACCTCAATAATAATGATTATCGTGTAAATTTTGTTCGAGACTCTCTAGCTGTTTCTGCAGATTGGTCCCTTCTGCACAAGTTTGAAACCGAAGTGGCAAAGAAGACATCAATTTGTTGTTGGTGGAAGGGGGTCAGCGAAAAAGTAGGGTTCCTACGACGCGCACCCCGCTCTACAAATGGTGGAATTATTTAGTGTTGGAAAACCGTGTATGGACTGTACCCACCGTGAAACCGCCCCGCCTAAACAGTGCGTTAACCGATGATTTACGAGGCCGCTAGTTCCTGGCCCTGTTTCTGGCACCCTTAAACCCGAACCTAGAACCCGGCGAAAAACCCTTTCTCGATCCGCTCCATATAGTAACGCGCCCATTGTTGGGATCGCCCTTGCTATCGTTCCACAGATGCCCCGTATTTATTAAAAGTCGACCTAGGCCAACATTTCCCTGCAAATGATCGTAAATCGTCGTCAACTTCGACACCGGGACTATCATTCCGTAGCTGCTGTTACCGTTAGCCTAACTGCAATTTTCGTGCTGGGAACTTTTGGCGAGTTGACAATTTTTTGAAATTCACCGTAGTAGCTCATCCCCTAATTTTTACGCGGTTTTCCTTATAACCTAGAAAAAGTGGTACGAGAAATTAGGAAGATGTTACCAAAATCGAATTTTACGGTAAAAATTAAGTATGATCGGTTAAGAGAGATACTAATAGAGGAGGGACAGGGAAGAATAAGAGGAGGGGTGGGAAAGGGGAGCAAATGGGAAGGTTCGCGAGGGGGATGTGGCTCGGCACGACAATAAAAAGAAGGGCGGTAATAATATATTGTCATTGGGCAACGTCTTGATGCTGCGAGGAGAGGACGTATATATTATAGCAACCCGTAGATACATACGCCCCTATACTTGCATCTTATATGCAATTCTACGCTGCACATATCATCCGGTCTCCTCTGCTTTCTCGTTCTTCTCGCGCTTCGTTCTTCGTAAAGCTCTCTTATGGCCGATAATGCCACTCATAAGTCATAATGATGTATTTTTGTACGCGCCTCCGCGTGTAACGTTCTTTTATGGGGCCCATGCGAGTCCGCATCACACCTGCACGGGCCTCCTCTTCTTTTACGCTACGATTCATAATTTTCTAACCAGTCTTTTCGCCTCTTTTTTTTTTTCGTCTCGCCTCCTGTTCAACTGATCATCGACTCCACAATATTAATCTCTGGACTGCGGAACTTTCGCCGGGCATAAATTTCAATCTGCAAAAATGTTTGATAATGCCCGGTTCGGTATTACTATATTTTTGAAAAAGAACACCGTACCGAATGTTTTAGAAGTCACACCCGACTATAACGTCCCGACTTCGCTGTACGAAATGTCTCTCATCAAACGACGCTCGTATATTATTTTATTAATGCGTCAATTAATAATTCATTCGAAGCAGACACGAGATCAACAGCTGTTCACCGTTCCATCATTGCGTATTCGCGAGCACGAGGACAGGCCTCGGTAGATTTCACAAAGGTACGAGATTATGGTACCTGTATTCGCGTAGCGTACACTTACGCAATAATAGAATAGATAGTAATCTATATATCGGCAGGAAGTAAAGAAAAGAAGTGGGCAGAAGGGAGGGGAAAAGAATAAAAGTGCGCCCGTGAAAAGAGCAACGTTGAATCATTCGAAACCAGGGTCCGATGCTCTAATCGGTTATTGTTACCATTATGCCCGGCATTGTAGTACGCCTCGCATTATACCTGCAATTTTCAACCCTTATCTGAGGATCCGATCGCCTTAACTCGGAACTCGAGTCTTGTGAGAGGCGAACAGGAACTTGCCGTGACCACTATTCTAAATACATAATGACCATTATGGGGACAGTTTTCCAAACGAGACCCACGGGATAAGTATATAGTCCTTTGCTGGAAAGTAGTCGAAGAAGAAATTAAATAATACGTAGTGTAGAACTTTCTGACGAGTTTCAGTATCCCATTAGCTGTCATGCTACTATAGTCTCCCCTCTTTAATAGAATTTATAACAATATCAAAATATTACAACATACCATATTCGTTAACACCATCCATCCATCGCATATTTTTTTCTGTTCATCTTTCAAGTTCTTTCCCAAACGTTCAAATAACTTACGACTTCAACAGTAGGGTTAAAATAATGAAACTGTTTTATTGAAGAAGACTCGAAAGATAGGGTTAGTCTCCAGCCATAAAGAACGATTTCAAAGGACACTTTCCGGAACGTCTGGCAAATTCTGTTCGGTGCAGAATAGGGTGTTCGTGTTTACCTGCCCAGAATTATGTATCGGCTGACGCACACGCGGCCAAAAGGGAAAACAAAACGAAAAAACTGTCTGGTGTTTGTTACAAGGATCTCGTAAAGCATCCCCGGCATCAATGGACAGTTTGTTTTGCCGCGCGAGGAAAGCATAAAGTGCATTTTGTCGGCGGGCTACGGAATCGACACTTCGGGATCTTCGGAGGGACTTTCGGGATCGCTACCTTTCGAAAAAGATACACTTTACGACACAGGGAACGGGAAAGCAATGTCGCGCATTATCCGGCACATTGCTCGCATTGTGCCGGTTTGCTTTACGAGACAGCTACGAGCCGAGGAGAACTCGGCCTCGATTACTTCCAGCTCCTTGACCGCATTTAACGTTTGTTTCTGCTCGCGGTCTGACCTGACCTTACCTTTCGAACGAACGAACGAACCGTCAGTTTTTTAGGGGATGCTGGCACAGGGGTGTCGATCGCTGGGAGAACTACCGGCGAGCCCGTGTGTCGGTGCTCGTTGACTGATAAGAGCAAATTCCGAAGGAAAAATCTGCATTGGAGAAGTCTTGAGCTTTGAGAGCGATAGGTGTAATTTAATTTTTTATCTAAATTGACGACGAATGCTGGCTCACAGACAGCAAGATGTAAATAATGCTCGTGTTCCGCCTGCTGCCACTAATATTCGAACACTCTTAAAAAGACGATAACTCTTTTAATATTTGACCATACAACTTGGATTTTTTTAAGAAGTTAGAATAATCAGTTTTGTTACGAAAAGAATTTTTGAAAAAATTGCAATTGGTCGGAATTCCAGAGAAAATACTGAAAGTTATATGTTTTACGACTTCTTTATGTGAGCTCATATTGAAAATGCAGAAAACACGTTTCGCAGATCTGTATCAATTAAAGATATTCTGAAAATTTCATTAAAATCGGTCAACGTTGCAATGTGCTACGAACGTTTAAAGATGATAAAAATTGCCATTTTTCACGATTTTCCGCTTCTAACTGCAATAAATCTAAGGATTCATATATATCTTTCAATGCCTGTCGTTTTTTTCCCACATCAACCGATTTCAATGAAACTTTTACAATGCATATAATTGACACAGATCTACAAAACGTATTTCTTAAATTTTCAATATAGACCCACATAAAAAAGTTGTAAAAAGCAACTTCTAGTATTTTCTCTACAATTCCGACTAATTGCAATTTTCAAAAAAAATTTCTTTTCACACGATGTAGTAAACTAATTGCTCTAACTTCTCAAAAAAGTTCAAATGTTATGGTGCAATATCGAAAAAATTATCGTTTTTTTAAGAGCGTCCGAATATTAATGGGAGTCACTGTAGATAAAGCTCAAGTCCCTACAATACGAGGGTACAAGTATCGACGAAGGGAAAGACATGTGTTAGACGTACGAGCACTCGATGGCGGGATGCGTTTGCACGCGCAGCGAATGTAATCGAAAACGAGGTGTGTGCTCTATCTGTGTTTTATCATTCCGCTTTGGAGCGTTCGGCAGAGGGAACGCATAAACGTTTACATCGCGCATCGACGGGATCTCGCATTGCGGCAGGCGTAGAAAACAAAAAGATCTAAAAGTTCTTGTTCGCCGAAGAAACTCTGTCAGTTTCCAACTTTATGGAAAGTGGAATAAGATCGCGTAGCAAAGAGATCTCAAGAGAATTCGTCGAGTTCGTAGCATAATCTCCCCGGGGGGATGAGCAAGCTTTCGCGAAGATAGGCGTACCAGGATTCATAGGAGACCAGCCTCCGGATCCACAGTCCGCCATTGTGGCGAATTGTTCCGTATAAACGGCGCGGACATCACAAAAAGGACCGGGCTTGGCAATGATCGAGAGTGATGTATGGATCTTCGTCCGTGCCACGCGTTCATCTTCGAAACTCCGTGCACACCTCCTACTCCTCCCTCTTTTTTTGGTCTTCGACGATATTCGAAATTTATAATATCGATCTGGAATAGAAGCATCGATCCCAAGGGGCGCATCGATCGAGACGAGGCGAGGTTCGAAAATTCGTGCTCTGCTGTGCGACTTTAAGTATACGGCTTAACTCAAAAATTTCACTGGAAGGACACACGTTTCCAGCCCACTCTGTAACCGAGTAAAAAAATTGTTAAACAGTGACCTGAAGGGGGTAGAGGACCCCCTCTGGAATACCCTAGAAATCTGGACGAAACATGGGTTTGCGCGGTATGGGTTTTCGTCCTTATATGAGCGTATTTTTCGCTGAACGAGGACTCATTTGAAAGAGGAAGGTTAAATGAAGGCGGCTCAGCCCCTGATAGCATCCAGAAAACTCATCGAATGGCATAAAAATGGCTTGGATTACATGGCTGAACATCATCAATTTTGGCTTACTTTTAACACTTATATTACAAAATATATGCATCAATTTCATATTACAAAACGGCTGAGCTCCCTTCACTGAACCTTCCTCTTTCGAATGAGCCCTTGTTCAGCGAAAAATATGCTCATATAAGGACGAAAACCCGTTCCGCAAAAACCCATGTTTCACCCAGATTTCTAGGGTATTCTAGAGGTGGTCCTACCCCCTTAAAGGGGAACGTTAGTCACGTGACTTTCCCTAGAACATCCCTAGAATACCCTAGAAAGGCTGAAACTTGGGTTTGCGGAAATACATTTGACGTCTTTATATGAGCAAATTTTGAACTGTATAAAGGCTCATTTGATAGAGGAAGGTATAGCGCATAGTGCCCTGCTTACGATGTAACGAGATTATGTTGACATCTAATAATATGAGTCTGCAAAGTAGGGAAAAAAGTCGAGAAAACAACCGCAGAATCCAATGTATTTTTCTGTCACAAAAAGAGTTTTTGACTAATATCATAAGCAGGGCACTATGCGCTGAACCTTACTCTATCAAATGAGCCTTTATACAGTTCAAAATTTGCTCGTATAAGAACGACAAATCTAATTCCGCAAACCCAAGTTTCGGCCAGATTTCTAGGGTATTCTAGGGAAAGTCACGTGACTACCGTTCCCTCTTAATTTGTCTTGCATGTACTGTTTTCGACGAAATAAAAAGATGGCCGACCAGCGTGCTCGATTTTTCCTCGCAGGACTTAAAAGTATTGCTCGACCAAACGAGAAGATGTTTGCACAACTCGTGCCCGTAACGAACCCTTTCTCGGCCATTTAATTAAGCAGCATTTCTCGTCCGGTTGAGTACTGTTCACAGTACAAGCCGCTCGAGGTTGTCAGAGGTGTGACGCGGGAAACAAAAAGTGATGCTTCGAACGGATACGCGTGTCAGGATAATGAGACTCGGGCGGTTTCAATGTAGCCTACCGGTTAATACATATATATGTATATGTATGCAAGGGGCAAGGAAATGGTCGGCATGGCCGCGTTTCCTGTACACCTCTATCCAATTTCTAACCAGCAAAATGCCGGTTATTCTAGATCGAAGCGTAATCATTATCTGGTTGGAGAATGGGGACGAGTTAATGCTAGCCTGTCTGTCTGTCTGTCTCGAATTAAAAAAGGTAACACCTCCCTCCCACGCGACGGCCATGCTTTCCCTCGTCGCTAAAACACAGGAAGCCGTCCGCTAGCCACCATTCTTTCAGCACAATGAAAATAGGTGAGCCGATGGTAAACATGATGGGCAAGCATTCTACCTCGAGGCTGTTTCGTTTCGTCATCATTAGACTGCGGATCTTTATGCAAAATAACAATTTTTTTGTATAAATTGCAAGAGTCAGAAGTGAAATAGACGGGTCTTTCTTTTTTTAATTATTCTAAGGAGTTCCTCTGTTTTAACCCTTAGCACTCGGATGGCGATTCTGAGGCACCACTGAAAATTGTTATGCCATTCTTAACCCCTTGCACTATAATACCGAGTCGGACTCGTGACGAAGATTTCGAAGATAGTCTACTAAATATTCATGCTACTAATTTCCTTTAAACTTTAAATTGAAACAAAATTATATTTTCATGTTGTTGAAACCATTGGAGACTGCATAGGTATAAATTACATACAAACTTCTTTTTTTCTAAGAAATTAGAAACGACAAATAAGTTCTAATCACTGCAACCGTAAAATGAATCGTAGTGCAAGGGGTTAATTATTCTATTTAATAAACCACTAGACACTTACATATTACATGAGATATTATATTAGTTTCACATGCAAAAAATGAAAAAAAAATTGTATAGAATGGAAATATTCTAGAATGGAAAATATCTTTCATTTTTTAGTTAAAATAGCTCCGAGTGCAAAGGGTTAAAATTGCACATACCCAATTTTGTCATAAATCCATAAACTCCGCGGTTCATCATTTATGGTAAAAATGTGATGATGGAAACAATGTTAATTAGTTAGACAAAGTCGTACCGGTGTTATTTAATTTCCAGCTGACACTGCCCGCCGCGAAAACGAGCAGATCCATCGATCATCGACGAGTTATTTCGATGGACAATGCTGTCAAGGTTGTTTTGGCAGTGGCACCGTAGGCGGGTTCCACGAGTGAATAGACACCCGCAAGACGGAGGTGTAACCAATCTTGTCTAGCAGGATAACCCATTATGTTCCGCTAAGTATGCATACACCAATCCGGCAGGTTCGCCAACCCCTTCGTCTCGAAGATGCTGGACACTTGATGGATCAGCGATCTGATTCTGTAGAACAGGGATCTACGTGATCGTCCGTGAGGAGGTCAGCTGAAAAGAGTAAGTGTACAAGAATGGAGAATCCCGTCTTTGCAATTTCTAGCTATTGATCGTTTGAGAAAGCTCGTTGAACCTGCTGCAACAAATTTGTAACAACAAATTTTTCCTCGCTCGCCTTTCCAGGCTTCTGTATACAAAATAATTTAAAGCACAAGTGTTTCATTTTAAACTCGATCACCTTCGAAATGGTAATTATTTTTCCATCGATAAATTGTTTGACTTCTCATGAATTTTTAAGAGAGCCGGAGCTTGGTCAGCGAACACAACAAGAAGAATAAAAGGACGCCGGGCCTGTCACTACGGGTGTCAAGACCCGGGGCCACGATTCGACGGAACTTTCATTTATGTTTGACAAGGCCTGAGATATTATCCGTGGGTATAATCCTGCAGGATGACAATATTTTTAATTCCGGGCAGGATGTAACAGGATCAGCGAAAGCCGGGGTAATGTTATATCGAACTTACCGCTAATCTACTTTGAGTCTCTCTCTCTTTCTCTCTCTCTCGCTCTCTCTCTCTCTCTCTCGGCGACGGCGAACGGGACATGGTTAACTTTTAATCTCCTTAAGTTTTAGGCATGAGAAGATGAACCATTTTGTCTTCTCCTCGAATTCGCGGGTAATACGTAATCCTCTTAGAGACGTCAGGTATCAAGTAATACCCACAGCCAGGTACGTTTCCTGAATTCTTTCGCAGCCGGCGGATATAATCCACTCTGCACTTCGTATAACAAAATATTTTTCATTAATTTATCGTTGGACTGCAGATTTTATGCATTTATGAGAAAAATCAGTAACGGTAATTCAAAACAATGGAAAGATTAAAAGAGTTTACCATATCGAAATTATTAAATGAGTAACATCAATTTTTACTTAGTGCCTATAGAAAAATTTTATTTTGCATAAAGATCCGCAGTCTATTTGTCATAAACAAAATGTCAACGGGCAGCGGCACCGGTTATTTTCCCGAAACCGAATCCGGCAAGATCGACACGGATGGATCTCTCGAAATCCAAAAAATTCTTTGAAAAGTGTCACATATTGTATCTAAATCCTAAACGCGTGACGAACACCATAGACGAATGAAAAATCACGTGACCGATTCCCGGTTTTGCTCGGTTTCCCTCTGTTTAGCGGAGTCGCAGTAAGTCGGTGCGTTTTCATAGTGGATCTCGGCTGAAATATGAGAATCTTTAGTCGAAGACTTTAATCGTTGTCCGCGGCAAATAGATTCTACCGATGCCGGTGCAAACAAAAAAAAAAGAACGAGAAACTAGAGAGACGAAGAGCGGAGAAAAAGAAGAGGATCGAGGGTGTTCGAGGTATGCAGGATAATCGATCGTCATTAGCGCCCCACGGACATCCCTCGAATATGTATACATATACACACAAGGGAGCCGACTAAAAAACCACGCTTTCTTTCGTCGGACCAAAAGAACCTACACTTTCGGCTTTCCCGTGTCGGAGAAGCATTAATCCAGGACAAACCGCTGACAAAATGGTCCGGGACCTGTCCGACCACCCGCACGATACAAATGTGGCAGTTGATGCCGAGGACTTTTGACATTGTGGAGGATTTTCTCGATGGATCGTTGCTCTTTATCATTCTCTGGCTTCTATGGTGTTCTAGTTTCATACAAATGTTTTTACTTGATATTAACCCTTAGCACTCGAGTGGCGACTAAGATTCGCCACTAAAAATTGCTCTACCATTATTCACAATATTAAAGCAAAATTTGAATGTTTTCGGCGCATTGGTTCGATCAATTAATACTAAACACTATTTGCAAATTAACACAACATCGTTTCGCAACGTTTCGATCTTCATTTAGATCATTATCAAGAGAACCATCTAAATGATCTAAATGATCTTGATAATGATCTAAATGAAGATCGAAACGTTGAGAAACGATGTTGTGTTAATTTACAAATAGTGTTTAGTATTAATTGATCGAACCAATGCGCCGAAAACATTCAAATTTTGCTTTAGCAACATACGATCGACATTGATATAACATTTATTCACAATATTGTTTACATTATTAAATATGGTGATACCTAATCAATTCTTAAACATTTAAGTATTGTACGAGGTATTATATCAATTTCATATCCATAAAATGTAAAAAATATCATGGAATTATTCTAGGTCGGAAGAAATGTTTAATTTTCAAGTTAAAATAGCTCCGAGCGCAAAGGGTTAATATATGATTTTAGACCACCGGTAGTTCAACCACCAATATTATTTTCAAAGTGAAGCCCCATATTGCATGTTAGCAGGGGTTCAACAATTTTTCTCGTGAAAAAATACGTTTTCGAGCAATAGGTCAGGTAGCCGAATGCAAGGGGTGGCCTTTTCGAAATTTATTATCGGAAAACGGTTCGACCTTCGACATCAATGGGTTGCCAAATCGATCATAAATGCGTTTTAGGTTCGCCAGGGAGAGAGCGAGATGCCCGTAATTTCGTAGGTGAATTCGATCGAACAGCTGCGTCAGGTAAACCGTATATCGGAATTACGTATTGTGCAGCAGAAAAAAGATCGGAATAGCGGGGCCAGTCAGCCGTTTCATTACACTTAATGATCGACATTTGATTCCGGCTTTGAACCCGGTGGATCGCCAGGTATAATACCATAGGGACCGCGACCTGTTTCACAGTTTTTTAACTGACATAATTTTCCTGACATTTTTTCCGCTACTCCCCACCTATATTTCTGACCTTTCGAAAGTTTCGAGAATCGCGCGCGTCGCCGGTAACGACAAACTGTCGCGAAATATTTTTTAATTGGGGAATACGCGATTCTGTTGCAAATGCCATTAACAGTCGCAGACGGCGGATAATGAAACGGGAAAATAAATGCAACAATTTCGGACTGTTTGTTAAGAATTTTGTCGAGTTGACGGATTAATGTTAGACGTTGGAACAAGTAATGAAGTATGCTGCTTTTGGAAACGAAGATGGCGTCGGAGGGTGCCGAAGTGATTTAAGAAGTCGTTTCGGGGAACGGGGGTCGGTCTAGTTGACATTTTTTCGAGAATCCACCGTATTCGGTAGCGCCCCAAGATTTTAAAGAACAATGGCGGCTCTGATGATGACAAACGTCTTGTAACACGATACAGGAACATATGTCGTCGGAAACTACCCTCCCAGTATTAATCGCGGGCGAACCCAATCTCTCTCTCTCTCTTTCCCTCTGTATGTATGTACACTACATATACACATGCATAGACGAAGCTTGTGGAACCTTGCGGCCAATAACGAAACGAAACGAAACAACATGATCGAGCAACAAAAGAGGCCGTGGCCTGAAACCCTACAGCTCGATACAAATGTGCAGATATGCAGGGTTATAGAGTTACACAACGGGACCGAAGCCCTCGAGGGATGGAAAGGGCACGGCTTCTTGCGCACTGAACTTTTCCTAATCTCTATTCGGTTTTGTCGCATCGTAATTCAATTTCCGATGGGGCCCAGACATCATGCTAATTGTTGATCGAATGGATCTTCGATGCAATACTGCTCGCGCGCACTCCTGTAAATAAACTAATTCAAGCGGGTGGACCACCCGCTTCGACCATCTAAAAATCTGCTATGTTTTCGAGAATTTTTTCCGAGAACAATTAATAAGTTCAATCAACAGAAAAGAATTGTGCACGAACAAAGTGGATAAACTTCATTGTTCTTCTATTCTAACCCAGAAAAGTTTACTTACAATTACAGTTTTATGTAAATAATGAGTTGTTCTCGTTCCTCTTTCCTAGATTGTGTTGAAAAGTTGCTTGTCGACACAAGTTTCTGTGCACATTGTCGATTATAGTCATTGATTTCCTGTAGACTGCATGGTTAAATATAGATTAAGCAAAGTTTCTGTTACGAGGCCACTTATATTGTTTGATAAAAATAAATTACAGTACATAATGAACTTTCTCTTCTGTCGGTGCATTCATAATTTAATGATTGTACAATTCTCATGAATGTTCATCAAGGTACTATCAAGAGTTTTAATTCTGATATTAACATATACCTATAATCAACGCAATTTTTCATATCAAATTTTACTTAAAAAAGCTGTAATTTAAACTGTACAATTCGAGACGATTCTACTAAAGTTTAATGGTTTCGTACCTTTTCTGTGCGGAACGCGCGTGTTATTAAAAATGTAATTACGTCACACACTTACAGCATGAGCCATTAATTTACCATAACGAAAGGGGGGGGACAGATGGGAAACGCGGTTGCTTAATCAGTATAAGGCTAGGCGGTGAATTAACAAGGCGAGAAGAAACCGTCGTACTGATCAAGTTTTGACAGGTACGGTAAGTGTGCTCGAGTAAAAATACAATTTATTAATTACTGCGTCTGTCTGTCCGTCCGCTGTCAGGGTACAGTCCTTAACGATCCGATAATTACAGATTTCATGCGATCGAGCCGCCACAGCT
This sequence comes from Lasioglossum lativentre, assembly GCA_916610255.1. Classification (NCBI taxonomy): domain Eukaryota; kingdom Metazoa; phylum Arthropoda; class Insecta; order Hymenoptera; family Halictidae; genus Lasioglossum; species Lasioglossum lativentre. The sequence goes on along the minus strand of OU744357.1, from coordinate 15,177,275 downwards.
GTTCAACGTTGAGCTGACAAGCTCGTTCCAAGGAATCTTCCTCTGGACAGCTTTATACTCGGCTTTGTGTGCTACCACTGCACGCGTCATCCTCTGCCATTTGTATTAGGAGTGCACTATGGCAATGGCCGCCGCTCTCCGTTAACAGAATCTTCGCTAAATACATACTCATCAATCGGTGCACTAATAATTTTTCTATTTTTTTGCAATTATAAATGAAACTACCATAAAACAAATATACACGATAGCCTGTAGCGAAACATTGCACACTCGATTCAATTAGTACGGGTTCGCTTAACACAGTTCTTTTGTGCTGAAACCTAAAATAACACGCGCAGCCTGTCGTATCTTGTTATTCGCTCGTTCGAAACTGTTCTCGAACACGACCGGGTTTCGAGCGGAATCGCATCATCACCGTTCTTAATAAAATACGCATTGTGACGAACAAAGCGATCCGGAAATTAGTAGTCTTTTGCCTTTCGAACAACCGACTCCGAAAGATCTCACTGCACCGCTCTTGAACCTTTTCCGTCTAGTGTTATTTGAAAAAATTCTGAATCTTCACTGATTTGGAATCTCTTGCTCTTACATTGTACTTCTCTTTTACAGTTTCCTACATTTTATTACATCCATGTTCTTGTATAATTAAGTTGCATATCCCGAAGCAACTATATGTATAGGAGTAATCCTTTAGTCAGCAGAATAAACGTTTGATCCTGTTCTTGGCGAGAACAATCGGTGAAAACGGGAACGCAGCTAGATAAACATGGCGCCCCGTCGAGAGTAATGGTTGATTTATAGAGGAAGCATAGACGATCGTGGCGAGGCTCGCAAACAAATATGTATGTATCTGTTTCTCAACACTCGTTTATCCGCTGAAATACGATAGAAACGTATTCATCGCGAGATCTACGAGTCGTGTGCGCATAAATTTCCTTATAAGCGCGCAGCAAGAGCAACAGAACACGCGGACTCGGAGAGCTCGTTGCACCGTGGTGCGAGTCTTGCGCTGCTGCAAGGATACCCACGTGTCGCCATATTGAATCGTGCAGCTCGGAAATCTTTGCCGATTGCGTTAATAACGACGTCCGGCGGATTCGTCGAGCTGTATAGGCGCGTCTTAGGACACGCATAACGTCGGGTCACCGTGACTAAAACGGCTAATCATGACAAATGCAACCGTTACTGCCTCCTAAGAGGTCCGAGAAGACTTGAGAACCCGCCTTCTCGAATGCACGAGCAACTTCGTTCCCAGGATCAGTCGCGTTCGAAGCTCCAGGCTGCTCAATTTTATACAGTAATGCCTCGATGGAGAGTCGTATATCAATTATATTAAATTTTTCATTGTTGATTAATATACGGAAAAACTTCTCGAGCCGTGAACCAAACACACTCGAAAAGGTCTCCATTGTTTCCCTGAAAATTTCGTGTGTCCTTCGGACCAGCAGGAGCAGCAACAGATGACGATGCTGCCATCAGGCTATTTATTTTAACGTCCTTCCAAGGAGGTGCATCTGTGCTCGGAAATTCGATCCTAGCACGCTTTCGAAATGATGTTGGTAATTATTAGAAAACTCTTAATCTTTCGAGAAATCCACTAATAAAATTCAGGATTAAGATTGTGGATTGCGTATAAAAATTAATTTCATTTTAATTTTTTTTTTGAAAAAAAAAAGCTTCCTCATTTCTTTATTACTTATTGTTTCGTATAACGGATATAACGCTACCAAACACGTCCACCAAGAAGTGAGCGCCTCCAACTGATATGTACTTATTACATTAACTATACAGTAGCATAAGGTTATGATTGTAGTATTATACAGGGTGTTCATTTGAAAACTTTCCAGCCGAATATCTCGAAAAATATGAAAGATATTAAAAAAGTGTAAAACACGTGTCCAAGGATTTCGAGGGGGAAAGGTGAGGGGATAAAAAAATTGCGCTGATAAAAAAAAGTATCCTACGAAAATTATTGGTCTTTTTACGTACAATAAGATCCCATAATAAAAAATATAGGTTTACATTTGAAAAAACAAAGTTGACCTTCAAATGACCTTGAAAACGCCACCCAAATAAAAAACTTATACTCCCCCCCCCTTTCCCCCTCGAAATCCTTGGACACGTGTTTTACACTTTTTTAATATCTTTCATATTTTTCGAGATATTCGGCTGGAAATAAGTTTTCAAATGAACACCCGGTATATGTAATTATATGTATATAGAGATACAGACTGCAGAATAACCTCTTATTGGAGGTTACAACTGTGCAATAAAGAAAAAAGAAATTCAGGATTCGTCAGATTGGAGGAAAAGTGCGCATCGACACGGGGATCCGCAGTCCAAGATAGAAAGAAAGTTCGTTGCTACTGTCGGGACCGGTTGTTTGCGAGAAACTGCCCTTATTGATTTGTTTTGTATTCCGTATTCATCGAAACAACCGGGAAACACGACACCTAGCCGCTTTGTGACGGGGCCGTCCGCTCTTTCCGATTCTGAAAAGGCCAAGTCGCCCATTGTAACATTTTCGAGCCACGAAAATCGATCGCAACCAAAAAGGAACTGGAGAGTAAAAAAAAAAATAGGAAGAGGGAACGTCGGGTCTTCATTATGAAATTACGCAACTGTAAATTGAGCAAATACAAACGGCCGTGTGCCCCTGCGCTCTCTCGTTCGGGTCCGCGCCTTTTTCTCTTCGTCTTCGGCTACCCTAATCTAGGTATCGAGTTACGAGCAACCAAAGTAACTGCTATCTGACGAGACATCTATCAGAGCGAAAAGATTCGAATGGCCACTTTTTTCCCTATCGACAAAGAATCGTCTTTCATTGCGCTAAATCAACCGGCCAATTGCACCGGAGCAAAATTTTTAGTCGTACGAAATAAATATTTGTCTGGCGATTAATAAACATTGTACGGAAAATTATACACGGAAAAATTGATGGTCACACGAAATAAATAAATCATCGAGTACTAAGTTCTGCTTAATCAGATTACAACGAATGAGTTATGGCGGTTAGAACAACAGTTCTGTAAGTTGTAAATTTTCCGCGACGCATTGTTTGTCTCGCATGTAATTTATCTATCTAACCAACCGCTTGAAAAGCCGTCCAAGAAGAGGCCAAGTAGTGCATTTACACTTGAAATTCGCATCGTGCCGCGCCATTGAAGTCAGATTATCCTGATCCAGGATTACAGAGGCCCTGCCCTCGAAGGTGAAGGACATTGTTGGAGCGCTATCTAATTCTGCAAATCCACAATATCATCGACGCCCATGAAGAACCGTACAATGCTCCATTTAAACCTAGCAATACCCTCGATGCAGATAATCTTCCGGCCTTTCTGCGATTCTCTGCACAATTAATTCCGACGCGACGGTTCCGGTGAGTGCACTTTCACTGCATCTCGAGCGAAAAATTAGGGACTCGTTCGATCTCGTCGATTCCCTTCCATTTGTTTATTTATAAATTATTCGGAAAATGATGGACACCTTAGCCTACATTGACCGGAAAAATTGCATGTTTATGACCATTATAAAAGAAATTGAAGCGTGAATCAAGAGAATACATACAGTGACTCCCACAGTGACTTCCTCTGTACTACCGTAAAAATTCATTTTTCAGGATGGACGAACAATTGTGTTGCACAGATATCTTTCAAATGACCAAAGGATCAAAATTGTATATTAATTATACATCATTTTAATCGTACATTTCCAGTGACTTCCACTAATATTCGGACACTCTTAAAAAGACGATAACTTTTTTAATATTCGACCATACAACTTGGATTTTTTTTTTGAGAAGTTAGAACAATCGGTTTTGTTACGTAACGTGAAAAGAATTTTTGAAAAAATTGCAGAGAAGATACTAAAAGTTATGTTTTACAAATTTTTTATGTGGGTTCATGTTGAAAATGTAGATCTGTATCAATTAAAGATATTCTGAAAATTTCATTAAAATCGGTCAATGTTGCAGAGAGCTACAAATGTTTAAAGATTGTAAAAATTGCAATTTTTCAACTGCAATAAATCTAAGGATTGATACATCTTTCAATGCCTGTCGTTTTTTCCCACATCAACCGATTTCGATAAAACTTTTACAATGCATATAATTGACACAGATCTACAAAACAATTTTTTATAAATTTTCAATATAGACCCACATGAAAAAGTTGTAAACTGCAACTTTTAGTATTTTCTCTACAATTCCGACCAATTGCAATTTTTGAAAAAATTTCTTTTCACATCATGTAACTTCCAAAAAAAAAACAAGTCAAATCGTATGGTGCAATATCAAAAAAGTTATCGTTGTTTTAAGTGCGTCCGAATATTAATGGGAGTCACTGTATGTATAAAAATATTTGTAACACGCTCGAAGAATCGTCCGCAGCCGCGAGTTTAAAAATAATTGGACCGAAATCGTTGTATAAATAAAAATAGAAGGTTGCTAATAAAGCAGCACTCGCACAAAGGGAGAATATACAATATCAAAGAACGGAAACCTAGAACGGGAGGTCGGTGGGGTTTCGTATGACAGCGTTTCTTTCGCCATTGTCCTCGTAACTAGGAATGACATGCGACCGCGTCCCCCAAGACTCGTCGCTGGACCCTGAGCGACTAATTTACCGAACGGCAGTGTAGGATAGCCTTATTGTTGGATACAATTGTCCTTGGTATTGTATCGGCACTGTGACGGGTGACAATTGAGCCGCGTCCCTTTGTTTGCTTGTTTGCGGCTTGTTCAGAGATCCGAGATCCAAACGTTCGCGCAATCTGTGAATGAAACGGGCAACAGGATACGTGTCGCGGTTGTTAAAGTCACTTGTTCATGCTAACATTCCTAATCCCGCCATTTCAATTCCGAGCGAGGCTGCGCGAAAAACACTCCAATTGAAAACTAGATTTCACCTTTCAGCGAAATCGGTGGAGCTTCTTTTGATCCTCTAAATTCTGGTTTGCAAATCGTCCGATTGTCCTTCAGGGGGTAGAATACCCTAGAATACCCTAGAAATCTGGCCGAAATTTGGGTTTTGCGGGATTAGATTTTTCGTCCTTATACGAGAAAATTTTGAACTGTATAAAGGCTCAGTTGATAGAGGAAGGTTCGGCTCATAGTACCCTGCTTATGATGTAACGAGATTATGTTGACATCTAATAATATGAGTCTGCAAAGTAGGGGAAAAAGTCGAGAAAACAACCGCAGAATCCAATGTATTTTTCTGTCACATAAAGAGTTTTTTACTAATATCATAAGCAGGGCACTATGCGCTGAACCTTCCTCTATCAAATGAGCCTTTATACAGTTCAAAATTTGCTCGTACAAGGACGACAAGTCTAATTCCGCAAACCGAAGTTTCGGCCAGATTTCTAGGGTATTCTAGGGAAAGTCACGTGACTACCGTTCCCCCTTAACATGTAAAACACTGCGATTGAAAACTAGTTTTTTTTTTGGAGTGGTTAACAAAACGCAGGAAGAGGTACAAATTAATTGGTAAATATAAAATCAGTGAGAGAAATTTTCTGATTTTCACAGAGAATTCTCTAAAGGAAAATAAAAAATTCTGACAAAAAAAATCCTGTTGACACGGTAGCAGCATAAATTTCCCTAATGCGACAGCCTATCGTCGTTAATAGCGATTCGGAGGTATAAAAACGTAGGTTTATCGTCGGCAAAATTGATTGTCAAAGCACAGAGCGTGGAATAGGGCTGGGATTAATTGATTCAGCGGCACGATGCATCTTATTATCGACGCGCTGGCTACCAGAAGAATGCGAAAAGCAATAAAAAGTGTAGCTGGCGCGGCGGTGTTGAATGGAGAAGGTGAACACCTCCGTGAACATGTTCGCTGGCATGGGCCGCCTCTAACTCAGGATTGCTGTGAATGCCTCATTAATCACACGGTGGGTACCCGAGTCTCTGCCACGTCAAAGATGAAAGAGGGCAGAAATAAAGGCGGAAAGAGATCGTGGCGAGCGGCGCGGCGCGGCGGCAGCTAAAAGACGAGTTTCCATACCAACGGCCACCATAATAGAGATGTAACCGTGAGCGAGCTCTACCGACTAATGGCAATAATGTTAGAAGCTGTGTTGTAAACCGCACGACACGTCGCTGGACTCTGACATAAAGGAGCCGCGTGTACTATCAACAGGATTCGAAGCTCGAGAAGCGTGGGCGACCGAAAAACCCTCGATCACTATTAAAAGTCTACATTTACGTAAACGTCCACAATCTACTAACGACTCGATAGCAACGGTAATGTACAAAAAATAATTCCCCTGTCTGAGAATTTTTTGGGATGAGAGGTGGTTGATAAACTGCCAAGGATGGCAAAAATGAATTCGCCATACCCGGATGGGGAGAAGATCGAGAACGGCGTCTATGGATCGAGATGTCCTGAAGGAGAAATAATTCGGATTTATCGAACGATAGTCAGCGTGCGGTTGACAGAGGAGGAGGGCTGCCAGGTGTGAAGCCGGCCAGCCTCGACCTAATGGAGCCACAAATCAATGACACGATGGGCCATCATTACATTCGCTAACAGAACGTGTTTACCACACAGAAAACCGATGCCAGCCCGACAGACACTGATCCACCACTCATCCCCTCACGCTCAATCGCTCGTATTGTGCCGCCCCATGTAACGCCGAACAAAAATCATTTGGCGCTTTCTGTTTGCTCCTTCATGCTAATCGAACGAGACTAAAGCTGACCCCTGCTTTCTCCTATAGACGCGTCTCCTCTGTACAGTATGCGGTATCCACGAGAGCGCAATAATAACGTTCGGAGCACCGTCGAACAGCGAAAGGAACATTTCACCTTTCACATTTTCATGCAAATCTCGCCGGCGAACGTACGCTTCCGAAAGATATCGTATGTTCTTCGGAAATCGATCGGGAACCATCGTCATTAACATACATATACACTCTTAAAAAAAAAACCATATAACTTTTACGATATTGGACCATACGATTTGAATTGTTTTTTTTTTTTGAGAAGTTAGAGCAATTAGTTTATTACATAATGTGAAAAGAAATTTTTTCAAAAATTGCTATTGGTCGGAATTGTAGAGAAAATACTAAAAGTTGCAGTTTACAACTTTTTTATGTGTCTATATTGAAAATTTAAAAAATACGTTTTGTAGATCTGTGTCAATTATATGCATTGTAAAAGTTTCATCGAAATCGGTTGATGTGGGAAAAAACGACAGGCATCGAAAGATGTATCAATCCTTAGATTTATTGCAGTTGAAAAATTGCAATTTTTACAATCTTTAAACATTTGTAGCTCATTGCAACATTGACCGAATTTAATGAAATTTTCAGAATATGTTTATTTGATACATAGATCTACGAAACGTGTTTTCTACATTTTCAACATGAGCCCGCATAAAAAAAAGTTGTAAAACATAACTTTTAGTATTTTCTCTGCAATTCCGACCAACTGCAATTTTTTCAAAAATTCTTTTCACGTCACGTAACAAAACCAAATTGTTCTAACTTCTCAACAAAAAATCCAAATTGTATGGTCGAATATTAAAAAAGTTATCGTCTTTTTAAGAATGTCCGAATATTAGTGGGAGTCACTGTAAATGTACTGTTAAAATGATGCATAATAATATACAATTTTGATCCTTTGGTCATTTGGAAGATATCTGTGCAACACAATTGTTCGTCCATTCTGAAAAATGAATTTTCACGGTAGTACAGAGGAAGATGTAATTATTGCACTGATTGAGACTCATTGTAGTCAGGGTTTCTCAGAGTGTTCGGAAAAGATCCGAATGCTCCGGCATAATGTTGCACGACACAATGTCGTTAAAAGGAGAAGACGGAGAAAAGGGACCAGATGCAGCTAATTTCAATGATTCACCGTGACATCCCAGAAAGCAACCTTCCGGCGATTTTTCCTCGAGTTCTTTGGATACGCCATTGAGCCTGCCATCAGGAGTCGGTCACACTTGTTACGTGGACGTGTTTCCAAAGAAAGCTACATGCAAATTGTACAACAGAAATGTTTATTACAAAATACTCTATTCCTTGAACACTAACACTTCGGTTTATTCTTTGTAAACTGTACCAAGGGAAATTTTAGTCTATATAAAAATTTACGAATTTTGCAAGCATAATCCATGGTTCGATTCGCACATAGAATAGCTGCACTTTCGGCATCGAAACCCAACCGAACGCTACCGTAGTTTAGCCGGGACAACTGAACTAACAGATCAACATTGGACACAATGCGATCCTCTTTGCTCAATGAAAACAAGCCCTTTCGACGGACTAACTTGGGATGACATGTGGTATTCAGACATTTGACTACAAAAGAGCAAATACTTGGCCAAATAGTTTTGAATATTTATGATTAAACAATTTTTCGATCAGGTTGTACAAGGAGACTATCGCACACCCACGAATTGAGAAATCAATTCGACAATTCGGCAGAGATAAAAAGAGGAGCGACAGGATCGAGACGCGAATAAACATGTCAAGGGGGTTCCGCTAAATGCCCACGGTGGGCCCGGTGTCTTTTTTTTCTCGGTCCCCGTGTCTCCGCAGACACCCCATAATCCGAAAATGCCCTCTACCTGGCGCGTACAGGCTCCTGGCGGCAGCTGTTTTCTAATTGAATTATCTAGTTTCCAATTCGACGCGGAGATTCCGGAGCCGAAAGGCCCCGACGAAAAGTCATGATGACTAAATATTGAAAAACATGCCAGAGTATTGTCGGCGTTTCGCCCCCGGCTCCTTTCTTCACGGGGGCGGGGCTGTCGATTTGTGAGCGCTTTTGTTTGCGGTGGTCTCGGACCCTTTATCCCGGATCCAGATGCTCGCTCTCGGAAAACCGGCGCGGCGATTTCGATGACGGTGGCGGCGTGGCGGCGATGATGATGACGGCGGCGGTGCCCACCACGCAGAATATTCGCGTCGGACTCTGCTGTTCGGACGCTTTTCAGAAAACGCACCGTGGAGAACGGGATTAGGAATGACCCCGGCTTTTCACTCGGCAGATTTCTTATTTAGGCTTCGATTGAAACGTTCTTGCGTGGAACGACTTGTGCATTTGGTCGGAATGTTCCGACTAGTGATGGGCACTATCGACTAAAAACTATCGACTAAGTTGATAGTAGCTGTTACTATTTTCAGTCGACTAGTTTTACTGAACTATCGACTGAATTTTTCAGTGGTGGGGTTACTATTTTCAGTCGACTGTTTTACTGAATTCTGCAGTGGTAAGGGTTGCTATTTTCCTTATATCGTATATACTTATAGACTTATTAGACCATATGTATTGTATATGGTCTAAGCTACGAGCTGGGTGGACCTTAGCTATACTTGGTGAAATTTTTCTTGCGAGATTGTTTCACGCCCCCCTCCCAAAATTGTGCTAGTGGGTAAGAAAATAATTCCTGCAAAAGTTGAAGTTGATCGGATAAGGGGAAGGCGTGCCCCATTGAAGATGCGAAAAACATGTGTAGGAATGGAAATACTTGAAGGAAAGACTTTTTATTATGACTAAATGTTCTTCTTGTGTCAAAATATTGATTATAATAGTACATGGAACAATATTAGGGGGGGGCGTGCCCAAAATTTTTTGATCGAAAAATAAGGTTTACTCTTGACTTTCGCGTTCGATGAGGCACGCTTTCCCGACTTCCGATTGATCTAAAATTTTGGATATATCATTTTTTCATGACGTGGAACAATATTGGGTGGGGGGAGCGTGCCCAAAATTTTTTGGTCGAAAAATAAGATTCACCCGAAGGGACACAGTAAAGTAATTCAGTCGACTGAAAACTATCGACTAAATATAGTTGATAGTATATCGCGACTAAATAGTAAATAGTCGATAGTTGAATTTAATCGATAGTGCCCATCGCTAGTTCCGACGGTTTTGAAAGGACGACAAACTTTTTAATAATCGACCGTACGATTTTTTTGAGAAGTTAGAACAATTCATTTACTTACGTGAAAAAAAATGTTGAAAGAATCGCAATTGGTGGGAATTACAGAGAAAATAGTAAAAATTGTATTTGACAATCGGACGGCAGGAAAAAATGTGCCCGAACTGTAAGTAACACGAAGCTTGGTCACGATCTTCGAATTTTCCCCGAGGCTGCGTGAAGGATGCAACAAGGTCTCGCAAAGTGCGTAGAACCGGAGACACACGGCGAGGCGCGGCGTCCGGAAAAGTCGGAAGAAGTCGACGGGTGGTCAAAGACTGGGGTTGTAAATTACTGATGTTCATTGCGTCACGGTTAAACGTCCCGGATCTATGGAGACTCGCTCTGGAAATGGAAGACTACACCGGCTGTCCGGGGGTGGGGGAGGCGAGACGCGCAGTTTCCTGGCCCTTTTGGAATATCCCGGGAACAATGGCGGACTAGATCAATAGCGATCTCTCTCGTAAACGACAAAGTCGCATTTTTTTTTTCTCTCTCCCCAGAAGAGTCGCATGGCTGGCAAACACCATGGAAGAATCGTCGCGCGTATACCCGGTCCCGGGCATTGCCGTACAAACGGAAACGGATTTTGAGTGACGACCGTGACGACACGGATAATGAAATGTCGTAAAACACTAATATCCTATCATGACGTGACTTTCTGCTCTCGGGATCTCCGTCCTCGGGAATTCCCATTGTCGGACGTAGAGGCTACGGATCCCGTGTCCAATTTAACGATCCGTTACAATTACACGTAGGCAACCCAGACGAAAATCTGTATTCCGGCGATGGCGGACGCGATTTCTCTCGCTCCGCACGCGGTGTGTCTCTTCCTTTCGGACATCTGTCCTGCTTTCGCTACACAACATTTCTTCTAGCGGCTTATCCGTGACATTTTCCCGATTAAAATGCTACCCAACGCGATCCGATTTTGCTTGAAACGGATCGTTATGCCAGCTTCCGTAGCTCCGGAACAGTTCCACCAGCAACCAAGGTAGCCTCTCAAGCTCAAGATACACCAACCGATTAGCTACACCGACGCGACGTCGTTTTCTCGTTTGTTTAACGTTCAAGTGGTGATAATAACCAGAAGCACCGAGAGAGCCATAGAAGTGTTCTGTTTCCCAACAGAGGGAAATTCGGAAAGAAAATATTTGAGGACTGGCGTTCTCGGTCGGCGCTTCTTGGATACGTTCACCGAAAGAGATTGGTGTCGGCGAAAACGAAGAGTGTGCGAGAGAGAGAGAGAGAGAGAGAGAGAGAGAGAGAGAGAGAGAGAGAGACAGAGAGAGAAAGAGAGTTTTGGTGGTCTGGGTGAGGGCTCGTCGGCGTTCTCTGTAGTTCGATCGTGGGCGGAGCGTCGCGGCGCGCGGCGTCGTGTGTGAAGCAGAAATTGTCAATGGACGGTATTGTTAGCGGGCCGGTGCGTGGCGCGGGAAATAATAAATGGCCGGGCTCTGCCATGTTCCGGGGGCCCGCCGTTAAAAACGCACGACATTGGGCGGCACCCTACCTTTTTTTCCCCCGTCGATACTGTTAATGGGCAAAATCTTTGCACCGGCGCGAGCCTCTCTCCCTTCTTTGCCCTGTCGGCCAACCTACCGACACCTCCGCATGCTCGATCAAAATGGAATCTATTCAACGGATTAGCAGCCCCGGGAAAACCGATCTCAATCTTCCCGCTCGTCCTTTCAACCCGCCCGAACCCGACCAACACCCTTTCACGATCCTTCGCTTCGATCACGTATAATTCGGCATTATTCGATAGGTAGGGCGCACTTATTAATTTTCCAGAAATAATATTCTATTTTGTTTGTTGTCGATACGTAGCCGTTTACCAGTCGAAAATTCGAAGTCTAGGACGCAAGTATAGTACTGCGAAAGGCGAGACCTCGACCGGATGAGACTGTCACCTTGCCACGGACATCGGCGCAGCCTCGGAAAATAACCGCTCGTCGTAAATCACGAGCACGGCCCCGGTACTTTCACGGTATTCTCTTACTCGATCTCCGAGTCGCCTTCATGCATTGTGATCGTTTACGACTTGTTTGATGATAGACTCATTGTCGAACCCGGTTAATGTATTTATTACTTTACGGCCGACCAGGCTAACGTAACGAGGCACCACGCGACACTCCTTACAGAAAATACAGCCTCGATGTTTTCTCTCTCTCTCCCTCTCTCTTTCTCTCTTTTGCTTGAAAATCACTTGGCAGTGAAGCTTAAAGGTCAACTCCTCTTTCAACCTGGTACTTTGTCTGTTGTGTCGTAACGTCATGCAAGTGTTTACGGTTATTTCAGAAATCAATGGCTCCTTGAAACTTGAAACTACGAATGTCTCTATGTCTCCGTCAGTCAAGGTTCAATATTGACGAGACACTTTACTTGTCGGCGACTTGTCTAATGAGCATAGAGGCTTCATGAATTATATATGTATAGTGCTAACTAGTAGACACGATTTATAGCACCTATTATTTTTTTTTCTACATTCAACAAACATTTATTGCACCACAGTTTGTTTCGAATAGGCGACAATCTTTGTCACACGCCTTTACCATTTGTGTAAACAAGTATGTGAGTTTATATCGAGGTAGGTTCTGCATAGAATGAAATTGTTTTGTGGAATATTAGAAGAGTAGGGATGTTGAAGGTGGAATGTCTGAAAAGAGGGCGGATTTTCGCGATGTTTTATTTTATACTACTTAAACAACGATGTGCAGTGGTGTTGGGGGATGAAAGGTTTCGCGGAACACACGAAGAACCCTTGCACCTCGCTCGTGCTAAGGACAATGGCGCCATATTGTGAAAATATTGATTACGATTCGCCAACAATGGAGACAATGCCGTCGACTTCGCTGCCGTGGCGACACTTGAAAAAAGAGCTTCTCAAGTACGTCTTGTATGCCTCACGGCGCGGCGTCGTGTTTCGCTGAAGTCGAATCGCCTTTACACTGAATATACATACATACATGTATGTATGTATAACAAACTATGTACAAGTTTTGTCCAGGTGGCGAAAATACTTAAAATTACAAGCTCGGAGAATATTGCGCTGAAACACGTTCCCTTTGGAAACTTTCAAACAACTCTGTTGCAATAAGAATTTAAATTAAGAATATTCCACAAATTTAAACAATGAAGTTCCCAAATTGAGAATTCATTATAAGATACTATACATCTGTCGGGAGAGTGGCTCCAAACATTCACAATTTTTCGCAATTCATTGAAATTGCACCTTTTATCGTAAACACGGTTCAAAAAGTGTTGGTTGCGCGACGAATAAATAAAGCACAGAGATTTAGGTGCGCGCGATGTGTAGAAACTAGAAACGCGTCGAATATAAAGGAGCAGCGACAGCATTTAAATATTTTTCACTCTCGAGAGATCAAATAGATAGGTGGGCGGTTCGCTCCGTGCCCGGCAATAAGCCGTTGAGGTACTTGAAGAATTGTTCACGTGGTTGTACGTGTCCAACTTAAAATCGCTGACGTGCCCGCGGGCATCCTTGAACGTTTAGAAAACGAGCAGCGAAATTCCTCCTCGGTCAGACGGACAACAAAGTAAAAACGTTTAGAGATCGTTCAATTCATACGAACAATTATTTGCTATCTTAACCCTTTGCGCTCGGAGCTATTTTAACTTGGAAAACGAAAGATTTTTCTATTCTAGAATATTTTCATTCTTATACAATTTTTTTTTTTTCATTTTATGCATATGAAACTGATATATCTCGTGTAATATGTAAATGTCTAGTTGTTTATTAAATACGAACAAAAATAATAATGTGAAGAATAGTTTTGTATGTATATATATATTTGTTCCCTTTACGGGTTACAAAGGAGTCCCGTTCCTTCTACAGTTTTTTCCTTAACTTAACTTATCCTAACTTAACTTAACTTGAATTATCTAGAATTGTTTCATTTATTTAATTATTTAATTTCCTCTCACACTTTCATCCTTCCATGCCTCCATTCACTCTTTTTTTTTTCTTTTTCTTTCCCCTCATTCACACTCTGATGTGAATAATGTGAAGAATAGTTTTAAGAATGGCATAGCAATTTTCAATGGTGCCTCAGAGTCGCCATCCGAGTGCTAAGGGTTAACAATTATAAAATAAAGAATATGGAATTTACTTTGGCTGGGCCCGGTAGCATTCTAACTTGAAAGACATCCAGGAGACGAATGATATGATATCCGCGTGTTGTACGTCCGTGTACGAAAAAGTCTGACGAACGCTAACCACCGGAAAATAAAGGCCTCGGGAATAATGGGTGACGAATGATGCATGTACGATTTTTTTTTACGTCGATTCTCTCGAATGAACGAGCCATTACGAAAACGGTCGGCCTCCTCTCCTCCCCAATGCCGACAACAAAACGCCTCTCCTGGGCTAGCGAAATGCTTCTGAATCGAGCGAATTTCGAGCGATCCCTGCCCGTGTATTCGCAGACCAGCGCACGAGCATGAGCCGAGGCGAATGTTATACGCGCTCGCTCGAGAGACTAAATTGATCGAGGCCCCGGTTTTGTTTGTGGTCACTCTTAAAAACTCGAGTGACAAAGAGAATCATTCGCCCCTCGCGCCGATATGTTCGTTTTCGAGGCTTTCGATTTTTTTTTCTCTCGGCCCGCTGCGCTGCGCTGCGCTACGCTGCGCTGGCTCCGGGTCCCCACCCTTTTGTTAACTTGCCTACAACTCTTTCGCGCATTTCGAAAACCGGCGACCATTGTTCGACGATCCTTCTATTTAGCTGCCGAACCACTTTTCTCTCCTTCAACGAGACTCCGTGCGGTTCTACATTCAACATTTGTTATCTTAACGTTATCTAAAAAACAAAAAAAAGTTATCGTACTGCTTGAGAAATTTTTAGTTCTGAAGGACGTTTGCTGTGGTATTTCTTGAAAAATTATACAGGTCGGACGATAGGGGGACGTCTTGTTTACTTTAGAACCAATCCGTCATTGAATCTCTAAAAAGACATTCCAATAACAATTTTCAGTAGATTCGGCCAGAAATTAAATGGTCATTATTAATTCCCTGGCACTATGCAACCGGTGCCCTAATTTATTCATGCAAAATGAAGAGTATTGAATATTTATTACAAGCAGCGAATGATTCGTGCCGCTTGTCCGATAAGACGCAATGTAAATTCCGGCACGAATTAATTGTTGCTCCTAAACGTCCGTACAGCGCCAATTCATGCAGCGGCAAAACGTTCAAACTGTTCGAAAAATGCTACCGACAGAGCAGAATGCGGCAGCGGTGCCACTTGTGGCCAAATTGAGAAGTTATTTTTTTATCATTAATAGAAACTTTAGGCCCAATTTGGGGCTCTTGGAGCCCCAAAAAGCCTAGACAAAAAAGCCCAAAAGATGCAATCACATACGAGGTATAATCTTTTGGGTTTTGCTTGTCCCCGGTATAGTGCTGCCCCCACACTCATTTCTAGCCTGGATCAGATCCCACACCCACGGTAGAGCACCGTTTAGCCTGGAACAGCTCCTACACCCACGGTAGAGAGGATATTCCCCCTCTCCCTCGCTTTTTCGTGGGAATTTAATCATTCAGTAAACTCGCAATAAATCGAGAACTACTTCATTTTTTTTAACGAAACTTTTTTTATTTTATACTCAAATATATGCTCTATGGTTATTATTTAAAATGTTTATACCTGTGTAGTACTATCTATTTATAAGCGATACAAACAAATTGCCTAGTGCCTAGACGCCTAGACAGAAAAGCCCATAAGATGCAATGTCTGTGATACCGGTTCTGTTCCAGGCTAAAGTCGAAACCGGTTCTATTCCAGGCTAAGAACTAGACTAGGAGGCAGCACTATAATGGGCACGGCCAAAACCCGAGCCTGAGCACTCTCATTGTTCTCATTTACTCTCTGATAACGCGTATCAGCGCGTGTCTACTCGGTGTCCTTCATAGCAAAATGTATTCGTCTGATTTTGACAGTTGACGTAATGTGATGCACGTGTATTATAACATTGTTGAAGCTCGCATAAATATCTGTAAATAATTTTCAAACGTGGAAAGGGGCATATATTTAAATACCAGACCTGGGATGGCAGATAAACCTGATTGTTCAATGAAACAGACCTCTGACATCGCCAGTGAGGTTACAAAAGATAAAGAATCCGATATCAGTCGTTATTTCGAGAATGGATCGCGAACGATCTTCGACGAAATCGTTCCTTCAAAAAAGAATGATTTTTCGGACGTACAGGGAGGTGTTTGCAGAATCCCGGAATTCGAATTAATGGGCGATCGTGCGAATGAGTTCTTAAAGACCAGCACATTGTTCGACAATGAATTGCTCGATCACAGTACAACAAATGATACGCACAGGGACATTTGGATACCTTCCGAAAAAACGAGGAAAGTTTTACGTAGTATTGCCACATCAACCACAGGAAATAATTCCCTTGAAAGAGAGAACCTAACGATGCCAGGGTTGGCGATACAAGGAGATATGGTAGATTTAATAAAAACTGCTGCCATTCGCTTCTTAGGAGAAGACGAAAATATTCACAGAAACGTGCGTACAGCTTCGGACGTAACGCAAGACGAACGTGGCTTGAGAAGTTTAATACAAGCCGGTTGTTACAAAGCGGCGATAAACTTGTCGGGGAAACTTTTAGCAGTGTATGCTCAAGGGTACGGCAAGATAAACCAGCCTAGCAAGCATACTCCACATTCTTTGCAGTTATGGTACACAAGGTTAGCTTTATTGGCCAAACTCAGGCAGATAGATGTTCTTGAGAACGAATCAAAGCCATTTGGTAATCTGGAGAAACCTGATATGTATTTCACATTTTATCCTGATTTGTACGGTACCAGGCCAGGCTCCATGGCCTCATTTTCCTTTCGATTACTTTTAGCAGAGACACCTATGTACTGTGGGAGACCTAAAGAGGCATTGGATAATCTGTACAAAGTTCTAGCCACTGTGAATCAGATAATAGGAAATTTTAATGCTGGTTACAGCGGAGACGGTTCTCGAGTTACTGTGAATGCTGCAGAACAGGAGGATGCTATATGCTTATGGAAAGGAAGGAGGTCTAGAGTCCTAATATCCATTACCAACTGTGCAGTTAGCATGAAAAATTATGTACTGGCTATAGACATTTTAGAAAAATTATGCGATTCTCCAGATTGGACTCCGGAGCAATTAGAAGCATTAAAGGCTAGCATAGGTAGATTACATCTGTTTCTGGGAGATGTTGCAACTGCAGAGAAGTTGCTTATCAACGAGCACAAACAGAATGATAGTCTGACTGTTAGAGAATGGATGGATAGGGGTCTGATGGCCGTAGCGAACAATTCCTTTCAGGAAGCATACAAATGCTTCCAAGAGGCAGCTATGTTGGATCCTTCCAACGTCGCGTTAATTAATAATATGGCTGTTTGTCTTTTGTACACAGGCCAGTTGAAGGAGGCCGTGCATTTATACGAAAGTGCAATTACGAAGAATCCTGCGAAAAGCTTGCAGGAATCTATACTATTAAATATATGCAGCGCGTACGAACTGCATATGCACTGCGAACAACCGAAATTGCAACTTTTGAGTCACCTAAATAGGTATAAGGGGGATGCTGTGGATATACAGTGTCTGAAGCTTGCTCTGTAAAATTAATGCTAATTTTATTCGTCCATGTGTAATGTGTGATAAGAGAATGGAGAGATTAAAACTTGTTATTTAATTGCAATAACAATTGCATTGAGCAGCATGTAAAGTTTATTGAATAAAAACTAATTTCAATCAAGTTAAACAGTTAAACAAATATAGTATTGCTTCATTTCCTATTTATTTTCAACCGAAATGTGAAATTTATAGTGGGAAGGGTGCAGAAAGAGAGCATAGATTTGCTAAACAAGGAGAAAATATCTGTTTATCTAGAGATATATATTTACTTCGAGATTTGTCTTGTAACTTTGTATAACAGTTAAAATATATGTATATAATTGAACACATTTAAAATTTTTAGTCGGACAGATAATGCGATTCTGAAATAAATTAAATGTTAATTAAGATTTTAATGTGATACGATCACAACAGAATCAATCTGTTTGTTAGTGCAGTGTGTAGACTCTTGAATAATATTTAAGCAATGTGATGGCTAAAAGAAGATCACTTCTCAAGGAACAATTATTTTTCGATGAATGTCGTTGTTGCCGGTATAATAATGAACACTACTTAAAACGATGGCACAATCTGCGTTATTAAATTACTCGATTGATTGCTGCGTATCTAAGATCATTCAGTAGTTGACACATATTCTTTTTCAAATACTCGCACACGTTCCTAAATGATTGTTTATTTTCATTCGATACTTCTTCAACTTCCCAATAAGGATTATTTCATTTATTTAATGCAACTTATAAAATGTATATTCATTTAGGCTGTCGAAGTCTAAAATATTTAATAGCAAATAAAACCCTGCTCTCGCCGAAAGCGAGAATTCTCACTTCTGAATTAATAATAATAGTAACGTTAAATCTTGCACACGTGTCAACCACTCAACAATTCGAGATACCTAACGCAATACCAACAATATATAGTTTAAAAAAGTGCTTAAAATATCGACTAAAAATAGAATACAAATGAAAACGAAACGGGAACATAAAAGTTGTCAGCCGTTCTGACTCTTTCGGGCAAAAATTACGTTAAAAATTATAGATATTCTTAAAATACAATAGGAGAGGATTCTTATAAAATACATAAACATAATATAAGAATACAAGTACTTCCGATATCACGAACTATAGCGCTAGTGGCAATTATGTTTGCTAATCTATTACAAGTTGATCCTATAGCGATATGGAACCAGCTTCTTTTTTCGCTTTTCCTCTTCTCCCTCGCATGTTCTACGGTATGTATATTGTGTGAGAATGATATGGTTGATTGGAAGTGAGATCGTTCTTAATATTGTTGTACGAACAATGCTTTCTTGTGGCATGGTAACGACCAGAAATTCTGATCTTTTCCGAATTCTTCACCTTGGTCGATGGTCTGAGGAAGATTGTGGCCGAGGGTTTCCGGCAGGAAGAGAACAGACATGGCGCCCATGAAGGCAATCGTAGTGATTATCAACATAGGGAAGCCTTCCCATACTTTTGCCGTGTCGATGATGTAAGGGGCCAAAGTATGCGCAATAATTCCGACAGTATGAATTAGCGACACGCCTTGCGATCTAACAGGTGTTGGCAGTAATTCGACAGCGTATTGGAGGCCAATATTGGCAGCCATATTCAGAAAAAATCGTGCCATCACCGACATTGTTAATTTGGCGATCGTGGAAGGTAGCATTAATTCGGCGATGCTTAAAAGACATGTCACTGACAAACTTAGGAACCCGCAGAGTCTGCGACCCCATCGATCCAAGAGAAGTGTCAATAGCAATCCGGCCGGAAGTTCGGTGGCACATGCGAAGGAAAATGACACGAATACCGAGCTCTGAAGAAGTTTCAATGAATAAACGTGGCCGTCGAACGCGATCAAGGTAAAACACCAAAACAGAACCAGAAGAATGGTGTTCCTCGCTAATCTGGGCGATTTGAAGAGATCGAACACAGTTGCTGTTTCGCGTTCTTTCATTACATCGACATTCGCGACTCTAAATGCTTCGTAAACACGCGGATCTGGTTTCTTGCGATTTATTCGGGCTATCCTCTGCAGCTTCTCGATAACTTTGTCCATTCGCCCGTTTGAAACGTACCATCGAGCACTCTCGGGAAGAATCCACGGGGTGATGAACACAGACAACAACGGCACCGCGCTGATATAAGCAAAAATCCTCCAGTTTGCAATATAGTAAGCCATCCACGGTAAAATTGTACTGGCTGCGGCGAAATATATACCGAAGGCTACGTTTACGACTATAGTGCGTTTCGATACTGCCATGTACTCGAGAACTGTAAAATAATAAACATTCAATCATTTCAAAACTACATATACCGTCAACCAAAGATGTGTTAATGTTTTCGGCGCAAAGGTTCGATCTAGTAGAAAAAATAAAGCTATTTTGCTAGTTTGTTTAAACTTTCCACGTTTCAATCCAGATGTGGATCTTTTTGATTGGTTTGGTTTCTGTTAGCCTTGTGTCTGTGCCACATAGTAACTTGTGTACCGGCATTGAAACAACATGTGTTTATATATATATCAATTTTGTTTTTAAAATTGTCATAAAGCAAGTGAGTAATTTAATACAGTATTTTGATAGTGTATTTAAATCCGTTGGTTGTTACAATACTATAATTAAAATTCTAAAAAATTTTCAGACGCAGTTTTCCTCTTTCTTGAAAAAGATCCACATCTGGATTGAAACGTCGAAAGTTTAAAGAAACTAGCAAAATAGCTTTATTTTTTCTACTAGATGGAACCTTTGCGCCGAAAACATTAACACATCTTTGGTTGCCAACAATTGTACGATCAATAACTTTAATAACATATACATATACCGTGTCGATAATAACAAAATAAAAATTCCCATCAGAAGCTATAGAAAGCTCTATATAATTTACTTCGACATTTCAACAAGTCTCGAAACAATGATGTAAATAACGATTACACCCGATGTGCGTATTGAACTCGATTTAATTATAGCCATTATATCTCTTACGCAACGTGGTGATTAATCGTCTATTGAACTTATCTGCGCGACTGTTCGCTTCTTTCACGAGGATTTCATTCAAGCTCACCGATTATAAGAGGAATATCGATGCAGTTGTCGAAGGCCCATCCGGTGAAGAATCTGCTAGCCGCGAATGACCAAAAACTGTTGGCGTTCGCGGTGGCGATCGATCCGAAAAGGGCTAGGGTGTTGCAAACCATCAACGCAGGTATTCTTCCCTTGTGATCTGCTATCCATCCGATCACGAAACCGCCGCAGATCGATCCGCAGAAGAAAATCGCCTGGGCTGTTGACACGAGGTATTCTTGCTCGCATACCCAATCTAGCTAATTACGAAGCGGGAGGAGTCATTGACGGAGAGAAGCACTGGAAAATTATTGTCTATGGGTTCTTTGAACTCTGTTTGCGTCTCTACTTTCAGTCTTTTGATCCAACGATAGCTGGATCGCGGTGGAAGATCAATGATCCAGTTCTCGGGCACAATTTCGCGAAGAAGCTCGAATACTTTCAATTTTTAGAATCTTTTGCGCTATAACTGTAAAAGCGATGCGAAAGAACCGTTCGCATCGCTTCTACGGTTGAAGTACAAAAAATTCTGAATGCCGAAAATTTGACTTTATCTTTTTACGATTGTATTTCTCAGAGAATAATTAATTATACAAATGAATAATGATGTGTAAAAGGTACTTCACCTCAGTACCGATGCTAGGGTATGGAATCTGTGTGTAATTGTATTCCCAGCTGGAACATCCGACAGTTCGATTGTTCCACAGTTGATAGGACCGTGGATCATCGCCGGATTGCAATATTTTCGTGAAGTTTAGGTCCTTTCGATGACAACGATCGTAATAAGGATACTCGTTCGATGATGGAACTGCTATTTGTACCCTAAACATTCAAAGAATTTAATATCGAACAGTATATTAGTAATATAATATATAAATAATCAAGCTGATCTAATCTGAAACTAGGCCAATCTGATAAACTTTGTACCTTTACTTTTTGCCTATCTGATAAACGATTAGGGTGTGTAACGTTCGAATGATAAATGATGCGAGTGACAAAATGTATAAACGTATTCAATTTTATAGTAAATTCGATTCGATTAGGTGAAATTTACCTGTCTTCCTGAGTGAAATTCGCGGTTATCAATTCGTCTATCTTGCACCAGTGCTCCGCGGGAATGATGCTTATGAAGAATTGGGAGAAATACAGAAAAGCGTAGATAACGCCATTAGGCAGCAACGCGAGCAAAAGCAGCCACTGGTATCTGCCATAATCGCCGACGTATGGCAAAACATCGTCGAATGTTTTCAATGTCGGCCTCAATGCTGTCGTTTCGGTTGGTCCTGTGGAATTGTTTGACTTCCTCGAATTCTTCATTTTTCTGAAAAATTAATAATTCGAACAATTATTACTCGGAAAAAATTAATTACGTAGTATACATAAGATTTTTCATAGTAACATCTCGTCTAGACGTCGCAAGTTTAAATAATAGTTCCTTCTTTTTGGAGAATTAGAATTATTTGATATAAAAATGAAGTAGTGATCGAATATTATATGTCGATCCGCTGTATTGTTATTAATTCTGCAATGAAAAATCAATTAATTATATTTCATTGCAACAGTTATATATATAGCTACACAACGTAGAACAGTCAGCTCAAATCTAGATAGGTTTATTGAACCAATAAAATATGTAGATTAGTACACGCTTGTGCAGTGGTTTCAGTGCAACATTGTAGACTTCGAGATAACAGAAAATATAATCAGAAGACAAAATTGAGTTACTTTGAATTTATTCGTATGTGTTTCTCTTCTTTTATTCATTTTCTGTGCGTATATTTATTTTCTATAATAATTTTGTATATGTAATATGTTTAAACACAATATATGTATTATAGTAATTACAGCAGTAACAAGCAGATCGTCGATGTTCACTTGTTGAACGCGTTCAGCACGAGAATACGAAACGAAATCGTTTGACGCGAACCAATTTGGTCAATTGTGCCTAACAGAAGATAAATGTTCATTTGGTATATGTACAGATGACCAACACTGTTGACAAGAAACCGCGAGTTTTCATGGAAAATACAATTTCAGTGCATCATTTCCAAAAATAGGAAATTACACAGAAATTTATTTCTTCTATTAATAATTCGCTTATCTGTTGACAATTTTTTCAGTTAACAATAACACCTAAAATAATTCTGTAAAAATTGTTTACACAACAAACAAAATATTCTTCCACGCTTCATTAATAATATAACGATGACTACGCGTGATCGAAATAAAATATTCTTCAACATTTCATTCATGATAACAAAGATTTAACATTCTACTCGTAATAACAGCTCGGAAAACGTAACAAATTACAAAAACCGTTTACAGTCTACACATTACACAAACTCGTTCGATTACCTTCGGACCAGGAAATCAGCTCCAAAAGTCAACGCAAATCCTGAATCCCAAACGACGTACACAAGTACGAAATAAACAATAACAATATAGTGGTAGTATAAGTAGTATAATTAAGCTTAAGTCATCGGACAGAAGCAAGAACCACAACAGGTTCGATCGTTACCGTCGCGCAACCGGCACTGTTACACTCTCTCCGAAACGACTGGCATTCGACAATCGTAGACAAAGAACCTAATCAACCCGGCAGAAAGACGAGACCATGTGACAGACTAGTCAAGGTCAAAGTACAAGAAAACATTGAAATGCTCTCCGAACCTGAGGATATTCGATCAGAAAAATCCACCGACGATCCCCCTCCGGTGTTAGCGAATGTTAACGATTAGGCTTCTCCGGGCGTCGTTCCAAGCTCGATGAACACTATGGATTATGTAACGAACAGTGGGAAAACATTCACGATCGCGATCGTGCGCCGGCTTTCTTCGAAAGATGGCAGCCGAGAAAGGCGTCGCTTTCAATCGGTGTCAATTGGATCAACGAAAGGTCTTTCTGCGATCGACTCGCATCGATTGAAACTATCGCGTGGAATATTTTTCGGTCACCGAGCCATCTCTCTCGTTCGAGATTTGAACTTTTAATTGAGCGATAGGGGCGGCCGATACACGCGTTAACAAAAAGAAAAGAAAAAGATTCACGGGGCCCGTCGCGACTGTTACGAGGCCTTGCACGGATATGAAAGGGAAAGCAACTCGAGTATCGGTAATAATACGAGCTTACTTCGAACAAGACGGATACTCGATGACACGTGTTTGCAAATACAGAAGCCAGCCGGGAAAGACAGTACCGACGAGAGGAAATAGAGAATGAGAGACAGAAAGTGCGTATATGTGTGTGTGTGTGTGTGTCTGTATTCTGGTTAGCCGACCGGCACGAGGAATTTCGCACGCTTCTCACATCGCGATTCGCGAGGACACGTGTTTGCCAATGCCATCGTTCTTGTCAATTTAATTTCTATATCCGACCAAATAGGTATTGTTTTTCTTTCTATTCGCTCTTTTCCCGATTCCACGACGCTGGAACTAATCCATATAGAAATTGTTGCGCGAATACTTTTTAAAATTCTTCTAATTTCTTCCTTTTAAGAAAAATGGTCCATATACTTAATGGTCCAACTTACCCTATTGATAGCGCAATGACAATTCACGGCTGTGTAAAAAGTGATAAGAAAAGAAAACACGATATCCTCCGATCAACTTTGATCCAAGTTCGCGGAACTTCTTGGTAGTGATAAAAGTTTAGTGGCCACCGACACTGATAACACAGGGACACGGCTACAGAACCGCTGCCGAGTATTATTTCAGCAAGTTTGGCTCCGATACTTGTGACATTGACGCGCAACTCAGATATACGATCATATTGTTCCGTGTCTATAAATAATTTTGCAACTAGATAGAGCCAGAGAGACACGCCGCGCTATTTTCATCGACGATCGCGCCGTCCCACGCGGTACCAAATTCTCGAAATCGGAAATTGCCGGTTCTTTTTGGCGGCTCATTGACCTTTTCCAAAGCGTTCTCTGCTCATTGAAAATGCCCCTAACCGGGTACAACCTTATATTGTACTTACCGAGTTTTCTGCATATACTTGCTTAAAATGTACGTCCCCTTATATAAGAATGGCCTAACATTTATGCAAATTTATCTGTGCCTATTAGCAATGTTATTAACCATTCAACATATTCAGAAAGCTGGTCTTAATAATTAAGATATGCAAATGCAAACGTCTAGAGATAAACTTCCGACGATTGAAATCGAATATTCATGTCGAATTGTAATTTGTAATGGCAGTGGAAAAGCTAAAGGAAAATGTACAGACAAAAACATATGTATATACGTACAATTTAAATATTATACAAAATAGCTACCAGTTTCTGTGCACTTCCGGTTTGGGGCAGGTGTCAGACAGATTGTTAGCTGCTCGAATGATATTCGTCGCTTTTATTACAAAAATAGCCGCGAATGGCTTACAAGAACATGAAAAATATTCGCTATTGAACGTCGAGTTCGTGTACACTGAAACTTACTAACATAAACCTAATAATGTTCACGGATATACATACATATGTACAAAATCTACTGTCAAGACCAAGAGCCGAATGCCATCTCGATCCAGAATGTTTATCCTTCAATTTACAGGAAAAATATATCTTCGAGCTCGTCGAATGTCTGAACTAATAAAAATGAAATAATGAGGATACGCACAGGCGATGCTTCATAATTACCGATTTCTTTTACACGTATAGATATGTATAATACTATAAACGATATCAGATATACAATACTGGTACAAAATCTACGAACACGGACTATCTAATACACAGGTAAACATCTTTATATTAATTCAATAAACGAACACCAAAAATACATTCGTCTCCGACTTTACGAGACATCTTTATCGACGATTAAACTGACTATCACGTCTATGGCATCTCGTAATTTCACGTAATTTCACACGAGCTGCTCGCGTCTCGATAATTCGAACGGCACCGGTTCCACGCGACTTTCGAAGGTAACAGATCTCCTGATCGCCACCATAGTGACTGTAACGTCACTGGCAACGTTTCGCTATAATCTTTCCACTTCCGCCCCCGGATTGGTGCTCTCCGTCCTCGATTTCACGCTTGACCTTCGAATCATGCTGCTCCTCAAAGTCTCCCCACGAAGAGACGCTCTCATCGAGTTCCTCACGCTACCACGAGAGAAAGTTTTAAAGGTCGGTGGTGTTTCCTCCACTTCCGGTTTCCTAAAAAAAAGTTTCAAATTAATTTCGCTCACTTTGCGTATTAAGATGACTTCTAGCTATCTTCTATCTATCTTATGTCCAATCATTGTTCCATCTCGACGGATGGGTAATCGCAATTACCTTCGAAGGCAAGGAACGTCCCACATTTTCTGATTTCTGCCAAAGTTCTCGCCATCCTGCAATGTTTGAGGAAGATCCTTGTCCAGCGTTTCCGGTAGAAACAATGTCAGAAGTCCACCAGCGATTCCGATGATGCCTAACAGTAGAAGTGGCAGAACCGAAGAGACCACGTCGAGGTAGACGACGAAAGGAGCTAAAATACTAGCGACGTATCCCATAATGTGTATCAAGGCCACACCCTGCGCCCTGACCACCGTTGGTAGCACTTCTGCTGCGTATTGAAGCCCTATGTTGTAGGATATGTTTATCCAAAATCGTCCCAGAATGGCCAATGTGGCTGAGTATATATCTGGCGAAAAGAAACATTGCTGAAAATGTGAAACAATATATGAATTATAGAAAAGTAACGCATGTTAGACACGAACTATTTGAAACAGCGCAAGCCCAGATGCTGAAGATTCCGGAAACGACCAGCGAGCCACATGCCAGCCATCTTCTGCCCCATCTGTCAAGAACGACAGTCAGAAATGTGTCAGCGGGTAGTTCTGTCGCTGCCGCGATTGTGAACGTCACGAAGACGTTCAAACCTAAATTGTCAACGTTTCGCACGTGGCCATCGAACACCAAAGAGATCGCCATCCTGAAAACAATTATTATTGTTAAAAGCGAACGAATGTTGGAAATTGATTGTTTTAACATACAATTGTTTAGAAATATCTGGACAAATACCATATAACAATAAACAAGATGGTGATGTTCCGTAACCGCGGTGTTCTAAACAAATCCAGCACCGAGTACGTCCTGTCGGCTTCCTCTTCTTTGCATATCTTCGCACAAGTTTCCTGTTGCACAAAAAATTTATAGTAAATTATATTATACTTTCGAGTATGAAAAATAATTGTTTACTCACCCTAAATCGTTTGTACACGTCATCGGGCACCTTGGTACCATTTATTCGCTCGAATTTTCCCAAGATCGTGATGGCTCTGTCAATTTGATTTTGACTGACAAGCCACCGAGCGCTCTCTGGTATCAACCATGGCGTTGCCACTGCCAAAACGAGGGGGACTGACGTCGCTATGCAAGTCATCCGCCAGTCTGCTAGGAAATATGCGATCCAGGGTAGCACACATGCGGCGAACGTGAAGAACATTGCAATAGACATGTTTGCGACGAATGTCCGCCATTTTGGTCCCACGTATTCGAGCACTACGCAAAAAATACCAATATTACATTATTTATTATATACTAACATATTATATTAATTGACAAAGACCGATGTTTAGCGACAAAATGGCCGACGGCGAAGGCCAAAATCATGCGATTAAACGTTTTAATAGTGACCGACGATCGCCCAGGATGCATCTTCTCGTGTTCTCGTCGAGTTATGTGATTGACGTCAGAAATTGCTAATAATTTTCTCTCAATAACTGCGAAACGGGCAATCAGCGACTATCACGGTAAGTATAATTGACAACTATAGGCAATATTTCGTGTCTAAGGATCTTCATCTCAAGGCGGAGCGGTACATTACCTTCGATCCTTATTCCGGAAGGAAGCGAGGTCAAGACTGCTTTTATGATAACCTTGAATGATTAAAAGTAATCGAGTGACTTTCACGTGTCAATACTATACTGGCACGTGACCTAGCCTCCTCGTGGTTTCAATTCGACGATTGTGCAATGCCTCGAGCATTATATGTAGAAAACACAAAGAAATTTCATGTCACGGAATTACACGTCTATTTATACTCCCCAGAAAATGGAGAATAATTGTTCTTAACGAAGCCGCAGTGTTGGACACTTAACGAAGCCTTGTTCCGTAATTCAGAATTACCTTTAATACGCCGTAAGTGCATCGTTTATTGCGAACATTGTTTCTCCTGTATCATGTAACAAACTTCGCGGTTTCTGTTCGAGAATTGAGTGGGATTAGGCGCATTAGAATGAGCTCGTCCCAGAATTCATATCTCGGTAGACGGTGCTCTCTCTGTTTTACGAATCTCGTGTTAATATTGTTTATAAAAATCAGTCTCGTCGGTACGAACGGAATACCTTGTCCCGTCGTTAGCTTGATTCATCGTACGCCATCAAGGTTTATTGCCTCCGAGGCAATACGTAATAGTTAATAACTCTTTCAGAAGCACGACTCGCGGTCGTTTCCTTCGCCATTTGCGGCGAATATTCCGCTGCGTGCGGTCGTCGATGAAAGGAGCGTTTTTTTAATCGATCATTTACCAAGCCCGAGATGAACGCACACGATCACAACAACGGATCACAACTTGTTAATAATATCCGTGGAACACAAAGCGAGTTCGATCGATCAACGTTCGCGATGCGACACGACAGTCGACGCAAGGACGCTGGTTTATGTTTCGAAATGGTACCACCAGACGCAGTAAAAAAAAACGTAGCTCGAAAGTTCACGGTGCAGCTCTAGAGAATTATTATTGAAATGAAAAATTTCGATATTTAATGTTAGGTCGTGGAAACATTTCTAAAAGGATCAAGAGTTTGCCAGGAGGCTGAGATTTTAATCTGCTAGTCCACGTTCGTGGAAAATGGGGTAGGGAACAGTTGTTCTGCGAGAGAGATCAATTAGAAGAGATCGCTATCGATCGAAGGAGAAGGTTGGATAATGGATGTTCGAGGTTTGGAAACTCGTTTCCTTGATCCCGCGGCAAATTGGCCTGCGAACAACATTCCATCAATGAAAAACTAAGCGAAACGCTCTCACGAACCGTGACTCGATGACTCAAATCGTAGACCCGGAAAAATCTATGACAAACTCGACTGGTTCCAGTGGGAACTGGGCCAAGTTGACGGTGGCCGCGTTAATTGTCAAGTATACTCCGGTTTCTTAATTGTCAAGGTGGCTTATGCGAACGCGATCGATCGCTTACCGTCCATCCTTCCCCTTGGAAACTGCGAGATTAGGCGAATTAATAATAAATAATCTTAACCGAGATTTTATACATTGTCAATAAAATCTTCGCTAATGTCTCTTGTTCAAGTGTTAAACGTACCCGATGTTAGCAAAAATATTTGTAGAGCCATTTAGCAAGAAACTGAAAAACAGCATTACCTAATATGTACATCATGGTGAAACAATTGTCGAAAGCGAATCCAACGAAGAAACGGCATAATGTGAACTGCCAGAAGCTTTGGGAAAATGCAGTTGCAACTCCGGCTAAAAATCCCATCATATTCGCTCCAATCAATGCTGGAATTCTGCCGTATTTGTCAGCTATCCAGCCAAAAATCAATCCTCCAAAGATGGCGCCGATGAAGAAGATACTCTGCGCTGCGGTTGGCAGAGCGCTGTACTCGCAGACCCATCCTAACTACAGAAAATACATGTGTATTTGCGTGTGTAATATGTACACGATTTGGAACCTCGATTATCCGAACATTATTTATTAGGAGGTCGCGCAGAGAAAAGGACTGTCGAAAGAAGTTCATCCATAGTGTCTCACCTCGGACGCCACGGTCGCATAAGGGATGGTGGAGTAATCAAATTCCCAGCCATGTTGGCAGCTTTTCGTCGGCCACGAAGAATCAGGTACACGGTCTCCATTTAGCAGGATTTGTGTGTAATTAACATCGTACATGCTGCATCTCGAGTAACCTTCGCTGGTGATTGGCACTGCCAACAATCGTCTGAAATGAGAGAAAATGAATTGGCAGGTGGATAATAATTAACTGTGAATCTTCGTGGAAAATAAAAATGTTCCCCGTCGATTCGAAGAAACAGTAACCAAACGAGCAGTCCATTGTTTCTTTCACAATTTTTAACTATGATGATTCGGCGGTCCTCTATTATTGATAATAGAATTTAATCGCGAATTTATACACTGCAGCGCGTTTTCATTGTGTATTTCCATTGCTGCATTCAGATTGTAACTATTTATGTTAATTTAACATTATCGTCGACTACCTTGTAAGGTCAGGAGTGATATATGTGCATACTGATTTCTAGACAGTGTGCTTATACTACAAAAAAAAAATGCCATTACAGATAATTAAACTGCAGATCTTTACGCAAAATAAATATTTTCTATATCGACTGTAAGAAATATATGTAAAAATATATATAAAACAATATTTTCAAATTCTTCTAGTTTCTACGCAATTTTGTATCTCAGCTATTCATCTTTATCAGGAACGCATAAAATCCCCAAGTCTACAGATAACTTAATCGTTAATCTCACAAAGAACTGCATTCCGTTGCACCGTTGATAAATTGAACTAGTAGCTGCATAACTTTCATTCGATTTCCTAACGTCGCGTCGATTAGCCTAGTTTATGCGGCGTTTACTTTTACACACGCTGTTAACCATATTAGTATTTCTTTCTACCTCTTATGCTAAATTTTCATACTGTAAGGAATTAATATCTGCTGAGCCAGCAAATAATTGGATTGATTTCGCAACGTGCACAGACGTAATTTCCCCGATAATCGGAGCCGAATTCGCAATTCCGATCACAACGACTGATAATAAATACTGCGTGTTGAAATCGTCTTTATTACCGAGGAGCGTAATTAAGGTAATTATTAGCAGGAGATCATTATCCCGGTTTCAGGTGTATCCTTAATTTCAATGGAATAGCAAGGTGATGTCATAGAGATCGTCGCTGGCTGATTCGAACCGACTCAAACCACTTACGTTCTACCGTAAAATTAAAAGAATGCTTTCTCGAGTTACACGCGTCTATGTTTTCTTCGTTGCGCAATGAAAATGAAACGGGGTAGCGTTAACGACAATAGCTGCAGCAACATGCAGCAACGTACGCAATTACAAACATCCGGCGCGGTCAGATTTGCTTTCTGATATTTTTAATGTCGGTAGCGGTGCGCTCGAGGTTTCGATCTTCCGATGAGAACGCTCAAGTACATATGTATTGCGTATTTAGTTTGCTTAAATTCATGTAAACAGTAATATCACGACATTCTCAAATTCTTTTAGTGTTTTGCGATTGTATTGTTATCGGGACACCCTGTATTTCTTCATGGCACCAAGCTCGTGCAGGATCGAGTGTTACGTGCATAATCTTTCGCGTTCACGCTCTCATTATTTGTACGAAGGCTCCGCGCATAGATTCGTTGCATATTTTCTGGTGAATGGCCGTGCTGTAGACGACAGCATATACATACATACACGTAGAACAAACACTGTTGCAACATTCTACCGCTGAAGAGGAGGCGGAAGAATTTTCATTTCGAAATCTGGACTGTATCCGAAATTATCAAAGATGAGTCAGTCGTGCAATGAAAATAGTGCACGCATTCATTAGCTGAATAAGTATGTTGCCCTGGTTTTCCTGATATGGAAAATCGATGAGTATGAAAAATGATCGCCGGTAATGCTGACGAAAAATGCAGTTGCATTGCATCTGTCTCGACAGACCAGTTCTGTTACATTCATGAATAAAATTGCATCGAATTATACAATCGCGGCTGATTGTCAATGGATGTTCAAATTAAACGCAATTCTTCTCTGTGAATTATCATACATTGTCTTCGTCCATTGTTATCTTCAAACTGGCAGTAATGTTCTAATGGCAACATTTGCAGACTATGTAAACAAAAAAACGTATACATAAAAGATCCAGCGGGAATGAAAATGTTAAATCTGTCGAGTTTTCATGTGTTATCCGGCACCAATCGTTTCGGCTATCTTCCAAATAAATCTGAACTATGTTATTCAGAAAATTACATCATGCTTGAATACAAAACATGGACAGTTTAATATTCGCCATAAACTTTGTTTTTTTCCTGGGGAAATCCGCAATTAGACTGCGCATAATAATATCTATTATTAGTATTACATACTTATATATAACTCGTGATACCATGACTCCGATATACATATATGTATGTATACATAATATTACTCTCCTTTCGACCGAAAGGGTTGGGTAAACAAGAGAAGCATGAGGGTCGAAGGAAGATATATATTTGTCCTTGGTCGTATCGGAGGGTCAAGTCAATGGCACGTCCCGATCATGCGATCACCCGGTATGCATAATCCGGAGAGACCCGTTGTTGTTCCCGCCATCTTTCCCGTGCCTCCGCGTTAATTTCCAGCAAACTGTATCGATTGCATTGTTCTGCCAGGCCGAAACTGGCGCAAGAGCATCGGCAAAAACGTACATCGCATCGGCAACTATCTGGGAAAGTTGTGGAAACACCGTGTGACGAAACAACGAAGGTGTAACCCGATTGCAGCTTCGCGTTCGGTTACGCGCACTGTCGTAAGCCGCGGGTTAAGAACCTTGCTGTTATTCAAATAATGTAACACCTCGATCGAATGAACCGCGTTTTCACTGTAGCGGGTGCACCGATCGTTCCTTTCCTTTTTCATTTTTTCGCCCTCGATCGAAATCTCCGCGTTGCGTAACAGCATTATAAATTGTATCGCCGCTCATTTTTCGCGGGACGCGCGCCGCGTTTCAAAGCGGAGAATCCTATACTGATCTGTCAACAGGAAGAGCGCGAATCTCACCGTTCGACGCACATGCATATTCATATCGAGTCACATAAAGAATCGTTCGTTCCTGGTACACATTAATCTTCAACACTTTCTTGTTAACGAATGCGATTATTGTAATATGCTTGTCGAGAACTGGACGCAATCCAATTGCATTATTTATTAGCATTCGCGTTCATTTCTCGATTTATGCGTTTATACGAAAAAATGGCGCCCAATGATTCACAGCGAGACGTTCGTGTCTAGCCATCTAAAAACTAAATGTTAACTTGTTTAATATAGTCGGCGATGATTCAACGATTTCCGATAGGAAGCAGCAACAATGGTCCAGGAGTAATTGTAACGGCAGTAATTTAGTGACCGAAGATGGTACAGATAAGTAGCAGTGTGTTTTTGTAAGTATTGTATGTTCTGATTCGGTAAATGTTTCAACATAAACGGTAATTACCGTTAAATTCATGCTGTTCTCTGTTTGCCATATGTCATTAGGATTGCTAAATCCGAAGTTTAGAAAAGCAACATTCCGTTTGCACTAACTTGGCAAGGGTATCAGTACGCGGACACTTGATAACTGTCATTGACGTCAGAAATAAGTCTTGATTAAACAAAAACCGCTCAACTACCTGAACAGAAATCCCGCGAGCTAACAATAAGATTAATCACATCGTTAATGAATATTTGCGTTTGTTTCCTTTTAAAAGTTATTTACACGAATAGAAATGTTCCGTGTTCTATCAACGCCACCATCTTCAGCTATTGTAATATCGCATATTAATCTTAATTGGCAATTCTCAAAATCGACGTTCTATAACATCCTGTATTAATATTAATTGGCTTCTCTAAAAATCATAAATTAATATCGTGCATTAATCTTAATTGGTCAATGAAATAACGACCGGTTAAAAAGATTAATTTTTCCCTGGAGCTGGCTGTTACATATTTCCGAGAACTTACGTGGTTGTTTCTGTATTTATAAAAAATATTTCTTATACGATCGACTTGGACAATTTTTATTTTCTATAAAGACCCGCAAATAAGCAAATGAACAACTCGAATAAAAGTGAACGGAACGCGCAGCGATTGGAAATGTAGCAGGTGCTCGTAGACTTTCGTGACCGGCTCTGTATCTGCGAGAGCGATCACAATGAGAGATTTTTCATTAGATGATTGCACACGATAGGCGTAGTTTTTTATAACGCGAACTGGTATTCGATTATCTGCGGCTGTCAAGGTGTCAAGAAAAACGCGTATCTTGACACTGATATATTATTAGAAGTCTGTATTCTCGGAAGAGAAATTTTAAGAGCATCGATACACCATTTTCAACTTACCAAAGTACTCGATAAAGAAAGAATGTCATTGGTCCCTGTTTCTGGCAACTAACGCGAAAGATTTTTATGTTCGCGTAAAGAATGATCCGCAGTCGAACGAATATAAAAATACGATCTATCAAAAACATAGAACAATCGTTACCTCTGATCCACGGTAAGATTTCCGAGTTCGGGGACCCAGCACCAGTGTTCATCCGGTATCAGAGTGATGAAGATCTGCGAGAAGTAGACCCAGGCGACGAACGAGGCAAAGGGTATCATCAAAATGAAGAGGATCCTCTGATAGATCCCGAATTCACCAACGTAGGGCAGCAGTTCGTCAAAGTCCATGTCCCTTTCTTCGTCCTTCTCCTTGTTGACCTGCCCAGGGACCTCCAAGTTCATGGAACTTTGGCAAGCCACCGTGCCCTCGGCCTTATCCAGCTGGGCCTGGAACTTTTCCTGCGGAGGCATCTCGATCCTAGGCTCCAGGACTCGATCTCAACCGACCAGAGAATACTCTGGAGACCGCGTCGAACCTCTCTCGGTATCCCCAACAGACCCTAATTTTTCACTGTACACGATCACTGTTGCTCTGCCAAGTTTATCGCGCGGCCGAGCATCGTCGAATGCATCTTCGTGCTTCTTCAGAGGTTCGAGGCAAGTTGACACACGCAGTCTGTGTTGACGAACGCATTCGACGCTCCTTATCTGATCGTTCTGAAGATCCAGTAATACCGATCTCTCAGATGTTTTTTTATTTATTCGGACGCCATCGCGAGAGAAGATAGAACCGGGAGAGCCGAGTATCGGTACCCGATCGTCGTCCACGGGGGTAAAAGTGGACAAATATCCTAAGTGAGGACTTCGAAACTGAAATGATCGGTCCCGTAGCCGGCTATATAGCTACGGAGGCACTCCCTCTCTTTTCCTTTGCGAGCAGAATTCACCGGTCTGCGAGTGGCATTGAGCTGAGCGCGGATCGTGTCAATCATCTTCGTCACCCGTCGACGGTAAATTTCTTTCTATCTCGCGGCTTTTCTTTCTCAAGTATGGTTGTTCCAACGATCAATGGTCAATGCATGCATGTATGCACCTGTTGCCTTCCTAAACTGTTATGATGCACGACGAGAGGATACCAGCGGTATTGTGTCGCATTGGACATCGGGAGATCGCGCGCAGATCAGCGAGGTTTAAATTTAGCGCTAATCGATTGAAGGAAACGAGCCGTGCGATAAACTACGGATCT
This sequence comes from Lasioglossum lativentre, assembly GCA_916610255.1. Taxonomy (NCBI): domain Eukaryota; kingdom Metazoa; phylum Arthropoda; class Insecta; order Hymenoptera; family Halictidae; genus Lasioglossum; species Lasioglossum lativentre. The sequence continues at coordinate 15,142,305 of OU744357.1, read as the reverse complement.
GGTACGGTGACGAATTTTTCAGTTTCCAGGAAGTTTTCTGAACACAGAGGGAACAGGAAGCCCGTCTAGAATCCCTGTTCGTTTCAACGGTTTCCTTAAAAGGGTATTCTGGTGTTCGAATTTTTTTAGAGAAAAAGAATCTTTTGCATCGAACAAAAATATTATTCTACATTTTCGACTTGTATTTTTTCTTACAAACGTATTTTTTTTTTAAATGTGCTTCAAGGGTACGTGAAGGAATCGATTTTTTCAACGCTCTAGAAGATCCCCGTAATTAATCTTCGGATTTCGACGTGTTCTCGACATAAATCAAATTGAACGCGCGGGCAATGCCAAAGAATAAATCATTTTTTTCAAAAGTACCTCGGGGACATGATCGTTGCATTTTATCGCGCATTCCCTGTTCCTGAAACGTAGAACACGGAGGACTCGTCAAGTTGTTATTCTATGGACGAACCTCGTGCACTGACGTTTAGTGTTAATACATCAATAATACGCCTCTTAAAAACAGAAGAGATATAATTGCGAGCATTCCGATCTTCTGTGTAAAGACGATCAACTACCGAATTGGATCGCTGGGAGCATGCAATTATCTCGTGTACATATTTGTTGTGAATCCTTATTCCGAGAACAATAATATAATTCTACAACGTTACGTGAAATATCTGCGCTAAAAAATGACCTTGAAATGTCAGAAAATACGACCTTGAGAAAGAAGTCCTTGCGACAATTAATTTCTCCAGCGGATATGTGTATAATAATCGATCGGAAAGATACTATTGGAAATAATGTACGCCTGGTCCTTTCTCGTATGTGATTTATTTTGAATAATTTTTACTCTGACATTTTAACAATAGATTGATACATTTAACATTGCGTTACATTCCTATAATAACATGTACAATTTATATACTTAAAATTTATGAAGTTCCTTCAATGTACATAGTTCATAAACTGTGTTCTATGTATAGGTAGGTGTCCACTCGATCGTTAGGAGTGGAAGCATGAGAGATACGTTTTACATGCATAGTCAGTTTTGTCAACGTAACACAGACGCATGCATACTTTTCCTTTTTTTCTCCTTCTATGGAACTTTATTCGTCTTGCCTAGTATACGAGCCGCGAACGATTATAATAGCAATTTCATTTTCCATAGGATACAACGTTATGCCGCGAAATCTATTCCGACATTTATTCTATCGCGTACTGTGTGTACGAATCGAAATTAATATTAAAATTATCGAAATTAATTATGCACTCGCATTTATACGTTAGACAAAGTATACAAACGTCTCGAATACTCGAGACCCACGGTTTCGTCGAAATAAATTCATTAAAAATAGTAAAATCTTAATTACGTCCGTTCTGTCTACCCATACCGGTACAATTCAAGTATTATAGTAATAATTATTGTTACCGGGTAGTATCGATTAATTAAATAATTACGTTCGTTTAGCCACGGCCACTTATTTTGGTACATAGACGCTAGACGTTCTTCGATATTCACGTATGAACAAATCATTATGGAATACTGAAAACACACAGTTCCGTTCGCAAAAGTATACTTGCAATATAAATCTTAAGAAACGAAACAGTCAATGTTCGTGGTAAAAAACTTACAAAACCGACTCGGTTAGTTTTCTATTTAAATATACCTGACTGAACAACACCATGGTTAAAGTATAATAGTACATTCCTCTTATCTTTATCATAAATGAAATTTCAAATATCGATTGACTGTCAAAAAGTCAAAACGCTTGAAGAAAAGTTCATGTTTATCGATCTGGTGATGATTTGTTAATTATATTAATTGTAAGTCCATATAATTTAAGTCATTCAAGTCTTCGTATACTGTACATTAAGAGAACCAACGCGTGTGACTGTTTGAAAAAAGACGAACTCTTTTACAGTATCATTTTCAATGTAAAATTGATTTTATAATATAATTGTACCATTTATAAAGTATAGTTGCATGTATCAGACTGTGGATCTTTATGCAAATTCCCATTTTCACACTTAGTTTGATAAAATAAGAAATATATTTCTAGTGATCTAAATATTATTAATTTTTAACAATATATACTTTTTCTTCTATTTTAGACATTTGAATATACTAAAATGCATAAAGATTCGCAGTCTAATAATTATATAATTCAGATCAATATGGCCACAATTTCAATCTGAAATAATCAGAAAATTTCCATGATACATAAATAAACAAATATAAAGTAACAATTAAATAAAAAACGATAAGTAACATATTCTAAAAGTTTAAAAAAAAAAGTGACGTACAGTTCTCCTAAAACAGCTTGCTATAGATCACTTTATTTTCAATCTGTTACACGAGTTGCCCCTCTTGGATTCATAGTCTATTTATTGAAAGAAAAGGTCCGAGATACACTGATAATAATCGCAGTTGGCAATCAATTAATAGTGATTGTAAGAGATTATACAAACGTCGTGTCTCTTCTTTCGAAAAATAGGATATAATACCCGTGATCATTGCAACTCAGTACATTTTTTCAAAAACTATTATATTAAACAGTTCTGATTTGCTACAGTTCATTCATAAAACGATTCAGATAAAAAAGATTCAGAATACATTCGGTACGATAATATCGTAAAACTGATCAATTCACTTTTTGTGTTCGGATAATGGAAGTTCAATAACAATAGATTTGATTGCAGCTTCCTACGTTTCAGTGTCATTTTGATTACATTACGATCTAAATAACTTTTTTACAATATACTAATGCAATATACTGTACAATATACTGTACAGTACAGTGAATATCTTCTACAACAGTTTTCCATTACGTAATAGAATGAATGGATCATCGTCCAAAATATTCGTGTTTGTAGTTCGTTCAAACTGCTTTTTATCCTTTGCGAGACGAGTTTCCAAATGGACAAGTTTCGATAAAATTTTCTTGGAAACAAACCGACCTGTACATGTACTACCACAAAACCTGCATTTCGGAACCTGATATATAGAAAATAGTCGATCCATTTAATTTGAGTAATTTGTAACTATATCTGACTTAGCTTCGCTAATTAGGCTGAACAGAGGTGTGCTTAGTTAATTGAATGGTCTCTCGATTTGTTAACTTAGTGGTGGCTGCGTTATATCGTTTCTCGTCTAATGATACACTCAGAAAATCACGTAAACACGATACTTACTGCTAACTCGACGCGTCGAGACGTCTCCCGATCGCGCTAAATGTTCATTCCTTTCAGTATAAAAATCAAGGGCATTTATCAGATATCTTCTCTTTGAAAAGGCATCTATGTCGTTTGTACAAAAAACAAGTAAAAATAGTCCGTTTCTTTTTTTTCGCTTTTTTCTCTATCTTTTCGATTGCAAATACACTTGGTGAAGATAGTTTCTTTTCATTTTTATATAAGTGCTGAGAGTGGAGTCGAATTAATTATTGATCTCGAATTACAAAATTACACTGCTTATAGTTAACGTACTGCTGAAAATAATTCTATGTAATACTACTGCGTAATTGTGTATACGTAATATATATTAATATTACTATGCTGATATATACAAGGATAGTACACAGTAGCATTACATAGCGTACTGACAAGAGTATGTATTCAGTTTAGTTATACTTGCTCTTTAGAATTTTTCTACGGTATTTGTTTATTTGTTCATTATGCTCCTTCGATTTCTGACCTGACCCTCGACAATTTTCTTTCTGTTATTAAAAGCCCGCTTTACCTATTCTTTAAGAAAAACTTCGGCGTTCAATTTAAAAAAAGAAACGAAATACATTGCCTCGATAATACAATCACCAACAAAATCCTCGTGAAATTTTTATAGATACACATCCCTAGAATTATTCAGATACACGTTTGTTAAAAAGCTCGTTTAATATAAAAACTTATGAAAATTTTACATAGCCTCGCAGGGAGCTTACTTACATATCAATATGTAGTGTTTAACAGTTTCAAAAATTATTAAAATACGTTCAGTGTATATAGACTTTATATTGATATAGCACCCAGTAGAATTGAATAACACATGGATAAAATACTTTTGCTTGAATCTTATTAGTTTACGTTCTTTTCTTTCCCTTTCGTAATTGAAACAAATGATGCGCAACTTCGGCAATGGCTTCGAAAATTTCAGCAATTAACATATCTCTTTCTCGTTATCAGGCATAATAAAACAGCAAGGTACGAAATGTCGAGAACACATTTCGCTACATAGACGACCGACCTGACTCTCGAGATTGTTATCATTCGAAGCGCCATAACGCGACAAATCATCGAAAAGAAAAAAAATACAAAATTTGAATATTACAATAAAACGCACAATGAACAAATCTAACGTGTCTTATGTACAATATTATTATTAATACCCACGAAACGTCTGCAAGGATAAAATAATGTTAAAACAAAAAACCTCGCCTACAGCTCCAGGAACTTAGTTCTGTTCAGTTATCGATATTTTTGATTATTCACAGTAAAATTGGTTACACCAACATTCATAGTAGCGTCAGAGAAATGGTTTACCCATGGATAGGATATCTTAAAGTGTTGTTTTTTTCTTTAAAAAAAAAATGCGAATATTACCTGCTGGTATTTAAAAATGAAAATAGGTGGGTAAAATCGACCTTAAACTATGCGGTAGCGGCAAGCTCCTTGGGTAGAAAAGTTTCAATATCCACCCGACATATAGGACAGCGTTTGTTAGTGCGCAACCACTGATCGACACAGTCTATGTGAAATAAATGCATGCATGGAAGCCTCCTGCGGAAAAAAGATGCAAAAATATTTATAGAAATTTTGTAGTTAGCGTAAATAACCTGTAACAATGTACACAAGATATTTCAGAACTGCTAGTACAGATCAGCAATTATTATGCAAAATCTTTTCCTACTTAAGCTGCTCAAATTAGGTGTAAACATGTGTCTTCTTGTAAAACTAATTTTACACACGACATCGCTGTTCAATACACTCTGAAACACCTTATGCTCGTAGAAAATATGTTGTACCTGACACATTCGCAGTCTTCAAATTCAGACAAACATATAGTACATTTTTCAAGAGCACTTTCGCCATTCTCAACTTTCTTAACCTGCAGACAAGAACCGGCAACCAATTAACAAATCCTATCGCACGCGTCTTCTACAAAACTTATATTTAAAGAAAATGCAAAGAATTGATTTGTTGAAAATCTCAACATTACTAATCTTGGAAAACCTGTGTACGCATATATTAAATGATTAATTACCCGTTTGTACTTGTGAGGGAATGTATGCCTTTCAATAGACTCCTGTGTCGCTCCGCAACTAGTATGACCCATCCGTCGTAAATCAACGAGACGTATGTAATCTTCAAGACTCGGTAAAGGTGAAACGGGCGACATCCAAGGTGACAATGGCATCAGCATATCGGGTGGCGCAGTCCTCTCCTGGATGTTCAAATACACGTATGCATCACACAAACATAAAATAGCCCCGCTGAAAGTATTCACGAAAATTTACCACATCGTGAAGGTGGGGATGAAGACCGATATTAACATGATGGAGATCGTTGATGTTATGATGCTGAAACATTTCGTGTCTCGGATGGGCGCGGTCAGGATGAGGCAATGGATGAAGAGACATCGGCGGCAGTATTTCTTGTCGTCTTGGTTCCACCACAACAAGCTCCTAGAAGAAGGGAATTCAATGCTACTGCAATCTTTGTTTCGTTTTCAAGTCCTGATTTGTAGGTTTCTGAAGATATAATCCAAGTACCATTGCTCGTAGCAAAGGACAATTTGGGCGAGCTCCTGGGTCGTTATAAACGGTTCGTCGTGGTGACGTTGGTGAAAGGTATGGAAGATAATGTCTGGGGCTTGAGATGTATGGAAAGTAATATTCTCGAAATGCCACACTTTCCGAAACGTTGCAGCGATTATTCGGAGGATTGGCATTCCCGTTATTGCATATGTGTTGTTGGTAGGCTGGTTGACGCATGTGCCGGCCGCACGGCATTGTGTTTCTAAAAATCATTACAAGAATTACAACATAATATAGACATAGACTGTTGAATTTTGATCGTTATACTAACGTGTGATGCGATGATGATCCTGCGTAAAAGTATCGCCTGTGCATCTCTTGTATGTCTTGTTGAATCCTCCATAGTTTCTCTTGTCGAGGATGCATGCGTCTCCTTCGTATCCCACTGATACCAGCTGCAACAAATATTTTTCGCGTAAACAAAACTACACAATGACAAAGATACACTATGACGAATCTAATTTAACAATAACTTAGGTCTTACGTGGCATTTGGCTATGTATTACAGGTATAACTGGTGGACCGTGCCTACAATAGAAGTTGTTCTCGCTGAAACAATTATTAAATGCAATTAATGGGAAAAAATATTGGGTAGGTGTGTATGCAATAAAATATTGTATTCCATACTTATGCACATAATCTGCTGGTCGTGGATTTACTACGGGAGTTGTTGATGTAGACGGAGCATGTTCCTCATCAGATTCCACCGTCAAGTCAACCACGGTTACCGGACGATTATTCTCTTCGTTATTTTGTACAGAATTCTGCTGAATGATTATAGTTTGCGTTGAATACTTAATGTATTAGATTGCTTTTATTTGATACAGGTTTATTATACATCATTTTAACATTCACATTTGCTTACCTTATTACTGTGATTCACTGTTCCAAGAACTTCAACCGAACCATCTTCATCGTCGGTACTAGATGACCAATCTAATTGTAAGTCTGGTGCTGATGGCGCATCATCGGTACCTAATGAATAAAAGTTAATTATGGTATATATTATTTTGAATTTAATTAGAATCAACTCTATGAAACAATGACTTTACTTATTGGGCGAGTAGAATATTGTTGAGGATTAATTGCGTTTGGCAAAATTTGATGATAATATGCATTGGCTTCATTGGCACTATCATTTTCAATATTTTGTGGAACTCGATTTAACATATTTCCGATATTTGTCGTCGATCTAATTGTGCTGGAAAGAGTAAATAACATGAAATAAAGTAGAAGACATTGATTAATAATACTTCATACCTATTAGGAACGCCGTCTGACAGTCTAGATGGGCCAGCTATACTTAAACTATCAGCATGTTGATCGCTTATTGACTTATGCATCTCACTTCTGGATTTTGGTGAATTTTGCTTGTGTAAAAATCTTTTACAAAAATCTCCGCAAGCTCTCCCACCATATATGTTTCTTAACTGTTGCCTATGACATTCCTGATGCTTTGTGCATCTATCGTGCCTATTCTGGCATATATCGTAATTTATATGGTCAGGATTAATAGGAGTTACTTCAGATTCTTCTATATCACTTTCTGCGAATAAATGTTCATATTCCATTTCATTTCCTGCAACAAACAAAAATCATTGATAAGCATACCACTATACGGTCTTTCGTTTCATTATATTCCATATAAATGGTATAAACCTGTACTAAATCTTGGCTGAGGAGACGGATCGACTGTAGATGTAAATGCTGTATCAAATATATCTGCTAAAGAAGTGGAGTTCGCTTCCATTGATTGTGTTGCAGATTCTCCAGAATACAAACCGCTCGGCTCCTCCACTTTAGTCTTACACCAAACTTTTTCGGAGCTTGCACTTTCCTCCATCCTATTTAAAATAATGAATTACTCAATGATCTTGTTTAAACAGACATGAATTTTCATTTAATTAACTGATCATAATAGAAATCATTAAATATACAGTCGATTAGCGAGTAATTAATATATAGCGATAAACAAATTACAATAAGAAAGTGTTACAAATATAGGATATTGGAGCAGGACGAAAACGAAGAAGAATATGTCCTAAATACATACAATGCACATATATGTATATCAGTACGTACATATCACGTAACATAGAATAATATATAGAAAAATTCTTTTTATCACGCGAGTCAAATAACTCCGACTTCGAATCTTATAAAACTGTACGTTTCCTCGCTGGTTTTCTTCAGAACGATTGACGTTTCAGGGAAATTTTCCTGTTTCTTCCTCGAACACTCGATGCAATATTAACATTAAGGGTTAAGAAAGTGTAAGTAAGTACTTACCTTGCAATTCCTTCGATGGTTTCGTAAAACGATAAAGCTTTCTTCACCACGTCATTTTTATCGAAATATTTATTTTCTAATACATCACTGTCATTATGTAGCACTATCTATACACGTCAATATTAGCTAAATAATCGTGTCACTTGAAATTTTTTTTCGAACGTTTAATATATATAAAAATTTCGATTATAATTAAATTCTTTTCTCAGTAATAAGAATAAAATCGAAGAAGAATTTACGTAGACTTTCTTTCGGTAATCTACATTTGACAACTATGATACCATCAATCGTAACTTTCATTAACTACGCTCAATTTTGGGCAGTCTCCGTTGATTATATAGTATGCTACCTTTCCGAGACACAGAACAATCGTTACGTTAGTTCCGAAATATTCTACTAACTGTGTAACATCCTCGTTTCTTCACGTTCGCCGCACTCCTTCCTTCATAGAATCATACAATCATTTTAATTCTTACACTGTATGCTTTTATTGAAAAAATAAAAATCTTCTGAATGAATCTACGATACGTTTCATGTATACAGGGTGTCCCAAAAATGACGTACTTCCTTGAAAGGGATCATTCCTGAGTTTTGTTAAGGAGTTATTAACGAAAAACACGGACCAATTAGAGCGCAGCTTCAACTAAGCGCGGCGTTCGCATTGGCTGAGCTGGAATCCGTCCGCTGTAGCCACGCTCTGATTGGTCCGTGCTGTACGTTAATAACTTCAACCGGAAAAGAAGACTGAACTGCAAGTTCTGAAGTTATAAATTTTATTTCGATTATTGTGTTTTAGGTGCTAAACATTTCTTGATAATCATTATTTTATGATGATTTATAAGATTATTATGTTAGATATCGGCCTTCTGGATTGGGTCAAGTTTAAGCCATCGAAGAGATATAAAATGTAAACAGTTTATCTATCTTACAGAGATTTTTTAATAATTTATCGAGATGTTATCAGCTGTTGTTAATCTATATATAGTTAGTTAGTATAGTTAGTTATTTCTTTACTCTATTTTTTGAAAAAATGTCTTCATTGAGAACCGGATCGAAGGAAGAGATTCATATTCTGACCGACCAATCGGTTTCGTGCTCAATGTTACTGTCACTTGACAAGTTCGTATATAGCGAATTCGTGTGGCAGATTCTACATACGATAACTGCACTTTGTCCGTGTATTTTCTGTCGGACTAAGCCAAGCCTTCTCGTTAGTCTACAGAAGTTAGTCCTCTTAATGGTGGTCCTCCAGTAATTTAATATTGTGTGTTAACAATTTTTAACGGATACATCAATTAAAATCATGGCTGTGGCTGTCAGAACATTTTCAAAATTCACAGGTAATATCCAAGACGATTTTCTTGCGCCATGCGACCTTAAGATTACGCCCCTTTCGATTTTTAAATCTATAAGTACATGTCTGTGGAAATACTGTGAGATTTCACTGCTGTACACGTGATTCCTGTCGCTATTTCAGAAACTAAAAATACACCTGATATCCCGCGTTTACGTTCATACTCCATTATGTAAGGACACGAATAATTACTCTTAATAATTAATCTTCATAGAGAAGCGTGTATTTTGATTGATTAGCTTGTCAACGTAAATGCGTTCCAATTGAGGAATTAACGAATGATTCGACAATTTTCAATCGGAATCTTGCTCTTTCCGAACATCTGTTACTGAAATACAAATTTGATTTTACAATATATTCACCCTTTCCTTCTTATTCAATCTTTACTATATGTATCATTTAAGTTCTTCTTGTGAATACTACTTTCTGTTCTTATACTGTGTGCAATGATTTATATGCATATTTCTGTGACAATTAGTTTTTGCATCTGTCATACCAAATATCATGCCGATCAATCAGACATCATTGGATGATGTATATTCAATGAACCTTGACCCAAAAGGAAAGATATTTGATATTGTTGCTATAAATAACATCTGGCTTAAACAATACTCATGCGAAATATGTTTATGTCATAACATAATATACTATTCCAATGCCCGTTAAAATATTCCATTAAATAATGAATTATTTTCTTTTTTATTTCCAGTCAGAAATTGTGGAAACTTGTTACGTACTCAAGTAAGATTCAATTATTCAGAAACTAGGAAAAATTTAAAAATCGATTCCAATACCAAAGTCATATGTCAAGGATTCACTGGTAGACAAGGAACATTTCATAGTCAACAGGCTCTTGATTATGGTACCAAAGTAGTAGGAGGTGTTAATCCGAAAAAAGCTGGTAAAGATCACCTTGGGAAGCCAGTCTTTAAAAGTGTAAAAGAGGTTTGTTACGAATATACTTTGTTACGAATGTACGTGTAGTATTTTATTTTAGAATTTCTCCTGCTGTCCTATGTTGTGCTATACACTTAATTTTTATTTTTATTTCAATCTGGTGTATCTTTTTTGTATATTAACACATTGTGTATGGCCCTCTGCTATAAGGCCTTTTTGAACACATTTTGGACTGTACAAAATATTATTAATTATTGAGGAATTCAATTAAACTCATTTTTTAGGCTAAAGATGCGACTGGAGCTACTGCAACAGTCATCTATGTGCCTCCACCAGGTGCAGCGGCAGCTATCATGGAGGCCATTGATGCTGAAATGCCCCTTATTGTATGTATCACAGAAGGTGTTCCACAACATGATATGGTCAAAGTGAAAAGGCGACTTCTAGAGCAGAACAAGAGTCGTCTTATTGGACCAAACTGTCCAGGAATCATAGCTCCTGAACAGGTACAGATATTGAAATTTCTAACAAACCCATATACGTCTACAATTACTTCATTAATTGTTTTTTATTATCCATTCTTTTAGTGTAAAATAGGTATTATGCCGGGGCATATACATCAGAAAGGAAAAGTTGGTATTGTGTCGAGATCAGGAACTTTGACATATGAAGCTGTGAATCAGACAACCCTTGTAAGTGAATAATATTTCCTCTGAATATAGATTGTTTTACAATTAATTTAAAATCCAGTTCACATTGAAACATGATGCACATAATAAAGAAACATATTATTTCCAGGCTGGTCTTGGGCAAACACTCTGTATTGGAATCGGTGGAGACCCGTTTAATGGGACTAACTTCATTGATTGCCTAGACGTATTTCTTAGAGATCCGGGCTGTGATGGCATTATAATGATTGGTGAAATTGGTGGAAGCGCAGAAGAGAAAGCAGCAGAATATCTCATTGAAAAGAATACTGTTGGTTGCCGTTCTGACTTATTGGTACCCAAATCCCAACCTATCCTAATAACTAGAGGTGTGCGGAAACCCGTTGGGTTGAGAATTTTCTTTGAGATCGGGACGGATTCTCGAATATATTCCCGAGCATATTAGGATTCTCGGGTTCTCGAACATCTCTACTAATAACCCGTTGATCCTTTATCAATCCTAGTACTCCAAAAGAACCTATCAAACTCTTGAAAGTAAAAATTATGGAACTACTGACATCTGCGCAAGTATGTTAACTATTCTATGTTATTTCAGGGTGCTAAAGTTAAACCAGTTGTGTCATTCATTGCTGGTATTACTGCTCCACCTGGACGAAGAATGGGTCATGCTGGTGCAATTATTTCGGGAGGAAAAGGAGGCGCGCAAGATAAAATCAATGCACTAGAAAAGGTACTTTTTTTTCATTCATTGTACTATACTGTATCGTCCAAATATTCTCGTTATCTTTTGTATTTACTATTTAATGGAGAAAAAATTTATTTTCAGGCTGGTGTAATAGTGACAAAGAGTCCTGCACAAATGGGAAACGAGCTCTTAAAAGAAATGACTCGTCTTGGTTTGGTCTGTAATTAAAAACACATGCCACTATAAACATATGTAGTTTGCCTCATGTGCATGTATCTTCATAAAATAAATTGAAACTATGATTAATTCATCGATAATCTAAAAAAACGAAATCAAATAATGCACTAAAGCATATAAAATTGTTTGATCACTACGATGCAACTGCTCGTAAAAAATGCCAAGCTGTTTTATTCCTGAAGATCAAATTTAACAGTAAGACTCACGAACATAGTTTTAAACAACTTATTTCAAGAGCAGCAATTATCCAGAGATAACATAGAAAGGAAATGTTAACTGCCATTATTCTGTCACAATTTTCCTTTCCCTAAAATAATGAATTTTTCTATGCCCTTACGCCATAATTTTACGAAACAGTTATTTAAGCAAATCTTATTAGTGTAAATTATATCAAAGCTATATCTGTTATAATTAATAATGGAAACAGTTATAATATATACAAGTATTGTATGTCATGTTTAAAAATTGAAATACATCAAATTATATTAATTGTTTATTTAATGTTCTTGTTTCTAATAAATAAAATGTCATATGGTTAAGTCATAAATGCAAATTACGTATCTTGAACATTATTTCTTCTTTGAAACTCCCATTATTTGATTTATGTATTCAGCAATATGTTCGCTTTTGTTATTAACGTAAGGTCTCAACTGAGAAAAATCCATGGTTTGGATAACATTCAAGAAAGTGTCACAGGAACCATAATATAAATGTTTGTCCAAATGAAGTTGTTCTGCTAATTCTAGCTGATGATTATGCATCAGACTATTATTTGCAACTACAATAAGATTTTTTTGATTTTCAAGAGCATCTAGAATGCTTCCTGCTCCTGCATGACTTATAATAAGTTCGGCATCTTTCACATACTCCAGTATGTTTGAATTCAAATTGAAATATTCGATTTTAACAAAACCATTACGCGGCGTACAATCTGGCTCAAGGGAAGATTTGCCAATTTGCAAAATTAGCTCATTGTACCCTTTCAATGATAATGCCTAAAATAAGAGTGCACATACAGGATGGGATATATATATATACATATATACAGTAACATATGTTAAAAAAATCAATAGAAATAAACTTGAAGAGAATGTTTATGTATTTTACCTCTAAAATATCTGCACTAAGAACTATTTTGATTAATTCATCAAATGTGGTAGTACCAACGGTAACAAATACTTTCTTTCTCGATAGTGTCATTTTAAATAGACAGTAACATAGGTACCCTTGTTATTAATGATGAAAATAACACTTTGGGTTACATTTATTTACATTACAAGAAGTTAGGTTAGGTACATTTATTTATGACGTCAGGTTCCATGCTTCCCACATGCTATTTATATTTATTTCGTTAGTTTACTGTCACAAATTTGAATAAAACATGCCAGCTAATGAGAAAAATAAGATATTAACTTATGAAGGATGCAATTATATGCGGCACCGTTTGCTATTATCTACACTTTCGGGAAAACCTGTGCGAATAGCAGGGATTCGAATTAAAGATGATGATCCTGGAGTTAGAGGTTAGTCTAAACGTCCATAATTTTACACTTTGCGGACGAATGTCACCTTTATAGCAGTGAAAAATGATTATTTTCAAATTTTCATTAAACACAACATCTCCTAGAATACGAAGTAAGTTTCATACGTCTATTGGACAAAATTACAAATGGATCGAGGATAGAATTAAACGAAACTGGGACCAATTTGTACTACAATCCTGGTATATTACATGGTGGCGATGTGGAACATGATTGCAGTTTACAAAGAGGAATTGGTTATTATTTAGAAGGTGTCATGATATTAGCTCCATTTTGTAAAACTCCAATTAATATAAAACTGAGGGGAGTGACCAATAATACAACAGGTAACTAAATAATTGTAACATAAAGTTTTGAAATTGTAACAATGATATGGTTTTACTTTTCAGACCCATGTGTGGATAGAATTAAGGCAACTGCTGTACCTATTTTAAAGAAATTTCTATCAGGTGATAATGAAGTTACATTTAATATCCCTAAAAGAGGAGCAGCACCTTTGGGTGGAGGAGAAGTTGTTTTCAAATGCCCTGCTAGTCGTAATCTTAGAACTGTACAAGTTAGTCTCATCGCTTTAATTTAACATATATCTAATATTTTTCAGTTTACTTAGAAGAGAGTTTCTGTAGTTTCAGAATAGTGGAATGGTAAAACGAATACGAGGAACAGCATGTAGTATACGAGTCTCCCCTGCGATCGCTAACCGGATCGTAGAATCTGCTAAAGGTGTTCTACTGAAATTCCTACCGGACGTCTACATTCATACAGATCATTGTAAAGGGGCATCCAGTGGGAAATCACCAGGTGCGGGTCCAGAATCATCAATGAGGTATTCTAGTGTAACTGATAAAAACAATATTGCACTGCTAGCGCTCATTTACACTAGAATACCTTCTTACATTTTTTCTTTCTATGCAAAATGCTTACTTAATATTAAATAACATATCAGGTTTTGGATTGAGCTTGTCAGCTGTAACAACCACCGAAGTAGTTTTTGGTGGAGAAGCATTTTCACCTCTGAGAACACCAAATTCTACACCTTGTGTGCCAGAAGATATCGGCAAAGAAGCAGCTTTGAAATTGGTTGATGAAGTTTATAGGTAAACAGAATTCTATCTAACAAGATCAATAACAGAGACGTTTAGCTTTTCCTATTTAAATGCCACATCCCGTATAAAATGAAAAAATTTAAGTGCACTAAGAATTTGTAATTTTAGAAACGGATGCATAGATTCACCTTTTCAAAGCATGACTGCAATGTTTATGGCATTAGGCAAAAAAGATGTTTCCAAAGTTGTAACAGGACCTTTAACACCAACAATGTAAGCATTCTTTAATTCGTTTATTGTAATATTTAAAATATTATTCTTTGGAAGAGAAAAAACGCTATTTTTATAGGATACAATTTTTACGCGACATGAGAGACTTTTTTGGTGTAGTCTTCAAAATTGAGCCACATAAAGAAGAAGATGAAATATTGGATCAAGTTGTCCTAACTTGTGTAGGTGTGGGATATACCAACATAAGTAAACGGACTTTGTAAAATATTGTACTGTATTTAGATTTTGTTACAGCTATTTTATACTTTAGAACAATAAAAAAAGGAACATACATTTTAAAAATATTAAAAGATTTATAACACGAACCTTTGCAAGCGAATCGGTTTAGTTGTCCAACCACGGAAAGAATCCATTTTTAATGCGCACCACGAAGTTTGGTATTCTTTCGACCATTTTTTACAGTCTAAATAGGTAATTTTTTTCGGATACCATACGGAAAAATCAGAGTTCTGATATTTATCACATGTCTTTAAAAATGTTTCAAAAAGTGAACGTCTTGTTACATGTAATGTGCTGCCTTTCTTTCTTTTAGTAGCTCCTTGCTTTCTACCTTCGACTGCTATTTCCGTGTTCCTATACAATTATTAATTAGAATTTTTAGTACAAGTTAAAATCTCATTTTACCTACTGGTACATTTTTTAATGACTATATGATATCTAAAAGAAGCTTCATAATTTTCTTCTAGAAAGAATAAGTTAGAAAATAGACTATCAAAGATTAAGTCGTTGCCAAAAGGTAAAGTGTTAATTATAAATTGAAAAGATTTTATATAACAATTACCAATGTCTCACGGCACACCATATAATACTCGACGGACACGGGCGTGTTCTTTCGTTACTTTTTTGCTGTTTAAACAATACTTGACTTTGCATAATTTTTAATTCATGCATAGTTTCTTTGAACCGCTTATACAACCCTCGTTTCATTGCATCTAGAGAAAAAGGGCATCCCCCTGCAATTATTACACTCTCCAATTTAATGGGGGGTATTATTAGGGATAGAAGGGCACCTTGTAATCCAAGTATGTTCCACCTTTAAAAAGATACAAATTCTATATATCACCCATATGTGTTGTGTGCAAAAAGAATTTATAGATTTTCGTAGTTTCTTATACTTGGCTATTTTATCTGAACAAGACATGCTAAGAGTAGGATTACCCCTCCCCGGTTTAGTGCGTAAAGGTCCCACTACGTGATAATTTACTCCAGACTGGCGAGGGTCTTGGTACTCTCCAGTTTCAACACATTTTGCACCAGTTCTATAAATATCTTTAATGTTTTGTTGTCTCTCTTCGTTATTAGTTGGTTCTATGATTACATCACCAATATCACTGTAATCGTGTTTTCTAATTTTGTTAGGTGGTACATCGTTTTCATAATAGTCTTCTTTCGAAAATATAGAACAATCTCCACAAGGTGTCTGGCTTGTGAAAAAATGGAATGATATCCCATCGTTTAGATGAATTTTTTTTTTCTCATCTAAAAAGAAGATGTCATTTCCAGCACCATCGAGCAATAAATCTATTTGTTCAAACAAGTATCGTAAAAAAGCGCGTCTGGCTAGGACTTCCGCATGAGAATCATGCAATCTGGAACCTTCTTCATACAATTCCGTATTCTCTAAATCCGCTTCCCCTAAACACTTCGTCCCTGTAGCAAGTGCTACTAAAGATAGCGAACCATTCTGCTTTTTTAAGACTATACCGGATAATACAGTCCATTCTTTTTCTATCGGCTTCCCATTTTTACTTAGCACTGTATATTTTTCTATGCATAGCCTTGCGACTCGATCTGCAAAATCTGCCATGCTATTGTATAAAGCTTTCGAAAATACAGATGTCTTACTTGATTTACATCTGGCATCAAAACTTCATTTCTGTACACTCCAGCTGTGTTTATATAAAATAGTAATATATTAAAATCTTTCATAAGAAACACCCTGTATGTTCCTCAATAAAATGGGTTATGTTTACCAATAGATCGGAATCCTCCTTTTAAGTTTTCATCAATAACTTGATATATCGTGTCCCTTCCTTGAATCTCTCTAGTTCCAACTAAAATAAAATAATTTGTCATTATGTTAATTAATATCGTGTATATACTTTAGGTATTACATGAAATTATGAATGTAAACATGTAAAGTAATCTTACTTCCGACGAGAGGCATAACATGACCACTTGAAAGGTGAGCACTTTTCATTGCACAAATAGATGAGAAACTACACAAATTGCAATCGAGTATGTATATTTTAAAATGTCAACATCATTGAAACTGATTGAAACTTTGAAACTAGCCGCAAAGTATCACCATAGATGACAGCAGCAGGGTATAGCAGGGTATAGTGATGCCAGAATCGTGGAACCGAGGAACTTTCCCCTCCGGCGGCTCGGCTGGCTGGGTCCCCCACTCTGACTCTGACGTATCGTTGTAGCTTTACTAACGTTGTTCTACTGCGCACGCGGGCGGTACACACACAAGCATACCTCTACTCACCTCTACTCTCCAGCACTTTCTACTCTATCCGTGTGAGCTGCCTGTTCGACTGCTCGACGCGTTCCTCCGAATTTCACATTACCGAAGTTTCGAACGCATGAGTCGAAACTTGGAGCACAAACTTAAGACAATAAATAAAAGATACATAAAAGATGCCGCGTATTATGATAAAAGGTGGTGTTTGGCGCAACACCGAGGTAAGATACAATTTCTAACCTGGAATTTACATTTTGATTATAAAACATATTATCTTCAATTGATGTGGTGTGTTTGCAGGATGAAATCCTTAAAGCAGCGGTAATGAAGTATGGGAAGAACCAATGGAGTCGAATAGCATCGCTCTTACACAGAAAATCTGCCAAGCAATGTAAAGCACGGTGGTTCGAGTGGTTGGATCCAAGTATCAAGAAGACCGAATGGAGCAGAGAAGAAGATGAGAAGTTATTACATCTTGCTAAATTGATGCCAACACAATGGAGAACCATTGCGCCAATTATTGGACGTACTGCAGCTCAATGTTTGGAGCGTTATGAATATTTACTGTGAGCTATCTGTATAATCGTAAACAATTTTAGTACAATCTAGATTCGCTATATACTCAATATGCTTTCTTTATCAGCGATCAAGCTCAGAAGAAAGAAGAAGGAGATGATGCAGCAGATGACCCTCGCAAACTGAAACCAGGAGAAATTGATCCGAATCCAGAAACAAAACCTGCCAGGCCCGATCCTAAAGATATGGACGAAGATGAACTGGAGATGCTGTCGGAAGCACGTGCTAGGCTTGCGAATACTCAGGGCAAAAAGGCAAAGCGTAAAGCCAGGGAGAAGCAGCTGGAAGAAGCCCGCAGGTTGGCTGCCCTACAAAAGCGCAGAGAACTGAGGGCTGCTGGTATTACTGTCTCGCAGAAGAATAAACGGAAACGCGGGGTTAATTACAACTCTGAAATTCCGTTCGAGAAACGGCCTGCAACTGGATTTTACGATACGTCCAACGAGCATGTGGATCCACTCGCTATCGACTTCTCCAGAATGCGACAACAACATTTAGATGGGGAATTGAGGCAAGAGAAGGAAGAGATGGAACGTAGGAAAGACAAGCAAAAATTAAAACAGCGCAAAGAGAATGATATCCCAATGGGAATGCTTAATAATGAAGAGCCGCTAAAGAAAAGGAGTAAACTAGTTCTGCCAGAGCCACAGATATCTGACCAAGAATTACAACAAGTTGTTAAGCTTGGAAGAGCATCAGAGGTATAGTCTAAAATTACACATGCACTTCAGCTTATGAAGTATACAGCTATTTAAATTTCGGCCTTTTACAACAGGTTGCCCGTGAAGTTGCAACTGAAAGTGGAATCACATTATCGGACAGTTTACTGGCCGATTATTCTTTACCTACAAACGCGGCTGTAACTCCTCGTACTCCAGCTGCTACAGATAGAATTCTTCAAGAAGCCCAAAATGTTATGGCTCTTACTCACGTTGATACTCCACTGAAAGGTGCGTATAAATGTTTTATCTAAAGATGATACACACTGAATATACTAACGCTTTGACTTCTTCGTTTATAGGCGGGCTAAATACTCCCTTAACCAATTCAGACTTCACCGGTGTTGTTCCTTCTACAAACGCCGTGGCGACTCCGAACACAATTTTGGCTACACCTTTCCGCTCGCAACGCAGCGATGGGACTCCGGCGAATTCGTTCAACACACCGACGTCTATACGAACACAAAACGGAGTTTTGGCTACCACGCCTGTCCGCGACAAGCTCAGCATCAATCCGGACGAAAATCTGGATGGATCGGAGACTCCATTGCTTCAGAAACAAGTTAAAGAACAATTGCGCGCCGGACTCAGCTCTCTTCCAACGCCGCGTAACGATTACGAGATAGTAGTCCCTGAAGGGGAAACGAGAGATGAAAATGCATCCACACCTGCAACCGAAATCGTTGAAGATCAAGCTGACATAGATGCCAGGCAACAGCAAGAATTAATGGAGCAGAGGAAGAGAGAATTGTCACGTAGATCGCAAGTCATACAGCGAGACTTGCCCCGGCCGATTGACGTGAACATGAACATTTTGAGGCCGTTTATGGATACTTCGTTGACAGACCTACAAAGAGCCGAGGAGTTGATTAAAAGAGAAATGATCACGATGATGCAATACGATTCACTGCAGAATCCATTACAACAGATTCGTAAAGGTGCCTCGAGTTCGGTAGCCCAAGCTTATTTAGAACAGCATCCATACATTAATTTTGAAGAAGATGAGCTTACTTCTGCCAAGAAACTCTTGATCGATGAGATGTCGGTTGTGAAGGAAGGTATGGCGCATGGAGAGCTTAGTTTGGATTCCTACACGACTGTGTGGGAGGAGTGCTTGTCCCAGATATTGTATCTGGAAACTCAGAAACGTTATACGCGAGCAACACTGGCTTCAAAGAAAGACCGAGTAGAAGCATGCGAGAGAAAATTAGAAGAAAACCGGATGCACATGACTGGGGAAGCCAAGCGAGCCGCCAGAATGGAAAAGAAATTGAAAGTTCTCACTGGAGGGTATCAGACTAGAGCACAAGTATTAACGAAACAGCTACACGATTTGTGGGAGCAAATAGAGCAGGCGCATTTAGAACTTTCGACGTTTAAATTCTTGCAAACGCAGGAAGAAGCGGCGGTGCCAAGACGAGTGAATGCACTTATGGAAGACGTTAATAGACAAACAGAGCGAGAACGTGTGTTACAAGTACGATACGCGCAATTACAAGATCAGTTGCAATAATGTTAAATACCGTTCAGATGGTTCACTGTAATTATACGTTTCGAATAATCGTTTTGTGAAATATAAGAACTTACTTTGTATACTTAAACGAATGATGTTTAGGGACATTTCATGCTAAATTGTTAATGTTTTTCGATGAGATCAGCGAAATGATCATTTAACACTCCTTTTACTTTCGCCTGTTCTACATTCTATTTCATTCGAACGAAATCGTTGGCATCGATAGCAGAAACCGATCGATTTATAATGACTCTACTTACCAGAAGAAAACAGTAAACAAACATTCGTTCGGATAGTAATTTTATATAAATAAAGGCAATTCCTTTCACATTATGAATGACTGACGATATCAGTCTTTCGGGACTGAACGAATTTAATGTGAATATAATTTATTGTATGCAAAAAGTTTATTAAAATAATATAGCTGTTAAGTGAAGAAAAGTATAAAAAATAAATCTTGAAACCAACTTATACTTCAGCATTATTGTTCATTTCAATGTCAGAATTTATAAAAATTTCTGTATGAACAGGTATGCAAACTGTCCAAGATTTCAAGTAATCTATATTAAATTACTTGCTTTATTTAAACGAGTAAAAACGGATTTGTATATAAAATATATTATGTTCCTATAACTTCATGTAATCGCATAATTAATTGTAAATATTCTCAAGTTTGAATGATTCAAAGCCATGGCCTCCACCCTCCATATGTGCGGCCTAGAATATTTAAATCGGTTGCTTGATCCAGCAAGCAGTCAATCTAAAAATTTCATTCAATTTAATTCAATAACAATAAAAATAATTTTGTTTGAGATATCCACCTGTCCAGCCTTATTAAAATGAAGTTTTTATAAAAGATACGAAAACTTTGTAATATTCGCTGCACAATTAATAGGGATGAACAGGTGATCTTAGCACCTCTTGTATAAAAAATTACCTGTTCCTCAGGACTGAGACAATCATTCTTTATTGATGCTCGGGGTCGTTTAATATCATCTTCTCCATTTAGTATAACGTAATATCGATCAAGATATTTGCTCTCGTGTTTCTCTTTTAATGGCTCCAGAATAATCGAAGACGGTTTGATCCCGTTCAATTTTTTGGTAACGGCTTTGATCTTTTTCTTGGGCATCCATTTAACGTCCGCGACATCATCTTCGTTTTCCTGTTGCTTCTTGTTGACGTGTTCGGTCCAATTTAGGGGCTCGTGAACGAAAACATCCATACAAGATAGGATAGGGCCCGACTCGTTTCTGAGTGCTCTTAACGTGTGCACCATTATCGCTCGTAGAAGATCCTTCTCGGTGAAAGGTCTGAGTAAGCCAAGAATTTGATGTGTTAAACGAAACGGCATCAATTCAGGTATTCTTAGATCAACACCGGCGTCAAAAGCTAATCCAAAATCGATGCCTAAACAACGACCCGATCCAATGACGATCAGAAGATTGCCGAGATGTCGATCACCAATACCCAAAATCCAATGAGCAATGCACATGGTGGCATAAGTGGTAACAAAGTTTCGTCGCATGACAACGAAGCTTTCTACAGAGGGGCATAATACTGTGAACGTTTTGCGCAAACTGTCCCAGCCTGTTTTACGTATAAACTCGTCCATTTTAGCGATCACTTTCGCTGCGCTGTATTTTACTGTCGCTTCTTTGTATCTTTCGATTTGTTTCTTGGAGGGCGCAGCGTTTTGAATCCACTGTTCATATTGTTCACCTATCGACTCGCAACGTTTCTCTTCTTCCTTAGATAATGTAAAGTGTATAAATTCCTGCAGAGACCTTGTGTTGTCTATCCATTGTATCAGCCCCACCGTTTTGGACAAAGGGATCACCTGCATAGAAGCAAAATATTTGTTATATTTTTTTTTGTATTCTAACAAGGAAACATAATCAAGTTACACAAGCCGATTTTAATGAAATTTTTACAACTTTCATTTGCAAACCCACCTGATAAGTGTCGATAGACAACTGTCTCTGCTTGCAAGCAGTGTCGATGCGCAACGTCTTGTTCATTACAGTGAACAACTGTTGCAGTCTTTGGTCCTGTCTCAAATCTTCGCCGAATTTCACTAGGAAGGGATACTCCTTTGCGTCATTACCAATCATAATTATTTGAATGGGTTTGCGCAGGGATTTGAGCACCTTCACTGAAGGTTCTATCTTCATGATCTTGGCATGATACTGTGGCATAGGCTTTCTGTCGCCAGTATACTGTCCAGGTATCTCTATGTCCTTTCTAAAAAACTTGTGCAACCAAGGACTGTAATCCTGTAAATGTGATTTATCTTTGCGCCTTCCAAAAGAGATCTTCGTTTTTTCGATTATCTTATACACATCTTGCTTAATCTTTTCAGGCTTCCACGACTCCCATCTCTTTATTTGATTTTCATACGCTTTAATCTCATTGAATATCGTCCCTGGTCTTAGATCGTGTTCAATCTCTCTTTTATTTGGATATACTTTCTTCAGAAGCATGTTCACAGCTGTGGCAGACCCCAGCGATAAGTTTTTCAAAAGTTCAAGCAAATAATACTGCAAGTATAATTCTGGTTGGACGAGGTATTGCATTGCCAGTAGAAAATGATCGATTTCAGACCTCTGGTAGAGTATTTGCCGAATCTCATAGGTTCTGGCCTCATTGAGAAGACCAGGGTTGGTTTCCACCGTCAAACGGAACGTATACATCACAGCATTTGGATAAATTTCGACGATGCGTTTCAGGATTGGTATGATCAACGGTGCAATGGCGGTTCCTAGATGTGAGAACAATTGGGCTTGCCAAGATAGGAACAACCATGTTTGGATCACCTCGCACTCTTTCAAGAAGATATCCTTTGTCTCTTCGTCCTCGAAATATTCACACTTCAGTAAGCAAGGGAAATAGTGAACTGCTTCAAGAGACCCGTAGCTCATCGCTTTCAACGTAGAACGCACGAATTGTTTACTTATTTCAGCATCATTGCTATCGCATGATAATTTGTCGTAACAATACTTCGAAAGAGTGTAGTAGCACTCCTTGATGCTCGGAGATAGCACAGTGCAACACTCTTTTAGTTGATTCAAGCAATAAGCATTCAATGACTCTTGAATAGCAGGTGCATCGCCATTCACAACATTAATCGCATCCAAGATCGCAGAGTTCCTTGTTAGCAAATCAGAGAACGTTGTATCTCTCTGACTCAACTCTGCAATCTTCGAAGCTACTTTACTGATTTGATGCCGGACATGCACATTTATCGTTGGATCGAGATCAGACTTCCGCATGAGATCGTGACAGTGTGTCCAGGAAGAAGTGTAGTTGGACATCTTCTTCTTCATGTCTGTTTCACTCTCACCGTTTAAGTACTTCGTCTTCGCAACAGCCAACAAAAATTGATGTTCCATGTCTGCAGAATAATCTGATAAATTCTTCTCCAACTGGTACAAGTATTTTTTCGCTATGTATTTATTCTTCTGGCCCAATGCTGTCTCGATCATTTTTAATCGCATGCTGAAAGCTACTGTACACAATTGCTGAGCAATTCCTGCGTTCTCTCGGTCTGATACACTTTCTGAATCTCCTTGAGTTTCGTCCATATTCCATTTCGCCATTGTGTTTCTTAGCGGCCCGCTGATGAACTCAATTCTATAGGATGTTAACTTCTCCCATGGGATGATGGCGTCTTGAACGGACGGTAGACTGTTGTTCCAGAACTTCAAGATGTCTTGCAAGTCGCCCGGACACTCCGCTGTTTTCAGAACTTTTATATACCAGTTTAGATCATTGATTATTCGCAATTTCTGCAGCATGTGGACCCGCAACTGTGTAGAGAGTGGATGAAGTCTGATCCACTGTTCTCTCATCTCGTCCAATGTGCTAAGTATTAAGTCCCGAGCAATTTCTACTTGATCGTACAGCCAGAACATGGTCAATTCACCGCCAAAAGACCGTTTAATATACTTCACTTTCGCATTGTCTCCTAACCAAGCCTCGATTAGCTCCTTCGTCTCGAAAAGTGTGTCACTGGCTTTCGCGTCTGTTAATTTTCTTACATAAACCTCGAACACCCATGGCAGCATCCAATCTTTCCACGGATCGTCCCAAATGTTCTCTATGCTTCCATTTGATTTTCTTTTTATATATTCGTCGACCTTGTCCCAGCGACACATATTGCTCAAACACTCGAACAAGCCTTGAAGACAATGTTCTTTGACCAAGACTGAATCTGTTTCATAGACTTTCTCGTAAGCCGATTTCGCTTCAACCCAATTGTTAGCTGTTTGAGCAAACGATGCGTCCCGTATATCCTCATTTGTAATATGATTCTGAAAGATGCTAAGGACCACGTCAACGTCATTGATGGACTCGTAAAGATTTGCTAATTGCAACCATTCTTCCTGCAGACACTGTTGCGTCGTTGTGTCCTGTGCATCATAGTTTCTCGCTCTCTTCTTAGGCGGTTCGATATCGTTTCTACGATAAATTAAATTTTCTTCTATAACAAGTGGACCGAGGAAATTCAAACTATTTAATCTCGAGACCCTTGCGACGACATCCGGCGAGCAATTAATCACGCGAGTAGCCTGTAGTATCTCCAAACTCACAGCTATCATAGAATTACTACCTCGTTCTCTTCCGACGATAAGTTTCAAATTATCTGCGACATTCTTTACGAACTCGTTTTCTCTGCATTCTTTCAGAAACTCGCAGACAATAGAAACTGTTAAGTCCTTACAAATTTGAGAGTCTTTCTTCGCCAACTGTTGCAACGGTTCAATCAATGCTGAGTGAAATATTTCAATGTCTGGAAAATCACCTATTCTATATTTTCTATACAATTTCACACTGCTTCTTTGGCGAACGGCATCTTCTTTTATCATTTCAGCACGTTGTATATTCTTCTTAATCTCTTTTTGTCGATAGTCCGACGAGATCACGGCAGAACTGCTCAAGATTCGTTTCGATTTCTTATTGTGAGCAGGTTCCGGCACCGCCGGAATTTTAAACGTATCGTCAAAGCTATAATTGTCTGGCATCGATGTAGGGTCTTCATCGACAAAGGTCGGTTCAAATTCTAGATCCTGGGTGGCCCGAAGGTCAAACTCGGTACTCGAATTCATGTATGGTTTTGTGTACGAAGAATCGAATGAATCTGTAAGAGTAGCGGTCATTTGAGTAAACGTCTGATTCATTTTACTAGCTAAAGACGGGACGAAAAGTGGCGCCTTCGATCCCAGATTCTTCGTTCTCCACGAGGGTGTTATTTTATATTCTTTGTACCAACAATCTTCGTGCAACGGTTCGTCGAATATCTTCTGCATATAATTCTTTGACTTCTTAGCGAGGTCCAGGATCATGAGAAGCAGAAACGGTAGAAAGTTGTCGCAAGCACCAGGTACATACGCACTCAAAGTTTCCAGCAATCTCTGTTCACAAGTGTTCCTTAAGTGTGCACCTTGAGTCCAGAAATCTAGAATCTTTTCTTGTATCTGTTCAGCGGGATCTAATATGCCATTGAACAACATCTCTTTGCTAGTGTCCATCAGTTTTTTCACGTCTTCCTCATCAGACGTATCTCCGATATAGTTCTTATAAATGCCTATAAAAATGTCATATGCACATTCTCTGTATTCAGAGGAATCATGTTTCGTGTACGAAGTCACCAAAACGACTAGAGACAACAAATACGACGGAGAGAGAATCGAAACCAAAGCACGAATAATCTCTAACGCTATCTTCTCGTAAAGTAAAACTTTGTTTTTCAAGAGATCGCGAAATTTTAAATATTCTAATTCCTTCAGTACCTGTTCCGCGTTGAACTTCGGTATGCATTGCAAGAATATTTCCAAGCAATACGATTGTCCCATTTTGTCCACCCTGACCATGTTCGTAGTAACAAAGTCGAAATAAATGATTGCAGCGTCTGGGTAGCTTTTGCACAGCGCGCGAATGCATTTGATTTGTCTGGCCGCAAATGACGTTTGCATCTGCCTTAATACACTTCTGATTTGTTCAATGATGAGCCCTTTTCTACTCGAGGGACTATCGTGCTCGTTCAAGTGCTTCAAAGTCAAACCGAAGCATTCGCAACACTGCAAAACCGCCTCCTCGTCGTCCTTCCAGTTTTGCAGAGATTTCTCCAGAAACTGAAAGATATCGTCCCTCTCGATCATCTTGTCGATCATTCCATTGACCATACAAATCAATATTAAGTATACCGTGGCCTCGGGCGCGGTTGACATTTTGCTACCTAAATTCTGTGGCAATTCCAAGCAAGTACGCCACATTTCAAGGATCACTTTTATCATGTACATGTTATATTTATAAACTGCTTTGGTAATATCGTTCGTCTTGTTCACGACAGCTTTCTCGATCATTATTTCCCATAACTTCTGCGCGATCGCTTTCTCTTTGGTCGTACTCGGTCGGGCTACACTCTGCCAGTCTATCAGCATCTCTATAACGTCAGCAATTACGTAGTTCAACGGATTCCGTATTAAATATGAATAAGTGGAATGTATTATTACCTGCAGACAGTATTTTGCATATGGTTTGAACACGGTTTGCATATTCAATATAATTTTCAGCTTAAACAGTCTGACATTGTCGCTGCCAGTTGCGCTGCAGAAACATTCCAACCATTTTGGTATCATGATATCATCGTCATCAACATTGTCATCGGGCGGTGTAGAGATTTGTCTCGATATCAAATGATTCAACACACCGCAAATGGTTGCCATGCATTCGTGGTTATTCAGTTCGTCACTTTCGAGCAACACGCTCATGGTTTCTTCTTTAGTGTCCGTGTTGTCGCGCACAACAGCTTCATTATAATCATAAGCGTGTATGTCTTCGTTCAATGTGCAGTTAGACAGATCATAACTGTAAACGTAAGAGCTCCGATCAGAGTTCGTCTGCTTCCTTATGCTTTTTCTTATGTTAACCAGCTTCTTATAGTGCTTCGGATACTCCTTGAAGGTCTGCTGAAGATTGTACCGCTTCTGGCAATCCACAATGTTCTCCCATATCAACTGCTCCTTCTTTCGGTTCTCGGCGAATATGCTCTTGTAGGTGTCTTCATCTGTTTTCAAAGACACAATCGCTATGGAAAGATTATACGCGGAGCAGTGCAACAGTCTCATCGTCTCTTTTTGTTCTGGATCAGGCGTCTTCAACATACGTACCTGCAGCGTGCTCTTATACAAATTTCTCAGCAGTTCTTTACCAGTTTCCACTTCGTCAATGGCATTTCGTGTAATGACGCTGTCAGGGTCATCGATTTCATCGATGTCCACCTTCGCGAACATGACTGCAACGAGATCGTAGCAGCCTATCTTTGATACCATCAGGTGATTCAGGTCCGAACTGCTCCCAACAATTGCTTGCTCGATTATGGTGTATATCTCACGAATATTTCTCTCGAAAAATTTCTTGATTTCGGCAGTCTCGCAGAATTGAAACAACGGTAGAAGAAATCGCCGTAGTATGTCGAATCTTTCGTTTATCAGCATGTTCAGGCTTAAAAACAACTTGTACGCTGCCTCCATAGAAGCTAGAGCATTAACAGGGCCGATAGAATTGAAATATTTCTGTAGGCTCTCTTCCGTTTTTTTGTCCCATAAGTGTTCAGCGATCCCAGCAGCGAATAAAATGATGGACTTGAATACTACAATCGATTTAGTCACGGGTAGGAATGTTAACAGCGTTTGGAAACAGTTGATAATTTTCAAAGCTTTCACGTCCCTTTGCGAGAAATTGTTTGGACACAGGGATATCCTGTCACTTCGCAGAGTACGTAGAATGGCAAGCAATTCTGGCTGAGAATCGGATGTTTTGTCGGTCAAACATACGAGGAAATTCTGCAGAATCTTGATCTTGTGGTTCACGTCATGGTTATCCGTTAATTGATCGAGTATCCACGCGTGAAAGTCTTTGTTCAAAGACTGCACCTCGATCGGCCTTTCCTTCAAGTACACGACGACCCCATAAATGCTTATCAGCTTCTCTTTTCTATCTTCTTGATTGTTCACAGCTCGTTCGAAAACTGTAAATCTTTTAATCATAGCGTCCGCTAAAGATTCTCTGTTCTCGTGTAATTCATTTCGGTGTCGTTGCACAAACAGGAACAGTTGTTCCATCACTGTTAACAGAAGAGACGAATTTGCTTGCAACAACGAGTCGAATACTTCTATAGTCTTCTCTGCATCCTTCAGCATGTATTTAAATATCTCATTTTTAAACAGCTGTAGAAAGTACATGCCATGTTCAATTTTAACGAAGTCCCAGTCGATCATTGTATCGTTCCCAATTAATCTAATAAGTGTTTTCGTTATCGATGTCTCGTAACGACTGAGGAGCAATTCCATCAGAATTTGCAAATACTCCATTACTGGCGTTTTGATATTTACACAAACAAATTCGCTCATTTGTTCTCGTGCTAGAACACTAAAGACTCGCGTAATTTTATTGTCCGGTTGATCAATCGCATAGATCCCATTGTACATCTGACTGAGAATATTATGTTGCTCCAAAAAACTTAAACCACGAACATATTGTTTCAGTTCACTGCAACTACATGACCTGGAAACAATCTTATCTAAATCAATGAAATTGTTTATATGTTTTTCTACGTGCACAGATAGTTCACGTTTTATAGCGTTTAGTATGGCGTCATCGCCCTTTCGTATTATCGATTCCATTAGATCATGCAGAATTAGTGAAAGTGATTCGGTGCTTTCAAAATTGATTGTCTCGAATCCTACAACTTGAGGACACATTATACATTTTGAGATTAGCTCGAATAGATCCTCACACAGAAAGAAATCCGGAACATAATTTTCCTGAAATTCAAAAGCAAAAAATACATCGGATTGTTTTAACACGACAATCTTAAGAGGATATCAAGAAATAATTTACTTACATCGTAATTGAGAAGAATTTGAAAGAAATCGAATATAGTTACTATTAGCTTGCACTGTAAAATTTGTAATTCGTCAAACTCTTTCGACAGCATCACCACGCTATCATCATCTGTTTCATTTTTGATCTTTTTAACTAGAAAAATGAAATTCTTCGCGCTATTAAAAAGCATTTCGGTCTCGGTATTCGAATTTGCAAATAAATAATCCATCTTCAACAGATTGTTTTTTATCAGCCAAATGTAACAATCCAAACTCCTCAAGAGAGGCAAAATAATACTGTAAGTAAGACTGTCTGTCTTCGAGTCTAGATCGTTAAATATTATTGCATTAAACTCTTTGTTTCCGTAGACAGCAATATAATTATTTATCATTGTTGCAACCGAGTCGCAATCATTTATATGTTCAGAAACTTTAACCACTAGGTCCATGCATTTCGCCCTGCAAGAAGAGTTTATGGAACCGCATTGAGTGAGCAGCCAGTACACTGCATCTGTCAGAGTGGCTCCTTTGAATTCTGTTGGCAATCTACGTTTATTGTGATTTGCATTCAATAAATTCTTCTTTGCGATTAGCACTCTTTCAACATGATCGAGTGCAACGACAATCGTGGGATCGTTGCAACCATCTAAACTCTTCACAAAACAATACAAAATTTCCAACCAGTATACGGAAACAATTGTTTCGTCTTCCCGTAAGATAGTGTAAAGATGATTGAAAGCAGTTGCGGCTGCTATTCGTTTATACGTAGACGGATGAACCGCGAAGTTCATGATTTTGTTTATAACCTCGTCAATATTCAATTGAGTTCCTCTCCTGTCGTTATTAGACTGCTTTATAGACCATTTAGTAAATTCGGCTAAACACGCTCCGGAAAACTCCCTGAGCGAAGAGTTCGAGTCATTGGTCAAAGCTTCGAATACTGAATCTATAAAGCATGTGGTCGCTAGAGATTTTAGCATGAATTTCGAGCTCAACCAATGCATCAGCTGCAGCATCAAAGGCTGAAAAATTTGCCTAGTTGCTTCATCGAAATCGCAGCCTAAGTTCAGTAAAGCTGGGCATATTATATTATACAGAGGTGTGAATTTATCCAGATTCGATTTCGATGTTTTCCCTAAGATCAACATTATCACAGAATGAAGTACTTCGCAGGCGACGATCTTCGTTCGCCTGTCCCCAGAGTTTTGCGCTAATTGAGTCAGCCTTGGTAGGATTTTGTCAAAATAAATATCCACTTTTGCATCGGACAAAGACAGTGAATACTTGAGTAAATCTTTCTTGTCCCAAGTGGCTCCTATGTTCATGGACTTTTTGTATACGAAACTCGTTAACGCGTCACTGTCAAGCGATGCAATGAATAATAGAACTCTCATCTGAAAATTTTCCAATGTTTTCTCGTTGTCTCTGAGCACGATACGCTTGATAACTTTCCTCTCAGATTTAATTATATCCTGTGACATTTCGACGTAGCTCTCTCCGCTGTTTAAATACGGCTCCAAGAATGGTACAATCTCTAACAAAAATTTACTTTTTTGTTGATCGTTCGAACGGCTCGACCATCTCTCTAACGCGTTTAACGTGGTCCAAGCTACTTCGAAATCACTTAATCCCACAGTTAAAGCTATCTTGAACGTTGGAATCGAACTGTCCAGTATGCGATCTATGTACATCTCTGGTACATTTAGAATTAGGGATAAACAAGTAGTCAACAATTCACCTGTGAACGTGGGCATCAAGTTCAATATATTAATGAAGTATTTGTATAACAACTCCAGTGTTTCTGTTTCACTTTCGTCTTCAGTTAAATTGGAAATATGTTTGAACGTTGCGTACACTAATTTATAAAATCCTGATACAAGAGGCCGCTTGTAAGACATATTGATGAACTTCAATAGGAATTTATGCATAGTCCTCATCAATAACGAGGACTCTAATTCATTGATTATATCAACATACAAATCGACAATGTTGACAAACATTCGAAAGTCTGCCGCGTTCTCGGCAATTTGAGAAAAGCTTGCGTCCGAGAACATGTTATCATCGTTCACTTTTGTGTTGAGATTTAATTTCGTAATTAGCGTGATGCATACGTGTATCGCCGAATCAACCACGTGTTGTACAATGTACTCGTGTCGTCTATACCAGTCTCTTTTTAAAAGTTGTGACCACAAAGGTAAATAATTTTTGTAGCACATTAGTCGTTCGTCGAGGTGTCTCAATTCCCGTTCTAATTCTGCGTCGACGAATAAAGTGTGCGAACAAGTCCACATTATTCCGTTATGAACTAAATAAAAAAATAAATGTTATTGTGTCTAAATAAATAGTTAGAACTCATATAAATATACATACTTAAATTATACAGAAATTCTTCTAACAAGGCTTTGCTAACTATCCCAATATTGATGATCGTTTTCGTCAGCGAATGAATTGCAGGATTTCGATTAACTATGGGAAGATCGGGAAACCTTTTAATTAAAATAATACTGAGTTTTGAAATTGTGTTAATCTGATCGATCGATAACTCCGACATGTGCAATTTTATTTCAGACAAGGCTTCTAGGTAATCGCAAATACTGTCCAGATCTAATCGTTCTAAATTTTCTCTGCAAACATTGATACCAGAGGTTTATTAAAGTTTATAAATTGTATTACTCAATTTAATAATGTATGAGATAACTACTTAGAGATACTGATTAGACGAATTGTTAAGATTATTGCAGTATTAAATGTGTAGCTCGTACCTGGAACAAAGTGGCATAGCACAATGAGCAACCAAAGAAAACATTTCTCTCACATCATTATACGTGAGATATCTTTTACATGGAGCAGCCATCTGACTGAAACCATATACTACAAAACGTATATTTGCATTTACTTCTTGATTATTTTTCAATTGTTTTTCAAAAAAGTTTTTAAAATACTAAAACATAAAGGCCACGATTATTACAATGATTCTATTCAATTAGAATTTTGAGAATTTAAATTAAATATTTGAATGCAAAATTTACCAAAAATACAGTTTTGTCTTCCTCAGAAGTTTTGTCCTTCAACATCTTTCCAATCAATTTATAGAAGTTTCTCAAAGCACGTTGTCCACATTCACTGCATTGTGTATTCCTGTCTTGAGCAAGATCGATTAATAGTTTATACCAATGGTCATAATCAGAGTAAACAAATTCACGAAACAGTTCGATATGATGGGACAACAAGTTGACTGCAGATCTCATCGCAACTCTCTTAACTTGATATCTTTCTGGACGACTGAAATCTTTAACCCAGCTGTACAGTTCTTCATAATGTTTCTTTTCCAGGTCTTCTGAAAGTTCTTCCAATAAGTCCGAAAGAACATCCAAATATATTTGAAATATATCGGTCGACTGATGTGTGTTTTGTGGATTATTCTAGAATCATAAATCCAAGCATAAAAATTTATACATTACAGTTATTCTGTGGTATCGTATACCTGCTTTATAAAGTCGTTTCTTAATTGCCGGAAAATCGTAGTTGCATTTTCTTGTATTTCTGGCAGTTCCGGTTTATGCTTTATGATTTTGCCAATCACACAGAACCATATGCTTCTCTCTGGAATAATATACGAATAACATTTACATAAAGTTACTTGTACAATAAAATTCTTAAATTAAATTTATATAATAATGTTAACTTGTTGAACAATAAACTTTTACCTTTTATATCTACTATAGTAAACGAAGATACCAATTTTTCTATAGTTCCACCTAATCCCATTTCGTGTTCCTTAAATAATTCGATTAACTTGTTAAAAGCATTGCAAGCTGCTTTTTTAATTAATGCAGAGCATTTTGTTTCGAGCACCTTTTGACATATATTCTGTAACAAACAAAATTTATAATATATCCTAAATATATTGTTCAATATATAAAACATGATACAGTACTTTAGTGTCAGTGATGTATGGCAGAAATATTTCAGAAAATTGTTCTATAACAAATTCGAGGAGATGAAACGCTTCCTTAATCGCTGTATCAAAGTTTCTCTGAGACTTTGATCTGTTAAATTCATTTTCAAGGAAACAGAGGATACCATCCTGTTTATTGAAAAATACGGATAATGCCAATTCTAAAGAAGAATAATATAAAACATTAGTGCAATAAAATACAACGAGCAGAAAATTATAATAAAATAGAGTTGAAGACAAGGTAGTATTAATGATTCGTGCATACCGCTATCATCCTTCGATAATTTTTGAAAATATGTTCGACTGTTCCTCAAAATTTCTATAAGATCGCTGCTGTTTCTTTCTTTGACAGCTCTAGTGAAAATGTTCATAAACGTTCGAAACGAATCCATATTTTATAAACACTCGTCAAGATTTTGTTAACTTATGCATTACTTAACGAATACAAAAAATACAAACACAGACATAGTGCAAAAATAATGAATGATTATTTAAAAATATTTTCGATAGTATCGTTTGAACTATTACCGACACCGACTTGTTTACACAGTGGCAACGCATTATTATTTGCAGTGAACTTGACTAAATAGAAACGAAACCCTAGCTGATTTTTTGAAACTCAATTTCTCACAGAGCATTCTTGTTTTATTTTTTTAATTATTGCATGTATCTTCTGTATATTCTTATACAAATGTAAATATAGAAGATAAATAGAACCAGCTGATAGAACCTTCCACGAAACTGGGAAAATGATGAAAGCAATTTTTAAAGTAAAATCACCGACTATTTAGGTATAACGATATAGTCAGTGATCTAAGCGTCCGTAGTCCGAGACTGTACGAAGCCGGCGTTAGAATTTTTATAATAAATTTAATTGTGATTTATTTTAATTTTAAAATGAGGGGAAATGGTATTTACATTTTTTAAAAATGGATGCAGATTTGGAACAAATTCACAACATTTTTATATAAATAGTTAGAAGCTAACCTTCCTTCGAGTGTAAGTGATTTGAAAAATCTCACAGAAGAATATGTGACAAATAGGTATTTAGTTGGATTGTCATGCCGTCGATGGCGTAACGCTGATTTTAAATGTGGCTGTGTTTCTGTTTCTGATCATTATTGATCATGACCACCATCGTGAATACAAGTGGAAGTGGCCATTGTTGTTTTGATCAAAGTTGGTTTTGATAATCCCGTAGTACATGCTGTTGAGACGGCCGTGGCTGTTGTCATGTGAAGATTATGTGGTGTGTTACTATAATATTCCATAATTGTATTATATTTGCGTTTACTATGGACCTCCATTGATTATCAATTTAATGTTTTAAAAGTTACACTACAGTATTAAATTATTTTCAGAATTGACTGCTTCTTGACTGCTTAACAAAGCTAATTATTTAATACTTATCGTCCAAAGAAATGGCATCCGGTAAGAGTACGAAAGAAGTTTTGTTGTCACTCATAGATGACATCGAACTGATAGCAAAGTAAGAAACTACATGTAAAAGTTACAGTTTGCTCCAACTCTTTGCCTTACGCCAGGCCTGGGCAATGCTAGCTCGCAGAACAGATGTGGCTGCTTCTTTTCTTCGTCTGCTCGGCGAGTCAGTCTCCACCACATCCGTAGTGAGTAACCTGCCGATATAGCTTCATGGGGCTCGTACTGAAGGAAAAATCTGAGTGAACGTGGTGGGGACTGACTAACCAAGCAAGTGAAGAGGAAAAGCAGCCACATCTGTTCCGCGAGCCAGCGCTGTCCAGGCCTGCCTTATGCTAATACGTCAGACTTGCGGTAACAGTTTTATAGATAATTTGGTAGATATAAATATTATTCATTCAGCGAATAGTAAATGGAGTATGATCAAGAAAAATATGATAAGGCAAAGAACAGTCTATTAATGAACATATCTAATGTAATGTAATGTACGCTAAACAACATGCTATATTGTTTTAGAGAAATGATCGAAAACACGATAACTCAGAAACCTTTGAAACTATCGAGCGAAGAACACGCTCAATTAACCGAATTGTTAATTGCTAAGGACAACGAATTGAAGGCGACTTTAAATCGAGCAGATGAACAGGCAAAAATCAACCTGAAGATGGATGCGCTTAGAGCAGAGGTTGAAAGACAAGATCAAGATATTCGGCAACTACAGCAACAATTGAAAGATGCCGAACAAATTTTAGCCACAGCTATTTATCAGGCCAAACTAAAATTACAATCGATCGCTCGTGCCAATAAACGACCTGTCCCGTCGGAAGAATTGATCAAGTATGCTCATAGAATAAGTGCATCGAATGCTATTTGTGCCCCATTAACGTGGCAACAAGGAGATCCTAGAAGACCATATCCAACGGGTAATAATTTCTTAAAGTTGTATCTCCATTTCGTTCACTTTCGCTCAAGCGTCGAACAACTTTGAGCGTGCTTGTTGCAGATATTGAAATGAGATTGGGGTATCTCGGACGATTAAGTGATCTTCCGCCGAATGGTCAAATGCTGGGTTCACACCCTGGAATATCATCGGATTTACATAGAGCTGGACATCCTGTAGGAGGTGCGTGCAGAAAGATCAATTTCAATTTGAACAATTTTAAATATTATTGTTATATAGAAAATGCGGTAGAATCAATTGTACCCGACTTATTATTTCAGAACCACCTGTGTCGCAAGCTAACCAATTCGCCTGGCATCCATCCGGTGAAATCCACTTGTCAGTAAGTGGACAAGGTAGCGTTGCTATGAATACTCATAAACAGGAAACTGAAGACGTCGAAGTGATGTCCACGGATTCTTCGAGCAGTTCGTCCAGTGATTCGCAGTAAACGTAAACGTAAATGTAAACAAAACTTTTGTATCTTATCATAGAAATAAATTTTTTACAGAATATCGTATAATAATATAATAATTTAGAAATTCTTAATTTATTAACGTTCGTGCATTTCGTGTCGTTCGGACGCGTAATTTACATGCGGTACGGCTCTTCTTTACACAGATTCAAGAAGAATACAGGGTAAAAACCCATGTAAAGTTTGCCGAGTATAATACATTTCAGAATTTTTCTAAAATACCAAACAGATTTTCCTTATAAGAATAGTGCCGATCGGGAAACAAATATTACCTGCAGAATCTTTCTACCTACCAACTTTGTATCCTCTTTGAACGCAGATTTTTGAAACAGTATATTCTGATCGATAAATTTTTGGCCGTGCAACTCGCAATCTGCTCGAACTTTCTCTATGTCTTTATACAATAGAAGCTGTTGTAATTTCATTCCTGGAAAGGTGAGCACTTTACTGTTATATCCTGAGCTCATGATTTTCAGTGTTGTTCTAAAAATTGTTTTCAAATTATCGGACGAACGTCTTAGATAAAAAAGAAATAAGATAAGTATAAATAATTAATAATTGTATAATGCACCTTCTAATGTTTGAGATATTAAGCATAGCTGCGCATATCAGTAATGGAGGTAGTCGTGAAATTAAGTTGCATACGCGTGCATAATTTTTTAAATACCAGCCAAATGATATTTTCATTGATAATTGAACGTATGTGGCCTTCCTGTATAGAAACAAGTACAAGAACAATACTTGTTATTAGTAGAGAAACGTGCTAATCTTGTCTCGGTCGTACCTGAGACAAAGTGGAAGCATCAATGCTCTGGTTAAAGCTTCCACATTACCCATATTCAAAAGGATGTATAGTGCTTCCATTTGCTCACGGCTATTATCTAGTTTTAGTTGTTCCATAGAGAATTCTAACTCCGATCTATGAAGTCTTTGATCCCGCTGGTCGTATAGAACTAACAGATGCGATACACATTCGGAAAGATGTCTGTTGTTAATTGTCGTATCGAATTCGGAAACACTTCGATCACATAATCTGCAATTATTCTCTGTATTATGATCAAGTTGAAAATGTGGTAGCTCTCTAGAAGAAGCAAAATATGTGATTATACCTTTGTCCAGAATAGACCAGAAATCGAACGATGGGTTCAAAGATCAAAATACTGGCTGAAACATCTATTCTTTGAATGGCAACATCCTGTCTTACCGCTCTCAAACGATCAAACAGAAAATCATATATTACTACCCAATCGACATCTGTTTTTGTAGCTATTCTGAAACGAGTGCAATCATACCGAAAAGTTTATGAGACAACGTGAGATATCAAAGAATATCGCGTAATCGAGCATACTTGGTGAACAAGTATCTAATGGTCGCTAGTAATACTGCCGCAGGACGCAATTGACTCGGATCTGTCATAACCAACCCAGCAGCTGAACGACTATAGCATTTCACAGTTCTCGTCGGATCAGCTTTTGGCTGTCGAGAGGTTTTCGTGCGCTCGTCGATTTCGAATTTATGCAGCAAGCGTCTCTTTTCTCTCCTTTAACCAGAAGCAGAACGATAAATTAATATTCGTAATTTTCGTGATATTCATAATATTTGTAATATTCATTAAACTTTAGAATTATAAAGTTTAATAGGACTTACATCCAACATTCCCTCTCTGGGCACATCAATAAGCATGTTCCTTGTATCGAATCAGTCATTTTCATGCATGTAATTACGATAAATGTTCCGCAGAATTATTATTCTACATATATATATATATATCGGACTTTAGTTTCTCCAGCAATCTTCTCCAAAGTATCAATCCGAAACCTTCAAAATAAATGCTGCCGTTGACTTTATTGAGAGCGACGACCCGTCGAGCCGACATATTTGCTAATATGATTATGACGAATGCGACCTACCTTATAGACTGTCAAATCTTTAGTTTGTGATTCTATCGATGCGTGAAATTTCTACTTTATCAACTGTCTTGTAGTTGTGGCGAAAGCGACCTTCCTTATCGACCGTCAAATCTTCAGTTTGTGATTCTATCAATGCGTGAAATTTCTACTTTATCAACTTGTCTCCTTTTGTTATCGACTTGACAGTGACAGTAAAATCGTGTATATTTCATCACAGACTTTCATCGAGGACACATATTTAGATTTTATGACAACTAAAACGTATGCATCGTGAAATACGTATGTATGTATAGGTACCACTTGGACGTGCATCCGCATACACCTGCCTAGATACGAAATGGCAATGTGGTGTGAACGAAAAGATAACGTGCACGTACTGACGCGCGTGTACAATGGAAGGAGCGGAAAAGCAATTGAAAGTGTTCGAGGGGAACGTTCTTACGCGTCCTTGCGCGCATGGCTTGCACGATACCAAACGATGCGTTGTCATCTCTGTCGACACCGTTATTACACAAAGGTTAATGATCTTACGTAAACTTTAACTTACGTTTCTTCATACTTTTGTTCCATCTTTTGTTTGACTTTTATCCAACCGAGTTCTGCATTTGAGATGATAATCTGCCGAAAATTCTTTTTCCTTCGTTACAGGGGGAAAAACGGCCTTGATGCGTTCTACGTTTCATTTTCTTCGACACATGTACCGTACACATGCACGTGTAGGATGATTCGATCGTATATCTTCGTTATTGGATAATATCATTTAATTACGGTAAATCACTAGTTTCGCCAATATGCTCTTAACGGGTGTTGGGCGACCTTCCACATTGTACCTGTTCCGAGTAACGCAACTGCGTCAACCTGTACGCAAGGTAGTTGACATCTTGGACTACAGTTGCAGTTATACTCGACGAATATATGTATAATTTTCAATATCAATCTACATGCACTTCGAATAATGTCTAACGAAGCTGTGTGTATCGGAGACATTATCGCGTATCTCTCGATCGCGACGTTAAATTATTAATTATATGCATTGCGGAAATTGAGAAACCAGTATAACGATCGAGTCACGTGTATAACCGTACCGGAAAAAACAGTGACGCGATCCTGTAGAAAAATTCTTCCCAGAATCTTAGGCGTTTTAGGGATACATATGCAGGTACACGTACGTGTACATTGTATTATATTTAAACTTGCATAATTGTACGTACAAAATAGCAGACTTAGTAACATGGAAAAATTTGTTCGTTACGGTCACGCAACACGCAACACGCAACACATGATTGAAATACGGCAAGATTCGAGGAGAAAGGTCTACCAAAGTATCGCGTATAATACACAAGAGACGAACAACGATGAACGATGAATGTGCATGTGTATGTACACATAATAGGCACATGATACGTCTATTGTAACGGATATGTAACACGTGTAATATAAAACATTATTTTTATATTTACACTATACATATATAGCGTAGGGTGTTCATCTGTGGCACGGATAGACTGAGAAGCTATGATACCAAAGCTAATTACTAGTAATTAGTGATCGACGAGAAATGACGAGCACCATCCAAATGTAGCAAGGGGAATTCCCTTGGTGCGATGATGCACGAATGACGTTAAACGCGCCCAGTGACGTTATTTGTATCGTTGTTTTGTACATACACGTTAATCAGGTAAAGTAAGAGGACCGGTGGCGATTCGTGGGGCACGCGTGACCTCCAGGGAATTCCTGTATAGAGAAACGGATGGCGCTGCATTGATTCAGTCTTTCTTAAAACATCGTTGATTTTT
The DNA here is from genome assembly GCA_916610255.1 of Lasioglossum lativentre. NCBI lineage: Eukaryota > Metazoa > Arthropoda > Insecta > Hymenoptera > Halictidae > Lasioglossum > Lasioglossum lativentre. The sequence continues at coordinate 15,102,814 of OU744357.1, read as the reverse complement.
CATAGTCGCGCGGTAATACTGTACACGAGGAAACGAGAAGACGAGAGGACGAGCGTTAACGTCGTCTCTACAAGCCTAACAGCAACGACAAAGAGAACTCAAAGGATTGTACGTGTTCAGCCATTTCTGTTCCATTCAATTTCGGTTTGAGTGTTTTTTTCATCTGGTGTTAGATACTACTGTTCTAATATTTCGGATTTAGTTTAAGATATATAAATAGTCCCACAAATCCTTCCTATCTTTCCTTACTCGCCGATCCTTTTACTCGCCGATCTTACTTGCCTTTGAACTACTCACTCATCAACCCTTAGTGACATCCAAGAATTCCTACTGTACCTTTCCTGAATCCAATACCTCCTAAATTAGTTGACCTTCCGAGTTTTTGTCAAGAGCAAGCTAAAAACTATAAGCTAAGTTTGTACATAGAATCGCCACAACCCAACTATCGTCTTCAAAAGTGCTTTTAAACTTAAAGTTTAGTCTTAAAATAAAATTATTGTTTTATTATGTAAAACACTAAACATCGGAGTCTGACACTGGCTATAGCTATTGACAATGTCGCGGATGTGTATCGGTTCAAAGAGATTTTTCTTTCTGGAAGAAATAATTTATTATCGAAGCTAGGTGGACGCGAGATCGCGATGGTAATGCGTATTAAATTGTTTAATTCTGCGATCTTATGCGCGTTAGACACGCTCCTACTATACAATCTCCATAATTGCATATATCATATATCGTATACCATAGATCATGTACAGTGAATCACACTGATATTCGGATACTTTTGAAAGGACGATCACTTTTTTAATATCGGACCATACGACTTGGATTTTTTTTAGAAGTCAGAGCAATTAGTTTACTACAAGACGTGACAAAATTTTTGAAAATACTGCAATTGGTCGGATCCGAGTTACAGAGAAAATACTAGAAGTTGCTGTTCACAACTTTTTTATGTGGATCTATATTGAAAATTTAAGAAATACGTTTGTATTGCAGATATCTGCGTCAATTATACAGAAAATTTCAACAAAATCGGTCGTTGGGGAAAAAACAACAGGCATTGAAAGAATCCTTAGATTTATTTCGGTGACAAGCTGAAAATCGTGAGAAACTGCAATGTACACCATCTTTAAACTTTATAGCTCACTGCAACGTTGACCGATTTTGATGAAATTTTCAGAACATGATAATTGACACAGATCTACAAAATGCATTTTTAAAATTTTCAATATAGGCTCACGTAAAAAAGTTGTAATTTTCTCTGTAATTCCGACCAATTGCAATTTTTTCAGAAACTTTTAATAAATAAAATATAATAAAATGTAAATAAAAAAAGACGTGAAAAAAATTTTTGTACTAAACTAATTGCTCTAACTTTCAAAGTCCTTTCAAAAGTGTCCGAATATTACTGTGATTCACTATATAGATGTTTACGATAAGAACGTTGCCTCATTCGATTGTTCGTACTAGCAAAAGTTTCGTGGCCGTGAAAGAAGCAGATCAGATGACATGTGTACAGAGCCAAAGACGATTCGGATACACCTTGAAACACGTTCGGATCTTTGCTCATTTGCTAAACGTTCTTTTTCGCGACATCCAGATTAGATAAGCGCTTGTGTTTCCCACTTATTGGCACAAATTGTCCCGCTTATTGGCCAACGCGTCTCTTGCACTCTATATTTGTATTGTAGCATTTCCTTCCTGGGCGAAGAATTTCCATCACGCAGTGACAGTAATCATTACCGCGTGCGTGTCTATATCTCGCCGATTACCAATTCGAATTAGCCATTAACGCCGCGGTAAATTATCATTATCCAGAGCTCAACATTTCTCGGTAATTTTCAGAAACAGGATGTCAAATCGATCGAGATCAGCACAGCTTTTCATTCAAATCGTTATTCTGCTGCACCGAGTCTGTACATCCGGTGAGTATATATGAAATCAACCGCGAAATACCCGCTGTACATACAGTATTTGTACAATCCCTTTCATACGAATTGTTGATTTTAGAAATGATCGTTACGGTACCGGACGATTTCGAACTTGTCAACCCGGAAACGGCGGACGAGTTGGACTGGACGAAGCATCCTTGTCGGCGAAATTGTATAGACGGGGCTTCACCGATGGAATGTCGCTACATTTTTAAGCTGGAGGCTTACCAGACGATGAGCAAAGCGTGCTACGATTGCCCGTTCAACATTACCGATTGTTTCCGTATGCACTGCGTTCCAGCCGATGGCATCGGAAGATCGATATTGGTTGTTAATCGACAGTTACCTGGACCACATATCGAGGTAATCCTTGTAATCATCTCGAACGAACCAACCATGTACGACACGACACGATACGAAAAAAGACCGTAACAGATATTCCGATGCGTCATGATTTATAGGCGAACATAATTACTCGCGATCATTATACAATGGATAACGGGTCCGAGACAAGGTCGTGTAACTGTTTGCAAATGGAGATACCGTTGAAATGAAAATGGTTGTAATGCTGGATTTTGTCCAAGCGGATCGTTTGTTCGGAGTCGGCTCGTGTCGCCATGCATCGTGAGGCGACCTGGCGCGCATCTTGATGGTCGCGGGATTAGCACTATCAAATGCTAACGTAATGCTCTACACGTGTCGAAATATTTCTTGGTCCACAGGTGTGCAAAGGCGATAGAATAATAGTCGACGTAATGAACTTGCTACATTCCGAGAGCACCACCATGCACTGGCACGGGCAGCATCACGTCAAAACACCGTACATGGACGGAGTCCCGTACGTGTCTCAATGTCCGATTTCACCAGGATCGAGTTTCCGATACGACTACCTGGCCTCTGAGACTGGCACGCATTTCTGGCATTCGCACCTAGGTACGCTTACGAACGTACTCGATCCTACGTACATAGTACTTTCTATCGTTTCTCCCTCCCACCCCCCCCCCCACTCGTACACGTACTTTTTTTTAGGTTTTCAAAGAGGAGATGGCGTGTTTGGTCCACTGATCGTCCGCACGCCCCCGATGATGAGCTGGCATAATGATCTATACGACGTAGACGAGCACGTTATGTTGATCTTGGACTGGACCCACGAATTAGGAATCGATAAATTTTTGCATCATCACTACTCGGGTGGAGACAATAAACCACCGAATATACTGATCAACGGGTTGGGTCGCTTCACGAATGCTCCGAGCGGAAACAACGTTTCTGCTGTGATGCCTGTGGCAACGTTTCTCGTTAAGCAGGTAAAGCAAGTTAAACTGGGACTCCAGTTAAATTATTTCGTGGTCTTGTCTCTCTCACGACTTACGACAGTTTGATCTTGCAGAATGTCAGATATAGATTCCGATTGATCAACGCAGAGTTCCTCAATTGTCCGGTCGAGTTGTCCATCGACAATCACACCATGACAGTGATCAGCTCGGATGGCCGTGATATCGAGCCGGTTCATGGTACGGAAGTACACACCTACACGTGCACATACAATACGTAAAGACAGTAGAAAACGAAACGTGAGCCAAGCTAACGTGCGTTTTTTTTCTTTCAGGGAAAACCCTAGTGAGCTACGCGGGTGAAAGATTCGATTTCATCGTCGAGGCGAATCAGATGATAGACAATTATTGGATTCGAGTTCGAGGATTAATGGACTGCGACGAAAGATTTACAAAAGCTTTTCAAGTTGGCATATTGCGATACGATGGTGCGATCGAGCAAGATCCTGAAGGCCAAGTCACCTACGAACGCGAGTCGAACGATTTGCTGAACGAGGTATATATCACACTGCCGCCAGTTGGTTTGAGAGTATAAAAATTACGCGCGTCCCTCTTTCAGAGAATAAATGGTTTGAACGAGGGCACTGAAACGAATGGTAGCATCAGTGTGCCAATGCTGAGAGCGATGGACGAAAACGACCTGTCGAATACTCTCGAACCGGATTCTCAATTTTACGTCTCCTACGATTTTTACAAGAAAGACAATCCGCATTTCCACCGTAGCCGTCTCTACGGCTTCCATCAAGGTACATATAGATTTGTAGATACATATCGTTAATAACGTGGTTAGAAAAGCATGTTATTGCTACTAGTCTCGTCTTGCTGATGCAAAAAATTCGTATTTTTCCAGTGAATCAATCCAAACGAGTTCTCACTCCGCAATTGAATCACATCTCGATGAAACTCCCACCTGTTCCTCTGCTGTCCCAGCGGGATAACGTGGACCAGAATCAGTTCTGTAATGAGAGCACTGTGCATGGATGCGAGCAGGACTATTGCGCTTGTACCCATGTTCTCCGAGTAAAACTCGGAAGCGTGGTGGAGGTGGTTTTGGTAGACGAAGGTTTCGCTTATGACGCGAACCACCCATTTCATCTGCACGGATATCAGTTTCGCGTGGTCGCGATGGAAAGGGTCGGCAGAAATGTCACCGCCGAGGTTGTCAAGGAATTGGATCGACAAGGTTCGATACGTAGAAACCTCGATCGAGCGCCTTTAAAAGATACCGTCACTGTACCGGACGGTGGCTACACTATTATAAGATTTTATGCGAATAATCCAGGTACGTGTGCCAGTTTTCCATTCTACTCGCATGTCATGCATGTATATTAGGGTGGACCTTAGCTCTCTCTTGTGAAATTTTTTTTGCGAGATTTTTTTCACGACTCCCCCCAATATTGTTCTATGTCATGAAAAAATGATATATCCAAAGTTTTAGACCAATCGGGTGTTAGGAAGGCGTGCCTCATCGAGCGCAAAAGTCAAGAGTAAAACTTTTTTTTCGACCAAAAAATTTTGAAACATGAAAAAATGATATTTCCAAAAGTTTAGATCAATCGGACGTCGGGAAGGCGTACCTAATCGAGCGCGAAGTTTTGAAATAGAAGTGCGCGCTCAATGTGAAAAGTATACTGCAGTATACGCCTTCCCGACGTCCAATTTATCTAAACTTTTGGATATATCATTTTTTCATGACATCGAACAATATTGGGGGGGGGGGGTTCCCAAAATTTTTTGGTCGAAAAATAAGTTTTACTCTTGACCTTTGCGCTCGATGAGGCACGCCTTCCCGACGTCCGATTGGTCTAAAACTTTGGATATATCATTTTTTCATGACATAGAACAATATTGGGGGGAGTCGTGCCCAAAATTTTTTGGTTGAAGAATAAGGTCCACCCTAATGTATATGTATAGCTATACCTACGGGTGACAATATTAGAATAAGATATAATAGGGTATAACATTCCGTTGATTTTTACCAGGTTACTGGTTGTTCCATTGCCACATTGAATTTCACGCCGAAGTCGGAATGTCGTTGGTTTTCAAAGTTGGGGAAGACCAAGATATGCCGCCGGTACCGCCCAACTTTCCGCGTTGCGGTAATTGGCGAATGGAGAAGAACGATCGCCAAGTAGAACGAGATGATTCGAATACCGTTTCTGTGAGTCCCACGAACAAACAAACGCAACAAACACCGAACGACGCGGTCGACGATAACAGTATACAAGTGGTGAAACTGATAGCTCAAGTTCTAAGAACGTTACGAATCTCTTCCTCGGTGCGTACTTCGGTCGTTTCGTATTCTCTACTTTTTTTCTGCGTTTTCGTTGCCACCATTCCGAAATTCGAATTTTATGTTGATGGTATTCAATTAGATAATCTATAATAGTATGTATACATCTACGAGTCCGCGCATCCGTCGAATCAGACTTTTCAAACTGACCTCACGGTTCCACAGTATTATCCTCTCCCTTCGTTACACAATTACGTATTAACAGAATATGCAAGTATCGGAGTCACGTAGGCCAACCATAGGTCATAGGAGTTTTAATCGCGTGTTTTTAAATTTTAATTTACATGTAATTTCTATGCTGTGATATTATTATTACGTATACACATAGTATACATATGTACATACAAATACAGATACGTACTGATCGAGATTTGCGCCGCGATCGCTTTTTCGTATGACGTTTGATAAAGTATATGTAAAGTGTTTTAATAAGCAACAAGTTATATTTACACCAATTCCAACAATTCTGAAATTGTATTTTTTATACGTGTAAATAAATAATCTTTACACATTTATATGTATAGTTTATTTACAACAAATGGAATATATACAATTTTCTTAATTATTAATCTTTTACCTATTTGCCAAGCTTTATTAAAATAGATCTAGTACACACTTGGTGTAATTCCTTTGTGCCATTAACAATGATTCGTGTTAACTATGTACATCAAGAGTAGTGGTAATAGTAACAACAATAACAACAAGAGGAATAATAATAATGATAAACATAATAATACTTCAATCGGTAAAGGCGATGTAATTCTTCACGTTATAAATTGTAAGCGGTGCAACGAGGATGGAATATTTCGGAACGTTCGTGATACGTTCGTTGGACCGAACATTAGTTTGCGCGTTTGGAATTATTTGAGTGTACTATGAGACATTTGTATATGTTTCTTGCAAACTGGATGGAGAGTAAAGAGTATAACGAGTATCTTTTTGAGATGGGCGTTGTAGTGGGTGTGCCAGTAATTTTGCCATGTTATCGTGCAATTTAGCTGCGTTTTTTCCAACTTCTAATATGTACGAATAATTTGCTGTATCTAGCAACGCCATTTCAGCATAAATCTCTTCGCATAAATTTTCAGAGCTCGGCGGTTCATGCGTATACAATACGTCGATAAAAAAGTACCAATTCTCCGTAAGATTATCAAAGTACTTTTTACTGGTTAGAAATTTTGGTACATCGTTGGATCGAGAATAGATTAGAATCACTCTGGTAACGAATGTAGGAAGACAGGTGCTAGTCTGTTTCTTTGGTGGTAAAGGAACTTTCGACTGTATCTTTTCGAACAGCTGACCCAAGTCGTACGGGCCTAAATCGTCTTCGGGTACATCCTCCTCAATGATGTCCAAGTGGTTCACTATAGTTTTGACGTTGCTGGTGAAATCGCATATCCACCGAGCACCTTCCGCATTTAAAGTCATTATTGCGTATTCATGACTCCGTTGAATAGACGATTTGATAGAAACGAAATTTTCGACAACTCGTTTCACCATATACAATGGCATATACTTGGCTCCCGTAGAAAGTTTGAAAGGCGTACAATTCTTCTCTCTAACAGTGTCGATCACAAATAAAATTTTTTCCGGCAAATTGATTCCTGACAGATTACGCAGCAACGTGTTGTCTTCATCGGAGAGAGATGGTTTGTTATCCGGATAGAAACACGAGACACCACTGACGTTGTTCATTCTTGTTGTTTTTCTCTCGATTCGAACTCACACACGTCACGCGACGTGACACAATCGTCGTGTAAAGAGAGACACTAGTAATATAATATACATAGTAAATATAGAAAAGAGAGACACAAACATATTTCACTATAATTTCTTACTCACCTCTGGTATCGTGCTCTAACCTCATTCACGTAGAACGATTGATTTCATTTATAGAAATAGGGAATACTTCAACTAGATGTATAATGGTGCGATGCAAAGTGTGTGCGTATATACTATTTTAAATAGGCCCACGTGCTTCGATAATTCAACAGTTTCCCTTCTTCGGGTTATGTTACAATATTACTCCTTCTAGCTCCAGCTGTATAGGTAAATACTCCAAAAATAATTGTTCGCAGTTCGCATAGAACTGTTCCACGTAGCGGCGAAACGCCCAAACTAAACAACACATACATAGTCGATGCCAGTAATGGATCAAGACTTTAGAAAATCGTGAAGAACTAATTGAATCTGCCACAAATTCTGTCCGGTAACCATCCTTCGGCAATCCTGTACCCTCCTCAACTTCCAAAATCTGCCAAACAATCGCAGAATAAGCTAAAAAAATTAATTATTGCAAGCCTGTTCGTGGCAACACCGGCACGATGGTGGCGCCACCTGCTGCGGCGGATTTTGAAGTCATTTCCCAATTCCTGCACTAAGTAAGACAAGGAGAGGGACAGTGTGCGACAAGGACTCGCTCATGCCACCCACTTTTCTACGGCACTTCGAATCCCCTGGTTAGTATTAGGCGATCATGATAATAAAGATGGTGTCCGACAAGGACAGACTTATGCAATTTACGGAGAGAGAGAAGAACGGACGTCGACCTTCTCACTCCCCTGCGTAGTTCAAGAGATTATTTTTAACTCCCTTATTATTACGATTCATAAATATCAGCAACTCTCACGAGTAGTTTTCTGCCGGATTGTTTGTCATTAATTAACATTTATTCTGAGATAGTTCTTAAATAATCTCAACAAGATTGATAAGCCCCTCCTCAATAATTAATTAACTAACTTTACAGACTTCATTGATGAACTTCTAAAGTTGAAGAATGTAAAAGGAAGCTTACATTCTCATTTCAGTTTTGCGCAGGTTTTATGCTTCATTCGTTAGTTATTAACAAATTTTGCAACTACAATTTCATAAGTCTGTCCCTTGTCGGATACCGTCTTGCTCGTCATGTTTCGCGCGTACGTACCAGGACATTAGAATACGCTCAGAAAAATAGATGGTACGAGATCTACTCTCTGGTACGAGCCGTATACGAGCGCTTACGTCTTACCAGAGGTCTTACTGTCTTTGTTTAGACATTGCAGGACTAGGGTATAGGGAAAGTAGTTCGCAAACCCGCCACTGTAAATGACGTGTAAGTACTTACAGGATCTCCGCAAAATTTGAATCGCGCCTAGGAAATGATCCTGTTCGATTCGATAGATAGATAGATTAGATAGTGGCAGTATTATTGCAAGTATACTAGTATATTCTCGAAATAATGAGGTCAATCTAACGAACAAATTTATCGTTATGGATCCATAGTTTTCATTACCTTGTGGGGCTAATTGTTTACGTGAATTATGTATTTCTCACCGATTTGAATTTTTTCTCGAATCGTGTCGTTGTTTCTCGCGATAATTTCCTCTTGTGTCATGACGATCGATTGAATTTAAACGAATTTGTTATTTGTTTTATCGTGCAATAGAAATCTAGATTATTTAATTTTGATTTTACATTCAACTTGAATGATTTATTTTCTATTTTCTATTGATCCCATGAAACTTTATTATTGAACATTTTCTCTTCAAATTATTAATTTACCGTTTGATTCATTAAAAAGCTTATCACAAATCAGTTCGTCACAAATTAAAATATAGTAGGATGTAATGAAATTTATGTAGGATATTTATTATTTATAGAATATTTTATGAAATTTTTTGTGGCACAATAAAAACGACTCTCAGAGAATATCTTTATTATGTATTACATTTTTTGGAGTAACCTTCTGGGGGGTAAAGGGGGCCCCCAACATTTCTCGTAAATATATTAATTAGTATTGATTCTTTTTATTGTGATACCTCTCGTTATGCTCAATAGCATTCAGGTACTTGAACCTTTTTTTTTTATTGCACCCGATCCCAATTCGGGGCAATCGTCGATCTTCGGTGACAATCGCATAGGGTCTGACCGTAATAGATTCAGTATTTCGTCGTTGCCGTGGCTTCATAATATAGAATATAGACTCTAAAAGAAAGATTACAAGGATTTGTAATACCGACCGTGTGGGAAGGGGTTTTACGTACGGACGCTAGGGACCAGTAGAGTCGCTGTTAAATGGTCGCGGTGCCGCAAGATGGAGGCGACGTGCGCCGATATTGACAGGTGCTAAGAGAGCATGGCGGCCAGTGTTTACGACAACTGATCGCGACCGATCTCATCCGCGGATGATCCGGGTGTTTCTCGCGTTGTTTACGCGGCACGGCGTTTGTTTTGGCACGGTTTCCGGTGGTATCCGTTGCCACGCGAGTCTTCCGCGGTTCAGTTTCGCGAAGGTATCGTAACGAACGGGAGCCTGTGCGCGATCGATCCCGGTCACTGAGATAAACGTGTGTGCTCCGCGTGATCACGAGAGAGTCTTGGATCAGGTGGTGGGTTTCTCGTTGACACGGGAGAGTGTTCGCGGAGAGGATCCCTGGGATACCACGCTACTCTTGGTTCTAATCGTAAGTACCCAAGATCAACACTGATTCTAGAAAGCTAACAATAAGAGGGAAACGATCGATGGGCCCGAGACGAAGGGGGCGGTCTCCTTTATCGGAGAGAGATAGAGCTTCTGCTGAGAATTTGATAAGCGGCTGGACAGCAGAGGCCATCTTTGAGCCTCCTTGTGTGCGCGCTCTGTTCACGCCGGCGAAACAGGATCACGATTACACGAGTCCCCGCGAGTCGAGTTACGTAAAACAGTCCTGTCCGATCCTGTTCGATTCTGTCGCGGTCGTAACGGATGACACACGCACGCTGCACGCCTTAGATAATCGTTACGCCAGAAGAAGGGCTTCCTTCTTCCTGTCGCGTGTCGCTCGCTGGACACTTTTTACCCAGCTCGCGTGTTCCAACCGTACCTTCTGAATATCCAGAGGCATCGGGAAAAAGGATATATGTATTCCGATTTCCTCGATGGAAATTGCGACCGTCCGACCACTTCCGGTTATCCTTGGATCGTTCCGTTCCGCTGCCTATGTATATGTATCTCGATGGACATCGATTTGATATTGTGCCCGTGTATCCTCGTTCGATGACACCGGTGTTACAGTTTATTTCGGTCGTTGCACGCGTCGGTTTTTTTCTTCCATGACGGTTCGAGCACGTCTATAGGACTTTCACTGACGGCGTTTGTCACCGTCATAGGGGCTAGTCAGGTGTAAATTGATCCGATGATCTGACGGTGCAAATATTTGTGTCAGGTCAGCTACGAGGATCGGTCGATTTGAATAAATCGTGAGTCTCTGACGTTTCGAGAACGAAACGATTATTTGGATCGTAGGTACGTGCTTATCGAAAACGCGTCGCGTCGTCGTCGGTGCCGAATGCCGGTTGTTGCCTCTCAAGAATCGTCGTGACGGCACGTATTTTCGAACCAAATTCGCTGTTGTCCCATTCAGGATCGATTGACCGAAAGTTTTTTCTAGTTTTCGAAACGCGTCGCGTGCTATATGTCGCTCGCTCGTTACGTAACCCACCAAAATGTCAAGGGAAAATCGGTGAGGCGCGAATCAAATTAAAACGTCGCCTCGAACGAGTGCGATCGCGATAACCATGCCAATGAGAGCGAGACTTCGTCGTAATTAACCCTCGGACGACGATGAATCGTTCGCGCTGGGCTGGATACGAACCCGTGTACACATGTATAGTGTACGTAGATACGTGTGCAAATATGTAGTTGACCCTTATACAACTGAGCTTTTACACGATTTTTGTAGAATTTTCCGTGTTGGAGTATGGGTATACAGGGTGGTCCACCTAAATCTGTGGTTGTAAGTAAAAACGCCGCATGTAACAATTTCAAAAAATTTATTTAGGTATTTACCAGAAAAAAAGTCATGAAAATAAATTCGAAAGGCTAAAGAAAGTATGCAATTTAGATTTGAAGTAACTTTTTCCTTTACGAAAATGTTCTCCGTGGCTTCGTTAAGGAGTTATCAACGAAAAACCCGGACCAATACAGCGGACAACTTCCGGCTGCGTCCGGTCCCGCTGAGCGCAGCGTTGGCATTGGACGAACCGGAACCGGCCACAGTAGCCGCGCTCTGATTGGTACGTGTTTTTCGTTAAATAACTCCTTAACGAAGCCGCGGAGGACATTTTCGTAAAGGTAAAAGATACTTGAAATGACTTCAGGAATTGCCCTGATATACCCATGTATGTACCGGTCAATAGTCAAATAAATCTAGAAAATTAGTGTCAAATATTCCTTTCTCCTAAGGAATAATAGATTCGTTTCGTCCTTTATTTATGAAATAGATTCCAACATTTGTTGCTCGTGGCAAATTGAGAAAACTCTTTCGACGAGAAAAGAGCCAACAAGCAGTTCGAAAACGATCTAACGCGGAGGTCGGCGGGCACGCCGTTTCCCCACCTGTTTACCTCATCTTTTTGTTATCTTATCGTCATCTCTGGCGCGTACCGCCGCGCCGTGCCAGTGGCAGTGTTCTTAGACGGATGCGTCGCGACCGCCGGCATCCGATAATCTTTATAATTACGACGCGAAGAAAAACGTCGGAATGAACTCTATTTTAATGTCGGCTCTGACACAGTGAATTTTCAAAGGGCTAATGTCAGTTGCAAATCGGTGCTGTTTTCTCCCCATAAATTTTTCTGTTTTTCCTGTTTTTTTTTCGCTACTGTCCTCGACGACGCGCGCGTCACTGACGGCAAAAAGTCTGATCACTCGGACAATTACACGATTGCGTCTACAGGTGATTAATCGAAGGAGCAAAGGTCGGAGAAGTTTCTCAAAATCAAATAACCACCCGGTATAACGTCGTTCCGTGGCAGAGAATAGGTATTTCTCGTCGCGGTCCGATAGTCGATCATGTAACGCGCGCAAATGGACGATGCATCGAATCGGTTGCGGCGCGGCGCGGCGCGGAGCACGCGTAATACTACAATTACGAGAGATTACGCGAGCGCGATGGAACGAGTCTCGTTCGTTCTGCTCGGCTGCCGTGTCGGGAGGCGTACCGAGCACTCGAAATATCTTTTCTGGTTTCGGGATGAGGTCGAATCTGGAACTCGCGTCGATCGCAATACCAAGGATTTCAATCTCTCTTCCAATGGTTGCAGCTAGGGGTGGGCGGCTATCTGAAAATTTCGGGTACACGTGCTTCGGGTCGGGTCATGTCGGGACCCGAAAATTTCGGGTACCGAAAGTCGAAATTGGGGCGGGTAATAGTCGGGTCTGGGTTAGGTCGGGACCCGAAAATTTCGGGCACCTAAAATCAAAATTGGGTCGAGTTGTAATCGGGTCGGGCCGGGAACCTGAAAATTGATTACAATTGGGTGTTCCGTCGCGAAATAATTCCTGAAGGAATTCACGTCGACGTAAAATAAGAAAAAAAAAAAAAAAAAAAAACAATTGGGTGTTCGAACATTACAAATTTTCGGGTTTCCGACCCGGTATCACGAATTTTCGGTCCCCGCCCGAACCCGGGGAAAATACTCGACCCGACCCGAACCCGAATTTCTGAGTACCCGCCCACCCCTAGTTGCAGCGAACTTTTCTGGTTCCGAAGAAAAGTAGGAAATCGGAGAAGACCGATAACGCTCGAGAGCGATTAGCGTATCGTAGACCGTGGAAACGTGCGTTGCCTCGATTAACGAGGGCGGCAATTAATCGGTCTGGTCTATCTCGCGAACACGGCCGAAAGCGGAGACGCGACCGCGGATCCTTGCTCCAGCGAGCGTCTATCGGATAGCGGCGTTAATTACCGTGGTAAAATCGCTGATATCATCTCGGTAATCCGGTCGAGGAACTCGCGGATTGCTCCGCCGGTAAATTATTTCCACCGGAAGCTAGTCGCGCGTCCGGCGTTCTATCGGGAAAGAATGCTCAAGGGGAGAGGACCCTGTGAATCGACCAAAAGATCTGTTTACGACACTGCTATAATTTTTTCTATTATATTTACATTGTGATAAGGATAGACTGCGAATTTTATGCGTTTATGATAAAAACGTGTCGGCGAAACATGAAATAGTAGAAGGATAAAGGTGACTTAAAAGTATCAGTGTATTATTATTAACTAATTAGAATTATTAAAGGAATAAATAAATTTTTATTTAATTCCAGTACGTTGTAATTGATGCAGAAAATTTTTATTTTGCATAAAGATCCGCAGTCTAGTGATAAGAGTGTTTTCTACTTGCTCTAATGTTAAATAAAGTAACCTTAATAGTAAACCTACTGAGCCTTAAAAGTAACTGGTACTGGTGCGGCTCCTATTGTAATACGTGCTCTACTAAAGATATCCATATGTAGAATTATTTCTTATGAAACTATTTTTATTATTTCAGTAATTGTAAAATTAAAAATCTAGAATCGGTCGTGGTAGGTTTAGTGTTAAAGTTTCTAAAGGATTGGCCACGGCTGTCTTAAGATATGTGGCGCCCGTGGGCTAGTAACAATAATGTGCCCATTTTCATAAAAAAATAGGAAAAATGGGTGCGGGGTGACCGGTGAAGATTTACCAAAGATTCAGAACTAGGAAAAGTGAATAAGTGTATTACCAATAAACAAATAAAAATACAAAATTGCCGCCCCAAAAGGCTAACGCCCATAGCCCGTTTAGCCCTGTGGTTGGGGCGGTCCTGGGATTGGCGTATTAGTCTTTGTGCAACTTCACAAAAATTCACGAAAATATAAGCCGGTTCACGGGGTCCCTCTCCCCTTCAACCCCCACCGCTTACCGCTCGACATTCGACGCGTTCTTATCGTTGACGATAGATCTCGTCGAAGATAATCTGTACGATGATAAAATTGCTGGTGGCAGGTTTCTTGAAACGTGTAAACAACGAGCTCTCGCGGAGAAACTTGGTCGTCTGATTCTTCTCGGGTTGTTTGAACTCCAAACAACCCTTCTTTCGGCGCGTTATCTCGCTCGGAGGCAAAGGACTAACGGATAAGATAACCGAGTATCGGGCGGGGACAAACAGTGGCCCGTGACAATTGCAGCCGCGCAACCACGTGGCTTCCGGTTTCACCGGAATAGAGCGAGCAGCATCTTATCCGGCGGTCGTTCCGAAAATCAGAAACGACGGAAACGGTGACAACGATGAGAACGACGGAAACCATTGCAAGAAACGGTCCTCCGAGGGTCCCATCGCGACGTCGATTAATTAGGGCCGAGAATCGCGTGACCGGAAGCGAATGAGAACCGCTCTCCGCGTAGGCGTAGACCCGTGTTTCCAGTTTGCTTCTTCGTAACTCTATCCGCCGCGGCGATAAGAGAAACGCGACGCGAGTTGATTGCGAGGAAGCGACGAGTTTAGTCTTCGCTGTCCTCGTTGTATTCGTAGCAGCAGCGTCGTCGGAAAGCGCGAAAGAATCGAGAAGGAAAATTCGATTCGCTGTAACCGCGAGTTTATCCGGCGACGCGACGCGACGCGACGGCGACGCGGAAAACAACGCGACAGAGGGATCGATGCGCAGTACATATTTGCGCACGGAAATATTCGCGGACTGCGCATCGCATCCTCCCGCGGCATTTTTGCTTTCTATACGGCTCGACGCACAGTGGTTCGGGGACGATCGATCTAGCAGTTCATAAAAATTTTCATTAAAAAGCGAAAAAAAAGGCACATACAGATCGAATTGAGTAACCTCCTCCTTTTTCGAAGTTGGTTAAAATAGGGTGTACATCAGCTACAATATTGTGAAGTCAAAAATATTTAATGTAAATATAGTCAAGAATAAACATTTCTTAAAAAATTTTTGTATTGTTTGAAGACCGCTAAATGTTGATTAACTTTTGTTTAAAACATTTTTTTGTCTCATTATTGGAACTGCCTAAAAAATCATGGTCAGTTTTAAAATAAACTAATCCCTAACGGTGTTCATAAAATGTTGATTCTTACATGCTTGTACAATTTTTAATAAATCTTGTTAATTTAATCGTATTTGAAGGTGATGGACATTTAGAAAGCAATATATATTCAATAAACATCAAGGTGGAAATGATTCTTGCCAGCATCATACAAGGAAAAGTATACTGAAAATATTGTAATTTGAAAAAATGTGGAAGTATTTGGAACTCAAAAGATATTCCATGTCAAAGGGAAATAACTTCGACAACTTTCATTAGTTCATTAAGAATTACTTATTTAATAAATGGCGAACTGTAGTTCTAAATTCGAGTAAGGCATTTTTAATGCCTTAATTTAAAAAAAAATTCTTTTTGAAATATTACATAGGTTCACAAAAGAAAATTAGTAATTTTGTCGATCGAACATCATATTCACAAAATGTTCATTTTTAAATGCTTGTTCTAATTATAATTTTTATTAAATTCCGTTAATATCGACATTTTCGGCATTGCTAAACATTTAGAAAGCAATGCAGGTGTATTAAATACCTATATGAGACAAGTCAATTTTTTACGCAAATTAACAGGCTAGATCGGCCGTCCTAGTGCGACGTCTTGTCTGCTACAGCAACCGGAGAGACGAAAATCAGTCTCCCGATGTTCGCGTCACACGCGCGTCTTTTCTTCGAGAGGCAAACGAATTTTATTGGCGCACAATGCCGCCGCTCTGACCGAGAAATTGACCTGTTGTGGCCGAGTTGAATGCGCGAGCACAGCCAGCCGAGCGTTTCAAGTTCGTTTAGCAGGGCAGAATAGGTGACACGCAAGACCTGCCACCCTTTTAATGCCATATTACCCCCTTCCCGAGGGAAAAAAAATCCGGGAGAAGACGGAGAAGGAGGATTCGAGATCCGGTCCGAGGGTCGATTCCCTCGACTTACGCGCAACGCTGGAGAGCGTGTGACGCGGCCATTCAAACACAATAGATCATTTCGAGCCGACCCACGATGTATAATTAATACGATAAACGCACGCGGGAATTTCTAATCGACTTCCTCCGCGAGACCCAACGCCGAAACCGGGCAGAACCGACTACGCGTTTTCTCATCGCTCGCTATGGCCCAGAAATCGCTTCTAACGTCCCGCAGTGATCCAATCGAGGAATTAGCTGTTCACAACGATTTTAGCATTGTTTCATGACCCTTAACTTGTTTAACGCTTAGCACGCGAGTGGTGCCTCAGAGTCATCACTAAAAATTGCTGTACAATTATTCACAATATTGTTTACATTATTAAATATATTGGTATCTAATCAATTAATACACATTTAAGTATTGCACAAGGTATTATATCAATTTCATATATATGAAATGAAAAAAATAATATAGATTGGAATTATTTTAGGTCGGAAGAAATGTTTCATTTTCTTTATTTAATTTAAAAGTGAAAATAGCTCCGACTGCAAAGGGTTAAATCCATAGTAAGGTATGTCATTAGATTCGTCTTGATGACATCGATAACATTATTAAATAACAAATATATGTATAGTGACAATTAGAAAATCAAGGTGAGAAAAGTTGAAATTTCGTATACTGAAGTTTCTAAAAGAGTACTGATTAATTTTTGTTCGGAACATTTTCTTGTTAGAGCATCGGAAATGCCTGAATAATTGCGATAACATGTGAATACTAAATGATATTGAATATATTATTTAAACGAATGGTAATATTTGAATATATGATTATAAAGGCAAAAGTATATTGAAAACATTCTACTTCGAAAGAAAGTGGGACTCTTCGGGACTTAAAAGATATTCATTGTCGATTATATAAAAAGCTGACGATTCTGCATAGTCAATTGAATATTAATTTTTTCTTATACGCAATATTTCTTTGTAAAGAGAAAGGGTTTTTCTCAGGAGATCGAAACGTATGGCGAAGATATCCTTTATTACTCTAGTACATGTTCTTTCGAGTGCAAACGCTAACTGCTCTTCTAAAACGTCTTGATAAAACGGACACGAACCGTGTCCTTAGAGCGCGAGTCGTTCTTGGTCAGCCGTCATCCTGTGACGAAAAAACACGGGGCGACGACCACGCGTCACAACACTGTTTGGGAACGCTGCACTCCACCTTTCCCGTAATGGACACATAAACATCATATAACATATGATACACATAAGCATACATATAACAGCGCATGGTGTTACTTTTACATCTTATAGACAACAGAGTATATCCTTAAGTAATATTTTATTAAATAGGTTCTCCAGGGTATGTGTAAGGAGTTATTTTCACGGTTAAAAATGGTGATAGTGAAATGTTCATATTTAAACAATATTTCTAACTACAATTTTTAAAAAATTCAATTGTTTTCAAAAGTGCTGTACATTTATAAAGACATTTGAAAAAAGTTGATTTTTTAGCAAATGAACAGCTGATTCATCGATTGGAACCACTGTGCTACGATTTTGAAAAGTAGACAAAAATATATTTGAAGTTATCGGCGCGGAGTCTCTCGCACTCTCGAGGAAACCACCCTCGGGCGGAACGGGACTGTCGACGGCGAGACTGCTCCGCTCGACCCGACCCGACCCGACCCGACCCACCGAGAAATTGACTCGCGTTCGTGAGTACATATTGAACTTGCTTCCATCTCCCCCCGGTCGCCGCTGTCACACCGCCACTGGGCAAACGTGGGTGGCTGGTTTACACGCGGTGAGTCAACGCTAGCGTTGCGTCGTCGGTATTGTGCCAGATCCTCGAGAAATCGGACCGGCCCTCGGTCCCCGAGAAATTAAGAACACCCGACCGAGATTACGATAAATTTCCAGGCTGAATCTTAATAAATGATATAGCCGGATAAGATGCTGAAAAATACACCCAAATTGATTTTTGGTCACATTCGATAGTGTTCCCACAGAAAACCTTCTGTGACAAGTCGGTACCCCACCACAAGGGTAGATACAGGGTCAGCACGGTTTAATAAATTGTTTCTTCCGTTCTGCTCGACAAAAAATAACGAAAACATTCATGAACATTCTACCCAATAGCACACACGATAGTGAATTATTTCAGAATTTTTGGTCGCAAAATCGATTTTTAAAACAATCCTCTAGCTGACTCTAGCATAAAATTTCCCATTTTATGCTGAAGTTTTCGGAGTACATACCACGTTTATATTATTGTGTCAGTTGTGTTTTATCGGAATTGTTAATGTGTATTTTCCTCAGACTTTTCTGAATGGTTAAATAATTAAAAATCTCTAAAAATTAGAAAAAATCCATATTTCGTATTAAAGTTTTGGGGTACCAGTTTTATAAAAATTCAGATATTAGAACCATTGTTCTTAATTTTTCTTAAAATTTTTTATACAGTGTTGCATCGTAGTTAAAAAAAAATAAAAATCAATTCTTACATAGCTTCTTTACTTTTTTCTGTATTATGCTGAACATTTTTATATTCGGAAAAATAATGTACAAACTTAGACATGCAATACAAAATATTTTATTTGCCTATGTGGTCCATTTAAGTAAGACCACCTAAATACATATCACTTCAGGTATTGTGATGCAAAAACTATTTCTTACGTAATGTGCATGGTGTCAATGGATCAATATCTGGCAAGAACATTTTGTCCCCATAGGTAATTTTTTCGAAGCTATCGAGGTCATCGGTGTTTTTGATACGTGGCTGAGCGAAAAGTACATTCGGATATGTACAATAGCATGACCATCAAATGACCTTGATCTTTGAAAATTAAAGTGAACCCTCCTGAAAAAAATAACCTTAAGAAAAAAATAACATTTGCAATGAATTCACCTTGTGATACCATTTATATCGCATTAAAAATATTTGTTATGGCATCACAAATGAAGGAGATATTTAGGTGGACCATCTTGTATTTCAATATTATTACCTGCGAATCATTTGGCCCTGGATCAAATCCCGCACCAAATGATCTTTTTTTCTCGTTGAACACTTTTTCTTCGTTCTTACCTGGCCATATCCTTTCAGTTCATATAAATGCAATTCCACTGTAATAGACAACTTTGAAGGATTCGCGGTGCTCGTCAACGGAAAGGGAGAGGCGGATAATTTCGCCTCGGGGAGGCGTAATCGAGAGGGCAAAGTGTCCTCGGTAGGCCACACCTGACCTAGACAGCACGTTGAACGCTGGTATCGCGGGGTGGGGGGTGTCGGCTTCTCAAATGAGTCCCGAGCGCTGTGTTCCGCGTGCTCAGCAACACCTGTCGGAAGGTCGGCTCCTCGTCGCGTCGTCGCGATCTCCACCCCCGCGAGATATTCGAGGCTATGAAAGGTGGGGAGCCTAGGTCCTTGCTTCCTTCGTTTCACGGCTGAGCAAACAATCGAGCGGCTGTAAGGTAAAATGGTAATATACTGGTAGGAAGCAACCGGGAGTAGAAGAGGAAGAAGAGCGGGAGAGTAAGAGAGAGAAGAAGAGGGCGGGACTCTTGAGAGCGAGAGAAGCGGAAGAAGAGCTCGAAGAGCGTCGAGGAGAGGCAAGCGGCAAACGACCAAGTTAACTGGTCCTCGTGGGGCTTCGCGGCGCTGCAGCGAGACAAGGCGAGACGAGGAAGGAAGGGATAGAGCCTCGCTCGGGCGAGAAGTGCGTGCGCGAGAGACACACGGTATACACACCACACGGCTCGCAGCACACGGTAGTAGCTTGTAGCTTGTAGGTTCTCATAGAGAAGAGACAGTCGTTGGCTCGCCGCAAAGCTGTTCGCGTCGCCGGAGTACCGAAAGAAAACGGGTCCCACACCCTCTGTCCTCGTGCTCGCTCCTCCTCCTCCTCCTTCCTCCTCCTTCGACGTTCGCGTTAAATGCCACTTATCCTAACCGATTGCCAGTGACGCGTGCACGGCTCGCGTATAGATCGTTGCATCGATTCGCAACGTTCCTAGAGCGACGCGATACAATAATAATAATAATTAGATTTCGATTTGGATTTCCACGCGATTGTCCATCGATTCGAATGAAACAAGATTCAACGAGGATGGACGAGTGATCTCGAGTTTCGTGGTGAAGTGTTTTCGCGCGACGAAAATCGAAAGTTCGATCCGATATTGATCGTGGTAGATCTTCTCGCCGGTTGTGAAGAACAGAGGTGAGCTGGAAAATCGAAAGTTCGATACGATAGATCGTCGTAGATCTATCGCCGGTCGAGAAGAGCAGAGGTGAGCTGGAAGATGGAATCTCGCGAGAAGAGATTCGGAGAAGAGAATAGTTGGAAGAGCAAAGCGTGGCGGGGACATAGGGGCCCATTGAAAAGGAACGGCGAGGAGGAGCGAGCCAGGGGTTCAGCGATGGGTGCAGCGGGCTTCCACGAGTCGCTCCGAAAATAATCGTCGTATTTTTACGTCGTCTCTTTATGCCCGCTTGGTCTCTGTGCTCGCCGGAGGTCGCGCAAAGTGGCGTTAATTCGCCGCGGAGCTGCGCCGCGAGGATGTCACGCCTTCTCGCGACAATTGCCTCCTCGGCGACTCTCTTCGTCAACTCCTCGGGAATGCTTGCTTCTCCGCGTCGTTTCATCTCCGAGACGAATTTTCAGGAGACCAGGGGTTCGTCGGTAAAGTAGTCTATTCAAATTTCGAAGGGAACAGTTTTGCTGTCTATTTGTACGAATTTCTCCGATGAAAGACCGACTCCCTCGCGTGCTGCAGACAGCCTGTCCCGGACTGCGCCCCGCCTATTTTCGATAACGCCGCTTCCTCGTCGCGTTATCGTCGCACTCCGACGCTCCACGCTGCGATCTTTTCGCAGACGTTCCCCCGTTGCGTCGAAACGGTGCTTGTCGATGCTCTCGCGCGACGTCCGCGTGCGTCGGCGTCGTCTTCCGCGAGTAAGAAGCTCGAGGATCGTTCCGCATCCCACGGGAAACTCGAGTCTGACAGGAGAAACGGTTACAGCCCGGTCGAGTGGGGGTGTATTTTGGAATTTTTCGAAAGATTCGAACGCGTCGGGAACAAGGAAAGTTCGAACGTGAAGGTATGTATGTATGTATTTTGAAAGTGGTGCAATTTGAATTGGCTCCGCCGCGCATGATGCCTAGGCTCATCTGTCTCCGTGAACGATGATTCACGGAAGATTCCAGGTATAGGCTCGGTCGAAAATATTCTTCCCGGCAATAAACGCTCGAGCGAAACGAACCGCATCGCTTCATCATCGGCATCGTTCGCATTTTTCATGTTGAATCACGATTCTCAACCAAACTTTCGAGCCTCCGCGGGAGGATCGTCCGGAGGGACGAAGATATCGATCTCTTCGGATCCGGTGCAACGAACAGGAAAAAAAACATTTTTACTGGGACTTTTAATCGGACAGAATCGCACTTCGTCGAGTAGGTACACGGGAAACAAACGAGACTCCTGATAGCGACAACTGCGTCATGATCAGCTGTAGACTTCGATAAGCATGACGTGGAGGCGCGTCGTCTGCTGGGAAAGCGTCGTTCTAGAAATCCGATCGCAGTACAGTAAAGCCTTGATCTAAGAAAAACCCTCGGGTTCGTGCTGTTTCTTAGATCCTGTGGTTCTACTATTTCTTGGTGACCTCGCCGACCGCAGAAAAAGACAACATCAATTAACACTAAATCTACCACTGCCGGTCAAGTGACCGGTTTTATATTTTTCATTTTAGAATTATTGAAATTACGAAATTACACGGAAATTGATTCGATTTTGTTTATCCAAGCACATATTGAGATAAAAATTGCACAAAATCTAAATAAATAGAGCCTTGTCACTTTTATAAGGTAAAACATTTCAACAAAACATTTTAGTTAAACCACTAAATTCGGTTCAAATTATATCGCGTTTAATGTCACTTTAATCAGAAAAATGCCACAAATAAGTTGGTGAGAGGATCCCATAAAAACATAATGAAAAACAAAAATGTTTTTAATTGGACTAGTAGTTCACACCGATACTCCGTATCGGTTCACGTATCATGTTCACACTTTACGCTGCTCGGCGACCAAAGCAGCTCGAGCTCGTGGGCCCCTTGGGGGGGGGGGGGTATGCTCCGCAGTGGAGGGGATATTCATTTTTCGTAGATCCTACGGTTTCCATTTTTTTTTTAGATCGAGGCTTTACTATATCGCGTTATCTGAACAGAAAATAATCTTTGTCCAGCGTCACGAATTTATGGAAATTTCTGATTCGGCGATACAAGGCGATTTCGAATTTCAGGAAGCCAAGAGAATCCTGTTTCCGCGAGGACGGTCTGGAAAAGATGCGTCGCGGGCAGGTGAACGAATCCTCGCTTCCACGATTCGCGTTCGCCTCTTTAGCCTGTCCGTCGACCCTAACTAGCTATTTATATACACGAGTCTCTTGTCTCTGTGGTCGTGGCTTCTGCGTATCTACGTCGACGAGATACACGAGCTCTCTGTGCAACCGTGTGGCGCGTATTCGCTCGTATTCCGTGCGTCGACGAGTCCGTTCGGGCTCGCCCAATTACGAGCCCGTCGGGCCACCGGTTCGCCGTTTTCCTCGGGGAATCGCTCCTCGATCTTCCTTTCGTCTTCGATAGCGGTCGACGTCTAAATTAGGCTGCGGTTCTACTCGATGCGTATCGGACGCGTTCGCCTGATTCGTTTACGAAATTGAAACTAGCGAGAAAGATGGTCCGACAAAGGATAAACGATTCCTCGAGCGTGTCGTCTCGGGGCGAAGCCCGTCGAAGCCCGTCGTGAAAGGAAAGGGAGCAGGATGCGACGCGAGGCGGGCCACCGTTGTCACTCGCCGAATATGCTCGCCGCATAATTAATTATCAGGGCTCGGCTGCGAGATGGCACGTACACCTGGTTCCGAAAGCACCGGCGTGCACCGGGGCTACGCGTACCTGGGACCGGAAGTGCCGCGATACGGCGCGTCCGTCCTCGCACGGCTTTCCATCGCGGATGGCGGCCGTTTATCGACGAGCGACATGCTCCGATCGAGCCGCTTTGGTACGATCGTAAGGTCGGTTGCTCGATCCCACCGATCCGACTCGGATTTATCGGAGATCGACAAACCGCAAAATCAATGGGGTCCGATAAGGACCCGCGCGGAGAATCGAAATTTTTCTTCGAAATTCTTCTCGCAATTCTCGTGTTTCTCACTCTCTGATTTTGTCGATCAAAAGATCCAACGACAGTTGAATACAAGGTTTGTTTACCGCCGTTCGCAGAACTACGGATATCTTTTCAGTATTTCCGACTGAGTCGCCAGATTAAGACTTTTCTTCCACTACACGCTTCCCACGGCACAGTCATGCGACTAATTCTCATACTGAAAGAGAGAGAGAGAGAGAAACTATTTTCCCTAAATTCGAGTCAATTCCCAGATTTTTGCGACTCCGAACTCCGACTTCCGATCGATTTCTCCGAGAGCGCAGGTTAGAGACGTGTCGCGATCCATCGATCGGGAAGCGACCAACAAGCATCCGCGGCACGTGACCCGTGCAAAGCGCGCGTGAAAGTGCACGCGCTAGCATGCGAGCGTTCATCGCGCATTCCCGACGATACGTCGCGCGCTTGTCTTCTGTCTTCTGTCTTCTGTCTTTTGTCTTCTCTCTGTTGTCTGTTGATCGCGTGTTCCGGTGTAGTCGCGCGCCTCGCGTGGTTCGATGAACTTGGAGATATGTACTTTTGTCCGCGGATCGTTAGGCATTTTACGAGCGCGGATCCTCCGCCCGTTCTCGTTTTGTTTACGCTGCATTGCGCGGTGCAGCGATGCAGCCACGGAAACAACGGAGCCGCTTCTGCTCTTACGCGATACACGCGACGCAACCAGCTTTATCATCTGTGCTATCACGGCGAACCAGTCCGAGGTCCCTGTAGCTCTACTGGGTGTATAGAAATTATAGTATGTCACGACCATCATAACGAGATATTCTATGTATACTCTCGGTTCGATGGAAATTGATGCGAGGAAGCTGCTGCAAAATTAATTTCAAGGTCGGAAGGTCAACAATTTTTTTTTTGTTGCGTCTTTACTCTACTCCTTGCAAGGAAAAAAAGTGTAAAAGAAACCATGGGTCAAAACTCCACCGTTCCCTTAAAAAGTTATATATAATAACATTTTTTCATTATCATATGAGAAATAATTTCCAAGGGCTCCATTAATAGCACGCTAAATAAACTTCATCTGACTGAGGAATGCAAATTTAATATAAATCAAATCAGTTTGATAATGTTAATAACTTCATCACCATTTTTTAGGAGAACGATTGAGTTTCGACCGATGTATCCTGTTGCACTATTTATTCTTGTGATGAATAGAATACGATGCAGTAAGAAAAAATTGTTGACCTTCTGACCTGGAGATTCAAGGTCAAATTTAATTTTACCGGCAGTTTTCATACAACAATTTACACCAAACCTATGGTGTAGAATCTTGCTATGATGGCCACGTCATATAATTTCTATACATCTTGTACATAGTGTACCACGATAAATAGGAGAATATTTAAGGAACGATGCTATACCTGATGACTTATACAGTCATTTTTCTTCTCGATTCGAATCGTTGGAATTGCCCGCGGTTCCACGGGTTTTCCCACGATTTCTTTAGCGATCGGGTTCGTTGAAGCTTCGAATTATTAACTCTCCGGGGTGATCCGTAGCTCGACCGTCAATATGTACAATTTTATACCGATATAAGACGATGCTATCTGTTTCGATATAAGAAAATCGCTATCCCCTCTCCTACTTTCGAACTTGTTCGCTCAATACTGCTTACAAGGTCACAGCGGTCGTCGGTTTTAATTAAACTTTTCTGTCGAATCTAGACCAACAATAACCGGACCCAGTCCGATTTTGACAATACTCGTTGTTTATAAAGATAATTACAATTTAATTTTATGATATCTCGTTTCTGTTGCCCTGCTATTCAATCTCTCTCGCCTTCTCTCTCTCTCTCTGTGTGTTCTTCCTTCTTTCTGGTTCGTTATCCCGTTCTCTCACGCCGCGCCGCGCCGCGCCGGCAGATAACTCGTGAACGGTAGTTCCGCGATGTTTGAAATGCAAACAGTGTCGAGGGCGAGTACAGCACAGGTGCATCCTACCGTGGTGCAGAGCGTGCATCGACCATCAACGCCTGGCACGACCGATCGTTGATTTCGATTTTAACGGGTTGTCTTCCGAGGCGTTCCGATTTTCCGTTCCGGTTCGTTAGCTGGCGAAAATTACGATTGGCGACTTTTCCGATCCGAAGCGATCTAGATCGAGACCTCCTCTTCGCAAAGACGCCAGAGACACTCCCGTCAATTTTTATTGTTAAAAGATCTATATTATGAAATAAGAATGGTACTCGCCAATTTTTTCTAATGTGGAGAACATGTAAATCAAATTGTATGTCAAATATCTGACCAAAATATCTCATATATTCTAAATTTTTTAATTTAAATGGGGCAATAATTTTCCAATTCGGCTTCTAGAGCTGCCCATAAGCGCTGTTTTGATTTTCGGTACACTTCTCTTATTCTATCTGAGCATTCCACAATTTCTCAATCTCTTTCATCAACATTTATTCAAATTGTATATACAGGGTGTCTAAAAATTCCTTCAACTCCCTGAAATGGACGGTTCCCGAGGTCATTCGTAGTAAAATGTTCCTTTTCCAAAATATCCGCCGCGGGTTTGTTAAGGAGTTATTAACGAAAAACAAACGGACCAATCAGAGCGCGACCTAGACGCGTGTTGACAAAGATGGTCCTCGAGCGAGGACTTTCGTCGTCGCAAATACGCGGGAACCGTCCGTGTTGATCCACACATCGTGACGGATCAGTCATAAAAACACTAGTGTAAATAGTATAGTAATTTTCGATATACACTGTGATGGGTCGGGACGGGCTTCGTCGTATTTCGGCTCTGCTGGCGCGCCGGAACATATTTGTCAACACGCGTGTAGGTCACGCTCTTATCGGTCCGTGTTTTTCGTTAATATCTCCTAAACACAGCCGCGGCGGACATTTCGGAAAAGGAAAATGTCGCTTCGATTGACCTCAGGAACCGATCATTTCAGGTAGTTGAAGGAATTTTGGGACACCTTGTATTTAATTTTGAATTTATCTACATCGTACAATATTGGTTGCATTTATTGTACAATAGCTACATCTAATTAAAATAAAACAATAAAATGTAGCTGGAAGCTTTTATTCTTGTTTCCACCCCTAGTAAGTTGACATCAGTAGTCGCATCTGATGTGTAGGATTTTTTATTGAAATCGCGTTCTGGCCCGTGGAAAAATATCTTCCCGGAATCTTCGAGGCACTCTTTGAAAATCCACGGACAATTAGGGCCGTTCTCAGGGTCTCGTCCAGAGAGCGGCTCGTTCTCGTTAATTAGCCCGCAGAATAATAATAAAGAGCGAGGCAGGAAAGACAGGCGCGCGATAAGGAACGCGTGGCAGCGTGGCAGTAGAAACGGAGGATCGCTGGCTGCTCATTGTCGGTCGCGGACCGGATGCCGGCTGGGCAGGACGGACCATGCGTGTTCCCGTGCACGTCGCGTCGCGTCGGTTCGAAGTTCAAGGCCGCACCGTGCATCCGCTCGTGTAATTGCCGGGAAAACTCTACCGTGGAAAAATCACCGGCGCGTTACCCGTGGCCGAAACCCTTGGATCGCAACGACGATCGTCTCCCTCGAACCCCTACGACCACCAAGCTACGCGAAGAATTGCCTGCGACCACTCTCCATCTCTGTCTGCCTTTCTTTCCCGTGACGATCAAGACCGAGGAAATTGAAGTTTTCCTTCCGCAGTCGGATCGGCGAACGACAGAGGCGACACGGCGAGAGGAATTTTTTCGAGGCTTATCCCAGAATTCCCGGCACGTACGTAATCTTGACGCGCCAGCATCCTGTACGCCGCGCCTTCGATTCGGAATAATGGCCGCGGAACGCGGAGAAAAATTCGCGATCTATCACAGTGTTCGATCCCGTAGAGGGGATTTCGGGACAAAATTAATAACTCCTGAACTAATACATTTTCGCATGCGAGATCCTTAATTACTTTTCTAAAGAGCATATGAATA
Organism: Lasioglossum lativentre; assembly: GCA_916610255.1. Taxonomy (NCBI): domain Eukaryota; kingdom Metazoa; phylum Arthropoda; class Insecta; order Hymenoptera; family Halictidae; genus Lasioglossum; species Lasioglossum lativentre. Next base: position 15,075,418 of record OU744357.1, on the reverse strand, counting down.
TTTTGATGAAAAAAAAAATATAATTTTATTAAAGAAGTTTAAATTATGAATTTTTTATTAAATAAAAAGTTTTGGAGATTATTTGTTACTGCAATTTGTTGTCGTATAAGTAGCGAGTAACTTATGTGGGAGCAATTTTTTTGTCTGTTTATAGGAAACGTGTGAAATATAGACAAAATTATACAGGAAAATGGAAAAAAATAATTAATTCTCTCCTATGTAACATTTTCGTAAGATCTTTATTAAACTTTTATATTATCGCTCAGATTCTGTGGCTTCTGACGATTCGTCGTATAAATCGATGCATAATTTGTAGATAACATAAAGCGAAACATAATTTGATGCGATACATGATGTTTTGTATTCAACTCCAAGTTTAAATTTCAACAATAAATTGGTACATTCAGCAAAAATTGTGGATAGTTTTGAAAACTACATTTCATCAAGAATATTTGACGACGACTTCTTAGATCTCACATTTCGAAATTTTTGATTTTTGTCCACTGGGTCGAACCACTGCGGCGCCGCGCGAAAAAGAATCGAAATTCGGACTTACCGTTGCGCTCGTACATATATTCGCCTAATTGATCGTCTTACGGATGCGGTCTACGGGGTTACGAGCAAACCACAACGGTCGTGGGACCGCCTAATATTTAATATACGAGTTAAACGATGGGTGTGGAGTTTGGAAGCAGGCTTTCGAGCCACGCATTATCGTTACCCTCGGCGCTTCGACCCTCGTTCACCGTTAGCTACCCCTGTTGATACGTGCTCCAGCAGAAAGGGATCCTCTCTCCTGGTGTGTACGTATTCCCGATGCAAATTAGCATGAGAGAGGGCACGTTTTTTCCCCCGCGTTTCGCCGTCTCACTTTTTCCACGCGTACGCGCCGCGAGGAGGCCGAACGCTGCCGTTTCTCTCTTCTTCTCGCTTCCCAAGCCCCGTGTCCATTCGTCGTTTCCTTCTCTTTGGATCGGGCTCGTGAGAACGTTGAATTATCGATCCGTGGCTGGTCGGAGGCCTCGTCGCTGACAGCTGCCGCGAGCACCGACGCGACGCGACGAGAGAAAAGAATTCGCGTTCGAAACGAACCCCCAGACCCTGTCGACGCGGTCGGATGCGGCGGATTCCTCCGTCTTGCCAACGTCGACGTTCTCTCGAGCTTCCGACCGTTGTCTCGCAGCATCCGTTCCCGTTTTAATCGAAATATTCCGAAGTTTGACGAGTCGAAAGGGTTACTCTCGCGATACGTTGCATATCGAACACGCGTCCATCTCTCGGACTATTGCCCCCGAGATTTCGCGGACGACGATCGATGGACGATCGATGGACGCTCCTTCGGGCCCATAGGATCCACTTATTTCAAGGTTTAATTTTATATTATTATAGTTCGTTGAATTCGTCTCGATATCAGTTCGGATACAATGAAGTAAAACATATATGTTTAAAAAATTGAAGTGACTTTCAGTTATTATAATTTCAGTTATTCAATTTTTCGTATTGAAATTTGTAGAAAAGAGAATATCGGTCAACTTTCGTTCGGAACATTTCTTTGTCTGATCATCGCAAATCATTGAAAAATCGTGTCAAATCGCCGTGAAATTACCAATTCAAAATGGCGTCTCTAATGGCGGCGCACGTCTGTTTGTTAAAATTGACATGGACGTAAAAGTAGCAGGGGGTAGCACCTAAAATTTGTATAGTTGTATTATATTTGTAATTTAATTTACATTTTTTTTAAATCTTTCTCAAAGCTTAAAATGGTATAAAGTCTAAACTATGGGTGATAAAATACTTAAAATTGGCTTAAATGCCTGAAATATATCTGCTAACATATATAATAGAGTAACAAAGGCATTAAGGGATGAAATAAATTTTTATTTTATTCCTGCTTCCCACAATAAATGCAGAACATTCTTATTTTGTCTAAAGATCCGCAGTCTACTTTTCACATAACGAACTAAAATGAATAATATATATTATAGCAAAAAAATTATTTTCAAAATATCCAAACTTGAAAAATTGCTCTCTGGACCACTGTGGGATGCCACGGATGTTCCCGTCCGCGCTCCGCGGCTTCTTCATTTCCCCTTAAGTGTCTGCTCACGAAAGAACCCGCCGATATCAAGTCCGTTTCTCCCCCACGGTAAACGTTGTTTGGGCGACGACGACAGCGACGACGACGACGACGACGACGAACAACAGACGACGGGATTCCGATTTCTCGTGCGAGGAAAAATCATCGTGGCGATTCACCGAAGAATTTAATATCGTCCCGATTACGTCGACCGTGCTCCCTTTCGCCGGGAAATTGTATTTGCGGAACAGATTCGCGCCGTCCGCGTCCCACCCGATTTCCGCCGCGATTCGATGCTCCGAGCAACTTCTCGGTTCCTCGGCTCTTCCGACGGCCGAGCCCCGCTGGCAGGGATAATTAAATTGCCTGCAAAAAGGATTAATTAGACCTGGCCGGTGCGTCTGTTCGCGCAATAATCTCGTAACGCTTGTACGATCGTTAACCCTCTGTACGCCGGAGTCATTCGTGACTCCTAGGTGATGCTTAGGTACCCTCATTCGAAATATGACGAAAGCCGATCCAGAGCCATCGTTTTATATCGGAATAAAACTGTATTAGTGAAATATCAGTGTGGGTCAGAAATGACCCCTGCATGGGCCTCGAACTCGTAGGAGTCCGAGGGTTAGCTCCTGCCCCTGCGCAAAGAGTAGGGATACAACCCGAGAGGGCGGTACCTTTGATGTCAGTCGTTCGACTGTCCCTTTAAATTAATAGCACGCGGGAAATTTAAATCAACTGGTTTTGATATACTTATTTCGTGTCAATATCAAATAATTATTAGACTACGGATCTTTATGCATTTATGGCTTATGAAAATCTTCAAAAAATGCTAGAATACATATAGTACGATTTTTATTTGTTTTGGAGATACAAAGGCTGTTACCATTAAAAATAGGATTTTATTTCATTCCGCTATCTTAAAATTTGTCTGTAAAAATTGGAAATTCCATAAACATCCGCAGTTTAATAATTATATATCTGTTTATTTTAATTTAAAATGTGATTTTTATCAACATTGATTCTCAAAGTATTTACATTAATTTAACAATATTGAAAAGTGAAAAAGAAGAAATATAACAAAACTGTAGAAAATATATATTTTAAGAATACCCATTACAAAGATATTACAAAAATGTTTATTACAAATAAATTATCGTAGTTGATAATAATTGAATCGCGGGTTCAGGGGAATAAAAACGGTGGCTGAAACGAAGATCACAGGGGATCGAAGATCGACGTCCGATCGTTCGTTTCCCCTACAATCGATCGACGTCATGGATGCTCGATATGGAGCTCCGAATTCGTACGCGAAGAATCGATTTTATTTCCGGCGTATGTATCCAGGGATAATGTGCTCGAATGTCGAGGGAAGTTTCGCTAACTAACCGGTCCAGTGGATAGTCGGAACCGCGAGCTGAAGTCCTTAACGATTTCCGATGAGATCGATGCGTATAGTTGGCGGATCTCGATGCGTTGTCGGGACTTGGCCGCCCGAAAATTTTCGAGGGGTTGCGGATAGGGGTAGGTCTTGCACATGGGGATAGGGATGGATAGTCGCTAGCCGTTGCGGCGCAGCCACGGAATATTCCGTGCTTACAGTTTATGTATTGAGTATAGAGTACATATAGAGTATAGAGTATAGAGGGTTGCAGCACTCGAGGGTCGTTGAGCGAAGTCAGGGGTGGAGCAAGAGCCGAGAGTCCAGAGCCGAGAGCCGATGTCCGCTCCACATTGATAGACCAGCCTCTTTGTTATTCCGTTGATCGTGAAAATAGTCGGACGAATCGACTCGTCCCGAAGCTAGACGAAGCTTCGGCGTACGATTGTTTTCTCAGCCCGTACGCGGACGTTGTTTAAACACACCGCCTCCAGAATCCGCTCGACGCACAGTGCTCGATGCCTTATGGAAAACGGAAAACAATTTGTATCCTCTAATAATTTTGAAGAGAGCACAAAAATACACCGATTGGTGATTTAAAAAAAAATACAATTTCGTTAAAGAAAAACCAAGCTGGCCTTAAATTTAATACAATAAGCATCTTTTTGCAACTGTTGTTTATTGCAATTTATCACCGTGTAGTTAACGACCAACTTTTGTTTGAAAATTTTTGGGAGAAAAATCAAAACGAAGAAAAATGTTTCTCTTGTGTGTTACAAGAGAACTTTTTAATCAAAACGAATTCTTGGTATAAATCTAAATAATAAAGGTAAAATTTCATTGTTACTTTTGAGTGTAAACATACAACATTCAAATTAAAAGAAATTGTTAATATTTCAAAAAACTTTTCCCGCAATTTCGAAGGTCTTGATATATTAAACATAATTAACAAGTCTTTAATTAATCAAATAAGCATTCGGCAAATGGTACAACTCCGATAAAATGAGGTATTTCCTATTTTATTGTACGCGTGAAATTTAATGTTATATTTAGAAAAATGATCGGTAATATTGAAAACCATATTATATTATCAATATTTATAAATTTCTTCAGATACTTCGAAAGATTTGTAGCATTGCATCGAACATGTTGCGTCGCAACGATTAACCGGAAACGTGTTCGAAGTCGTCCGGACCTGGTGAGAATCGATTCCGATAGTTTGGCCAACTGAGAAACTAATTTTGCAAATGGCACGAGATCCGCCATTCGCTGGTCCAAGCTGCAAATGAACTTACGGCCACCGCGTCGAGCGCCGAGTGCCGGCCAGCCTGTCGTTTGAAGTTTCTTGGCTACAGGGATATTTTTCCAGCACTCGTATTACGCTCGGATGACTCCTCCGCGGCCGCAGAGACGTTCGCAAGCATCGGGTTGAAATTCGAGCATCGGCTAACGATCGCGAAATAGCCGACTAATGAAATTCGGGATCGATCTTACCGTGCACGATTTCTCGATTGAAAGGCGTTCGTTCGTCGATTCGGGTGTTACGGTACGAAACCGGCAAAAACGATCATGTAAAAAAAAAATAAAAGAAGCGTGGTAATCTTTTAAACATAAACAATTGAAAATGTAAAAATATCAGTTTTTAAAACTGAGAACTATCATCGTATAGACAAATACAATCATAAATCTACAACAAACAAAACGATAGGAGTGAAGGCTAGAGTTTACAAAAATTTCATAACTTCGAGGAATCTTCTCGATTCTGCAAAATCTTCCAAATTATTTATTTCTGAAATGATATTTACATTATAGCAATCGTTCTATGAAACACTCTTAAAAATTTGAGAAACAAAGCATAACAATTTATTATTATCTCATTTTTTCTACAATCCGGAAATTTGTTTCAAAACCCGGAGTCTCGAAAACCGAAGAGGGGTGGCAACCCTGCTTCGCGGAGACTCTAGACCGCCGCGACGGTTTTCCATTTGATTCCTTTCCGCGCGTGAAATACGCAACCCTAACGTGGAAGTTGGCACGAATCGCGGAAACGTCGCCCCACATTCGAGCACGCTCGCGGAAGCGCATAAATAGAGCAGTCAGTCTCTCGGCAAAGTTTGTGTCAGGAAGTGCAACCCCCGGCGAAAAAGCGACGCTTCTTGCGCGGAGGGCGAACACCAACTCGTCTACGAAGTCGGGGTAGTTGGTTTTTAGTTTGCTGGGAAATGAATGCTCCGTTGTTTCGGGGACGATATTCTTTATTATAGGCAATAACTTTATTTATAACGATGGTATCCAGTATGGTTTTGACCCCCAACTTTGAGGACTGTTTTCACCCCTTCAATGTGGATGGTTATCGACCAAAAATAAAGACGTGTCAAATATTTTTCGATGAACTACGTCTCACAATAAGTTTCATCAAAATCGGCTTGTGCAACTTGAATATGTTCCCTTGTTAGTTCACTACAAGACGTGAAAAAGAATTTTTTTAAAAATTGCAATTGATCGGAATCACGGAGAAAATACTAGAGGTATGCAACTTTTTCATGTGAGTTTATATTGAAAATTTGAAAAATACGTTTCGCAGATCTGTGTCAATAATTACATTATTTATTCGAACGAATACGGCAAAAAGTTAGAAGGGCAATCGATATCAATTTTCATTCTGGAAGAAGCTTTCGATTCGCTCGTGAAAAATGTAGCGAGCTCTGGGGACGATTTCCTCGGTTGCTGAGGTAGCTGGCAAATATTTTCGAGCAACGCTATGAAATACAGCGAGGTCCGTGGACGGTGGTTACTCGGTTGACGGCGGCGCTCGCGGGGCATGGACACGCACACGTACACCACTACGAATAGGACTAGGGACAGGGACAAGGACAGGGACAGGGACAGGGACGTTGGTGTTGGCATGGGGCGCTCGCGAGCTTGCTCGTGTGCTTGCTGGCGCGCTTGCCCGCGCGCGGGGGCTGCTCCGCCGTGTCAGGAGGGTAGAGTCGGCCTCGGAAACGAGGGTGGACGCCGGCAGTCGGGAACGCAGGGGAAGGATAGGGTGATAGACAGACACGGCAAGGGGAGAGAGGAAGAGAAGGAGAGACAGGGCTGGGCGGGAGAGAGAGTCGTACCAGGGCGGGAGGAGGGACGCCGGGCGTCGCGGCGCAGCCTGCCGCACCCAGCAAAGCGCCTGCTCCCCTTGAACCGGCAAAACGTATACCTGACGCAACCCCGAGGAGACGAACGCCGCGCGTCGTTCTCGCGACACGCTGTTGCTAGGCGCCTCGTTTTCGATTTCCCGTCTGGGACTCTGTTTGTTTTCGGCGACTCCGCCGACAGTCGTTCGCGGTTCACGGTCGACGGTTCGTTCGTCGTTGTCCGAGTCTAATCGCAAGGTCACGGGGAAGCCGCGTTTCCGCGACCCTAAAACTCTGTGCTCGTCCGCGATCCTCGTGTGCTTCGACGGTGTCGTGTTCCAGCCCTCGAGGCTTCTCTTCCAGGGCCTGCTCGGTGCTCTTTCGACGAGCGCGGGACACACGGACTACTCTCGCCGAACGTCAACGGAGGTCGAGGACAAAGGCTCGCACCGAAGGGTGAACAACCCCTACGATTCGCGCACCGGTTTTTCCGAAAGTTGGGAGAGCTGTCGAGGAGATCGACGCGACGCCCCGGTCGTGTGCTAATCCGCCGAATCGCTGCGAAGGTGAAGTACGGAGAGCCCCGTGGGTTGGCGACGAGAGGAGTGGAGGAAGATTTCGAAGCGCCGTGTCAAGGTTGCACGACCTTGATTCGGTCGTCGACACTGCGACACCCCGCGACTCTCGGGCTGCGTTTCGGAAAATCGAGCCACCGCGTGGCTGCTTGCTCTTCTCTGACATTCTCTCCGGCTTCTCGCGCGCTTCACTCCGGAAGAGTCCTCGAGACTCTCGCTGATCTTGTTCCTTACTCCGCAAAGTCCTCGCGACGCGCACGGAACGGAAAATGGTTCGTCGTGCTCTAGGATAGCGGCCAGAAGTTGACAGTGCGGCCCGCGCTTCGCGTCGAATGGCGGTAAGCGCGTTAGATTCGACCGCGAACGGCGTCCGTTGCCGGATCACCATCTACCGTATCGACGATTAACAAAAATCGCGATCTCTCGATGTTTCTATCAATTCGTAGCACGCACCGGTGCTGCATCTTCTCGAAGCTTCGGCGGCTTACGGCCCTCGTTGCTAAGCCACTCGAGCGAGGTCCTCTTTGAAAAATTACCGCAACGTTCTCTCAGCCCTGAGGGCTCCTCTTCCCGGAAGTTCTCCGATCGTTCTAATTCTAGATCCGACGCTTGAAGCGTTCCCGGAACATCGTCGTCGATCTACGCGATCGATCGAACGATCCAGAATTCGGTTGTTGCGTCTAGGGTTCTCTTATTGCTCCCCGAGCGCGTGCCTCTATCTCCTCGATGTCAGGAAAGGTTCGCGGAGGTTAATTACCTCGGCGATACGATGAGAGACGGGGGCAACGCTGCGGTGGTCGTCTTTGCGGAGACTGCAGGCAGACGCGGGTGGTGTCCATCTTGAAATAGGCTGCATACCTTACCGGGAGTCTCCACGAATTTCGACGTTACGATTCCCCTCTGTAACGGATTTATTCGTTCTTGGAAATGAAATTTTGTCATCTCGGGGATTCCTCGGATCAACTACGCGTTTTGCCCGAAAATACGGTGATTACCGATGATTCCCGCAGAGTTGCCGTTTCTTGCCGAGCTTGCGTTAGCCAATTTGGGGCGGGCTATTTAATCTTCGAAAAGAGGTTCGCTCGTCGGGGTCGGTGTTTTTTGTAGCGTTTGCTATAAACGGATCCGCGCGCGGTGTATGTATTGTTCCGAGACGAACGCATCGGAACACGATATCTCCAGGCCATTCACCGGTGCCGGCGATCAACGCCGGGCCGGAAATGCTTCGTGTTTACGTTCCATCCGAGGGAATTTACGTGGCAGACAGGGGTTGACGGCCACAGGCGAACCGTGGGGGGTGGTGGTGGACGGGACGAAAGGGGGGCGCGGACGCGTTGCACTGCGGCGCGGCGCAGTGGCTCGCAGGCCGGTCTGCCGTGCTGCAGGGACTGCATCCTGCAGCCTGCAACCGGCATGGCAGCCGGCTTAGGCGGTGCCCTGCGCTTCCTTCGTTTGGGGTAGGTTAGGTACACGTTTACCGGCCACGTACATAGAGACAACTGCACGCGAGATCGCTATCGCTGTCCCTATCGCTGCTTGGTTCACCGTACAATGCGAATGCGAATGCGAATGCGCGCGTGAAGACAGAGAGAGAGAGAGAGAGAGATAGAGAGAGAACCGGTGCGATAAGGGACAGGGAATTACCGTCACGCTTCGCGATACCCCGGCGAACCCTATTCAAACTCGGACTTTTAAACGAACCGCTCGGAAGTTCGTCGACCCCCTGCCTCGCAATGTTATCGTCGCAAGCTCGGAACCTGGCACGCCGCGCTATTGCTCTCAAATATCGCGCACCTGACACGTGGAAAGAAGCCGCACGCATTTCCTTTGGCCAGCAAACGGTGTCCATTGGTCGCGAGTCTATCTTCCTTATTTTCGTGTAGACTCCTTCTCAACGATTCGTTGGAGGACTTATCAAGAAATCGAATTTACGAGTCGCGTGGCAGAGGGTCGAGAAAAAGTCCGAGGTGTCCGGACATATATGAAAAACGTCCCTCCGGAGGGTTGATCGACGCTCGCCGGAGAGAGCCGGACGATAGAGTCCTCCTCCCGTTTGGTCTGTCGCGCGTGTTTTCCCCGCCACGTATGTATTGATTCGAAAGCGGCGATACATGCAGCGAATGCACCGGAAAAGGAAGAGCCGGCCGGCACCGGTGCATCGAGTGCTATAGCCATCGAAATCCCATTGAATTCGTAGCCTCGCGCGTCATCCAGCCAGCCAGCCAGCCAGCAAACTCTTAAATCCTGCCGACACCGAAAGAAGAGGCAAGAGCTTTCCGGGCACCGTTCCCACGAATGAGACGCGTTTTGTCACGTTCGCGGTGAATCTCTTGGACGAATCCGTGAACTATATTCGACTTTCGCGGGAGGAACGGGATCTTGGGACAAGTGTCGCGCGAAGTGCCGATGAGAACAGTGATCAGCGGTGGGTGATGATCAGTGAGCCCACCATTTCGAATGAAGTGGTTTTAGGATGATGGTGGAGCGTGTCGAGGATCATCTCTTCATGTATCGACGTCCCGTCTACCGGGTCTTCCAGTACCTCGAAACCACCGAGTAAGTAGCCCAACTATTCGAAAGAACGGAAAGTATGTAAAATCTTCGCGTGTTGAACGAGCGCTTAGAGTATATCGAGGGTGGAAAGTAGTCGTTGCGGGAATCTTTGTTTCCTCTCGGTTTCACCGGTACAATAGAAAGGGAAGAAAGCTCGCGGCGCGCGGCGTGGCGGTTCAAAGAAACCACGCAGGGGCAGCTCCACGCCTATTAACCGAGAGCAGAAAAGCGTCCATTAACCGGGACTCGCTAATCCGTAATCTCTGCCCCGTTCCACCGGTCGGCGAACGAAATCGCGTATCCCTCTCGATTCGAATCAAATCGAATCTCGAAAAAGTTTGGGAAAGGGATGGAATATCGTGCCGCGGGGTCCTCTTCGCAGGCGATTAGGTCTAAACGTAGGAGGGTTGGCACGCTCGAGGTCTGCCAATTCATAATGGCAATGCCGCAAAGAGAAGAGCGTCTTCGTGCGTCACGCCATGCCGTGCCCTTCGAAAATCCGCGAATGGTAGAACGGAAGAACGGGAAACAGCAAAGAGTACGCGTTTCCGCGCGAAAAAAAACCGCTTCCACTTTTTCGCCTCTGTGTTACGTCGATGCGAGAGCTGCTCGAGGAGCGAGGCGGGGGTGGGTAACCATGGCGAAATTGGCGTCATCGACCACGGAGCTCTCCTCGGTAACCGTTGCTAATTGGCGCCATTAACCGAGTCCCGATGCCATGCCGCGCCGTGCTGCGCCGCCTCCGACGGGCGCACATCGCCTCGTTAGAGTTGCCAACTTTCGGATTCGTCGAGATTCAATTCTACGTCTGTGGCAACTCGCTCTCCGAACCTATTCTTCCACCCCCGCGATCCATCGCTACCGATCGTAACCGATAACCGCACACTTTCGATCCGAATTTCGAGATACCAGCTGCGCCTATGTTCGAATTGTTTAGCTTAATCAGCCCGGAAGAATAATTCTTGACTCCGTGTTTCTCTGTCAAATATATTCGACGTTGTGAATGCATTTTTTGATGGCCAATGTAAATTTGAATTTTGTTTGCGACTCGCTTTCATTGTTCAAACGGAAACCTCTCATAATTGAAGACTGGAATTGAAAATGGCTGTAAGTTCCAAAATGAAAATTCCGAGGAAAATCAATGTATGTAAAACTTGTGAGAATGCAATTTATTTCAAGGACACTGAACAAAATTACAATTTGTAGTTAATACAAGTTGAACACGATATTATATGACTTTAAAAAAGAGGAAAAAATAGCGAGGAAAAAAAATATGAAGTCCGTTAGTCGTTTCCTTGGAGAAGGAACAACAAGCCTTTTAGCCTCATTTCATTGCATTGGCGTTGTCATTCTTTTTTGTGGAAAAAATAATTTTTTAAAAAATGACACTTACAGCGTTTTTCAATTCCAGTCTTCAATTGTTATTGCAGTAGACGGTTGACTGTTCCAGTCATTTACGAGTTGAAATGAAGCGACCATCACGTTTGTGAAAATACCAAATTCTGGAACCAAAAATAAAATATATAATTGTTTAAAAAAAAACAATTATGAGGTGGGGCATTTGAGATGAAAAATATCATTTTTCCTAGCTGAAGCACTATCGTATTAGCCTGCATACAAATTTTCAGATTTTCAGCTCGAGGATATTTTTGATCCAGAGAGGGTTAATCGCTCGATAGGTGGATCGATTTGAATGCTCGTCTTAACATTATCGCGGTGTCTTCGAAAAAGCATGTTTGAAAAATTTTAATACAAGTTTCAGCGCGTTCGCCGATTGGAAGCGCTTTTCCCCGCGGACATGTAAAAAGAAGAGGGGCTCGAATTACAGCGGGAAATCGTGCTGGGAGATAGTCTGGGCAAGAAGGCGCGCTGCAAATGAGAAAAGTTTTCGGTGAATTGCGGCTGTGACCGGACCGGCGCGGCGTGCGGCGGACCGGTCGAATCACCGGGAGAACTCTCGAAAGACGACCACCGTGCCATTCGGTCGCTACCATTTTCCTCGGTTTCACTCGGTTTCACTCGGTTTCGGGTCTGCCGAGTCGCTATTCCAGCGCAAGAACTATTTAAACACCGATATCGCCCCTCGGCGATACGTTCCCGTCCTGTCTGGTCGTTCGGGTGCTTTCGAGAGGAAAATTGGAACGCCGAGAAGAAGCCAGACGAACAACCGATTCTCGGCGCAAACGATTTCGATTTCGATTTCAATACAGAAGGAAAATACAGCCGATCGACTACTCGTTTGCTTGATTCATTGCATTGCCATGCATTGCCATCGATCCTGATAAATTCCTGAAAGAAAAGGAACGATCGAGATTCACCCTACGCCTATGTGTTCTCCGATGGCTAAATATCAGCGATGACGAAATACATACACCGTAGCCACTAATGATTTCTACGATATTCTAGCGCAGGGGGTTAATGGGAATAGAGAGCAGCAGCGAGAGTCCACGTGGACTCGGAAACCGCTTTTATCGCGCACGTTGCCCCATTGCCCTTTGGGTCGCGAGTCGGTTGGAAAGTCAGACCAGTCGGTCGCGGGCTTTTCGTGGGCGGTCGTGGTTCAACGAGCTTTTCGAGCCGCGCACTGGTCGTAATTTTAGAAGCTGGAAGGACCACCGTCGCTCTCGCGTCTGGCCTACCAGGATTTAAACCGCGATCTTCCGTACTACGTCGCACGTTGAAAACTAATTTACGTTGAATACACGCCGATCGAACCCTCTTCGGATCAAAAATAATTTAGGTCTCGCTGAAAATTTGAGAATTTGTATGTAGGCTAATAAGCGCTTAAGCCAGGAAAAATAATATTTTGTTTGTTTTAGTAATATTTTGTTCACCTGTCGAATATATTCAGCATTGCCCCTCGAAGACACCAAATATTGTCATTTGAGCACACAATAGAAAATTTTTTTCGTAAAACATTTATTTAGATTTGTATCATAAGTTTTTTTTTAAACAATCTACAAACACTGTATATATGTTATTTTTTCTTACAAAATTTGCTATTATCACAAACTCTCGATGGTCACTTCCCTTCAACTCGTAAATAACTGACTGAAACAGTTAACCGACTACAACAATTATGAAGTGCAGAGGTCTCTGAACAATGAAAGTGTGAGTCATAAACAAAATTCAAATTTACCGTGCACTATTGACCTTCGAAAAATGCATTCATGTAATGTCGAATATATTTAACAAAAACACCGGAGAGGGTTAACGACTCTATGTACATATATCTACATATACAGGGTGTCCCAAAAATGTTGTACTTGAAACGATTCCTGGGGTCATTCGAAGTAACTTTTTCCTTTGCAAGAACGTTCACCACGGCTTCGTTAAGGAGTTATTAACGAAAAACGCGGACCAACCGGAGCGCGGCTACAGACGTGTGGGGCGTTGGCATTGGTCGAGCCGAAAACCGTCCACAGTATCCGCGCTCTGATTGGTCCGGTATTTTTCGTTAATAACTCCCCAACAAAGCCGCGTAGAAAATTCTTGCAAAGGAAAAAATTGCTTCGAATGACCTCGGGAATCACTCCTCTCGAGTACAATATTTTCGGGACATCTTGTGTGTACAAGACTTTCGACAGAGTCTGATGGATGGTCGAACGCATCGCTTAGGCTTAGGCTATTGTTAACGTCTGGTCGCCTAAATGTCAGTGCTCTATCGGCAACCTTTCACGCCGATCCGCGATCTCGCGACGCGAAGCCAATCGCGCTTGCATAAACCGATGTTTCTGTACGCGTGTAAGAGGAGAACAGAAACAACAACAGCAATAGCAACAGCAACAGCAGCGACAAGCGGCTCGATCCGGTTGCGAAAGAGCGATCGGTTGACCGGCGTCTCCAGGCAGTCTGTCCGCGCTCGATCGCTCGATCGCCGACCTGGATCGGCCTCCGTTCATTTGCGTCGTAGGAATTACGATACCAAGCAGCGCGATTTTTCGCCCGATCGTCCCACGCGTATCTACATCTACACGAGCCAGCACCGCTGGAGAAGGACGGCGAACAAGAAAGAATCGGGAGAGAGCGAGAGAGAAGAAGAGAACGGCAGGTTGTCCGTTCGACGACGCATTGATCAGTTCCCATTGAACGGCGGAACAGCCCGCGCGCGTTCGCGATCAGCGTGCTAGATCGACGAGATCGATCCGAGACACTCTCCTTCGGAAAGCAAGCAAGCAAGACCAGACCCACCCGGGAGACTCGCATTTCATTCCCGGTGAATTTTCGGTGCAATTTCGGATCGAAGCGTCGCCGGCCGACGCGCGACGGTCTCTTCTTCTCTCTCTCTCTCCTCTCTCCTCTCCATCTCGCTGCGTTCGTGCCGGAAAGCTAGAATAACGAGGCCGTTGAACGGGGACGTTGAACCGTCGCTCGTCGCAGCAACGAATTAAAATTCAACCGATCCTCGCCGCGCCGACCTGGGACCATCGACGGAGATGCGACTCCACGTTGCAAGCCAAGATCCGTGCGAACGTTCCGCCGGAGCGATCGACGGAACCTCGGATCGATAGCGGTCTCGCGTTTCGTAGAGAAGAGAGGGGAAATCCCGACGAAGAACTCTAGCGACCACGATGGGACGATTCGAGCGTGAATCCTCGACCACGTACGATCTTTCTCCGATTCCTGGAGGGGCTTCGACGGAACCGAAGTTTGGACGTTGAAGACCGCCCCCGATGGATCTACCCCCAGTGGAGCTGTTCCGTCGCCTCTCCATTCTGTCGTACGGTGATAGTTGGCCGAAAGTGATCGAAGGGAGCGATGCTGGAGCTATTGGAGCGCAAAGCGAACGGAATCTCCTGGCCGACTTGTCGCGGCCATAATCTGGAGTCGTTGGCCAAAGATGCGAAAGGGGTGTTGCTGTTGAAGAGGGGCAAAGGCTACCCCAGGGAGAAACGATGGAGGAAGGAAAACGGGGGCTTGCTGTGCTCCCTGGGACAGCTGGGCTGCTCCGAGTCCTACAGCCCCGACACCCTCGGCACCTGGAAGTTCCACAAGGTGTCCCGAGCTAGGTACGGCTCTCGACGATCGCTGCTTCGCGAAACATCGTGCCGAGACGCGTTACTATTATGCAAAAGCGCAATAGAGAAAGTAATAGTGAAAGGTAAAGTGCGTGGGCGACGGTCGCAGGTGCGTGGTGGTTTTGCTCGCGACGACGCGACGGGTCATGGCCGAAGAGCGCGTAATCTCTCTCTTTATCCATCTATCTATCTCGTTGTTCTCCGGGTCGGACGGTGTGCCAAACGGTTCCGGAAGGCGGCCATCGTTTCGATCTTTCTAGCTATCGAGTTGCGGCCCCTCGATTTGATCGTATACGCACAGAAGACATATACTAGAACTCGATACAATTATAGATGCTTCAAACCTTTTTTTTTCGTTTAACGTGATGGTAATCACTCATTACGGATACTGCGCCCCGCGCGGGGGAAGAGACGGGGACATGCGGGGCCGGGTGTACCCTAACTCCACCACGGTGACCATCCCTAGGCTGAATGGGGAGGGTCGAGGTCGAGGGTCCCAAGATCTCGTAACCGAACGCCACTGGGCCCCCCTCCCATCTCATGACATCCTGGGGGAAGGGTTCTTCAACCTGGGTTCCGCGGAACCCTTGAGTCCCCGAAACTTTTGAAAGGTTCCTTGAAGTTGGCGCTTGAACTTGGAACTTAAACTTGAATGTTGAGTTGGAACTTAAACTTGAACGTTTAGTTGGAACTTGAGTAGGTAAGTTTGAAAGCACTGTCTTAAATTGTTCTCTAAAAGGGTTCCTTGAAGAATATTATATACTAGAAGGGTTTCTGTGGAAGGTTGAAGACCCCTGTGATAGGGCAAGTGGTTAAAAGGGGCCACTTCCGCGATAACGTTTCGCGCACAGAAACGCGATATTGTCTCAGAGAATTCCGACCGGTGACGGACCGGTGGCGACGCGACGCGACCCGACACGGCCCGAACGGTGCGGCGCGGCGCGGCGCGGCGATGTGCTGGAACAATTGGCGCGCGTCGTCGAGCAGCTTTAGAAATTCTTGAAACGAGAACGCTCCGAGCTCGATGCCTATCCGCGTCCGCGTGGCTTTTCAAAGGACTTGTTTCCTTTCTTCTCTCCATCTTTCCTTCTTCCTCGACTCTTTCTGTTTTCCCTTCCTCGATAAACCTCGGCCTCGCGGCGTCGTTGAGACGCTTTCGAAGGCTTTCGAAGGCTTTCACGCGTGCCACGGCAACGACGGTCGACGCGATATTGCGCCGAGCCGTGCAAAACCGTGCCAAACCGCGCCACGCGTATTTTCTCCGATTACTCCCTTCCCATCGCCGCGCAGTGTCCGATGAATGGAAAACGGAAAAAAAATTTCTATCTTCTAAACTAATTTCTACTTAGGACTTCTAATACATTTTTGAACAGAGTACAAAGATGCTTCGATTGGTGACAAACAAAAATACAATTTCGCTAAAAAATCAAGCTGACCTTAATTTTTAATACGACAATGTATTGTATCAGTATATACATTAATATAATTATTAGACTGCGGATTTTTATGCAAAATAAAAATATTCTGCATCGATTGTGGGAAGCAAGGACTAAATAAAAATTGATTTCATCCCTTAATGACATTGTTACATTAACAACAACATCAGATTATCCTTAAATTATTATAATCTATTGCTGTTTTATATTTCACCCAGCCAATTTCTTCACAAATGCATAAATATGCGCAGTTTAATAATTATACAGGGTGGTCCACCTAAATGTAGCCACCTAAATGTCTCCTTTATTTGTGATGACATAACAAATGTTTTTAATGCAATATAAATGGTATCACAAGGTGAATGCTTTGCAAATTTGATTTTTGGTAATTATGACCTTGAAATATGTTGTCAAGATCACTATTGTGAACAACTTTTTCCTATACATGTTACCGCCGCTCGGCCTTAGTTTTCGAGATATACATAAAAATAAATTATACTATGTATTTAGTAATTCACTGCGTTACAAATATCCAAAAATTCGTAGAGCTTCATGTTCACCAATGTATGGTAATAGGGTTCGCGTTGAAATGACACTAAGCGCGTAAACGTACAAATAACATTTCAAACTGTTTACATAAATAAACACGAACATGCTGCACGGTTACGTACGGACATACACAATAATATACCGTATTGTTTACTTGTATTTGATAATATAACTCACGAGTATCGGAGCTGTTAAAGTCGTTATAGTGCTAACAAATTCACTCAGAATGAAATTCTATGAATTTTTAACTCTCTGTTAGGTCTGGGCTAGCTCTGGGTTATGCGCCGCCTCTTTACGAGGTAGTAAAGGGACACACACACGAGCCCTATCGCTGCCTTGCTGTTCGGAACCGTCCGGCAGTCCGGGGGCCTCATTAAATAAAAATAAAAATAAAAATAAAAATAGGTCTGGGTTAGGTCTGGATTCCGCCAATTTAATAGACGAGATTCTACTTGAGATAATGTAAGTGGTCTAACCCAGACGTAACCCAAACCCTCTGCCCGCCAGAAAATATAACTTCAACTCCAATTACTCTTCCAACCACCATTTACTGATCATTTTTCCGAGAATACACTGTACTGGTAACATAAGAATAATCAAAGTTTTTTACGTATATCTCGAAAACTAAGGCCGAGCGGCGATAACATGTATAGGAAAAAGTTGTTCACAATAGTGACCATGACAACATATTTCAAGGTCATCGAAATCGGTGAGGTCGTCGCTAATCTGCATAATTACCTTTTTTTCTGCGCATATTCCAGTTGACATTAGAACGCAGTCAGAGATATTAATAACATGACCTTGAAATTAACTCCGACTACCAAAATTGAGATATGAAATTCATTTTCATTGATATAATGGACCTTATCATTTGCACATCATTTTTAACACTGACGGATAACTTAAAAAGTAAGTGACAGATGGCTTGCAAATCTCAGGGGTCTCTGCAGGCTGCGAACTGCGGAGAGTTCCGCAGTCTAGTAATAATAAATGCGCAACGCGGAACGAATCCGCTATTGTCGAGCAACTCGCGCTTCCCGCGGTCCGTGCCAGCAGCGAAGAGAACGTGGCCGTTCGTGGAAACGCGGTCATCTTGAATCGGAAGCTCTTTGATGGGCTACCTAGATTGATCCGATTTGAACCGCGTGTCTAGCGTGTCTAGCGTGTCCAGCTCGCATTAATCGATCAACTTCGTAACTCTCGGCTTCGTCCCTGACCAATGCGGATCCAGCAATAACGCGGCTACCGGGTCAACGTCGACCCGTATCCGAATTTCGTCCACTCGAAACCGCGAACACCGTGAACACCGTCGACGTTGAAATTGCACGGACCGGAAGACCACCAGGCACGGTGATCCGGTCATTTTTCGCGATGCATACAAACGGTCGCAATCAAACGCTTCCGGGCACGCAACAG
Organism: Lasioglossum lativentre; assembly: GCA_916610255.1. Classification (NCBI taxonomy): domain Eukaryota; kingdom Metazoa; phylum Arthropoda; class Insecta; order Hymenoptera; family Halictidae; genus Lasioglossum; species Lasioglossum lativentre. The sequence goes on along the minus strand of OU744357.1, from coordinate 15,057,291 downwards.
GACCATTCACGGTCTCGAATAGGATCATTAAACCCGCGGCGATCGTTCTCCTTTTCTCGGCGCCTCGATTCCGTGTACGCTCCGGAATAGGTAGGCTCCTAACGTTATGCGACCGCTGTTCGCCAGAATTGTTAAAAGTTATTCACGAATACATGAGTTTACCCGGTATATTCTGTTACGACAGCTCTAAATGAAGTTGCCTTTTCCCGCGATCGAGAGAAGTTGGCCGTCGGATCGATATCGTGGTATCCGGCCAACGGGGTTGTTATTAACAAGAAGAACGAGGACAGAACCTCTCGAGTCGTTGAAGCGAGAGCACACACATTCTTTGCATCCTTCTTAGTTATTGTCTAAATAAAGAGTTCTATTTGTTTGTAGTGTTGTGAGTTAGTTGGTTGTAATGTGTTCACCGGCGAGGCGGGGCCGAAGCCTCCGCAACATTGGTGTCAGAAGTGGGATATCCTTCTTCCTGTACTATCCAACACTTATTGTTAGAAGGACAACATTTGATTGTAGTGTAATAAACCTTGGCGACATTTGTATACCTTTCGTTTTTTGTAACTCTCCTTAGTATTTGCCACTCATCTGGTAAGTCATACATAATTATCAGACTAGGAGATGTTATAACCAACAATACCTTATTGGGCAACACTATTTTCTCCTTCACTGCATTACAATAGTAATCTCCTTTACTCCATTTTATATTACAAACATCAGCTGTTATAGCAGTTAGTATATCCAGACAAGACTTCATGAGAATGAGCTATTACACTATATATCATACCTTCTGGATCCTCTAGAGTCACTTTTCCATAGTAGATGTTAATAATACATCCATTCATAACCTTTGTTATTGCTGTTAAACAGGAGTTCATCCAATGGTGTAGGTAGTGGCAAAGGTAGATGTAAAAGAGGCAATTTCTTCCTCTCTATTGCATTGTCGGGAATTGGTCTAGTACGAATCGGGGCAATTGTTTCCTCCTCTGAATAGGTCATAACAGGCAACAACCGTTTATAGTGAGAATAATGTTCTTTTATTGCTGTGTCGAATTCATTTTTGGTCATAGCTTGAAGGTAACAAGCTATCTCATTTATAAAAACCAGACCTGTACTGCTCTTATTACATGTGGCAGATCATCATCAGGTGTTACTATGTAAACAGTAGTTATAATGTTTTTCAAGTCATCTAAATGACTGGTGACAATGGAGTAAAGAATTAGTCTTAAATCCACCGCAGTGTAAGACATTATTTTAAGCAACCTGCATTGTTTTAAGCTCTCCATCATAAGATCATATGGGTTCTTATCTCCCCCTTCTAATATCTCAACATAGTAATCATAGACATTGGTAAAACAGGATGAGTCAAAAACAGCACAGTAGAAAATGAAGGATTTCAGGAATAAAGGCACTTGCAATCGACTGAATCCTGCAAGATTCACAAAGGATACAGTCATGGATTCCTCTAAATCTCTATTCTCTAGAGAGGTAATCTTATCTACCATTCTTCTTTTAACAATCCATGCGGCAAATTTCCACCCCATAATTACAGAATATGATTCCTCTTCTTGTATTTGTTTCTCCAAGGGGTATCTTTCATGTATGTCTTTTTGACGGAATTCCTCTACCTGGTTGACAGAAGTACACCTGGGTACTTACTTTGTGTTAAGGCAAAGCTCTCAGGTGGGATAACCCAAGTACAAGTGCTACAGTTGAATAATAACGCCATTTGCCTAGGATGAGAAATATTGAACTCGGTCATGTGAGCTAGTACTGATACGGGCGTATAAAAAGGCACTTTGGAAACAAATAGTATAGTTTATTCCTCCTTTGGCATAATCTAAGGCGGTATCAGAGGTGATTGTATAATGACTCGGGTGATTTAGATTTTGATTTGACACGCCACTCGTCTTTAAAGCAGGACAAGGCAATCTATGTGTTAAGGAACCAGAATAAACCTTTCTTGTATATTGTTTCAATGTATCTGGATGTATTGTGGTTTTCTCCTTCAACATCTTTGTCAATAAGTCTTCAAGACCTGTGTCTCCTTTCATCCATGAAATCAACTGCATTAATTGCTTTATACTTGACACCATGCTTCCCACTTCTACTACTTGAAGGGCTGCTCTCTTAGCTCTGAGCCGTGTGGTTGATCCAAAATAAGGTGTATAAACACCTCTTTGATGAGACATATTAAGGCAAGGCTTACTTTGTTGTGTTACCAGTATAGCTCGTTTTGCCTGATTAAGAGTCAATGATTCCCAGGTCTTAAGTATAGTTTGTTCCTGTTGAGGTGGCATTGTTATCCCTTCTAATTGCAACCCCCAAGCTGTTTCTCTTAAGTGTTGTGCAAAAGTGGTTACACATTCAGTACGGTAGAAACTTTCTACCATGCTGTCTTCTTTTTTGTCCCTTAGATGTTTGGAGAATCGTTCTTCCAGTTTCTTTACTGTTTCTATCACCGTGGCTTCATCACTCCAACTCTTCATAGCAGCCTGTTGTATAGACCTTGTGTTAGACAACTTTCCCCAACCATCTCTCTTGCAATCCTACATTTGATAAGGCATAAATCTTATTGAGTAATTTGGGATTGCAAGGTCTTATAGCTACCAGATCATCAACTAGGCTATCCTGTGCAGCATCCGTGGCAAGAGAGAACAATTCTTTTATGTCTCGATTGACTATCATATCTGTAAGTCCTTTTTTAATCTCTCTCTTTACAAAATGTTCTGGTTGAATGGGCGAATACCATTGAGAATTCAATGGTAAACTCTGTGGATCTTTCACTAAGGATAGAAAATCCCGTTTTCGTGTTATATCTTGTATAATCTTCTGTAATAAGTGATCCATCAATGCGGCTCTCACTAGATGAAGGTTTGTTGTCAAAACATCTTGTACAGCTCGTGTACAGAATTGACTATATATGGTTATAGGGTATCCTCATAGAGTCCTTGTTAACAACAACAAGCAACAAGTTTTCTCCCAAGGATCTGTTTTTAGCCAGGGATTTGCATTTCTAATACGAATTGTGGCCTCTACCACTGTGCAATAATATGCGTACATGGGGGTGGAATCTTCTGCAGCAGCAGGGAGCTGTCATTCTAACATAAGGAGGTTGGCGATTACGTACTGAGAATGTAGGCTGACCGGTAGCATGATGGCTGGGACGTTACCGGAGACAGTATAGCCGCGGTCGGGACGCCCGCTTTTAAGAGAGGGGAGCAGCGTTACGACAGCTCTAAATGAAGTTGCGTTTTCCCGCGATATTCCGAAGATATCGCGGAGATCGAGAGAAGTTGGCCGTCGGATCGATATCGTGGTATCCGGCCAACGGAGTTGTTATTAACAAGAAGAACGAGGACAGAACCTCTCGAGTCGTTGAAACGAGTGCACACACATTCTTTGCATCCTTTTTAGTTATTGTCTAAATAAAGAGTTCTATGTGTTTGTAGTGTTGTGAGTTAGTGTTGTTAGTTGTTGCGGGGCCGAAGCCTAATACATTGATTAGGGGTAGACGGATACCCGGAAATTCGGGTTCGAGTCGGAAACCCGAAAATATACATACATATATTGTTTGGGTATCCGAATGTCATTTCGGGTCCCGACCCGACCCGAGGCCCGGGTACCCGCCCACTCCTAACAATGATTGGTCATTCGCGATCGAATCACGGTCGAGTCGTCGACGATTTTCACTGAAGGGCGAGGTTCGAGCTGAAACTAATCGCGCGGTTCAAAGAATCTTGAAAGCTCCGTACACAATGGCGACCGGCGCGCGGCGCGGCGACCGTTGAATGCCACCGCGGGGCTGCACTCCGAGACCCCTCGAGCGATCTCGAGAGGGTACACCGAGGATTAATCCTCTCGATGGCCCTAAACGGTTCCAATAAAGCGCGAAAGTTTCTCGAGTGTCGCGGTCGTTGGACCGCGACGAGGATCCCAGAACTTTTCCTGAACCCCGAGCTTTAAATAAGAAAATACTAGGATGCATATCGTGTAAATATCGAATGAGGGAAAAGAAACGCGCGATGAATTCGGACAATTCGATTGAGCGGATTATCGATGAATCATCGATCCACTGATAGCGGGCGTAAGCGGCGGCGCGCATCCTAACTGCGCGCAGTTGCATTTCGTCCGCCAAGATCGTCGCGTCGTTGCGCTCGTGCTGTTCAATTTCGAGAAAGTTCGCGACACGTCATCGACCATCGATCATCATACGCTGAACACGATGATCAGCGCGTGTGCAGGTCGTTTCCGCTTATGGCGAAACAAGCTGTCGAATCATCTGAAAAAGAATTTGCTTCGCCGTGGGACATGCTCGAACAGGATGGAAGATTTTCTGAAAAAGTGATAAACTATGTCGCGTTTTTCTCAAGCGTATCAAAATTAGGCTAGCTCGACCGTACCCATTATTAATACCCGCGCGTTCTTCCAACGCGCCGCAGCGGGTTGGTCCGAGATACCGGCGCAGAGGCTCGGTGCTTTCCGATGAAATCCTTTTCCTCTGTGTACCGGTGAATAATTAATCCTCTCGGCAAGCTTCCACGTTGAGTCGGGCCAACGCGGAGCCGAGGTTTTACCGGATAATGCATAATTGACGCGGTCGTTGACGGCGAGGCAAGACAAGGAAAGGCAAGGCAAGGCAAGGCAATGCGGCGCCGCGTCTCCCTTGTAAGCCGATCTACGCCGTCATACTTCTTATACTTTCTGTTCTTTTCTCTGTTCTCCATGTCAGCCATGAGGGGATGAGCACTGGCGTGGGAGATGGTGGTGGAGGCGGCGTTGGCGGCGTCCAGGGCTCCGGCGGCGGAAGAAACACGCCGCCCCATGGATCGCCCACCCCCATGGACAAGGCCACGCTAAAAGTCCATCTGCCCAACGGTGAGTTTCTCGTCGAAAAACCCAGCACATAGGAATTAAGTAGAATATACTAGAATATACTAGAATATACTAAAATATGCTGGAATATACAAGAATATACTAGAATATACTAGAATATATGTACTGGAAGATACTGGAATATATTACAGCATACAGGAATATACTGGAACATGGTAGTGTAAGAGAGGAAAATGCCCGAGGAGGATTAACACGATACTTTATTACGTCCTTTCGATAGGTCGTTCTACAATAAAGTGAGCCCTCGCCGTACGGCGTTGCCTACGAAGCCTCGGCCGATTGTCTGTTTACAGACGCGCGATCTTCATTCCGTCAACGGCATTCACACACACATGCATTCTTTCGGCGAGTCCTGTCGATCGTCCTTTCACGTCAATGGACATTCGCGGGAGCCAACGGCCAATCACGCATACACACACCCACATACATTCATCCTCGTCTTTATGCTACAGTAGAATATACTGGAATATATTACAATATAGTAGAATATACTAAAAACCAGAATATACTGGAATATACTAGAATATGCTTGCGAACATACTAGAATATACTAGGACAGGGCTCGGAATTATTAAATTGCGAATAGCGCCTATGGTACGCGCCTGAGGTACAGGGTGTATAAAAATTATATGTCACGAATACCATGGAGGGATTCTATACATCTGGATCGGTGGAGATCTTTCAAAAAAAATGGATCGCAAAATTGACCTTGACCATTTCTTTCATGGTCAAAAAATGTTTTATCGCATCGTATAGTATTCATCGCAAGGAACAAAAGTCTCATAGAAACAATGGTTCTCAAGTCGACCGTTCACCTAAGAAACGACTTCGAAGTTTCGTATACTAATTTCTTCCATATCTCTACAGGGTGTCCCAAAATGGTATAAGCGTGGAGGGAATGATTCTACACGAGATAATAAATTGAAAATATGGAATACATTTTTTTTATTTGACGCCTCGATTTCGAGAAATTAGATTTGAAAAATTCAGCGAACATGCGTGCTTTTGAATAGGAATTGTCTGATCACGACCTACTAATTCTACTTCTTAAAATATTAGGCACGCGAACTTGACGGATTTTTAAAGCCAATTTTCTCGAAAACGAGGCGTCAAATGAAAAAAATGTGTTCTATACTTTCGATTTATTTTCTCATGTAGAATCATTCCCTCCACGCTTATACCATTTTGGGACACCCTGTAGACATATGGAAGAAATTCGTTTACGAAACTTCAAAGTCGTTTTTTGAGAGAACGGTTGACTTGAGACCCATTGTTCCTTTGAGATTTTTGTTCCTTGCGATGACTACTATACGATGCTATAAAATGTTTTTTGACCTTGAAAGAAAGGGTCATGCTCAATTTTGCGGTCCATTTTTTTAACAGATCTCCACCGATCCAGAGGTATACAATCCCTCCGTGGTATTCCTGACATATAATTTTTATACACCCTGTACATACATACTTCGAGAACTAGGACCGCCACGGGGAGCGAAACGCACGGCCGGGTCGGGGGGGGGGGGGGGTAGCCTTCGAGAATGGGCCGTCGCGATTCAATAATTTCCAGCCTTGTACTAGGACATAAACTCAGGAATCAGGGAACTGGCCCATGGCCCGCAGACTACTTCGACTGACCCACTCTTCGGCCCAATATTCGACTGGTATCCTACGAAAGAAGTAGCTTGCAGTCCGCGGGCCAATTCCCCGGCTCTGGAAATAAAGTAGGAGTGGTGCTGGAGAGTGGGAGACCAGAAAATCAATGGTGGGGCTCGGGGAAGTAGTTACCCAACTCTGATCCTCCGATCTGTGTATACATATGTCAATGAAGAAATCGTTGCGCGGAGATCTTGATCTTACCATCGGATCGATTCTCAGGTGGCTTCAACGTGGTGAAGTTCGGCGACGCGATCGACGTCCGAGGGATAATATCTCTCGTGACGAGTCGATTGGCGGTCGGCACGAGACACTACCGAAACCTCTACGCCATGAGGCTGCATCACCCAGGGTCCGGGGAGAGTTACTGGTTGCACCAAGACACCACCATGTATCAGGTTCAAGAGAAGTACGAGAAGAAGCATCCGCACTGCGAATGGAGGTACGAGCTCAGGGTCAGATACCTGCCGCAGGATCTGATCGACCTGTACGAGAAGGACCGAGTGACCTTCTACTACTACTACGATCAGGTACTTGGACTTGCAGCGAGTCTCCAAACATCTCCCAGGGACGAAATCGAATTTCGTTTTCTCTTCAGGTTCGGAACGATTATTTGTGCGCGAACCACGCCGCCCTGGACCAGGACGTGGCGGTGCAGCTCTGCTGTCTGGAGATCCGCAACTTCTTCAAGGACATGCCCCAGATGGCCCTCGACAAGAAGATCAACCTCGAGTACCTGGAGAGAGAGGCGAGAATCGGAACCAATCCGAACAAATCCGAACCAATCCGAACACGGAGCTAACAAGGACTGGCTATTTTATTTCCGGTGGTGTTCTCGCTTTCAGGTCGGTCTGCACAAGTTTCTACCGCGGTCCGTGCTCAACGGAATGAAACCAAAGGCGCTGCGCAAGCTGATACAGCAGCATTTCAAGAAGGTGGCCGTACTGACGGAGCGGGATTGCAGGTACAAGTTCTTCGACCTGCTGATTGCACAGTACAGATTCGACCAGGAGAGGTTCTCGTGCGCACTCGGGGTGAGTAGAGCCATTCCTGTTAACACCTCGTCTCTTCAACTACCATCAGCCTCACGACCATCGAAACGAAACGATACGTCTCTTGTTTTGTTCACAGTCGGGCTGGTCTATACCCGTGGACCTAGTCATCGGGCCAGATTTAGGCATTTCTTACATGGCTCACAGAGGTGGCACGGTGGTAGGTATCTCACTCTCAAAATGGGATCAGTCTGTTAGCATCTCCTTTGCCAGACAACGAATCTCATTTCGAATAACCGTTGTTTGATGATCGCAGCCAACGAAGATGGCCGAGTTCTCGCAGATACAGTCGATCCAGACGCTGGTCTCGGACTGCAAGGACCACGCGAAGGCGTGCATCAAGCTTAGAGTAGCCGGAGCTGCGGAGACACTCACCATAACTTGCTCGAGCCTGGACCAGGCGGAGAGTCTCGCGGACCTGATCGATGGGTACTGCAGGGTCGTCACGGGGAGCAATACCTCGCTGTGGAATAGAAAAGGTACTCCTCCCCGAGTTTCGAAACAGCTCCAAGAATATTATTGTATACAGCATGCTCTGGGAAAGAAATTAAATGCCCAACGAGACTCGAGTAATTTCTGCGCGATCCCTGTGTAGTAGCTTTTCGATGCCAACTGCCAACAGATCTCGTAGACCTACATAGGTATATCGTACACACAAGGGCTAATAAAACAGACTGACAAATCACCGAGTATCTCGCACGAACACACCGCCCCCGTTTTCTTTGCATCGACGAACGATAGGTACTACTCTAAGTTTCTAATCGTTTATACTTGCAAGCTGCATCGTGGAAAAACTATCCCTGTCCATGCAAAGGTTTGTAGTTTCCGTATGATCCTGTAGACTCGACGTGTCTGGTCGTCTAGATCATAGACATGCTGCACGAGCCCCTCGAGCGGCTCGATCGACCGTTATTAACATTCGTCCTTTCGATTCAGATGCCCATCCGCCGAAGTACAGGCAAGACGGCTCCAATAGTCCGGAGAAGAACGTCAGCAAGACAGGGACCATCCTGTCGGAGGACTACGCGGAGATCGTCGACGAGGAGGGCGACTACTCGACGCCAGCCAGTAAGAATCGGGAATCGTTTTAAGGATCTAGATTTAAGCAGATTGTGCTTGTTCGATCGACGAGCATCGATGATCCTCGTTTCAGCCCGAGACTACGAGATAGTCAGGAACCAAGTGGAGCTGGGCGAGATCATCGGGAACGGCCAGTTCGGCAATGTACATAAGGGTTCGTACAAAGGGAGGGACAATCAGGTGATAGCCGTCGCTGTGAAAACGTGCAAGGTGGATGCGGACCTCGCCACGTCCGAGAAGTTCCTCGAGGAAGCCTGTAAGAATATCTTTTTGCTACGACCGTCCAGACAACAGTCGCAGTCCATCTCCCGACCGTCTTTCGCGTCTAATCGATGGCGTGTATGTGTGTATGTGTGTGTTGCAGACATCATGCAACAGTTCGAGCATCCTCATATCATACGATTGATCGGAGTCTGTTCGGAAGCGCCTATCTGGTTGGTGATGGAGCTCGCCAGGCTAGGAGAGATGCGAGCTTATCTCCAGTCGAACAAACAGCGTCTGGACCTAGCCACGCTTCTGCTTTATACCTTTCAACTGAGCACTGCCTTATCATACCTCGAGAGCAAGAAGTTTGTGCACAGGTACCGTCTCGATCCCACACCAACGATACTTGTATATTCATATGTACAAAACGTTATATTATTCGCGTTTTGCAGAGACATCGCCGCGAGAAATGTCCTAGTCTCGACGCACAATTGCGTGAAGCTGGCGGATTTCGGACTAAGCAGGTGGGTCGAGGACCAGAGCTACTACACCGCGAGCAGGTGTAAGCTGCCGATCAAATGGATGGCGCCGGAGAGCATAAATTTCCGAAGATTCACCACCTCGTCGGACGTCTGGATGTTCGGTCGGTTTCCATGCTGATATTCGGTCATAGCTGGTAATACGGTGTGGTAGCTTTCCTTGAGTAATGGGTCAATACTGTTGTTTTAGGCGTGTGCATGTGGGAGATCCTGATGCTCGGAGTGAAGCCGTTCCAGGGCGTGAAGAACCACGACGTGATCCATAAGCTGGAAAATGGGGAAAGACTAGCCTTGCCGAACCACTGCCCCCCGCGTTTATACTCTCTTATGTCGCAGTGCTGGAGCTATGAGCCCAGCAAGCGGCCAACGTTCAGGGAGATCAGAGAAACTTTACAGTAAGTGTTATCGAGGATCGCCCGGTTGGTACGCGTAGAACCTGAAATTCTCTCGCGTTTCAGCGAGATTCTGTTGGAAGAAAAACATCAGCAGCAAGAGACGATGAAACGTGAGAACAGGAGGGTGCAAGCCATGTCTTGGGGTACGTAGATGAGCTATAACGAAACTGTAGAATAGCGAGACACCCGTTACACGCGGTACACGCGACGAAAGAACTTCTCGAGGGCACGAAGGAGATAATCTCTGTGGTGATTTAGGAGCAGACGATGTACCGCCGCCGAAACCATCGAGGCAACCGCAAAACACGTCGGATCAATCTCAGCTGACCGCCGCGGCCCCGGTCTCCACCTATATCGTAGCGCAAAGCCCCGAGGTTCTCGCGCAGCTGCTCAAGGATAATCAAGCCAGGGGGGTATGTCCCTCCGTGTACACAACGCCCGCCTCACCCTTCAACACCCTAGCGGTGCAGTTCCAAGACGAGGACCAAGTCCTGACCACCGCGGTGGTCGCGGACCTGCCGTTTTTCGATCCGGCCGTCTCGGAACCATCCGCTTCCCACGACACCACCCAATCGGCCGACTCCACCCTCTCCGACATCACCAATCTCGACTCCCTGGAGTCCTCGGACGCCGCTCCCCTCATGTCCAGCCTGCAAATTTCAGAGACGTCACAAGCCCAATCACCCGCTGCGAACAGAAAACAGCACCACCAGCAAAAGGTTAAAGAGATGCAAAATTTGTACGCTGTCAGCTCGAAAGTGGTCGGTAGCATCACCGGGGACCTCTATTCGCCCGTGCAAAAGTTCTCCGCGTCGAACGCAGCGCCGCCGGTGACCACCACCGCACCGGCGGTGGCGGCTAGCTGCGGCGAGATATACGGCCCGGTAGCCAATTTCACCCAGAGTTCTGCCATAGTTGGCAATCTGAGCCAGAGCCCGAGCGTGGGCGGTAATTTCGGCGAGAATCCCGGTAACTTCGGGCCCGGTAGCTTGAACAGCGCGGTAGGACCCGGCAATCCGACACAATCTGCGAGCTTCGGTCAATTCCCCGGCGCCGGCGGTGCGGCTCAACCCGCGAACATGTTCGTCATAGCTCAGAGCAACTCGGTGCAAAATCCATCGGTAGCGGTGGGCGCGTATCCTCGCGTGGCCGTTAGCTCCTCGTCCAACGATGCTGTTCCCACGTCCACCGGCGAGTGTCTTTACGGACCGGTTCTCAAGTTCCGGGCGCAGAACGCGCAGAGTCAAACCGTGACTGAATTGAAGCCGATGAACGCCTCGCTGGCCACCTGCGTCCAAGCGGCGAGAACCAATTTACCGGTGACGCCGTCATCATCGTCGTCGCAGTCGCAGAATCTGCAGTCTCAGCCGATGATGATGCACCCGCAGAATTACCAGCAGCATCAGCAACAGCAAATCTACTCGAACATCGGCCAGCAAGCGATGATGGGAGCGCAGCCGGTCTACTTGTCGCAATCGCAACACGTGCAGAATCTCCAGAGACAGGGCAACCAACAACCGGTTTCTTATATCCCGACGCAGCAGCAGGCCGGTCAGCATAGCCAAGGGGGGCAAGGGGGTCAGGGAAGTGGAGCCAATCCGATTTACACGGCACACGCGACTTCCGTCACGGTCGTACAAGCTCATAAGGTCCTGCAGGGAGCCGCGTCGTACCCGCAACAAATCCAGCAACCCGGGATGATACAATGTCACGTGGCCAGCTCTCAATCCAGCGCTCAAGACGGCGTGACCCAGCAATTTTCGTACGGTGCTGTGGCGCAAAGTCATCCGGTTCAGGCGCAGTACGCGGTGGCAGGTGTCGCGACGTGTCAGCCTGCTGCCGGCCAGCAAATCGTTCATCCGAGCACCTCGAGCTACGTCGTCGGCCAACAATCCTCCGCCACGTCCCAGTGCAACGTTAGCAATCTGGTAACGAGCACGGCGAACCTGGCGTACTTGCCGCAACCGGTGCTCTGTCAGCCTACGATCGTTAAGACCGTCGGGCTCCAGCTAGCCACCGGAGTCGCAAAGATCACCACGTTCGTCGCGCAAAAGCCGGACGAACAGCTGACTAGCTCCACCGACGGTACCCTCTCCGGATCTCTGATATCCTCCGCTGTCAGCGACAGCACCATGTCGTCGAGCAGCTCGATGACAGAGGAGGCACACCAAGACCAGGTTTGGCTAAGCCTCCTAGGAATGAACGATCGCATCCCCTATTCTGCAACAGCATATCGTTTATACATATTTATAATAGCTCTTGTTCACACCGTGTACAGCAGTCTGTGGCGGGACGGGTAGTTATTCTCACCCTATCCTGCCATGACCTGTGCTCACTCGAACTCGGTGTCTAGTACATCCGGTGGCGCAAGCCGTAAAACAATATCAGATGACACTCTCGATGTGTCGTCTTACATTCTGTCGCGTCGAATCTCCACTTGTTCTACCGTTTACGAGACACCCAGTATGTTTTTTCTTTTCTTTTTGTTTGCTGCACAATTGTACACAAGTGTACACAAAACCTGGTCGCAAAACATGCTTTTGGTTGATGCAGACGCGTTCACACTCTCGTTCCGAGCTCACAGAACACTGTTTTACGATGGGCCACTCTACTTCCGTACACGCAAAAGCCTAGACATAGGACGGTCCGATATTTTTCTTTTTGTATGTTCTATCGTTATCGTTTTTATTGTTGTTGTTGTTGTTATTATTATTATTTTTTTTTTATTATTATCACGTTTATAATGCAGTTTTGGTAGGCTAATCCTTGTTGTTCTCTTTTCATTTTGTTTGCATGACGAATGGATATGATAACGCAATAACGTGGACGTTGTAACAATTTGAGCTGCATGCGCGAACAGTATGACTGCACTGCTCTCGTTCTGAGATGGTTTTTACCTTGCATCGAGAATTATGCATCTCTTTAATTTTACTGTGTACATATGTATGTTCATCGATACCTACGTAAGAACGAACGAACTCTCGTACCGTAAATGATGGATGATTGCGACAGGATCATTTTATTTCAGAGAGCCGTACAGTCGCAGTTCTTCGACAACGTCGCAGAGTACTTTGGCAGCGGCGTCGACGACGAACAAAAGTTGTTGGAGCAACGACTCTTGGAGCAGCAACGCCAATCGGAAGAGGATAGTCGCTGGTTGGCCAGAGAAGAGGTAAGCAGCCGTCTTCTTATCCGTATCGTAAAATGTAAAAAGTAAAGGAACGACCATCGATACGAATTCTCTTCTAGAAACGATTGTCCATCGCGACGAGCGGAGACGAAAGCGCCAGTCCTCCGGTTCCTCGTTCGGTCACTCAGTCGCCTAATCACGATCTACACAGCGCCAACACGGGTTCGCTCGGCTCCGATAAGGGTTCGGAAAAAGTGATCGTCCTAAAGGTGCTACCATTCTTTACCAATCGCTTGCTCGGTCCGTTAACGACCAGAAAACTCTAATACCGTCTTGATTGTAGAAAATGGAACCTACTCCAACGGCGGACTTGGATCGAACCAACGACAAAGTGTACGATTGCACCACCAGCGTCGTTCGCGCCGTCATGTCTCTCTCTCAAGGTATACTCGCGAAACTCTCGACTATATCGACTGTTTAACAATTTCTAGAGATATTACGTTGAGTCGAATGTGATTGCAGGCGTGCAGCAAAGCAAGGCGGAACAGTATCTAGAATTGGTTTGCAAGGTCGGTACCGAATTGAGAGCACTCCTCTCGTCCGTGGACGCTTTGATGAACATATTACCGATTTCCACTCACCGTGAAGTAGAAATGGCGCACAAAGTACTCAGCAAGAACATGTCCGAGTTGGTGCTCGCTATGAGACGGGCTCAGCAGTACAGTGCCACCACTCTGGACGCAGACTCGAGAAAGTAAATAGCCGATTTCCGAGCGTGATATGATATGATATGCAATGATAGGGTAGGATAGGATAGGGTAGGAACAAGGTTAACTTCCGTCTATTTCAGAGACATGCTCTCTGCTGCTCATATCTTGGCGATGAACGCTAAGAACCTGCTGGACGTGATCGACTCGATACGCATACGTTACCCCTACGTGGACAACCAGATTTGCGAAAAGCAAAACGATATCGGCGTTCCGCAGGAGTCTACGGCCGAGGTTCGTATCCGTTCGAGTCAGTCCGGGGAACAGTTTTTGCGGAGAAGCCAGTCGACCGAACGACAAGGCACGACAACGTTCAGACAGAGCCAAAGCGGTGATCTCCTGCACAGGATGGGTCAGTCGGTAGACCGGTCTTTGCAGGTAAAGATAATTGAATCTAGATCCAGTTGGTGAATCGTGAGGCGAATTGTAATCGTTGTAATCGTAATCGTTGAAATTTTATTTGGTTCAGGGTAGTCAGACCGATGTTAGTACCGGCTCCAGTTTAGAGAGAAGGCACCACATCGTCACCAACAGTCTCGAACGTAATTCGACGACCCGACGACAAATGGCGACGAATAGCTTAGAGAGAAAAAGGCCATCGTTATCTTGTAATATCAGCCCTATGAATAATTCCGTGAATCTGCCGCCGATGGTACCGGTTACCTGTAATTTAGTCCAAACGGTAGGACCCGTGATTCATCCCAGTCAAACCATCTCGACAGGCATTAGTCAGCAGTTTGCACCCAACAATAAAACGGTGAACGAGACCGCGACAAGTGATAGCTAACAACGAGGTGCCTTGCATTAAGGTAACAAAAATATTGATTTGTTCACCGAGAATTTTCCGCAATCCCGTCCTCTCTCCCGACTTATTAATGGTGTTCGTATTTCAGGAGAACTTCGTGGAAATACATATTAGGTTCGTATGTACATACCTAAACGACATCGTACAAGTTACCCCCGTCTACATCTCGCGCATAACTCGGCAGCAGGAGATTTAGTATTTGTGCTTTACAGCCTCTTTTTAACATTTACCTAAACACAGACCTTTGTCTAAACGTACTTATAGATAGGACAGTATTCGTTAGACGTAGCAGTAGAGAAAGTATCATTAAAAGTAAGTCACAGCTAATAAGGAAATCACTCCAAAGCTTTAGAATTATTGTTAATTTGTTATTGTATAACAACCGAGTATATAGGGTGAAGCAAGAGGTACGCTCGACCATAGACCATAGACATTCATCGATCATCGTAATCCCATGCCAACGCGACAGAATGCTTTCTCTCGGTCCACACAGATAAACAGAAATTAATAATTATAGGAATGTTTACCGTTGAAACGTTATCGCGTATGTGACCCATCATCCCATAGAGTGGCTTGTTGCATCACCCTGTAGGTAGTTGAATAATTCTATACATATATATATATTTTTTTCTTATTTATAAAAAATATATATATATATATTTAAACAAATAGTTCAAACGGTAATAACTCGCGAAAAAAAATTTAATTTCATGTAAGACACGATCTTACAATGTTGTTTTACAAATTCATAATTTAATAGTCTATTTCCTACTAAGGGGAGTGATTATACATTGTAAAAAAAAAAAGAATGGGACTGAGTGTTATTTCTATTAGGTAATTATTTAGCGATTCATACCGATTTGCGAAATTTATACAGAATGTTTTATAAAAGAAAAAAAAAAGCGAATCATTCTTCAACGGCAAGTCAGTTCCTACGAGATATTTATAGAAAATTTCATCCTTGCGTAAAAATCGTATCGACGGTTTATCAACGCGATGCGCCTATGTGTGCGATGCATTTACGAATCTATTCGATATTCCATAGATGTAAAGTATTCCATTTTTATAGAATTTGTTATTCCACGCAATCCTCGGAAAAAAATTTACTTTTACTCGAAATGAGATTTCTGCAACTACTTTATTCTTTATCGATAATTTTACATACCGATTGTTAAAACTGCACTTTCGTATGCTGCATCATCCTACGACAATGAAGATTCTAAATAGTAATGTGCCAAGGCGTGTGTGCTTGTGTACTAATATTTATTAATCATTTTATCAAGTATTTATAAACTTACGAGTATGACGTTCGATGTTGTTACAGGATCGCAAGCACAAGACACTATTTTTTTTCTTAAATTGAGAAACATGACACGCTAACAGGGATCATTTAATGATGACATTGACAATTGATTGAGCGTTGTCTTTCTTGTTTTGACATATTTTATTCTTCGTGTTATATAATTACAACATTACAAAATCAAATTCTGTTTGACAAAACTGCATTCACGCGTTCACGTACATTTTCACACTCGTTTGCATGGGAAACACCGTTTTTCCTGTACTGTTCAGTATAATTTTGATTCGACTCTTTTCTATTACATGTAATTATCGCAACTGTGTCGCGTCGCATATCGTGATATGTGACGATGTAAATTAACAAAATTTATTGTTCGTGAAATGTGAAATTCACAATGATAAAAAATTTTGCGATCAAACTCCATATCTTCGATATAAATTCAATTACTCGTCCTATTATCGAATGATCGGTGATTCGAGTTTTTGTAGATTTATTCGACTACTTGTACCAAATGAATCGACTCGACTATGGAAGACTATTAAAAGGCTTTCTCATTTTAGCTTCGCGGCTAAAGTTCTGCAATCATGTCACACGAGATACAAATTTTATAATCGACGACGACAAAACGATAAACGTACGAGCCATTTGTAATTGTTAATGCAGGTAGTTGTTCATTGAACTACAATTGCAATCCTTTGAAAAGGAAGCAAATATTGGAGCGACGGCAGTCTCTATACGACGATCGATCATGCTACTGTTATCGCCCAGACGACGAATGATAAAAGTAAGCACAGTGCGTAATAATATTTCAAAGACATTTATAAAATTGTGTAAATGTAACTATGTATCATGATCACGAGCGAAATAAACAGCGCGAATGATTTCAGTATCATGAACAATTTTTAATCGACTATTTACCGTGCTTCGAGCTATAATATTTCACGCCATTTACCATCGAGCATCTAGCATGCTTAGTCAGCAGAGCGTTAACGTTTATTTTATCCGTTGTGAAGATTCTGGAAAGCAAAATGAACCTTTGCAACAAAACAAAGAGAAACTTCTATTCTATCGTAGTAGATTTTTCTACACTTACAACACGTAAGGTGCTATTTCCTGCATCGTCCATTTATCTTTCGTTTTAAAAAGTTCATTGAACCTTTCATTGATGTTCTTTGGTAAATCTGCTTCTGGGAATGATACTACTTCTTTTTTCAATGTTGAACCGTTCCATGTAACTAGAGCTACGCCGCTCAAATATTCCTCTTTCGGTTCCATTTCTGCGTAAACGAGAAACGAAATGTAATAAGTCTATGCTGTGTCTACAATTTTAATCCTAACGAATCATCGCTTACTTTCCGGAGTACCGATATTCCACGACTCCATAAATTGCTTGTGCTCTGTAATCGGTGAAGCAGTCAGAAGAACCTGTGCTAAACTTTTACAGCATTTTTCTTCTATATACCTGTAATATTACATTTTGTAAGAATACCACAAATCAAGTGCGCACTAACAATTGTTATTCTAACAAAAAACTAAATACCTATACAGAGGTGTTCCATCCTGCTTTGATTTACTACTTGCCTCTGCATACTTTACGAACAAGATATCGAATACTGACTTTGGAATAAATTCCTTCAAGGTCTCGTACGTAGCTTCTTTATCTACTTGGTCCAGTTCCCAACTATTTTCATCGAAGAAGTCCAACATTAAAGTTAAACTTCGTACTTCTGCTTCGAACGATATCAGGCGATAATAACCTTTGGGTATGGAAAAAGATATAGATAGAATAATACATTTAACATAGTTAAAACTTAAAACTAAAGAAACATCGCTATAATTGAATACCATCGATGTTAGCTATGAGATAATCGTTTAATGCTCTATTCAATTCATCTTCGCTGGCTTGTACTTCGCTTCTTAGTTTATCCCAATCGTACAGAAGTTCTTGAGACACTGAAGATTCATACTCCATTCCTTTGAAAATGGTGGGCTCCAGTATGCTAAGCAATTTCCCCAATTTAGGTTTGCATTCCCTTACCTATATCGTTTTTCAAGCGTATAATCGATGAATTGCAAACATTTATAATAGAATTAATATCTTGTACTTCGTAGTATGTATGAAAAACTCCCGAAATGTTATAGTTCCTTGTTACTCTATCGTTTGTTGTTAGTACATCAGTCTTCTTGAACAAGTTTAAATTCGGTACTAGCAAACAAGAATTAGAAGTTTCTGCTTCTTTAATGTCGTACGTTCTACATTTTGTGCATATTACCACAGAGTCTTCTTTATTCCCCTGAAACGTTAAACTAAAATGTTACAGATAGTAAGATGTTATTAAATATAAATGGTAGTATACCTGTCTCCTACTTTGACAGTCTCCAGTAGGTGTTGATCGAGTTCCAACAACTTTGTGCAATTCTTTATATTATCATTAGTCGGGGAATATAATATTTGTGTTAAATTTTGCAAATCTGATTCCTTGATGACAGCCAGCTCCAGAGTCTCGCGTATCTCGTCCATTGTTCGATCTTCTCTGACAAGATAAATATACAAAGTATTTAATCTATTATCGTATCAAATAGACCTAGAGCTAGACCTAGACCTTTACCCGGGTATGTGCGATACCCGGCTTCGCTAGTACCCATGAGATACCTGGGTAGAGCAAAACTACCCGATCTCGTAAGTAGACAGCGGATTTTATGCATTTATAACAAAAATTAGTAAATGTAATTTAAAAGAGTAAAAACATTAGAAGAATTCAAAAATACTGTTATATTATATTGAACCTATTAAAAATATTAACAGAAAAAATAAATTTTTATTTCACTTCAGTTTGTTGAAATTCAGGTAGAAAATTTTTATTTTGCATAAAGATCCGCTGTCTGTTAATAAGTAACAGCACTAAATAGTATCAAGTACGTTGTATTGCAAGTAATACTTACCGATTGTTTACTGTTAATGTTGACATCGTGTACAGAACTTTGAAACTGTTAGTTATGTAGTTATATAATTCTTACTTAAAGAATTGAACGTGCTCAGATGAATTTGAAATCAACCCACTGAACAACCTAATGAACCATCAAAGGTAAAAGAATTTGTTTAAGCAAGTATACACATGTGTCTTCTGATTTTCAAGAAAACGAAACGACAAGCATTTGCGCGCCAATTTCAATCTACCAGTGAATAGCGCTGCTGAAGATGGAGGAATGTGATTCGACTTATCGAAATCCGTCCGATATTCTTAGCAGCCATATTAATTGCCACTGCACTTGTTAGGAATCTTTAGTGTGAATCGAAAAGTCTGAATTTTATAAGAATTTGTCGTTTTACCGAGGTACGCACGGTTTGTTATTGTGTGAATCATATGCGACGAATAATTCGGTATTGAAGTTCTTTTTTTCCATCGGTCGGAACAGTTTCATCAATTTCGTCAATTTTAACTTGAAACGCAAAATTTAGGCTAAATATATAGATGCAACAATGTCCAGTTATTTTCCTGTCAATGTATGACTTCTTTCCGTATTTGTTTCTCTGCCAATATCCTTCGTAATAAATACGTTCGAATTAAAAGTAACCTTTCCATCGGCACGAAACGGAGTGAAAGACCAACTTTTCGTGAACAAGGATACGTATGCGGATAGAACTAAATTTTATTAAAAAACGGTTCATTCTTAAACAGAGATATTACGATTTTTTTTTCGATAGTTTAACTATAATTGATTAGGTTGACGTATACACGAATCGTCATAGTATGTATTAGGTATTTATATACTTAAAATGACGCGACGATCGAATAAGTATTGACCAATAATTTGCTCGTTACTTCTGCAGATACACACATCTTCTGATAAAACATGTCAAACGGTATGAACACGCAAGCTGAGAAGGTATGTGTTCTACTTAAAATATAATGCATGTCTAACACTCGCATGACTATTGGGGTATGTTAAAATATATTTTAAAAGAAACGTACACAATCGGGCTGCTAATTGATTGATTCCTCTATTGGAAAGCAGGAAAGTCATGGTAAAAAGTTCATTGATTAATTAATGTTTATTTTTCTTTGGATCAAGCCCAATGCGGAAGAAACTGTCAATAACAGCGAAGAAGAAGAAGACAGTTCATCTAGTGACCTGCATGCGGTACCTATTTCTGCAAATTAAAGTTTTGCTGCTTAATCTTTTGAGTTTTTTTTCTTCGATTATTTATCCTGTCTTCTGTTCATTAACGATAGATTCTGTTGTATGGTAGTTGGAATTAATGATACTATATTTAGGTATATCTTTGAATCGACGAATAGTAAGTTGCTACTTGAAATTTTAGGAAGGCAAAACCATTTATGGCGGCTATGAGGGACCGCACGCGATGTACGTCAAACTGGTTAGTAGCGATGGACACGAATTCTTTATAAGGCGCGAATACGCTTTAACCAGTGGAACGATAAAGGCCATGTTAAGCGGTCCTGGCCAGTTTGCAGAAAACGAAGCCAACGAAGTCAACTTCCGTGAAATCCCGTAAGTCCCATGGATTTTTTTCAGCAGAACAGCATCCAGTATTGTCTACATACTTATATCTTGCTTGCAGGTCTCATGTATTACAAAAAGTCTGCATGTATTTTACCTACAAAGTACGTTATACGCATAGCAGCACAGAAATACCAGAGTTTCCGATCGCACCAGAGATCGCATTGGAACTATTGATGGCTGGAAATTTCTTAGACTGTTAAATCGGATGGTTCCAGTAATTAGATGGAATTTATATCTGGATTCTAACAAAAATTTTTGTTACTATTTGTACTTCAAGATTTGCCAAATTACCATGACACTTTCTTGAAGAACATACACACCTCGTGTTCTTCAATTTACAGTTGTAAGTCTAGAACATTCGGTGTAGTATAATTGCAATCCTAAGACCAGATGATTAAAGTCGATCAAACGACGAGATCCGTGGGTGTAAATGGAAGAATTTATTGACGCGCGTCGAGAGTACTTCAACAATAACACAACAATTGTAAACCTTAGAGAACGAGTTGCCGGTACCTTTCTGCTTTCATATAGAGAAAGTACTGTCCGGTCGTGTAAAAGAAGGCAGCTGGGATGGCACAGGGACAAGAGGCAAGAAGAGATCCTATCTATTTGATTGGTCGACTTATCATTACGATCATTAGTACAATATAAGTAATATGTGTAACTAATTACCAATTAACCCCCCCCCCCCCCCCCATTCGTTCTGGTTGCCTTCTTTCCGGCAACGGGCAGTAGACTGTACTCGATCGGTTTTATCGCATATATCGATGACACAATAAAATATCTCATCCAGAGAAATCCGAGTGAGAAGCTACCATATGTATATGTATATACACACACAAGGATACGGTTTTGTAGCAATAAGTTTCCATTACATTTAAGAATAATTATTTATTGGCTTACGCGCATAGTATAAATTACTTCCTGTACATTATTGTTTAACAATTTCTGTAACAAAACCTTATATATTTTTCAAGTATAGTAAATTAATAAGTAGATTACAATAAAATTAAAGTAATTACAGAATGAAAAGGAAAAAGAAAATCGTATGTGATATATCGTAAGGCAGCATGTAACGCATTAATTTTTTTACAGTATCATTATACGATATACGTTTGTTATAAATACAACAATCGATTGCTGTTATTTTCAACCTTGATTTGCATACTCGGAAAACAAAAACATGCGAATTAAATAACACGTACGAATTGATTGCACACTTTTCAAACTTAACTTCTACACGATGAAGTGGATTAATCGTTTATCGTGTATACATTTATTATATACATGTATTTTCATCTAATCGACGCGTTTGTTACATGCACAGTACTCGAAAACGCATATGTACATATCACAGATTCTGGTTCACTTGTTCCTGGTGTCTTTCTCGATGTCTTTAAACTTCGCCTCTAGCCGTTTCGAGTACGATGCTAACTTGTACGCAGCTTGTTCTAACTTCGTCACACTGTCATCGATCTCGTTGATATTGTCCAGAATAGGTTGTAACTTTTTATATTTCTCATTCAACGAGTCCAACGACTGTGCTACGTTCGACGATATGGTTTTTAATTCGGTGTATTTGGCGATAGTCTCTTTATTTAATCGTTCGAGCAATCGATAATCGGCGTGAGTGGCCGTCAATTCCTCTTGCAGATATTCGCCAGTTTTCTGGAACATCGTATTCGCTAAACGACTCAGATTCGGATCGTGAGGATCCAAAGCTTCGAAACTACTTGTGCTGGTTGACAGCGTGGTTCCGCGTTTCGGCGAATCGCATCTCGAATTGCGATCCGCTATACTGTCTGCACCGGGTGAAGGCTCTGTTTGCGTGTCCTCCTTCAACGGGTCTTGAATCGACGTCATGTCGCTTCAGAACACTTTTTATTTCGAAAGATAATAATCAAAGTGAATTCGACCCGGGGGGGAAAACAGTGGAAATATTCTTCCCTGCGCCGCTGTCACTTTCGCTGTCAACGTCGCCATTCGCTGTGGTCTATGGACCATAGACTATAGACTACAGTCAGAGAGGATACGAAAGTGCTCATGCCACTGGCTCATGCCACTGGTATAATATATCAGTGGGTCCGTTCTATTGATATCAGCACTGATATATACATATACTAGTATATATATCAGTGATCTATATCAGTGATCTATATCCATCTACGTCTAATATACTCTCTGGTCTAGGTAATATAGGTGTCGCGTCGATCGTCAATGGGCGCTTGTGTTACACTTACACCCACATGTTTACATGTGTCTCTGCATGTGTCTGTCATCTTTCAGTCTGTCAGTAACATTTGGGAAACATGTATTGGTTATGTTGACAACGAATTGGAGAACAAAAGATAGGTGCACGGTATTGTTTACGCTATGATGTGGCACCGAAAATCTAATCAAAATTTTATCCACGTACTATTGGCTGTAGATAAATTATTTATTGGAATTTTTATTAGAAAATAATACCGAAAAAATATAACCTCAACAAGTTTTATGCTCCTTGGTGAATTAATCAAAATTCCAGGCAGTAATTTTATGGTAAATTCGTATTGACGTGTCAGAATTACGTAACTTTCTCCGATAATGCCGTTTTTTCTTTCTCTCGTACGATACGGTAAAGATAGTTGATCTGCTGCCGTCATCAAATTTGGTTAAGTGCCTGCGTGTCGAACAAGAAGGTAAAACATTTTTCGTTTTTCGCAGATATCTATAACTTCTGTATAAGTGTGTTTTATTTAATGATTTATACGTGTTGTGTGATTGATCTTGTAAATAAATATTATTACACTTACATTTGTTTTGCACGAGCTGAATAGGCCATAAGTTAACATAAAGTACCTAAAATGCCAGAGAGTTTTCATTAGTTAGAAGTTTGTTAATTATCGAATGTTTTATTAACAATCAGCACAAAAAAAAAAACAATGGGAAATGAATCTTGGAATGTGCTAGTGACGGGAGGTGCTGGTTATATTGGTTCTCATACTGTATTGGAACTATTAGCAGCAGATTTTCAGGTGGTGGTTATAGACAACCTTAGTAATGCTTGCAAAGGTGAGAAGTAATGAATCCAATTGTAGAAAACCTCCATTAATGTTATATATCATATTGTAATAAATTTCTCCTTATCTTTATGCGAATTGTTTAATTGTTAACTCGTATTGTTATAATGTAATTTTTATATTTGGTTCGCAGGCGAAAACGACGTAAAACCAGAATGTTTGTTAAGAGTAGAAAAATTAACAAACAAGCAAGTTACATTTATTCCTTGCGATATAACGAACATCAAGGAGTTAAGGAACGTATTTAAGAAGGTATAATTAAGATTTATGCAGAATCCAAATGTCAACCGAAGCTACAAACGATCTTTACATTTCAGTATAAATATCATTGCGTTATACACTTTGCTGCTTTGAAAGCGGTAGGTGAATCATGCGAAAAACCCCTGGAGTATTATAAAACCAATGTCAGTGGAACTCTGAATTTGTTAGAAACTATGAAGGAGTTTAATGTAAAGCATTTAATTTATTCGAGTAGCGCCACTGTTTATGGAGTTCCCGAGAAGCTTCCGCTAGATGAAAAGATGATAACCGGTAGCTGCACGAATCCCTATGGGAAAACGAAGTACATGGTCGAGGAAATTTTAAAAGATTTGTGTGCGTCCGACGAGGTACAATTGTTTCTCCATGACATTTGTTTCTGGTTCAATGAAATACTTCTCACGAAGATATTTTTAGGCATGGTCTGTCGTATCTCTGAGATATTTTAATCCGGTTGGTGCTCATCCTTCTGGTCAGATCGGAGAAGATCCCAATGGAATTCCAAATAATTTGATGCCATACATTACCCAAGTATCTGTTGGGAAAAGAGAAATGCTACATGTTTACGGCAACGATTACGATACCGTTGATGGAACAGGTTGGTCCAATATTAACATAGCAGCAACAATCCGACAAGTACTCGTAGTACATGTCTAATTGTAATTTGATTTACAGGTGTACGTGATTATATTCACATTGTGGACTTGGCGTCGGGTCACGTGAAAGCAATGATCTATCAAAAAACTAACAATCCATCTGGATTCAAAGCGATCAATTTGGGTACAGGAAAGGGTTATTCGGTACTTGAAGTTATTCGTGCCTTCGAGAAAGCATCGGGTCGGAAGATACCGTACAAGATCGTTGAACGGAGACCAGGAGATATATCTGCTAGTTATGCGGATGCTAGTATAGCTAACGAGGAATTAGGATGGCGAGCCACTAAGAATATCGATGACATGTGTAAGTTACTGCACAAACAATTAGTCACAATTAGTTAGCCCCTAATCAATTTAATCTACGGTTCATTATTTAGGTGCAGACGCATGGATGTGGCAACAAAACAATCCAAATGGTTACAAGAAGTATTAGTCATAATTATTGTTAATGCATTTATTGGTTAAATAATTTTTTTAATAGTTTAACCATTTTTAACGATATGTTTTTAATTATTCAAATATAAGCCATGGTGGTATCTGGTTACCAAAGTTTAGACCAAAGCTCAACGTAAACGTAAATGTATATCTACCTAATATTAAGGCATTCCTACTTTGAGAAATTGATGTACGTTCCATAAATACAGTATAAATTTCTAAAATCTAAATGTATCTAAATGTCGAGAATCATTTAGATGACAACTTTTATACGAAAGAAAAAACTATGTATGTATTAATATTAACTTATCGTGCCATATTAATATGTATGTATGTATATTACATATATATATAATTATATATTATTATATATATATATACACGACGAAAAACGCACAACTGGACTACCTATAAGTACAAAATAGAAATGTACAGGCTGTACGTATTGTTAAAATGTGCAATAAATACCAATTAGGTGTACATATACCTACCTATGTGGAACTGTGTGATCTTCGTATCGAAAATTTTCGCGGGTAATTTTGAATCCGATGAAGATAATAATTCGTTTGAATTACCAACTTTACTGCACCATCTAAATGGTTTAGTTCGGGGGCGCCACCGCTAGATGGCGAGTGATGGTTTCATGTCCAGTGCGTGACCTATTTTTCAAAAACCATAACGCCACTGATTATATTGTAACGCGCAAACAGCGCAAATTCAGAGAGTAGATGAGAGTGCTCACGCTAGGGTTTTGGCCGTGCCACTTTTGGCTTCGTTTCGACTTCAGCCTGGAACAGAACCGGTTTCGACTTTGGCCTTGACACCGACGAGATACTAAAGACTGCCAGTCGGTGAGACACGAAACCCCATATGGTGATTGGTCTACTCCTATACCTCGCCTGTGATACGTGTTCCGTATATTGTCACAACTATATATTAGGATTCATATTGGCCGTTGCGTTGGATGCAGCGTGCAGCACTATACCATTTGGTGCAGCACTCTGATTTACCCTCAGTATATGTGGTATATGTTTAAAAAGACCGAAAACATCTTGAAGCTACCTTTTCATGTAAGCTGTTGTTACTTGAGGATGCAATTAAATAAACTTCTTTAGCGCAACAGTATGGAAGGAGTGAAACATGAGTAAACGTCATTTGTAGAATTAAAATATACATGTATAATCTTATTATTTCACAACATTCAATAGTGCTGTGAAACTTGTAATTGGGGTTAACAAACCGATTCCTTAAATACATACAATTGTTCTATTTACAAAACGTACCAAGAATAATCTAAGCAAGTTACATATATATTTATATGTAGCTAACCTACTCCTGGTACTATTTCTATAATGAAATAAAATAATCGTAAAAAATCACTATAATTGTGTGTAAGTATAACATCGTACAGTATAAAGTGATCTATAAATATAACTAATTAATTGACAATGTATCGATGTAAAAAAAAAACAATAACAATATGTATCTCTGCTGTATAAATTGTTTTTAACAATAAACTTTACAGAAATTCAATCATGGATGTGTTGATATGTCGTTTATGTGGTATAAATCTCATAGAGGGAAAATGCAAAGCTATCTTTGAGGAATCGACTGACTTAATACACAAAATAACAGAAGTTTTACCGATTTCAGTATGTTAATTTTCGAAAATTTAAGAGTTTAACGAACTGAAATTGTTAATCTAGCATAGGTTTATTTTTCTACTGTTTTATGTAACTAAATCTGCAAAAACTTATATAATTAATAACATGCAACAATTCGTCTAAATTAATATTTAAATGATTGTTCCAGATATCTATTGATGATAATGGTTCAAAGCATATATGTTTGTCATGCTATGATAAAATTATTCTTTGCTACAAATTCATTGGAGATGTTATCGAATATTCTAAAAAATCAGAGAACGGGGCACAAATGAAATCTTTTTTTAACTTATCTAGAGAAGTAACAGACTTTTCAAAGATTCACAGTGATGCTGTGTACACATGTCCCAATTGCAACACTGGTTTAATCATTCTATTAGTCAGTAATTCGCCGGACTATGATTATACCTTTCAAATTGCATTAGCCATGGTAAACCATTCAGAAAAGAAGCATATTTTAAGGGAAAAGAATATACAAGTACATAAAAATTTAATACATTTTAATAGTATTAAGAACAGCAGTATACATCTCAAAGATGTAAGTAAAACAACGGACATAGAAGACATTGAAAATTCATGTAATCAAGTGAGTCTCACATTGCCTGTGTTACAACAAGAAGATGTGAATTGTCTTGATAAACTATTTGTTAGAGAAGATTCGGAGATAACAACACAGAAGAAAACTAAAAGAAAACTTGTTGAATCTGATTTTTCCAATGATTCAAATAGTCTGTCAAAAGTACTAAAATTTAATGAGATATATGAATCTAATGAAAATTTAGAGATTGAACCAGAAAGCGATAGTGTGTGTGAAGTAGACAGCAAAACTGGTTGTAAAAGCAACAAAGATGCACATATAGATGAATTATATACACTCGAAAAGGAGGAGATACAAGAAAATAATGATATTTATAAATCTTGCTTGAAGTATGTCTGTAAACTCTGCGGAGTACGTTATCTTTCACATATGAAATATGAATTTCATATGGAGAGACACAAATTAGGTAAAATGTATAAGTGCGTGTGTACACTCTGTAGTAAAGAGACAAGTAACGAAAACTTATTATGGGATCATTACTTTCACACGCATAAAAGTCTACAACGTTACATATGTACGGAATGTGGGAAATTATTTGCAAAGAAGTCTCGATTAAATGGCCACCAGAGAATGTACAACCACAAAGGTGTAAAACAGATTCAAGTTAACTCTAGCGACGATAATATTGATAAAGACGTTATAGAAAAAGCTATAGCTGTAACCGAACAAGAAAAACTTTCTGTAAACTGTAATCTCTGTGGAAAAGTAATCTCGGATTTCGATGCGAATTCTATTAATGATCTAGTCACTTGCGCTGACTGCGAAGACTCGACCCTTTCCCTTATGGTAGACGGGAATGAAACAAAAGTAATCTCCCCTCGGCAATATCATTGCTCTCAGTGCCCAAAACACTTTGTACGAAAAGAGAGACTAGAATTCCACGAAATGAGGCATAACGAAAACATGAACGAATTCGTTTGCAGTACCTGTGGAAAGGATTTTAGAGCAGAGAATTCGTTATACGAGCATTATCTTTTCGTTCACAAAGGCGCGAGGCCTCACATCTGCGAACTATGTGGTAAATCATTTCAGTTGAAAGCTAGATTGAAAGAGCATCATCGAATTCACACAGGCGAAAAACCGTATCAATGCGATGTTTGCGGTCAAAAATGCAGAACCACGAACGCTTTGAAACTCCACAGAAAAATCCATTTCTCCGATAACAGGTATACTTGTAACGTTTGCAATAAGTCGTTCAGTAAAAAACAGAATATGAACGAGCATTTGGAGAAGCATTGGAAAAACGATAAAAACGTGTCGTTACCACAAGTATTTAGATGTCCAATTTGTTTAGAAAATTTCCCAACATATCGGATGTTGAAGTATCACATGGTCGAAGTTCATAAATTAAATAACCAAGACCCAATCCTTACAAAGCAGAAACCATGGTATGAATGCGAAGAATGCAACGAAAAATTTAAACATCAAATGTCTTTGAAAGCCCACAAGGAGAGGGTACACGAAGGCAGAGTAGACCCACTTTATCAATGCGATACGTGTAACGCCAGTTACAAAGTTAAACAGCTCTTAGTGAATCATATCAAGAGCAAACATAACGGCGAAAGACGCTACAAGTGTGCACAATGCGAGAAAGGTTTTAATGATACGAAATCTTTGTATAATCATGTGCTGTTACACACTGGAAAGAAGCCGTACATTTGTGAGTATTGTAACATGCGTTTCAGGAGAAAAGATTCCAGGGATCATCATCGTCGTAAGCACACTGGTGAACAACCTTATCAGTGTCCAGATTGCGGGGAATCATTTTCTACTTATAATAATAGATCTAAGCATCGAAAACGCGAACACGGGGAAGATCCTGAATGTCCTGAGTGTAGAGAAAAGTGCAGCAGCCAACAGGAAGTCAGAATCCATTTGAATAAACACCTTGGAGAAAAATTAAAGGAATTACAATGTATAAATATTGAAGAAACATAGCTTTAAACGTGTACAATATTTAATTGTGTAATTGAATAATTGAAGTCTCGCTATAAGTGAAGGATTATTATTACATTTTTTTATTATCGAATCGAACTGATTTTAAAACATAAATTATTTGTCAATACTTAACGAAAACACCTTTATTCAATCATATTTTTGCACCTACAAAATGATGTGAAAATTTATGTTCTGACTCATGTTCATTGAATGCCATTTAATTTATATCATTCTCATGTTTTGCATCGTTGTTTTCGTAATTTTGTATTGTTTAATATTAAACTGCGTGTATTGTATAATAGACAATTGTATAATTTATTATGTACAGAAATATTGTAATTTTTTTATTGACATATATACAGATTATAGAATAATTCATTCTCATTGTTATATACAGACTGTTAAAAGTAATTTATGATAAATAAAAAATATTGCTTATATTTTTTAATTTCGCATTTTTATTCTTTCCTTTGCTTTCCTAATCGATATTAATAAATTGCAACAATAATAATTTAGTTTACTATGCGTTAGGAGGTGAAAGTAGATACTTCTTTCTATCAAAATTCTTAACGTTCTACGTAAGAAAGAAGAAATTATTTTGGAGAGTAAAGGAGTTATTTTTATTTTTCGATATATTGTAACAACGTAACAAAGGCGCATAGATTAATGTCGATTATTAATAATGTAGCGTGCGCAGAGGTTTTATATATAGCTATCATCAGCGTACACGTGCAGTTGGGACAAATGTCAAAATTTAAATGGTTGCGCCTCAACGTGCGACGCGGCGCTGTCTCGCAAAAATCAGGTGGTCGCACTTACCAGCTGTGTATTGCTACCTTGTATTCGCGATACGCTTACCGCAACTTCCAACTGTATACATGCTAAAGAAGAAGTAGCTGCGGAAAATCATGCATGGATCCCGTATTCTGCGATTCTTCGCGTTTAAAAATCATTTAAACCTTTCCGATTGTTCGAAAAATCAACAAAAATAACACATGGGGGGACTACTTCCCCGCGGAGTAATATCGGAAAATGTTCGAGCGAGTCAATATTCATTCCGCTCTTCCGCTGTAACAATGAATTTGTTTGCGCGAGGAGTATGCCCAAAAGAAAGAACGCGAATTTTAAAAGGCTCCGACATAGAAATTTCTTAAAAGTCTAGCATTTACGAACGATTATTCGACGAAATAATTTTTGCGGAGGAATAATGTCGTGCTGCGATCGCACAGACGCAAGCCAATCCCGTTCATTGGCTGAAGGAAGCGAGCGATTCACACGAACGCAAACGCACACTTTTCTGCAAATACGTATTCACCAATACCGTCACACGATTTTCGTCCAGACTTCAGGGTCGTATCAATCGAATGCAAAACCCTTCGGATCGTTCGAAAATTGTTCATATTTTCAGCTATTTAATACGGTCACATTATGTTTCTAGGTGCATATACTTGTTTAAAAAACTATTCTACGCAAGAGTAATTGCTATTTAACAAGTACTAATCTATACTGATAGCCATTGTTGTCAAACGCTCGCGATTATTGCGTAAATCATTGACACAAGGCCGTCGCTGTTACTGCAACGAGATAGTTCGTAGTATTTACGAGATTTTGTATCGTTGGATGTATTAGGATCACGAAGATCGACGTTCGTTTATTAATTATTTATCATTGGAGGAATCGTGGATCCTGTAGGTATCCTGGAATGAAAATGAAGAGAAACAGTCGTCGTGAATGATGTTCGAGGTTTCTGCGTTTGGCAAGGTGTGGGTGATGTGGATAGTTGGATGAATGGTGTTGTTTATTCGCTAAAATAATAGCACATGTGCAAATTGTGGGGACGAGCGCCGGTTCGCATAACTACGATCCTGGCGACTCGGTGTAAGTAGTGACGAAGGGAGAGGCAGGTTCGCGCACACAGACGCGCACACCGGCGCAGCGCAGGCAGCGAATTTACTCGCCGGCTCTCAACAAGAACGCGTCGACATATACACCGTGCTTGAACGTACCGAGGTGATATATCTGTTATTTATCCTACGGTCGAAGGCGAGTCAATCGTGAGAATGGCCGGGGAGAAGCGTACTCAGGACCAGGAGGAGACCTTGCTCTCGGGAACGGTGATCTTGGTTGATATCGAAGGCACCACGACCAGCGTGAGCTTCGTGAAGGTAACAAAGACCATGGCCGTGAGGATAGAACGCGCCCTACGGTTCTCGCATTTCACCGGTTTTTCGGCTCGTTTTCTGACAGTACCCGTTGATCCGAAACAATCCCGCGTCACGATTCTCGCGGAAAAATCGCCGAACGATACCGTACCTATTCCTCGAACGGGGAAAATTCATGATCAATGCTTTCGCGCGTGTTGTACGCGACTCTCACGGAGCAGTATGCCGGCTGAAATCCAGTTCAGTTTCAGGTTCCTTGTCCGTGAGACAGCGAGTTTCATGGAAGGTAACAGCCGCTGTTTCCCTGTACAGAAACACGTTCGCGACTCGTTCTATCCGATTTTTGACACCGTGATTTCGTACTACATTCGTTCGCTCGACTTTTTTCCCATAATACCGTATATCCTTCCCAGCAGGATGTTCCAGTGCAAAACAAACCGAACGTGTTTCGCAAAAATAATCGGCTGGTTGTCCGTACCAGCGAAATACAGGTCGCGGGCCATCGTTTCGCAGCGCTTTAACGTGCGAGATTTTTCAAAATAACGGATACTGTAACGGCGCGTTACACGATTAAGGGGTTAGAATACTGTAGAACGCCGAAAAGGCAGGCTGTTTTTTTTTTCTAAAAAATTTCCGATAAAAATATACACACGTAGGATAAGTGGTTTTGGTAGTTTGTTTAATTAGGATCTGGGCAGTAACAAATGCTTGATAGATTTTAAGATGCGTGTCATTCTTGGCCAAATGACGCCTCCACAGACAACATCTTTTGGGATGATTGTAAACTATGTTTGATTCTATAGGTATTAATCATGCCGTTTCCTTATTTTAAAAAAATAATATTACAGAATCGCGTTTGGATATTTAGCGGCAATTTTTGTTATTTATATTTTGAGAAAATGATTAAAGAATATTTTTAAAATCGATCGCCAATACCGGAACAACGTTGCAACAGACAAGTCCAAATTTAAAAACAATTGATTTATTTTGACTACTTTTTAAAAATATTGTCTAGAGAAAAGCACTTTTAAAATTTTAAGTCAATAATACCCATGCTCCTAGTATTGTATTTCGAAATTTAGATTGTTTTAAGAGCTCGGACCTTTCGTACATTATTATTGTTGTTTACTATTTATTGTTGTGGGTTTAAACTAGCGTTTAAGCATCCTGAACAAATTTTTTGCAATGTTTTAAAAATTTTGCAACATCCTAACTTCGCAACGAACTCATACTTGCGGATGTATTTACATTCGTCTTCATTTGCAGGATGTTCTTTTCCCGCACGTACGAGAAAATTTAAACAAATATATCGAAAGTAAATGGGAGGACGAGGAATTCAAGAAAGACTTTGAAAAATTGAAAGAGCAGGTAAATATTACAAGTGCAAAATCATGTTTGGAGAACATGGCTGACCTACCTCGATAAATAATCCCTATTTCTTTGTTTGGTATTATTGAAAGATTCCTGGAAGGAGCATTTAGAATTCTGTACTATTCAATTGAGTGGTATTATTTGTGTATAGCCTGTATACAGGGGACCCCAATAATCGTGGCATAACCAGAAGCAGAGTTGATTCTTAGCGAAAAAATTACGCCGAAAATATACAAATTTTTTCACTTAATTTTTCTCGGGAAATTGCCGTGCCATAATTATTGGAACACCCTGTATATTATATTTTAACTTGGACAGCAATCGACAAATTTTAATATTTTCTATGGATAAACATAATGTAATACAATAAATCAAGCTGTGTAGGTCTAGTAATGAATTTTGGAAGGTGACCAATAGCATAATAGGAAAGAGGCAGCTGGTGGTTAGGAGGTAGAAACTGACCTGAGAAAAGTCTTTGTCCCAAAAGTTTACTACCCCAGCCTGCACATGTACATTTGAAACATGAGAATCAACTGACATAAGTTCGTCACCCTAATCATTTTAATTTTAACGTTTGCTTCAACAATTGTGTACATTTTTTCCCCATTATTTCTTTGAAAATTGTATATATTTTTTAACCAATCAAATTAAATTTTTATGTATACACTTAAATAATTTTTCAAATACCTTTACTTTATATTACCCCCTCTGTCCTGCATTATGGCACTCATTTTTTAAAAACCAGTCATTAAGAAAAATATGATTTTTTTATTGGATTATATTAATTAACACAAATTGATTGTTTGAGTAGACATTGTCTTCAAAATGAGACTAATATGTTGCTCCAGTATACATATATTTTATACAAAAGGGAATCAGCAAAACGATATTTTGCAATATGAATTGCAGAACAAAATTAAAAACAAATAAACCACAGTGTAATAAAAGATAGGTGATTACACCCGTGTTGTTCTAAATGCAACACACAATAATCATGTAGAGTTAGATTAACTTTAGAGTTTGAAATTTTTAATAAAGTTAATTCAAAAAATTGATATATACCATACTCTGGTATGTTTTTTATTTAAAGCAAACTGACACCTTCATTTTAGGCAAAGAAAGATGAGGAAGACAAAGTTGATGGTGTTGTACCAATTGCTGGTGCTAACACGGATGAAGAGAAGAAATCATTGGTCAAAAACATATTATGGCAAATGGATGGCGATCGCAAAACTGGTGCACTGAAACAATTACAGGGACATATGTGGCGTGAGGCTTACAATTCCGGAGCAGTAAAAGCACAGTGAGTTATTCGTATGGTTTATCAAAGTATATTTATAATTGAGGTATGCTGTACTGTACATTCTATAGAATAATTGAACAGTATTGTTAATATATTTGTAAGCGTGCCATAAAAATATGCTATATACTAACATATTCCCACATTGTATGACTATACTACATATTTACTATGATATACACGTGATATGTATGTATATCATTGACTGATGTTGTGAGGTGAATATGTTATGTAAGGGCTCACTTCAGCTTTACAAATATACAGAATTAGTACATGAACAATTGAGCAATGAATTTTTTATTATGATAGTAATAAATTACCTATTTATATAGCGTTTATGAAGATGTTCCAAAAGCACTAGAAGCATGGACGAATGACGGTAAAAAGGTCTATGTCTATTCAAGCGGTAGCGTTGAAGCGCAAAAGCTTCTCTTCGGACATACTGCACATGGAGATTTACTCAAGGTATATTATATTTTACAATATGTAATTACATGTAAAAAATGAACAGCATTCTTCATAACAATATACAGAATGATTCAACAAGAATTTTAATCTGAAATAATTCGTTATACATTCATTTAATCAAAAAATGTTACATATTAGGTCAGTGCAAAACTTCGAGCCTGATTCCTTGTTGTATTTTAATACGAAATCCAGCTCGAACTTTTGCACTCACCTAATACTATCCTAGATAGCTGTTCGGATAAATATATCTCCATTTTTTAATATTGCATACTTTTCAAATTGTCAAGATGACATACAAAAATCGAAGTACGTGCATTCATAAAATATGTTTCGATCAGATTAATAAGTAATGAGTTATTCAGACGAAACAATTTTTGTTGACTCATTTTATGCGACACAGAATAATGACAAGCCATTACTTTAGTATTTCAGTGGTTATTTTGATACCGAAGTAGGTGCAAAGCAAGAGTCAAGTAGTTACAAGAATATATTAAATAAAATTGGAGCAGAACCATCGAGCGTGATTTTCCTCACTGACGTAGTCAAGGGTTAGTAATTCTTACACATTGTTTTAAAACCACGTAGTGATGTATAGATATAACAATGACCTTTTTCCACAATAGAAGCGGCAGCAGCTAAGGAAGCCGGTTTATCGGCAATGCTGGTAGAACGCGAGGGTAATGCTCCGCTAACAGATGAAGACAAAGTAACTTTTACATCGGTCAAGTCTTTCTTGGACTTAACATTTCAAGCATCTACGAAGAGACAGAAGCTAGAGACAGCAGAGACCCAAGAGGCAGTAACCGTCAAGGAGGCAACAGTCAAGAAAGACACCAGTGAGCCTATGGATACCTCGGAAGACGTTGAGATGTCTGACGCCAGTGAGAAGAAGGACGAGAAGGTTGAGGCGAAGAAAGCGGAGCCTGTTCCAGCGGAGACAAAGGAAAGCGCGAAAGAAACGCCGAGCACAGAAATGAAAGTGGACGAACCGATGATTACCGACGCGAAGGAAGCGCCGGTTACCGAAAGCGTGGCTGAGCCCGCGGTAACAGAGAAAATAGAGGCCCAACCGTCAGAGGTGAGTACAAAACCAGAAGTTTCTGAAAGCGTACCTGTCGTGAGCAATACCACCACCGAGTCGACGACACCATCGAAGACCGACGCGGATAAGGCCACGCCGACCGAGAACGCGTGTAAACCAATGGACACAGAAAAGGTTGCAGAACCCGCGCCTGTAACAGCCACTCCCACTGCCAGTGAACCCTTGGACGTTGCAACAAGCGAGCCTAAATCAAAGCCTGAAGAAGTTCCCGCTACAGAGAAAAAGACTGAAGAAACCACGAATGTCGCGAAAGAAACAAAGTCTGAAGAGAGCACGGTGCCGGATGTAAAAACTAATGAGAGCGCGTCGCAAGAGAAGAGCAGTAGTAACAATGTAGAAGAGAAAGCCGAAGAATGTCCTAAACCTAAGTCAGAGAAGGAGGCGAGTGAGGAGTCCGCTGAGAAGGTGGTAGCCAAGCCCAGCACGGTGGTAGAGCCGCAGAAATCGGAGAACGAGGAGACCACGGTAAAACCCAAACAGGAAGCGGCGAAAGCAGACGAGAAACCAGTTGAGAATGGTGACGTTCCATTAACCAACGTAGAAAAAGTGACCGCGCCGACGATAACGGAGTCGGAGGCAACCAGTAGCAAAGCGGACGCGGACACCGAGGCGAAAAAATCAACAGAAACGGAAACTAAACAGGAAATGGAAACGGAGCCTGTCAACGATAAAGTGGCTAACACAAAGGAACCAGAAGAAGCGCCGGCGGCTGTACCCGCGAAAGAAACCGAGGAGAAGGAAGCAAGCGCTGACGCGGCAAAACAGGAGACGAAGGAGAAGCCAGTGAAAGAAGACGTTGTGGTAGACGAAGTGAAGGACACGAATACAGTGGATTCCGAGAAGAAGAAGTTGAACGGTACGACGCAGAACGGAGACACCGATGTGCCAGTGTCGGATGACAAATTGCACAGAAACGGACTGAACGAGGGGTCATCGTCTGAAACGGTTAAGTCGTCAGCGGCCAGCGAAAGCACAACATC
Source organism: Lasioglossum lativentre (assembly GCA_916610255.1). Classification (NCBI taxonomy): domain Eukaryota; kingdom Metazoa; phylum Arthropoda; class Insecta; order Hymenoptera; family Halictidae; genus Lasioglossum; species Lasioglossum lativentre. The sequence goes on along the minus strand of OU744357.1, from coordinate 15,020,958 downwards.
TGCGCAGAACGGTGAGCCAGAGAGTTCCTCCGAGGCGAACGCCGAATCCATAAAAGTCAAAAAGGTCGTTGATTCCACGGTAGCCGACGGTGCCGGCGAACCTGACGTTGTTCCCCCCGTAGTTGTAGCTGCGACGTCTTAATCTTGTTCTAATACATTTTAAGAAGTCCTTCATACATAACCCCCAACCCACAATACTTATCCGCAGGTATAAACTGAAAAAGTTGGCTCCCTACACCTTACATAAGTCGTATGACGTTAAAAGAAGGTAATACGTTTTAATTTAAGATATGAAGTTCATAGGATTTCTATTTCTTCAGAAAAAAAGCTACGAAAAAAAATATGCGAAGGGACACGATGATACGACATCCGCAGCGTGTTTCAGATTCGATTATCTTTCACGGCTAAATAACTTGGACGCGTCATGCTTGTTGATTGTGCTCACCCAGAGAGAAAGAGAGAGAGAGAGAGAGAAAGAGAGAGAGAGAGTGAGAGAGGGTCGTAAAAGGTTTTTTGTTTTTTCGTATTTTAAGTCGTTTAACTTATTCCATTGATTGTGTTTTCGGCCTGTATCGTTTATTTTCCTTTACTCGGCTCGTTTTCTATTGCGAGAATGAATTTTTTTACGATTGACGGTATGCATTTGTATTATGATGAATTGTCTAAAGATAATCGAACGTGTCATTCGCTGTACCAAGTCTGTTTACAAGTATTTTTCATTTTGTCTTCTCTGTTCTTCTTTTTTTTCTATGACAATTTTACATCGCGAGGTCTTCTTTTCTTTTATACTGCCTAAACGGAATGTTAACAGTATGAGAACTCATAGGATAGGAAACTCATCACGGACGGAGTATGCCGAAATACCGAATGTATGTACCCCTGTGCCAAATGAATGAATTCGTCAGTTTTTTAATGTTCTCCCCCCCCATTTTTCTAATGCGGTTATAAATGTGCGTACAGCGTTGAACGATTATTGCTTGATAATTTTTTAGTTACCTGCGGCAAGGCAGGAGACACTTTTCTGAGACTATTATGATTTTTAAGACTGAATTGATAATGCCTCGAACAAGTAGCTGGCTTTAGACTATACACTATATAATTTTTGCATACTCTTGTGTACTTAATTTTATAAACGGATAAAGAAAAAGAGAGAAACGAACATACACACAGTGATCTTCGAATCACAGGTCCGATGCTGAATAAGTTGTGGTCCTTTGTTGAATTTGATTCGATCACGTGAGAAAATATTACTTATTCGCGTCCCAGCGGCCAACAGACGTGACTTACCTGATGTTTCATACATCGTATTCCTATTTTTTCTTTTTTGCGACATTTATTTATCAAAATGTATACAATCTAGTTTGTAATATCTTTTCAATTACGTTGGCCTACACGCAGCAGATATTCTTTATTTTTGTTCTTTTCCCCCTTTTATTTCTCTTTATATTTTGTATCGTAATTAATAATCTTCGATGTTAAGTCGTTTTCGAACGAGATTGGAACCAATTGAATCGCGTCCACGCGTTTCTTTGAAACATAAACGACAAAAAGCAACAACTAATAAGAACACAATACATCACGAGTATGCTTCCCGCGCTTTAGCATGTATGTGTAATAACGAAACATTGATTTTCTTTTGGAACTCGATTCACTTTCATTCCTGCTATCTAATGTGGTCTATTATTGTGGTGATCATTGTTCCTTTTTAGGATTCGTAAATTATTCTCCAAATTTGACAAGGACTCGTTTATTTATTTATTATCCATTCCTGCAAAATTGACTGTGATTTAACGATATTAATAGACATAGGTAAACTTGAAACGACTCATTAATTATTCACGCGTAGCGCATTTTCTTTTCGTTTTTTCTTCTTTTTTTTGGCAGGCTACATTGTATTTAACGTGCCTATTATTACTGTTATTATTTTTTTACTGGCAAAAACCAATTTATACGCATCCTGTCCGATTCAAGTCACTGTGAAGACTGTAGACAGTAATAGACTGTGAGCGAATCAAAGTTTACACACGCAAACACACTCGCACACATATACAAAAACATTCTTACATATACACTTATACGATTTTCTTAATTCTCGCGCACTCGACCGTATTTCGTCGACAACGCTTAATGCTAAGGGAAATCCAACGATCCGCAATGAAAAGCATAAACGAGATAAACGATGTGCGACGTCAGAGTGTTTTAGACCTCGTTATCTATAAGTACATGAATAGTCACTAACGATTATATTGTGAGACTCGAAACGAACGCATATTTTACAGGACACTTCGACAAACCTCGCATTTATTTATATAGTGTCCTCCGCGACTAACAACCGAACAAAAAGAGAAGGAAAAACCGATTTTTTCGAATGCTCGATCAGTTTATAGCGTTGCACAAAAATCCACCCCTTTGACGACTATTGCTAAAGATGGCGAAGGGGTGAGAAACGGAACACAGTATATATATATATTGTATTCACAACCCGGAATCGGAAGTGAAATCGAATTCTCGTGACTACTTGTCAATGACACGAAAGCCCGGAGGGGGAAATCATAGTTGTAAGACCGTGTACCCGTACCCGATTCGAATGGGTTTCGTTTCGACGCCCACCCCATCGAGATGGACGAGCGAAACGATTCTGAATCGGCGAATCTAACAAAGTTCACTGAATCGCAGAAAAAACAACAAGATAACGTGTCTCTTGAGCTGCTCAAAAACTGCGAAGACGCGACTTTACGGAGACACGCAGCCTGTTCTGCGTAATGACCACGACCTGTTCAACACAACCAACCAAGTCTAGATAAACCAGTAATACTGCCGACATATTGCCATAATATGAACTTTTTGAAACCGTTCTTTTTGATAACAACTCGTATTTTCGTAAGTCTATCTCGCCTCGCGTAATTTACATATTTGTGAATCGACTGCCATCGCTGTAATAAAAGGAATCGTAAGCCGCCATCCGACAGGAAACGGCGGGGCGCGGGCGAGCTCGCTCGATCATTCCCGGTTGACTTTTTCACGGCATCATCAAGCTAATCATCGTCTCATATCATCCATACCTCTTGTTGCGTCGATAGCCGGGGGATCGATGGACTCTCGGCGTGTCGCCGGCTCCTGTCGCTCGGTTTTCTTTCACGGATGCTCAATGTCAACGAACCTGTGTAGCTTTCTTTGGAACATGTGCGGTCGTTTAATTATTAATAATAGCGTGGTTAATGTTCTAAGTTTAGAGAGCGTTCGGCATCTCGCGGCTCGGCGTTCCTTCCGTAAATCAGAAGTGTCTTTTTAAAGATTTCACGTCGAATGTTTCAACTTCTCGTGATTTAGCGAGACTGAACACGAGGATATTGATGAATATCTCAGCGTCGAGCCGCGAAGGGTTGAAGATGTTTGTAAGTTAAACAGTGAAATGTTCCGATCGTAACGACGTCACGAATCACCTCGGAGATTCAGAACAACGTTTAATATACCCGGTGTGTGATACGGCAGCTCTGATGCACAGAGTGTCTCACGAGGGTGCAATCGAGAAGCGGATGATCCAGGGGGATCGGATCGAGACCGTCGATCCCTGTCGGCGTTCCCGGGGCTCGTTCTCGAGGGGACGAATTTTGAAGACGCGCTCGTTATACGAAAATGTATACTAATAATAATTTATAACGAGAAACACTATTTTCTTGTAAGGAACAGAGGAAGTTGCCAAGAACTTCTGAATTTCTTTTTAAACCCATTGTTGTTCGCACACCGTCGAAACGTGTCTCCTCGATAACGAAGCTCTGTACAAACAACAGTTCCCCGCGGCCTCGATTCGGTCTCTTGAATTTTTACTACGGAATCTGCTGTTTGTACCGTTAATTATGAGATACCCTGTATATACATATACTAACGCAACTTTTTCGTTCCACACGTATTTATTAGCGAGGAAAGATCATGCGCACGGTCGCGTGGCCGTTTGATTAATTGCCTTGTTATTTATTATTTCACGATCGAACGGAGATCGACCGATCCGGAACCTCCAACCAGCCCATGAATGTGTGGCGTTTTCTTTTTCGGAAAACAAACAAACAAAAAAAAATGAAAAACGAAGAAACGCGCTTCGCCAGTTCCTCGAACCCACGGACACACATTCTTTTCTCCTGTTTCCTTTTTTGTTCTTGCTTTCGAATCATTCGAACTCGCGAATACACGCAGTTGTGTGCTTTGTAAGCGGAAATCGTAGCGAAACGATGATTTTTTTCGACGATCGCCTAAGCTTATGAATCAAACAGCTGTACTAAGTTGTATGCGTATAAGACTCTCGTTGTCCTCTTCAAACTATTAGATACCGTAAATAAGACGTTTTTAAGTACCGAGGATAGGAGTACCGACAAACAATAGCTTCGTAACGATTAGCGAGTTTTATTTGTAATTCATTGGCTATTTTATGTAATACGTCAATATAAGCGTAGGAGAGAATGTACGGACTTAATTGACTACTTTTTAACGATCACCTTCCGACGGAGTAGTCATTTGATTAGGGGAATCCCCGAGCCTCCGTCGATTTTTCTTTTTCTCAGCCTCCGGTGTGTCTTCGCACGTTTTTCCTATTTTTATTTTTCACTCTTCCTTTCTTTCTGTTTTCATTTGTTTGTGACTTTTATGTTACGAAACAATTGTAGTTGTACCATTCTTCCGGTTTTTTCAGTGCTCTAAACTCTAAACGACTAAACGTGTGCGTGCGTGTGTGGATGTGTTCGTGCGCAGTTATGTTTCACGTCGAAGGCACAAAAACAGAGATTTTCAGTTGGTCGCGACCGGTTCACCGATCCACGAGATCCTTAATACACGTTCCATCGGGCAAAAAAGAAACTGAACCCCTCCTAACAAACGAAAAAAAGAGAAATGAAAAGATAATTGTACACTGTACAGACTGAATCTGATGATTCTGTTCTCTCTGAACTCTCGACTGCATACGTAGAGCAAAATAAACAGATTTTGCAACTAGAACCTGAAGAGCCTGAGCATTTCTTTCTTAAATCGTTCCTCGTGTTTGTATACGACATGCTCGTTTTGATCGAAATGAGACAGAAAATGTGTGTGTGTGTGAGAGATAGAGAGAGAGAGAATGTGTGTATATGTGTGTGAAGGAGAGAGAGAGAAAGGAAAAAAGAAAGAGTATTGAAATCACCGTAATTCAGTCATTGAAACGTACTCGCAGATTTTTTTTAGGTGTATATATCGTGGTATTTGCATTATTAAACGGAGAGTAAGAAACGATTAGCGTCCGTAAACCCTAGAATTAAAGGAACGAATATAAATATGATTAAAGAACAAAAAAAAAAACAAAGTAATGTGTATCGATGTGTACGTGATTTGAAAAAACTTGAATTGCCCCGGCGTATTGTTTCTGCGAATTGGTTCCACGCTATACTCTTGTCCCGAGCTAGTCGATATCATTAGGTGCAACTGCATTTTCGCCCCGATCGATCCCGAGTGCTAGTGCTAGTCATTCTACTGCGCGCACTGAAACACTATCAATTTTCCTCGAACAGCCGCCGATTCATTAGATCGAGATGTGAAAATCTCTCGGACGACAATTTCCGTTCTGAAGCAATAATACGAACACCGGATGGAAATCAACGTTTCTTTTCTTTCATTCGACGTAATGTTAAGAACAAGATGTATCGAATATTTGGTACTTGAAATACATATTGTTCGAATGTACGGTATAATTGCTTCCTCCATAATGTCCTTTATTCGACCTGTGTATTATTCATTGAAAGGAAGAGCGGAAAGCATAGTCTGCATATATATATATATATATAATTTTTTAAAAAGGGACTTATCCCTTATGGGGTAACAAACAACACGATACTGTCTGTATTCTGGTCAATGTATTCTAATAATGTGATGGATTTAATTAATGGAACGCAGGTGATATTGTACCGCACAGTACTACAAAAATAATAAATAATAAGGACGTATTTTGGCTACGGAGTACATTAAGTAGCCAATACTACTTTAGACCAATTGTCTAAATGGATTTTCTTGAATAGTTTACAATTTTACTTTGTGAATATAATTAATAATACATTGACCAGGACAAAGGATTGTGGCGAGACAGTAGAAACAATGAACTGACTCATCTTCCCTGGTTAGCAAGGTTAAGACATAGGGGACACTGCAGCAACAAGGACAACTTTCTGTTTGACCCTGTTTTTGAATTACAACTACATTTCTACCAAAGTCAGTAGCAAAGTGTAATTGATTTCAGTGAAAAGTTTGACAACTTGTTTGGAAAAAAAACATTGAAAGGTTAGCAAATTGTACGTGAATAAGCTCCGTAGTTTCGCATTCAGCCCGATGGTGGCCGTTTCGACCACTTCGCATGAAGGTAAGCAGCTGTACTCCGGCAGAATACAAAAACGACTATAACTCAGGAACAAGGTCAAACAAGGCACACACGGTGGTCATATGAAGTTCTTTCCATGTTTTTTTGTCTCTGCCCGTTCGCTTCGTACCATGCGGCCCCGTATTATGAAACACCCTGTATACCAATTAAAGGCCGCAAGCATTTAAACTTTCTCCTACTGAACGGGGAGGCCTGTCCGTATATAGAAAAAGAAAAGTGTTGTTTCATAGTCGCTTCAGTTCGAAAGGTTTTACTGCACGCGATCCAAGTCTGAGGTTTTTCACCGGCACAAAGAGGTTTATGTGTACTGCCCACCACCGTATGCTTTAAAAGCTCATTTCTTTTTACGTTACAAACAATATAACCTCTCTTCTTTTTTCATTGTTAGGGTTAGCTAGATGATATATCTCTCCGGGGTAGATGTGTAAGTCTTACTTCTCCATTGCAAACAATTGCGAATGATTCGACTCATTGCACCCTCTGCACACCCGCGCATTTATTTGGTCAAGTGTGCCCTTCTATGTTGATTTCCATTTTCGTGTTCGCCACAGTTCGCGTCTCATGTATCGCTAATATAAAAATAAAATCTAAACGTGGAATGGAACTGCAAGCGGTTTTATGGGGGTATTAACGTGCAATGCTTTTGCTTTTATTTTTATCTGTTTTTAAGGCAAGTGCATTTATGCATCCCTTTCTTTATTATATGTTTTAGTTGCGACGGAGTTCAGGTATGGTTTCGAAACGACTTCTCTGAGAACACGCACAAACTTGGCCGTGTATATGGTAAAGTGTGATTTTGTTTCATATTATTGTATAAAATGATGCGCAGTCTTTGATGCAAATATAATAGATCAAATAAATATTTCATCGTTAAATATTTAGATTTAATATTATTCTTATCTTCTTACATATATATGTGTAAGATGTTGCAACATATTTTAAGGGAAACATTTATCTCTTGATTCTATAGGGACAATACTAATACCAAATTTGTAGTAATTATTTATTAGTAGCTGCGTAAGGAAAGCAAAATTCTTTTTCATTAAAAATAATTTATTCGATTTTTATGTTTTTGCATTTATCGACTGAGTCAAACTGCGAACTCGGAGCTTCGTGCTACCACCACCAGACAGAGTTGCTAACACTGTTTCAGTGAGTGCCAGAAATAAAGTTGGTGTAGACGAAATTCTAATTGTTCAATTTATGAAGATTAAAATGTTAAAAGAGTGTGTTTGATAGTATTAATTATTTCGTAATTGTGTAGAATATTCAAGGGTACGTAGCAATAATCATAGTTATTAATATGTAGAATGTTTCACAGTGGTATATTCATTTATAGTTCTATGTGACCTAATCTACTATGGTCCTCATAATTTTTTATATTAGTACTTAAAAGGTCATAGCCAAATTTGCGACACTATCAATTCTTACAAATGACAGCAGGCAGACATACTTGCATATCTTTTACATAATAAATCATAAGTATTTATATGATAAGAGAAAGTATCTATTTGTATAGTTGTGTACATTTCTTATAATTATAAATATTACATAAAGAAGATTGTAAATTTGTTCAACGTGCAATTATAATTCTATTTAGTAGCAATGTTTGTTCTAATCCTAACGAAACTACTGTATATTGCAATATGATGCAATAGGTTAATTGTGTTGAACGCATTTCATACTTCGTTTTTTCTCACAAAGAACTCAAAGGACGAAAAACTATTGCTTGTGCGCATGCGCTGAGTTACGACTGAGATTCAAACTACGCTTTTAATTAAAATTTAAATTCTTATATGTAAAAGATTGTGTACCTCCATTCGTATAGTTAACATATTTAGTTATAACTATAACACTCGGTATTAAAATAGCTAATATATTTTATGGTACACGTAAAGAATAAATATTTTATAATTTCCATATCTTTGAAATTAGTTCATAGTAAATTTTACAAAACATGCTAACAGTTTTCGAAGATTTGAAGACTCTATGAAATATAACAATTTATTAAAATTAACAATTTACAATCCGAGGAAACGTAAATATATAATAATTAATCATACATGATATTTCGTCTCTTGCTCTTTTAAGACAATAATTATTTTCACTATAAAATTACGAAAAATAAGAGTATCGTATAACCGAGATGAAATATTTCATTCACGACAAGTCCGAAATTACTCACGTTTAATTTTCTAACTACGACAGGAGCTGATGACCGATGAAAATTATGAATTTAATATCGGGACATTAACAATGAAGTATGTATGCATACTGAAATATAATTTAATACTTTAATTAATATTCGTATTCAAAAAATTCAATACTTCTGAATTTTATTAATTAAACGGCACGATAATTTTAATTAGCGAAGTGGTAGTAATGCTGAAACGTGTTTTCAGAATCACTGTTTGCTACATTAAATTCGGTTAATTAAACACCGACTACAAAATTTAGTTTAAACCTTTTCACTCTATATACGATCGCCGTGGGTACAGTGTTGTGGGAGATTTTAAATTTCGCGGGCCTCTGCTATTACATTCCGAGTAATGAATTTATATGTTTGTCTGTTGCGCGCCACACGTTTTATTTATTCGAAATGTTCACAGATTTGACTTTCAATTATCGGATGTTTCAATTCACACCGGCGATAAACAATTTCAAAGAGAGAACCAATTGATAAGTCCATTCATTACGCTGGCCGGTCGATAAATATGCAAATCAACTACGACAAGGCGGGATTTTTACTTGAAATTTTAAATGCTGCCCTCTGGGAAACACCGAACCTCCTTCCGTAATTATAGATGCAGTAATCCCAGGTAAAGAACATTACTAAATCTAAAACATATAAAACATGACAAATCGGGATACAGTTTCGTAAACGATATTGAATTTATTTCTATTGTTATCGATCCTGACGGAATTATGATTCTACGTAATTCGGAGATTTGAATACAAAGGCAAATACATATAAGGCCGCGCATTTTCGTCCTCGATAACCGCCCTAACCTTACTCATTCTTTTGTTCGAAAACCAATTTCTCAGCAAGAGAAATGCATAGACTTGCACGCAAGTGCGACTCGAGATTGAAGTCGAGGTTTATCCCGATGGTCACGCCGTCGGGAAAATTCTGAACAATGTAGCGAACAGTCCTGGTAACAATATCGCAAGGCTCGAATCGGCGTGCACAACGTCTCGTAAGAGCAGGAGAGCGGAACTCGAACTGTCTTCTCCTTCTATTTGTCGGACTGCCCTCTCATTTGCTGGCTCTGCGTCCCTCTGCGACTCCCTCTCACTCTCTCTCTCTCTGGTTCGTCTCTCTTGTACGCTATACACGTGTATGTATCTCCATCCTTGTCCCACTAGCGTTACGTGTATACGGTTCTCGCTCTCCGTCTCTCTCCCTCTCCTTTCCTCTCGATAGGATGAGATCGGGCTATGAACGTACACGACAGGATTGGACCAACCTCTGACGTCATTGCGTGGACCGACGTATCTCGTCGACGATTGTCGAAAGCATTCTGTTCTCGCGCCTATATATCCACCTATGGCAATCAGCGGCAAATTCAAACATACGGTAAAGTTGGCTTTCTTTCCAGCCGCGTTAATCGGTCGCCGCTATTTGATTTGATTTACGATCCAAAAAAATTTGTGGTTTACAGGAGATTGTATTGAAATTTTGCTTGGTAGAACTCGGGATATGACGCGAGGACGAATGAAAGAAAAGCGACAAATTATTAATTTCTCTCAATGAAGAGCGCAGCTCTGACGTTTTAAATATGGATTTTCACGGTCCGCGTATTCTTCGCGTAGATACGTATCCTTCGTTTCTGCCCCTCACGTGGTAACCGTCTTGCCGTAGAAAAGGTTACGGTACGTTTTGTAAAAGCCGTCGGACTCAATTTTCCCGACTGTTTATTGGTAGAGCTTCAATTATGCGTATCTGGTCTCCCGTGTGAACGCAACCGAGGAGAATTTAATTATAACTCGCGAATATCGTTGCTTTCGTATAAATAGGAAACTTGGCCCTTTCAACTCGACGGGGAATTATAAAGTTTCAATACTTTACCGCGTAAGGATATTTTAAACGGTGGTCTAGATATTTCATACTGGAAAGCCGCACGCAGCCGTTCAAAAAGATTACCCGCCTTCCGAGAACGTAACTCATCACGCGGTATAGAATGTCTGACGAATTGAAATAACTTTAATGGCGAGGCTCTGCACGTACGGATAGGACGTAACATTCTACCGTCATTTACCATCTATGGAATTGATAGGTTTTTCGAAAACGTTAATGTAGATGGTCTATTAATATGTCCACCTTCTGTTATTGACCCGGATACGATATCCAAAAATATTACACAAAAGATTTAGTTCAGTTTAGTTCAGAAGATAAGTTCAGCAAAGTATGATTTAGTCTATGAATCAAGAAATTGTATTTTATTCGTATGACCACAGTTTGAAGGAACACATTTTGTAGTAAAGTAAATGTGCCTTATTTCGGCTCCCAGTAGTCCTGGACATAAATTGCTAAAAAATGAGAGATAGAGTGGAAAGAATATTTCTCGCTTCCAATGTACAACCTCACGTCCTCCTGTAGAAAATTTCGAAACTAGTATATTAATAATAACAACGTTGAAAATGCCTAACTACTAGCTCTAAATTAAAGACGTCATAGTATCTAGAAATAGAAACTGTGACCGATATAATACACTGGTCGGTGACGATGTTAAGATTGGATTGATGCAAGTGATTTTGAGCGGCGGTAGTTGTAGCGTTAATATGATATTGGTAAAGTAGACGGGTCCCATGAAAAGAGGACAATGATTGGCCTCGCTCAAGATGAATGACATCGAAGTCTGCGTAAGCGACTACGTGCTTCGATACCGAGAAACATCAGTAAGAGTGCTAGCCGTTGAAAACAGCAGAGGTTAGGTACCGCCAGGACGGTGCGTTCCAGGCAGTAGAGAGAAGAGTACCCGGAGAGTGCACCCGGGACGGGTAGGTAGGTATACATAGGTAGAGCGCAGAGGCAGAGGCAGACGAGAAGAGACGACCGCTTGAAATCCCTCTCTCCTTCCCGCCTTTCCTGCCTGCTTCTCTCTACCGCCCGTCCGCCATGCCACTACGAGCGAGCGAACGTACAGCTAGGCCGGCACAGTCCTGTAGCCCATTTGGCATTTCCCCAGCTATAGCGGCGGTCCTGTAGCCCATCGTTGTTATCGTCCCGCAGCTGCATAAAGTCGGCTCTGCCTCCCCTTACTCCTCTGTCCCTCTCCCATCCTGTCGACCCACCGCCCGTCCACTCCCCTCGTCAGTCTGTTTCGCTCAGCTCACCGCTCGACATCAACGTTTCTTCCTCTTTCTCTGTCCCTCCATCCTTCCTTCTCTCACCAGCCTACCGACCCGATCGTGTCGCCCTCCTTCCTCCCCCCAATCGTATCGCCGGTTCGACCAATCCCCTTCCTTGTCGCCCCATGAGCTCTCTCGTCCGCCGCGCCGTTCACTTCTCTCTCCCACGAGCTCGCCAGCCTGACGTTTCCCCCACCATCGTGTTCGTTCTCTCTCTCTCTCCTACTACTACTACTACCACCATCACCTCCACCATCACCAACGTCGCCTTATTCTACGTCGTTACCGCGCTATCCCACACACACATACACACACACAGCATACATAGAGAGACATACACACACACATAGAGAAACATACACACGTACAACGAACGCGGGGCATATCGGTACCACGTTTCTACAGCGACGCTACGGTGGCGCCGCCAGCCAGGGACGCCTCGAAACGTTTTGCACCCTCCTGCCTTCCTCTCGCCTCACCGCAGTCCATGTACCGTCGACGACGCCTGATGCTGCCGTGCTGCGGTATATACTCGCCCGAGCACGCCGTCCTTGTCGTTCTATCGATTCCCCTCCCTTACCCTTCCCCGTATCGCTCGTACCCAACCTCTTCTCTCGTCCTACTCGTCATGTACCCCCTCTCACGCTTTTCTCTCTTCTCCGCGTCTCACTGGCAGCCAGCTTGCCTGTCTGCTTGCCTGGCCAGCCTGACTGCCTTGCCTGCCTTGCTCGTTTGCTTACTTGCTTGCATGCTAGTCTGTCCGCTAGGTTGCTAGCCCGCTTATTTGGCTCTGCCTGCCTGCCTGCCTGCCTGCCTGCCTGCCTCAGCCTGCCTCAGCCTGCCTCTGCCTGCTTCGTTCATCCTCTGCGTCGCTAACCTTGGTGGAGAATAACCCGCCGTTCAATTCAAGGAATTATGATGGCCCCTTGCTTCTTTCTCTCTTTTCCTATTTGCTAGCCGCCTCTCTTTCTCTTTTTCGTTCTTTGTCACACTAGTTTCTTCCTTGGCTTGTCTTGCCTCGCCTCGCCTCGCTCTCGTTCGCGTTGATATTTACGCGCCTATGGGGCCCCGTGCAACAAGCGCCGCCATCACGGGCAGCCTCCGGAAGACGACGATACTCAATACATAATATCAAACGTGTTCCACGGTGTGCTGCTGTACGGCGTTCCCGTGACATGATTATTAGGCGATTCTTTACATTTAGCCGTGCCTATCAAGTTCGCTGCACACAGCGATCGTGTCGCGGGGCAAAATCAATTCTCGAAGTCGATGCTGCTGCTAGCATCCACGAGCCTTCTTGTTGCCTTGCGGAAAGAGCGCCATCGTTCGGCGATGGGGAGCCGGGGAGCGCGCGCGCGCAAGTGAACGGCCGCGTTTCGAGGTTAGAACGTTGTAAGATTCGTTCCCAAAGCCCAATCTCACATTTTCCATTTGGCAATTTAGAAAATGCTTGCACAGGCACCGGCGTTTAGTAACAATCTTCTCTGTTTTAACCTCGCCACCACCCTACGCTCCCGTACAATTAACTCGGAGTACACCCGATTTATTATTAATGATGAACCCGGAGTAAGACAGCGTGAGGTACGTTCCCCAACTTTTAATTGGAAACGGATCGTAGCAAAACAATACCGTTGTTCACAAATTTTGAAATAAAATACGCACATTGTGGCATTGTTCGCATTTTCCATTATGGCTCGGTGTTAAGTAGCTGAACGAGATGTCGATGAATCTTTGTTACCGAAGTTCTACTTCGTGTTATCAAATTACCCATAGTGTATCAACTGAAAAATAATATGACGTTTTTCATGTTTTTTCTGATCACATGATTGAGACCTTACACATTTTGGCAAACTGTTTTTTCATATTGAATAATGCCATATTTCCGTTTTAAGCGACATGACCCGTATTTTTGCGATAACCTTATTTCATGTACAGTATTTCGTAATGTGTATATAATTCTCGCAAAATGTTGAGTGCGAAATTATGCTACATAGCAACGAAATCACAGTCGATTAAGTGAAATTTTGAGACTAATGAAATTTACAACACAAATAAGTCGAAATATATCAAATACCGTCACATCTTAAGATGTGACGCGTTTATTTAATAAAAGTATCCTTTTTATTGAAGGGACAACAAGTGGCTACTTGTAAATCACTATAATTGTAACGAAACGTAACCGAATTGTTGGAATTAAAGCGTGTATTTATTTACAATCAGGTTTACTCGTGTTAGACCCTAATAAATGCACTTCGATCAATGATCCCGAGCCGGCAAGTGGCAAAATAACGATGCCGTTTCGTTTCGCAGTTGCTAGTACACTTTAACCAGCTCGTTCTCGCGAGCTGGTAACGCAAGAAGCACTCGCGCGAGGATGGTCGTGTGCATTTCGAGGAATAGGTGCGGCAATTATCGCTTCGCGTTAATTTTTGGTGGTTTTATAGGTAGCTGCATTGGCGTAACCAGCCGATGATCGATCGGCTGGAAATCTCCGCAACGTTACCGGCGGAATTAACCCTTGAGATACTCTGTGTCTCGCGGGCCCTTCAGTCACTTGAAATTATTGGCGAGCGCGGTGAGTAATTGCACTTTCAATTGGTAAATTATTAAACCCCGTCGCATCGCGTTGTTGCGCCCGCGTTACCTGCACTTCTGTTAGCGAAATATCCACGCTGCAGATTTTTTTTCTGTTCTCTTTACCCTCGGCTTTTTCCCCGTTGGTAATTCCGTATCGTCGAATTAAGGGGCACGGCTCGTGTAACCCGCTGAAAAAAAAAAATCGAATTCATCTGCATAAATCGGGAACACGGAGAAATTTGTTGCAGGAGAATTGTCTACCGGCGATTACTTCATAATTTTGTGAAAGTCCAAGGCCAGTCGTTCAGGATTAGTTTAACAGATCTACCAACAACAATAGGAACAACTCGAATCCGAATCGAGTTCTCTCTTCGTAAAAATTATTATTTTCGAATATTTCGATGCGTCTCTCGGCAATTAAAGTCGAGCGAGAGGTACTGTTGGCACGTGGCGATTTTTGGGAAAAAACGTCTGGGGAGAACCAGGAAGCAGCCCGTTACGTTTTACGAACGCGGTAAAGTTGGTTCGTAGACGTCGTGATTACATAAAACGCGGTTCGGTAGCGGCTGCGTTTTACAGCCCGCGGTCGTTACGTCGTTCGTCTGGCCGCGTCGAAACGGCCCGAGCAAGATACAACTTTTTTCGCGTGATCTTGACCTTTGAACAAAACGATCGGCCTGACCCCCCGCCCCCCTCTCTTCAGTCTCCCTCCAACCCCCAAGACTCGCAGGGTAGAGGATGCAGGATGTCGTTCGCGCGACATCAGTGTCAGTCACTTGTTGAATGTCGGCCAGCGTGTACGGATGAGCATCCGGCGTGCGTCCTTGCAGTGTTTTTCGCTGCAACCGCGCATTCCTCCTCTCCTTTCGTCTGAGGTGCACGTCGCCCGGTAAACGATCATTCTACAAATAGACGATGTTCCCTGGAACGTAGAAACAGACCGCATGATCGTGACCGATCTTCCATTATCTATCGAAATTAATTGACCCTTTATACTTCAGCTTGTTAGTCCTTTGTAAAGGCTTAGCGATCGAGGACTCGATGCGCGTCATCTGAAATGCAAAGTCGCGGTTGTTATGCACGTGTGACGTGTTAATGTTCATTTTTTACTGCAGATTTTATGCACTTGTAATCTGAAGACACCAATATCCGTCAACTTTTCTTATATTATTTAATATAATTTTGTACATCCACTTTTTGAGAAATATGAACTCAGCAATTCATCTAGTGCATTTGACGAAAGCAATATTAGACTAACGATTTTTACATAGAACATAAAACAGTAAAAACATTGGAAGAATATAAGAGCATGTCCTTTTTGAATTACTAGGACCTCGGAGAATTAATAGTAGAACTGCCGCGCTTAAGCTTTCTAATTAAAAGTCGATAAATCAGGATGGAAGTTCAGGTTCCCCTTTGACTGAGCCTTAGATCGAATCTGCCGACATTTTGCCAAGAAGAAAATACTTTACCTGAAGAGACATATTAGCAATTAACCTCGCGACGCGAAACGCGCGCGCGTGGTCGCAAGATACGAGCTTTTGAGTTAATTAAGTGAATATTAAATCCCGTCGTAGATTCGTCGAAATTCTCTTATATAAACTCGAACCACGTTTTCGACGTTACAGAAATTCTGTCGGCCACGGGGAAGCACTCTTGCGCGCAAACATCGCGTTAAGATTGAATTCGCGTGTGCGCGCGCGCGCGCGCCAGAGAGAGAGAGAAAGAAGAGGGATCATTAACGTAATTATAAAATCAGTGGCGGATTCGTCGTAATCTTTTCGCTGGCGGGACCCTCACGTTCACGAACGTCGATGGGAAACCGTGAAATCAGACGTTACAGTCATCGTTGAACGTCATCCAGAACTTTGTTACCCTCGTATTTGTCGAACGAAGACGAAGAGGAGGGAATTCCTTCTTCGCCTTCCGGTGCAACGCCAGCTCGGAAATGGAACGTGAAATCCCAATTAAATTTGCAGTCAGCGAATGCAACTTGTCATCAATAGTGCACGCAAATTGGCCAGGAATGACTCGAACCGTTTGCGTTTAATTATGAACTTGTAATGATCATTTGTCACCCGGCCCGATGCCGATGGACGTTTCCTAGTTCTTTCCCAGTTTTTCTGCGAACGCAGAATCAATTAACGCTCGTCCGTGCCAATCAAACTCACTTTTCAGTCATTCCGAATAAATACAGTCTGCAAATCCTGTTTCAGTTGCGAATCAAGCGGATCATCTTCACACCTATCTTATAAGGAATGATCCCGAACCCGGCAGCTCGAAAAATTATAAAACTTTAGGGACATGGATTGGGGACATGTTCGCTGAACACGGAAAGCGAACCGAACAGACTGTAAGCAAGATAGATCAATAGTCGTGCAAAGCAGATAGTACTAATCCGAAGTTACACTTCACAACATAGCTATACAGTGCTTAAAAAAATTAGAATCTGTTACAACTGAAGTCATAAATGAAAGTTAAAATACACGTAACAAACCTATGAATAATGTACGGACAAATCTTGACTTCTGATCATTGCAAATTCTATTTTCGTGTGCACGCAATTCATTCGGTTGCACCGTCCGTAAATAATTTCATTAACGCCCAGACTTATAGAATCATTTTTTATTTATTAGTCCTCAATATGGACAAAATTAATTACAAAATGTCCAATATACACTAATATCTCGCATTAGACGAGTTCCTACGTTCGTATTTTCCAAAAATTGTATCAAGTAATACAGGAAATGTTGACTGACATTATTGTCCCCGAAGTTTTTATCACTCATTTGGTGGACACAGAATGCAAGCAACAGTTTCAAAAGAACTCCCCTATCAGATTAACTGAACTCGGTTGTAGAAGTCGATCTTCCTCCATTCTGTTCGTCTACTTTCCAGAAGTACGTGTGCAGGTAGGGCGAAAAGGGCTCGTAACACGACGTCAACTTTAATGTAACCTCATGACCCTTTAAAACGAGACTGTGTCATTTCTCAACGCAAACTTTGATCTTCGGTTAAACAGTTGCCGACACAGTCCCGGGTATTCCAAAATTTCACCATTCCATTAGAGAAATAAAATAGGAAAACGGTGGACTTCATTATCATTTCAGCGAAGTGTAGAACTCGAAAATGAAAGAATGGTCGGTCTTCCGAGTCAGAGACCCGGAATCCTCTTTTATTATTCCTCACTCTTGGGGTCAAAAAGCAAACCCTGGTAAAACCGATATTTCCACAAGTTAAAAAGTATTCTTCGATTTTCGAGGTCTCGCTCGTGGAAACTCGTTTATCCTATTGACATATTTCACGATAATTAGGGGAACACTAATTACCGCGTGCAAACTCTTCTTCTGGCTCGTGGTTCTAATAGTTTTTATTACGGAACACTGTTTGACGTTATTCGATCGATTGTGTTAACGCGGGACTAATAGTGAGTAACATTTAACGAAAAGTCCCTTCGAAGGTTTACCGTTCATTTTTGAAGAGGAGACTCGCGATTTCGTGGTCGAACAAGTCCTGAGCTCACCGAAAATTGTCTTCGATCTACCTGAAGCACAGGGGTCGAGTTTACTTCGGGAGGCAGTCTAGTTGGCGGTCGTAGCCTATATAAGTTCAGAGGCGAGTTCAAACAGGTATGAACCTTCGGTCCGTGGCCCATGGCCCATTATCCCGAAGGGGCCTTGGAAATTCCTTTAGCCTGTCCTGTGGAATTGGTGGAGTCGAAACTTTGTGTCCCCGTAGCCCCGGCTCGCTCGTAGTCCCGACCCTAAGCTACGACCCAAAAGATATTTCACGTGTGTACCGAAGTATATTTAAGTCTTCTTCGCCTCTTTCCCTCCTTTAGGTTCCCCGCCCTTGGGCTCGGAAGTGAAAAGAAACCTCCTCCAATCCGACATCACAGAAATTCGGTTCACCAAATTTACAGATAGTCTTACGGGTGGCCCGGTCTTCTTAGATTCTCGTGCTTGCCATAAGATGGTCGCCTAAATTCCCGTTTCAACACTGATAGCAAATATTATCTTTAGACTGCGGAGGACCTGTGTGCAAAACAACAATTTTGCTGGACAATTTTAAGGCACATTCTTAAATTGTTTATCCCCTCGACTGTTTTAAATTTCGTCTACTCATTTTTTCGAATAATAAACTAATTTTTAGGCTGATATAGTTTGGAAAGCTTTTCTACAGTTATTTTAGGATATGCATTATTAGATTAACATTAATAATTCTGCTAGATTATTTATTATTTTATTTACGTCTGATATTTTATTCAAGCAGCGATCGCGTTGGTTCTTTATAGGTCAGATGAATCTATAATTAACACTTGGTTGAAGAAATGTACTAATCGATAACCGCGAAAAAAATTTAGACTATGCACGTACAACATTTTTATACTATTAGATATACAAATAAAAATGTAATCTTTTTAATCAGGCGATTTATTTAAAAATGAAGCAAATCAAGTTTCTCTGTCAGAATATTCGCTAATCCGTTTTGGGAAATTAAACAAATTATCTAGAAGTTAAAAAATTCGGTTTATCAACTGAAATTAATTTTTAAACAGCATAGAAAATTTCGTTTATTCATTTGTGCTAAATGAATTCGACCTAACATAGTTTCAAAAATCTTCACATTTTTTGTACGTTGGAATTTGTTAGATTTCATATTTTTAAATATTATGATAATGAACAATATTGTACTAGTGTATTACATGGATTTGAATCGAACGAAGTGGGTACAAATAAGGGTTGGAAACGCTTGTTCCGATGAAAACCGTCCAATTATGTTATCGAAGACAATGCGTTCGAACGCAGCGAGAAATCCTGATTGCTTATCACTACGCAAACATTTGAACGTAAAACTTTAACTGGGACGTGTGGACTCCTAGGGAAAAAATCACGCGTATCACCGTATTACGTAGTGACTACCTGTTCTTTACGTAATATGCTGTCGCAGTTACGTCCCCGATCTCTGTAAGAAACGTCGTACACACGTCTCTGGAAAAAACAACGTGCTCGACGGTTTCGCTAATGAATATTTTCTTTCCGTTATTTGAAATTCCTCCAAAATAAATCGTTCATCATGGTCAACTAGGGGAAAATTCGTTCCATGCATTTTCTATTGAATAAAATTCGTCCAAAACAAATTTAAAAAATTCAAAACACCTCTAGGACAATCAATAAAATTCCTTTCAAAAAATGTTTAAATATTGAACACCTCTAGGACAGTTAATAAAATTCTTTCCAAAAATTTTTGAAAAATCGAACAGTCAATCAAAATTCCTTGCTAAAAAATTTTTTAAAATTGAACGTCTCCAGGACAGGCAATAAAATCATTTACAAAAAATTTTTTAGATGGAGCACTCTGAAATGCTGCAAAAGGTGCTGATAAAAATGTTTAATCCGTGAATGAACGATTAGCGAATTAGCAAGGGAGCTCGAACGAAAAGGGAAAGTAGATTTGACCGTAGCGTGAGTTTGTTTTGGGTTTGTTTTGTTCTTGGTGTGATCTGCACGCATTAGGGTCAGTAGGGTGCGCACCACTTTCTGTCACCGTCTTGATACATTACGCAGGAATCCCCGATTCGTGACTCGGGGTCGTTACCACGAAAACCTGTCCGGCAGTTTTGATGAATTATTAGTTTTTTTCATTAATGCTCATTCCGACTCACGCCATGAATACAGAATGCGCCCAGGCACACGCGTGTGTCCGGATAATTGATTAAACGTGTTTTCGTTCGAAAGAAACTTCTCGACCCGGGTTTTACCATAAGGATACCTATCGCCGGATATTGTCCAAATTAATGGCACAAACTTTACGTACTTTTAAACAAACAAGCAAGATTTTCCGAATAAGGTCTAAAAAATCGATAGTCCCTCTGTTGTAGGGACCATTAAGCTTTGTAATATAATGGGGTGTAGAACGCGTGTTTTAGGCGTTTATGGTGGTCGCCATTATGCGAGATACGGTTAAATATAAATTTCAAAAACAAGCTGAACAATATCTCTATTCTCTTTTTTAGCTGAAATTTTTTATAAAAAGAATAGCAATCATCATGTTCTCGCACATTTTATTTTACAAGAAATAAGTAGCGAATAAAAGGAGAACGGACGTAAACATGAGCAATCGTAATTAGCAGTGAAATATGCGCTCTTCAGTAAGAAAAATCTACAGTTTTAAACCGTAATCCTAAAACAAATTGCTCGTTTAAATTCCTGTTTTCCGAGTTGAAAATGTTCGCCAAATTTTTTGTTATAATTCGAAAAATGTCGATTTTCCACGTTCGGTAAATATTTTCGGAACTGATTACGCGGACTTGTTCCGTTCAGTTTTGTTTAACAACGCTGTTCTTCGACTTTCGAACACGTTACACGATTTGCGAATTTATGTTCCGCGGTTTTTTTTTTCGCACGTGCAAACACAGTTGCGTTTAACGGGATTATTTGCGCCAGGGTCAAGGGTAGATCACAGAATTTCGAATTCCGCGTGCCGCCACAATCGAATTTCGATGATCTCGATTTGCCGATCGATTTTACGAGCAGATTCGTTATCGTAAATTCACGTTAATCCGCCGCGGTAATATTCGGATCAAATATTTCCGTGTGCGCGGGGTCCGATGCCGGAACGCATAAATCTGAAATTTACTTTTAATCTGGAAGAAAAAAAATTGCGGTTCTCCGTCATACTTAACCGCGGCGATTTTTTACGAATACCTTCCCTTGGCTCCGGGCATTTTCTTTTCTAACATTTCATCTCCCCTCTCGAAGCGTCTGGTAATTATAGTCAAAAAGTCAACTTAATTAGGGACAGAGCCAGTGTTCCGGTACACGCGGTGGTAAAAGAATACTTTAAATTAGAATCCAAGAGATCCTTTAAATTTCTAATCGATATCATTACCACTCCGTGCAACTGCGCTTTAAATTTTTTACACTGCGCGGGTCAATATTTGCGATACGATCGGAAAATAGATTGCTGCCGTGTGATTCGAAACGCGAGAGCAAGTGTTATTGTTCTTTCGGACGCGAGAACCATTTTTGAAATAATTACTTTTGTACTACATTAACGGAAAACATTCATCGAATAACAATGAAGGATTCTGTTTCATTTTTACTAGTATAGTGAAGAAGAGCAAGAATTATTCTTTCACACAAGAAACATTTTCAAGGGAATCACTTTCCTGCTAACATAAAAATCAATAATATACGAACATTAATAAAATGATAATGAAAATTCTGTTGCATTTTTCATAATGTGAATAAATATGAATTCAGACGACGTACAGTAATATTCACCCGTATACAATTTTTAACAGACGAACAAGTATAGTTTTCCTTAACTTACCCTACTCCAAACATGTATTTACATGAAGATTTGCATTTTACTTCCAAAAGCTTCGAACAATAACTGAATAAAATGCCCGAATTAAATTATGCGAATACGGGAAAAAGCGAGTGAACGGGGGTACGATTTTCGCAACACGAGCCGGTTTTCTTAGGGGGATGGGGTGACGTCATGGGGTAGTTTTGCCACGAAAAGTTTTTGGATCGCGTCCCCCACGTCGGTAAAGCAGCATCGGAGCCGGCTAGGAAATTACAAGAGCCTGAGAGACAGAGAGAGGAGAGACTCTTCCCTTTCAGGAAGGTCGGTTCTAGGGTGGCTGGAATCCCGAAGAGCTCCGAAGGGGAGCTTTTTTTGTCGCGTCTCCGTATTCTCGCGCGGCGCCGAGGGGGCGCTTTTTAAGGACGCCTGGCGTCGCAGGATAGGCAGCGTCTCCGCTTTTAATCTGTGTTACTAATTTTTCTCTTCCATGAACTTTCGAGTTTCTTGCGCAAACCGCCCGGTTCGCGCTTTCGTCGGGTTAAAATTTCAAATTACGCGAATTCGAACACGCGGCGCGACGCCCGATTATTTTCCTTTTGCTTCGCGCTCGGTAATGTTGTTACCGAAAGTGTTTGTGAAAAATCAAAAATGCGAAGGAATTGTTTGATTTTTCAATTTCAATTTCGTGCAAATTTTTATATAAAATTTACTAAACAATAAATTCCAGAAAATGCCTCGGATGGACAACAATTTTGCAAAACAAAAAAGGGACACCTCGAGGGGGAGGAATTCAAAGGGAAACGCGTTTAGTCGACGATTTCTCACGAGCCTTGTACAGTTAGGTGTACAGATTGTAACATAAGAATGTGCGCAGCGAACGACACCAGAAGGATAAAGTTCCTTATTATCCAAGAAGAGTAGCGGGGGGTGGTAGAAGGTTGAAGAAGGAAGAAGGGAACCTTCTCGCCCTAGTAAATTCCCAGAGCCGGTATATTCGCGAGTAACTGGACTAATTTTGTCTGGTGAGACGCAATGACGTCGTATTAGAATGAACCCGTTTCCTTGAAATTGCGTTCTATCACGTACGAGCGCGTAATCTATGGATCGGTGCATCTTCGCCGAGGTATACCATATCCGTGGCAACCTCGTCAGGAAAAGGACAACCAACGACTGCGGTTGTCCTAGCAGCATTGTTACCCTTCTCGTTATACATCGGCCCTTGTCATTTTCGGTATTGTCGGCTCTCTTTGCCACTATCTTTCCGGAATCCGTGGCACTAGTGCCGCGCTGGGACAAAAGGAAACGAATTCGTCTACTATAGTTGGCAATTTTCCATTCGCTCGGTTACCAAGATATTATTAGGCTGATCTTACGTCGGCGTCGCGTTTTGCCTACCAGAGATTGCTTCAGTTTTTGTAAGTCCCGAATTCGTGGTTAACGATTTATTTTGATACGTGTTTATTAGAGGCGAATTAATGGTCCGTTTAAAAATCGATGATTGGCAATCGAGGGATTTTTAATAAATTCATCAATGGCGACAGCAATTTTATATCGTATAATAATTTCACTCGTATCTTAAATTACGCAGTCTATTAATTTCTTTTGGTATACGGGGGAAAATTATTAAGCAGCTTTTAGACATGGTACAGTAATTAAAAAACCTATTAATAAGTCAATACGGTTGGTAATGTGTTCATAAAATTTTCAATGCCAGTAGCAATTTCAGCCGTGAATCAACAATTTACCCTCTCGGTAACGTCACCTAACAATTTCTTTTCGGATCATTATTTCAAAGAAAAAATTTCAACCATCGACCATTAACGTTACTGAATTATTAAATAAATTACCTTATA
Organism: Lasioglossum lativentre; assembly: GCA_916610255.1. NCBI lineage: Eukaryota > Metazoa > Arthropoda > Insecta > Hymenoptera > Halictidae > Lasioglossum > Lasioglossum lativentre. The sequence goes on along the minus strand of OU744357.1, from coordinate 14,997,471 downwards.
TAAAATAAATTGAAGATTAAAATAAAATGGATCATAAGCAGGTACCGAGTAATTGGTTCAATTTTTCGATGCAAGAGTATTTCGTGCAGCGACGTCTTCATGGACCGATCTAATGTGGCTACCAGCACTCATACTATGTGGCTAGACAGCGAAGACCGTTCTGGTATGCTTACGGTCACCAATGGGTTAACTGCCACTTATGTTCAACGCAAGAATCTTTGAGTCCTCTGTCTTCGTTTACTATCGTTGTCCTCTATTAGGTAAGGACTCCATTTCTGGACGGTCTGGCTTGATCCAGACCTATTCTGGAAATTGTGAGAATTGTTAATTAGAGAACGCCGAAAGAAAGAAATAATCTGTAAACTTTTAATACAGCTCAACTAGCTCTTGCTCCTCATGTTTCTCTTGCATTTGTTCATCACTAGTTTAAAGACGTTCTAGAATTATTTCTTTCAACTGTTCATTACCAGAGGTTAGAAATGTTCATGTTTCATTCTTTCATTTGTTCATCGATAGGTTGAGAATGTGTATGCTTTTATAGCGTCTCGTATAAGATTCCGAAAAATTCAGATGTCAGTCAACACCGGTGGTTTCCATTGGACGTTTTTATGATTGCAACGAAACTTCTGCCACGGGGAAGCAAAATCACGTCTGTCAATTTGCACAAAACTTCGCGGATCTCATCACCGTCCTTCTTCGTCCCCGTTAACAAGACAGGAGCAAGTTGTCAGCCAATGAATCGATCGCGATATCTTATTCATTGCTCTACAAGCACGTTACGTGAACCTTGGGGGGCTCTCATATGGAGGCAGCACTTTATAGGTCAGTGTTATGTACCAGGATGCTCGAGGATCTCCCTAGCCTATAGTAGATCACCCTATTTTATCAAGCAAAACATCCCGAGAAAATATGCTCGATTTAAATTCCATTAGCACCTTCAACTCGTGGACCCTCCGCTATTACAATCATCTTTTTTTACTAGAAAATACATGAAAAAATACTTGTCCATCGTAAATGTATTTTATACAACGATACTCTTCCGATTCATTTGATTTCTTTACTACTGCAAATTGCGATTAATAATGAAAGTAGCATTGTCAGATTAGTCCCGACCTTGACGCAGCAGAAATTCGTCAGAATTCTCATCCGCTAAAACCTCGAGAAACGTTGTCGCACGACCTCGGAGAACAAGTTCGTGGCGCGGAAGCATTTTGTCGCGTCTTCGGTCCGGTCAACGACTGAAACACACGAAAATCGATACAAATGCGATCGTTGGTCCGTCTGTGCTTGTGCCACACGCCGGTATCACCCTTCCGGCCCGTAACCTTTGACGCGGGCCTGCGTGGGCGAGGGGTGGATCCGGAGAGAGTTGCATAATTAATTTTTCTATAAATCTCTCGCCGAGGAATATCGCGAAATTTCTTCGCCGAGTAATATCAGCGGGGCTTAGCGAGGAGAAGGAGCGAAAGGGAGAGAGGGTGTGTGTGTGTGTGCGCGCGAGAGAGGACACGGGGAGAGAAAATTTCCCCTTCGTGTGCCGAAGCCGGCCCCGGTGGGGCGAGTCAAAGAGAACGAGGGAGAGAAAAATCAGAAGAGAGGATCTAGGGGAACGGGAGAGACCGAGACAGGGGTAGAAAAGGAAAAGATCGAGCCAGAACACCGTGAGCAAAGAGGAGGTAGGGATAGACTGAGAGGGGTAGACAGGAGTCGGATCGGGGATGCTTCTTCCTCTCTGGTCTTTCGCGTCCTCGGGCACTGCAGGAGAACGATTCTACGGAAGAAAATAATATTCTTAATAGAATACGAAAAACCGGCACCGTTCCCGAAGCTACTCGACTCGCCGCGTTTTAGAATAATGATTATATTGGGCGCGAAGGGATTCCCACGGTTCTGCCCCATCACTACGGGAAATTCGCTCGGGAAAGTTTTTATTCTCATCGATAACACCGGATTAGAGCAATGGAATTAACGGTCTTTTCGTTTCGCCATTATCGCTCGGCTGGCGAACCTCATATTGAAATTCTGGGGTGGCTTTTATTGACTTGTATCTGGAAATTGATTTTTTGATCCTATCGTTGGGAATATGTTATTTTTTTAAATGGAAAGTATTGATTTTAGCGATGGTTTTCCGCGTGGTGATGTTTTTAGGACTTTATTAACTTGTATCTAAAAAATTGATTTTTTTTATTCCATCGTTGGAAACAGATCATTTTTTAAAATCGAAAATATTGATCTCAGAGATGGGGTTGCGTAGTGCTGTTTTTGGAATTTTATTTTATATTAGTGATTTCATTGATTTGTATCTAAAATAAGTTGATGTTTTCATGCTATCGTCAGGTATCGGTTATTTTATCCAATGGAGAATATTGATTTTGGGGGATGGTGTTACGTAGTAATGTTTTTAGAGTATTGTTTCATCTATTGACATTTTAAAGGTTAGTGTAGCTCCGGGAAATATTTCGCAATATTTTGCCAAAGAACCCTTCTACCCAAACCCCACAACTTTGTCTCCCTCGACAACCCTTGCCCTTATCAACCTACACACTCGAACAGCCCTTTTTGTTGTAAAAGTTTTGGGGGCGTATCATTTCAGTAAACGTGTACACGGATTTTTCGAATATTCTCTGTGTCAGACCACTTTTAATTAGTTACGTGGAGAAGCGTACGTTAACTCGTCCTTTGAAAGTGATTTTACGAAGATAAAATAAATTTCGATGTACCGATATATTATTATCAACAAATTTTTACTGGGTTCCAGTACCTAGTAATTGACTTATGAAAATTTTTATTTCGCATAATGACTCGCAGTCTAACGATCATAGACCATTTAGGAAAGGATCGAACGACTCCATTGAACTGCACACGACTCCACGTGTTAATTACAAATCAGCCAGTTAAATATATGTCGATACATGTGCTCTTTTACTGGCAGTATGAGGAATAACGGAGTAAGTCAAAGAGATTGGACTTATGCCATTATTCAAGATATTGTTACAGTCACTTTATTTAGGATGTAAAATTGAATATTATTTTTTATTAGCATAAAACAAAGTATACATTTACGTGTGTAATGGACGATGGAAGTTTCGTGCGCAAGGAAGGACAGCGTGTGGCACAGTTCAAAGGCCCGCCGCGTCCTCACAATGTAATCCCAATAAAAAACTTTTTTATTATTACTTATTTTTGTATGAGACTTTCACCAATATATTTGTGGCATTTTTCTGATTAAAATGATACTAAACACGATATAATTCGGATCATATAAAGGTATGTGGACATTTACAAGTCAAGTACATCGGTGAGGCAACTTGTCCCTTCAACTTCACCCGTACAAGACACACTCTCTTGACTGGGACATTTAGCGACTCTTAAACTCAGAAAGCGGGTAGAAGCTCAGCTATAGTAGTTAAGTAACCAAGTTTATTTCACTGTAACTAGAATTTATTACCGTACAAAATATAAACACTATAAAAAATATACAAAATACAAAAATATTCCAAAAAATACAAAAACTATAAAAAATATTTTGTCCTTCGATTGACGATGATCGTCATCCACATTAATCGTCTTGTCTTCTCCGTATTAGTCGATCGTATATTGCAACGGACTGTTGTATGGTGAATTTATGAGACCTGACTTATAAATGTCCATATACCTTTATATGATCCGAATTATATCGTGTTTGGTATCATTTTAATCAGAAAAATGCCACAAATATATTGGTGAAAGTCTCATACAAAAATAAGTAATAATAAAAAAGTTTTTTATTGGGATTACATTGTGAGGACGCGGCGGGCCTTTGAACTGTGCCGGCGACTGCGACTCTTCGCGTCTCTTTCTTTCCCATACTCTGTTCTACCTTGCGCACGAAACTTTCATCGTCCATTACACGCGTAAATATCATCGGAATTATATCATATTTGGTATCATTTTCATTAGAAAAATGTCACGAATATGTTGGTGAAAGTTCCATAAAAAAATAATAAATAAAGAAGTTTTGTTATTGGATTAGTAGTGGTCTACCACCGATATACCCGACCCGTATTATGTTACACTTCTAGGCGACCGAGGCCTCTCGGGCGTCGCTGTCCGTTTTTACGTTCGGCAAAAGTCAAAGTATAGTATCCCTGGACGATAATTGTCCCTGGCCGGACCCGTGGTTGGGACAATTATATCGATAAAATACTGTACTGAGCCACAGCAACGCGTGGCGGGGGAAACCTAGTATACAAAAGCGGTGCTTTAAAATGTAGATTAAAACGCGTATTAACAGGTGAAATGACTTACATCTTGTACGAGCGGGGGCATTGAATGCCCGGAAGTTTTATTTTCACGCCTGTCGGACCGGGACCATCTAATTGACCCGGTGACTCATTAACCCTAGCGTGCAGGACCCGCTCTCGATGTCACCCCGATTTTCGCGCTCGTCGTCTCGATCCTTTTTTCTCGATCCTTTCTCTCTCTCTCTCTCTCTCTCCCTCCTTCCCTCCTAGCCATCCCCTTGTCACGTTGTCGCGCGCTCGGAGCCTTCGTTCATCCGTGTTTACAATCTCTTTTGCAGGAGAGAGGAGTGGAGTGGAGAGGTGAGGAGAGCACGCGCCACGCCGGCCCGAGGGAGGCTCTTTTATTTTTAATTGCAGCGTTCATTATCCGATGCAAATTAAGATAATTAGGGGTACCAAGAATGCTTTTATTTTTTGCACTCTTCCCTCATCCGCGTTTCTCGCGCTCGCTGTTTCGTACACGCGCGATTTTCCTCCACGGAGCCACGCGCGCATTACGATCGCGATTCCGCACCCGCAACATTGCAGATTCACCCCCTTTGTCCACGCTTTGGTTTTTGTATCTTGTTCTTTGACGGCCCGTACAACAGCACTGGTTCAATTCCGCGTTTCCCCACCCATCCCACAGTTTTCCCCACGCGAACATGCTTTTTACCATTTTACCGATCCCCCACATGCTCGAGGACGCTCTTAGCGACGGTTTCGCTCGGCGATTTCTTCTAATCTATTTCCCGCTTTAAATCGCGCCCACTCATTATTATCGTAAATGCAAAGAAAATCCTACTCGTAATGCAACAGAGTAACCTTTCGAACCGTTCGATCTTCATTCAATTATTTCACAGACAAAGTTGCAGCTCAGTTTTCGTTCTGAAAGATTCAGCGCTCGACACCGCCTTAAACGATTTCTTTCCGTGAAATTTTTAATTCCTGTAACTTTGCTTTTTTTCCACGAGCGAAGGGTAGAACATTGATAATCGGCCGATCACGAAATTTCTTAAGTCACCGAACTTCTCGGGAACTGCAATTCATCTACGATTGCTCCTCCACCTCGTCCTTCTCGCTTTGACGTCTTTTTTTTCGAACGCGGGGAACTTCATTCCCCTTGAACGTCCATCGGGTGGCGTGGGTCTACTTTTCCTTGCCAAATCCGCGGGAAATTGAAGGCACAAAGTTGCCGGATGAACCGCAGACATTTTTTCTTGGGCCGTTTCGCGTTATTTTGGCGATGCAACGGGGTCCCTTTTGTCCACGCGGTTGGCATCAAGCGCCGCGCGGCGCCGCGAAACCGGGTAATCTCTTCGCATAAAAGAGCATTGTTTTGCAACAATGGCGATACTCGGAATCACTTTGAGGCACCGCTGTCTACGCACACGGCCGGCCGATGAATGCAGGTTTTTAACTACCGTTACGCAATTCGTGGGCGTCACGGAAAAGAAAGTTCCGAGTACAATTACTTACGTAATTGTTTGTTGACACACGGTGTCTCACAGAGATAAAACAGCTGCATAATTGCAATATTTTTACCTTGTATCAAGATGTGTACTTAATTCGACGTCCATTGATCGTAAACAAATTATTTTACAGAGGTTCATTTAATTTCTGTTATGACGAACAGCTGGATGATCGCAATATTTTATCTTGCAGAGGAACGTGTACTTAAGCGATGCTACGAGTTCAATATAATTAAATAATGGCACAGAAGATGCGAATTTTCTTTCACATTTTTGTGAAACACAAAAGCATAATCACCACCATTACTCTTCTATAACGTAGTCTTCCACAACATAATGGTTGCGATTATGCTTTACACTTAGGAAAATGTAGAAGAAAAAACTTTGCATCGCTTGAAGCGCAACTGAATATTTTGTATTTTATGTATTCTACTAATACCACCACAACTGCGCACCATAAATACATACGCTGCGAGTGCATAGAATTTTTTAAAATTATTTTTTTTGTCACGAATTCAATGTAAAAAGTGGTACATACAATGTCCGAAAAGCCAGGTACGAGAAAGACACTCGGCCATTCATAATTGAATAAGTCCCAAGTTATTTGTATGTATAAGTTTTTAAATATTAATGTAACGCGTGTACGCGCGCATTCGACGTAAATCGCGCGCAGGCGAAATTTATGAAGCCATGTATTATCGGAAGTTTAATAAACGCGGCCGTTAATATTAAATTAAAATCAATATCCGAAAACGCGGCGGTTTGGCTGGCTCTCGTCTGCGCCGGAAAACCCGTGGATTCGGATTGAAAGTTGTATGTATACATACACATGTATATGCGGCATATAGGAATTCAAGGTCGGCGACGCATATCGCTCGAGTTCTCTTTTCCCACGGTGTGTTTCTCCCCTCGCGCGCGCACACACACTCTTTCGAGCGTACACATGTACTCGGAGGTGGTAGGGCGCCTTGACTTCCGGCCGATTTTCAAACCACGTTACCGAATGCGGTACCGACGCGCCGTCGAATATGATTCAAATAAGTAAATCGGCGCATCTCCGACCGGAATCTGCCGTCTTCAACCGGGTAAACATGTGCCCCGATTTCGAGCGAAATCGATCGAACACGTGGCGAAACACGCGATCGTGCACTGCTCAGCGTCTTAAAAGGTAACCAATTAATATTTCTCCAGCGATAAATATATTTTGATCTCGGCAAGTATTGCCGATCTATTACATGAACGTCTCGGGACAAAAAGAAATTTATTTTAATAAGTACCATACATTACATAGTATCTAAATAAATAAATAATTGAACGGGTAAAATGGCGATACAATTCGATCGATTCCTGGAACAACTAAAAGGAAATTGATTAAAATTGGTAATACTCAAGCGTGCCATCGCGATGAAAAAAAAAAATGTAGATCCTGCATCGACGAAGCACGCGGCAAAATGGCGTTTCAATTAACCTTTCTTGCGGAAGAAACCATGTTATCCACTGCATACTTCCAATTTCCTAGTAGCGGCCGCCGCGCCGCAGCGGTTCGCTTCCTCAAGAGAAAGATAGAGAGCAAGAGAGTCGTCCGGGTTGGACAGTCCAGGTCGGATTAAAAATGCAAATAGTACATTATCTCGTCCATACATCGGCCGGTGGTAATACCACGGTGACGTTGGGTAGTGGCTCGTCGCGTATCAAGGAAACGGCCTCGGTCACGCCCATGGAAAATAAAAACAGACGATTGATAATTACGACGCCGGCCTCTCTAACAGTAAAACGGTCCCACCCTAGAGAATGGCTAGCCTGCTGTACGGAAACGCGGACCGTTAACGTGTCCGATAACGATTTTCACGATCGCCGCGCGTCGGAATCGAGTCGCTTCGGGGATGGCTCTCGCGACCCGTCCCGTCCCGTCCAGTCCCGTTTCGTTCGATCGTTCCGAGAGGGATTTTACGAGGAACAGGTCGATCTCCGCGGGTACGACCCGACCGGACGAGTCGTTTCTGTACACGTACCTACACGATGCTCGTTTCTGCAAAGAAGCTCGATGGCCGGCGTGTGGGCGTCACGCATCGGCACCCAACAGGAAGCCATGCCTACTCGCAGGCAGAGTTCGAGTTGCACAGTTTTCCCTCGGAGGACTCCTCTTCTCCTATGCCGTCGGACTTTGCCTGCTAGCCAAGCCCCGGCTCTACATTTCAGATTTCAACCAGCCGTTCGGCCACTTGGTACCGATCTTTGCGCGAGCAATGCCGATTCTCAGAGCTTTGAAACGCTGACGGTGCTACTGTGACTTGTAACGCTTCTGAGAGGTGAGAAACATGGCTGGATTTGTCCATATTCTTACGGACCAATTTTTCTTTTACGAGTTTCGAATGTACTTCTTCGAAGTCAAGATCGAGCATCTTATTAATGCTACGTCCACCGGTGCTGGTCAAACGACCGATTTCAAATTTCTTATTTTATAATCGTTGGATTTCCAAAGTCTCTTGCTAAGTGAAATTATTTAACGACTTCCAGATCCATTCAAAATTCTTACGTGGCAATATTTTTTACGACGGATATTTTCGGATTTGCTTCTTCGTGGGGCGTCCTAGCCGCGCAAATCTTCGAAGGTGCGCAGACGTTCTCGCGACTATTCGTCTCCGTAGCATGGCCGGTTGATCTCCTCGAGAACGCATATCTTCCTTTTTATTCTGTCGCGTCTTGACCGAAGAAGAACCGGTCGCCGGTGTAACAGGACGCTGGATCGTCAACTCGGCGAAAGGAGAGGAGCCTCGATCCTTCGCGTAGGAACCATCGAATCGTCGCATGGTGCACGCCGCTGCGCCGCGCCGCGCCGCGCCGCGCCGGTAACCATGGGTTTGTCCACGCGCGAAAACTGCGTTCTGGGACCGCGTTTCTAAATCGCGCGAAAACACAGTATGCCCGCCTCGTGGCTCCGTATACTCGGACCACCGTGCTCGTGCATCGCTTCGAGGCTAACGGTGCATTCCTCTTCTTTTCCCTCTTCTGTTCCCCGGCTTTCCTCCGGTCGTCCTATTCCCCTTTCCCTCACCCTCACGCTCTTTCACGAACCCTACCCCTACTCGGACCTCGCTGGAGACGTTTGTCTTGTTTATTTTCTCCGCCCGGTTCTATCTCCTTTGCATTTTTGTCCTCGCACCACCACCGAGAGAACGCGCGCGCGCGCGCGCTCGCTCGCGCCCGCGTGCAAGCCGGCTCTCTAGGAATCGGCCTATTTCAGAATGCTGCAGGACGAGTTGGTTCATTTTTAGATATTACACATGGAACGAGACCGCGTGGTGGCCGCGCCTTCGCCTTGTCGAGGTAATAACGACCGACAGAGTCCGTTTCGACGGTGACCTTCGACGGTGGACCGCCATCTTAAAGAATCGAATCTCGTTTCACGGCTATCTGCTGTATCTATTGTTTCATGACAAACGTGTTGAGAGTTCCATGATGTTGATGGTACTAGAAAAATGATTTTAAGCAACTTTATTGATTTAGGACGCATTCGAGTACAATGCATCGAGTGGATTTTTTTAGGTGCACCCTGTTCAACAAGATTATATGAAAAAGTTCAGATGTATGGATCAACATGAACAAATATTTTGCATAAGTCCTGTATCCTTATTCCAGTTTGAAGTTTCAAGCTTCTCAAGCTTACAAGAGAACTTCGATAACCCGAAACTTCCGATTTTCTTGGAAGTTCTCGACACAAGTGACCTCGATACAAGCATCTGGCAATTTTTTTCTTTTTCGAGAAGAGACTGCTTCTTTAGGCTGATAACTTCTTGAAAATTGGTGTGTTTTCTCGTTTCCTTGCGAATGAAGATACTCTTATTAAGAAGATGTATATCTTCAATAATTTTCTGAAGTTCTGCTTTTCTGTAGGAATTAAACGTTTCTTCCTTCTAGAAGAGAAAATAAAAAACATTTCTCGTCACACACAGTACTAATTTTGTAAGCTCAATTTTTAGTATGAAAAGCCGCAGGTAGGTATCCTAATTCAGACGATCAGAATTTTGTGTTTCAGTCTGTTAAAGAATTAACCAAAAAAATTCCTCGATTGCTTTAAACTTGCAAATTAAATTTTTTAGCCCGTTTGGTGTAAAAAGTATCCTGTTCCCGATGAGCAGAAATTCGTCTGAATCAGATACGGAAATCGGGTAAAAAGACTCGTCGATTGCGGCAAAACATCAAACCTGATTATCACGCGAGTAAATTATGATGATGCACCGATGCACCGGCGCGGCGGCGGTACGGCGGTTTGCAGAGAAATACCGCTTTCCCCCCGGTGCAGCAGCAGCAGCAGCAGCAGGACGCATCCTCGCAGCAGCGCAGCGCAGTGCAGCGGCGGATCAAACTTTGTCCCGTTTTATTCCGGGTACAAGAGGATTAAGTGTTCCTCTTGATCCCGTTTGAAGCCCGGTCGTCAACCACGTTCCATTTCCTCCGGAAGGATTAGGCTCGAAAAATCGAGGACTCGATCAGCCTTCGCAGGAGGTTCGATTACGAAACAAACGCGGACTCTGCAACCGTTTTCTACCCGATTCCGCGATTTTCTAATCTTCGATTCTCCTTGCCTCTCCGTGAAAGCAATCGGTGTATTTGATGACTCTCGTGACGCGGGAGAAGGCGAATTTATACGGGATCGTATTATACGGACAACTGCGGATTCAATTCGGCACTGATCATCCCCCGTCGGAGATACAACTGCGAAAGAATTCGCTTTTTAGGCGATCTTTTCCTCCTCCGTTGCTGCATTGTCTCGCGGCAAAGCGATCATCGATGTGCGAAACACAATTTGCTGTAATTAGACTGCGGATTTTCATGCGAAATAAAAATTTGTCCGCGGATAATTTATAAAGAACGGTATTTAAAGCACCTACGAAGTGGTGAAAAATAAACTTGCAAAAATAATATCAAGTATTTCATTCCTTTTTACGGGCTTGAAAATAAAATACGCGGACAAAATGCATGCTCGGAATAATTATTTAAATGACTCTACGATACGATTTTTTTTTTTTATACAATATTGAACATATATTAGATTCTTTTATAAAAACAGGGTAGTAATAATACTTATACACAGGGGTGTACAATTTTTATGTCCCCTCATTTACATCGAACTGGCACGCAACAGTTGATTACACTGTTCAACGCCAATGTGTTACCAGTACAATTTGTTACCAGCACCAAAATAATTAATCTATCGCCTACCACCCTCGCAAAAACAAATAAAAATTGATCAATCCGAACGAAACGAACTATAGCGCGCACCCAGATCCCGCGCCAAGTGCCGAACAAAAAAACTCTCCCAAAACTTATTCGTCCGGCTCGCTATATAATAAAATGTCCATAAAATTGGAATCACCGTTCGGTCAACAAGCGGAAGTTCTCGTCATTGTTGGGTAAACAGCTCCCTTCCCCACGGCTCGTTATCGTATATAATCACCGTTGTTGACGCGGTCTGCGACTGGCCATCCCTCAAAGCTGCATCTGTTCTCTATCTCTCTCTCTCTCACGCTCTCTCTGAGCGAGGATTTTCGCGCGTCGGGTAGCAAAATACGAGTCCTTGAACTTCTGGTCCGCAGTTAAGAACTCGCTACCGGGAAGTTAATTATGCGAATTTACGCGGGGCCGTGAAGTTTCTCGGTCGAACAGTCGGACAAGAGAAATCAAGAAAAGCGACGGAGGGATGAAAAGCGAGGCGGGAGGGTCGGTGCTTGTTGGTAAAGGGATGGGGAAAAGGGGGCCGTTCAAGAAGTGGCTCGTGTAGCCCGGCACGAGCTAGGTAAACGGATCGACGATCGTTGAAAAAGTTTTTCCGAGTTTGGTGGCTCGTGGCCTCGCACGATCGCTGTGTCTGTAATTTCCTTGCGGCAGGAAGTGCAGTCAACAGGTGATTCCTAAGGAGGCGACAGGTATTTAAAGTGGCAACGGGGTCATCTCTGTTTGTGACGTCCGCGACGCGCGACGCACCGCGGGAACGATCCGAAGAAAGGGATTTTTATCTCCGTTCCCTCCCTTTGTTTTTCCACGCTTTTTTTCACCCGTCTTTCGGCGTATTGATTCCGCGTGACGTTAATGGCCGATCGTTCTTGTCGTAATAAATGTTTCGCGGACGATTGTCAAACTGGTTGCACTTAGTTAGGGTTGCTCGAGCCGTTATCTCGGAAGCGATTTTACAAACACGAAACCAGTGGCGGACGTCGATTATGTGAATTAATTATGCCAAGTGCCCGCAAGGCATGGAACTTTTAGTCGATTCTAGTAAATCGAAAATAGATAGTGTTCTGAAATTTTTTTCTTTTTTTTTTTTTATTAGAAAATCTCCTTTAAGATTTATTACAACGTAATGTACATTACAGACTATAGCGAATAACGAGATATTCGTCTAATATATTATAATGCATTATAAACGCGTTACATCCGTAATTTGTTTTATTACACTACGACTACGTTAATCAATTTACTTTCCTCCCTTGGTTTTTATTCTGCAGTCTCAATGTGCAGGGTTGCAATCTTGCGCAGCGGAATTATAATGGCAATGTGTAATTTAACTGTTTTTTTTTTGTCGGACTCGGCGTTTAAATGCACCCTTTATGCAGCGATAAATGAATAATATTTTTCTTTCAGCAATATCTTGTGTATCCAACGTGCATTATAAAAATTGATTGTACTTGTTGTTAACGTATCTGCTCTTCCTACCAAATTGCATTGCGTTTTTTTGCGAATAACAAAGTGCGTAAACTGCAAAGCATCTGTATCGTATGAAAAGTTTTTAGTGCTATGTATGGGAATAACGTTTTATTAGGTATTTCGTTTCAATTTTTCCAGGTGTGCATATATGTACTGCACACGTTTAAATATGATATTGAACTGCACGCAAATACCGAGATGTGGAGGACTTGGAATAATTTGATTAAAACATTGTCGGCACAAAAATATTGATCTTAAATATTTTACTGTTCAACTATCATCATTATTACATCTTGTCTTTCAATTATTCCATAAAAATTGCTTTTCTAGCTAAGCGACATGGTACAAAAAAAAAAACGTGTTCGAAGGTATACAATGCAAATTTGGCAAACCAGTTTGTGCTGCGTGTGCAAAATAATCTTTGAACAAAAATTGAACATTTTCGCTATTCTCTTGAGAAAAATAACACAGATAGCAAGCCAGGCAATCGCTTGTAATAGACTATTCAATTACCGCGATGATATGTCGTGATTGAACAAAAACAGACTAATTACAATTATACACGATACAATGAAGGTGATCAAAGTAGAAGGCAACGAAGGAACGACGAAGATCAAGAAGTGACGAGCTGCAATTCTGAAATCCGCACACGAGTGCAACCCTGCATTATCCATCCGCACACGAGTGCAACCCCGACTCACGCACACAAGTGCACTTAATCGTTGTCTTCTGGATAACAAACCTAAAACGAAGTTCTATCAAACTCGTTGGGACTTCTTGATTAACGATTGAAAACTCTACCGAAGAAACGCTGTTAATCGTTGTTAATCATCGTTTCGGAAACCATCGAAAATTGAGAAATAAATTCATGAATACAGTGTCACGAATTTATTGATAGCTAGTCGACGAATTTTATGCATTCGTGACTGGACTGCAGATTTTATTCATTTACGAGAAATAGGAAGAATTTCAACCGGTAAGAAAAGGTGAATGAATTAGAGGATAAGTGATTTTCAATTTCTTAAAATTATTGAAGCCTGGTAATCACTAGACTGCGGATTTTTATCGATTTATGGCGTCTGAAAATGTTTTAGGAAACAATTTTTATTTATTTCAGATCCGGAAAGGCTACTACCACTGAAAATAAGATTTTATGTAATTCCACTTTCTGCAAATTTGCCTAGAAAAATTGACAATTCGCATAAACATCCGAAACAATTAAATAATTTCCGGTAGACAACGAAACCTCCAAACGATCGAACAAGAAAACTCGCACATGGCTGCCAGTGCGGAGCGGTTCAGCGAAAGGTGAATGAATTTCTCGTGTTACCAGGGTTCGTTGTCAGAACCGGCTGGCAGCTCACAATGTGGATCATTTTCGTCCCGGATCTGTTTTCGTGCGTCACGAAGAGGTTCGGTCCTCGTCAGATTCGAACTGGCGCTGCTCGGTCCGTGGCCAATCGCTCGCGAGTGCTACTCGGTATCGGCCAATGGGAGCGCCTCTGCGCCGGAAGTGCGCGTCTCCTCGCCATTGCTGCACAGGCGGGGCATCCCTCGAAAACGTGGGATCGATTCCCGCGCAAAAACCCGACCAATCGCAGGCCCGTCGTTCTCGAAACTACGGACTAACAATCGGGACTCTACTTTCGCTCCCGTTCCTGACCGTTTTGGTTGGCTGTGGCCAGAACGTCGACGTGCATTCAGCGCCGAAAACGCGCGTCGCGTCGCCGGCATTAACATTAATTAGGAGAAGCATCGATGCACTCTCGGATCTTCGGGAACCGCAAATGTACCTTCACATCCGAGGCTCCTTTTCAAGGCTTCTTGCCATCCGACGCTTTGCTGTTGCTATGCTGGTATGCTGCTCTCTCTCTCTCTCTTTCTCTCTCTCGGTCATTTGATCGTTATCCGCGATTCATTCTCCCTTTGCGCACCGAAACGCTCCACAGATTCGTTACGTCGATTTAACGGTCATTATGCCGACGGCAAAGTCGACAACGGGACGTGAAGCACTCCGGGTTTCAGAGTATTTAGACGAGTATTTAGGGCGGCGCTGATAGAAGCTGGTGCCTGACAGATAGACCCTCTTATTGGCAGATGTCTCGGGTGTTTCGAGCAGCCCCTGATCCGCGAAACGCGATACTTCGTTATAGTTAGCGGCAAATTATATGGTAGGTGCATACTAAATCAATTGGTGGAATTATTAACTTGCATGGACGTTCTCGTACTCGATCTATCCAACACCCCCTAGAAAATAAAGCCTAACAGCTTCGATGTGACGTCACCGCTAAGCGGCGCGACGTTCACGATTTACGCGGAATAGTAAAATTCACTCAAACAATATACATATTTATAAGCAATAACTTTATTTAGTATGTAATAACATAAAAAATAAAATTCAATTCATCCTCTAACAATTACAAAAAATATTATAAATTACGCGTAAATATCACGCAACCAGTACACAAGAACATAGACAACGAGGTTGTTTTAACATAAATTTTAACATAAAATATGAAATAATTGAACATGAACATGTAGAACATTTTTTGTCTTCACAGAACCTTATTCGAACGTTTACTTGGTTTTTCACTTACAGTAGTTTGTTTCCTATTTCTCCTTTTCACAGGTTTTCTTTTGCAAATTTGCAGCTGTATTATTATTAGTAACTTTGCAGTAATTGTTTGCGTCTATCCATTTCTGTTTAACTTTTTCATCGCGCGGAAATTTAAAAACATGCAATTTTGAATTACCACCAGCAGGATATTTTCCATTACACCTAGGTATACGACACTTATTAACCATTTTTAACTAATGATAACGTAACGATTTACGACTAAAACGACTACAAACATCACGAAATGTCGTTCAAACCGCACGTAATACGCAAATATCCGTAACATATAACAAATCAAAAGTGACAGAACGAAGCTCAACACTACCAGCTAGTGCTAATGCCAAGCCTCTTGTGCATGACGTCACAGGATAATTTTTCGGAGCAGTTTGGCTTTGTTTTCTAGGGGGTGTTGATCTATCAGGGTTGTAACAATTATCTTATTAATCTTTTTAGGTTCACGTTGATGTCGATCTCTTTAATACATTTTCATTTGTCAGCATTTAAGCATTTTATTTAGACTGTTATACATACATATATCCTCCTTATCGCGAAACACGGTAAAAGCATTTTGTTAAAGTCAACAGCGTTTTATATACATATTTATTATATACATATATTATATATATATGATTAGTAGATTGCAGATTTTTGTGCAAAATAAAAACTGTCTGTATTAATTACAAGCAACGGGGTTCTTTTCTAGTTTCTGACGTATCCTTGAAAGCCTCCGGCAAGGTCGCACCGCGCTATAGCATGAATTAGAGTCACATTTGGAATAGGTCTTGGTCCCCGCCCAGCGTTAGCATCAGACGGTAATTGACCAGGTTGCATATTGATCATCATAAGTCGTCAGGTCTTCCTGTGTCCACGCAGCCAAGTACGCCTCGTTAACTTTAATCAGTGATTAATGGGTGTGCAACGCTTTCGGCTGGCCCCTCGACGTACCCTGCATTGATCATCGACGAGTTAGCCTCGCGGAACACTTATCACGTTGTCGGTGAACGATTTTCATGTTACGTTGATCCTGCGATCGCGGGCGACAGTGCGCACCTTCTCACGGGGGACATTGCTGCCATTTCTGGCCCGTCTAAGGCCGCCTAGGATACATCCATTTTTGTTCTATCTCCTCGAAGCCTCTGGCAACAGGCCTGCAAAATGATTCGTTCAAATTGACCAGAAAGCGACCTCGCATTATTTATATATAATTAGGATTTTTCGGCGTGACGGAGTTACAGTCCAGTGGAACTGCTGATAGAACAGGTGTCTGATCGAGCACCGCCTGTAACAATCTACTATCCAAGCAATATGGAGGCGCCGATATCCAATAACCGAGTGGAGGAGAGCGCGAGGCGGACAGGCTGCAAGAAGGAACTCTCGTCCGAGGTGTTACGTCACAGAGAACCGGCGCGACTTCTAATTAACTGTTCCTCTGCTCTACAGTCTCATTTTTTAGGCCATTCCTCCGATGTCTTTCTAGAGAAATCGACAGATCGTGAATTTCTTGATTAAACACTTACAGAGTTGCACTACCATCTATGTGCAACTAACGTTGTACGACAGATGTTGCTATAATTTGCAGGAGATTCAGACGTATCGATATTTCCCACAGCTATCCTGAAATTCTAGAAAATCTAATGGCTGATATAGCGTGTTGCACCTAATAATCTGACCTTGAAGGGTTAAGAATCCCGGAAATTATTGTTCTCAATTAAGGATCTCTATTGATCATTGGGACGGAATCGTGAATCGGAGTAGTACAGTTTTTGAGCAGCGTGTGTCTTGAAGGGTTCCGCGACGGGCCAGCCGCTTAAAATGGTTGGTATAATACAGAAAGCAACTGTTATTCACTTTTAGCGGTTATTCGACATTAGCGCACGGTAAACAAAATGGCCGACCCCCTTTTCGGACCCCCCTCGCCCGGTCGCGATCGATGAAAATGGTTGCCTAGCTGCGGCCAGAATTTTGCTGCGCGATATTCCGCCCAATATTTCGACCTGTATTCTCTCTCTTTCCTCTCCCTCGCTCCCCTCCCTCCCTCCGTTTTTCTATTTTCGTCAACGTTAATTTAATTACCAACGATACAGCGCCGCTGACTTTCTCTCATGCTCGAAACTATCCTTAATGGGCGACTTCCGGTCTGGAACCTTGAAAAAATCGATTCTCCGCACAGAAACATTTTCCTTCCGAATATTGCCCCCACTCTTGCGGCAATAGCATATATTTTTTCGCTGCGTCGTGTCGGCCGTCGCGGATAAGCTACACCCCCATCGAATTTCCCGGAAAGTAGCGAGCCCGTAGAATATGTTTCATCCGAGCTAGAAAACACTTCGATCTTTGTTTTTCACCGGTCGACCACGTTTTATTCTTTGCGCGGCGAGCGAGCGATCGATCGAGTCGCGGGGAAAACGGTACTTGTTGTTCGGAATCGCTGTTAGTGTTTACCGGGCGCGTTCGCTATTTACGGAATGATCAATGTAATTCGCTCCAACACTAGTAACACTCCGACAATATTTCTGGCGTCATTTTACTAAAAAAAATTAGAAATTTCATTTCATTATTATTATTTATTAGAATCATTGCCAAAAGCAATCGAATTTGTCAAAAAGGATGGACGAGCCAGAATGAGTACTCTTTTAACCATCCTATATTTCAATAGAGCGTTTCACAATTTCGATCTTTTTCTTGAATTAATTGAGAACCACCAGGCAAATTATGTTAGAACAGAATTTCTAACATAATAATGTTCTAACATCGTTCGCCTGGGGGTTATCAATTAATTCAAGAATAAGATCAAAATTGTGAAACGGTTTATTGAAAACGCCGAAGCAAGACGAGATAAAATTGAAAATAAAAACGTCCGCGTTGTTCGCAAATATCGGAACGAAGGAAACACGGTGCTTTCGAGGAAGCAAAGAAAAGAACGTGTCAAATTGTCACAAAGGATGGATGAGGGTTGAAAGGTTCAGCGCGGAGGACGGGTTCTAGTCAGATATTAAAAAAAGAGGAACACATCCGCGGAAGGATCCAGGTAAAAAGCTGAGCATAGAGCCACGCTGGAGAGCAGAATACCACGGTACCACGTCGATGATCCTCCCCGTTAAAATCGCGTGAATGTACTCTTGAAACGCATGCGAGCGCAGTAAATAGTTTACCAGTAAATGCGAATCTCGAGCGATTGATATTGACAGTGATGATAGCGGGCTAGCATGGCGGCTTTACGGTGTTATTCTTTGAAAGAGTCGTGGGTCCCATGTAACGAGCCCGGGGCGGGCCTCGTTCAAAGTGAGCAGAATTACGCAGGATCGAAATCCCGCGGACGGAGAGACGAGCACACACACACACACACACACGCAGAGAGAGAGAGAGAGAGAGAGAGAGAGAGAGAGAGAGAGAGAGAGAGAGAGAGGGAGAGAGAAAATAGAGGGGGATAAAGTGAGAGGGAGTCATTAATCGTGGATTGAAATATATCGCGAATCGTCTCTAAATCGAATGGAAATATTAATCTGTGCGGCGGCGTCGGCCGCGCGTAATTATTCCTGCGGTCGAATTCAACTTCGTAATAATGTTCCAATTTCGGCGTGGACGTTCGGACGTTCCAAGTTTCGGGACGCGCACCGTGCGGGAGAACCCGTGGTGTCCCCTTTCGCGCATGCACGAGGCTATAGTATACGCTATCCACGCTGCTATCCGCTATCCGTCCGACTGTCCCACGGCTGACCACTGCCGGTGAAGAACTACTTCGGGTTTTACCCTGTCTGGAGCACGTTTCGCGTCCCACGGCCCGGCTCAGCCTGCTGACGGTCACCGACGCCGGTCACCCAGGGTGGCCCGACGAAAAAGTTATGTCCCCCGTGTAACCGCCAACCCACAAATTTATTCCCGACGAAACAAGCCGACGCAACGCGACGCGACGCGACGCGACGCGGCACGCTCGCGGAACCCGTCGCGCGAGAACTATCCCGTAAACTGTAATAATTCAATCGGACCGGCCCGCCTCGGACCGTTAATAAACAAATGCGATCGATCGATCGTTATTAACTCTGGCCGGCGAGATATGCCTGTCCCGCGTTTTGCCAAGGGTGGCCGGAAACTACCCCTTGACGTTCTCGATATTCTGTGTAGATCGATTTAGGAAGAAACCGATTTCTCGAAAATGGTACAGGTTGATGGCACCGTCTAGAATACTCCCCAAGATTTTCATTTGGAAGTTCGTAAGATTGTTGAATTTAATGCACAATTAAAATAAGCGTGTATTAAATAAAACCCCCACGGAGATATGTCTGGTGCCATAAACGGTGATGCTCCGTGGGGCTTTTGGAGTTGACGAGGCTTTGCAGACATAGCTTTGGGAAAATGGCTGCCACGTCTTCCTAGTGAAAGATATCTACCACAATTCTTTTTAGGACATACCGATTAAATACACTAAGATGTGTATGATTTTTTCAGATTTCTTGCACAAGTCTTTTTTTTATAGAAAATGTGCAGTAAAGTGTGAGGAACAACAGCTGTCAAATTTCGTTGAAATCGGACAGTTGGACCGGTTCCCTGGCTGGGTTGCAGGGTGCAGGGCGCAGGGGGTTGGAAGCACGCTGGGGCGTGTGTATAAGAGTTTAATTGCTGGGCTATCTTTGGTAAGGCTGGCCCGAAGATCCGCCGGCACAGGGTATTGTAAGCGGCCGCTCCGCGGAGCGCTGTTCAAACTAAAGATACCGAGTTGCTATTTGAGTAAATTTCCGGGTCAACTTCATCTCGGATTGTTTTCCATCTCGGGGGCGGGGGGGGGGGGGGGTGGATATATTTCAGGCTTGTATAATTCGGTACGTGTGCTCGGTACCATGCAGACCTAACCCAGACCTAACTCTGTCTGATTGCGGGGCCCGCGATCTTCTTGATCTCTGGTCGCGCGGAGAGCGCGAAGAGGATCCTGGCGCGGTCTCTCGCGGTTGTTTGTTTGTTTACGATTCAAGAAGCATAATGAACCCCCGGGCCCGTCTTCCATCGCCTATCTCTCGGGGTTCTTCAAGCGTTCTTTCTCTCTCCCTCTGGCTTTCCTCTCGCAGCGTCTCTTATCTCCTTTTATTTTTCGAAAGCACCGAGTAAGTGACTAGGAAGAATGAGTAGCGGGGGCGTCGAGCAGGGGGTCGTAGACGGCTAGAAAGAGCGAGGAGGCAAGACGACTAGCGAGAAGAGGAGAGAGAACTCCACTTCATCGACCGTGGGGCTCGAAGAGGGCGAAGGGGGTAGCTGAACACACCGGTTCTCGGCGTGTGTTTCCGTCTGTCTGTGCGCGTGTACGTGTGTGCGAGATGCCTCGGGTTTGGAGAGGGTAGGCTAGGGTGGAGGCTACAGCAGGACGCCATCTTCCTTGAAAATCGATCCTTCGACCCGACGACGAGCAACCGAGCTCTCCTTCTCGAGGAACACCGTCGTCGGGTCGCCTTTTCTCAGACCCGTTTCCCCGACGTTACCGGGTCGTTTGCATTTAAATTTT
The DNA here is from genome assembly GCA_916610255.1 of Lasioglossum lativentre. Classification (NCBI taxonomy): domain Eukaryota; kingdom Metazoa; phylum Arthropoda; class Insecta; order Hymenoptera; family Halictidae; genus Lasioglossum; species Lasioglossum lativentre. The sequence goes on along the minus strand of OU744357.1, from coordinate 14,976,924 downwards.
CATCAATGATCCCGGGGTGGAGATTATGAAAAAGGCGCGGGGAGGGGAGCGGATGTCGGAATACGAAGGTCTCCGAGGTTCGGAAGAAGAGGGAGGGGTACGAAAGAAGCCGCCTGGTCGCAAGAAAACCAGTGAAATATAGGAAACACACCACCGGGGTATCGTCCAAGAGAAAAGATACGGGGGCGGACGGTTCGGAAGAGTCGTGGAAGTGGAAGAGACGAAGGCGGTATCGTGGTGGTGTATCGTTGGAAGGTAGGCAGCGTGTCGGTAGCAGCGCCGCTGGTGCAACGTCCACCGGGCTTGGGCGCCAGTTTCTATCTGACAGGGTATTTTTGTGGGAGCCTGACTACCCCCGTTTTCCAGGACACCCTCGCCTCTCTTCCCCCCGCACCTCCCCTCCCCCTCCCGTCCTCTCACCACCCGTCGCATCCCTCTATCTCCTCTCCGCTCTCTGGCTGGCTGGCTGCCGCCCCCGTGCCTCCCCTCGCGACTTGTTATCCTGCTGGTTTCCACGTGACGTCAGCGAGCCGAGCGGACCAATCGGAGCCGAGACTGAATTATGGAGCGAGACGGAGGGTATCGTGGACGAGGTGGGACGAGGACAAAGAGGACGAGAGAGAGAGAGAGAGAGAGACCGATGCAGGCCGGATTACGCTAGCCTGGACTCTGGGCAACGTGCAACCCCTGACGCCGACGTCGCCGTCGACGACGATGTAGACGACGACGATGTAGACGACGACGAGGACGTAGACGACGTAGACGATCGTAGACCCGCAAGACTTTTACCCTGGGTTATTTTGTTCCGTTGAGCAGAATTACGAATGTTGTTTTCTTCCTTCCCTCGATGCTGGGATGTCTATGGTGGGGTGTCTATCTACTTGGGGAAAATAGATCCTGATCGATAGACCGGGGCAACAGGATGTAGCTGCCAGCCTTGAGATACGCGCTCGAGTCTCTAGTCCGATGTTAGGGTTAGAGTGGACTCTGAGCAACGCGCAACCTCCGATGATAAGCTAGATGACGATGACGTAGATTATGTAGATGTGGGTAGAATTATATGGTTTCAATTCTACTGTAATCTCTTGTACTAATAACATCGAGTCAGACTCGTGACAATAATCTCGAACAGAATCTACTAAATATGTTTCTTGCATTTTCTGTGGGCAGCCTTGGTCATGTTCATGATTCAATTTTTTTTTATTGTTATGCGCTTTCAACAAATTTAAAAAAAAATTCTCGAGCACGTAATCAAAGTTCCTATGCCAACCATTTAAATTTGGTACTTAACGGGTCAAATCGAACTGTTTACACGCGTGAGGCGTTGGGAAGTTGGAGACCTCACATATCGAAGGTTCCGATAATCGAGGTCGTAGTTGGGGAAAATAGATCTTAGATCGATAGACGGGGGGGAAGACCAGGATGTAGCCCGTCGAGCAGAGATACGCGTTCGGTTTTCTATTCTGATATTAAAACCGGCACAGGGAGAGACACGTGTCGTGACGACACGCGGGATGTGCTACAATCACCTTTCACCGTGTGTCCGCTTTCACCGGGAAAGAAGGGAGAGGCGGAAAAAAGAGAGGGATACGCCTGGTACGTACCTGGTTACGTACCTGTGCACACACGATGGTCCGCACACACCGTGCAGCTTCGAAAGTCGGTTCGCGAAAGGCGCCGCTCCGCGCAGCGTGCGCACGTCGCGAGAAACGAACCTGGTCATCATTTTTTCTCCCTCGCGTTCGTTTCTCGTTGCCGTGTGCACCCTGCGCCCGGCCGCTCGATCCTTCCTTCCTTCCTTCCTTCCTTCCTTCGCTTCGCTTCGAGTCGCGTGGGAGAACCAGGCGTTTCTTGCTGCTTTAATACGCGGCCACCGGGCACACCGGAGACGACTCTCTCTTTTGAGGCGCTCGAAGTTGTCCTGAGCGATGTCTTTTCTGCGTCCTGAGATCGATTCAATTTTTTATTAGAGGATCGCAGTTCGTTTCGCAGCGCAGTTTATTCAACTTTTATGTGTCCTATTTTATTTGGTGACTATTGGTAGCTAGATTGTTAGCTACTATTGGTAGCTATTTTGGCTTCCTTCGAGTTTCAACATGGAAAGAGCTTTACATTTCCTGAAATTTTCAAATTTCATTGGAAGAATGCTATTTCATCTGTGAATTACTGGTACCTAAATTGCTTAGGATTTTACCCACAAGATGGTTCGAAAATTGCAAAGAATTTTATCTCACAGGACATTTGCCACAATTCCTACATATACTCGAAATAATGCTAATTTAATCCAGCTAAATAGTCTAGTACTTCAAAAATCCTCGCCCACAAAGACCAGTCGTAATCGATCATCGGTAGCTACATACTTAGCCATAATCCTTGCGGATCCATTACATACCCAGAAATCGTCATCCCGAGTCATCACAACATACCCCTGAATCACTCCTCTGAAACATAATCACGAACTTCCTCGACATCCGCGAACAACTCGAATTCTTCCCATCTACGCCGATCTCCTCTAAACAGAACGAAACTGGTCGCATAAAACAAACTTCGAATAAATTTCGGTCTCGTCGAACACCTAATTCGAGTGGCTTTAATCACGTGACTGGTGGCAGCGTGTTCCATAGGAAGCCCACGCGGTGTGCAAAGGTGTCCCCTCTCTCTCCCTTTTCCTCTCTACCCCGTCACGTCACACGTACGGTTTTCCAGTTTTTGGCGAGCAGTTGTCCTCGACAGAGAAGGACAAAAAACCCGGAGGAGATTCGAAGGAGCGAGGGTATACAGATAGAAATTTCAGGATGAGAGAGAGAGGAGTGTCGGGCAAAGAGGAAAAGAGGAACTCGTCCGAGAGTGAGCAAGAGAGCGAGCAACAGAGAGAGAAAGAAAGAGATGGAGAGAGAAAGAGAGAGAGGATAAAACGGTTGCAAGCCGTAACCCGGTCAGAGCGAGGGAGAGGTTGCGCACGGAGGAGGACGAACAGCCACCAGAGAACCATGACCGTGTCTCTGTCCGTGTGTACATGTTTTCATATAGCGGGCTTTGCTGGTGCTGGTAGGGAAACTTCACCGCGCTTCCATATACGTTTCCGCGAAGCTTTATCGCGCCCGCGCGCGCTCTCTCCTCGTCGGTACAGGCTCGCTTCTTCTTGGTGTGGGTTCATTCTCGCTTCGGTGTGCCGGCAAAAACCCGTCGGTGCAGGCGGGTACGTGTGTTGGCGCTCGATATATACGCTCGGATGGGATTTCACAGTGTAGCCTCGGTAGGCGAGCTATACGGGCACACAGGCTCGCCGACTGAGAACACGAGGCTGCACACGCTCGAGAACCGTCCGTGTGTCCGCGCGGGTGTGCGAGCGGGTACGAGCGAGCACGAGCGAGCACGAGCGAGCACGAGCGAGTGCGAGAGGGTCAGAATTCGACGGGGGTGGGATTCGCGTCGGTTCTACCCCTGTACAGGGGGACGGCGTAGAACCGAAGTGGAACGAGGGGAACCGAGAGGCGCAAAGCGAGGAGCCAGGGAACCGGGGGGTGGTAGAAGGGGGGCTGGAGGGTGGCTGAACGAGAGCGCAAGAGGGAAAGACGGAGCTAGACTGAGCTGGACAGAGAGGGTAGATAGAGGGTGGCTCGGTTGAACAGAACGCGTTGCGCTGGTGGGGGCTGCGGCACGCTACGGGGTGGTGGTTGACGACGAACGAACGAACGAACGAACGAACGAACAAACGAACGAACGAACACCGATGACTTATTAGCAGAGTGCAAGTTGGCCGCGTGTTTGTGAACTTTCGAATAAATGTACGTACGCGGGGAGCCCCGACAGAGAAAGAAGGGGATGCGCTGCTGGCCGATGCACTTCTCCCTTCGTTTTTTCGCCCTCTCCGACTGTACTCTCTTTCGACTCGCTCGCTCTCTCCCTACCGTGTCTCCTCGGACCACCAGGAAAACTTTGACGATCACGCGCAACCCTGCGTGTTTTTCTCGTTTCACCCCTTCGCACCACCCCGGGTTCCCTCACTCTCCCTCTATCTCTCTCTCTCTCTGTGTGGTCTTCGTTGGTCTCGGGCACGCTTAGGGCCCCAGGACCACGAGCACGTTTCATAGCCACGCATCCAACGACGATCAACCTCCTGCTACACCTGTGTGCTTGCACGTTTCAACAGACAGACGCGAGAATTGTTATTAATACTTCTGTGATTGTCGAATGCATGTACCAGTCTTTCCCCGCGAGGCTGTTGATCAAGTTTGTATCGATGAATGGGGCCGAGCTGCTTCCGGAAAACTGAGGGATTCACGGTGTAGGTGTTAACCCTTGTGCAGCATGATCTAGTTTGCAGCTGTGCTGATTTGAAGAGAACTTTCTTTTGCGGCACATTCGATTTTTATACGCTTTATGCGTGTATGAGAAAAATGAGTGAGCGAAGTTTCCACCATTAACAAGATCCAAAGAATGTAAAGACATCTATTTTCAGCTCACTGAAGTTATTCAAGGAGGAAAGAAATTTCTATATGGTTCCTGTGTCTTGTAATGAATGGAGAAAATTTGTATTTCGCATTAAAAAATCCACAGTCTAGTAATCATTGATAGCTAAATTGCTTCGATCTCCAATTTGAAAATTTCGCCTTACAAGGGAACATATTCAGTTGATACACGCCGATTTTGATATAACTTATGTGAGATATAGTTCTTCGAAAAATATTAGACACGTATTTTTCTTTATCGGTAACCATCCACTCTGAGGGGGTGAAAACAGTCCTCGATGTCATGGGTCAAAACCACATTTTTTGAGAAAAAAAAAGTTTGTTAAAAAATTCTTGCGCGACTACATTTCCCATTAAAAAATACACATTAAAAAAAAAAATCAGAAACTCCGAGTTTCCCAGATATCTCAAAAAATGTGGTTTTGACCCCTGACTTCGAGGGCTGTTTTCACCCCCTCAGAGTGGATGGTTGCCGATAAAAAAAAAATACGTGTCAAATATTATTCGAACAACTATATTTCACATAAGTTTCATCAAAATCGGCGTGTATCAACTGAATATGTCAACTATTGCTAACGAAGTTATTTAGAATCCAACCTTGAAAATTTCCGAAAATTGGTGGAAACGTCCTAGTCTTCTTATCTCCTCGAGGAACAATCTTCCTCAACACATGACTCGAACGAAGTCGCTGGGCCGAACGATCATCGTTGATCGATCACCGTACGAGTCCACCGTTCGACGGATTCGCTCCCTATAAAATCATTCCTCGAGTACAAAGTAAACCAACGCCGGTTCTACAAAGAGAAACGCGGCTGGTCCGGTGACGACATTTATCTCTCATCAGGACGATTGTATTGAATCGCGCGCCACGTTCGCCGGGCACACCATATCGAAATAAAAAGAGCGTCGTCCGGCAGACCCCATGAAAACCGCGCGAAATCATCCTCTCCTTTTCCACCCCCGCAGCCAGCGAACGCGAAACGAATCGCGCCACCCTTTGCTAATCTCGCGGCCGATCCGATCCGGGGATGAGCACGTACTACGAAAAACCGAAGGAAAAACCGGTAGGAGAGGGTTAACGGGAGGACAGGAGAGATAGGTCCTGCCCAGGAGAGATGAAAAGGGAGGAGACACGAGTGTGCAATAGCTAGGTGTGTCTGCAACGCGATTCATTTCTTCTTTCGTTCGATCGAATCGTTGTTTTCTGTGAAACGTGGGTGGTGTTCCGAAGACTCTGTTTACGTAGATTCTGCGATTTAATTTTAATTGTAAACGCGGATCTTTGTGCAATAGAAAAATTGTTTACACCGGTTGCAAGGAAACTGGTGTCAAGCAGAAATTTCTTTTCTGCTTTAACAACTTCAGAAAGCTCGAACCAATTACATTGGTACTCTTCAGTATATGTACTCTTTCGAATTGCATAACATTTTCTGTCGGAAATATGTCGGACAATATCTCCCAAAAAACAATATGAAATATCATTTGAAAAATGTTTTTCAGTACGTTTAACTAGTTACAGTAATTAAACAGTACATTTATTTCCCTATATATATTTTTGTTTCGAATTTTAAGTTGATAAACAATCGCATCACCGTTTCACTCTGATTCTTTCGAATACCATTGTCCCCGTGCAATTTCGCAACTGTAAATTGCGTTTCGCAATTGTCCAAATGGAAAAATAGTTTTCGGGACTGGAGGGTAAAAAGTTGCGTTCGTTTAATGAGAGGCTTGCCAGATTATGGAATCGAGGAAAACAAATAATAATGAATGGGTCTTGTTGGTGCGCTTCTCGAATCGCGCATTTCGGTAATCGATATATACGAAACGTGCGCGCGGGCGGCCGAATCGCTTTTAGACTCATTTAAAATGCATCGGAGTATACCACCCCCCGTTTCCCTCCCCATCCCCCTTCCTGTTCCCGTATGTACACTGGCACACGTTTTCTTTGCACTCGCGCGCGCGCATTTAAAATACCATCGTCGATGAATTTGAAAATATTTTCAAATCGGTTCACCGATAGCAATGTTTTTCAGTACAATGTTCTTTGATTGTAATGATCTCTATTTTATCTACTCGATTTTCTTACGAATACATGAAATCCGATCTACTCGTCATTAATATACAAATTCCAATACTTAATGAATTCGTACAATGATCCAATTTTAAAATTGGATATTTTGCAAAATTATTTGCCAAATTATATATCGAGGATAATAATCAAGGTCGCTGATTAAACGCGCAAAACACATCTTAAAATTGATTTATATGTCCCAAGCAGAAATTTCAAATTACAGTGGATTGCATTTGGACGGGGACGTCTACCAGGATAAATTAGTGAAGTTATTAGCCGTCTATGTCAAAATCTAGAATATCTACAAATTTCAGAGTTAATAAATTAAATTAAGCTGTAGTTCACGTGTCTGTAAATAATTAGGACCAGCAAGTTCTCATAAGAAATTCACGACTTTTTAATCAATAATTGGAGAGCAGCTAACTGGAGAGTGATGAAATCTATATTAGCAAGATCAACGTTTTAATTGAACGAACTTAATCTTTCTAATGAATCACTGCTTAGTAGATTAATATAATCTCAAATTTAATGTTTATTGCATGTCCGAAGGATCGAATATTGTTAGCGATAGCATATTAATGGCGTCATCGTCTGACCAGGCTACGAAACACCAATGTCAGGTTACGTAAGAGAAAAGGGTTGAAGGGCTAATAATACGCGGTATTAATTTCACTACCCCGTAACTTGTGTCTCGGGCACATTATTAATTCTCGGCAACGGAAATATCTGTCGTCGGGTTCCATTAATCAAAAGTCGCGCGACGCCCGACTAACGTTATCGATGCTGTATCCTGTATCGATCTAATCTACGCACTTTGAAAAACCATTGTACAAGTATTACCGTCTGCGTAAAATAATAAGAAAATAGCTTTTATATCAGGAATCAATCCTTAAAATTATAATAGTATGCGTTCGAAGGCATTTTATAATTTTTCTTCGCGTAAAATAATAAGAATAAATGGATCTTGATTTTTCGAAAATAATTTTTCATTTGTTCACATTTCTGCAACTTAACCTAATTTGATTATAATTGTTCGTACGAATAGTTGAATAATTAACACTGAACCTACAATAGTCAAACGACCGGTTTTATATTGTTCAATTATTGGAATTATTAAAATTCATTTATGGAAAATAATGGAATTTGTCCAAGTATCTATTAATCTATATTATATTGAAAATTACAGACAATCTCGATAAATTTAGCGTTACCATTTTTATATGGCAATATATTTACTATATACTTTTAATGCTTGGTACGTTCAGTGTTAATAAAGCTGAAATAAAAGAGTAACGATCGCACAGAATGAAAATACAAGGGGGTAAACGTTTCAGCCGGCCGAAAATACGCGAAAGTCGAAACGGAGCCGGCATATATCGATCCACGCGGGTTGGTTGGAGCAGCGGGTTCCTCGAAATGTCGAAGGTCGCAGCTGACTCGTCGACGATGCTCCTTCTCCGTGCATTACCTGGATCGTTTCGATCGACTTACACCACCATTTTCACCGGCCCGTGTACGCCTAACGGTGTTTACGGTTTACACGTGGCGCCACGCCCCAACCCCCGCATCCCCAAAGTCCGCAAAGTCTCGACAAAGTTTCCTAATCGTAGGCTTGGGGATCCTTTTGCGACTTCGAGTGTCCCAGTCTCTTTTCTAAGGAGAAAATCTCAAATAACATTCAACATGAGACATTCCTTTTTAGAACAGTATTTTGATTCGGAACTAGACCGCGGATTTTTGTGGAAAATAAAAATTCTCAGCATTAACTGCAAGATATAGACGCTACATAGTCGTTAATTTATTTTTATAAAAAAAACTCTACCGAGCTGACGCAGACAATTTTTACTTTCCATAAAAATCCGCGGTCTATACATCAGACAATCGGCTAAAAAAATGCAACGACTACCTTCCAGTGAACCTAGCTCTCGAATTTACATTATAATGTAGCGCAGGGCGCTTATGGTGGCGCAGTCAATGGGGAATCCGTGGCACAAACGTTCGTGTTTAATTTAAGCGGCGATCTCAATCAACGGTGTTCTATGGGGGGGGGCGGAGGGGGGGGGGGAAGAATCGAAATTGGTAATTGAAAGCGTCCGAGCACCGAAATCCGCGCATGAACACGTGGTCGCTCTCGGCCGAGACAAAAAGTGCTTACAAGGAGCATGGCCCGCGGGGGTGGGTTTGAATGGGGGTTGGAGCAGGGGGTGGTTGCGTGGACATTGGCCGGGCATCGGAATGGGGAAACGAGTTAGCCGAATGACCGGCGGTCAGAATTATGGGGGGTGGTGAATTGCGAATGCGCCGCGTCTCCATGCCAAAAACAATGCTCGCCCGTAAAACGGTAAATGGTCAGACGGCCTTATAAATGTCTCGACTCGGCACCTATCGCCTTTATGAACGAGGAGACCTCGGCTACGGTGTCCCGGCGAAATGAAAGAAAACAATGTGTCGGGATTAAACGACACGCGTCGTATGGAAAACTGTTTCTTTATGCGTTCCCCGGCGCTGCGATTCGGCCAACTTAACGGCTACGAACTGCTCGTAAAACTATTTACGCCGGAAAACCACGGCACCGATAAGTTGACCGATTTTTCGGAGATCTAGCGGATTTTCAGGCATAAAATAAATTATAACCTGTTGGTTGTTTATATCAGAAAATATTTTAATCCCGTAATGGTACCCTAAGGCCTTCCATGAATCTTATTAACAGAGATTTACACAGAGAACTTTTTATAGAGACTGCATCGGAAAGCTACAAAGTAACAATGGAGATTGTAGATAATGAAGAATATAATATTATACGGTAATAGAATGGTAAATGTAATTTCTGTCGAACCGGCTTTTCGACGACCGAATTCTCCAGTGGTATGAAAGAATGTTTTTCGAAAAACGAAATGAATTTAAAAGATATTCCAGCTGATTTGTCGACCGGTAAATCGCAATGTCCACAATACATTAATTCTCCTAAAAGTGCTGCGTAATTTCGCAGAACCGAGCAGATCGTTTTTCTTTCGCGCACCGCGTGCCTGCGCCTGATGCTTCCCACTTTTGTCACCGGCCTCCATCGACGTCCATCACTTTCATTAAAACGAATATCGGGACACCTTTTTACAATTTAATTCGCCGTTTCTAAACGGAACAATTTTAATTAAAATGTACCGGGTTGGCCGCGGTAGCCGCGTCGATCGCGAGAACCGATGTTCAATTCGGACCCCGAAGTTCGTTTCAAATTTAATTAGGTTTATGGGAAAGCATAGACGCGCAAATAGGGAGGGAGGTAGCGTTTTCGTCGAGCCGCATCCCTCCTCCCACCCCCCCCCACATCGGTCTCTGTGTAACTATCGATCATGTCTAACTCGTAAAAGTGAATTTCGCGAGAGTGTCCATAATTTGAAAACGCGGTCCTGTTATTTTCCAGTGGAACAGTACTCCGAGAGCGGGTCTCGATCGCGGCTCTTGCCCGTTCGATCAACACCTAAATTTATTATGCTCCGCTTGCCGTTGTGGAATCGCGGTGCGCTGCCATTATCTGTTTCGACTTTGCAAATTTTCGCTGTAACGAAATGCTCGACCGAACCATCGCATCGAGCTCTTTGTGAACAACGGAAAAATTCATTTGCTCCCTGTGCTCCTCGAAAATGCTTCCACCAAAGATTCTTCATCAATTTCCATCGAATTTCGTTCTGTACTTCAACTCCGCCAATTGTGTTTTATTCGTTAATTTGTATGTTAAACAGACATATTATAAATTGCTACAAGAATTGCTGGAGGGATAAAAAGTTGTACTAAAAAAAATCTAAAATTAAAGTCTCTCAATCCACGGTTGGTAAACAAGGTTAACAAAGTTGGAAACTTTACTTGCTAATAATAATAAACGCCACGTTTATAAAGTGCATTAAATCGTTATCAGATACGTGCTCCAACGTTGTTCGTTAGAAAATTGTCCGATCAGTTTCTCTTCTAATCGTCAACATATAATATAATAGAGCTCGAAATGGTACCTCGTTCCTTGTATCGATTTGTCGAATGGACACACGGCATAGCAGTTCAACAAACGCATGGCCACTAGTATTGAATTTTGATTTTTCAGAATTGCTCGTAGGAAAATTGTGAATTGTGTGAATTTTGTCTCTATCCGAGGCGGTAGATCACGATTCGAGCGTGACCCGCCTCGCACAGTAGATAATGCTTAAATGTCAGACATTGTGCTGGTCGTACGTAGAAGTTATTTCCCACTTTGAAAATTCACCGACATCGCTCTGATCTGAAAAATAAATGTTACCATCTTTTTGGCGGAGTTTGTTCGCGAACTTCCGAAATTGTTATCTGTGAAATAAACAGGCAGTCTGCGATTCTTTTGCAATTCCGAGACCAAAAAGATTCTATACTGTATACTTTCTTCGATTTTATGTTTCGTTCGGATTTACTCAAAAGTTGACGTTCTGATCTAGAAGAAATGGTTGCTATCAGGTGCATCGCAGAGAGCGCAACAGTTGCTGTTTCCGGGGCCATTTAAAAAAAACACTCGTGCACATTAAGGGCGGTTAACACTGACGTTCTGAGTGCTCTCATCAGAAGAACAATACTATTAGCCTCGGCAGGTAGCCACAAAGAAACTCCCTACCGACCATCGTTCAGAGTATCTCTGGGTCCGGGCGGTTTTCGAGTTTCCTTCTTTTTTTTCAATTCGTTGGAACACATTCGCGACTCGAATGAGGGGGGGGGGTGAACTTTTCAAGGATATACGAGTTCCCATTCTGGTTCAAGGGGCGTCGAGATCTCGGGCAAGAAAGCGAGAAAATGAAGACGGACGTGGATGGCGACGAGGAAACGGTGGGGTTGCGGGGTTGGTTCGAGAGAGAGAGGAAAAGGGGTTGAGAGGAACGTCGGGGTGGCTGAACGTCACTGTGGGTGGCAGCAGGAGAGAACAGCGTGGCGCCGAGGGGCTATAAAAATCGTATTTTGGCGGGAGACCCGCGTTTGTAGGTTGTATTTTCCCTTTCTATGACCCAATGCAGCTTTATCGGGTCAGTTGCATTTGCATTGCGATGCGCACGGCGTTCCCGTTTCACAACTCTCTCACGTATTTTCCCTCCTTCCATCTCTGTCCCTCCGTCTCGCTCGTTCTCCACCCTCCCCGGGTTCGTTTCCTCTCTTTTCTGGCTGTCGTCTTTTTTATTCCCATGGCCGGCCTGGCCTCCTCTTTTCCATACGCGGGCCCCGAATGCACGCCGCGCCGCGCCGCGCCGCGCCACGCCGCGATCCGATGGATCGTTTGCTTGGCAAATCGACCGACGCCCGCTTTTAATTTGAAAGAACGCTGTGTACCGATCGGGTTACCCGGTAACGCTTCGTCGACATGTCACCGATACTTTTTCTGGTCTTTCGGCAGCCCCGGATTACCGCTACTGTTTCGTGATGGTGCTCCTCCGTGCTGCTGAACTCGTTGAATTGCGATTCTCTACCAACCGGAACGGAGGAAACTAAGAAATTCAGAGCGTAGAATCCAATTTTCAAGTAATCGATCCTGCTTTCTAAAATTTTTCTAAAATCTATCCTGTCGAGTTTGAACTGTGAAACAGATTTTTTTCAAGATTGTCCCTTTTCTGGAAAAATTCGTACACACGGAAACTCGTGGTTTCTATAGCACTGTATAGAAACAGATAATAAACGAGGTGGCTCGTTTCTTTTCTCATACTTTGATTAGATGAAAGTTCGAATGGAAGCCTTCATTAATAGATTTTATGAAAACGTTTATTCGCTGGTCGCACTACTCTGATAGACTGTCGAATATAAAAATGCAAATGTGCGATATGATATTAGCAAAACTATACTAGCAGGGGCGGTCTACTATACACACACCCTGGAGCCACAAAAAATACAGAGATATGATTATCGTTTTCATTAAGCTCATGATCCACCGGATTCCGTTTATGCGACTATGAATTTTATGCGGTCATAGGTCGTACCAACAAGCGAAAATTCTGTATAAAATTTAACGACACTTCCATTTTATTTTCGCGTCAACACAAGTTTTATGAAAAAAAAAGCACATTCCCGATTATTTCACATATTTTTATTAATCAGCCTACAAAATATTGTACGCGTACACGTACGGTTCTCCAATTTTTATTCTTGTCGATTCGCCTGCCTAACCAGCTCGCGTTGCTTAACAAATATTAAAATATCGCGAAAAATTTTTTTGAGACGATCTTCTAGTATTTGTTATTCAATAGATTTTACTGTATGACGAGCGTATCGAGTGCAAACGAACCTATGGTCGACACACTAGCGAAATATTGTAGTAAAGTGACAGGGTTCGAATCGATGAACGAATGAAACGAACCAACCAGCCGGAATGAATTATTTTTTTTACAGTTGCCGGGAATTTTCAAGAGCGCCGAAACGAGACTGAGGGAATTAAACATGTTTCAGGATGTGAGTCAAGACACGAAAATAAAAAAATTCTTTGTCTTGTTCCATTGAAAATTCACAGCTTCCCACCCTGAGGAAGGGTTATTCCACTAGATTTTTGCTGTGGAGGTGCAATGCAGCAGCAGTCAGGTCAGACAAGCGCATTAAAAAGTTGTGAGGAATCGCAGGGTGCATTTGTTGCTCCACTCAGACCACTAAATTTTCATTGCGGCTCCAAATTAACTTCTTTACACCTATAACCTTCTCGACTTTCGCATTTTACGAGCTGACACCAGCTCGTCATTTATAAATATTGCGCTAACTTGAATTTTCGTGCGACGAGGACTGGTGCCCTAGAGAAATAACAAAGGTAGAGTAATTTCTTGCATCTTCGGGCGAATACAAATTTTCAAAGTGCTCGATGCATTCGCGCATGCCAGAGAGCGTCTAGAGCGGTGATAACAGCAGAAACGCGTATCAACGATACGATTCGATTCTACGTGGATCGACGTTAGCATCGGCGATCCTCTATCTTCCGGTGGACCGAAAAGCAATTCTACCTGTCGTAGGTTGAATCGGGTATCGGCGGTGATTTAAGAACCGCGGGGTTAGCAATCAGAGCGCGAAGCGGACTCGGTGGAGTCTGTCTGGCAGCTAGCTCTTGCCAGCTGAAGGGAGCAGCAGCAACGCTGGTGTGCCGTAAACACTCCTGATGGATGGATTGTTTTCGCGCCTTTCGAGGATCGGGGAATTGTTGACTCGCCGGGTTCGTAGTCGTGCCCTTCTCTCTTTCTCTCTATCGGTGGAAAAACAGGGGACAAATCGAACGATTCGCGGCCACTTATCTACATGCTGTCGTTACATAACGCGCGTTGGGAACGACAGAAGAGACAGTGAGAGAGAGAGAGAGAGAGAGAGCCAGCAGTCCGTTGTTTAAAACGCTCTACGCGGAGGAGAAAGAGGGTTGCGTTCCGTTCCGAAGGTGTTTCGGTTGCCCCGTTGGTAACCCTATCCGGTACCAGGAGGCCAACAGTGCCGCGGTGGCGACGCTGCTGCCGTTTATCTCACGAAACTCCATTACCGACGTTTTCTCTGAATTCCGCGCTAAGCAGACGAGAGAGTACCGTGAGCTTGACGCAATGAAATTTGAACGCGCGGTGCGACGCCTCTCTCCTCTCCGTCTCTCTCGTTCTCATTCTCCCCCGGTTCACTCGGCTGCCCCGTTCTCCTGCAGTGCTGCACCGTCATAGTCTCTCCTCCTCCTCCTCCTCCTCCTCCTCCTCTTTTTGATCCTCTATCTTCCCGTTTCCCCCTCTCTCTCGCACTCCGCCTCCCCGATTCCCCCACTGCACCCCTCACCGGCGCTATGTCACTCCCACCTACGCGCTCCGCATCGCTCCGTCTCCGCCTATCTCGCTCCTCGTCCGCGTCCCGTTTCGCCCATGCCGTCCTCTCTCTCACTCGCCCGGGCCACAGGAGTGGGGATAGCCGCTTATCGTGTTGGCGGAGGGGCGTGGTATAAAGGGAGGGAAGCCCGAAACGTGGCAACACTACACGACCGTGCCACCAGCAATAGCGCCGACGACGCGTGTATCGGCAACGCAGCAGTGACTCAACACCGGGTAGCAAGGCAGCGCTGTCGCTCCCGATGCAGTGCAGCCAGATGAGGGGAATCACGGTGAAACGACGTACCCCCTCTCTGATGACCGAAGCGCGACAACACAGCTCGGCGTCTACGGTCTTAGTGTGGGGGACGGACGGTAGGGCGATGGAATAAGATAGTGGAAGGGGAAAAGGAGGAGAGTATTTCCGAGAAATTGACCGCCGTTCGGCGGTCATCTGGCTGCACTGTCCCGATGGCACCGCACTCTGTGCTCGCTGAGATAGGAGCTGCCTCGACGAAACTGTATTTTCATGTTTCTTGAGTCGATATTAAACCCGAAAGAATTCACTCCTCCCACTGTAACACGACAACCGACACTGCGCTAATCGATGGAATTTTTTAAATAAACATTCATGCTTTTTGCTACACCGAATTAACAAATTATTTGCAGGAAAAATTGATCGCATGGGAAGATAGTTTTGGTGACTACACCTTTGGTAGTCTTCCTTTGCAATTCTTGATGTTCAACTCGACAAAATTAATATGACTCCTCCGATGTTAAAACGAAACGCAACATTACACCGACTAATAAAATTGCCTAAATAAATATGAAAAGACACTGGTCTACCAAATGACTTCCACATAAAAATTAATTTCATAGGAAAGCTACTAAAGATGGTTTCACCTTCGGTACTTTTCCTCTGCAATTCTCAATGTTAAACTGAACGAAATTACAGAACGTTACACCAACTAATAAAATTTCCTAACTGAATATAAAAACACGAGGAATTATCAAATGACTTCCATGAAAAAAATTGATTGTACAGGATAGTTTCGATGATGTCTCTTCGTCATAGGTAGTTTTTGCAATTTTGGGTTTTGTTCGACTAACGTGCTTGAAATTCCGGGTACCGGCGGCGCTGTTCCGCGAAGCCCGTTACACGATACCCGGCGACATCGATGCAGACCTTTTACAACACAGTTTTGCAACTCGATTCTCTATGGTGAATAGCCATACGGGGCCGGCAGTCGTTTGACCGCCGGCGTCGCAGATACGCTGACGGCGACGCGTTTGCCGACCGAGTACACTTTCCTGGGACACGTGCCGAAAACACCGGTGTACCCTCGAAATTGATTCGAAATTGCCCCGCTTGGCCCGCGAAATGCAGCTTTGAATTGCGGATTAGGGTCGGCGACCCTGAAGGTCCCGCTTGTTTCCTGTTTTTTGATTGTATGGAGGTTGCTGAATTGTAGCCTTCGTTGTCGAACGGTTTGACCGCATGCGATGGGTTAAGAGCCTTCAAAAATCAGAAACCAACAATTTTGAGTGCTTTTTTTGTTAATTTGTTCTCGTTGAAACATACTGTTTCTTCGTGCCTGTTCTGAATAACTTTATACTTATATGCTTAGTATTGCGGTACTTGAATATTGCTAACTAGGCTACGAATTTTATGCATTTATGATTTATGAAAAATGGGTGGATGTAATTTGGAACAGTAAACACATTAAGACGATTTAAGAACATCCATATGTTATTTTAAATTTATTATAATTGCTAATGATACGAAGAAATTTTTATACGGTTCCTGCATCTTGCAATTGACGAAGAAAATTTTGTATTTTGCATAAAAATCCGCAGTCTATTGATAACAAACGAATCAAATTTTATTTCTGTCTCGAATCAAATGAAAATTTCTTTCTTTCTTAATCCTGCTGTGACCTTTAATTCTTTTTTATTTTTATTTCGTTAACATCGATCGTGTAGTTAATATCTTCTGACCTAGTTGAGTCTTCATTTTGTGGATGATTATATATTTTACAAGAAAATTATTATATTTCTGTTTTTGCTGTTTCAAAACTTTCAAACACCTGGATCAACTACAATAGGATTAATTATAATGGGATATCACATAATCTACAATATATCTCGAAACAGAAAACCGGTGAGTTTTCACTGGAGCATTCCAGGAGGGTTAAAAGGTCCCACGTTATGATATATCGCACGACGAGTTGTATAACCTTGCTCGAGATGACTGTTTAAATAATTATAACGTGTAGAGCGCTTGCTCGACGCAATCGTTAGATAAACGACGGAATGAGACTGCACGGTCGTGCAGAGATCGCATGAAACTCTCTTACAACTTCAGCACTGAATATTTTCTTGTTCTTGGAGAAAAGTTTCTCAAAACTACAGAAAAACGTTTTATTCTTTCTAAATGTAATTTATAGAATTTTTGTATATGGATTTTGTAAATGGAGAGAAGCAGGTCATTCAATGGAATAATGTAAGTAAAAATTGTAGAATATAGTGCTTCGTTTCGGAGATAATCGACTTCGAAAGATCTGATACGCGCGCATTAGTATTTATAAGAAGTAGAAACGGCAAGTCATGGACAGACACGCTCGCTGAATTCGTATCGTACATGGCGCGTACTTTTACGTCTGAAAATTATCTTTTAATTACTTTCCTCCGCTTCATTTTTTTTATCGAATATCACGCTTCCACTATTTTTATTAATTTTTATTAATTTTGTCAAGGATTCGTAATACCTTCAAACACGATGGTTAATTTTCGTGGATTTCCAGTCCAGCGAGACGCGCAAGTTACCTTCGTCTCGCAATTCATATTTCGAACATCAATATTTCTCCACATTATAGTTAAAGAAAATTTTCCTGTTCTACAGTACACAGGACTTCTATCGTAACACATGTGCAAGTAAATGATTATATACAGCAACAACGCGTTTATCATCCTAATGACTCAACATATTCGTGCTTCCTGATAAATTGCAACGAATTTATTGCAAATAACGAACACGCCATCGTTCCCGATACAATCGTCGATTATTTCATGCAGAAATAAAATTGGCAAACCAGGGAATATCTGTAAAAATAATATAAAATCGATGTAACATTTACAGGCCTGATACAAAGCGAAGAGTCCGAGGTCAGGCAATTTGGATTCGGCGTAGAGCTATCCGCGGCCGTGGAACCGAGCGAAATTGCGAGAATTTAGGCTTGCGCGACGGGTATACATCGGTATCGAAAGTTCAAGCGGGAAATCGCGGCACGCGTGTCTATTCTTAGCCGGGAGAATAATACCGCGGGAAAGGCGAGCGTAAGTGGCGATGTAACGGTGTCCGTCATATCAGCCGCCGATAAAGCAGAGATTCGAGGGACAGGTCGAATGCAGCGAACACACAGAGAGAGACAGAGAGAGAGAGAGAGAGGAGCTTTGCATTTGTTTGCAACGCAACAAAACCACCGTGGTATTTCGAATTTCGTGGCCGGGGACTGAGAAGAGCCTGGTTGTCTGCGTCGATGACGAAATCGAGGCACACGAGGAGAGAACTCTGGACTCTCCGATGTGCCCAGCATGGTGGGAGCGGCCGAAGGCCGGCGTTTTGTAACAGCCGACTACATGCCGGCCACCGGAACGCCTACGACCGAAAATTTCGGCCCTGCTCGGTCGTGTTCGATTAAGCAACTTTTATATTTACGGTGCTACAGCCACTCGACCTGCCCCACCGTTTCACCACGACTATTTCTTCATGGTTGATCCGAGCGAGCTAGAAAGTCCCCGTAAAAGGGCGCCCTGAAAATGTACTCCACTTTCGTCCTTAATATTGTACGGCAAAAGTCTTTTATGCGATGTTCCCACCTAATGTAGGTCAGCAAAATTTGGTATTCGAGTGAGAGTAAAATGTTGTTATATGAATCTGCTGAAAAATGTCTATACACGTAGCGCTTCCTTCATGGTTGGCAAAAGTCTTCCGTCCAACGTCTCTGTTGTAGGTCAGCCAACTTGACAATTCGAAAATTATTTTTAAGTATTGGATCGGTGGTTGCGAACTTTTGATTGTCTTCTGAACCTGGTGAATAAATATTGTTGTCATATAAATACACTGAAAAAAAAGGGGATTCTTTAAAACATTCTTTGCTTCTCATCTTCAATATTAGACACTTCTACTTGGGCTGCGACAAAAGTCTTTTATCGAAAGTTTCTCTTCTGTTGGACGACTAGGAACTTTCGTAACTGGAAAATGCAGTGGTTCTTCCTTAAGTATTTCGTTCGTTGTAAAAGCTTGCTATGTTTCTCCCTGTGCGACGAGTAAATATTATGAACGACTAACAATGGTAAAATGGTTACATTGGAATCTCTCGTGACCCTAGCAAAATGTTCTCACTGATTTCCACCATTGTGTTACGAGATATGTAATTGCAAGTCTGAAGTCTATTTAAATTATTTTGTTCGTCACTTGGAACTTGTATGCTTAAAAGTATTTCAGAACATATAAGTTGCTAATAATTGCGGTGTTGTACAAAATAAAAAGTTAGTACAAGAAATTATAGGGACCACAAAATAATGCTATTTTGCTTCTGGAACACTTAGAAATTAACATTAAAAATTATAGTCGAATGAGTATCGCAAACTAACGTTAAATAATGCATCTCCCCATCTCGCGCCATGATACACCGAGAGCATTTTCAGTCCTCTAACCATGCTAGAGCGAAATCATGTTGTATGTATACCGTATTATTCGGAAGCGAGGTCTGTCAGACAATTCTTCCGCTATTTTCCGTTTTTGTGGAGTGAATCAATTTATATACTAAAAAAAAAAAAAATTATTTTTTCCAGGGTGTTTTCTCCCCGAAGAAAATCTTACCAGTTAATTTCACAAAATTTCAAACAAAGTCTACTCTTTTCGACCAAATAAATTTTCTGTACTAGTAACTGTAAGTAATACAATGATATTTCTTTGAAATTGTCACACGCGATTCGAATCGAAGAAACATTCGAATACCAACAATCGCAAAAGCAGCTCCGAATCTCACTGTTCCCCTTAGAAATCGATATAAGCTGACGCTAAATATAATTACTGTTCGCGCATTAAATTTTCAAGCAGCTTCGAGCTTCTGCTCGTCGCTCTCAATACGAGATTCCGATCCAACCTTATTATTTCTGCCGGCCGAAGTCAGCCAGTTTAAAAACCGTTCGCGGTTTACGAAATTTTCGAGAAAACAAGCTGTGCCTCGATTCGCCTCGGCGTTTACGCCCTTTTCTTCGACCGATTTGTCTGCTTCCCCCGGTTTCTTTGACTTCTACACTTTTTGAATGATTTATAAAAGTAGCGCGCTCTTAGCCTCGAATCGATCCGAGCCAGGTAACATCGCAGACGCCCGTTATTTAATGCCTTCTCGATGCTACACGCAAGTCAATGTTGCGAATACGGTGTATGATGAGTGCAGAGGAGGAATAAAGCAGAAGTGAAAATAGAAGTACGTAGACTGATATAGTAGAGCAATGAAAAAGCTCCGATACATGGCAGCGGAGTTATAGCGAGCGGGAATGAGGCGGAGACGAGTCGCGTGAATTCGTATTTTAGTTCTTCGTTGGCCGCTGGTCGGGTCGTGTATATGTATAGGAGACGAGTGTTGGGACTAATTCGATCACTATTGCAAAAGTTCATAGAAATGTATAATAACATGATTTCAAATTTAACCCTTTGCTAGGGTCTGAATTATTACTAATGCACTTTCGGATGGACCGAGTGTATATATTTTCCCTATCAAGTAAAATTGTATACGGAAAAGTTAGAAGTTGCATTTAATTTTTTGTTCATATTTGTTCCTTCCGTTGTTTGTCTTCATTTGTCTTCATATTGATATTTATTAGGGTCTCAATTCGATCAGTATTGCAAAAGTTCCTAGAAATATATAATAACTTGATTTCAAATTTAACCCTTTGCTAGGGTATGAATTATTTCTAATGCACTTTCTGATGGACCGAGCGTATATATTTTCCCTATCAAGTAAAATTGTATACGGTAAAGTTAGAAGTTGCATTTAATTTTTTGTTCATATTTGTTCCTTCCGTTGTTTGTCTTTCTTTAAAAATTGGCTCTCTTAAATTCCAATATTGATATTTGTTCTGTTTTTCGAAGGAATAGACCGATACGTTAAATAACAGACATTTCGAGGACTTTTAACGAGGACGTATCCTTAATCAAGCAAAAGAGTTGCCTTCAGTTTCTAGGATTTTTAATGAGGAGTTATAGTTCCTTTATCGATCCTCTGCAGAAGTGAGCGAGCACTGGGTTCAAGCGATAGGATAGTTAATTGAATAGCATAAAAAATTGAACTGTTTTCGAACCCAACTGGATAAACGTCTTTCATCAAATTACAGTTAATTATGGGCACAAAATTGTCTTTTCTAACTGCATCCGGAGGTCGCACTTGGAAATAGTTAAATGAAAAATCTAGAGCAGACATTGGATGGGTTTGATGTAAAAGTAGAAACGGTAGTCAATGAGCCAGACACGCAGGCATAGTACGATATTACTCCTGCCTGACTGAAAATCAGATACAATTCTTTTTTCTTTATTTCATTTTGGTCTGATTTTGTTGACTTCTTTTAGCTGATGGAATTGCAATATTTTTATATGGAATGTCGATCGATTATTATTTTTCATGTATATCGACAATCATCTCAACGTCCCTCGAGTGACACCAATTTTCATTATTGACAGGAATCTCATATTGCCTGGTGTTGACTAAAAATTTACCAACAATTACGGACAATTTAAACTTTTTATATTCGATGCTGTAAAATATTTTGCAAAATCTATTGACATTTTAAATATTAATCCTAGAAAATCTTAATCAACTGTCTCGCAGTTGATGCAAGCATTTTAAAAAATATATTGACCGTTTAATATAAACTTTAGAAAAGCTGAACAGCTTTAAAATTTTAGTAGGATCAAAGGGGTATATTCATACTCTTCAATGCCTTTCATGTTTCTACTGTTTCGGACTGCAGCTATTCATTTTTGCTGTGACCGCCGTATGAATATAATGACTAGACTTTGGATCTCTGTGCAAACTAAAATTTTGTTCTTCCGTGAACCATTTCAATAAATTCTACATATATAATGAATGGACATTTAAGTTGTCTCAATATTCTCACAATTTTAAATCGTATCTGCTCATTTTTGTTATGAATGCATCAAACCCGCTTTGAAAATGCATAAAAGATTTCTCATAAAAAAAGTAGGCTTGTAAAAATTTTCAAAAGATCCGCCAATATTATTCCCACTGAAAGTAAGATTCCATGCGATTCCACTTTCCTGAAAATTTTTGTACAGAAAATTGAAAATTGCATAAACATCCGTAATAGGTAGAAATAATTTTTGAAAATCAGTACATACAGCCTAGATAAACAGCGTCGTTGGAACGCTATGTGTCTGGTGGGTTCAAAGCTATTTTCCTCCGGTTTTCTTCGGACTCGGGGATATTCTCAGGTATAATTCTGGTAATTGACTCGCGAGGGTGTCGTTTCCATCCCTACCGCGAACAAAATCACGGTACGGCCGGGGAAAAGCGCGGAATAGAAGGTAGCTGCAATATCGGCGATACATCAGGATGTCGAAGAGGGAACCAATCGTTTCTGGCGGAATTGGGCTCATAGCACGTGTATATGCGACCGCGAAGGGAACTGGTTACCGACCGTGATTCGGTGAACGCGGAAAGTTCCCCAAAGAGGACCGTCGTAAGGCGCCTGGGCTCGACGCAGACGGGAATACGAAAATAGTGCGAGGCGCTGCGTGGAGCACGGCACGTCGCGTTTGCCAGTGACACGCTAATTATGTTTCCCAATAGGAAAATGTTCCCGGCTAACCCCCCACCATCCTTTGGCTATTCTAATTTCAAATTATCCCGTTCGTATCATTTAACGGACAATATGCCGCGGCCGTTGCCGTAGCTACCGCATTTGGTAGCGGCGCGCTTGTTCGATAAATTTCGCTATTTATTTGCCAACGCTTTTCCATAGTTCCATCCTGATCAAAATTTTCGTACACCCTTCCATATTATTCTTCCGAAGAAAATAAGATTCCAACTGTCTTCTAGATTTCTTATTGTTTAGATTAAACATTGTCTACATGTATCGCAACAACAGAAGCCATTTAGAATTTTCCAAATAATTTTTAAAAATCTTCCACGAAAAAGACATAATTTGTCATACTGGTTACTCCTTCGATCCTTCTACATCTTCCATATCCGAATAGAATTTAATCTACTCGACTGCACTGCAATAAGAATTAATTTATTAAACTTGATGACATTTCATTAGACTCGGAAAATTTGATAAAACACAGTATTTTTAATTTCCGATCCAGATAAAAAAAAAATGAAAAATAATTTTTTTTAATTTGCAATTATTTAGTAAAATTCACTGAATAGGCCTCGGTACTCATGTTCAATAGTTGATAAATGAAAAAAAAACAGGTATTATGGATGATTACAAGCAAAATATTCGTTCGCTTTCACGGTCCGCAGTCGGTAGGACTCGAACCTACGCTCCCAGAGGGAATCTGATTTCTAGTCAGACGCCTTAACCACTCGGCCACGACTGCTTGTTCGATGGTGAACTTTAATTATTACTTACTGCAATTTGAAGATGCTTCTTCCCGTACAAACTTTAGGAGAATAATTATTTTAGATTGCATTTCATTCGATCTGGTTTATTACTACATATCCAGAACTGTCTTCTCGGAATTAAAAGAAATGTGACAAATGAACTTTCCATCGAAATTATATTTTCATTTCTCTTATAAAAGGATTTAAGAATATCAATGTATTATTTTTAACATGTTAAGATTATTAAAGGAATCTACAATATATGGAGACAATTTTTATTTTTTACGAAGGTCTTCAGTCTAGTTATAAAAGAGAGTTTCAGTACCACAAAAAAGGGTCAATCAAATCATTCCTTGTATACAGCGGTCTATTGAATTACCCTGCATTTTGCTGCGAAAGGTCGTGAAAATAGTTAAAAACTATACACAGTGAAAATTTTGTTATCGTGCTTGCAAAAAGGTATTTGAACAATTAACTCTTTCGGACCAACCACTCTTCGTAAAAATTTAAAATCGATATTTCCGTGTACAAAAAAGGTTTGAAAAAAATTGTATTTTTTAATTTCCTCTCATAGATTCGTCCCTTCCTGGGTGATTTGATCATATTAAGACTGTTCGGTGTAATGGTTGTTGCACAGGGTGAACGCTGCGACAAAAATCGTGGAAATGAGTTTTTCACGATCTCGTCGATCGCTTCCTGTATCCCGTTGATCCTGACCGATCGTTTCTCTAACCTTCGCGCCGAACTTTTCACGGTTTATTCTCCACGGTGTTCCACTGATCCCGTTTTAGTTTTGTGCTTTTTACCGCGACCTCGTTATTTATAGTGAGACGAATGCGTCGATCCGCGGCGCACGGAAAGGACTTTGCCTCGCGCTCACCAGCATTGCAAACCGTTCTAACAATAACCGCATTGTAAAGAACGATTAAAAAACAGGGTCAAAAATTTCGGAACGCGACACCCACCACGGAAATCTGACCTGTCCCCTGTGTGATAAATGATAAAGTTATGGCAAGATTCGTTATTAGATTATTATTCTCTATGTTTTTCTTACAAAATTAATAATATCCACCTTGGATCTAAAAAAGGAACATATTAGATGAAATTATACATATTTAACTGATTTAAATCATCGATATGAGATCCTTATGCAAAATGGTTTTATAAATAAATATAGGGAATCAGAATAACACGGAATAAAATTTTATTAGTTTCCATAGAATTTTGTATTTCAGTAATTTTTTGAGATTTCAATAAACTGTGCACACAGATTCATAGTCTAGTTATAAATAATTTCCAACGCAGACATTAAAGAAATAATTGATTATTCAGTAATTAAATAGCAACAATAATGCATTGAATAGTAATAAAGGTTTTAGCACAAGTTCGGAGAAACTTTATAATTCATTCCCATAGTCTAAACGGAACGTATAATATTATTTACGATATTATCGTCATCATTATTGTGTTTTAAACCGATTGATTTTTTCTATTTAATTGGTTCGAGTTTAATAACCTTGTTGTTCGATATATTTGCCGTTGATGTATGATAATTTCAATAAATGCTATAGAAAGATACGTGTACTGATCGCGAATAAAACGTACCTCGTAAATCGGGAGATGAGTGTGCACATAATCACTAGGCTATGGATTCGACGCATTTATGGTAAATCGGATCATCACTGATTCAACTGATTAAAAAATTTGTTGAGGTTTAGTGAGATTTTTCTGTTATTTATTTTCAGATAAAGTTTTCCCAATTAATAAAAAAAAATTTCTTATTTTTTAATTGTACTTGTTTGAAATATTCACTGGTTACTAATAAATTGCAGCGCTTTTATGCATTAAGAGAACCATGCAATTTCTCGAGAGGCATTGAAATACTAAATTCGATAGAACTGAATCAATTTGGGTAATTTTTGGTACGTCAAAGCGACAAATTCAATTGACTGATTTTTTAAAGAAGAAGCAGATCGTGTAATAAATAAATGGGGAATCAAATTAATATAATATTAGCTGCAATTTTGCAACTTCACATATAGGAAATACAATTATAATTCCACTGTAATTGCAACTTACAACCACAACCATACAAAATACAATTTTAATTCCATTGCAATTGCAACTGAATTTAAAATCATAGAAAATAAAATTTTAATTCCACTGCAATTGCAACTACAACCACAAGCACAGAAAATACAATTTTAGTTACATTGCAATTGCAACTAAAATTAAAATTTTAATTCCACTGCAATCGCAACTACAAGAACAACCATGGAAAAGAAAATTGTAATTTTACAGATGTTCGTCATAATATCAAATTTTAGATAATAGAAACAGAAAATGTGTAGATTTTCAATACATGACGAGCGTTGAAAGAATTCCAACTTACTGATCTTTTGACGAATGTAGCTTGCTCAAAAAAAATTTCCGATCTTTTTTTGGGTCATTCGGTGTAGCCGGGCACAGTCTCCGGTTGAATTTTGCAGGGAGAAAGTATAAGAGCGAAGAAAGTGACAAGGATATCCTTTAGCCGTCGGGCCACATGGAAACCCGTCGGTGTTCATACACACTCTTCCCTTTTCGCTTTTCTTTTATTCCTTTGTACTTCTGTTATGTGCTTCACATACAACTTGTCGCTCCCCGTTGTCTCTTTCACTTCGCCTTGATCTCTAACCAAGCTAGACGACGAGAATCCCGCGAACGCCAGACTCTTTTTTCCCTCCCTCCCTCCCTCTCTCTCTCTCTCTCTCTCTCTCTCTCTCTCTCTCTCTCTCTCTCTCTCTCTCTCTCTCTCTCTCTCTCTCTCTCTCTCTCTCTTTCTCTGGAAACTTTCATTAAAGTTTGTTGCACGGTTCGAGTGTGTAATATTAAGGCTCGTTTTACGAGATTGTTTGCAAATCAGTTTTTTTCTGCGCCTGCTTGAATTGCATGAGAGAAGGAAGAGGCTTCTTTTTACCGCGAAGATCTTAGATAATCCGCATTAGCATAATTACTTAAACTAAAATTGCAATTAGCACCGGCTGAAACAAATCTGCTCTCTCGCGACAGTGATATTCGAGTATTTTTACGTTGGCTATATATATATATGTATACAGGGTGTCCCATTTAAGTTAAGATTATAAAAAATCTCGAAGACATGTGATTTAAAAAAAAACAAACTGACACATTACCTTTTGAGTGGGGAGTCAGATAATGGTTCTACTAGTTTTTTAATGAGTGGGCGTTTTCAAGGTTATTTCAAGGTTATTTTGTCTTGTTTTATCATAAACCCATATTTTTTATTTCGGAATCATATTATACGTAAAAAAATGCACAACTTTTGTTTGAAACATTTTTTTGTAAGGGTTTATGATAAAAAAAAGACAAAATGACCTTGAAATAACCTTGAAAACGCCCTCGCGTTAAAAAATTAGTAGTGCCATCTGACTCTCCACTCGAAACACTAAAGGACATGCGTCAGTTTATTTTTTTTTAAATCACATGTCTTCGAGATTTTTTACTATCTCAACTTAAATGGAACACCCTGTGTATATATGCATACATGTGTATACATAAACTTGGCCATTGCACTTGGATAATATTAATTTACTCAAGGAAATGTGTGCACAGTGTGTACAGCCAGTGCACATATTTTGTCATAGTTGGGGCTCGGCAGATAACAATGAGTTTTTTTATTAATCTATTCTCGTAGTATGTTGCACTACTGTCACGGTAGTCGACATATGGGACTATTCGCAGAATATTTTTAAATTGCAAATATATCTCCGTTTTAATAAATAATAAATAATAAAATAAAATATAATTTTTGGTGTGAAATATCGATCGTAACTGTATAACAATAAAATATATATATATAATCGCTTTGTACAGTGAACGAACGTTCCCATCGATTATTTAAAAATTAATGCGGTGAAATCATATTATTACAGTCCTTTTGAAATTAATTTTGTAAACCTGTTGCACTTACTCGTAACATTTTTGGAGAATATTGTGCGTGAAACAATTAATAAGTTTTAAAATAAGATTCGTTAAAAAAATTATTTGTGAAAGACGAGGACGAAAAATTAATTTCACACGAACCCAATAAGAGCGGTGGAACAATTCGTCGAATTAATATAGTGGTCGGGCTGTTCGATTATTTTTATAAAGACGTTATAATTAATTTAGCAGGGGATGAAGCATTATGACAAATAACGCAACGAAATTGTAATTCTTCAAAAAGATAAAAAGATCGGCTATCTGAAAAATGAATTATGCATCGTGCAGAAGAAATGCTGCGTGACTTTTTATTTGATACTGTAGAATCGCTGAATATTTAATACGAGCGTACCAAGTGGAATTTCAAATATAAATAAAATCGCACGCGTAAAATGAACATCCAATTATTTAGACCTCCTCTCTGTGTACAATGAGGTAAATTTAATTGTATAAATTACTAAACTTATTTATTCTAGTGTTTATTTATATATATATATCTGTATATATACACATATATATATATACAGCAATTAAAATATTGTATCACTTATTATACACAATCCCCGCGTATATATTTCCATTCTATGAAATTCAATATTTGATGTCGTGACAATTAATGATACTCTGCCGGGCTTGTTTCCACCTCGATTTATTATCTGAATAAAAAGTATCAAGCAAACCAATTACTTACTGTTCATTAACCAACCTGAATGCAATCAGAATCTATATTTTTCTCTTTTCTGTTTATTCAACTTTTATAGTGGATGCGCAGATGGGCATAAATTTTCCCAGATTATGAGGAATACCGACAGTTAACAAGGTAATGACCGGTGAACATGGCTTTGAAATTCATTAACAACAATTTCGATGCATTAAAATAATTCCCGAACAGTAACCCTTACGATTTAGCAAGTATAATTAATAGCGGATTAATGATGCATCTTAATAAGTGTACTCGTCAACGTGTAAACACTCTTAATCTTAGTAATTGATACTTAAACGCACGTATATCGTCGGGATATCGCCATGACATCGCAAACTGTGTGGCAAACTGCTGTTTTACGGAAAAAAGCTGTTTATTCTCAGGTAGCGGTTCCAGCAAGTTAAGAACTAAATTTATTCTGTGCAGTTGCAGGTGAAATAAATGCATTGAAGCCCCGGTATAATACTTTATGCATCTCGCACTGCAAACGAAACAAATCTAGACAAATATACTTATACTTACAAATAAATTTCTTGCTGGCATGTTTTATTTGTATATTTATTCAGCAATTATTGAAATTGTAATGATGCTTCTGTGAGAAATTATTGAATAAATTTATTGATACGGATGCTACAAATTTTGCAAAATGAGAATAAATGCGTCATTTTTATGAACTAATTGGGCACGATTAGTTCGAGCGTCAAATGTTTGAAGGAGTAAGAACAAGAAATACGAAACGATAGAAAAGGGTTGCTTCGCATGAATATTATTTCGAGGATATGCGGGTCGGAAAAAATCGACCATCGAACCTCCGGTTTCGAGTTGGAGCAGACAAGCAAGGACAGCTGTTCCGAGCACATGTGGGCCCATTCGAACATCAGGCCCCACTCTGTTATTCGCCTCGGCTGCGAGGCTATAGCGCGGATGCCGCAGCACTATAGCTGTTTCCGGTGCGATCGTCCTTCGTCGCGCTTAGAGTGGCTGCTCCGATTTGCAACGAGGCTACCAAGGGTTACGAGGGTACCTCGAATTATTCATTATTAATAATATAATACATAGTTCCTTGCCAATTTTTACAATTTTCCCTACACGAATCTTGGAATAAAATTTTACTTACACGATTTCTTAACGCAATTCTATACACATCTGCACCCCAATTGTACGAGACCAATATTTTCAAATGCATATCTTATGGAAAATAAAAATTTTCTACACGAATTTTAAGATACAGCGAGACAAATATTTTCAAATATACTTTATAAATTGTCTGCACCGCTTAGAAAATGAGAAAAATTCAAATCGGTACATTTTCGTAAACAATTTACGCAAATAAAAATGATGATCGCATTTTTCCCGCTCAAGTATTATCGAAAGAATTCCCTTTCTTCTCCACAAAGACCATCGGAACATCGAAATTGCAATTTCGCTATCCAATTACGAATCCACCTCTTCCATAATTTATCGATTGATCCATAAGGGTTACCGTCAGCCTTTCTGTCGGCGTCCGAAAGACAACGCTCGTACAAAAATGAAGTCGAGGATGGACATTAAACGCACTTCTACCTGGCTACACGTTCGTCCAGGTGGTTGTTGCTCGCAGCTGCTCGACGAGCAAAGCGGAATCGAGCGGAGCGGAGACGCTCCGACGTCCGACGTCCCGACGCATAAGTGCGCGTCTCGCTCGAGAAACGGCGAGGGGCCTCGTTAATTACATTAATATAATTACGCAAGCCCTCGCGAAACAGATAACGCAACGATTAATTTTATTGTTTGATGTTTTACTTTAATTAACGGATTATTCTTCTAATTATGTCGACTCGCTCGGCCACCGTTGCCGCGAGAGAGAGAAAGAGAGAGAGAGAGAGAGAGAGAGAGAGAGAGAGAGAGAGAGAGAGAGAGAGAGAGAGACGAATTATGCAACGGAGGTTTTGGCATTGTTCTTCCACGTTCTGCACTTTTATGACTTACTGTCTGCGTCTCCGGTCGTTTTATAACGCTTCTCGGATAAAAATTCATTTGTTCCCCGTTCGTAGATGCTGCGCGATGTCTGATTCATTTAATCATATTCTAAATTGATTTTTTAAATGTGAAATTGTAGTTGAATCGCAGCGGAGAATCAGCGAAATATCTGCTTAGGATATCTTTTGTTTAATTATTTGTGGGGTGTCTGTGGGGGTTAGAAGCGTGAGCACAATGGGAGATAATTTACTTAATGCATTGCCTCAGTTGAATCGTTTGTTGGAGAAATCTTCGTATCAAAAACTTTTGCTGATCGCTTGTTAGTTTAATTAGCGTATAGAAAACCTGTTAGAAAAATGAATATTCGTTTAATGAAACTTTTACTTTTTTTTTGTAGATTTTATTTACGATCGAATCGACTGCAACAAGTAGACAATCTGTATATGCATTTATGGTGTTTTTACATGTTCTTGAACATGTAACGCAGGTGTACAAATTAATTCGTGGCTCTCACAGTTAATTAATTGTAACTTTATATTGAATTCGTATCATATTGAAGAGTCATTAATCGAATAGATCTTATGCATCGGAAAATGCATTTGAAGAATATCATTGGCGACATTAAAAATTGCCTTTTACTATACAGGGTGTCCCAGCTAACTTGACCATCTTGAATATCTCGCTTAGTGTTAGTAATAGAAAAAAACGTTATAGGACAATATTAACCTAACCGAAGGGGCAATATAATGTTTCGGAAAAATTTTTTTTCAAGGTCATTTTTTTCTAGATATCAAGGTCATCAATTTTTTTTTTAATGGAACTATATATTTTTTTATCGCGACGTAATAGTAGGGGTGAAGACCTCTTCAATGACATATTATACAATGAATTTCGTGTGACCTTGGGTATGTAGACGCAGTCATAAATAAATATAAAACCATGGCTGTTGGACAGGGAAAGAGATTTTACTGTACATCATATGTTCCCATATTAGCAATGAAACTATTAGAAGAGCCAGAGAATCATTTATTTTCCGTATACAACAATGTATCGAAAACAATGGTTATCATTTCGAACATTTATTGAAATAGAGTAGTAAATTAATCACTGATGATACCTGTAATGCTTTTTGGATTTTTCATACCCAAGGTCACACGAAGGTTATTGTATAGGTCTTCACCCATTACATCGCGATAAAAAAAATATATAGTTCCATTAAAAAAAAAAATTGATGACCTTGATATCTAGAAAAAAATAACCCTGAAAAAAGTTTTTTCCGAATCCATTATATTGCCCCCTCGGTTAGGTTAATATTGTCCTATAATGTTTTTTTCTATTACTAACGCTAAGCGAGATATTCAAGGTGGTCAAGTTAGCTGGGACACCCTGTATTATCTGAAATAATTTTTACATTATTTGTATATCTAAGGAAATGATAAAACTTTAAGTAATTAGGAGTGATAGTAATAAATTACATGCAGTAATAAATTACAATGGAAATATCTATATATTATTATATCAATTGAAAGAGCATGGAGTGTTAACTGATTAAAATCGTTGAATAGAGAAATTTCTAGTTGTCCCCTATTCACTGGAATTGACGTAGAATGCGTTCGAGACATGTCTATGTTAATTATTTAATTAGCAAATTCACGGAGGGTTACGAATTCATTTGTACACCTACCATTATACATTTCGAAAGATTGATAAATGGAATAATTTGGGCTCTTTGTAAGTGTTGTTGATGTGTGAAACTCGACGGTATTTCCGAGGAAGAATGAAGATTGCGACAAGAACAAAGAAAAGAGGCATCTTAATTTATGGAGGGTCGTTTATTTATGAGGCGTTGCTAGATATTATCGACTTTACAGGCAGTATACGAAATGAGAATGCCGCGCGCAATTAAATCCGTCGTTCCTGAAAGTTACAGACGCGCTGACCGCACCGGTTATGGAATATTCATAACCGATTGATAATCTCCCCGGCTGGTTTTATGTCATTTGTGCAAGGTTAATGAGCACACGCTGCATCGCTGTGTCATCGAACCGAGAAATTATAACGCTTCCTTTTCAACGTTGGAAACGATCGATTTCCTAATTACGATACCTTCGATTGATTAATTCTTGTCAGATTTCTTCTAATTCCCAAAATCTCAAATCAAAAGCGATCCGGTCGCCAAGTAAACAATTAATGTATACCGACGACTTCAGTGGATAATATCCATTGCGACATCGTATACGTTTATTAGATAATTAAATTCTTGAATCACTAATGCCTAGAAAATTTTCATACGACTACTCAATTTTCTACTTCAATGCCAGCCAACTACATTAATCAACCAACGCACTATTAATATACGATGAATTTTTGGTCACTCAATAATGATCATTGATTAAACTGCTCATTTGCAAATTGGTCAATAATTAACGCCTCGCTTGTCGGAAATTTTCTACCAACCTTCTCAAAATCAAAGATTAAGAGAATTTCTAAAAATTCTAAAAATAATTACCTCGATACCCTTAAATTTTTTCCAATCTTCGTATTCTTTCAAATTGCACCTACCCGTTTTTTGCCATAAATGCGTAACATCCGCAGTATAGTAATTAACAAAGCCATTATTAGAGTTTCGGTAGATAAAGCGTTCGAGAAAATTGACGAGTACTAAACGCGACAGCGATAAAACTAAAAGTTGAATGGAAGGGAAACGGTGCGATGCAGTTTTGCATATGAATTGCATCTTTAGCGGACGTTATCGAATTATAATTCACGAATTGCGTCTACCTGCGGGATCGTAAATGGATCCCACGATAGAGGAGATTAACGCCACCTGCGGTTACAGACTGCCGGAACGCGAAAGTGTCTTTTAAAATGTGTCCTCTTATCTTGCTGGTCGATGCACACGTTGCACACGGACTGTTCCAAATAATTCCAAAGGCGGCGCCGATGGGGAAGTCTCGGCCGTATCGCACTTTCCTGTTGCGTCACGCATGCCAACGCATAACAGTACACACAATGTACGGTTTGCTTGCCAGTGCAAACACACGACCGCTGAGGAACGTCATTTATATGTGCGGGACGTGTCTGAACTGCACGTCAATCCTTCGACAGACGAATGCACCCTCTCGATCCATAATTGATCACTTTCTGGCGCCACTTATTTTTCTGTACTATAAAAAAAAAACATTTTTGAAAATGTTCTTAGTCAACGTTGTTTAGATAGTTTTATTCATATTTATAGTAGAAGAATATGTAGAAAATTCATACGTGTGAAAATAGACGTGCAATTAATTTAAAAAAATTTTTCTAAACTATGAAATTGCCTTTAAAAAATTCTTTCTAAATCTTGTGTTTTCAATTCTTAACATCAAATGTAAAATTGTCTTGAAAAAAGGAAGTCAGGCCTATAAACAAATCCTAAGAACCTATCGGAGTAAAATTTGCTGAACACTGTAAAAAATTTCTACATATAATTAATATATAGAAGCATAAAAATATTTCTCTTAAGTATTTGTTCGTTCTGTACCGTGGTAGTAAGTTTTCAAGTAATTTAAGTATGAAACAATGGTTGTTCCACTTCTATCGTGAATCGCCTCCAGAATTAGCAAACGATTGGTAACACCCTCTTGGCAGGGACAATAGTAGCTCGTGCAGGAATGTTATTGTTTATGGATTGGCCGGGTTTTGCCATTCGAGTAATTAATTCCATTAAATTGCGGTAAGCACAAATAAAATGTTGTGTATCGGGCGTATACCTTTTCCGTCCCGCGACCGGTAAACGGAATTGTAACGCGAGTTTCCCGGGCTATACTACTCTGTACGTATCGAATTAATGAAGTTGGTAATCAGCGTTGCCAGATTCTGACTTTCGTTCGGCGGCCCCCCGACAAAAGTTAATTACTGCGGCCAGATACATGGGCGTGGGCGTGATTAATTATCACGGGAGAGCGACGAACTCGCACCTTTGCTGGCATATGCACAGAAATTTATGGAACATGTACTTTCCACTGTTTGGGAAATAATACCTGGTTTAATTACGAAACCGGCGTGCACGCGTGTGCGCAATTATGAGGAAATAAAATGACGATAACGAACGGGGACGACCATTACACAATAGGCGATACACCGTGATTATGTTGCGAACATTCTTTCCGTCTCAAATTCACTTTTCGGGATACCGATCACTGTACTGCGAGTCTTAATACATTCTTGCCACTTGCGAATTTATAAAATATATATTTACATTAAAGTTTTCAACACGAGCAACGTTTTTATCCCAATCCTACTACAAGGAAATTTTTAGTTCATGGAATCTAGATTTTCTCACAATCTTCAATTTTTGTGAATTTATATTAATCAATGGATTAATAAGGACTCATTTAGTCTTGTATTTAGAATACAAAGGAAATCTTGCGTAAAAACTGACTACCGATTTGTAAATTTTTTTAGAAATATGATGAATAAGAATGCAGAAGAATTTCTTTATGAAAATATTTTCTTGTATTTTACAAATTTGAACATTTAGTGAATGTATGAAAATCAATAATTGACGATTACCGTAAAGAGAACAAGTGGCAGGTTTTCAGATATCGAATGAAATAGAGGATAGCGAAGGAATTCGGATATCGTTCAGTATATCGATGAATTTATCGAAGCACCGAGTATATTTTTCACGCTTATCGGCCTCGTCTAGTTACCAATTCTCTATCGGCGATCGATTTCCACCACTAATTAATAAACGTGATATACCCTCCGACCGAAAGCTTGAAACCCCTGACCTCGGGTACTATTCTCTAGCAGGCGCTACGTCATTGTCACTGGTAAAGCAGGGGATTTGTGTGTCATGGTAATTGACGCTAAATCATACGAGTGCGGCGATCCTTATCCCGGAGACATTCCTTACAATGGCTCCTAACTGCAGGCCGATTCTTAAATGGACTGAGTAGTGTCTTTAATAAATTCTGCTAATTCACCAATTTCCACTAGCTTCATTCACAAAAAATCCACAACCCCATCTTTTTTTTTTAAAAACACCCCTTCGCAATCGTACATAAAAATTGATCAACTACTTAAAATCATATTGGGATTCAAAGCAACAAGTTTGAATTTTTGCGTAGAATGAGAAGGACCTTAAAGGATTAACGAATTAGCTAGACTTACCCAATTTTTGCAACGATATCTGCAAAGTGTAGAGTTTGTTTTTCCCACCGTACCTAGCGACTTTACCCCCTGAAGCCGCCGACAGACCAAAACAATTCAATCACCATCACGAGGAACGAATTCAGCTGAATCGACTGTTGAAGACCAGCTCGCATAGTCACGCTACCATAACTGGCTCTGTGGCATCCCCTTTCAGAAACAAAGAGGGGCTCGGCTACTAAAGAATTCCCAGCTGATCATAATAGACCATCGGTAGCTTTGGCCATGGACTTACTGGACCGGTCCCATCCTCTTCACAGATTAAGATACACATCGATACACGGTATGCGGAACACGGACTATTTACATCCGTTTTGTAAAATTATAAAACATTGTCCTTTAAGCCTTTCCGGTCCCATGTCAGATTCGACATTAACTTATTTTTTTTACAATACATTCGTCGATAATGAATTTCATAATGTCGTAGTAGTAACGACAATCGTAGTATTTCCTGCGAACCTGGTAGCCTAAAGAATCCCATATAAATCGAAATACTTGAACGAAATAAAAATTGAAAAGATGAGACATACGATGCTCATTGTCAGCGCTTTTTCATTGCTGGAAGTTGCAGACCACATGGAACCGTTCCAGCCAGCTTTCAGCTTGCTCCAGCATGCTCTAGAGTCCGTTCAAAGTCAGCTGTAGAAGGATCAGGCGCAGCTACTATCTCTCTCTCGCTCTTTATAGTGTCCCCCTCGATCTCCGTTCACCTTGCGCATTCTTCTAGTTCCCTCGCGAGCGAAACGCGGAAGAACCTTGGCCTTGGTCTGGCCGCTTCCGGTCAATTTAGCGCGCGTCCAGCGTCGCCGCATTTGCGATTCATCCACGCGGAGCGGAGCCGGATAGAGCGAGGCGGGAAGAGTCAGTGATAAAAGGGATGAACGGTGGTGGTATATATACCGGTTAGTTGGCAGGGGAGGGGGAGCCAAGGGGAAAGCTGCGAGAGAAAGAAGCCGAGGAATCGGCTTGGTGGGAAAGAGCCGGTGCATCGAGCTTTGATACCTACATAGGGTGAGCCTAATACATACGAATACAGATCCGGGGGACACGCGTGCGTGAGCACATATCTCTCTGTACGTGCATACACGTACCTGTTGCTTATTCCATTGTTCTCGGTGTTGGTCGGGCTTCTGTGTGCGCGGCTTCTCCTCATCTCTCTCCGCGTCCTCTTTTCTCCAGACTACTTGCGGTGTACAGGGCGAATCTAGTAACTGGGTCGGTGCTGTAACTCGTTTTCTATCTGGAGCGGACAAAAATTCCAATTTTTGCAGCGTCAACTATTCACTGTCTGGTAGTTCGATTTTATAAAGGGCTGCAGTTCCAAATTGTACTTCGCTTTTTTAACGGAGTGCTAGTGTTCTTATGGCAATTATTGAAAGCTACCAAGTTTCGATCGCGAAGATTCACCATTTTTTAACATGTCGCCGAGGTGATCGTAGCGAAGGTCTCATTTAGTTGTAATTGTTTATTAAGAAGTTGTTAACACGTTTCGTACCACGTGGGTAGCTGAAGTTTCACTGTTAGAGGCTGAGGAACCTTTTGAACTGTGTTACGAGGTTAATCCTTTGCGTTCGCAGCTATTTTAATTAAAAATTAAACATTTCTTCCGATTAGAATAATTCCAGTCTATGTTATCTTTTTTCCATTTTATGGATACGAAATTGATATAATACCTCATACAATACTTAAATGTTTAGTAATTGATTAGTTGACTCCGGATCTTTATGCAAAATAAAAAGTTTGTGCATCAATTGCAAGACACAGGAGCTAAATATAAATTTATATTTTTCACTGATAATTTTAATATAGTGAAAATGATATATTAATACTTTCGAAGCCTTCTAATTTTGTTCACTGTTCTAAATTGCACTCATTTTTGCCATAGATGCATAAAATTCGGAGTCTATTGATTAGATACCAACATATTTAATAATGTGAACAATATTTTGAAAAATGGTACAGCAATTTTTATTGGTGAGTCTACGTATATAGCTCTTCTTATTCCCAGCAAATCTCAAAGAGATGGTTTGGACGATGTAGTTGGAGAGGTTTAGAATCAGAGATTGATTTTTCATTCAATTGAATAAAAAATTGTAGTGTTCTATGGGAAAGTGGAGTTGCCCTTTGCGACAATGTAAAATTGTTCCATGCAAGTTTTCTCCTGTCTGCTGTAGGGGCAGAGTTACAGCCCGACCCAGCTACTAGATTCACCCTGTATAGCTACCGGCCACTCTCACCGACGCAGCTCCTGATCTGCTAACACAACCGTAAACAAAGTATATTTGCGGAGGAGCCTGCACGTTCACCTCTTTCGCCAGTGTACATACACTCCCGTCCATAAGTCGGCGGGGCATTTACATCGGCTACACGGCCGCTGCCGCACTAACACCCTTGACCTCCTCAGCTGTTGGCAAATCTCGAACTGGGGTTCAACAGATATACGAGAGAGAGAGAGAGAGAGAGAGAGAGAGAGAGAGAGAGAGAGAGAGAGAGAGAGAGAGAGAGAGAGAGAGAGAGAGAGAGCATCAAACCGCTCTTTTTGGAATCATATTATTCCTCTACGGCGTCAGTGTGTTTGCACTTTCACGAGCAAATGTACATGTTCGAAATCTGGTATCCGTTGCACTTTAAACGTGCACACTCAATAATTCTGGCTACTCTTTTGCCGAAGCACCTCGGTATTAACACGTTAGCTACCAATGTTCGTTATCCATAAAATAATATTGTCACGTGTAAAATGAAACTTCATCTCAACAATTTCATCGTTTAAACGCGATGTACATATACACCTGTAAAAAATTCTCATTCAGGAACAATGCACATGCTTATCGCGTCGTAATTATAAATAACGATGTGCACAAAATTATTACGATTTTCTCTCTTCGAGTCGAAGCAACCGACGACAACGCCGCGACTTCTGAAAGGGGGTGTACAGAAGACCGCGGAGCAGGAAGACGGCAGGTTAGGCCAGGAGGTTCGCGAACAAGGACGCGAGGCAGAGCAGCGTTTATGTGTGCAGATAAACGGTCGCCGAGGGGTGGAACCCCGATGCGTTCGTGTGCGCCACGAGCACACGTTTAATGCAGCCCGCGGATCTTGCGGGGCTGAGCCGTTGCCTCGCATTCATGACTACGGCCTGACGTGGTCTCGCCTCTTCTTTTAACTTTGAACGTCGAAGAGAGACGGCGCACCGAATCCCTTTCTTCGTAGCGGGCCGCGGCCCTTATGTGTACGCCGTGTTAACGTTTACGCGAGCCACGAGAGCAGAAGTTTCTCCATTCATAACCAGTGGAAGTGGATGCCGGAGCAGTGGTCCCTCGACCGCCTTCGGGCTGTGTTGCCCATCCACTGTGTGTATCCTATGTATATGTAGACACGCGGATCGCTCTCCTCTCCGATGGTAAATGTAGGTTACACCGGTGACGACTCTCTGTCTCCCCACCTCTCTTCTCTTCTCTTCTCTCTCTCTCTCTCTCTCAGTGTTGGTCCCTCGATTTGATCGTAGTATGCGTTCCCCGTGTCCGTGGGAATACTTCCAAGGTCACCCGAAGACGCCCGTCATTCCCATGCTCATCCCTCCTGCCGACACGACCTTTCCACGCCAATTTTTCAGAGCAAAGGTCGCTACGCGGTCCCGTCGCTTTTCTGTCTTCGCGATTTAGTGTCCTGCTGCTCTTCTTCTTCCCCATCTTCTTCAAACTCTTCATCATTAAGATCTCCGCTTCCTCAGGCTTGTCTTCCTCGGACTTTCTTCGCAGTTGAAATTACAGCTTTTCTTTATCCCGATGTTCTACGTTAATTGGACAAGAAAATTTGCAAATTAACACATTTGCAATCCACAATTCTTAATTAAAGTCCGTTTCTATTTTGTTTATTATTCTAATAATGTTCGAACGAGTTTGCAAAATACATTTTAATTGTCGCGTCGAGTAATTGAAAAGAAGAATCGAGGCGACGAGGACATTGCTATGTGAAGTACCTCTGTCCTAAATCAGTTTCCGTTGATCAGTTTTTAAGAACTTTCTGGGTCAGAGACTTTAATGAAGGCGCCTGTCTATTACGTTGCCCAATTTATGACTTCATTATCTTCGTGCTCTATAGTGTGACCCGTCCCCGGTACATCCTGAGCGCTATATGTATTTACTCGCTAAATGATACGCTAATCCAATAGTTGCAATTCCTAGTTAATACAATGACAAATTATACATTTGCGAATTCATGAATTTGATAGTAGATCGTCTATTTTTCAAATATAAATCTTTGCGGAGAAAAACAACATTTTAAAACCATTTCAACCCTTAGCACACGCTAACCCAATAGTTGCAATTCCTAGTTAATACAATGACAAATTATACATTTGCGAATTCATGAATTTGATAGTAGATCGTCTATTTTTCAAATATAAATCTTTGTGGAGAAAAACAAAATTTTAAAACCATTTCAACCCTTAGCACATAAAGCGAGGTCACTCGCACACCCTAATACATAAAGTAATTGTTGAAACTGGACAGGTTGGTATATTCTTCTGCGTCTCATTATCAGTTAATGAACTAAAGAAAAATCTCGAAAATGCAGGGGTTGAGGATGAGTACTCCAACAATTCATTTGAATTTCCTAGACTTCCGTAGAACCGAGTAGACAGCTAAAGGAGTTATTTGAACAGTGTCGACGAACCAGCGAACAAAGACAACAAGAACCTACCAAACCGAATAAACACAGTGTCCGCAGACAGGAATCCCGTGGATAGGATTCGGGCGGAAGAATGGCTAACCTGACAAGTGGCGCCCCGTCGCTTAATCCCAGCCCCCACCCCCCTAGCAGCGGCCCTCAAAGTTTAGCATAAGACAGCACACGTTCCGTCTCTCTTTTCGCCCCGTCCCTTTCTCACTTAAGGTCTGGGATCGAGTATTCCGAAAGTGGTTGGTGCGACGGTGTGTACGTGTGTACACGCTTACCCGGCGAACGGAATCGAAGACAGAAGTGGGTGGCGCGGGTGGGATCCGCATAGAACCGAGAGCAACAGGTTCCCTAAAGCTCGAATGACACGCTTCGGGGATTTTCGCGAAACGACTATTTTGCATCCCCCATGATCACCCGATGGTGCCGGCTCTGCTGCTGCGTAAGGGTGACTCGAGTGCTGTCTTTCTTTCTTTCTGTCTGACTTCGGTGCTAACTGCCTGGGGCCGCGTCCTTTATGTTCTTTATACCGTGTGCACGCTTGTTCGCTCATTGCTTTGCGCGACAATTAGCAATTAACAAGTTTGCAGCTCCGTTTAGTCAGATTTTTTTAGTTATTGCACACCTTTATGAAGTGTTGGATTTTAAGTCTGCATATTGGACATCAAAATGTGCAGATAAGATGGATGATTAGTATATCTAGAAGAGGTAGTTCCAAAAATATGTCACAAGATCACACACTCATCTTTTCTCCAGTTGGAACCTTCGATATAAACAATTTCACCAAAAATATTTTTTGGAATACTTATACGTTATTCGTTTCGACGTGCTGATTAGGGCTAGAACCTTTACCCGGGTACCCGGGTACTCAAGTATCTTCATAAGACAGCCGTGTCCTCGGGTACGCGAGTATCTCATGAGGTTTCATAATTGGTTACAAGAACTATCATTACCTTATTAAAGAAAATAAGTAATCGTCATATGTCTTCTTGCAATTGATGCAAACAATTTATTATTCATGAGATAGCCGGGTAATTTTTGTTTACCCGGGTATCTCATAAGTAACAGCTCTAGTGCTGACCACGAACATGACCGAGTCCGAAAAGATCAAATCCCAAAAGATTCCAACCGCCACCCCTCCACTGTTAAACTTCTAGTCATCCGCAATCCCATGAAACCTCCCTTATTCAGCAAATCTCCCTGCTAAACCGTCGTCGGGTAAGTTGTTCGAAAGTTGTTGTGGCCAAAGCAGACAGTTCAAAGACGACGTCCCAACATGTAAATCAAGGGACAGGGTGCAGAACGCGACGGAGTGTGAACGATCCAGCGATCCGATTCACGGTAGTCTCTCGCGTCAGGACCACGTGGGAACTGGCGCTCGCACAGGGCGTACCGTCGGCTTGAAGTTTGGAAACCACGTGGCCGAATAAGTTTCAGCCGGGTCACGACGACGAGCATACGTCACAGAACAGCTGAGCCTCTTGCATCCACGCGAAATACCGTCATGCCGTTTCCCGGTGTGCGTTGCACACGTATTCCGTCTCACACGGACAGGCACACGTTGCTCGACGGGCGTGCACGTTTTCCTGTGTATTCACCAAGGGGATGAAGGCAGGGGTGTAGAGATGAATATGTGAATATGTGCCATGCGAGCGAGCGGCCGAACGAAAGTGAAAACGGGGTTGGAGGGCCTCTTCCTACTCTTCCAACCCCTCCCCGTCCCTCCTCTATCCCTCTCTCACGGTTTCTCCGTCGTGTGGCTGGCTCTTTCTCTCTCGGTCTATTCGATGTATTGCACCCCGGTATGCACAGCCATGCACCATTCGGTTCGATGTATGCGGGGGATAGATGCGGAGCGAGGTCGAGCTCCAGTTTACTGGCTCACCCTCTCTCACCCTCCCTGCCGCCTCCGGCTCTTCCTACACCGGATTTCCTAGTCAAACCGTATGAACGAATCGTCCGTGACGTGAGTTCTGACAGCTACATTCCCTTTTGAGGGATCCCGGAATCAAAGCCACGCTGTGTGTTCGACTACTTGTGGAATCGAGGACTCCGACTGTTCGGCGCCAGAGAGATCGCTCTGTAGCTGGTCCTCTCTGATCATCCCTTGCTGTTCTTCAACATTTTGCGAATCGATGTTCTCAATGATGTGGATGTGGGATTGGTTGGTTGGATTGATGCGATGTTGTATAGATCGACGATTTTTATATTTATGTCTCGAGAATCGATGAGGTTGACTGGGGGATGGTGTTTTGATTTTCAGAGATTTTTGAGACTTTGGTAGACTGTGCGTCATTCATTTTAACTCATACTTACCATTTTGATGAACGTAGTCATCGGACAATCCAGATTCTGTTAAATTCTGACATACAAAAGGTTTGGAAGGACAGTTACTCACGATGCACCTCAATTTTAACCCTTTGCGGTCCTATGTGACTCGACATCGCATTTCGTTCTGGCACGTCCTATGTCGAGTGTGGCTCGACATCGCTTTTCAATCCAAATGACAATGTCTCAAACTTACTCTAATATGATCTTACTGTAATATGCGGAATAGGCCATGCCTTTTGAAACTAAGGGCTAAGTTTTAGTCTTTTCAAACCCATCGTGGCGTACAGTTCGAATTTGTAGCGCAACTAGAAAGCATTTTCAAAGTCTAAATTTCCATAAGATAATTTTTTTTTGGTAAAGAATATGGCTAGACAACAGAGTCGATTACAACGGTGCGTGACAACGAATTTGAAAGTGGTGATGGTGATTTTTTCGAGGACATACGGAAGGCAATCTGAAATCTGGTACGAACCTGCGAATGCAGCGCGGACCGCAAACGGTTAAACATTGTTTTCATTTTGACTTCTAAGGATATTCATTCGAATAATTCGAACCCAGACTTGCACCATAGATTCTCCAGGATGAATCTTTGGCAGCCAACACCACGGTACACGGATAATGAAAGTTGACGAAGAGAGACATTACAACGAGCACGACTAATTTTTCGGCGAAAACTCCAGGACCAGCCAGAGGCGAGCAAACGGGAATTCTCGGCGTGTTCGTTCAGGGTCGTTCGAACAATATGCGCGCGGTGCGGGGCTGGGATCGATCCGGAAGCCCCCTAACCTAATTCCCGACCGTCTATCCCCGTCTTTGAGACAGGAAGCAACGCCCAAGGGACATTCTATATCCCTTACCGGTGGCATAGAAAGTGGCCGGAAGTGGTGGCGCGGGCCAACGTGTGATTGCATCCTCGAGGACCTGTTGCTCCGTCTCGTCGCAGGACTGGAGGAAGGGTGGCGAGAGATGTTGGTGTTCGTTTCGCAGTTAGAAACAAATGGCCTAGTACACACAGAGAAAGCGAGAGAGAGAGAGAGAGAGAGAGAAGGGATGGTCGGAGGGTCATAAAACGGCGTGTCTGAAAGAGGAAGCGAGAGAGAAAACGCGTCGAGTTAAAAGGAAGGTGGCAAAGAGGGGGATGGTGTGCAGGAGGTAGGTGGTGTGGAGAAGGTCGAATGGGAGGTATGAAGGGTGGCGTTGGTGGCTCGCAGGTCAGGGGTCGTAGGTAAGTATATCTACCCTTTGTTAATTCGGGCTTAATGCAACCAGAGGGGGCGTCGAGGGAGAAGCGGCGTGTTGCTCGCGAAGGCAGACAATGGGGTCACTGGGATGTTTCGTGCCAAGTTTTCATCGCCGGACAAGTTTAGACCGACGAGTTGCAGGCGAGGCAACTCGTGGCGTGGCGAGGTGAGGCGAGGCGAAGCGAGGCAAGGCGCGTGTTGTTGCTCGCGCCTTATCCGAGCCGGACGAGCGAGCAAGAGCGAGACCGATGATCGCCGCCGAGATCGAACCGATAGGATTGTGCCCGCCGAACGTATCCGCGAAGGTAGCCTGACTGCCTGCATGCTTGCTTGCTTGCTTTCTTGCTTGCTTGCTTGCTTGCTTGCTGGCTGGCTTGTAGGCTTCCTTGCTTCTGTTTTAACCGAGAGAGCCCGACGACGCTCGTACATTATGGATGCGGGAGCGAGCGTGTTTTACGTAATCGGCGCGGCGCGTGCCACCTGTGCACGTAACAACACTTAGAATGCGGACGTAATAGTACCGCAGACCGCACCATCGGCGAAAAGAAACAATGCGCGGAAGGTCGTTGCCATCTGCGAACGGGGACTCCCGATCGGCGTTACCGTATCGAGGGAAAAATGCGATAGTCACAACCGAGTGACGCCACCAGCCTATAGCGTGGTACCAGAGGCAATTTCTTATGGAATCTCGACAATAAAGTAGTGGGGTTGCTGATCGTGCCGAGGGTGGGAATTCTATCATGATTCTACGGTACGGGTCGTGACGTCACTAGTTATCCCCACTATTCGTGGTCAGTTCTAGGAACGTGACGTTGCGTATTCCCCTCGGGGATGGAGATTGCGATCTATATCTGCTGACAGATGGGGGTGGATATATGGTATATTTGGAGGTTGCTACTTATTAAATATAGTTGTTATGATTTTTGTGTAGTTGTTTCTATTAGTTCTTGAATCGAAGGGGTTTTGTCGACATATTTTATAATATCGTTATACTCTAACAAATTACAATAAAATAGTGAAACATTTGAAAAAGTGTCCGAGACATTCCCGGTCCAACGATTTCAGCAAACCGGTTCGCAGAAAGTTTGCGCAAACATGCATGCGTATAGCTTGTCAGCGAGGAAACGGGAACGGAAAGAAGTTCGGAAGCGA
Source organism: Lasioglossum lativentre (assembly GCA_916610255.1). NCBI lineage: Eukaryota > Metazoa > Arthropoda > Insecta > Hymenoptera > Halictidae > Lasioglossum > Lasioglossum lativentre. The sequence goes on along the minus strand of OU744357.1, from coordinate 14,932,706 downwards.
TAGGACAATTATATTTGCAATTTCGGGGACATTCCTGAGATTCTCGGCTACGTCGAGCTATGCGGTCGTAAAATCCGATAAGCTATATCGAATGGGTGCTCGAGGGTGTTCGGTACGCACGCAGACGGGAATCAATCGTCGGATCGGGATTCACGGTATTCGGCGCGATAGGGAATTCTCTTCCTTTTTTTTTCCCCCGTCGAACTGGGTTATTGTGTGACGCCGCATGGAAACTATAAATCTTGGTGTGGGTGTTTTGGTCGGCGAGGGGCTTGACCTTGCCACTTGAACTTGTCCCCGTTCCCTGCCGCGGTTTCGACCGCCACATAACTTTGCCCAGTCATTCTTCTTCCCCGACGGATCGCCGTAACTTGAATCATAAACTTCCGAGAGAAATAACGGATTCGCTGGAATTCCTGTCAGGTCTCGCACGACGCGCGGGAAAAAATGAATGGTAGTTGATGTCGAGAATAAATCTGCAGCGTCGCTTAAATTCGACGTCTGGCTCGTAAATATTAATTTTCCGAATCAACTATATCGATACGGGATACCGATTAACATTTTTGCCCTGTCGATCATTTATAGGTGACAGTTTTTTTTTTTTTCGCTGAACTTGAAAATCAATTTTTATTACATTATGTTGAGTGATTCGGAGCTCGTTATAGGATCTGTAAGGTGTGAGAGGATCGTTAAGGTAATTGCTGTAATAAATCTTGCCTTTTCTAGTCTTGTGTTGTGACATGTTGTTTTGACGTAGTGCGACTTTTATGGGCATTGGCGTGTGGTAATCGTCGCGTTGGAGGTACTTGGCAATGTACAGTTGTTGCTAATTGGAAGTCAAGACGACTCGCAATCAGCGTGGAAATACCCTAAATTGTTTTAAACGAACAAATCAATATTTTCTGTCAAATATAGAATCACGTTGATTGTTATGCTCTAGATAAAAGCTAGTTTATCCAGTGTTACCAAAGTATAATCGTCGAACGACATTCGCGAATTTAATTGTTGTAAATAAATAATAAAATATTGTTACGCGTAATATTCGCGTAACGATTGCGTTGTGTTTTCACGCAAAACAACAAAAACCGATACACATCGGGCACTCTTTCACAAACATTGATATTAAAATCCCATTCGCGGGATCACATGTGTACGTACACACGCCATAATTCCAAAAAAGTCGGTGTCCACGTATCAGACGACGTGTGAACTCGCATTTGTTATACAACAAAAAAATGTTGAAAATGAAAGCTAAAACAATTGCTATCCCGAAACCTTAGTAATTTCTCCCATCATCCCCATATACGAACACTACCCTCTCTAAAAACTCGGCCACCGTTAAATCCTGCCAACAACAATCAGGATTTCTGCATATCTGAAAATCGGTGTTGTTTATCTCTCGGGATAAACCATGGATGGCTCATGAAAAATTGTCATTCAATTTTCACCGACATAAAAGACAGCCGTCGATCGTTTGTCCCGCGAAGGAGACAGACACAGCGATCCGCAACGAAACAACTATAGGGCTCTCTGTGTATTCGCAAAGGGCGCGCGCGCGCGCGCGCGGGGGTTGGGTGCGAAATAAACGAGGAAACGGCCGCGTAAAACGTCGATAACCCTGCGGAGATGAAAGGGCGAGAACGAGGCTCGTAACGGCTGGTGGTACATGTGGGCCAACAGTTTGTCGAGGTGACGTCGCTACGATATGGGGGCAGGTCAGTGATATCCAAGCGGAGTTTAAACGGTTGTTCGCTTCGGTACAAACTCTGTCTGAATGGCCAGCGAGGGCTCTCGAACGGCTTGTAAGCACGAGAACAAAACAAACCCCCGGCTCTCTCGGCTACGAAGGCAATCCTGGATTACTCTCGCTGACTGACCCGTGATCAACTGGGCATTAATCCCGTCGATTCTTTCGTCAGTGAAATATTCAACCCTGATAATTCCACCCCCCGATTAATCATGTTTATCTGAATTTATTCGATTTCCTTTCGAAAATGTATTTTTCAGAATTACAAGTATGATGATCGTTTCATGCAAAATATACAATGTACATCAGGAGTTAGTACGAGTCGTGTTTGTGTATAAAGAATAATTTTTAATTCCATTTCTTTATTAAATTCTTTTCGAAATTTCTTTGAATATATATTGTGCTTCAATTTTGTTTTATATAAATCTATTATATAGACGTTTTTAAGTTCCTATTTATTATATTCAGATGTTGTTCTTTTTAAAGGTATTGTATTATATTGCATTCAAAGGTTGTTCTTTATAAATGTCTTCATTAAATTGTACTTCAACGTTGTTCATTATTGTAGTGTGTTCAGAGATTTTTTATTTTCCATTGAAATTTCTTTAATACACCGTGCTCCAGTTTTGTTCTATTTAAATTGCTTTATTGTGTATGCATAGACGTTGTTCTATTCAAATGTCTTTACTATATTCTCTTAAAACCGCACACGCACACACACACACACACAAAATCCTCTCTCCAACGCAAATTAAGCACCGCGGCACAATCCACTCAAAATCCACCCCCGGAATCAAAAGAAAAACCCCAGAAAATCAAATTGTACAAATTCCAATAGAAATATACTATCGGAGACATGCCGCAATATCAGATACCTACTATCAATAATAAAATTGAATAAAAATTCGTTTTCTTTCGACCGGCATGTACCGAGTAAATTCCGAAATGAATCCGGTGTTGGTAATTGGTCAAAGCCGGCGATCGAAGAATCCGGTACATGTTTATATTCCCTGAATGACGGATCCGTGTGCAGGATGAAATCTCGTTGCCGATGCTGATTGCGCGCAGGTGATTCGCAGAGCGAACGAAACCTTGGGTCGGCTCGTTGCCGTCGCTACCCGGTAGTTATTATGCGTGGGGCGAGTTTCAAAGACCGTGATCGTAACCTAACAATCAGGGCTCTGGGTAGTTAGTGGGGCTATTAGCCGACGTCACTGTGCCGCCCAGTAATCAACGCCCCGTTGGTGCCGTGGCGTTGGTTAACGATAGAGCAAGAGTGAAATCGGGGATGGATAAGGGCGGCTGGAGAGAGCGACTCGAGAAGATATACTACATATGCGCGTAGTATACATACGTCCGTACATATATTCATATACGTATATACATTTAAACATACATATTCGTAGATATTCATACATAAATACATACCAGTGTATATACATACAATACATACACACGCTAAACATATACCCTTTGAGCCATTGAAACACCGTAACGGCATAATTATCCCTAATCGACGAATCGTAATAGGATGTTAAGTAGGTGACTCTGATAGCAACCGGAGCACGGATAGGCCACTGTCGAGGCCAACGGGGGTTGAAAACTGTTGAGAACGGCTTACGAAGGAGGTTTACGGTGGTTTACGGTGGTTTACGGTGGTTTACGGCGCCACCTAAAAAGGAGCCCCGTGCCCTTGAAACACCGTTTATACGACGGTATAAACGTATACGAGAGCGAGAGAGAGAGACCTTTTAACGTTGTTTTTACAGTGGCTCGCCGCGGGATCGTTGCCTCGGACTAATCGAGGAAGTTAACCCGACGGGTTTTATGCGTTCGACTGTGTGTTTTCCTCGGTGTAACGGGTGGCTGTTAACTTGTAACGACTAGGCCGCGGAAATTTATGCAAACACTTTCAGAAATAAATACTTACGAAGGGACCGGCGCGGCGCGGCGCGGCGAGCGGCGAGCTTCCCTCTCGTCAACGATCCTCGTAAATTGAACGTAAAACGAAACTGCGCCGACGCGTTTTATTAAGACTGTTTATAATTCTTTTACGATTTTTGGACGATGCGAGCAAGATCTGTCTAGGGATATCTCGGTGCGGAGAAACTGGTTAAGAAGTAATCGAGCTGCCACTTCCTAAGATTATTCTGCTCAGGCTTTATTCTGTCGTGAATACCTTTTAACGTGTTCGAGTAGCGCTGATTTTTAAGGAGTCGTCAAATTGGCTGCTCTAGCTTTTATTCTGATCGTATTATACTGGTTTATGGAATTGATGCGGGGTTTACACGAATTGTTGTGTACAATTTTCGAATGCTGGGAATGATGCTTATGGAAATGTAGACGTACCTGTTGGTATATTGAAAAATATACTCGTAAATAATATATACAGGGTGGTCCACCTAAATATCTCCTTTTATTTGTTATTATAGCAAAATTGTGTAGATGAAATTCAAAATTGTAGGAAAAATTTGAAAATTCGAGACGTAAATAATATGATTTCTCATCTATTAAAATTATTAAGGGAAGAAATTACATTTTATTTAGTTTCTATTCCTTGCAATCGACGCAAACAATTTTTATTTTGTATAAAGATCCACAGTCTAGTGATGATATAACAAATATTTTTAATGCAATATAAATGGTATCACACGGTGAATTCTTTGCAAATGTTATTTTTCCGGAGTGTTCACTTTTATTTTCAAAGATCAAGGTAATTTTCAAGTCATGTTATTATACATACATGAATATCTAGAATTACTATACCGCAAAAAAGTTTTCACAACTTTTCACATTAAAGAAAAATAAAGCTCCAAATATAGCCCTTTTTTTTGTTATTTGGTTAATTATCTTTTTCGTTTGGTCCAGTTTCTGTGGATTCCATCAAGTCTGACTCGAAAGCAACTGCACGAGCTAATAAGAGAAAGCACAAAGCGACCGTTTGATGAAAAACCGAAAGATTTACAAGAAAAGTTAGTGCGTTAGTTGTACATATGAACACCCATAAATAAAACTTACTATCACTAGTATGTATTGGGTCTATAACTTAAAAACCGGAATTTTTTTAGGAAATTTGAGCGTTTATTAAAGAAAATCTTGTATAATTCTGTTATTCAAAGTATTGTCCATCGGAAGTTACAACATTTCCCCATCTTTCTGGCAATTTGTGGATGCCATCCCAAAAAAAAACTGGTCATCTTTTGAATCAATGAACGAATCGAGCCAATTTTTGATGCCTTGGACTGAAGTGAAGCGTATTCCGGAAAGTGCATTCTGCATCGACCGAAACAAATGGTAGTCAGAAGGCGTCAAGTCTGGACTATATGGCGGGTGGGGCAGAACTTCCCATCCGCTATTTTCCAAATAGTTTTTAACGGGTTGAGCAACATGTGGCCGAGCATTGTAATGTTGGAAAATCAATGTCTCGTGTCTGGTCTCCCATTATGGCCGTTTTTCCTTCAATACTCTCTTTAAACGAATCAGTTGTTTTCGGTACAGCTCTCCAGTAATGGTTTCACCCTGTTTTAGAAGCTCGTAATACACAACTCCCTTCTGGTCCCACCAAATACAGAGCAGTTTCCCGCAAATGCTGTTTCTTTCTTCAATTTTCAAAATTTTCCATGATTGAAAAAAAATATGATGCGCACAAGCAAATCAAACACTGTTGACTGATTTTGCAGGTTATGAATAGAGCTTCAGAATGACGTGTATGTGAATGATTTGCTACAGCGCATACGCAAGTGTTGACATCTAGTGTGAAATTCCGGTTTTTAAGTTATAGACCCAATAGTTAGAAATTACTTTTTTTTATTCATAAACTAACTGTATAACATATAAAAAACAAGAAAATATTTTTATTTCACAAATACCACTCTGTGCGGTGGTGATGGTAGGTTTGGTGTTCCCTAGAAATGTCCGGCTAGAAAAGAATTCCAGAGAAAAGCATCTGGAAAAGAAAAAAATTGCTGGACGGAGAAGCGTCTAGCACTAATCCGGGGCGAGAGCCGTTCGCTTAACCGTGGAACGAACGTGAAACGAGCCGTCCCGCGGGGTCGGATCGTTCCACATCGGACAAGTTTCATCGTGACACTCTCGTTGGCAAAAGTTTTCCCTTTTGGAAAACTTGTCATCGATCCTCGTTCGACTAGAGCCGGCAGTCGGGGCCGGCAGATTTAAAAAGTTTCATTCATTCCCGTGGAACTGGGTCAGAGACGTCGCGTCGTCGGTGCGCGACTTATCACGCCGCGCGGCGCGGCGCGGCGCGGCGCGGTGCGGCGTTATCGATACATAACACACGGGGGTTATGAAGTTCAACCCCCCCGGACGAGGAAGTGGTGGGGGAACATTGGGTAATGCATAAACGGAGCTCGCAGACATCGGCAAGTTTCCAACTATGCGTTCCTCGGCTCTCTCTCTCTCTCGGCTTCCTGTCCCCGCGAATGTTTTCCCCGGCGCTGATCCGTTGTCGACACGAATAAACTTAAGTAAAGTTTCAAGGTCCCCGCGACTACGGTTCTCGCGTCCGTGTGCTGCCGATCAGGTGTTACGTAATCTTGTTAACCGGGCTATGTATGTATGTATATATATATATATATATATATATATATATATATATATATATATATATCTCTCTCTCTCTGGTCGCGTTGGCATTTACATTTCACTGAATGACGGAGCCCCTCGGCCCGTAAATGAAAATCGATCGATTAATTCAGCCTGTGTGCCGAGCATTATGTAAATTGTATTATCTACAGAGCGACCGGATTTCGGTGACAATTGTAATCGTACTTTATGCCGCATCTCCATTCACCGACAATCGTTTTCGAGCCGCGATTGCAGCTGCTCGAGACCGATCACTGGGTCACGTTCATTACAGCGTCTCATATAATCCTTTTTAGTCGATCACATTTTCAAAATTTATACGAAAAATTGGACTCTCGGTCTGGTGCATTAAACGATTGAAAAAAAATGGGTAAAAAGAAGCATACGTACAGACACTTGTTAAGATCAAGGGTCACGTAGATTCGCTGTGACTTATAAGAGGGCCTACGAAAAGACATGAAAGTTATTTATCATGTATTATTTATTTTGTTCATATTTAGCATATATTGTTAAAAAGGAAGATAATAAAATGTAAATAATTATAAAAAATGTGAGGCCGCCAGCCAGTCAACGGAGGGCCGCGGTTCGTGCATCCCTGAATTAGAAACTGCCTTGTTGATTCGCAAAGCTTTGCACACAACTGGATCCACAAGTGGAAGCCTTATCGCTCCTAAAACAATTAACGCGCGTCACGATTGAAAGGAGTCCCCCCCGAGGAGCCTCGAGCTGTATAATCCTCAAAAAATCCAAGGAATCCAATCGCAGTGCCGGAGGGTCAACATGCAGATCGTGTAATCCCGAGGAAAACACGCTCCGGGCAAAAAGTCGGCCCTCGAATCGAGCCTGACGCGATAACAAAAGGATCGGGACAAGAAAAAGTATCAGCTGCCGGCAAAAACAGGAGGCGCGTGCCTGCTGGACCTTCGAAGATCAATCTTCGGATTAGGCGCGGAGGAAGACGGGGTGGGGCCTGAAAGAGGATCTTCAGGAGAAAGTCCAGAAAACGACAGAGGGAACAAGCTGGGGGAAGAGGAAGGAGAAAAATAGAGGGCAGAGTTTCAAGGAGGAGGAGAAAGGGCTGCGTGTAGGCGATTTCGGTTGCCCTAAGTCCTTGATATACGAACGCGCGTGCAAACGCATCCGAATTCTATAAGATTAATTCCGATGGTGGAAACGAAAATTTATGGACAACTTAAGTACTCCTTCGTCTATTTTCGTTTATACGCAACGGTAACTAGTCCTTTTGTCCTCTCAAAAAATTTAGGTTGTCGGACGTTTAAAAAGTCATTTCGAGTTGAACTCCTCCGATGTTGAACAGCCCCGGAACCATAATCAATCCTCGATGAAAATGTGATTCCAGTAGACAGACCATCACCAGCAAGAAAACAATGTACAACGATCTTCAGAAGATCTCGGACGTCCCTTTAGAATCCAGAACAGATTTCCACCGCACAACTATCAAGGTTCCGGCGTCCAGCCAGTCCCGTTTCAGACACCTTTGTTCCTTGCGCAACTTACTATACCGTTCAAAGCGGAAACGTCGCTAGATGTGGCCCACGGCTAAAGGGAAACGAACGAAACGAGGGGGTGGGCTGCGGCGGGGGGCCGGAGGGGGCGTAACAGGAGCGAGGATCGGGAAACTATTGACCACGCTGGGAAGCCGTTTAACCCCCCCGAGAGAGAGAGAGAGAGAGAAGGTGCACACAGAGGGAATGGTCACACGCACGCACACCACGTATGCAACGAGGCAGCAGCAGCAGTAGCAGCCGCCGCCAGGAAGGGAAAGCATAAACGGTTCCACACAAGGAAGTTCATTCATGAGTGCGGAACTTTGGTAGATGTTGAGGTTTGCACGAACACGGCCTCGCGCCCAGTCACATCGTATTCGAGAGTACGCCTGTAGTACGCGGCTCCACTCCTCCTCCTCATCCTCATCCTCCTCATCCTCCTCCCTCAGCTACTCCTTCCTCTTCTCATCCTCCTCCCTTTGATAGTGGTTGAACGTCGTAAGCGGCCCCCCGGATAAAGAACTCCAACAGAGAGAGAGAGAGAGAGAGATACGGACGAAGGCAGAACCACCACGACACCGACATTGTTGTACCACGATAAGATAGCGAGAAAAGGACCGAGCACGTGCAGGAGCCTCGGACATCAGCCGATCGGGAACGAACACTCGCGTGTGCAATTAGCGTGTGTAACGTGCGTGCGATTACACAAGGACACTCCGAACCATGCTCAAACTTTCTCCCGATCCTTTTCGGTAGAAATGTTGCTGCTCTCGGGTTTGGGGATGTCGAGAAGTCGAGGGTAGATTGTGATTCGTGTCTTTATTTTGTTTCTCTTCATGGTAAGCACTTGATGACGTGGGTAATTTAGTGTCAAGTTTCGACTGTGAATTTTTATGCGAAATCGTCTGGATCTACATACGGATTTATTTATTTTCCAAATAATTTCAACCATTTGCACTCGAAGCCATTTTATCTTCGCAAGTTGGACACTCCATGGAGAATACTTTCGTTGTATACGACTATTTCCAATGTTGTCCACCGATCTTATAAAATATACAAAACGTCAGTACCAAATGTGCCAAAGCCTTCGAACAAGTTCGAACTTTCGCGAATGCTCTAGATCCCGCCACAAGAGTGTCGCGCTTAATCCACAAACGCGAAATACCGGTGACAAACGATTCGCAACATTTTCTCGCGGCTCTCACGAGAGGTAAGCACGCGCCGCGAGCTGTCGCGGCAAAAATATGGACCCGGACGAGCGTGCAAAGCGATTGTCGAGGTATTATAGACGATCAGCCAGCCGTGACACCGGTTCAATCGGGGGTGGTCGAGCACATGGTGAATTACACAGATTCTCCCACGCTACGTGGACACACACAGCCCGTTTTCTCCTCCTCCTTTTCCTCCTCCTCCTGTACTACCTTCTCTCTTCCGCTTTCAACCTATGATCGCTCGTCTCTTTTTTCTTGCGGGAGCTCTCTCGTTTCATTCAACCTTTTCCCTTTCTTGCGCTCGACGTTTTCTCTTTACACGTTTCCCCGGCTCTCGTTCGACGCTTATCAGAGGCTCGATTCCCTCGTATCGGCGAACATGCCACCAGGACGATACACACACACACACACACGCACACATACACAAGGTCGGGGCCGTTTGCACAAAAGGCTCCCGTCCCCTCGGTCTTCCCATTTGCCCGGGTTATGAATGGATTCCAACTATGTACTATTAGGCCATCAACCGCTCGCGCCCGATACACCTCGTTTTCTCTGGTTTCGCGGGTCTCTACAGCGTGTCCCATGAAATTCGTCCACAAAAAATACTTTCGATATTTTCGAACAGCAAAAAATCTGTCCGATAAAAATGACAGGCTCTAGAGGAATGTACAGTGGCTACAAAAATCATTCGGACACTGAAATTTCGATTTTTCAAAAATTATACGCTCTTTCTCCAAGATGCTGGAGATAGAAATGTCTATAAAAACGTTAGAAAATTTTTTTTCGGGACTGAATCTTCTATAGATTTGAAGCTTCAAGCTTCCTCTAATTTAACCCTTAGCACTCGAGCGGCGACTCAGAGTCGTCACTAAAACTTGCTCCACCATTATCCACAATATTATTTAGTTTATTAAATATGGCGCTCTCTAATCAATTACTAAATATTTAAGTATTGTACGGGGTATTATATCAATTTCATATCCATAGCTCCGAGTGCAAAGGGTTAAAAGGAAAAATTGAAAGTAGGCACCCACGTACCAGGCCATTGACACGAGGGTTAAGATGAGATGGAAAAGGAACAGAACGAGGACTAGACTCATTTTTGCTATTTGTCGACACAGTGATTAAAAAATTAAAAAGAAAAATAAATTGATAGTGAGTACTCAGGTGCCAGGTCATCGACAGGACGGTTAGGATGAGACGATAGAGGAAGAGAATTAGGATTGCAACTAATTTTTGCCGCGGAAGCGAAGAGAGATATTTTAAGCGATCAAGCGATGTTGTTCACCCTGTACGAACGTGTGTGTGGGCGCGTGTGTGTAACAGGGCAAACGTGGAAAGGAGAGGGAGGAAGCAGACTGACAAAGAGGGACAAAGAGGGACAAAGAGGGAGGTTGCCGAGGGACCCGGGCAAGAATGAATGGCACACGCCACGTTAATAGCTTGTTCTCGCTTCAGGGTTGGCCGAGGTCAGTTCACTTTTAACCGGGCCGATGCCGTTATAACTCGCACGACCGTCACCTGTCTTCTTTTTGGCCGGCGTAATATGTTAGAGGGATTTCGAGCGTGAACTTGCCGACTGAATTGATGACTGAATGGCCCGAATGGATGAATGGGCGCTAGCAAGATTACGGGCTCGCTCCCGCCGGCACCAGTCTGTCTGGCACTGCTACTGTCCGATGATCCGAGTTCTGATTTATTGTTGCGATCCGTAGCCCCGGAGCACCGCGATCGCACGCGCTCTCTCTCTCTCTCTCTCTCTCTACAACGCCAGCGCTGCACCGCGTGGAGCTTTTGTTCTAGGAAATTTGTGTTTAACTGCTCGACACCGGAATCGATCCTGGTTCTTTCATACGCCATTCTTGCCTCTACTTTTTGGACTCTGGTCGGGCTCGTGGCGTCGCGCGTCGGGCGTGTCGGAATCATTTTTATTCATCTTTTTGTTTAATTTTCTTGGTGCTCTTCGGAAGCTTCAAACGATTCTTTTGTTTTATCGGTAGTATAAATGAGTGTTTGGTTGTTCTCCATGGGGAATAATGTGTTTGATTATTCGGTGCACCGATTGAGCCCACCAACCAATATTAAAACATTTCAACAGGAGGACGATCGCGGAGTATCCGAATATATTATGCTCCGCGCTAACAGTTTAAATAGCAAAGTGTATAAAATTAGTTTGCCTATTATCAAGTGAATTGCGAGATCGCGAACGTCACGTATGCGCGACGGTGGTAGCTACCGTGTTGAACACGTCGAGAATTATTTTCGAAGCCGAATAAATGTACTAAGGAACCAAAATGGCGGCGACAGGTTCGCGGAAGCGTTCAGAATTTAGAAGCACCGCAGCCACACCAGCGCCGCGTAGACCATGAATCAAGTGGCGGAAGAATTCACTGTGAATCCTCTCGACGCTGCAAAGGTTTAGTCCTGCGGTCAGGATGGCGCCTGTGTCGAAGAACAGCGTGCGTGGATCGGTTGGCGTGACCGAGGGTCCAAGATTTCATTGAGGAACAATGGACACATGACACCTGCTGAGGGCAGGCGTCGCTGCCTAGACCTAGATTACGACAATAATGCCGGCGTTCCCGGCGTTAACCAGAACACGAACGAAGACGGCGCGGCGCGATGGGCAAAAGAGGAGGACGGAGACACGGAAGAGCATAGGGTAGACGGGACAGAGACGAACGGACTCGGCCACCGGCAAAGAGGATCGGACAAAGACGGAGAACGCCTGGCACGAGTCTCTAGCACTGGGGCAATGTCACACCTAAGCTATTATTCTCATTCTCCGCAGGCAGACTTACGGCAGACTAATAACCTGTCACCAACTGCCGCCACGGTTGCGACCAGCCTCTTTGCATCCCTCTTCAACGACCAACTCGCCGAGCTCTCTTTGTTGCTCGAACGGGATTCCCGGGCGATTGTGTATGCGTGGCTCTCTCTCTCTCTCTCTTTCTCTCTCTCTCTCTCTCTCTCTCTCTCTCTCTCTCTCTCTTTGATCACGCCTCTTCGTCGCCCATCTCCGAACTTCTCTTTTACAACAGAACTCGGCCCCAGACTATTTATGTAAACGTCAACTAACCTCAGGCAACCCCGGAACCGGGAACAGGGCTATTAACTGCGGCGCGTGCCGCGCTAACACGTGCTCTTTCGCTGCTGATGAGCATACCCACGTAAATATGAGATCCCGTTTCGCTGACTTTTTCACTTTAACGGCGCGCTACTCTCGTTCTCTCTGTCTCTCTCTCTCTTCTTTTTTTACGACGCCTTTGAAACCTTTCACGCTCGACCACTTTCTCCCGAGCTTTCCTTGCACCCGTGGTAATTGATGCTGATGTTTATAGGCCCTTTCAAGCCGAGGTTACTCTGTAGCACCCGCTTTAAGGCGCTACGGGTTAGCCTTCTGCGCAAAGGGGATTTTTCTGGGCTCCGACAAGCAACGAGCCCGGAAATCCAAAAAAATTACATGCAACTTTCCAGGATATGCACTTTAAGTGAAATCGACCCTTGACAATTTGGCACTTGAAACATTTCTTTTTCTTCTAATTATTCCAACGATTCATGAATCTTTTACCCGATGATAATTATCGTTAAAAGGAACAACTTTGGATCTGGTACAGATCGAGCGCCAGATCAGAATGAAATATGTGCGAGAAAAGGTTCACCGGACGTTGCCGATTAGTCAAATTCATCAATCGAGGATTTGCAGATTGCCCAGACCGTCAGCCGAGGATCTTTGAATAAATATCGATCGCGAACGATCTGCGAGCCACGGCCAGAAAGATATTCTTTCGCAATCATGCTCGATGTATCTCTATGATGCTCGTGGTCGAGCTGAGCGGCGCTTGTAATGAGAGCACGGGATTTACGATCGTAATCAAGCGTGACAGATTGCGCGTCAAAGAAAACAGGTCTAGTCGTTAGATACGTGTCTCGAGCCCTATCCTCTTTCTTTCTCTTTCTTTCTCTGTGTCGCCCCGTTGCATCACGGTCTTTCGCATCTTGACTCGCTGATCCTCTTTGTCGCGCACCCGTAGAAAGAACTGGCACGCGCCCAACCGCTCGTGCATTAAACAGAAGCCTTTAGCCACTTTATCGGAGTAAGGGCGGCGTGCAAGTATGCGTTAAAGCTGCGTGCACACTTTCAACCGAGCCTCCGGAGGGATATCCGCTCGATGCCATAATTCCGCTGACGACGGGAACGTTTCGAGCCGTTTTCACGGGTGTTCGTCATCTCGAGTGGCGACTCACGATCACTGCAACCTCACACTTTGTTCTACGTCTGAACCTCTCTCATTTTCATTAAGTAGAAACAGCAAGTCATAAGCAGCCACGGCGGCCCACTCCACAAATCTTCATCCTAATTTTCTCCGAATCCAAATTCTGAAGGACACGATGAAGTCTGGGAGATGCGTATTTTCGATTGCTATCGTGGAACAGAGACGAAATTATTTACCAAAGAATATCGACTTTTTGAACAATTTCGCACAAAAATCCACAGCCATGATCATCGCTAGATCTTTATGCATTTATGGCTTCTAAAAATTACGAAAAAATGCCAGAACATAAAATTCCACAGAATTTAGTACGATTTTTACTTATTCCAGAATTACAGAGACTACTTCACGTGATTCCACTTTCTTCAAATTTTCGTATAAAAATTGCAAGTCGCATGTTATGCTTTGATCCGCAGTCTAATCGTCACCAACGAGAACCCACAATTAGTGATGGGCTTTGAGCATGTTCAAGCGGTATCGATTCCTTGTGACAAAGAATGATGGTATCGCAAGCATGTATGATTCTCTGGGTATCAAAAAGTATCGATCCCTAATGATAGTTGCTCGGAAGCCTCGATCCTCGATCCTTTCTGTGGGGTCGAGTCGACTGAATGACAAGTATATAATGAAATGTTATGTTTACTAATATCAAGCGTGAGAAAGGAAGATAGAATGAAAATATTATATTGGTACGTTCAAAACGGTGAAGACGATAGCAATTTCATCAAAGACGCGATACCAATACTACAGGGTATCATTTCGGCACGTACTGCTATCACAGATCGACTACAACTTCCTTATCTTTTGATACATATCGAAACACCCAAGCAAGTACTTAAGTATCGAATGGTTCGAAGTTCACGAGAAAGACTTGTATCACGCCCATCACTACCCACAATCCCTCCAACTCTGAATACCAACAAAGACCAGTTTGCATCAACAGCGATCACCCGTGTGATCAATATCGGTTTCCACCAGGTGCAAGATCTCGCAGCTGTGCGGGTATTACCTGAGCCACCAGCAATCAGGTGTGACAGTCAAGTGTAGACACACCATAAGCTCGCATTGTAGGGGGTGAAAGGGAGCTTGTGAGAGACCGTATAAGCTAAACAAATCCGGGGACGTCTGGGCATATTGAGCACGACGACGACGAAGACGAAGAAGACGAGGACGACGACAAAGAAGACGAGGACGACGAAGAAGACGAGGACGGGTTATGCGGATTCGTCGATGCCGGGTGACACACGACGCTCGCGTGTTGACACTGGTTAACGGCGGCGTGTCCCGTTGACATTGGCGGCGGTGTGGCATGGCGGTTTGTCGGTCGGGTTCAGGTTCACGGAAGCCATTCACGGTTCGCACGCCGGCATACAGAAGCGCCGGGCGCCTACGGCCGATAAACTGGGTTGCCGCGCATTCAGGAAGGGATTTAGACGGGCTCGAGAAAGCCGACGCGACGCTCCGGGTGAGAGGAGGCTCATTCACTCGGCTACGGTTCTCCTGTTTTGTTCCTCGAGAGAGCTGCAGCAGCCGCCGCCGCCGCTGCCGCCGCCTGTATGCACCGGACCTAGAGTGCAATTTTTATGATCGGACTGGGGAAAACGGCATGAAGCGACTCCGTTCACGCCGGACGATTTAACACTTTAAACTTGGAGCTATTAGATTGTTGGAAATGTCGGATTGTTAATACTACCGCGGTGGTATTGTTGGATTCCAAGTTTGGAAATCGAGTACAACAATTTATAATAAAATCGAGAAGAGTTTTATTTAAGAATATACACGGTGGCGAGTTTAAGATACAACGATGTGACCTTCTGCACTGAAGTGTGCAAGAATAAGCTCTGACTCTGTTTCGACGGGCTGCTATATATATATATATATATATATATATATATATATGTAGTTTTTGAGAGGAAAATGTGGAAGGGAGTAGAAAAGGTTTATTGTGGAAAGGATGACGTAAAAAGGGACAAAGTCTAAGGGTCTGTTTGGTCCTGATGATTCAAGGGTTTTGGCTGACGTGTCTATGGCATGGTTATCATGATGCGTTGGCGTTTGACTAAGGCCTAGGGTTATCGGGTATACAACAGTATCAAAACGATTCTCATAAAATTAGTAGCCTCGAATATCAATTGATTCGTTTTGAAACGATCTCGAATTAACTCTAAGTTAATAACGGTTGTTGGAATTCAACAATACCATAGCGTCTTAGGTATATAATTGTTTAGGCGTAAAGGGCGGATTTTTCCAAGGGGCATAAAGCGAGGACCGTCGTCAGTCCTGTAGAAGCAGCTAGCCAGAGCAGATCGCAACCTTGTACAGTTTTCACTGTTTACATATAGATTAAATACAGGATACGCGGAAACACTGTGTCGTTATTTAGAACAACATCTTTATAATACCAATAAAGTGTATACGGTACAAAGTATAGTTTATTAGAATAACGTACCCGTATAAAGACATTTCCAACAGTATGCACTTAATATTCCAAAAAACAAAGTTTCACGCCTAAAACCGTCGAAGAAAATCTTCTAAACCTTGTACAAAAGCATATTCCAAAGATAAGTATGTCGGAGATCAATATCGAAATGACGAAAATCCTATGGACCACCATAGAACCTTCACCCACATCAGCCGTGCCCCATTACAAAGCAGCCAGCACCTGTTACGCTCGCTATAATCCCCACTAGCATCTCTTTCCAACGGAATGCTAATTCCCGTAGCATCGGAAAAAGGAAGAGGACGACAGGCTTCCTTGTCGATACGGCGGCATGGCAGCGTGGCCAGACCGCAACCGGCAATTGCACGAGTGCTAAACTCGTTAATGAAGCGCCCCGGTCAGCTCGGTTAGCTCTTACAATTAATGACGTCGCGTAGTGGGAGTGTGTTGCGCGTTCGTTGTGTTGTTCAAGGTACATATCTTTGTAGTGGTGTTTTGCGACGGCGCGGCGCGGCTGTTTGTCGGTCGGGTCAAATTCGCGGGAAAGCTATTAACGCTTCGGCGCAAAGAAACGGGCCCGGTAGAGGCAATAAAGTGTAAGGTAGCGAGAGCATAGCAGACGATGTAGCAGCCGGCGCGCCGAGGAAAACGGTAGGGGGTTGTTAGAGGGTTGCATGTATACGTGTGTATCTGTGTGCACGGGATGGAGAGGAGGCGAAGAGAGAGAGAGAGAGAGAACTGGGAATTTCAGGGTCGTAGGGAGATAATGCCTCTCTTACGGCGTTCGTGAATGGAACGGATCGTCTGCCTGCTACTACGACCTTTCCGCGCGTAGTCCTACGCCCGGGTCAATGGCCTTGTTTAAAGGCGGCCGCTACGATCGCTCGACGTCACGAGGCGTGATCGTTTTACGGAGGATACTACGTCGATGTCGATAGCGGTGTATCCTCTCTCGCACACAAACGCACACACACATCGTACACATTGCCTGTCCCAGAACTTCGGGATTGGGAGATGCTTTGATCGGGTGCGGACAATTATGCGAGTATGGGTTCGTTGGTAGATCATCGAGATACGAGAGTGCTTTGGTGGGGGGATAGAGACTTCGACTCGATACGCCAATTAGTTGTGTACAGCGATGGGACTACTCGAGGAAGTCGTTGGAGCACATTTCACAGGTTCTGTTGTCTGTATCAGTGCGTTTAGATGTCCGATTCTTTTTAGGAGCAAATGGTTTGTCAGGATTCTGGAAGATGTCCATTTCTCGTTGAGTCTGCCGGTGCTTACCCGGATCGTATAATTTTTACCAATGTCCTGAAATTTCTGAGATTCTCAGGTGCAAATGGGCTTATAACGACTTGAACTAGCGAAAGAAAGACAGCATTTCATCTCAGGCTTGCTACAGCTGACGCAGACCATTTCATCGTTGTACATTCGATTTTTTTAAGTTTCTCACGTCCGGACGGTTTGTAAAGATTATAAATGAGTAAAAGAAAGAAACCGTTTTATCTTAGGTCTGCTAGAGCTAACTCGGGCCACGGCATCTTTGCAAGTTTCTTCAAGATTTTTTTAGTTTCATTCCGAGGTATAAATGGCTATGTAATGACTGTAAATGAGTGAAAGAAAGAGAATGTATCGTCTCGAGGTCTGCATCAACTCGGATCATATCGTCACGTTACGAGTGCCTTGAAACATCTGAAAGACTTCGTAAAAGAAATTAAACTAAAAATCCGCTTAGTCTATATCAAAGAATAATATCGCCGACCTAATCAGTGCCCAATTGAAACTAGAAAATCCCGAAGCTACTCTAACAAACATGACCGATGGACCCGCTCCATAATCCAATTTCATCCTGGCACTAGCCAAACGCGTGAAAGATCGCCGCGCCTAACGTCATCAATCAGTGCTCCATTACTCCCCGGTCGTAACACTGACCCATCGCATCGTAGAGGTGCGAGTGAAATGGTAATTAGGGGTGCAACGGAACGAATTGTGTCCCCGTTAGCAGCGCACAACATTCACCCTGACACGCGTACATGCATGCATATAGATCGGGAACGAACGGAGCAGTTAATTTGTAATTCAAGACTTCTCGGCTAGCGTGTTCGGGATTCCCTAAAAGAGAGAGAGAGAGAGTTAGGGTGGCTGGTATCAGCTGACTGGTGCCGCTCCTAAGATGCACCCATTCATCTCCGCCTCCTCTTTCTTCATTCACACATTCACGTTGGACCCTCTCTCGTATTCGCCCATTGACGTGCCTTTATTTTCTCTCTTCCTCGTTGGCTCTCGGTCTAGCCACCGCATCGCCGTTATGGCGGCCGATCTCCTCTCCTCTCCTCCTCCTCCTCTTTCCATCTCGTGGGCCAGAGATACCGAGGGCATCTTTCTCTGTTAACGTCCTCTTGCGGTAATGCCACTACGACCAACGCAATCACGACCACCAAGAACCACGGATATCCACCGAGCATCTCGAGTCGCTTCCCAGCATCCCCTTCTCTCTCTCTCTCTCTCTCTGTCCACTCCCCCCTCACCTCCCCACCTCCCTCGACACGAGTACCCTTTTTCCCTACCTTCTCCTACCTTCATCCTCATCCCAACGTTCACCGACCTCCACGTGCCATCCCTCCGATTCTCCGCGGTACTTTTCACCGTCTCTCTCCGGCGCGCATCGCGGCCCTGTGTTTCCCTTTGTTTATGACCGCAAACATCGTTGCTACCGGGGGAACTTCGGCCGGGAAGAAGGACAGGAGCAACCGGGAGGAATGAACGGGAATAGAAAACTGACACGCTTCGGGACCCGCGGAATTATGACCGCTCCTGCTCGAGAACTCCCAGTCTCCACCGGAAATGAAAAATGTTGATGAGCTGGCGGATTGTTGGTCCGCTTCAATTTTGATCCAGGCTGATGTGCTAGCTGTACGCTGATGCACCGGCTGGCTCCGATCCGATGAAATGTTTGGTTGAAAATGTGGAACTCGGGTTTTCGTGTCCTTCAGGATTTGGATTCGCAGGAAAATTGAGGGTGAAGATCTGTGGAGTGGACTGCAGTGGCTGCTTACGACTTGCTGTTTCTACTTAATGAAAATGAGAGAGGTAAAAACAGTATAAATAATAATAGGTTAAAATTAGAGAACGACAAACAATAGATTCATTCGTTTACCCCGATGCGATATCAATTTTGACTTCTCCATCGACACAGTTGAAACACCGGCAAAAGTGTACGGAAAATAAAAAAAATTAGATGATCGACAGTTCCGTGACAAAAAAAAAAAAAACAATCTCAAAGTCGAGTGAAAACACGATTTCGTGGTACACGATGGTACATGGAAAAATAAATCGAAAATATAGAATAGAACGGAGCGGAAGCGTAGAATAGTATAAAATGTAGAATAGAAAATTGAGTTTGAAGATACGTCTAGTACGAGAGCGCTGTAGAATGGAAATTGGCTGACGCGTCTGATCATGACTTGCCGTTTCTACTTCCGGTAAATGGTAACGCGCGTGAAGCTGACGGACTTTCGAAATGGACTTTCACAAGCGTGGCGTCATATTTCAAACAATTTTATTGTATCTTTCAGATTTATTTCTTCCTATTTTGCGATGGGTACAATGCTGGAATATTAGCTATCAGTTGGCTGCACTTTATCCACATATATTTTATATCGTGCGATGTCCGTATTGGCCGCAAAAGTTATTATGATTTTCACATTTAAACTTCATCGCATTACCGCGTCTCCTGAAACATGTGAAAAGGACGACAGACATCTTGATAACAGAGAAAATGGTCCTATAAAAGGGCACTCGCTCGCAAAACCTCGATCAAGACACTCCAGTATAGACATAGACATAGTATATCAACAGGGAACCATTTACCGTCGCTTTACATCGTTCCGGGAGCTACTCGACCCTGCAGACATTTTTCCAGGCGGCGGAGCATCTCCGACAAATGGTAAATACAACAACAGAGTGGAGAGGAGAGATAGGTCGGGGGCGCATCATCGTAGGACTTAGGGGCGGCGGGGGTGGGATCAGTGGCACTCGACGGAGCGAGGGAACTGAAATATTCCAGCCGTACTCTCCGGGGCTCTCAGGTTGGTTCAGTGGGTCAAGTTCAAACCGGTGGTAAGACGGAAAGAGGCCGAGAGGCCTGAGAGCGGCCAGAACGTCGGAGAAAGAGGCGGAGGATGATGCGGGATGAAAGAGGACGGAGCGAAACGGAAGAAGGCCAAGTCGTTCTTTCGTTAGTAACCACCGATCGATGCCCGATCGAGATAACAGGTAGGCGAGGTCGCTATAAGGTGGTTTGCGAAGTTTCGAACGCCGCCGGTTTAAATTCCCCTCTTGTCCTCCTACTCTCGCGGAATTCCCTCTCGCTCGCTCTATCGCCGCGCTCATTCATCTCGCGCAACCCTTCTCTCTCTCGTGCGCTGTACACTTTCCATTGAACGGGCAATAAAGTCGTAACGAAAAATCGCGGATCGGGTTTCGTAGTCTGTCGCAAAACGGAGGCCTGCCTTTACGAAGCTACGTTGAAATCGGCGCGGGGAAACATTTTCCTTGGTTAGCCAGATTCAAAAATAAAAATGCAAGCTTTTTCACGCTAAACCTATCATCAACGGATACAGATTTTTTATTTCACAATTACTAAAATTATAAAAATGCAATTCAGAATCGTTAAAAATGAAGGTACAAATGGACCTAGCCGTCGTCGATTTTTAAAATATAAGGATAAAAAAAAATTGATGAACGAGGATACGAGTGGATTAAATGATCGTCAATTGCCATCGGAAGGGTTTCGAAGCCGAAAAACATCTGCAGTCAAAAAATACAAAAATAGAGTAAAAGAACCAGGGAAAGAATGAACGTAAGCGCGTCCTCGATCGACAAGGATCCACCCGTCTCCAGGAAGCGGAGGAAACGAGGCGAGGTTCGACAGGAAAGAACGACGACATCTCGTCGATGTTTACAAGCAGGTCCACAGATAAGCGGACCGGATTCCTCGGTCGCCGGGACATCGTGATAAGCCCTTCACCCTTTTTATCTCCCCGAGCGGAGTAGGTGGTGTGGCTCGCTGTATGTGTCCGCGTGTTGTCCCCGGTCAGAACTTTCTCTTTCCGTCTCCTCGGCGCGGTGCGACGCGACGCGGCGCGGCGCGGCGGGGCGGGTGTCGTGCCGCAAATCTGGAGCACGAGGTATCCGCTAACGAACCGTGCAAACGTGTCAGCGTGTGTGCACGTGGCTCTCTCTCCTCCGGTTCCTAGTGTGCGTGCAACAAAGACAGAGAGTACACCGAACCACGCAACGAAGGGTGAGAGAGCAGACGTGCTGTCGCGTGCACGGAAGTGCACATAAAGCGTACACACCGATACGCGGGGCCGGAGCGCGTCGCGTCGCGTCGCGTCGCTCGGCTGCAGTTTACCTCGAACCTGGCAAGTTCACCTACATTCGAGCCCGACTGCTGCTGCCGCTTGAACGCCGACGGAGAAGATTAAAGAGGGACGGTCCACGGGAAACTGGATCCAAGAATTTAGGGACGTTTCGGTGGAGGATCGATGATCTGTGAATTTTTATTTTAACGCTGTTTTTTGTTACGTACGAATCCTTTTCGTTGGTACCGTCAATTATCCTCTATTAGAAATAGATTCATCGAATTTCCCGTTAAGGGGCTGTGCGTACCCAACTACCACCACCACCCTTCCCACTCACAACATCGATAGATCCGCATATACGTATACGAAATGCAAGGGTTTACGGCAAAAGAAACTGACGCCTCAATATTGCAATTACAAGTTCAGACCCGGTCGATTATGTTTCAAAATCGATATTTTTACAAAATTTCATATTTTTACGTTGTTGAAGAGTAATTTGCAATAATCGGCAGAATACTTTTTGTCACAAGTCAGCGCTGCCGATTATTGAAAATTACTCTTCAACAACGTAAAAATATGAAATTTGGGCTCTGAATTTGGGCTCTTGTAATTGCAATATTGAGGCGTCAGTTTCTTTTGCCGTAAACCCTTGCATTTCGTATACGTATATGCGGATCTATCGATGTGTGAGTGGTAAGGGTGGTGGTGGTAGTTGGGTGCGCACAGCCCCTTAATGCATTTTTGCGGTCTGTCGATTCTTATTTAAAATTGTAAAAGGTGTCCCATCGAGGAACGCACGTGACGCAGTTCGCGGGCACGCGAAGCCGTGGAAGAACCGCAACCACTCGCCGCGAGGGTAAAGAAACGCTCGGTCCCGTGGTCGCTCCGTTTTTCACTGGGTCAAGTTTATCGGCGTCGCGTAGAAAGAACAAGACGGATGGGGGCTGAACACAGCCACCTAGGAGCGAGAGAGGATGCAAGTCGATGAAGCGTGGCTGCACGATAAAGAGACTGCGCTCGCGAGGTTGCGCGCGCGCGCGCGCGAGCGACCCGTTCCTCCTGTGCGATAGAGAGTAAAAGGAGCGCGAAGGGCCGTTCTTGTGTTACTAATGAGCGATCGATGTCTTATTGAGATATCGATCTTCGTCCCTCTCCGCCCGATGCACGCGTTTTTGCACGCCGAGACGTCCCTCCTTCTCCTCCGTTCCCCTCGGATGTTCTCCGGAGACCTCCCAGGGATCCGACCGTTTCACTTTTACTTTTTTACCAGCTGAAAGATCTCAATTCCGCCTGTTTCCCTCCGGGGAGCACAGAGTCACGCCGACACGGCCCGACCAAGACCGCTTTCGATCGGCGAAAAACGATCGAGCGAGATCCATGCAGAATACTCGAGTGCTTTTTTCTCTCCGCGGCCGAGATAAAGAGATCGAAGGTCGAAGCGTAATCGTGCGTTGCTTTACGAACCAATCGCACCATGGTTTTGATGCTGATGTTTACGTGGGAGTGTCGTTTTTTTTTTTTTTTTTTTTAAATTGTACTTCGGAGGATAATTAGGTTGCCACGCGTGTTATACGGTGATTAATTATGGCTGATGTTCGCGCGGTGATGTTGGGGATAATTAAGGGCAATGTTATGTGGGTTTAGAGACGGTTTCTTGGACGATCTGACGCGTTTCGTAATTTTAATGGATAAAAGTGGGTAATTAGTGGCTCGAGGATGTTTGTTGTTGGAAGGTTTTTGATGGAACGGTCTTGTCGATAATGATTTTTAAGGACAGAGATTGTGTGTAAATTTAAGTCAAAAATTTTACTATCTTAAATTGTACCTACTCATTTTTTATCAGTTTATGAGAGTGAAAATAAAAATGAGTTGTTACATTTGCGATATTCAAATGAAAATTGAGGTGACGGAACGATGTAACAAAACAGCGCGATAGTGTCAAAATTACAGAAATTTTCTCCAGAAAAACACGTTCTCCAGTATCGTTGTTTGCACTATTCCACAGAAACAAATCTCTATGTAAATATTTTTTTTTGGTGAACGGCTTCGAGTACTGTGGTTATTGGTCGGAGCACATATACTTACTCTGAAATCAATATACAATGGTAAACTTAGAGTGGCGATTGCATTCTACATAATTTTACCTGGAAAAAAGGGGGGCGTCGTCTAATTAATACAGACAGAGGACAGTTTAGTCGTTCCTCGAATGTTAATCGAGTCGTATGGAATCTTGTAGAGTCGTCGTAATGTGGGTGAAATGGTTTTGATAAATTCATTTGTTCAATAGTGACAGACTGTGTTTCAAATTTTGACACGGCAGAGACGTTTGTTACGAACGTTCAACTATAATTACATAATTTTGTATAATACGTTTACTATATGTTTAAGACGAATTACATCGATGTGACTTTACTATTTATTCCTTTCTTTGGAGTCTGTTATTATCATTGCGACATTATCGACCAACAAAATGTATCCCCAAAAAATTAAATTCTCCCGAAACATGAACATTTTCGACATTGCATCTTAATCAATTTCTGTACAAAAATGAAAAATTCAGCAGTGCAACAACAAATCCTAGCGTTTCACTAACAAAGAGGTGCGACTGCACTTTACATCTACACGGAGGCCCGCTGAAAAAAGCAAACAGCTCGACAACAACCGGCCCGATAAACACCGCAAAAACAACCTCGCGCAATTTCTCCTATCAGAAACATAGTAACATCCCAGCGCAATTACAAGATTCCCAACACATATATACAACTAAAGTCAACGTTCCCGGTCCGCAGCATCCGATGCAAAACTTTTTGCCACGATCTGCGCGCGAGTAACACAGCTTACATCTCCTCTGTCGCCGTGCGGCTATAAAACCGTCTCTCTGTCGTTTTTGCGAGTGTTCGCTGTCGCTGTCGTTCGGTAGGTGTGTCGGGCCAGTATACAGGGGGTTTCCAAAGAACAACTTTTTCCCATCGGGCAGTGCTCGATGGCCGTTCGTAGCACGTGCGATCGCTCGTGTGACGGACGTGGACGGAATACGCGGATATGATGCTGGCCACGCGATCTCGCGAGATATCGGCCCGCCGTGCGCCCCGGCAGGTGAAAAAACAAAAAAAAAAAGGGTGGCGAAAACGCGCGTTCGCCGAAGGGTGGGAGAGACGGTGTTAGGGGAAAAAAGGACCCGTGGGGAGAGAGGCCGAGGAGAGCTTGGATCGAGAGGAAGAGAGAGAGAGAGATGCCGGACGACGAGAGGGAGAGTAAAAGCGTGGAATGTGTGCGCGCGAGGCACGCGATCGTCGAAACTTTTGCTGTCCCGCGGATCGAGAGGTATGCAACAGCTGTTATCGTGTTACGGGTTCGCACGAGCGGCCCGTAACTTCATATCATCGTGGTGGTGGTGGTGGTCGTGGCAACGGCGTTCGTGGTTGTAGGAGCCCACTCCGTCGAGTGGGTCAAGTTCGCGCTACGCTTATGATAACATTTCCGCTCCGTTCCAGTTCTGTTCCGCGTCTAACTGCGCCTTTCGCCGTCTCTCCACCCCCTCGCTCCACCGTCTCTCTCTCTCTCTCTGTCTCCTTCTACCTTAGCCTCGCGCGGCCTCTACACTTCCCGCTGGAGCCCACAGATTCCTCTGTCTTCTTCTCTCTGTTCAGCTCAAGTTATTCCCCGTCTATTCGCCATCTCTCCACCCCCTTACTTCGCGATCTCTCTTCTTTCTTTCTTTCTTCTACCTTGTACTCCAGCTGTCTCTATTCTCGCTACTGGATCCTACAGATTTATTTTACAGCTAGCGTGTTTAAAACTATCTTCCATAATTTTCTAGAAGAGAAAATAAGGATAATTATGTAGATTAGCGACGACCTCACCGATTTCGATGACCTTGAAGTATGTTGTCAAGGTCACTATTCTGAACAACTTTTTCCTATACGTGTTACCGCCGCTCGGCCTTAGTTTTCGAGATATACGTAAAAAACTTTGGTTATTCTTATGTTACCGGTACAGTGTATTCTCGGGAAAATGATCACTAAATGTTGATTGGAAGAGTAATTGGAGTTGAAGTTATATTTTATGGCGGGCAGGGAGTTTGGGTTAGGTCTGGTTTCACATCACCATCTTACATTATCTCAAGTAGAATCTCGTCTATTAAATTGGCGGAATCCTGACCTAACCCAGACCTAACAGAGAGATAAAATTCATAGAATTTCATTCCGAGTGAATTTGTTAGCACTACAACGACTTTAACAGCTCCGATACTCGTGAGTTATATTATCAAATACAAGTAAACAGTACGGTATATTATTGTGTATGTCCGTACGTAACCGTGCAGCATGTTCGTGTTTATTTATGTAAACAGTTTGAAATATTATTTAAACTGAAATTGAAAAATTGAAATATTTGAACAGTTTTTCATATTATGGCAGATGTATTTCCAATTACATAATTATTAATAAAGCAGTGTATTACTAAATACATAGTGTAATTTATTTTTACGTATATCTCGGAAACTAAGGCCGAGCGGCGGTAACATGTATAGGAAAAAGTTGTTCAGAATAGTGACCTTGACAACATATTTCAAGGTCATCGAAATCGGTGAGGTCGTCGCTAATCTGCATAATTATCGAAAAAAGTATAATTGAAGTGGTGTCTGTTTGGAAATTCTATGCAATTTTGAACTCAAACGTGAATTGTAATAATAAAAAAAAACCAGCTGAAAATGACATAGGCCCTTCCATTGGAAAAAGACTGAAAGACTTTTTTTTTACGGTGTGTTTTTGTTGGATTATATTAGCAACAATAATGCAACTGCCAGAGAGCAAAAATGAATTTCGTTGTCCATGGGAAACACTGCAGTTTCTCTAACGTAGAATAACAGACCGGATGTCAATGGACTCATAGGCCAGTTAGTTGTCACACCCAAGGGTCAGGGCAATAAACAACTAAGCCTTGGGTTTATCCCTATTTCAAGTGTGCGACTGATTTTCTCATTTGCTCTTGTAATTACTAGTAAGGATCACAGAACATAAATAACGAATGTTATTAGTAGTTTGACTACCGCCTAGAATACAGTTTCGTAATATCCAATCTTAGTGTTCACCATATACACGTACTGCTACCCTTATAATTCTATGACATTCACCATAAATCAGAACCATTTCCACTTTCTCTGCTATCTTATAACGCATTTTTGAAAATTTAACACTATGATTGGATATTACGAAACTGTATTCTAGGCGGTAGTCAAACTACTAATAACATTCGTTGATATAAACAAGCTTACATGGTGATTGAATGTTTGTTTATGTTCTGTGACCCTTATTAGTAATTACAAGAGCGATATGCCAACAACTACGGAAGATACAAAATTGTTCGAAGTGTGCTTTCAGATAATCAGTTTACTCATGCAGTTGACCTTGAGTGACCTTTGAATGACCTGTTCTATTAAAAAAAAAAAAAACAGAGTTGACCTTCATATCTCCTTGACGCCTCCATCTATAAAAAAAAACTAGTTACACCAGATGATCAGTCCCTCGATACGAAATAAGTTTGGTCCGAGGCATTTTCATCTATCTCCAAAAACAAGCGAGTTATTCAGGTGTTCTGTCTTAAGTGCCCCACCCTGTATATGTTGTATGAGCAAAATGAAAAATTTCACGAATCTAGATACAGCTTTTCTGAAATAGTAAAAATTCGTGTACCTGTCCTCCGTGATCCACCTACCGGAAACATGTTGCCCCGAAAACCACGGAGCGCACCGATTAAAAACCGCACTCGCCGCGCAATGGAGACAGAACCTTATTCCCGCAGTCGACATTTCCGTAATACCAGCGGCAACAGATTTACCATGCCGACAAGCCAAATATTTGCCCGTTTAGCAGACCCAACAGGGTCGTTCGCCGTGAAAACGAATCTAGTCGGCTCGGTGTATAGCGACTAGCCGAGCGTCAACAGCCCTCATCCATCTCTCGCGAGAGACCGTCTCGATCCGCCCTTGAACCTGAACTCGCTCGCATCCACTGAAATAACACCGTTCGCGGAAAAGATCCGAACCGAACGTCTTCACCATACACTGATTCAGAGAAACCTCTCGACCTGGAGATGTTTACGAAACGCGGCTGGATAAGCTAGACGGGTCCGGGTGAAAAGGATGAGAGCTGCAGAATAAGCTTGAACACAGACGAAGAAGATACGGAAGCAGAATGCTTGCCCGATCATTATGGAATTAAGTCTGTAAATCGACTTTCATTCTTTGCGTTTTATAACACATATTTACCAACATTGTATGCTATATAAGCCATACACGGTTTAGGGCATTAATAAATAAATAAATAAATAAACATTTACCAACATTGCAAGCAAAATTATTCGTCGCTAGACTGAGGATCTTTATGGAAATATTCGTTATTTTATAAAAACGATGTCGAACTAATTCAATTTATCAACTGGAAAATTCCTCGTGGTACAAATTGAGTAAAAATGTCATCAACATTAATACACACGATTTCATGTATTTTAGAAATATTTAAATACCAGATAAATACATAAACGAGTCGGTTCAATTTAACACAGAGTTTAGATTATTAAAAAGAATTTGAGAATGTCAATAAATTATTTTCAACTTGCCAAGATGATCGAAGAAAAAGAGTAGCTTCTATGTGGCTCCTGTTTCTTCAAACGATTTTTATTTTGCATACACAACAGTAAACAACAGCATATCATCGTGATAGATCGCCGTGAAACATGGATCGTCGTACGTAGATGATCGCGAATCTGAAAGTCTTCTAAAAAGGAGGAAATATCGCGTGACCCGTTAATTATATCGAACAGTGCGAATAACATTCCCCGTTCCCGTTTATGCGAGTCGGAGCGATAGGATCGTTCGTAAGCGCGGCGTCGGAACGGGACCAGAAGATGAAAGAGATAAAGCGAGGGAGCATCGGCTTAAACGCGCAATGCATACTTACTTTACCGGAGAGGAGAATCGTATCCCTCTCTCTCTCTCTTTCTCTCTCTCTCTCTCTCTTCTCTTCTCTCCTCTCCTGGCCCCCATTTGACAGCCAAATCGAGCAGCACGAGACCCGGCAGCACGTGCTCACCGCGCAGCATTACGAACCGTCCCAGGAATGCGGTCTGCAAACATACAGGTTAAGGGACTGCCGAGAGCTGCGGCGAGCTCGTAAATCACTCAACGATCGTGTAATCGCCGGGTACCGGCCCGCGTATACCCGCTAAACACCCGAGTCTTGGATGTGTGAAAGAGAGAGACAGAGTTAGAGAGGGAGAGAGAGAGAGAGAGAGAGAGAGGGAGAGAGAGAGAGAGAGAGAGAGGGGGAGGTTTTACTACGCAAGAAACGATTCGGGCCCGTTGAGGAAGGTAATGGACTCGCGCGTCACCGTGACTTATTTATTCGCGACCGTGAAACGATACCGATTACCCGCGCCAAGGAACGATACCCCCGTGATCGCGACACCGACGCTTTTATCGATCCCCTTAAAACGCTTTATTGCTCGTAATGCAGCGGACGTGGAACACATTCTTTCCACGCCGAACCCCGTTAATTGCGCACCATGAATAATTGATCGCTCCCCGTCCTTGTCGGTACGATGCGATTACTGCCCTTCCGACGGACGATGTGCCCGTAAACATGCTTGTTGAAAAAATTTTCGACGCAAAGAAGGAGAGCGTATGGGAAATGCTGTGAACTATGTCTCTTTCTTTCCCATAGATCTTTCTTTCTTTGCGTCGCAAATTTTGATCGTTCATTATTTTTTCTATGATTTTCTATGATTCTAGAAACGATTGACTTGTGATAGCTAAAATATGATATAAATATTATTGATTCAATTTTGTATAAATGTCTTTTGCAAACACTGCATCGAGAGTTGCTCCTGATCTTGTCGCTTCATTAGGATTATTTACCATTTTCAATCTTAATTTACTTCTAAACATTACTAGACTGCAAGTTTTCCACGCGTATGTTTTTTAAATGTAATTTTGTAATTTATATATGTATACCTCTTCTTTTACTTAAATATTTTTTCTGTTGCACACACGGTAGGTTTTGAAAATCATAGATATGTGAATTATGCTATGGTCCAGTGTTCTTCTCTCTGTAATATAATTAATTATATTGACTTTAATTAATGTAAACGTAGTTGCGCGTGCTGTCAAAACATAACTATGATAACTATGTGTTTCTAACGTTTTCGTTTGATCCTACTACCGAGCGGCGGTAAAATTCTATCGCTGCAGCATTCTCAAATTTTCTTGCGATGAATGCGAAATTGTCATAAATAATAATTTAAAAAACCACGTTTTGAAAATGGACTAAAAAGTATAAAATAATTTGAAAATAAAATATACTTGTAAGAATTAAAACGAACCGTTTAAATTTTCGCGCCACACTCGACTTCCGTAACGTCACTTCCGTAACATCAGAAAATTGTTACACTCGGCAAAGAAGTTTCACTTCAAAAATTATCTGTTTATTAACCATTTGCGGGCCGAACTGCTCTCTCCCTTTCGCTCTTCCATTTCAGAACTTCCTACAAGTAGTGATGGGCTTTGAGCATGTTCAAGCGGTATCGATTCCTTGTGACAAAGAATGATGGTATCACAAACATGTATGATTTTCTGGCTATCAAAAAGTATCGATCCCTAATGATAGTTGCTCAGAAGCCTCGATCCTCTATAAGTACATACATCTTGGATGGGTTTGTTATCGATTCTATCACAATCCTGTGGTGTCGAGTCGACTGAATGACAAGTATATAATGAAATGTTATGTTTACTAATATCAAGCGTGAGAAAGGAAGATAGAATGAAAATATTACGTTGGTACGTTCAAAACGGTGAAGACGTGAATTGCGAATCTAACGTAAGCAATTTCATCAAAGACGTGATACCAATACTACTTGGTATTATTTCGGCACGTACTGCTATCACAGATCGACTACAAGTTCCTTATCTTTTGATACATATCGAAACACCCAAACAATTACTTAAGTATCGAATTGTTTGAAAATCAAGAGAAAGACTTGTATCACGCCCATCACTACCTACAGGATCGTAAAGAATGAAACTCAGTCGATGCCATGAATCGAGAATTAAATCCCACAATGATCAATATGGGTGGGCGGGTACCCGAAAATTTTGACGACTGGGGTCGGATCGGGGTTCGAAAATTCGTGATACTTATCCGGAATCCTAATTTCGAATACTCGAAGTCGAAATCGCGTCGGGTAGTGCTCGGTTCGGGTCGGGAACCCGAAAATCTATGACATTCGGGTACCCAAACAATAGAAATTTTCGGGTACCCGACCTGACCCGACTTCGACTTCGGGTGTTGGAACACGATGAGTATCCACGGGAACTAATCGCGACATCTCTCTGTAATTAGTCATCAACTATTTGTATTCGTATTTATTGTATGATGGCGCTCGAATATATGTGTGTATGCGTGCCTTTCGGGGGTACGCGTGTCCCCGTTTTCCGCGGCTCCTTCTTCTTGCTTCGTACCTTCAGCTGTTAACAAGTATTATTAAAACTCTGTCAATTATAACGGCGCACTCTCGCTTATACATTATTTGCGCTAACAAAGTAATCACCCAATTCCAACATCGGGTACCCGATTATCTTGAATTTTCGGATTACGACCCGAACCCGGGGAAAATACCCGATCCGAACTCGAATTTCCAGCTAGCCGCCCAGCCCTAATGATCAGCGCCATATCAAACCTAAAGTCTCGCATCCCAATAAATCAAAACAGGCGCTTTTCAATAAAACATAAGCCATTTACGAAGCTTCTGGACTAGCCTGGACATCGTCACTATAAATTCCAGCACGGTCCACTCGAACCAAAGCTGAAGGGAGTCAGCGTATTTCGTTCCAGGCGATCGGTCACGTTCCGCGTTCCGTATCCATTGGATAGTTGGATCGCTGCACCGGCGATTTTTCCATGGAATCCAGCACACGGAGAGTCGACGTGGTGGTTTGCCGCTCGGTTCAGCGTTTCGCGCGCGCATAATCGATGAACGTACTCGTATTTCGGCGGTCCGATATCAATCGCGACCTTGCGGTTCGTCGTTTATATACACTGCCTTACACACCGGGCCGTCGGTCCTCCCTCTTTCTCCGTTTTCCCTCGCCCACCCCCCTCCCCCTCCCCCTCACTCTCCCTTTCTGTCGTGCAACAAGTGTGACGGCTCTCTCGTACCGGTGGGTAGGCGAATGAACCAACAAAAAAAAAAAAAAAAAAAAGGAACGTGGTTAGAGGGTTGAACGGATGGCGGACAGAGAAGGATGGCGCATCAGCTGCGCGGAGAGAGAAGGACGGATTCCACGACCGGGGGAAAGACGGAAAATGGGTCGACTTTTGTGTACCGACGAGCTTTGCGAATACGTCAACGCCAGGACACACCTGCAGTTCGACGGTTCAACCCCCTAACCACACCCGCAACGGTAAATGTCCTATGCGTGTGTCGGTGGGTGAACGTACGCCCGTGTCCTTGAGAGCAATTGTGTGCGCGCGCGCGCGTCCTTTTTTCTCCACTGGGTGGACGAAAAAGCTTTTTTCGAGGAACGGAGGATTGCTAACCCCTTCGAGCGGGAAGGGAATTTTTCAAGGTTTTGCGAATCGTTTACTGTCCGCGGTGTTTGCACTTGGAGGGCGAGAAAGTTTCTTTGCGAATCCTCTGGAAAGATTGCGTTAACCATTTAAGTTGAGAAGGAATTTTTACGAGTCGTTTGTTTGGTCGAGAGAGTTTTCAAATGAACTTTATGTAATGCATATATGTGTTAATTATCTATAGGATTTTATTTTTTATCTAGATAGTCCGAATGCGATTCCACTTGAAGCTAGTTTCTCAAAATTTGTTTGCAAAAATGGAGAACTGTTATTGTCCATTAGAGGTAGGCTGAATAAGTGCCGAAAATTTTGTTCAGTCCGAAACTTCGTTTTTGAATAATGTTTTAATGAAATTCGAGATGAAATTTCGGCTGTGATAGCTTTTAGGGGTTCGTTATTGTAAAATAACCAGAGACTCTGACAAACTTGTTTGCGTCCATAACAATTTAATTTTCACACTGTGTTTCGGAAAATCTGATTAACATATATATTATAAAATATATATATAATATAAAGTTACAGTAAAAAGAAATTCTGGAAAAATGAATATCTCAAAATAAAAGTTTTCTTACTCTATCTAAAATATTGTATAAAATAGACAACAAGCTTGAGTTTGATCGCGGGTCCGAAAATTTTGGTCGGATTTGGGAAACTTTCTGCTCACTCTGTATGTGAACGACGAGGTATCTATGGCGAGTATACGGATCAGACCATATAGAACACACCTCGGAGTACATCGATGGAAATATGTAAAACTCGATTGATAGACGGCCGATAGATGAACAAGGACGACCTGCGTCACGAATTTCGAACGCGTGTGCGGCGGTTTGGCCGGACGAGTGGTTTGTGATACCGAAGAATGTCGTGCTCGGACTTTCGATCTCTTCCCGGATCGTTTTTCGATGAATTCTTTCAGGTTGATTGATTGACTCGGATGACGGGACGTAATAACCGAAACTGGAAGCTTTGTCGAGGGAGAGCGTAGCGGTTTCGCGCACGAATCTTTCGATTGCCGAACGTTTATTCTATTATTAACCGAACTACTACAACTGGGGAATTTCGATTGACATTCTTTGACAACGGATGTCCATAGAAATAGACCTCGATGAATTTTTCACAAAAATAACATTTTTCAATTGCTTAACCCTTGAACATATCCTCAAACATAGATTCACCGAAGACTACTTGGATATCAAATTGTGCGTCACAATTTAAATTAATATATCATGTTCCATTCATTATTCCACGATTTAATGAAGCATATATTTTGCAATTCAATATAAGGATAACGTTCCTGAACTTGTTCGAAATGGACAATGCGAAACACAATCGTTTTAATTACTGATTTACACCTTGTTAAAATATATTTAAAAATCTTCTTTGAAAAATACCACGTACCTATTGATATGGAGTTTTTGATTTTGCACAATTATTATAGATACTATTCCCATTACACAGAGTGTGTATCGGATACACAGTATCGATCATGCATGCATCATTGCAATTTATTTGTTATGTATCAATTAGTTCAATACATGCACTTTCCTCCGCCTGACTTTTTTTTCTGTCACTAGACCGACTTATCGATCAAGAGAATTTCACTTTATCTTGTTGCATAATTTACAAAAATCCATTTATTAAGATTTATATGCATCGGGACGATCACCACCGACACGGATATTTTTTAAGGGGAATAAATTCCGAAAATAGTCTAACAAATTCCTAATAAGTAGGCTTAACGACTGTTTTCGTGCAAGAACGCGGCGGCATCGCGTCATTACCGATCATTACAAGCCACACTCGACTGCGATCGTAAATTGCATGTGAAAAGGGATATTACTTTCGTTCCGAGAACACGCAGTGCAGTAGTTTCCCGGTCAGAAATCGAGAATCCCGGTGTGGCGGAAAGCGATGTATCCGACAGCTTAATTACACCTGGCCGCCACAGGTGTGCATCGACAGATAAAATCGTTCGAGCAAGAGATCTCCGGCATTGTTCACCTGCATTTAAGGTGTCTCCTGACCGATTAATAATCTTTTCACCAACCCCCGAAACCCCCCCGGGGGCGAGTCATCCCTACCTTCGATGTGTAAAACGCTCGATTATATAGTTCTCCATCGCGTAATAAATAAATATAAATATTTGACGACGCCTCGGTGCTGTAGACATTGCACAATAAATCACGTCGCTCGTTATCGACTCCGGAACAGGAACATTCTTTGCCTTCCTGCCTCGTTCTCTCACTCTTTTTCTTTTTTTTTTTATCGCTGTTATTTATTTAAGCTCGGTTGAATAAACCGTATTTTTTGCGACAGTTTCCAATTCATTGATAATACGGGACACACACGGTGCACGGTACGCTGGGCGATTTCGCGGAACACGTAAGATCTCGCTGATCGATCAGAGATTATCTCGATATGTTCACTATTGCAAAATTAGCAACTCATAGAAAAATAAAATATTCCATAAAGATGCTCAATCTATCGGTATCGTCAACTATGACTAAAATTGGCAAATTCGTCTAGAAAAATCAAATTTTGCAGAAAAATCCCCAGTCTAGAAATATTATGATTGAAATTAGTGATTCATCTAGAAAAATAAAATTTTACTAGGAAGATCCTCAACCCAGATACTATATATCAACTATGACTATTTGAAGTCATCCAGTAAAATCAAATTTTGCACAAAAATCCCCAGTCTAGAAATATTATGATTGAAATTAGTGATTCATCCAGAAAAATAAAATTTTACCAGAAAGGTCCTCAACCTAGATACTATCAACTATGACTATTTGAAATTCATTCAGAAAAATCAAATTTTGCACAAAAATCCCCAGTCTAGAAATGTGCTATGATTGAAATTAGTGATTCATCTTGCAAAATAAAATTTTCAGGATAGAATGGATAGATCCTGAAGCCGTCGACATCGATCTCGGCAAATCCTAAAATCGTGACCGAGATTCCTCGTGTGTGTGTACAGTTACCGCTGCTATCAAACAGGGACAATCCACTTTCGCAAGAATGCATCGGATCCGCCAATAATGACGTAACGAAACTCTGCTCTCCAAGTATAATAGCCTGGCGTAAAAAAAAAGCGACCGGTTCATTTCGCGGACACCGGAAGGTGAAAAAGAAGAGCATGCGAAACAAAACAAAGAGGCGAAAAAATAGTGGCGGAGAGGGAAAAGAGAGCCGACGCGATGCAACGGTGAATAAAATCGGCGATCTCGTTCACGATGCCCGTGAAAAATGAGGCATAACCGTGTAAAATGAACGTGTAATGACTTAATTATGTCCTGCCGTGGATCGCGAGGTGTTAAGCACACCGAGACGACAAGGGGGCGTGTTAAATGGGGGGTGAAGGTAGGTGGTAACGCGGCGCGGTGGGTGGTGTGGGTGAAAAGAAGGAATGAGAGAGAGAGAGAGAGGAGAAATGGTAGCGAGTAACAGGGGGAAGGTCGGCGGAGCCATTCTGAATGGTTTTAATGGGATTTATGAATGGATAACGAAGCTTGGCCGGCTTTTTCGCCTGGCGCGCGTGTAAAACGGCGCACACCAGCCTCGAAACACACGCGTGCACCACCATTGGAAACACGTATATACACCCGAGGATAGCCAAGAACCAGGCAAACATTATTATACCCGGCCCCGTGAATTATAGCTCGGCTCGTTCAGCGTTTCAATTTCAAGCCGGCTCTCTCGGTCCTGCAGCAGCCTCGCATCAATTAAAGGGGAAGAAGCGGCACGGTTTACCGGCCACTGTGTTCATGATCTCTCTCTCTCTCTCTCTCTCTCTCTCTCTCTCTCTCTCTCTCTCTCTCCTTTTCTCTTCGTATCCTTCCATCTCCGTTCTTCTTACACATCGTCACCGAAAATCGTTTCGAAACACGCTTTCCTCCAGCCGCCAAGTTTCCGCGCCTTAATGCGCGGCGATTTTAAGCGATTTACGTTCTGTTTACATAAACGACCGTAATTACCCGCAATTTGTCACGAAAACCCGCTGTATCAGTTTCACGTTGCGCCCATATTTCGTACAGCCCGCGCGAACACGTGTGCAAACCCCCTAACCCCCCTTTGCACACCTTTGTATAATTAGCCGCGACGGCTCCGGAATTTTGTGGATTGAACTTATTCTTTGCCCCGCGGCCATTGAACCTAAGCGAATGAAGAAGATTCGTTGGCTGGAGTAGCCGGGTTCGGTATTTTTCTGCCAATTTTTACAAAGAATTTTCTGAATCTTCTATTTTACCACGTTTTTATTAGCTCGCTTTCTTGTTTATGTTGCATATGCTAGAACTGACATAGATCGGATATACCGAATCTGTCAAAAGTCACGGTAATTCTTTTTTCAATAATTTTAAGAATTCCAGGATGATATTTTCGACAAGTTTTTAAATGAAAATTCGAGGATAACATTTTGCAAGATATTTATTTATAGGTTTATAACGCGAAGAGTTACCTCATGGCAAAAAGTAATAGAGTATTTTATCGATAAATGTCCCAAATGTCTTACACATAATTGTCCCTGAACTATCCCCACTCCTGCGGGGTATACTCCGTGAGGGACCATAAAACTCGAGAGGCCTCGGCCGCCGAGAACTGTAACATGATACGGGTCGGGTATATATCGGTGTGAGACCAGGAGACCACTACTAATCCAATAACAAAACTTCTTTATTTTTTATTATTTTTTTATGGAACCTTACCAACATATTCTTGATATTTTTCTAATGAAATTGATACCAAAAATGCTATAATTCCGATAGATATGTTTATTTTACATTTCCGTTTTAGTTCGTTCGCAACGGGTTAATGAAATCCTTTTATTAAGAGGCAACCGGAGCTACAAAATTATTCAATCGACTTTCCGATTTGTTTCCGTTAATTTTTACACGGTACTCTTTACTAATTTTAATTTTGTTTTCGACAACAGACTACTTCACCCAAAAATAATGGAGAGAACATTTCGCGTACCGTGGAAAAATTAACGGAAACAAATCGGAAAGTCGATTGAATAATTATACTATGTAACTATCCGGTCGCCTCTTAATAAAAGGATATCAAAAACCCGTTGCGAAACTTCCATCGCACGTAAATATCATCAGAATTATATCATTTTTGGTATCAATTTCATTAGAAAAATATCAAGAATATGTTGGTGAAAGTTCCATAAAAAAATAATAAAAAATAAAGAAGTTTCGTTATTCGATTAGTAGTGCTCTCCTGGTCTCACACCGATATACCCGACCCGTATTATGTCACACTTCTCGGCGACCGAGGCCTCTCTGGCTTCGCCATTCGTTTTTACGTTCGGCAAAAGTCAAAGAATAGTATCCCTCACACATAATTGTCCCTGGCCGGACCCGTGGTTGGGACAATTATCGATAAAATACTGTAGAACAGATGGGCAAATTTTTAGAATGGAACACAATATCTTATTTTTGATTTGTAATTTAAATACATTACGCGCTTTCGTTGCAACCCGATATAATTTGCATAAAAAGAATATTCCCTTGCGTAATTGTCCCTGGCCGGACCCGTGGTTGGGACAATTATCGATAAAATACTGTAGAACAGATGGACAAATTTTTCGAATGGAACACAATATCTTAATTTTATTTTTGATTTTTAATTTAAATACACTACGCGGTTTCGTTGCAACCCGATATAATTTGCATAAAAACTATATTCCCTTGCGTCCAGTAGAAGTACGTCTCGGTAGTAGTCACGGGGAAGTGCGTCCCAAAAGGTGTGAAATGACGTTGATGGGCGCAGACAGGTACGAGTCATTGTCTAGCTAGTCCATTCTTCGTGCTGATTGCCCGGTTAGTTGCCGACCAGTTACTCCGGGACCGAACCATTCCTAGATAAGTACTTTGAACGTCGTGTCCCACGATCGAGGATGGAGGAACGTCTTCATCGTCGGTGGAGAGGAGACAGGCCGTTTAATCCGGCATCTTGCAACACGGGTGGCACGCCTAAGCCATCGGGCAAGAAGCGTGTTCGCGTGCCAACAAGGCGAGCAAATCGCCGCAAAAAGGGCGTAACCTTATAGACTCCGCGTGCTGTCCAGTTCGGGAATGCGAGGTTTACGAGCTGGACGATGTCCCTTATACAGGCTGCCTTCACCTTACTCTGTCGCCTGAATCGTTCCTGCAGTGGTTAGAGCTTCATCAAGATCACTTTTATCGGAGCAGAATATTTGTCCGTCACCTAGACAGTAAAAATTCATTTATTCCTCTGAAAGGACGGATTACCGAACTCCTTATTTATATATGGGAACTCGATCGCGGTAGAACAAGTAAAATGATGAATGATTAAATAAATTTACCTTGTTCGAAAGAGCGGTTAACTGAGCATAAGGATTTCTGTGACATTTATTTCAAGAATTTCGAAATACAGTAAACGCTTGATTCTTGTCCAACAGCCGTGTTTTTCATGGACAAGAATCGTGCCTCAGAAGTGCTTTTTGATTTATGACTGCGTCTAGATATCGCGCCGACCGCGCCGAGCGAGACTTCAATAGAGAGCCGAACATAGAGAAGGACAGAATGAAATACGGTTCGCGTGACTGTCCGCGTCTCTTTCTTTCCGACGCGCTGTCCTTCCTTGCGACCGAAACTTTCACCGTCGATTAAACCACTAAATACAATTGAAACTATATCGTGTTTGGTGTCATTTTAATCAGAAAAATGCCAGAAATAAGGTAGTGAAAGTCCCATAAACAAATAATGAAAATTAAGAGATTTGTAATATCGATTCCTCGAGTCAATGGTGTGGTGTTCACACCGTTATACCCGAGACGACATCAATCGTCGCCGCCCTGCGGAGCAACTCGGCGTTGACAGGCAGTGGAGTGGGTACGCACTGGACAAGAATCGTGCCCTCGCTCCGGACAAGAATCAAGCGTTTACTGTAGTAGACAATTTATTGAAATAAAATCTAGAAGCACAACACACTGTGTTCAATTTTTGTGAGAGGTCTTTATAAAAATTTAAGTTAAAAAGAATATTTTAAATATTACTATATTTTAAATATCCATGATCGTGTAGGTGTCCAGAAGAATATCGCCGTATGTGTTTTTAAGATTGACGCGGAGGAATTATATTTGTGGGAAGGTATGATTTGTTAAATAAGTGGTTAGGCGAGAGGATAATTCAGGTTGGTCTTTTTAGAGTTAAGTATCTCCTCCAACCGTCAATCAGAATGATGCAATTGTTTCTCCTCATCCGACCGTTAGGTGTACTATTAATCCGGTTTGAGATCGATCGATCCGGATCGAGATAGTAGGGAGGAACGGCGCGTGCCGCTGTAAATATGGTAAATGACTCAATTGCTACCGTTGCTCGCGGTCTTCCCTGTGTTTTTGTCTGTGTTCGGTATAGTCTGTGGATCATTCGCTATACTACATTTGCCACTAGCAAAAAAATGTTCAGAAACGACATTTACCAGAAACAGATCAAATATTCCCGTTTAAATAATGGTGACAAAATGAATGCTGTTCATTTTACAAATTTTGCAATTTCGAAAATAAGAAGATACTATTAATTCGATGAACATAGATGAAACATAGATACGACTGAAAAATAAACGCAGACAGCTTTAAAAATAAACGCCAATCAATGATCTCGTATCAGTAATTACAAACTGCTCATTCAATATTTACATAACACACACATGTGTCGTACACCGTCAGAAAAATGTGGTCGGAATGATTTAGCGATCCAGGGATTTCCATTTTCAAGCAGTTTCGATTCTTTAACGACGCGCCATTAGCATATCATCGATGCCAGTTACGAAGTTTAATACAAAGTTATTCAATCATTCAAATGACTCCGCGGACCGTAGACATTACACGCGTGCCCGATGTATCTCTACTCGTGGGCAACAACACACAGCTTCGGGTAAAGAAAAAGTAAAATCGTGACGAACTCTCTCACGTGAATCGATCAACATATTTATCGAGGCACGTGCAACCGACTCTCCGCCGTATCGATCAATCGTATCGGATTAATGACACGGTTGTCTGCGGAATACCTGATGATAGCTGCCGCCGCGCCGCGCCGCGCCGCGTCGCGCCGCCGCGTTGTTACTGAATGACCGTCTCGGAAATCTCGTGACCACGGAATCGTATTGCCGGAAACATTTTCATCGATCGTTTCATTGAGATTCCCGACGTGTTTGCCATTTTAAATTGGTTTACTAGTACTGCTACTCGATCTCTTTCCCAGGGCCGTAATTAGATCGCCCCTATATCTCGCGCAAAACAAAAGTTGCTTCCGCCTTTCATTTTATTCCACGAATATCTGTTCGATTATTAATTTACAGCGGTTCTTATATTCGATGAAAATTTATTTCATCAATTCTTCCTGTAAAAAATGTAAACACGAACAAATTCTACAACACAATACGGATTTCATATTGAAATTTCAGAGCAAACATTCTGAAAATTAATTCGGTAAGGCATTGTTATTTACAATCTGTTCCATTTTTTCGTATTTTTAACTGGACCCCGTGAAAAAAAAATATAGACCAATTTTTCCGAAGTTATTCCTGTTTTTTCTTAATTCCTTCACTGTATTATGCAACGTTGAACATTTCAACATTTTTCAGATACACAATGCATTACGGCAGACGAAGTGCTAACACCAAAATGGAAATTCTCGTTTGAAGTGCGCGTAATTTCGAATTTATTGTTATCTGATTGTTGTTGGTGGCAAAATCGTACAGTGGTTTCTAATTTCGATGGCGCATCGATCGTTCCGCTGGTCGATCGCGCGCATCTCGATCGTTTCCCGCTAACTGAATGGGGATCGCGGATCTACGGGCGCCTCACCGTTCATTGATCGCTGGAGCAGATCGATCGAGTCACGTGTGTCGATAGTCACGTGCCGGGACGAACGTGTTCGACGCGTTCCCGATGGAATTGCCCGCGCGCGCGACTTTTAGTTTCGTTTTGCAACAGCGAGCCCGTCCGCGAATCGATCGTGCTCTCTCTCTCTCTCTCTCTCTCTCTCTCTCTCTCTTTCTCTCGCTCGCTCGCTCTCTGGCATTGCCCGCGGTAGGACGAGAAAAAAATAAGACAGTCCGACATTATACGTATCTCCGAGCGTTGTAAAAAGCTCGCGGAACGTGTCGGCTTGATGGTTGTTTATTTAATCGTTCCTTGCCACCGCGAAAGGATGAAGAAGACAAGCGTCCTCCTCTCCACGCGAGCACGGTGCGCGGCGCCTCACCTGTTGCCGGCTGTTGCACTTCTCCAAGCCACCGATTACGTAACGATTATTACGACAATCGACGGCCGTTTTATCGAGGTCGCCGGTGAATGAAATCGATTCGACTAGATGGGGACATGTTAACGCGCCGCGCCGATGACTAGTTGCTCCGTGACACGATTGTTCTTGGTCGCTGCGACCGACTGCGACGCCTTTGTTGCCCCCTTGCGCGATCGTTCATCCACTGTTTACAATCCTGTTCTATACTGTCCCCGTGACGTCACCACTTTTATCTGCGACGAGACTGGCAAAAATTCTTCCATTTTTGAAGTGAAACCTCTTTTGACGGGGTGTAAGCCTATTCGCGTCACGGAATTCGCGACACGAAAATGCGTAACGGAAGTGGTGGGGATGGTGAGTAAGGCCAGCGCGTTGCTAACACCGTCTAGGTGGTGTTGGCGTTACCTTAGACCATATATACTAATACACCCGGCATAGGTATAGTATGTGTATAGGAAAACCGATAATTCAGTGTCCGAAAGATGATGGGACAATGTGACGTCACAAGATAAGTCTTAAGATAATTTCTTTCCATGTACTGTGTACATGGCGCACCCGCTGACCCCCCTCTCCCCATGCAAGCCAAGCGTATATAGGCTTGCAAATCTTTTGAAAATGTGACGTCACAGTGTCTTTCAGCTGATTTCATCTTTCGGACACGGAAAATTATCTACGCCGTGTCTATAGGTATACAATATGGTCTAAGGGCGTTACCCGCTTTCGTGTCGCTGGCAGCTGTCCTATATACCCCCACTACTCACTGCTGAGGTTGGGGAGCAAGGCCAGCGCGTGCTATGGCGAAAACACCGGCGGAACGAGCAAAAGAGTTTTGTGATCGAAAATGTGCTAACAAGCCACCTAAACAGCCAACGAAATCTAACCGCCAACGTTGTCGCGAATACAGAGCACGACGAATAGCATTACGGACTAATATTAGCGACATTTTAGATAATAATATCAGTGACATTGCGGAAATTCAGGATCATTCAAGAGAAATTCCACAAGCCGTATCTAGTCAACAGCGATCTCAGGATTACAGACAAAGGAACGCGGATTGATTCTATCACAGACAATCCGCTTGGTTTTGTGTGTTATCTTTGTGATCGTTTGTGGTTTCAAAGTGACTTGAAATGTCCCAATCAAAATTACGAAGAATTACTGCGAAGCGTCGATCCGGACGTGTTGTAGCCAATCTCTCGGTCGCAATCACATCCCTAATCTGGCGAAATTCAATGGATTCAAATATCCGGAAATGCCACCAAATCTACCACCATTCCTTTTATGCAGATAAGAAGATTGAGGCATGCACATGGCCAGTACGGCATTCTAGGACAGATTATAAATGTTCAAATTTGTGTAAATACGATTGTTCAACAATTACCAGGAGACATTAACGATGATCATTGCGTTAATGTTCATATTAAGAAAAAAAACATACCCATGGACAACCACGCGCGGCAGAAGTGAAACTTCTTGCAGTCTAGTAATGTTTAGAAGTAAATTAAGATTGAAAATGGTAAATAATTCTAATGAAGCGACAACAAGTTCAGGAACAACTCTCGATGCAGTGTTTTCAAGACATTTAGACCAAATTGAATCAGTAATATTTATATCATATTTTAGCTATCACAAGCCAATTGTTTCATAATGATAGAATCATAGAAAAAATAATGAACGAACAAAATTTGCGACGCAAAGAAGGAGCGCGTATGGGAAAGAAAGAGAAATAGTTCATAGCATTTGAAATTTCATGTTTTTCGAAACTTCAA
The DNA here is from genome assembly GCA_916610255.1 of Lasioglossum lativentre. NCBI lineage: Eukaryota > Metazoa > Arthropoda > Insecta > Hymenoptera > Halictidae > Lasioglossum > Lasioglossum lativentre. The sequence goes on along the minus strand of OU744357.1, from coordinate 14,889,889 downwards.
CGTCAATGAGGCACGCCTTCCCCTTATCTAATCAACTTCATCTTTTGTAAAAATTATTTTCTTACCCAATAGCACAATTTTGGGGGTGGAGGCGTGAAAAAATCTCGCAAAAAAAATTTCACAAGGTAGAGCTAAAGTCCACCCTAATACACATACATACTCTTCATTACAAAGAACAACTTTTGTCGGGAAACTTTTTCCCCATCCCTGGTAGTTCGCGAGTTAAGCAAAATTGAAAAAAACAGTCGAATTGCAAGGGTCGATTTCACCCCGTTAAAGTGAATTTGGACAGCAAAAATAAAAAATCGCGTCAAATCTAACCTATCGATGAAAAATGATTAGCAAAGGCTCGAGCTTGTCGAGCATAGGGGGAATTATAAAAACGTCCGACACCCGTTATCCGCGACGCGATAATATCAGCTCGTCAGCATCGAACGCATAGGGAAACACGAAGACAACGAATTTGTTTCGAATACGATTTATCAAACCGTTCCAATATATCGGCGGCGGCTGCAGACGCGTACAAGTGGGTGAATCAATCAAGTGTGACGCAAGCAGACGATCTTCCGGCCCGTGCCGCCTAAAACGTGCGCGAGGAGAAAGAGAGAGGGAGAGAGAGAGAGAAAAAAAAGAAGCAAAACACCACACCGTATACCGAAAAACACTCACCGCGTCTCCAGTTGTTTCACGTTGATTGATCGAGAGATCGGCTCGCGCGCTCTTCTCGGCCCCTGGCGATGAGAGATTGGTCGGCGGGGGTGGAAAAATCGGCGCGTGGCGGCGTTAGATATGGTAAACGAGTGACAGCCGCCACGAGGTCCGGTTTACTCTGCTCCTATTTTTTTTTTTTTTTCTTTTTATTTCCGGTAACACCCACGCCGAGAATTAAGGACGCGAACTACCGCGTCGCAAATGCGAAATTATGGCGAGTGAAACTGCCGGACGATGCGCGGCATTACAGAGTTGTGAATCTTGTTTCATCGGAGTTACACGGGGTTACATGGTGCGGGTGCTGTAATGGAACCCCTGGTGTAATCCCATTGATCAGATCATGCTGTGTTTTGATGGCTCTGTTGAGTCCTTTTTGAGGAATCGATAAAAGTGTCTGTTTCTCTGTTACTTATTTGAAACGAACGAGATTAAATCTACATATTTTGTGGGATTATATGTTATCGACGTCATACACGGAAATACTGATTAAATCGATGTTGTAAATATGCTTTATTTAAAAGAACATAGTATGTATATACAGCGTTCAAAGAGTTTCCTGAATTGTTACAGTATTTGCGCGGAGTGTCCTGCGGCAATTTTTAAAATCGGCTGAACTTTCGCTCGGGGGACCTAAAATTTTCAACTTTTCTGAATGTAATATTTTACATTTCGACGAGAAAAACGATAAAACTTTAAATTCTAGTGCGCGGAATACAAGTTTCAGTGAGCGGAGTTCACTCGTTTAACACTGAATCTACCAAGCACTGAAAGCGATTAAAATGTTTTAGCTTATAAAAATGACGAAGCTCTGTTTATTTAGATTTTGTGCAATTTTTATTGCAATATGTGCTTGGATAAAAAAACTTGTCGGATCAATTTCCATGTAAATCACTTTGTAATTTCAATAATCGTAAAATGGAAAATATAAAACCGGTCATTTGACCGGCAGTGCTAGGTTTAGTGTTAAAAGATATGCACGAACAAAGTTGCTAGATTTATTCGGCTCTGCTAGCGCGCCGCACCATATTTGCCAACACGCGTGTGGGTCGCGCTCCGATTGGTTCGTTGTTTTTCGTTAATAACTCCTAAACAAAGCCGCGGCGGACATTTTGAAAAAGGAAAATGTCGCTTCGAATGATCTCAGGAAACGCTCATTTCAGGGAGTTGAAGGAATTTTGGGACACCCTGTATAAGGGACATGGATCCTCTTTTTGCGTGCGAATAGTATCACGTCGCGAGTCAGTTCGGGTAAGTAAAGTCCTTTTCAAGCAGTTTTACCAGACAATGCCTATAACGTCAGTGATCGCCCCTGCATTTCTCGGTGGATTAAAACTGAGCCTGTTAGATAGACAAACCGCGACAAACTACACAAACCAATTATATCTCCCGGAGTTTAATCCAGAATATAATATCACTTTGTGTTAATATATTAGAGTGAATCTTTATTATTCACATATATCCTCTTCGAAATTCCAGTACAGTAAATGCTTGATTCTTCTCCGGGGTCGTGGGCACGATTCCAGTCCTACGCAGGGCGGCGACGATTGATGTAGGCTCGGGTATATCGGTGTAAACACCACTACATTCACACCATGAATGTTCAACTTCTTAATTTTCATTATTTTTTTATGGGACTTTCACTGGCTTGTTTCTGGCATTTTTCTGATTAAAACAAGACTAAACACGATATAGTTTCAATTGTATTTAGTGGTTTAATCGACGGTGAAAGTTTCGGTCGCAAGGAAGGACAGCGCATCGGAAAGAAAGAGACGCGGACAGTCACGCGAACCGTATTTCCTTCTGTCCTTCTCTATGTTCGGCTCTCTATTGAAGTCTCGCTCGGCGCAGTCATAAATCAAAAAGCATTTCTGGGCACGATTCTTGACCGTGAAAAACACGGCTGTTGGACAAGAATCAAGCGTTTACTGTAGTTGGTATTCTACGACGATACACCTCTGCCACTCTAGGTGCATCTAGTTAATTTCTATAAGTTACGAGTCAACATTAACCCTTACGTGGGCGCGCAATAGCACTGAGTGCTCCGTTTGTAGTTGCTCCATTTATTGACATAAAATTTCATAAGAAACTGATAATGAACAGTGATATACGTAGTTTTAAAGGATGGTGCACAAAGTGCTCCGCGTGCCCACTTATGTAACAAAAATAGGCGCGCCCACTTAAGGGTTAAGGGGGTAGGAAAGTTCAATGAAGGGGGCTCAGCCCCTTTGTTATACGAAATTATGCATATATTTTGCAATATAAGGATTAGACGTAAGCCAAAATTGATGATGTTCAGCCATGTAATCCAAGTCATTTTTATACAATTGTATGAGTTTTATGAATGCTATCGTGGGCTGAGCCCTCTTCATTGAACCTTCCCGTTTTGAATGAGCCCTTGTCCAGCGAAAAATATGCTCATTGTATAAGGACGAATACTCGTACCGCGCAAACCTATGTTTCAGCCAGATTTCTAAGGTATTCTAGGGTATTCTAACCCCCTTAAAAATCAAACAATCTTCGGTCACGCATAGCTTGCCTAACCTTCGGCTCGTATCAAAATTTTTATCATTTTTTCTTCCAATTGTATAATATTACATTCGGAAAAGTAAAAAATTTTAGGTCCTCCCGAGCGACAGTTTAACCTTAAAATGTAACAATTCGAAGGGAATTGCATCGTCTGCCCGGTAAGAGGGGATCGGAATCGCGTGCAGGGTCGCGTGGAAGCTAGACACGTGGCCGATTGTGCACCTTAGTCAATGAACGGCCAGGAACACAACGGCCGAAGTGAATGAACCGAATCGTGCCTAAAGTATATGCACGTTATCCGACAATACGAGCACCACGACGTGCGCCGCTCTGCGATTCCGCTCGGAACGAGGACAGACGAGAATGCTCTCTCTCCTCTCCTCTCCTCTCCTCTCCTCTCCTCTCCTCACCGCTCCTCTCGCTCTGTCTCTCTTCCGATTGCCATTCCCTTTTATCGGCCCGGGAAATCTGGACAAATTGAACGCGGTAGGAGGGGAGCCAGATAACCCGATGACGGTCGAATTGTGAGTTACGACAGCGAAGAAAGGCGTGCACACCGGGAATTGCGTGGTCGCGGTAAATTGAACTGGTTTAAGAGCGGACACACGCTTTTACGATGTTTTCGTCGCTAAATTAAAAGTTCACTTTCGCGTCACCGACGACACAATACCCTCGGATGACTATCGACTGTGTTTCCGGACATGTTACACGTCGAACAAACCGGCGAATTCCTGCGAAAAATGTGAAACAAAAATTAATTGAAAAAGTGTTCATCGGAAGATCAACCAGTAGATAAAACTTTCGCTCAGGGGACCAAAAATTTTAATATTGTACAATTCGACGGGAAAAAAATGATAAAACTTTAAATGCTAGTGCACGGAATCCAAGATCCAACTTTCGTCGAATTGTATAATATTACATTCAGAAAAGTTGAAAATTGTTGGTCCCCTGGGCGAAAGTTCGGCCAACGGATACCTTCGAATTGTTCATACCTGGTCACTGTCTATGTCGAGCATACTCGTCACGAAAAAGGGCATCTTTTTTTCAAAATTGCATATTTGCTATTAGATAAAAAATACACGCGTGGGATAAAGCTCAAAAATAATTGAGCATACAAGTGCGCGTTCACGAAATGAAGCAGAACAGTCGACAGGTTACGAGAGGGTAGTTTTCCAAGGGGATAATTTGCAGTCTGGCAAAAAGACAACACTGAAATTCCACGGACCGGTGGATCCTCGCGACTAGTCTCTGTGCAACGAACAACGAGCAACTAACAAGGTATTGCGGATATTTTTACGGAAATTGGCGATGTCCACGTGCGAACAGCGTGGACGACGCGACGCGAGAATGACCGGCGTCGAGGGGCGGATACGGTGAAAAAGCGAGGGTCGCTGGTAGCACGCGAGCCCGAGGAAAACAACAGATGTTATCGGGAAAACCGCAGGTCGGCCTATCTGGCGAAATCTGTTTCCAAAAAATGATTGCAACCCTGACCGCGGACAACATTCCGTACGTAACGAGAGAACGAACTACGCATCCCCCCGGCCTTTTCATTCGCGACCGCGCGTTATCGCCTGCGGTCACGTTTTCAGATCGTCGACCCTGTCGCCGGTTTCCATTAAAAACAAACAAAAAAAAAAAAGTGACCGATGAGAACGGGGAAAAGAAACCGAGAGGAAAATCCAGTCTCGATTCGCGTAGACCAACCAGAGGATTTTCGGCAGAGGGGTGCCGAATCGGATAGAGCTCATTATGCGGACAGCTGTGTCCGAAGCTCATATTTATGCGCGTTTGTACACAAACACGTGTCCGACGATGCTGTATACTACAATCTCGATACCGGCCCTCGCGGCCTATTGAGCGCCGAATTAACCGCGCCGGCTAGTAAATACGCCATTGAAGGTCGCACAATGGCCGACTTGATGTTTTCGGGCTGCGCGGGCCAAATGTTACAGATATAATCCGCGGATTTCATTCTATATGGAAATTTGAAATGCACACCGGGCCGACACAGCCGGGGCCGGTTTGAAAAATTTATCGAAACGTTTTGCTTTACTTTCGTTCCGATCATCACACGTTGCACTTGCACTTTTATCGTGCCTGGCGCACAAGCCTTGCGGAGTGTACTGCTAATTGTGCGAAATAGAAATTGTCCAAGTCAATTATGTGTGAGTAACGGTAATTAAAAGAAAAAAAAGTACTTTTTTTTTTAACTGAATAATCTTCATATTCTTTTTACAGTTCTGTATTTTAGCGATTCGAGCAACCGTATCGCGATGAAAATTAATTTTTAACCCCTTGCACTATAATACCGAGTCGGACTCGTGACGAAGATTTCGATGATAGTCTACTAAATGTTCGTGCTACTAATTTCCTTTAAACTTTAAATTGAAACAAAATTATATTTTCTTGTTGTTGAAACCATTGAAGACTGCATAGGTATAAATTACATACAAACTTCTGTTTTTCTAAGAAATTAGAAACGACAAATAAGTTCTAATCACTGTAACCGTGAAATGAATCGTAGTGCAACGGGTTAAACACGAAGAATTGTGAAACGCGTACATAAATCACCAACCTGGAAAAAATCGTGAGAAGATGATGATTCGTCTGTCACGGACTTATGGCAACACGTATCGCGTTACTGGTGCAACTTGTTGAGGGGTGTTGCGAAGGTGGTGAAATAGGTAGTCGATGGGCTAGCAACGGTGATACAGGTGCACGGGACACGTGTACTCCCGTCGCACGACAAGATCGTCGGATTCTTGGCGAGAAAGCGAAACGCGATGACAATACGACTTTGCTGGCCAGATCGAACGAACCGTGCTTTACATCTGCCTCGGTCGGGTTTTATTGGGTTAACCTCGCGTCAACTCCTTCCCTTTCGCTTTTATTGTAATCTCGCTCGGCGGAACTTAAAGCTGACCTGTTTCGAGCGATATCTGTCCGACGGGAACTTTTTCTTTTTGCTCAACTTTAAGCTCGCTCCTCCTCGAACAGAGTCTCTGCAATCTCAACCAACTTTCATATATTTTTTTATTTATTTTACACAGGTTTTGCACTTGATCCTTTTGTAGATCGTATTCACCTATTTGCCGGTGGGGCTAAAAAGAAGAGATTCTTCAATTATAAACAGTTGCGTAACACAATGCGCAACATATTATTCTATTGTGTGTTAAATGGAACTCGTTGAGCATCACGCTAAATTCTGAAAGAAACGAACAAAATTTCCTTGGTGGTTCCCGTTCTCAAACTTCCAATGCACATTATATTATGTGGCCCCATAATTATGAAAGTGTTCCAAGTCAAAATTTAAAAAACAAAATGAGTGTATCAGTTATTTCACATCACATTATTTTAAACTAAATTAATTCAATGTAACTTTTACGATATTGTCAAAAATGAACCGTTAGATAGTGCTTGCCATTTCAACATTATATGGAATTCATTTATTGTTTCGAATGTAATCCTTTAAATATCACGAGACAAGAAATATACAGGGTCAATACTTTTTTACTTACAATTCGATACTCTATCATATTTTGGTATAAAAAATATAGTATTCTATTTAAAAAAAACTGAGTTGACCTTCATATCTCCTTGACGCCTCCACCTATAAAGAAAATTAACACACTACATAGTGTACCCTTTTAAACCATGTAATTTGTATATAAAATTCTTTCGAGCAATTCGCATATTTTGGTAGTTATATCGGTGCACACGTTGGGTGGACCACCCTGTGTATGTATCACTTACACCACTCTCATCATTATAGGCTCATGTAGCAAATTGAAATTCAGGTAAAATTGAGAGAATCGAAATTGTCCAAATTAAGAGTTGAAAAAGAAAACCGGCTTTCTCCTGTTTCGTTTTCTGTGGGCATTTCTGGAACAGTTCGAAGAAAATGACTCGGTTGTTTTGAGTCGTGCAATTGCAGGAGAGAATTCCTGGCGATTGGATAACGTTTTCTTCGGTGGTGAGGCGTTACGCAAGCTTTTTGAAAAAGCTCGCCAGGAGTTTGCAGTCCATGGAACTCCTTACGTAAGGTCCAGGGAATCACCAGGTTACTTTCTCGCGAAACGTTGCACTGCCATTCACCTGGCACGGTAGACAGAGCATTCGATGCAAGCACACGTTGCATTCAGCTCCATATTATATTCTATGTATATCTCTGATAAATATTAATCGTTTCACTCGCTAATTATTTGTCGGACGTAACGAATGCTGATTGAAATGTTTGTATGTATATTATACAACGACCCACAAAACTAACAGAATACCACAATTTTTAGGCGAAATCGCTACAGGAAATTGATAAAAATACATACGAAAAGAAATTGGCTAGTAAAATTAATTTTTAGACCGAATTCTTCTGTTTGTGTAATTGTAGATTTTTTAAATGAATACTACCAGCATACAAAAAATTAGAGTAAGAGGAAAATGGTTAACAAATTAATTTTCCGAAAAATATTTTCCGATGATATATTATAGAAAGCATACTAAAAAATTGGCTATGTATTATTTCACCGATGGAAGCGATGCAAAATAATACAATGAATAAAGTATTTCGTACATATTATTAGACAATCCTTTGATTCGAATTTTCAATTGAGACAATTTCATTTTATGAACTGAAACAAATTGCGGTAATTTACTAAAACAGAAATAAATGACCCATCTCTATAAAATACCGGAAATATAATAGAATTTAAAGCACAGTTCATTTTTTTAATTACCGTTCCAACTTTTGACTGACAAAAAATTCGTCGAATGTATTCCAATTTTTTTTCTGGCCCGTCCTATCGGATTTTCATGTTATTTTCTGCTGCCAGTTTTTCCAACTGAATTTCATTAGAGATCCGTGTGGGATCCAGCGGATTGTTCAAATGTCAGCTACACTATTTCGTTTTAGTGGTTTATTGTTTCTTGATTGTTTAATATTATTAAATTATTGTGACACCCTCGACAATTTTCCCTTTGATTTTCTTTAATAGCGACATAAAACAGCTAACCGGAATATTCTGATTTATTAAACATTCTTGAAAGCTCGTGGATGGCTCGCCACTTATTGATTCTTCGGGGTGAAGCTGCTCTTAAAGGTTAATGTATGTTCTCTTACTTTCTCATATATAATATTAGAAGCGATAATAAATATAAAAAAATCGCCAGAGGAGAAATACAATTGTTTCTTTTTAAAGGAAAAGAGCGGAACACATTTTTTATTCATTTAATATGTTAATGTTAGAGAAGTGCTCGTACACAACACTGCAGTATATTCAATTTCATTTTACCGACTTTTTAATAATTGCATGTAATCAGAACTTCATTTAACGCACGTGAAACAATATTTTACAAAAAATTTCATTAAAAAGCGAATGATATTAAGGTTAATAAATTTCTCCGTGCACGAACATTTTCTGAGCAGGTTCACATAAAAATATTCCACGTTTAAACTGTGAACAATTTCAAAGGAAGACATTTCTTTCATTAAATTTAAACAAGATGAACCCCACAAAAATGGTGTGTATGTTTAAAAATATATAGACAATTAGTGTCGAGTATATTGAAAATACAATAAAAAATAAATCCCATAGAAATTGTCCTAATATTTAAAAATACATGAAAATAAGTGTCAAGTATATTGAAAATACAATAAAAAATGGACCCCTTAAAAATTGTCCTAATATTTAAAAATACATAAAAATAAGTGTCAAGTATATTGAAAATACAATAAAAAATGGACCCCAATAAAATTGACCCAATATTTAAAAATACACGAAAATAAGTGTCGAGTATATTGAAAATACAATAAAAAAATGGACCCCATAAAAATTGTCCTAATATTTAAAAATACATAAAAATAAGTGTCAAGTATATTGAAAATGCAAATAAGATATTGGACCCCCTAAAATGGATTCGAATATTAAAAACTGCAGTAAATAATTTCGTCGTGCAACTAGAAATGTCAAAAGCATTTTTGGAATTTATCAATTATAATTTTTCTTGAAATAGAAAAAAAATGGTGTTGCATTTCACTTTGGCTTGTCTCGCGATCTCTCTTCCGTTTGCACTAACTTCGCGACCCCAACGTTATCCTGATTGGATATAACGGTACGGTTTATCCGTCTCGAGTAATGAGGTAGCGTTACGACGTTGATTCGCGCCTAGTGACGCAGATCTGACGCCCACGCGTCAGAGATTCTGTTTCTCAACTTTGGTTGCTACGCCTTCTGCTGAGAATGCTGAGTAACCTTTGCCGACGATTCGTTTTTCTGTTGGGCCGGTGCGTGTCCGGCGCAGCGATTCCCTCTCGCATTTGTATAAAAATAATCCTGACTTCATCGCGTTTCGATGGAAACGATACAGTCAGACACACGTGTGTGCGTATAGACTCCTTTTTTTCCGAAACGGTTCTGCTTGATCTTCATTCCTTCGAACTTCCGGTTCAGAGTGTGAGAAAATGATCCCCGAGCATAATGAAAAATAATGAAGACATTTTTCCATTTTTTTTTCTTCATTTTCACTCGTCCATTATTCCTTTTCCTGTGTGCAGATGTTTAATGAATTTCTCGTTCGTGTTGCATTACATATGCATTCTTTATTATCTTTTTTATGCAAATATTTTTGTAACGAATGGAATTATTTATGTTGTATTATACAATCTTTATTGTTATTCTTCTAGTTTTTGTTTCATCGTTGTGTTTTAATAATTAATAGAACAATTTCTGTTCGCGTTGTATATCACGTATTCCATTATTTATTTTTACTCCTTTATTGTTTCTCTTTTCGTGTCGAGATATTTTTGTAAACAATAGAATCATTTGTGATGATGTTGCATCATACACTGCAGGTTTTATCCTTTCTGTTTACTTTTTTATTGTTCCTTTATCGATATGCATAGATATTTTTATAATCAATAGAACCATATTTGTGTTTATGTTCTATCATGAATTTTATTATTTATGCTTGCCTGCACATACTTTTAATCTCTTTACGAGCAATTCGCAAATGCAAGGCTATACTCTAATATATTTATAAAGGAACAAGTAATATTGTATTATTATTAATATTATTCTACATAGACAATTTATCACGTATCTTCCCATTACGACTCTTTATTTGACTCATTCTTTCTGACTCATTATTTCCTGTTGAATACACACATATTAAGAGTAGAACAATGTATAAATTCAAGCGAGAGACTGATATCACTGTGTGCATACATATAATATACTAAAATAAAGAATAATACGTTACACCGAACCACACAATTGCATACGCATCTCTATATAAACAAAAATGAGCAAACTAAAAATTGTAATAATATTTTATCAGTTCCATATAAATTGCAAGATAAAATTAAATTCTGTTAAACATCTACGTACTCTATGTTCCCGACGAATTATTTTCTTTTCCTGAAAAATCGCTTATCGCAAAAAAGTCGCGCAGTTCCCCGCACAAAGCCGATTTTCCACACGATCTTCGCAAAGAGCCGAGTTCCAAGATGATTGTTAACGCAAATCTAGTTCACGAAACGCGTTTCTACGTTTCGATAAAAACTCGGGGAGCGAAGGGAATCGCATTGTTCGCGGCGTCAATGGCGCGTCGAACAATTCGATGAAATCGCGAAAAATAGCATTCCAGTGGTGCGGCGACGTGTGCTAGCCCGCCTGCTCGCGCTCGCGCGCGCGCGCAACCGTGTGTGTTGTGTGTGAAACTATGCTAACTAGGAAAAAGTGGAAAACGCAACGGCGTTTTCTCATTCCCAGGGGAGCCGGAGTTCTCGGAGGCCTCAGGAAAAAGAAATCGAGCAGAACCGGACCGATTACAAGCAGCTGGAAGACAATATTTAATTGCGCCGTAGGACAATGTATCATATTTCTTACACCGGCGCATTTTGTCGGGCATTATCAGATTAGATGTTCCCAGTGCGCATTTAAATAATCCCGTTGCGTGGCAGACATCGTTTCTTACGCAATCTGTCTAACTTTTCGATATCGTCTCGTTTCGTAGGAACGAATCCGCGCTGGGACATCAACTCGAGGAAATCTGTGTTCATTCAATTTATAATTTACTGGAATTGTTGACATTTTGTGCTCGGAGAATATTAGGTCCCTGGAAAAATAATACATATTTCGCATAAAATATTCACTTTGCTCGCACATTTATTTGCCTATATTGTATGTAATATTTCCAGTTTAACGAATATGAACGCTTTATAACAGAATTTTTAAATAATAGTCGACAGAAATGAACATGTAACAATTTTTCCATTGAACTTTTATTTGCAAAGCGCGTGAACAAATATATGACTTCTTACATAGTTAGTTTTGATAATACAGACAATTTTTGGACAGTTTAAAAATATCACTTCCAGCTTCAGGATTTTTATTACATATAACATCTAATTACGTAGAGATTCTTCTTTAATTGGCGGTTTTAATTCGGTCGCGAAATATTAACCCGTGGATCGAAATAAAAGTAGATCAACTATTTCGCTCGGCTGATCTAAAAGCCGCTATGGACTATAATGCGTATCTCATGTGGGCATTATTCGCAAAACCGGTGGGTGGCACGATCTCGAGAAAGTTGCGTCAGACATTCAGTTGGGTAATATATCAATCAAATTAATTATCATTTTTGTTCAGACCATTACGCGCCCGCGTAATAGGTTGTTTTGGAAGGTGCGAGGAGAAGAATATGTGTGTGTGTGTGTGTGTGTGTCAGGGGGGGGGGGTAATAATTTTAATTTAGCCGCGCGTGTTCAAGTTAAATAAAGAAAATCGATTGACAATATTAAAGCAGAAAATTCCAACGGCGATGCTTCTCTTTAATCTCGCAGCTTTATTTTTTGTTATTATTTTTCTCTTTTAATCCACGCGAGCAACGATGAAATGAAAGTTTGATAGTCGTGTGTGTATCGCCGGGTGCTTTTTATTTATCAATATAATCGAATATGTCTGATAACATAAACTATCTGGCGCAGCGCGTACTGGCATTTCGCTCGAATGATAAATTCAAACAAAAGGTTCATCGATCATGAAGTCTGCTCCCGCTAAATTACACAGAGTTTACTGATGCGTCGATTTGTTGTGACAACGTAACAAAATATATTATTGGTGCATGCGTCGCGTATGGTACACATTTTATTGCGTAAACAATAGAATTATTTGCCGCCCGTTTAAAGGCCACGCGATTCGCGATCAACAAACACGCTTCGAATTTCGTCCATGCATATTTTAAAAATCGTCTAATCTATGATGAAGGCAATTTTGACAAAGAAATCCAATTTTTTGCGAAATATAATTAAACTTGTAATTTTTTCACTGTGAAAGAGATATTTCAAATTGATTCCTAACAATATAATCCCGACGAAAAAAGAATCTGACAAGGGAACATATTCACGTTACACAATTGATTTTGATGAAACTTATGTGAAACATAGTTCTTCGAAAAATAATTGATTCGTTTTTTTTACCGGCAATCATCCATATTGAAGGGGTGAAAAACAGCCCTCAAAGTTGGGGGTCAAAACCACATTTTGTTTAAACAAATAACTTTTGTTAAAATTTTCTTGGGCTATTGAATTTCCCATTCAAAACCGCACAAGTTACAAAAAAAATTAGATCTTCTCGACCTCTGGTTTCCGAGATATCTCAAAATATGTGGTTTTGACCCCCAACTTTGAGGGCTGTTTTCACCCCTTCAATGTGGATGGTTGTCGATAAAAAGAAAACACGTGTGAAATATTCTTCGAAGAACTATGTCTCACATAAGTTTCATCAAAATCGTTTTGTCTAATCTGAATATGTTCCCTTGTCAGTTTTACGTATATGATAAATGCAGTTACAGTGTTTTCGCGTTGCTGAACTACAGTTATTTGCAAAGATTTTCGCACAGGAACAGTGTTATCTGCCGCTAACCATCGAATTTTGTCCGCAGACATAGCGGATTTTTGCCAGTTCGCGCGGTGGATTGAAGTTTATTTACAAAATCTAATTCCCGAAGCTCCTATCCGGTCGTGCGAAAAATTCTCTACATTATGCCAAATTGAAACGGAGAATTCTTTTTATAGACCTCTGCTAACGAGATCCGAGTCATTTTTGTTCAGATCATTCGCGGAATTAATTATGCATTAGCAGTAAAAGTAAGAAACTGTTCTTCTATGATGATAGCAAGACCGTTTGAATGATGTCTTCCTCTTTCATACTTCGCGATAAATATATAAATACATAAATATATTAGTATAATATTATATAAATATTTAAATATGCAAAATCATCTGGTTATTTTAGAAGGTAAACATTCTCTCGTCCGAGGATTTCAACAAAGATTTATTCAATATTTACAAAGCTCAAATTAATTGTATATGAAGAGAAAATAAGAGGAATGGAGGTATGTTTTATTGAATTTTCGTTGTAGTAGCTTTATATTTTATATCAGATTGATTTCATTGATACGTAATGAACGCCGTAGCATTCATTCGATGCATCCTATTATACGTACAGGGGATACTGACTTCTGAATTGGACTGCTATGATACCTCGAACAAGAGGAATATTTCCGTCATTGATTAATTAACCGTCTATCATAAATTAGGTTCACTCTCCTGTACCTTGAAAAAGGGAGAAATATTTTCAGCGTTATTGGCGATATTAATGAATGGAAAATTTCGGGTACAATCTAAAAAATCTAGTCGAAATTAGTCTACTCCAAGATTCGATACTTTTGATTTAATTTTTTTTAATTTGAATAAAGTCATTACTCGGCTGCGGATGTTTATGGAATTTTCGATATTTTTTAGGTAAATTTTTAACCCTTAGCACTCGGATGGCGATTTTGAGGCGCCACTGAAAATTGCTGTGCCATTCTTAAAAATATTGTTCGCATTATTATTTTTGTTCGTATTTAATAAACTATTAGACGTTTACATATTAAATGAGATATCATATCAGTTTCATATGCAAAAATTGAAAAATAATTGTATAGAATAGAAATATTCTAGAATGGAAAAATCTTACGTTTTTTAGTTAAAATAGCTCCGAGTGCAAAGGGTTAAGAAAGCGAGAACAAATAAAATCAGATTTTCATTGGTAGCAGCCTATGTAGATCTGAAATAAACAAAAATCGTATTAAATTTTGTAAAATTTCCTAGAATTTTTTTCGAATTTTCAGAAGCCATAAATGCATAAAGATCCGCAGTCTGGTAATAATATACTCGTCCCCGCCAGTTGAAAACTAAAAAAAAAATCTCGTGATCATATTCGTCCGATAAAAATTGTAATCTACCGGTGTCCTAAGATTCAAAAAGAGCATCGCACGGTGCTTTTCCCGCCTCTCGGCGAGGCAAGGCGAGGCGAGGCGAGGCGAGGCGAGGCGAGGCGAGGCGAGGGTTCGAGCGCCGGCGACGGCCCCACAAAGAGTAAGTACGCGGAGGCCTTCGGCTGCCGGCTCGGTGGTATGTGAAAGGAGAGTTCAGAGATATTTCCTTGGCTAATGCACGACGAGGACGCGGCCGCGAGAGACCGACGGAGAAAAAGAGCGCGAAGCAGTCGCGCGACCGAACGGACGAAGAAAAAGAAAACACGAGGGAACGAGCCGAGGATAGAGACAGAGATACGGATTCTCCCGTCGCGAAACAGGGAACAAAACGACACACCGGAGAAGGAGAAAAGGAGCAGCTAGAAAAGAGGAAGAGAGAGAAAGAGGGGTGAGTTCTAGGAGGGAGGAGAGCGGGGCAGCGAGGGAAAGGGAAAACGGGGAGGGTAAATTTATCTGTTGGCGCCGCGCTGCCGAGCGGTGCCCACACTCTCATCCACGGTTTTACTGTTTCGAGTCGCGCCGTTACGCGAAACTTTTAGTCCCATCGGTCCGTTAGATTTTTCGCGTGAACGGAGAACGGTCGCGCGCGGTACCTTCGGCTTCGGTTTCGCGGATCGCTGGATCCGGCTTTCCTTAAACTCGCTGCCCCCTAGGCCGACGACACTCCATTTTATTGCCGGGATTTTTCGAACGCCGATCAATTTCTTTCGTCCGAAACCATCGTTCTCTTACTAATCTGTGAAATCATCTTTATAGAGCGACTCCCACTAATATTCGGACACTCTTAAAAAGACGATACCTTTTTTAATATTCGATCATAGAATTTGGATTTTTTTCGAGAAGTTAGAACAATCGGTTTTGTTAACCCTCATCCGTCCCCCGAGTCAATTTGACACAGTTTTCCCGAAATAAGTTATGCTGTCCTGTTATTTGTAGGTAAATTTGCCCGAAACTTCGTGACTTTTAGTTTTTTTATGCGAAACTCATAACCAGAAAACCTTAGATGTAAATGTTAACTCATCAATTTGAATTATAAAAAATCGAAAAATAACTGTTTACCTTGTTATTTAATTGATCTTTTTTACCACTGTGTCAATTTGACACCGAGGGACAGATCCAGTTCGTGAAATGAGGGACGGATTGAAAAGAGTTTTTGAAAAAATTGCTATTGGTCGGAATTACAGAGAAAATACTAAAAGTTATGTTTTACAACTTTTTTATGCGGGCTCATATTGAAAATGTAGAAAACACGTTTCGTAGATCTGTATCAATTAAGCATATTCTGAAAATTTCATTAAAATCGGCCAACGTCGCAATGAGCTACAAACCGTTTAAAGATGGTAAAAATAGCAATTTTTCACGATTTTCGGCCTCGAACTGCAATAAATCTAAGGATTCATATATCTTTCAATGCCTGTCGTTTTTTCCCACATCCACCGATTTCGATGAAACTTTTACAACGCATAAATCGACACACATCTACAAAACATATTGTTTAAATTTTCAATATAGACCCGCATAAAAAAGTTGTAAAATGCAACTTTTAGTATTTTCTCTACAATTCCGACCAATTGAAATTTTTGAAAAAATTTCTTTTCACATCACGTAGTAAATTAATTGTTCTAACTTTTGAAAAAAGTTCAAATCGTATGGTGCAATATCAAAAAAGTTATCGTTTTTTTAAGAGCGTCCGAATATTAATGGGAGTCACTGTACCAATAAAATTAAAATATTTTCTACGTGGGTTAATTTCCGTAGAGAATAATATATTGCATCGGTTGGTTGCAAATGTACGGTACCATTTAAAAAATCAAACTTGACCTCTACAAGTCCTTGACGCGTCTACCTACAAAACAATGTTGACCACCATCAAAATATTTCTCGTTACGAATAATAATTTAATGACTAGACTGCGGATTTTTATGCAAAATAAAAATGTTCTGCATTGACTGTGGAAAGCAGGAGTAAAATAAAAATTCATTTCAGACTTTAATGATTTTGTTGCATTTTAAACAACATTACAATATTAAATTTTTCTAATTGTTGACTGTTTAATATTTCATCCAGCTAATTTTTTCATAAATGCATAAAAGTCAGAATTCTGATAATGACGTAAATCAAGATAGCAAAGATCTGAAAAAAAAATTTTCCAAATTATTTTCTGCTCGGTTCATTACTCCGTGATTATATTACACGCGTAAATCTCGATTCGTCAGAAAAGTTTTTAAAAGACTAGCGATTAAAAAGACAATTATGTTCTCATTTCCGCGTCGTCGGGTGTCGCTTAATTAGAAGAAATTCCATTTGCGACAGAAATCATTAAAAATATTATACACAAACCGCGGTAATGTTTACGTTATTGTTTGCATTTTGTAAGCTCGATGAATATTTCACCCCCCGAACACTTTCGCCCTTCATTAAAACAGCCGCGGGGCGAAATATAAATTGTTGAATATTTATCGATTCCCGACCAAAGTAAAATAAATATGTGAGTACTTATTAAAGTGCAGACTACCCCGCATATTCACATTTCCCGTAAAAGAATCCAGAGACACGCGCGGCAAACAGAGAAGATAGAATTTCGCTAAAAACGTGATTACAGTTGATCGAAGCTTTCGTTTTATTGGGTTTCGTGTAGCCAACATTTTGTCTAATATTTACGTTTAACCAGCGATATCGTAAATTTTGTTTTTCGAAAATTTACTAAATTCCACGTAACTTGCATGTTACATTTTGCAATTTGCAATTTGCAACACGCAGGAGTTTAACTAGAAATCTATTTCCGTTCTTAATAGAATACTTAATACTAAATTCCCTACTCATTTTTGTCATAAATCCATCAAATCCGCAATCTAGCTAAAACTGATGCTGTAAAATAAACAGAAAACAATAAAAGAATAAATCACAAATTTTTCACCGACTACAATATTATTTAAAGAAATTTGCAAATTCTATTAAATTATTTGCTACTACAAACTTACTATTTTTTTTACTAAAGAAATCCTTCCGTGCTTGACTTCCTGCTCCCGGTGTGAAAATTAATCGAGTCTGGAATTGAAAGCGAAGAAGAAGAACACTCGTTCCACCGAAAATCCACGAAATCTCGGTAATGAACCGCACCTTTCGGAACCAATTACCCGAAGATCGGTCACGCGGCGTGCTGGAACCGCGATACAAGTTTACGCAAACGTTTCGACAATAATCCAACCGAACAATTAATCAGAATTCGACGGGGTCGCTTTGTCGGTCACGACCGACTCGCAGCTCTCGTGTGAAAAGTTTCGGCGTGACCGGCGCGCAATAAACTCGCAACCTAACCATGTGAATTACAACAGGATGCAATGGCATTAAGTTATTACATTTAGGAGTGCAAATGGGTGGGCACGCTATAACCGTTTCCGGTTGTATCGCGTACTCTCGTGCATCGCGATTTCTCTGCCATTCGAATTTTCTCACTGCCCGTAAAACCCCCGTGGCCACTGTGCCAACATTGTATCCCTGCATCGATGGCCCCATAACGAATTCACCCAGTGCCTTATATACTAACCGTGAAAATAAATGTTTTTGAATTCATAAATTAAAATAACAATTTTGCCAAACGGTCAACATCAAATTTCAAACATTGAAATGTTCGTCAGCACTGTAACGATACTATAGGGTTTTTCTTAATGACCCCAGAAAAATGTGTTCCACTAACCGTGAAAATAAATATTTTTTCCAATTCTTAAATTAAATTAGAAATTTTACCAAAAGGTCAACATCAAACTTCAAACATTGAAATGTTCATGAACCCTATAGCGATACTGTATGGTTCTTTTTAATGACACCAGAAAAATTTGTGCCAATATCCGTGAAAATAAATATGTTTCGGAAATCTTAAATTAAAATAACAATTTTACCAAAAGGTCAACATCAAACTTCAAACATTGAAATGTTCATGAACCCTATAGCGATACTGTATGGTTTTTTTAATGACCCCAGAAAAATGTGTTCCACTATCCGTGAAAATAAATATGTTTCCGAACTCTCAAATTAAAATAGAAATTTTACCAAAAGGTCAACATCGAATTTCAATTATTGAAATGTTCATCAACACTGTAACGATACCATAGGGTTTTTTTAATGACCCCAGAAAAATTTGTTCCACTAACCGTGAAAATAAATATGTTTTCCAATTCTTAAATTAAATTAGAAATTTTACCAAAAGGTCAACATCAAATTTCAATCATTGAAATGTTCATCAACACTGTAACGATACTATAGGGTTTTTTTAATGACCCCAGAAAAATTTGTTCCACTAACCGTGAAAATAAATATGTTTTCCAATTCTTAAATTAAAATAGAAATTTTACCAAAACATCAACATCAAATTTCAATCATTGAAAATATTCATCGACCCTGCTGTGATATGGAGTTTTCCAATGACCCCAGAAAAATTTGTTATCGTGTAACATTGTTTGTGTAATAAAATTCTTAGAACATTTTTATTTTGCCGTCTCACACTGTAGGTGTAGCTGAAAGGATTATAAGTGACAAACACCATCAAACCATCGTCAACATTCTTTCCGGTTACGACCAAACAAGAGAAACGCTATTAAATCTAGCGAGGTAGGGTAAACATCGACATGTATAGTTTAAACAAAGCGTGCAATTGTTGGTGGACGGATGTCGACGACCGAGTTCGTCGGGAAAATCCGTGGAAAGAGGTTGCACGGGGGAGGATCTTCGACAATGGTTCCGTTGGATCGTC
This sequence comes from Lasioglossum lativentre, assembly GCA_916610255.1. Taxonomy (NCBI): domain Eukaryota; kingdom Metazoa; phylum Arthropoda; class Insecta; order Hymenoptera; family Halictidae; genus Lasioglossum; species Lasioglossum lativentre. The sequence goes on along the minus strand of OU744357.1, from coordinate 14,870,580 downwards.
ACCGCGGGGACACGCACTGTTTTCGAATCTCGGTGTTTTCCCGCTCGACTGGCTCGCGGCAGAACGCGTGCAGAATGCGTGCATGCGTGCGTAAATACGCGTGGTGCACTCGGGAGAGGCCCGAGCACTCACAGAATCGTAGGAACGCGCGATTACGATGCGATGGTTCAGCGAAGAGCGAGAGACGCACGGTCTCGCGCTAAGCGGTTGGCGAGTGAGGAGAGGAGAGGAGAGGAGAGAGAAGAGAGAAGAGAGAAGAGAGAAGAGAGAAGAGAGAAGAGAGAAGAGCGAAGGACAGGGCCTCCATTGAAACGGAGCGCAATTGCTTGGCCGAACCAGAGAAACGAGATGCCACGCGCCCGACGAGGAAAATACAGAAGGGGAGGGGGGGGGGGGAGAGAGCGATGCAGAAAGAAAAGCTTTTTTTCATGTGCACCCTAAGGGCCCCGTGTACGCCTATATCCTGAACGGAGGAACATTACTCGGGCAACCGTGCGCCCTTGACCCCCTCCACTTATTGCTGCCCCCCTCCTTTCTGCCAGCTATTTCTTTCAACCCCTCATCTTTTGGTTTATTTTGCGACCGGACACGCGACTAGCGTTATTCTTGGTGATTTCTTAGGTAGAAACCATTTTGAGTTCGGTCTTGGCGGATGCTTTGTAAATGATTATTTTTGTGAAATACGGAGTTGATATGTTTCAATGGATTTTCTTTAAAAGAATTGTCGAAAATTAGTTTCGGCAAAGAGCCCTCGGATTTCATTGATCCTTCGATCTCCTTCTTTCTTCTTCGTGGCATTTTCTTCGACGTATTTAGGCATCGGTCTCTCTCCATGCTCCACGAAACGAAGGGTTGATTACGTAAGGGTTTGATTACCCCCGTTCTGTTGATTAAGAGAACTTTAGTGCCTGTCGGGAAGCGTTTTTCCAGTTAATCGGAAGGTGTAGAATCACTTAGGCGGGGTTCAAACTTCGCTCATAATTCCGCCTCTCCTCTCTGGATTTACGAAATCAATTTATCCGGGAAAATTCGTTTCGTGCTCGAATTAATTTTTCGAATCAACAACGTCTACGACACAACATAGTACTCGAATGGCGCCTCCAATATTCTCAAATTCGAACTTATCCCTCTACGATTCCCGCGACTCTGATCATCCACAGCAACTCCGAGCTACCTTTTCTGTGTCTCGAGCAGCGCAACAGGACTCTGTCGCGCAGCTTGATCCCCGTCCCCCGAAAAACTGGGTCCCCGATAGCGAAACTTTCCAGACGAATAGCGTCTCCCCGCGATCCGTCGGATTTCCACAGGTGGTCAGAGAACCCAGCCACCGTACCGGCGACTTTGACGTCGCGGCGTCGTGCGTCGTCGTCGTCGTCGTCGTCGTCCCTGGGAGAGAGAACTGCACACTTCCCCCCGTTCCTCTCCTCTCTTGCCTGGGTGTCGTTGCCGCGTTCTTCCCTCTCGCACTTTGTACTCGTTAAGGTCGCCGGTGCAATGGTCAGGGGCAAAGACATAAGTAAGCGGCTACGTGATGCCCGGCCACTGGCTGCATGTGCACGCGCGCCCGAGCTCGCGCGCACGAAACCGAGTTTACAGTTAGCCGCTTTAAAAACACGGTGTGCGAGAAGGTAGCCGTCGGCCGAAGCCGGAGACGACAGCAACCGCGCGAAAGAGGAGAAAGAAAACGCTGTTCGTACGTTCATTGCAATCGGCTAGCCTGAGAGTGCGAGAGAGACGCCGATGAAGAGATGGAGGACGAGGAGGAGGCATTCGGCGAGAAAAGAAAAGAAGGGAAAAAACAACGAGCAGGAAAAACGCGCAATCATCGGCGTCGAGGAGGAGGAGGAAGAGGAGGAGGAGGAGGAGGATTGAGGAGGATGAGGAGAAGGAAGAAGAAACCTGGTGGCGGGGGAGGAAAACGTCGTCGCACGATGAAGAGGGGAAGAGAAGGGACGGCGGACTTTATAACGAGACAAGGTTGGGAGGTCATCGGTTGGTTGGTGCGAGGAGGACAGCCTGCGCTGGCATCAGGCCATGAGAAAGAAGGCTCCGAGGCGTGTTCGCCGGTGCTGCCCGTGGGAGCAACAAAGACAAAGCTCCTTCTCGTGCGTCGGAGACGAGTTTCGCTGGTTGGACGCTAGCATGCTATAGGGAACGAACAGAGACAACCGCATAGATATGAAACGCTGCCGGGATGAAAAAGGAACAGAGAACACGACGCGAAGAGAAGAGAAGAGAAAGAACGAGAGGGGGAGATTGAGAGGAGAGGAACCGGTGAGAAGAAGCAAAATAACCAAACGCTCCGGCGCGCCGCGCCACAGCCTGGCTGGATATCGCTGGCTCGGCTCGGCGCGGCGCGGCGGCGGCTGCTTCTCCTTCGATTCGTTCTCTCTCTTTCCGATGCTAGACACCCGTGTGCTTCGAACCTCTTGGTCCCCGCCGGCCAAGAAAGCAAGCAAGCAAGCAAGCTGATGTTGGCAAGAGCAAGACGGGAAAAAGGCCATCGAGAGAGCCGGCGAACAGCGTTCCGACGCGCAACACGCTGCGCTGGTACGCGCGCGAACCCGGTCTCCCCGCGCGAAGGACGACCGCAACGCCGCATACTGGGAAGATTCCGAAATTCCCCGACGATATGACCGCTGGAAATAGTGTCTCTCTTCGGGAACCAACCGACCGAGACGCTACTCTCTACCCCCGGCCTGCTATTTTGCGCGGGACGAACAGGAAAATCCGCTTGCCGCGATTCTGCTCGCGGAGGACCGCGAGGTCTTTTCCGAAAGCTGCGAAAGCAAGAACAGCCTCTCGCGAGACACTGAGAAACGCGACTCGTATTAGGTTCGTGCATACGAAATGTCCGATTTTAGAATGGAGATGTAACGAAGACTTTCGATCTGGAAATACTGTTATATAGTTTACATTTAAAATCCTATCTCCAGTGTTTATTTATAAATAATGTTGTACGATCCTGTTCTTCGATAACAAATTTCCAATATGACCGGAGACACTTTGAATCAGAATAAAAATGTTTCGCATCGATTGCAAAGCACAGAAACGAAACGGAAAAATGTTAGCGTAAAATGTGCATAACATATTCTGAAATTCTTTCGTTATTTAAAATTACACCTTCCCGTTTGCGTTACGAACGGCATCGAATCCGCAGTTCATTTATACATACAAGTCCGAAAATCGAATTTTCTCAAGACGGACAGGTAATTTGTTTATTTCCATCCTCGGTATTTCGTCGCGAGAGAAAGTCGTCCGTTTAGCATCCTCGGAGGTAACGGCGACGAACGTCGGATCCAGCCGTTCTCGAGCAAGATTTCAAGATCGAATTTTGCAAAGGGACCTCGCAAATCGAGTTCCAGAAAGTTTTCGAATTTCTCGGACTTCTCGATCGAAGTCCTCGTGCCTTTGGTTCGCTGTTCTTGTTTCCCCGGTGGCCGGGGAACGGCGATCGAGAGGAAGGACCGGTTCCAAAGGATGCTCCTACCTTTCGTCCTTCGGGCTGCTGCCGTGTACTCCACTCTCCTCCTTCCTTCATCTTCGCCTGCAGCTTTCCCTCCTTGTTCGCCGATTATCGTTCCCTCTCTCGCGTTTCCTGTTCTTCTCCGGCTCCCCTCCTCTCTCTCTCTTCGCCACCTCCCTCGACTTCGACTTGAACTTCGAAGTCGCCTATGCAAGCGCGAAGATCGCGACTGGTCCCACTCTCTACCGCTCCCCCCTCGATCTCTTCCTCTCGATAATCTATTTTTCATAAAAGACCAGCGCCATCTTCGCCGGGGCCCCAGTGCCATGGGAAACTCGCCGAGCCGCATGGTGCCCGCCAGTCAATGGGGTTTCAGGACAAAAATCCTGTTTCGGATTTTTTGTAATCGAGTCGGAGTTGCTTAGAACACTCTCCGAGCTTTCTTCGTCGTTGCACAGCGGTTCCTATAGAATATAGAAATTTAACAATTTTTACAAGCACATTCAGGTGTCTGGTAACAATCTGAAGCACGCGTGATCTTTAGGAATTTGTCCGGAAGAAATGAACGGGCTGTTTATTTAAACGAGTATCTTAGGGAAAAATACATATATTTGGAAAACATGTGGAAATTTGAAAAATTCACCCGAGTAGCAGCTTCTCTTCCAGAGATGCTGCACCGATAGTCACTCTTACTTCAAGGATTTCCAATTAGTATCGCCGCCAGGTAAAATTACTGACAGCGGTTCCTCTAGAATATAGAAATTTAACAATTTTTACAAGCACATTGACGAGGTGTCTGGTAACAATCTGAAGCACGCGTGATCTTTAGGAATTTGTCCGGAAGAAATGAACGGGCTGTTTATTTAAACGAGTATCTTAGGGAAAAATACATATATTTGGAAAACATGTGGAAATTTTAAAAATTCACCCGAGTAGCAGCTTCTCTTCCAGAGATGCTGCACCGATAGTCACTCTTACTTCAAGGATTTCCAATTAGTATCGCCGCCAGGTAAAATTACTGACAGCGGTTCCTCTAGAATATAGAAATTTAACAATTTTTACAAGCACATTGACGAGGTGTCTGGTAACAATCTGGAGCACGCGTGACCTTCAGGAATTTGTCCGGAAGAAATTAACGGTCTGTCAATTTAAACGAGTATCTTAGGGGAAAATACATATATTGGAGAACATGTGGAAATTTAAAAAATTCACCCGAGTAGCAGCTTCTCTTCGAGGAGTCGTTTTTCCAGAGATGCTGCACCGATAGTCACTCTTACTTCAAGGATTTCCAATTGGTATCGCCGCCAAGTAAAATTACAGATCCGAGCAAATAAATAATATTTCGATTCAACGATGCGGTGGTAAATGTTAAAATAAAAGATTTGGTGTACGAGGGGTTGAGAAGACGACACCGAGCGTCCCCATAAACGCGTCAGCGAGCTTGAAGCGCTAGCAAGGACGATTTGCCAGACTTTTGGCGGGCGGAGAACGCAATGAGCCGGTTCGCGTGGCCCTCGAAGGGGATCCTTTTCACGGACGATCGATTCCTCGAGGTATTCCTCGAGGTGGCAGCCTGTTCCCTTGTCCGTGCAAGGTCGGGACCTTGTGGAGTCGCAGCGGAGCGAGCCTCCTATCACAGTCATTACGCGCCGCTATCGGCCAACAGCGACGATCCACCCGTTCTGAATCGATACCCTCTCTTCTCCTCGTTCTCTCTGCCACTCTCTCTCTCTCTCTCCCTCTCTACTTTAACAAGTAAAAAGACAGCCGCGTGTCCGGTCGTTCTCTTCGCGATCCGCCCGCGGCTCTTTCCACGGCCGGCTGCTGTTCGCCGCGCCGCGCCGCGCCGCGCCGTTCGCGGTAGCCACTTTGAATCCGCGCAAATGAGCAGGATTGATGGCGGAAAGCACGCTACTGCTAAACGAGCGGTTTGCTTAACTGCACACCGGACCGGCCGTCCGGGCCGGCCCGCGAAAGAAACGCGGCAGGGAATCGCTCGAGGAATTTAACCCTATTCACGGTTCAGCGTGCGCGCGGACGAGAGGAACCTTTCAAAGGAGGTATGCACCTTGCTGCCAACCGGATAGAGCCGTAAACTCCGTGAATCGACGAGTTATCGAAAGGGATGCGATGCAACTCGATGAATAGGCCACGGTAGGGTGACTTATAGATTCCCTCGTCCCGCTACGCGTTTATGCGGGACATCTGTTGCATGAATTAACTCGAGACCTCGTTCTTCAAGGCTGCACGTACGTGCACACTTGCTCTCTTAATTGTTCGACGCTGTCGCCACCGTTTTTCTTAAATTCGCTTCGTTTTGTTATCACTGGACTGTGCGAATACATTTATTCTGTAAATGTTGGAAAAATATACAGGGGTGGTCCACCCAAATGTAGCCACTCCTTTATTTATGATGACTAGACTGCGGAAATCTTTATGCAAAATATCTCTTCAGGTTATTGTGATGCAAAAACATTTTTTCCCTAAAGGTAATTTTTCTCGGAGTTATCAAGGTCAAAGGTATGTATATAATAACATGACCTTAAAATTACCTTGATCTTTGAAAATAAAATTGAACACTACGGAATAAATAACATTCAGAAAAAAATAACATTTGCAAAGAATTCAACGTGTGATACCAATTTATATTGCATTAAAAACATTTGTTATATCATCGCTAGACTGTGGATCTTTGTGCAAAATAAAAATTGTCTGTATTGATTGCAAGTAATAGAAACCAAATTGTATGTTATATTTCTTCCCTTAATGATTTTAGTAGAGGAGAGATCATAACTTCAATTTTTAAAATTTTCCAACAATTTTCAATTTTATCTACATAATTTTGCTATAAAAGCTGTGCAGTCCAGTGATGATATAACAAATGTTTTTGATACAATATAAATGGTATCGCAAGGTGAATTCTTTGAGAATGTTATTTTTTTCGCAGTGTTCACTTCAATTTTCAAAGATCAAGGTCGTTTGAAGGTCATGTTATTATCTGAATGTATTTTTTCGCTCAGCTACACGATGCAATGAAAACAAAATGCAGTTACGTATCAAAAAACACCGATGACCTTGATTACTCTGAAAAAGAATTACCTCGGGGGAAAAAATATTCTTGCCAGATATTGGTCCATTGACACCATGCACGTTACGTAAAAAATAGTTTTTGCATCACAATAACCTGAAGAAATATTTAGGCGACCTTACGTAAATGGGCCACATGGTGAATTCGACATTAAAGTTAGATATCTGTATAAAAAATGAAGATGGGAGCTCGAAGATCAGCTTTGCACTTAGCAATTTGCAAGAGAGTACTAATATTTATTGATCGAAACGTCTCGTAAACAGACTGCGAATTTTATGCATTTATGGAAAAATTTATGGATGAAAAACCCTTTACAGTCGGAGCTCCTTCAACACGACAATTAAACGTTTCTTCCGACCTAGAATAATTCCATTGTATATGATCTTTTTTCATTCTATGGATATGAATTATTGATATAATACCGCATACGATACTTGAATGTTTAGTAATCGATTAGATACCAACATATTTAATAATGTAAACAATATTGTGAATAATGGTACAGGAATTCTTAATGGTGACTCTGAGTCACCACTTTACAAATATATTATTTTCAACTCAAGAAAATGTTTAAAGGACGATAGTTTTCTTTGGCTCCTGTCTCTTGACAATTTTTATTTCTTCACACTGTACATGTACATTGAGTGTAGAAAGTATTCGTACACCTTTTGGAAACGAATAACTTTTTCAAAATTCGACCAAACAGCTCGACTTCTTTTGAGACGTTAGAAGGATTAGTTTAATAGCTAATGTGTAAATAATTTTTTTTAAATTGTTATTGGTCGCAACTGCGAAGGAAAAAGTAAAGGTCACGATTTTTTAATTTTTTATCTGTGCCTGTAATGAAAATTTCAAACAAGTATTTTGTAAACCTAAGTAAGTTATACAGGGTGTCCCAAAACGACTGCGTTAAATTGAAATGGGAGGTGCCTTGGGTCATTTGAAGCGACATTTTCCTTAACAAAAATGGCGCCCGCAGCAATGTTTAGGAGTTATTAACGAAAAACACAGACCAATCAGAGCGCGACCTAGACGCTCGTTGGCACGTTCAGCGCAGCGAGCCGGCAGGCGGTTGGTCGAACGTGCCAACGAGCGTCTAGGTCGCGCTCTGATTGGTCCGTGTTTTTCGCTAATAACTCCTAAACAAAGCCGCGGGCGTCATTTTTGTTGAGGAAAATGTCGCTTCAAATGACCCAAGGAACCTCTCATTTCAATTTAACGAAGTCGATTAGGAACACCCTGTATACATGTACATACAAAGTTTCATTGAAATCGAGTAACGCATAAAAAAGCTATAGTAACATGTAAAAATCTTTGAATTTAGGGTTTGCGAATCATTTAAATCGCGGATTTTTACAATTTTTGCTATTTTCAATCATTTATATTTCATAACAACCTCGATCGATTTCGATGAAACTTTGTACATGTATATAACTTACTTGTACCTACCAAATGCATATGATAAATTTTCATTACAGGCACAGATAAAAAATTTAAAAATCATGACCATTACTTTTTCCTTCGCAATTGTGACCAATAACACGAAAACAAAAAATTATTGACACATTAGCTAGTAAACTAATTCTTTTAACGTCACCCACTGTACATTTCTTTTGTAACAAGTGAATAATACCGTGTAGACGTAAAATCAACGAAAAAGACGCGCTTCTGAAATGACTATAACGCTAGTGCGGGACGATTGTTGATAGCGTCTGGTGGCATTGTACATAGATCGACATGGTGGAAGAAAGGCAGTAATTACGCGGTCCTGTGAAAAGATAAGAAAAGGCGCGAGCAAACGGTATTAATATTGACGGTCGCAAACTACGTCCGGATCGGGGAACGCTACCATACACACTGTGCAGACTGCGCGTCGGGTAACAATGGGGTGGCAACGTTATCGATAAATTACCATTACCGTTAGTGCCACTGCTGGTTACGTTATCGTGTAGCATCTCTATTCGCGAACGATGTGCCGTACTGATAGTCTATTTAGCTCTCTCTCTCTCTCTCTCGCTCTCTCCCTCTGTCGCGCATCGTACGCATATTTTATTCAATTATTTGTTGTTTTAGTTTTTTTTTCCTCGCTCCCCCCTCCCCCTAGGGTCGTTCATTGAGACGAAAAATTGAACAGTAGCCGGCGCGCCGCGGCTTTAAATATTCATCGAAAAATACGGGCGCTGACGGCAAATCTCTATTTCAACCTGTAACTCCTCTGACTTCGTTTTTTTTTTTATTCTATTTATTTGTATTAGACTGTCGCGCATGGTAGCGGTGTCGTTTTTCCGTATTTGCGTTTGATGAGCGCGCGCGCGCCTGTGTCTGTTTGTGTATGTGTGTGTAGTTTCCTGTTTGCGGAATTTGTTAATTCTCTCGCCTTTTTCCGTGATAAGTAGCCGCGGCCTGTTTGTCCGATATTTCATTAAATCACGGAGGGGCTTTTTTTTCAATCCGATGTCTGTCAAACTGGGTGTGTACAAAACTAAATTAGAATATGTTGTGAAATTTGTGTGTCGACGGAAAATAGATACCGGGAATATGAAAGCTTAATTTTGCGTAAGCATGTTTACCGGATAACACGATTGTCCGGAGAGATGACTACCCTGTTAATTTATGAATTCAATTTATTTATGCTTCGCTCTGTAATCATGTAATATTTTTTACTCAAATTATCGGAACATTTCATGCGCGTATTCCCGTGTGGGAAATATTGAATATATACGAAAAGGATTATATAGAAATTGTTTAATGAATGTTAAGAATAATATATTCAGAAGTAACAGACTTTTGTAGATGACGGTTCTTTGATATTTTCAATTCAAGAAGAGTACGTAAAGCTTCGAGCAACGAATGACCTTGAAATCCTGGGAACAGTGTCCTTGAAATGTGTATGTTTATGTCTGATCTTCCCACTGTCATATTTTCTCCATAAAATCGCGAGCAACTTTCATCGCTTTCACTGCTCGAGACGTCAACGTTCATTAAACGAGTTCCGCCATCTTAATAATTTTCTTATTTTGTTAGTCCTTCGAGGACGGTGTTCCTTTATTACTAGACAGCGGATTTTATGCATTTATCAGAAAAATGGGTACATGTAATATAACACAGTAAAAACATTAGAAAAATTTTAAAATACTGTTACGTTATTCTGAACCTATCAAACATATTAAGAAAGTAAATAAATTTCCATTTCACTCCAGTTTTGTTGCTATTCGGGTAGAACATTTTTATCTTGCGTAAAGATCCGCAGTCTATTTATTACAAACATCGCGGTCGCGGTATTTATTCCCTGAAGTCAACAAATTTCGTAATTAATTTACTGTAATTCTGTATTGGTATTTATAAACGAAAAATCATTGTTCCGAGTGGGATAATTCGAAGCGATTTGGAAAGATTCCTTTTATTATAGCTCCCCGGAGCTCATGCATAACAATCGGCGGTCTAATCGTCGCAGTTACGCGGAGAAAGTAATTTCACGGCTACGGCGCTTCGGTGACATAATAATAAGATATGTCAATAGCCGGCGAGAAACGGCACCGATTACGATTTTTTTCAACACATTCCCCCACCAACGCGAATCCGTTTCACCGTATACTCGACATAATAAATCAACGTGTCGTATATAGCGCGAGCAGCTTTCCGAACGAGGCGTTGATGGAAATTTAATACGATGAAAAAGACACTCGTGGCGGGTTTTAATATCGCGGATCTGTCAGAAACAAAGCGCCGCGCGTCTCTTGTGTCATCGGCCGATTAATAATTTATTATCTGTCCACTCGTTGACGGGTCTACGGGCTAGATTCACCACCGAATTAGTACGCGTGCATTATCGCCCCGAAAGTTTGTAGACATTTTTAAATGGACCGCGTATTTAATCATTGTGTTGATGATCGGCAGATTTTCATATATTTTTCGTAATCAAAGTTGATAAACACCGTGATCAATATTGGTTGTAGACGTGGAGGTAAATGGGAAATGCTTTAATATGTATTTAAATTATTCTTTAATAGTTATTAATACTTAATTAATAGTTATTTCATCATTAAAAATGCCTACAGTTAATAAATTTGTCAAAAAAAAATTTTTTTGTGCAAGAAACCATTAAATGTGTACTTATTTAAATTGTTTTTTATCTTAATACATTTAAATAATCGTTAAAAATTAATACTTAATTGATCATTAATAATGCCTATATAGTTTCATTCATTTAGTCACAAAAAATTTTTGTGCAAGAAATGTGTACTATAATTTATTTTTACATTTTATATTTAATATTTTATATTTTATATTTAAAAATTTGTTGTTATTTTTATATATGAGGTTTTTATGTGAGTTTCCGGTTTTTTCATGAGGTATGACGATGATTTTTTTATGATCGTGGTTAGTTACGTTGCTAGCCAGAAGGGGTAAATAATAGTTCCGTATTCCAAGACGTTACGTAGAGGTTATTTCGTCCAGAAATTCGGCGCGTGAAAGCAAGGCGTCCTAAATTTAGAAAGTAGCCAGACCAGGCTCTAGCCGGCTAGCTAGAGCAACTTTCATCCGTGTTGTCGGCTCTGATGGTCTTCAGGATCTGGCATCGTGTTGGACTGGCTATACAACGCTTATAAAAATTCTACAATTTACTAATTTCGCTCTTACAAAATTAAATTAATTGTACACAATACAGAAAAACCTGTGTTACAAATGTTTGTTTAGTTAATGTATTTAAATGTTTCACTACAGATTTATAGTACTGTTCGAACCAATTTAGAGTCACATTATATCATGTATAATATCATAACATTTCGTGTTTACTTGCAAAACTTAATCTCGGAAGTTTGATCGCAGAACTTTGGAACACCCCGTATAAACGTTCTCTCAGACCGTATATCAGTTACGTATATTATTGTAGAATATCTAACAGTGTGAATTAAAATATAATTAAAACAAGTCTTCGTATACTCCGGACTTACTAGAATATTAATTTCAAGCTGAAACAATAGTGTGGACGATTGTTTAAATAATTATTGACAATTCGACTCTAAAATCCCATACAACGGTTCAATTAACCGGCAGGCAAGAAAACTGAAACGAGAAAAAATTGCGGGCCGCGAAATGAACGCGTTCAGATTGTCCAAATCAATCAAGCTATATGTATATATTCGGCTTGGCCCGATTGTATGAAATTCAAAATTGGAAAGCTGTATCATTTCTCTCTGCTATATCGTTCTGTTTCCAACGAACGCGCCGAAACGCCCAGTCAACCAACTTATTTATTTATTCTTCTCTTTGATCAATTGTAGAGTCTTTAAAAATTTCCTTCAATTTCGAAAGACAAATTATTATTATTTTTATACTGTGCCTATGAACATCATCATACAGGTCTACAAAAATTTGAGGTCCACGAAAAATGAAAAAAAAAAACAACATCAAAAAAGATATCCAGGAAAATTTCACATAAAAAATAGAAGGAAAAAGTAGATGAATAAAGATAAACTTATTATGGGGTGTTAATTACTATGCCTACGAACATCACCGTACAGGCCTATAAAAACTTGAGGTCCACGAAAAATTTAAAACAATATAAAAACACATCAAAAAAGATGTCCAGGAAAATTTCATAACAAAAATTCAAGGGAAAAGTAGATGAGTAAAGATAAACATATTATGGGGTGTTCAATACTGTACCTATGAACATCGTGCAGGGCTATAAAAATTAGAAGTCCACGAAAAATTTTTAAAAAACCCAAGAGCACATTTACCATCGAAAGTAACATGCAGGGAAATTTAATAAAAAAAATACAAAGGAAAAGCAGATGACTAAACACGGCAATTAGCGGGTGGCGTGTTAAATATTGTAACTACAAACATCACCGTGCAGTTTCAGCTTTTATTCACTCATATTATAAATAAAACTAATTAGGAATGTATTTTTCGTTTACAGAAATTGATGAACAACGAACCGATTTTTCCTGCGACATTAAGCATCGCGAATGCCAGGGGCGGCTCTTATTGGAAAATGTGCGATCCAGGCGCGCCTTCACCCGCAGCTAGAACTTGAGTCATGCAGTGAATCACATGCTCTCTGATTTACACACATATGCGGTGCCGTACGCTTCCAACGGTTTCTCGGTGAGTTAATTTCAGCCGTGGAAGGAACTGTTTCTTCTTTCGTCTGTGTCGCGGGAGAACAGCGTTCACCGTTCGGGACCCAGGAGCATTACCGTGGATCCCGTTATTAGCCATTTTTTTGAACAGGTGTTGGGGACAGACACGATCCAAGAGTCGGAAATCGAAAAATTGTTATAAATTTTATCACACCACTGTCGAATATTACAAATTCTTCATTTTTATTCCTTGCTAGAATTTCCAAACTTCCAGCAACTTGAGCAAACCAAAATTGAAATTCATGCTTCAACCTTCCGACGGCTGTGCTTGGATCTATTTTGTCCCGAAACATCGAATTCGGCATTCAAGTACACAGTTTGTGGTAATTAAACTAAGTGAATGGCTGTTGCATAGCAAAAGTACATTTTTTAACATTATTAACTAGAGCTGTGAACGGTCCCGAGCATTGTCAATTATACAGGATGTTCACTAGCTACGACTAGCTAGCGTTGTTCTTGTAAATAGTAAATATTAGAGAACAAATGGAAGAGGAAAAAGTAGTACTGCTTTTTATACGCAGCACAACGTATTTAATTTTTTCGTGTTTATACAATTTTGTTAAATATGAAGGTGACCTTCAATTTTTCAAATAGAATATATTTTAATGCTTTATATTTTTTTATATCACATGAAAGCTTGTGTCTAGACGAATTCATCCGTATACTGCACAGTGACCTTCAAGGTCATGCAAGGTCAGAAATGGAAGAAACATTTTGAGTATTTCATACCAAAACATCATCTGATTCGTATGAATAAGGAATGCTTGTAAACACATTGGTATGAAAGCATACAAAATGTTTCTTCCAATTCTGACCTTGCATGACCTTGAAGGTCACTATGTGCAATATACGAATGAATTCGTCTAGACACACGCTTTCATGTGATATACAAAAATATACAGAATTCCACTTCAAAAATTGAAGGTCACCTTCGTATCTAACAAAATCGTATAAACACGAAAAAATACACACGCCATTGTATTGCGTTTAAAAAACAGTACTACTTTTTCCTCTTTCATTTTTTTCTAATATTTACTATTTACAAGAAAAACGCTGGCTAGTAATAGCGCGAACACCCTGTATAGTTATAAAAATCGTCCGTTGTCCGAGGGTTAATCTTTGATTTTTTTTAAAGTGACCATTACATATTATTTTGGTACAAATTATGTTGTACTCACGGTAAAATTTCTGTTCAGAATTGAGAAGATTTCTGGTTAGTATATCGAGAACAATTTCGTGCATGCGTTAATGTAGAATAGACTCGGCTTAATAGACCGACGATAACTAATGAGTCCACCGTTCAACGCTCACAGAAGTACTTAGAAACTGAGAATTACAAGTATGACTGTTCCATAGCGCCTCGTGCATTGTTTGTCTTCTCGTCCTATGGTTGCAGCTGGTTTGTATTCACTTCGGAATCTTAGGCTAACGGTGAAAGGAGTCGTGACTCAAACGATGTTTTCGTGTGTCCACTGCTCGTTCTGGTGACTAATGTTTAAGGGTGAGCGATAGGTACTCAGAGACAACACTGTGGGTCAGGGTGGAACTGGGTCATCTCAGAAATTTTGGCTCGCAAAGCCATAAAAATAATCCTTTCAGGATTATAATTAAAATTTCTGTTCTTTTCCAAAACTCTGTGTAATTTCCCAATCGGTGTCTCGTTGATGGTTTTTGAAAAAAAAGTTGCAAAGACCGTGTGTGCTCGATTATAAATTTGAAAATTTGTCATTAGCTTTTCCAAAATTTCTGGAGAATCACGGAAATGTGTAATGTCAGATTTCGTTGTTCTCGAGGATATTGTCTAGAAAGAAAGACGATCTTTCACGCTCGATCGCTAAATTCCCTGTCGTGTATGCTTTCCCAAAAATCCTCGAGGATCGCGGAGCTCGTTCCCTCGATCATCCCTCGCTCGGCGAGCCTCACCGCGAATGATTCACTCTGAGTCAGCGATTCGTTTCGTCGTATTTAATGTCCTGGAAGCGAAGAATCGCGCAGAACGAAGCACGAGCAGCACCGCAGGTTGATCAGGCTTCCTCGGTGTTCGCCGCGAAACATGGCGAGATTTCCGTCAAGCAGCTCCGCTTATCGCGGGAACGGCTTGTCCGATGACGCGATTGCTATGAAACCATAAACGAGTCAATAAACAGAGGATTCTCGAAAGACCCGAGGTATTAAGTACGAGCCTTGTAATTCCAATGTTAGTTAAGAAATGTGTAATTGTTCGAATAGATCAATAGAAAATTGAATATTACCGTAGATGAAAGATTTCAACATATTTGACAATCTTCGCGTAGTCGTAACACTAAACCTAACGAGCACTAAAAGCGATTAAAATGTTTCAGCTTATAAAACTGACAAGGCTCTATATTTATTTGTACATATTTAGTGCTCGGATAAAACAAAATTTATCGAATCAATTTCCATATGTAAGTAACTTCATAATTTCAATAATTGTAAAATGAGAAATATAGAACCGGTCATTCGACCGGCAGTGGTAGGATTAGTGTTGAATAAATATTTCGCGAAGTGAACGAGATCAAAGTGGACGCAATTATATAGAAGAAATATTACTTTTAATCTGTGTCGTAATTATACACCGAGTTGAATTTTTTATCGAGTCGTTCGGCAGTGAAGAAACGCACGAGAAGTTGAACGACGAGTCAATTATTTCATAGTAATCGGGACAACAATAGAGACAAGTAGTTAACATTACGGAGGCGCTAAATGACGAGCACTATGCATTCGGTATTGATTTTCTTGTGACATGCTCATGCATGTCTTTACCCTCTCGCGAGAAATAATTAATGGTGGCTAGAATGCGAGTTTTAAGAGTTAAGAAACGAGAATTGGCACGACAAAACCATGCAGAAAGGCCGTACAAAATCTGGGTTCCACCTGAACCAATCGAAAATCGGGTCCGCAGCCCAACGAGGCAACGTTTCCTTCCATCTTTCGAAAATCGTTACTGTCCAGGGTAAAATAAAAAAAAATAAAAAAAAAAAAACGGTGGAAAAAAAAGAGAAGAAGCCGGTCCCATGCTTCCTTGCCGCGATTAGAGTGAAAGGGGGGTAGAGGAGGGGAGGGAGAGAGGGGTCGAAGTGTCACGGAAAAGCAAAGAGGAATAGAGGTATAGCGCGATGGAGCGAGCAGGAGGGGACGACTGTGCTGCGAAGAGAAAGAAGGACAAAAAGAAAAGGAAAAGGAGAAGCAAAGATAGAGGCCAGAAGGAGAGGGAACGAGCACCGGAGACGGAGGAAAAGAGGGGGGTTGGGGGGGCGGCGGAGGGAGCGAGAGAGGGTGGGAGAGAGGCAGCGATCGAGAGAAACATGGTGGACGAGGGAAGCGACGGGGAAAGGGGGGTGGAGCTTGGTACGAGGACGTTGGAGAACGGCCGTTAGATATAGTTAGTGGCGTCGCCGTCGGACGTCCTCGGGCGACGGCGCCACCGTCGTCCTCGTGCAGGCGTCCCTCGCCTAAAGTAGGTTAGGTCGATGAGGCCACGACGATACCGCCACCGCGGTTTCTGCGCAGCGGTCTCGATTCTTTGCCTCTCCTCTCTGCAGCCTTCCTCCATGCCGGCGATTCCGCGAATAGTCACTTGTAGTTACGGTTTCTGATCGATTTTCATGGTTCTTCCATGTCTATGCCGCAGATCCCGAAGAGCTATCCGGTAGCACCGTTACAAAGATGTCCTTCTAGATTCTAGGACTTCAACCCCGTAGGGTGGAACCTGAAGGACCTTGAACGCCTGGTCTCTCCCCCACCCCGATGAATTTTGATCGTTTTTTTTCTTTTTGGATTTTTATAAATACTTTTAGAGGAATTTTGACGATGTTATGTTGCGGGAGATTATGTGGATATGGAATGGTTTCAGGATAGAAATCCTGAAATACGCGCTAGGTTACAGTCACATCGATTTTTCTATTTTGCCACCGGCTCTCTCGCTGTTCCCCAGTCTCGCAACAATGAATAGCATTGTAACGGAACCGTGATGTCTATATTTTCCGAGAGTCCTCCGGCTTTTGTCTCGACCGTTGAAGGGAGGGCCGAGATCAACGGGTTTTTGAGCGTTTTAATGCGGGGTTTGATGAAATCGGTTGCAGAGGCAGAGAGCATCCTAACTGTATCAGATTCATGCAGCTGTACAGTTAATTTTAAGATGATGGTTCTAGTCTCACGACACCATTGCTTTATTCGGTTGGTAAAATTTTGAACTCGGCAAGAGCACAGCGCTGGATATTTAATAGAACTGTGTGAAGCAGCGATATATTTTTTCCGACAGTCCTACTTTTATCTCGCAGTTCCAAAGAGACCGAAAGGAGGATTGAATTTTTCTATATTTTTGTCGGTTTTGCTGAAATCGTTTTATTCTTTCGCAAAACTAAATCTAATAGATCTAGCAACTTGCTTAATTTTAGTATTTCCTATAGTCGTATATGTAATATTGTTAGTACAATTCCGAACTCGTGAATATCAGCACTGATTAAATTTAGGAAAGCGTGTACAGCCAGATCTATGTTTCCCGACAGTCCCACTTTTATCTCGCAATTCCACAGAGACCGAAGAGGTCATTGGATTTTTCAGAATTTTTGCGGTTCTCTGAAATTGCTTCTGTTCTTTGAACTATATAAATTTTACCCGCTGTTTCTACCATTTTTGTACATGGATTTTACTGTTTCCTTTGTACGGTAGCTAAATTTTGTTGGTAAAATTCCGAACTCATCAACAGCAAGCGCGGAATATTTAATGGAGGCGTGTATAGTCGCTCTTAAGGTCGCAAGATCGATTTTCCAGTTCCTGTCGTCTAGTATCCGCCCGCCTAAAAGCGTCTACTAAAAATATTCCGTATTTCCCCCGGTCTACTTCGATAATTACAAGTCGTCACGTTTTAAAGTCAATTCCGCATTGTTTATCTGTTCGTGTTAATTATCACGGTGATATACACGAATATATTTAATTTATCGGTGAGAAATTCTCACCGGTTAGAAATTCTAAAGCTCGAAATGGAGCCATGTCCAAATTAGCTTTTATGCTAAACGTGAAAACGTGAATGGGCAGATGTGACTCGTTCAAATTCCCCGCCAATAATGTGGCGGCGGCGGCTCAATAGCCGCAAACTTCCGGCAGGGAAGTTGCGAGATCTGTTTTTGTGTAACTTGCCGAACAAAGTTTTTCGATGATCCTTACGACGATGAAACGACCGGTACTAAAACACCGAGCGTCGAGCTATCGTCGAACTCGAAAGGGTTATCATGTAGGCCGCGAGACGCGATATCGTTGTCTGTTAACAAAATGGCTGACGCCACCGTGCGACTTCGGGTCATCAGTTACTAGAAAAATTCTGCACGATCGTCTGCACCAATAAATTCGAATTTCATGTTTGGACAGCTCGCTAATTAATTCTAAGCAAAACATTATACAACATGTGCAGAGCAGTTATTTTTAGCACTCAGCAATTTTTATAATTCTTCTGGCATGGTAAATACATACATAATTGCATTATTCTTGGCACATATATACGATTTTCTATTCCTTTTATCTATCTGCGGACACTTTTATATTTCATAACAGATTATTATTGCATCACATTCATCCATCCATAACACACATAAGTTGCAATCAACAGATTATTACATTGTATAGTTGTAAGTGATACACTGTAAAATTTATCTAGTTTTAATCATCACGCTATAAAATTAGTTGTAGTCAACAGACTATACAATTATACAGTTGTAATCAACATACTCTACAAATGATATCGTTGTAATCAATACACTATAAAATTGATCTAGCTGTAATCGACACCCTTTAAAATTGATCTAGTTGTAATCAACACACTATAAAATTGATCTAATTGTAATCAACATCTTATAAAATTGATCTAGCTGTAATCGACACCCTATACAATTGATCTACGTAGTTGTAATCAACACCTTTTAGAATTGATATAGTTGTAGTCAACACCCTTTAGAATTGATATAGTTGTAATCAACAAACTATACAATTATTTAGTTTTAATCAACACCCTATAAAATTGATCTAGTTGTAATCAACACTCTATAAAATTGCTATAGTTGTAGTCAACAAACTATACAATTATTTAGTTGTAATTAACACACTATACAATTTTATAGTCGTGATCAACACCCTATAAAATTGATCTAATTGTAATCAACACACTATACAATTTTATAGTCGTGATCAACACCCTATAAAATTGATCTAATTGTAATCAACACACTATAAAATTGATCTAATTGTAATCAACACCCTATAAAATTGATTTAACTGTAATCAACACCCAATAAAATTGATCTAGTTGTAATCAACACTCTATAAAATTGCTATAGTTGTAGTCAACAAACTATACAATTATTTCATTGTAATCAACACCCTATAAAAATAATCTAGTTGTAATCAACACCTTATAAAATTGATCTCGTTGTAATCAACACACTATACAAGTATTTCATTGTAATCAACACTCTATAAAATTAATCTAGTTGTAATCAACACGCTATAATATCGATACAGTTGGTATCAGCGCCCGAAAAATCGATCTTGTGGCTCCCAAAAGCGGAAAAATATGTCCTCAAATAGTACCACACTTGTCCCGAAGCATAATTCTAAAAAATTTTCCAATTTGCGGTGTGGAAACCACATCCTACGCTAAATTAGGGCACACACCACGCCACGGCAAGTGTTCCAAGAGCGTCGCTCTATCTCTACACGATCGTTTCTGCGAATCGGACGATCAATAAAAATCAGAGTTGTTGGCTTTTCGCAGAAAGATAAGCCCCACAAAGCCGATAGCGTAGGGATAAATAAAAACCGGAGCAGGGCGTCGTCGTCGTCGTCGTCGTCTGAATAAAACTTCCGCGTGGTGTTGTTCTCGGGTTTCTTGTCGTACTAACAAACCGTAGGGGCTGTTGCGTTTCGACCCAAATAATCTTCGCACGTGACAGAAGACTGTGACTGACTGTGTACAGCTCGACTCGTTGTAGAACCCTACACATCCTTAGCCGTTTCGAAGAATCGAACCTGATCTTCGTCGGACTGTTTGCTCGGCTCGGTTATAGTATTTAATAAATTCGCTGGTAGCGACGAAATTGGCTGATTTCGGGACAAGGAATGTCGAATGACATCGACGGGGAAAACGTTACCGGCACGCGCGCGCGGTAAACACGTCGGAAATTTATTTTTGACGTGAACACTTTTCACGCAAATATTTCGGAAATTCGTTTTTCGACGGTCCACCGCCCGTTTCGACTGATTCTATACAGTCGGGAATTCATTTGTCGCGATAATATAAATAATCGGGTATTTTATTGGCCGTGTGTAAAGCAAATTTGCACGGCAGTCGATTTTCTGCCGGGGAAATCGGAAGCTGAACTCTTTCGACGAGCGGTGGTCCCAGATGTGGATTCGCGGACTTTCAGAAAAGAAATCGTGATATCGAACGCATCGATATATTTTTGAAAGACCCGTTAATGGACTCTACGTACATGAACGCGCAATACCATTATTTTTTCATACACTTTCCACTCATTTCATGTTCCGTCCCCGAAAAAACCACTGTAATAAAAGAAATATATTTTTCATGCCGCCTTTTAAGAGCGGCCTGTGAAAACTATCAATTTTTACAAAGGTTCGCAATTTAATAACGAAGCCTGAACATTAACTCTTTTCACTCCACCAGCGTTGCCATGACCTCCACAGCACCGCAAGGTGTAGAAATTATTCATTATAATTCCCCGCGGAATTAATGTGTAAAACCAAAAATTGAAAAGATGCCGATTATAAACAATTTCCGTTCGAGACACACCGTGTAGTTCTTTGTCGCAAAAATGTTGGAGCACGTAAACTAAAGCATTCCGATATTCGGATTATTCGCATTTTCGAACCTAGAACATTGTCTTGCCCAACCGGTTTCTATTCTTTTGGATCATGCTTTGGTCTCATAGCGAACGGAATATGAAATTTACCACTTAGCGGCCATCGGGAGGAAATCGAGTACGGCCGGTAAAATTGAAAAAGAGGACGTAACGGCGTTACATCCAGTTTAATTACAGCCATTCGAACGGCTATTGCCAAAATCAATATGTAATATCAATGAAAGCCATCGAGTTCGCGACATCTCCGTTCACGATTTAAATAAATTCCAACACGTCCTTCCTTTTTTCACCGAAACTTCCACTGCACTTTCCTTTCTCTTTCTCTCTCTCTCTCTCTTTCTCTCTCTCTCTCTCTCTCTCTCTCTCTCTTTCTCTCTCTCTCTCTCTCTCTCTCTCTCTATGTGTTTGTTCGTCCAGCGTTGGTCCACTGTATATCTTTGCAAAATTAGTAGGAGCACAGGTATCGGGTGTAATAAACGTTCAACGGGATTCATTAACGAAATCGGTTCACGGGCAAAATTAAATTCCACCGAATAAAATGAAAACTGTCGGCGATAGAACGGGTTTCTGTTCGCGCGTTCAATCAACCGAACAAATGATTTTACGACTCACGATGAACGGTGAACAATTTATGGGTCTCGGCGTATCTATTTCGAGGACTCGGTTTTACAATAATATTTCACCGGGCGTTAGTAGAATTATTAATACTGAAAATACTTTCCAACATTCCTGCGTTAATTTGTTTAAATGGTCGTGCCAGCTGTGGAATTCAATTATAGTCACTTTAGGGCATAAAATTGTATATCAAAAATATACGAGCACATTCGTGGTATATATTGTTTGAAAGAAATATTAATTTTGCTGTTAGAAGTCCTCGAATTAACAGTCTAACTGTTTGTAAAAATGATTTATAAAAGAACGTGCCACAAAATTGTGTAATATAATTGCACAAAGATTTATATAGTACATTAGTGGACAAATGTTCACAAGATACACCATCACAGACATTTATGAATAGACTGTGGATTTATATGCAAAGTGGTCTGGCATTAATTGCAAAAAAATTCTGAACGTACAAAAATTTTTAATATTCGGGAAAGACTGTTGCAAGAAGTTCGTTGTCAGGTAGTACTATCGCCGGATTATTTATGCGATTGATTCGTCGATGGAGATGAAACAACGAGAAAATCGACGAACAAAGAAAATAGATCGAAGCGCGCCAGGGGTTGGAATAGACAGGGGGATGGTTTATTGGGTTTGATAACGCGCGCGTGTATGTAATTGGCCGGTGATTTCAGCAGTGGCTGGTGTCACTCTTCGTGCGGTTACTCTCTTTTTCCGAGTTTTCGACGGAGGAGATTGTCCGATTCTTTTCTCGCGCGTGCGAAAAGGGGTGCGTGCGATTGTGAAACGGCGCGCAGAAACACGCACTCGCGAGGGGATGGTGCGGATCCCTTTATCAACGTGGAATTTTCGCGGGATCTCGTCGTCCGTGACGCGCGATCTATTGTTCACGAAAGTATCTAGCGACACGTGGCCTCCATCGAAATGTCCTGGCACGGTTTTTAAACGAGCGAATAATGGGGCTCAGGGAATCAAATATTTTAACGGGACCCTTGAATTCTTTTCCTCTATCGCGCCCCCCTTCATTAATAATGATCGAAATACTAGCCCAAGCTCGGTAGTCCGGTTCAATTATCCGCAGCTTAGTCGAGTTATTTTTTAACGAACCATCGATTATTGGTAATTAAAGAAGTTCCGTATCGATGAGCCCCGCGCACCGATTTCAATTAGAGAATTTCGAGTTTCCAGGCGGTTTTTTCTGTGCCGAAGTGGACCATCGAATCCACGTTACCCCGGAGAACTTTCTTCAACTATTAAAATTCGGACATTAATTTATTTAATCTTGAAAAGCCAAAGTATCGCTGTCTGAATCGTAATTTCGATTTTGACGGGTTTCGTTGTATATTTAATTCGACATCAACTCCGAATTATTTTAATGTAAAATATACTTACTGTACGGCATGATGGGCTAATTAATATATGAGAATAGAAATATTGGTTTCAATAGCTGTCGAATCCAATAAAATATATGTTAACTACACGCGGTATTAATTACCGCACGTTTCGGTTCAATCGAAATCTATGTATAGGATTATAGATAGCTATTCGCGAATACCGGCGAAATAACATTTCTAGCGGTTTAATAAGCAAGAAAAATGTACACGTAATACAATTATTTATTAGAGATTATGTACGGCAGTAATAATAATAGGAGCCATTACAGTGGAAATATTTATATAAATTTCTATTATCGTAGGTGTTTTTAGTGGAGCTGACTGTTATCCAAACCAGTATTTTTGTTCTTATAGTTCAATTCGTTCGTCACATTATATTATGTGCGTGTATTTTACACTGGAATTGTGAACAGTAAACGTCAAGTCGAATAAACAATCAAAGCGAGTAAGGAAAATACTACAGTTTTAATTAATTATTAGATGTTACGCATTTATGGCAGCAATAAATAACTTAAATATGTAACAACGAATATAAGAATATTGTTACATTAGCTTTCATTTAGTAAAACTATTAAAAGAAATACATTTTTCCTGTTTCTTCGAGTCGACGATGAAAATTTTTATTTTGCATAAATCTCCACGATTCTTACACTATTTTCGACTGGTTAAAATTGTCAGATGAGAATGTTCATTTCTATTTAATTTTTCGCGATTCAACTCGAAATTTTTTATTTTCCACAAAGATCCGCAGTCTATTAATTATCATTCGCGCAGACATTGTTCCGACCGAACATTGTCGAACTTTTATCTTTCAGTATCTCGTTCGTTACCTGCCATACGCAGCAGATATTTTCATAACTCGAAATTGTGCGCGTGTAAAGCATAGCCGCGCGCGCGACACAATAAAACACTGAATTCTATAAAAATTTACGAAGCCTCTACCACGAGCATCGCTCTGTTGATAAAAGAAATAAAATTCTATCGACTCTGTTTTAAACGATTTTATGAATCCGCGTGGTCGTCTATGTAGAAACAGAAACAATACGCGAGAGTACAAAACGCACGATACTCGACTTTTTGATCATAGCATTTCGGAGTCGCGCGGGAGAACAACGACACTCTAATTTCGCGCGCTAGCGTCGACACGGTTTCGATAGACGAGCTCTGGTGTCTGTTGCTTTGCCGAAAATTAGGTTAACCGGCCCCGAAAAGCGTCGTCCGCGTGTTCCACGCGATTACACGCCGATTTCCTCTGTCTGGAAACAGTAATCGCTGGCGAGAGCGGTGAACGGTGAAAAAAAACGGAGAGAGACGGAGTGAGAGAGAGAGAGAGAGAGAGAGAGAAAAAAGAAGCGAGAATAATGAATATTTTTTACACCACGGTCGCGCGCGCCGCGGGCGCTCGCACAAAGAACTCTCTTGCCGGGTTAAAGCGTTGTTACTCGCGCTCACAATGTACCGGCAACGAGAACTTCCATGAAATATTTCCCCTTTAGCCGGGGAGCCCTTTAACCCCGAAAAGTCGCGGCTAAATAATACGAGTCCCCGCGGACGAGCCGATCAGACCCCGATTAGGAATTTATGTAGGCCCTTACTGTTCCCAGAAATCTTCGAACTCGACGATTCTTTTGTCGTTTCCCATCGAAAGGATGCTCTTTCTTATTGAGTTGCACAGCGGGCAACGCTGAATTTATCGATGTACAAGCTAATTGCCAATTGTGAAACTCTAAAATCGAACGAAACTGAACTCTAGATTTCAATCAATTTGGACAGCAGTTTCATGAATTCTTTCTGAAATGAAAAATTTATTTCAACCCCTATTAAGGGGATGTTTTTCCTCTATGTGACTTTTTTTCAAGAATCATAGGTCGGCTTCGTATTGAATTTTTGTAGAGATGTTTACTATTATTTAGAGTATATAATATCAATTTTTTTAATCCCCATTGAGGGAATGTTTTTGATCTTTGGGATTCTTTTTCAAGAATCATATGTCGGTTTTGTATTGAATTTTTGCAGAGACGTTTATTATTATTTAGAGTATATATTTTTTTAATACTAACTGAAAAAAATGAGATATTGTAAAATTCGGTAATAATTCTCGCCATCCCAATTTCATCGATCGTAAATTCGTCGTACTAATCCGATAACTTTTTCTTTCGCATCGACCGGCTAGCTGGAGCGTATATCTCGCAATATTTAATTTTAGTACATTAAATATTAATTTTGGTAGAAGAATTCGCCGTGCGCTCTCGCGGTCCAGCCATCCGCGACACCGTTTCCGGTAAAAATATAATTCGCATCGATCGCATCCCACCGCGAGCAAAAATTCATCATGAAGGAACGGTTCGATGAAAACGCGGGTGCAACCAATCGATAGATCCACTCGAAGGGATAAATTCGCTCGATGAAACTCTATCCTGTACGATTCTCCCTCCTTCCGTCTCTCTCTCTCTCTCTCTCTCTCTCTCTCTCTCTCTCTCTCTCTCTCTCTTTACTCTGCGCGCATTTCCGGCCCGATTGATTATTGAAATCGGTGGATGCGCGCACATCCAAAATATCGATCGCGGTGCATCCAACTCGATTTTAATTACCACTCCGCGAGTCGAACTCCGTCTTGAGCACCAGTTTCGAATGTTCTAAAGGGACGTGTTCAAAATCCATACGCTATTACCCGAAACCGATTTGCTCGAAACTTTGCGCATTAACTGGCCCGTGAACCCGAATCGATTCTGTTCGATCATTCTTTTCACTTCTCGCTTTTAACCCAGAAGTGATATAGACACATAAATGTAGCCACCCTTTCTCCTTTATTCGTGATGACATAACAGATGTTTTTAATACAATATAAATGGTATATCGCAAGCGGTGAATTCTTTGCAAATGTTATTTTTTTCTCGAGGTTATTATTCCCGGAGTGTTCACTTGAACTTTCAAAGATCAAGGTCGTTTGAAGGTCATGCTATTATACAAACCTGTATTTTTCACTTAGCTACACGATACAATAAAAATAAAAAATGCAGTTATGTATCAAAAAACACCGATGGCCTTGATAACTCTGAAAAAAATTACCTTCGGGGAAAAAATGTTCATGCCAGATATTTGTCCATTGACACCATATATGCACATTACGTGAGAAAGGTGGCCCTACTTAAATGTACCACATGGTATGTATTAGTATGTATACTGTTTCCTCGGAATGCGATCTGTGCGATATTTTTTAAAAATTCTTAATTATTTAGATAATTTAAATTTTTAAGGTGTCGTTATAAAGGGGAAGCCTCGATCCTTAACCCTTTGCACTCGGAGCTATTTTCAATACCAAAATTAAACATTTCTTCCGATCTAGAATAATTTCATTCTACATGATTTTTTTCATTTCATGGATATGAAATTGATATAACATCTCATACAATACTTAAATGTTTACTAATTGATTAGATACTTCAATAATATATGATATTTTAAATAATAGTACAGCAATGTTTAGCGATGCCTCAGAGTCACCACTAAGGGTTAAATCTATGCTAGTTTCAGTCACGAAAAAAACTTTTCGATGTTTCCACAGACGAATGTCTAGAAAATTTTCGAGAAAAAACGCGGTTTCTCTATGAATGAGGTATCGTGAAACCAGAGATTTCTAGCTTTGAAACGAGTCCAAATTTGTTGTCGTGCGATCATTTTTCACGAAATGATCAGAGTTTGATTTTTCGAGAATCGGGTAGGTATTCAATGTTATTTAGTTGGATTTCGACGATTAGGCGAGAAAGAGTGGAATCCTAGGTTAATGGTAGAAAAATACGGGACCGAGCCGGGTGAACAGTTTACTCGATAATTTCATACATTATTTCACCGGCACCCGGGACGCCGGCAGACACCGGGCCGTGGATTATTTTGGATGGATCGATGGAAGCGCGATTATTCGGCCGGCCTCCGATTCACGGATTTATTTCGACGCTGCTGCGGCGGAACGGCGAATCGCACGCCATTCGACAACCCCCCTCCCCCCCTCTTCTCCGCCGATACCGCTAATATTTCCCAATTTTTCTCTGTTATTTATATTTATTTAGCGCGGTGGTCCCGCGTGCGTCACATTATTACGCGCGTTACTCTCCTGTCTATTTTGTACACTCCGTTACAATGGCTGTAATTAATACGCAAACATTCCGCCTCGAAGACGTACGCAAACTTGCCTATCGATTCACAAAATTATTTAATTATACGTATTACATATTGCAACACTGGAGAAAATCCAGAGGGTGCACGATATTTAAATATTGATACTTTGCTGGGAAATTTGCATTTTTATCGACGAATTTAAGGTGACAACGATATTGCAGTCAAATTTTTATCAGGTCGTCGGAATTATTAAATTATGCGCATATTGGGTGTCACACGGGTAAGTGGGGTGAATTGTCCGAAAATGTATGAATTATAAATATTGTAACCGGACTGCAAGACTGTATACAAATTTGATTTTGTTTTATTGTAAAATGTTTATTCTTTCTTTCGCGTTTTGTAGCAATTGAATTCATTAAGATATCGGCAGTTTAATTATAACTCTCTTGGTTCGTCAATAAGAAATCGATCGGGGGGAACGACTTCTTTGGAACGGCACTTGCTTATTTAGGCCAGAAATATGCGACCTCCGCGGAGATTTACAAACATTAATATTAATATTCTAATAATTCTTTCTTTAGAAAATTCGTGTTCAAAAGCAATTGACTAGACGAAATGTAAAAGAAAAATTGTATATTAATTTGCCTTCATATAATTGGTAAGATAAAAGGGCAAAGGTAAATTAATTTACGTACATTGTTTCTACTGTTTCACCATATTTTATTGCGCGTCTTGCGACTTCTATTGCGACTAATTCATTAGTTTATAATTTACTGCGGAAGAGATGGAACAACAATTTCTCGTCGCTCGACGGCTTCTCCATTTTTTCCCCTTTTAAAATTAGTTAGCGTACAACGTGGCTCCGCAGAATACATTACATTCAAAGACACGTGTCAATATTTTTTTCTTAACGAAATTTATATTCAACGTATATATATATATGTTCTTAAAAGAACTTAATCGAATGGATATAAAATAAAAATTGTACCAACGCATAATTTATAGAATCAGCAAAAAAAAAAAAAACAATGGACTCGTTTGTATCAATTTTGTCTATTATTTTATCACGTTTGTTTACGTGCCTGACACGTGCCAGGAAGAAAATTTTTCCCGACAGCCTCGCCATTTTTCCACGATTATGAAAATCAGATAGCACACAGAATGCGGCCTCATAGACACAGTGTGCACGCAATTTGTTAGCGGCTAGGATCCGCGTACGTGGATGTATTATTTGTTGTCGACTGCGTATGATGGTCGGAGAGAGCCGGAGCCGGACCCCAGCGGCGGGTCCATCTCGATGGATCGATACGTCCATCCGGTCACCGCGAAATTCCAGCGAGTTGGGAATTTTCCGTCGCTCCCGTGCTATTTCGCGACTTGATTGCTTTGTTATAAATGTATATGCTCCCCGTATTACCGTTTCATTTTGTTTTGCTACTCGTTATTTTGTTATCCGCCCCGCGACGCCAGCACCTGCAACACCCCCGCGCCTACCTGTTCCGCCTCCTTTTTTCTGTCGCGTGGACATTCGCTGGAACCGGAAGTAGACGGGCTGCGACAGGCTACTCGAGGAATTAGGCTACTCCAAGTGCAATCCTTTGCCAAATTGATCGTTTCGCATCCGAGTCGGTCAATTATTTTTGGATTCATTTTTCTAAATTAATTATTATTCTATCCACATTTAGATTGGCCATTTTAGTGGGTAAATTAATTTACACCCTCGCGATTCGAATGCTAATCGCTAGACAAATTATGACAAATATGTGTGGACGTAATTTAAAACATTAGGACAATTTAAGAACGTCGATATGTTATTTTCAATTTATCAAAATTGTTTAAAAACAGAAAGTAATATTTATATGGTGTCCGTGTCTTGACGAAGAAAATACTTTGCATAAAGATCCGCAGTCTACTAATCGCATGGGGGAATCTCCAGGCTCGCCACAAAAATTTCTCTTTGGGAAAACCAAAAAACCCCCCCAAAAAAAAAGATGCTCGCCATCAGCGATACCTGACCGAAAACGGCTTTCGTGCCGAAACAAGGGTGTCGAGGTTCCCAAAATTCCATTTCAGCCGTGGGGTCCGCGCCGCCGTGAGCCGGGTCGTTTTCGAAATTTCCGGCGGCCGCGAGCGCCCGGTGCAAAATAGGCCCGTGAATTTCGCGAACGGCCGACGCACAGCCGGACAGATAGACCGACGCGACGGACGAACGGACGGACGAACGGACGGACCGACAGACGGACGGACGGGCGTATATCGATCCATCGAGCTGAACCCGCAGGCTAGCGTCGCGGCCCGTCAGACGTAACGGACAGGATAGTAAAAGCCCTCCGGTTCCAGTTGGTAGGACCGGTCCGTTCGTACATCCGTCCGTACGTCCATTCGCTCGCACGACCGTCACTTCGACGGATAATACCAGAGTTCACCTAAATATAACCGTCGAGTTCCGAGCCGAGGTATGAAAGAGAAGGGGCGGAGAGTGCGAACGAGGAAGACGCGGCCGGAGAGAACGAGAAACAGGAAGGTACGGAAGAATGAGAGACGCAGCAGGAGGATCGAAGAATGGCAGGAAGGGGAGAGAAAGCACCGAAACAAGAGGAAGCAAAGGAAAGCAGATGTAACGTAGAAGAAGATGGACAGGATATTCGAAAATTTTTCGTGAAAAGCTTCATGCATTTTTTTTTTATTTTATCAACACTGAACCTACCGACAGGGCCCGCTCTAGGGGGGGGGAGGCAACCCGGGCATTTGCCTGGGGCGCGAAAATTTAGGGGCGCCATTTTGGCTGTAAGTGTGAGAAAAATATTGATGTTTTAAATACCCAATTAATAGAAAATTTCACACATCGAATTTTTCGTTCGCTAAAACATTAAAATTTAAATAAAATTATTTGTATTGAAAATAAAAAATATGTACCTTTATTTAAAGAATATATATATACGAGTATATTCTTAAGGGGCGGCAATTTGTCTTTATGTCCGGGGCGTCGTAACCGCTAACGCGGGCCCTGCTACCGGGCGCTAAAAATGGCTACTATGAGTTGCCATATGAATATGACACGATCGAATTTGTATGGATTTTATGCGATTCTTATTACAATGTGTGTATAATCATTTCCAATGGCAGCATCTTCATAAATTTAATAATCGTAAAATACAAAATCTGGAAACGATTATTTGACCGGTAATGGTAGGTTTAAGATAATACCTACTAATCTTCTAATGTCTCAAAAAAGGTTCATTTTGTGCATTTTATGACCAAAACATAAGTTGCTCTAAAACAGTAGAAACAATAAAAGAATTTTACGTCGAGAAGAAAGGGTACACGGTTACTGTTTCTAACAAATGATGGGAACAATTTTTATTTTTGCATGAAGATCCAAAGTCTAATTACCAGACTGCCGATTTTATGCAATTATGACAAAAATGAGTAGAAGAAATATAAAATGGTGAAAACGTTATACCATGTGGTCCATATAAGTAAGGCCACCTAAATGTCTCTTCAGGTTATTGCGATGCAAAAACTATTTCTTACGTAATGTGCACGGTGCCAATTGACCAATATCTGGCAGGAACATTTTTTTCCCCAAAGGTAATTTTTTTCGGAGTTATCAAGGTCATCGGTGTTTTTTTTATACATAACTGCATTTCTTTTTCATTGCATCGTGTAGCTGAGCGAAAAAATACATTCAGATAATAACATGACCTTCAAATGACCTTGACCTTTGAAAATTAAAGCGAAAACTCCGAAAAAAATAACATTTTCAAAGAATTCACCTTGCGATACCATTTATATTGCATTAAAAACATTCGTTATGTCATCACTAGACTACGGACCTTTATACATTTATGACTTCTGAAAATGTTTCAAAAATGCTATAATATAAAATTTTAGAGAATTGAATGCGATTTTGATTTACTTCAGATCTACAAAGGCTTCTACCACTGAAAAAAAGATTTCATTTCATAAAAATTGCATAAACATCCGCAGTTTAGTCATCACAAATAAAGGAGATATTTAGGTGGCTGCATACCACCTTGAATGAATTTAAGATTATTCTTGTAATATTTTTGTCACATTAACATTATTAAAGCAAGGGAAACGTTTAAATTTAACTTCAGTTTCTTTCAATGAACTTAAACAATTTTTATTTTACATAAATATATCCAAAGTCTAATTACTAATTCAGTGTGGTGTTCATTCACTGGACAGGTCACCCAATGTTCACAGTTTCGCTCATCACAGTCTCCAGTTGATTAAGTATCAACTTGTGTTGCGGACTGCAAGTTGAGGAAAGGTTTGAAAAGGAGGGTTCGTGGAGGATGCAACGGCCGCAGTAGCTACAGCAGACATCTCTGGCGCGATGCACTATTTTGCACGTGATTTAATACATACGCTAGTAGGAAAGCCGGTTAACGCTGCCGAAATCTCGACCGCGGCCTGTCCCCCGAATTCGGTTTCCGTTAAGCGATGCAAATACCGCCGATAAAGCGGCCCCGATTCGCGGTTTCAAGGATCACGGTACACTTGCTCGGTTAGCCCCCTCGGCCTGTTATCCTTCCACCTAACCCACCGTCCACGCGGCGTCTTTTCGTCATCCTTGCTCCTTCTTGGTGCACATCTTCGCCTGATTGCAATTCATATACGTACGTTCAACTTTTATTCGAACTTGTGTTCCAATTCGTCCGAGAATTGTTTATTTATTTATTTATTAATGCTCTAAACCGTGTATGGTTTATATAGCATACATTAGTATAACACTTTACAATTGACAATTGACAATGAGGTGTATATCGTTATACTAAGTTAAATTAACATAAACGATAAACGCTAAATGCGAATCTTACATTTTTTGAGAAAATTGAAAATAAAAATTAACTTTACCCCTTACTATTTCCTTCACAATTACAATAATTAGTAGACTGCGGATCTTCATGCATTTATATGACAACAATGAGTAAGTGTAATTTAAAGTAGCAAATATATTAGAAACATTTTTACATACTATTATATTATTTTCAACCTAATAACATAACAGGGAAGAAAATAAATTTCTATTTCACTCAAGTTTGTTGCTATTCAGGTAAGAAACTTTTATTTTGCATAAAGAACCGCAGCCTAATAATTGGAGTGTTTTAGAGTAATTTCGCGAAAGAGGAAAAAAATTTATATTTATTGCGATGCCTACATTTATTTTAACCCTTTGCGAATGAGAATTTTCTGAATTCCGGGATCGTGTTCCCCAAAAAATTGGAATGCACACAATGAAAATGACATGGTGAAAATGAGTGTACTGATCGTTTATGTGCACGATTAAATTATTCGTCCTTAAAGGGTTAATCTGTTTTTCTAGAATTTTATTATTCAGAATCGAAGGTATAATATTATACAGTGGAAAATAATAGAAGAGAATACTTAAACATTTTTGCGTTGATGATTTTTTGGAGATATTATTTGCGAGGTAATGGCACATTTACATTTAAACGCGAATATGCTGTGTATGTGTAGCGTTGTCGAATGGAAAATCAATAATGTTTGCGATACACTTAGCAGGTTGTGGATTGGAATAACTAGCGGATGTACGTGGAGTTTCTCATTTTTGTGGATGAATTTCTACAGAGTGGAGCGAAGATGAATTTTTTCCTCTATATTTCTTCTCTTTATTTTCATGGGGAACAAAACGACACAGAATTGTTTTAACGTTAAAACTGCGGGACATTAAAAGTGATTAGTGTCTTTCGGTTAATGTATTATAAAAAGTAGATTTCTTTTTAAAGCTCTTTTATTTAGACAAAACACACTCTCCCTCCCTCTCTCTCTCTCTCTCTCTCTCTCTCTCTCCTCCCGTCTTTCCATCGTTTCGCTTTTAGTGACTGGTCGCATGCTAAAACGAAGTACACTACCACTCAAAAATATTTGATCGTTTGTCCAGCGTATAACGAATGTGCCTTTTTCAGTGACAAACATGCGAGTGGAGCTTTTAAAGCTAACACATGTGGCCGAAAAAAAAAAATGATAAAGCTTCGTGCAATAGCTGTTAGTTGCATCTTCCATCTTGTTCTGCGAACCATGATCAGGTTGAATGCAGTACTTCGTGGAAAATCTCATTTTCATAAGCCACTTAATAGAAAGTCAAATAAAATTACTTTATCCAATGAAAAAATGCCCTGTTGCCAAAATAAAGATACTAACAATTATTGGTGATATACACGTTTCTATATAATTGAAAAATTCCAATGCAGTATCGATTTCAAAATCAATACAAGTATATTTTTAATGAAATTTTGCTTTTTCAATTTCCCAAATTTTCTGGTAGTCAATTTAACCCTCTCGCATAGTGACTTCGAGGCACTTAAAAATTATTACGCCATAATTTAAAACTTTTTCGAATGGGGTTGATCGAAATTTCTGATTTTGTAAAAATTTCTATACACCGAAGTTAAAATAGTTTTGAGCGCGGAAGAATTAATTAACCAGCTATCCATATATTATCAATGATCAACGTTGATCCGAAAGATTCGAATGAATTTGTCTGTCGCGGGTTAATTGCTAAAAAAATATGATTATTACAGTTTCCGAAGACAGGAGGAAAGTGCGGTACAAACAATGCGAACGTATTCGGAGTAACTTGCCAACTCTGGGGGCCGGTCATCGGTTCACATTCCGTGATTTCGAAGTTCGTGGATTACGTGTTAAAGCCCCTTTGCGTTATCGCGGCGAAAATCACGCCGAGAACGTGACTAGGTCGTGTTTGAGGAAACCTCGTGCTCATCATACGTGGAGTAATGATCGATAATCGAAGTAACGAAGCTAGGCGTTCAAACACAGCTCTTCTCCCCCGGCGACGTTCGCGTTAAACCGATATCACCTTTGTTTTAGTATCGTCGCGTGCTAACAAAATAAAAAGAACCGCTGAAACCGGTATGGACGATTCCTCGATTTTCCCAGGAACCCCAAATATGCACGAACGGGCCCGAAACAGTTTATTAATCGCTACACAAATGTGAAAATACTATAGAATTCAAATCTTCGGATTGTTTTCAACTTTTACTTTGAATTTCGTAACTTTAATTTAATTTACTCCTTTATGTTCCACTGGTAAAAAAGAAACAGAAAGTAATAAATTTAATTAATCATTTACCGCACAGTATTATATCAAACACAAATATTATCGTAGGCGTCGAGTTAATTATTTGTAGTTCGCGACGAGACGAGGTATTCAATTAGAATAGAAATTTAATATATAAGTGGAATATAAAATTCAAAGGGGAATATTAAACATGGAGTGATAACGTTTTGTTCGGCACGTGCAAATGACGAACGGCATTTCAAAATTGCAATTACGATCAAAGAATTTTTCGTCTAATTAGCACGCGTTACAACTTATTAGTAGCGACATCCGTTTTGTTACAAGTAATCGGGTCCAATTCGCGATAGGGAAATAACAGGATTGCGGAAAACACTAGCGTATCAAGAAAATCGTTTTCGTTGACGCAGTCGTACGACGTTCATTAGTAACAATTACGAAGCTACTGCGAAACCTGTAACTTTCTGTGTCCTCCCTTGTAATTAGTAAAGATACATCTCTCGTACGGCGTACCTGCAGAGGTTTGTTTAATCGTCCAACTCCGGTGCGTATCTTGTCAAAGGCAGCCCGGTCTCCGAAACGTTTTATACCTATTTCGAGTATTCACCGGCGTATTTCGTGCGTTACCCGCGCGAAAGTTAAAAAAGCTCGAGTCCCAAATGAAAATGCCACCGTTTAAATTTAATCCCTGGGTCTAGAGTCAATATTCAAATTTATTCAGAGATTCAAACTTAATTCGACGCGGAAATTCCGGAAAGTCGATAGACACGGGAGTTCGCGAATTCGAAAAGTAGTCCACGCGGAAATTCAAAAATTTACGAGCAGGCGAGGAAATTTAGAAAGTGGGTGGATTTGGGGGCTTGGAATTCGGGACGGTGAAATTTGAGATATTGAGAATTGAAGTTTTAGGATTTGGGCATTTTGAGGTGTAGCAGTTTGATCATCTGAAGATTCGGAAGTTTAGAAATTGGGGTGTTTGAGAAATCGAAAATTTGGGAAATTGGGGTGCTTGAAAAATTGGGGTGTTTGAGAAATTGCAAATTTAGGAAATTGGGGTGATTCAGAAATTGGGGTGTTTGAGAAATTGAAAATTTAGGAAATCGGGGTAATTGAAAAATTGATCTTTTGGGAAATAGGGGTGATTAAGAAATTGAAAATTCGAGAAATCGGCGTATTTAAAAGATTGAAAATTTGGAAAATTGAAGTTTTGGGAAATTGGGGTGCTTGAAAAATTGGGGTGTTTGAGAAATTGAAAATTTGGAAAATTGGGGTGTTTGAGATATTGAAAATTCGGGAAATTGGGGTAATTGAAAAATTGATCTTTTGGGAAATTGGGGTGTTTAAGAAATTGAACATTCGAGAAATCGGCGTATTTAAAAGATTAAAAATTTGGAAAATTGAAGTTTCGGGAAATTGGGGTGTTTGAAAAGTTGAGTAGTTCGCAGAATCGAAAATTCGGAAATTCAAAGAGACTAAAATAATTAGAAAATTCAGTATATACCGATTAAAAAATTCCCGCAACGTGGAGTTCTCAAAGTACCGTTAACGTACCAATTCAAATAACTTGAAGCAGTGAATCGGTAGACAAAATTCGTGGATGAAACCACCTGTTCCCCCGTTTACATCGTAATTTTTGCAACGTGGCCGCGTGGCTTCTTTAAACGTTCTCATTAGCCGGCGTCGCGTGACGCATTCCCGATGCTCAGGAAAAACAGAAACGCAAGCCTGAAGAGGGTGAGCAGTCGTTGGGAAAGGGCGCCGTTTTCCTCCTGGCAAAGCTACGATCAACCTAATGGTTTAGTAAGACTATACGGAGCCATTAACAGGTAATGAAGGTACCGGACAATTGCGACTACAGTAATACTAGACACGTATTCACTTACTAGCACTTACACAGCCGAGCCCCGCGGAACGAGAGATAGAAGCTTCTAAAGCTCTGTTCTATGGTACTTCGGCCGTGTCCTGTTTCATTGACCCGACCCTTTCCGCTGCGTGTATAACATACACGCATACCGATAATGCTATCGGGTAACGATGCGAGACGAATTTCGAAACTGGACGCACTGATTGAACATCTGCACACAGCCGATACTCGAAATCCATTGTTATTCGCTGCAATTTTCCCCGATTCATCATTCTGCAACCATCGTTGATTCTTCATCTTCATCTTTGACTAATATCATCGCTAGATCGTCACGCAGGATCAAAGAGATTTCTATATTGATTCAATTTTCTCCATCTTCGAAACTGAACGCATCGATTCAATCTAAAAATACCGTTCTACCATTCTCAATCCGCTAAAATTCTACAGAAAATAAATATATGTCTATTCAGGGTTGCCACCTAATGCAATATTAAATGGTATCACAAGTTGAATTCCTAGCAAATGTTATTTATTTCCGGAGTGTTCACTTTAATTTTCAAAAGATCAAGGTCATCCGAAGGTCATGCTATTATACATATCTGAACGTATTTTTCAGTCATGTATCCAAAAACACCGATGACCTTGATACGACAAAAATGTTCTTGCCAGATATTTACACCATGCACATTACGTAAGAAATAGTTTTTCCATCATAATAACCAGAAAAGATGTTTAGGTGGCCTTAAATGAATCACATGGTATAGCCATTTCTATCACAGTGTAAAAGTTAATTTTGAATTAACTTGGACAATTTTTATTTTGCATGTTCCAGTTGGTGGATCCTGTATAAATACTAGTGTATAGCTAACGAAGCTCGGGGGATATCGTTGGACAGTGTAGTCGCCGACAATAAGATAAATCGCGAAGAAGACTTCGGCACCGAGTAATATCGTTTGGATAGGGACTGGTCGTTAGACGAAAGCAACTCTCCGGATCGTAGGGAGCCCCGTCGCGTCGCGTCGCGTCGCGTCGTCACGGAACGAACCTAGTCGTTGATTATTCATCGAGTGGCCGATTTTTTGCCGGGCAGAACTATGAATATTCATTGATCTTTATCGCGGCCGATACTTTGGTCGCGCCTCCAGGCGACGACGACGTTCCAACGGATAGATGAATGGATAGATTACGCAACTGCCCGGTTGCGTAACCGAACGCGTGAACTCGCGGGGGTGGTTTCTATGTAACAGGAAGTCGAGCGAAAAGATGGACGGTTCGTGGGTGGTGGGACGTTGCGGGGGTGGAAACGAAACCTGCGGAGGAGGCCTGCGAGCTGTTTTAATTTCCGATGGCCTTCGCGGAATAAATCGGTCGGCCAAAAATATTGTTAATTGATCGTCACCGGTGCGGTGGCTGGAATCAATTTTTCCATTACACAGGCCGGTCCCTGCAGATGTTTCGCGTTGCATCTTTGACACGTTCGATAACCCCTGTCACGAATCTGCTACGTCGCAAAGTTTATTTAAACATCGACAAATTAAATTGTTAATATTAGTTTGTACAGAATTTTGTAGATACTGCATAATTTTGTACATAGATTCAATTATACTAATGTTATTAGCAGACTGCGGATGTTTATGTAATTTTCAATTTTTTGTAGGCAAATTTTAAGAAAGTGGAATCATGTAGTTGTAGTTCTGGAATAAATAAAAATTGTACTATGTTCTGTGGAATGTTATATTGTAGCATTTTTTGAAAATTTTTATAAGCCATAAATGCATGAAGATCCGCAATCTAGTTATTAGTTTATGGAGATACTTAGAAAAATAATGTACCAAGCACTTCTTTATTACTTCGTAAATATTTTCGACAACGTTCTTCAAGTTTTCTCGTCGTTAATCTATCGGTCACTGAACGATTGAACAACAAATATTAATTGTATCCTCTGAATTAATTCTCGTTCGAATACGTTTTGAATATTTTCGAACAATATATTAATGTGAAAGTGATTGAAATATTCGCGGATCTACGTGTTTGCTAATTTGAATAAAGAGTGTAGGCGTCCGGTGAACCACAGGTCAATCCTTTCAGAGTAAACAGCGATTTTCTATTCCCGTAGTGTAAGTTACCCCTATCCGCGTTTGTCAGGATTATCAGAGATTACATGGAATTAGTTTGTCGTTTTATTGTGTTAATCTGGTTACGCAGAGGGTTTCCACATGTCGTTCATTTTATTTCAATACTCGGTTAACGCCTGTCATTGCTATGATTACACACTATTATATCTGTTATGGAACCGCGAGCTGACCATTTACTCGGACAATACTTACAATTCGTATCACAGTAAATACCGAAAATCCTTTCCACACCTTTTAAGAACGAAATTTGATCTTTTAAATATTTGCAACATCGACCGTTGGAATCTTCACGAAGATTTATTCTCTTCGTTAAAATTGCAATGGAATTCTATTTTTCTGTGATCTACATACATATATTTAGACACGAGAGTAAATGTAGACGTACAATAAATATTCTATGTTCTTTAGGAAATTGTCACTGTAAAGATATTCTAATTACCAAAACAGTTAAAACATTGACATAGCAGGTGGTTAAATAATCATTCCAGAGAAATTATTTGAATCGCAATATCGAGGCTGATATTTTGGTCGATAATCCGAATTGTTATTGCAGAGAGAAAAAATTAGATAGTTTTTGGTTAATCTTTTGAGAATAAATAAATCATCTTATTGGTAACATCAAGGTCGTATAATATAGCCCCTGAAGTTGCAAACAAGTTATTTAATTATTTCGATAACAACTGATTTATGATCCGGTCCTCTAAAACATTTTTAATATTTCAAAGAAATCCTCGCGAGAGCAAAGGGTTAATTTATGTTTCAAGACAAATGACGCACCCATTTCTTTTGTGGATACAATATTTTAGAGGGCACAATGCAAAGGGGTCGGTATGAATTAGGCGAGACAAAGGGTCGCCACGAGCCACGAAAATTTTTCTGGCCCACAGATCAGGTGAAAAACCCTGGAACTGATATTTGCTGCTTTGAGTGAATGAAGAGCCGACTCGGAAGCAAAGGGGAACGTCCCTACAACTGCCGAACGCTGTCTGGTTACGGATGAGTCCCGTCAGGTTCCGTTACACCTCGACGAATCCACGAAGATTCATTAAAGAACTTGGGTAATTACTGAAATAAGTAGATTTTCGCAATGCCCTATTAATACTCGGACTGAGCGGCAGGCAATAAGCCACCGGATGAGGCGTCATGATCATCTTCCGAGAATGTTTGTATTTACAACTTTGCTGGACTACCTCTAATCTAGTCCATACAGGTCAGTCGACGCTTCCTGGATCCGACCGCAAGACGTTGCACAGCATACGCTGATATTAATCTCTTTCATAAAATTTCACACTGTTGTTATTTTAACTCCGGAACTCGGAAATTGCTCGCAACATTTCGTAAACAAGAAAAAATAAAAATTCGAAAAAGCACATAAACGCACGCCATGCTTCAACACGTTCGCTGCGACTTACTTGAAACGGTCAAATTAATTGTACATACTCTATTGTTTAATAATGCACAGCACAAGCGAATCTTTAACTTTCTTCTGCTAAATTGCTGTTGTGCTGAACGACACGACTTGTGGTGATTTTCAACAACCGTCTCAGAGTTGTTGTTTTTTAAAGAGTTAGTTTAGTATTGTAAAAATGGGGTTGAAAAATTTTGGGATCAATGTCCAGTTAAAGAGAAACCAATCAGCAGCACGACAATTAATTGTTTGGACAATTGCAATGGAACAATGCTCCTCTCTCACTATCGCTTCCCATTGCTAACTCACACCATGCTGACTATGTTTTGATGGAATGTGACCGAGGAAGTTTACTCGCAAGTTACCGAGGTTGTAACTAGTATGGTTCTACTGTATACTTCTTGCCAGTTGGTTGGGCGAGAGGACTAAAGACAACACTCCACCGGATCAACACGAGCTGCTATCACTGCAACCCCATATTCACCATATTACACCCTCCACATTAATATTATTAGGTATATTTTTTTAAAGCACCTAATCTAGAGACAGTATCTATTACTTCTAACGGATTCAAGGCCGTTCATCGGGCACAGACAACCCAGAGTACCCTAAACGGTAGGAAAATTCTGTCACTGCCTGAACCACAGCGCAGACTAACTATTAAATGAAAAGGTTAGGGAACTCTTGTATGGTTACACATCGACCATAGCGATTCGTCGACCACGCGGTCGTACTTCGTAGAATGAGTGCTACAACCCAGATCTAACCACGCGTACAGCCTAACCAACGGTGAAATAGGTTCCTGATGGAATCGATATCCTCAATCGGGAAACTTCGGCGAAGTTCCCTGGGTCTGCGATGACCCATGGAGCCTGGATATATTCACCTGAATTTCCAAGTCCGACGAACAAACTCTCTGTGGTCACAGTTTTCATTTGGTTTCTGTGTGGTATCAGTCATAGGAAATTCTCACCCCTTCCTCGAAAGAAGAGACCTACTAAAAATCACTGTAGCTGTCCATCCTGATCCTCCCAGAGCTCCTTGTGCTCAAAACATTGTCGCAAACACTTCGAGAATAAGAAAGATCTCAAATATTGGTCCAACAGAATCAGCTATTGTATATGTCACAATTTCACAGCTTCGCTGGTAGCAAAGCTAGCGACTACGATAACGATCCTCTTCGAGTGGATCGCCCAAAAAATTCATAGTCCAAGCTCCTCCGGCAGCATCTCGAGCTCCGTCCACCCGACAAAACGTTCAGGTAAAGTCCAGATACCGTCGAACACGACGCCTGCCATCGTCCGGAGCCAGCGATGCTCTTCAGCATCACGGGATCACCATCGGCTCACGAGACACATCTCATCAAAAGCGCAGCGCGCCCGTAAAGCCTGGAAATATATATCTCGTTCCTCTTTTCGAAAAGTCTTATAGAACGGGTACGGACGGACACAGAAGGGACGTTAGACCTACAATTTAAGGGACAAGATCATCGAATAAAGGGACACCCTGTATATACGCTCTGTACGAAAAGCACTTCGTGGACGTTTCGTTCGGCGTTTCGGGATTGGCGTCACCGCCGCGGCCCCCGCAGTTTCTGGTTCGAACACCGGGACCCTGGCGTAGCTGTAATGAAGCACGGGCACCGAGTACCAAGCCGGGTCTCCCCTCGTCGCCACGCCACGCCGCGCCACGCCATGCCGCGCCATGCCACGGGCCACGCCGTGCCACGCCGCGCCGCGCCATTCCTTCCCGTGCCCACGCCACGCCACGCCAAGCCACGCCGAGCCGAGCCGAGCCGAGCCGAGTTCGAGCCACGCCACGATCTCCCTGCGCCGACAGCCCCGACGCCGGCTAGTTGCAATAGGGGAAGCCCGGGTGGCCCGCGCATGCGCGAGGGTAACACGGAAAAAAATCGGCCCAGCTAACGGGCGTAGAAGGGGCGCACGGGGGGTGGCCGTATCGATCGCGCTAACATCGGAGTCCGCGGCGAGTCTGTGGGCACAGGCGTCGTGCGCCCATGATGACGACGACGACGACGACCACGACCACCACGGGTACCGACTCCTCGACGATGACGTTCGTTTCAACCCCCCAAGAACCTCCCAGCACTCGGTCGATCTATGACCGAATCGATCCCCCCCCCGTGTGGTTCCATCGATCCATTTTTACGAGGTCATTGTATATACCCTTTGCAATAATTTTGACCTGATGATTTCGAGGTAGTCCGAATATGACTAGCTAAAGGAATTTAGGAAAATTAGGCGGTAGTTTGGATTAATTGATATTTCTAGTTGTTGTTTCAGAATTAATTATTCGTTAAGTTTGACGGGGATGATTTGTAGGGTTGATGATGCTGTGAGAATTACAGTTTCAACTTTCTCTTCGTGAATTTTCTTTGAACGGGAGTAAATGTATTTTTGCAAATCACGTTTTTGGATTCTTTTGTTTCGAGGGGGATGATTTCGAGGGTAGAGAAAGTATGAGACATAGGGGGACGGATACGGGAACATGGAACGGTAGCAAGAGAATTATTCTGGTTTTTACCTGTCTTTGATTTTGATCTTCCCCCCTTGTTTTCGTGTGTTTTTTATCTCCCTCTTTTTTTATTTTTTTTATTTTCGTTTCGGTAGGCGGCGGTTTGATTCGATGGCACGTGGAAACGAGCACGCGAGAGAATCGCGGATTTTTCTCCTCTTTCGTTCTCCGGAATCGTTTGATTTACCGGCGATTGATGTGTAACCTTCAACTAGCCGAGTGTACTCACCTCCCTTGAGGCAAATGTTTGTGGAGCGAAGTTCGTACTTTATTGGAGTGATATTTCGTCAAAGGGTTAACGAGATTATCTTGAGCGGTATTGTTCGGAGAAACGGGCTCGTTGCGGGTTTACGAAATGATGATTCCCTGCTATCCGAGAAACCCACTGCAGTGACAAATCATCTTATTAATTTAGAGAAAAATTATTTCTCCCAATTACAAACCCCTATCTCTCCGGATCCAACTTTCTTTTCAATTTAAAACTTGCTCGAAACTCGAGGGGTTGTAACCATTACGTCAACAACCCGTTTCAATTTTTTTTTTTTAAACTTCTTCAATATTTGTTGTCGACAAATAGGAAAATTATATTTTTATTAACATCTATTGAAACTGTAATATAATATAAGGGTTAAAAATGGAGTTTTATAATTATGCTAAATTAATCAATTGTTAGAACAGCGAAGAAAATAAATTTTTATGATTATTATAGAACTCCGAATTTCGACTTAATTTAATTTTTTTCAAATATTCACTTCAGTAGAATATTGCTGAAAAGCGCCCCAAAAATTCGGGAAGCTCAAATCCGACTATTTCGTCTTTTATAATTTTATGGAGACAGAGAATTATTATTAATTTGAAGAAAATATACTTTTTTGAAATTAGTTTAAGGCAACGTTTCTGGAATCTATTTTTATCTAGTTCATCCTAGAACGTAAGATTACCTTTGCAGTTTCGATGAATGTAATTTCCTTATGCATCAGATATTATTTCCCCTCCCGTCCAATGAGATTTGTGTATTAGAGCTCACAGAGTTCGATAACGCAATAGAAAAGACGGGTACGATTCGATAGGAAGTTGAAGGTCGAAAGACGCCTCCAATGCGGAGAGGTAAAACGAAATCGTCAGTCTATAAGACTCTTTCCGGAGAAAAAAGCTTATCCACAAGAGAACTCTTGCTCGAACGGTCGACAATCTTTAACCTGTTACTCGGATAATTTATTTGCAACGAGCACACAGAAAAACACCAGCAATCTAATTTCGTTTACACCCATTCGACAATTTAAATTCTACAAAATAATCACAAAAAAATAACGAAAATACACTCCACGATAATTTACAATTCAGTGAGTAAAATTCATTCGACAGCATGTTAAACGATTTCATAAATTTATTATCCTCCCACTGATTAAACGCTTAAAGCTCTTCGTTTTTTCTTTTTTTTTTTAAAGTTCATTACTTATGGAGAACCGGGTACTCGATATAAGGTCAATTCTTTTAGTAAAAAGCAGCTTCTAGCGCTTAAAAGTCCAAGGTCACCGAATCTATCTATTCGACCCTCCATTTACTCAGGTCAAGAGAGTATTCCCGTGATTACCAGGTGTAATTTTGATGGGCCATTTTCGCTTTATGGACTAGGTGACTAATAGTTATTTACAGAAGATTAAATTTATGTAAATTTAATTCAATTAAATCCGCCGGGGTTTACCATACTCCGCGCGAGTAATGCAGGGTTAACAGCGAAAACACTAACGGTTCGGATGGATAGTTTACCACGGAGTGTGCGAACATTAATCAAGCGTTCGAACGTAACAGTCTCACAGTGGCACTTGCCACGCAAGATTTTTCCAGCAGAATCCTTCCGAAAAACGATTCTTCTCCATCGTTTTTTCTGCATTTTTCGTGTAGCCATTGTCTCGTCACCGAGAAAATAATAATTAATAATATAATAAAATAATGAGTGGGAATTCTAACGTTCGAATTCTAAGTCTCGCAGTAGATTCGGCCAGCGTACACAGACACAGAATGTTTCCATTTCCATTTCACTAATCCCCAACCCCCGTCCCCCCCCCCTGAGCTTCATTCACGCGCAGACTGAAATAAGTGACGGAGTTTTCACAGTCAAGAGGAACGGGTCAATGAAAGAAGTGCCGGACGTCTTTTTCAGCCGGCGAGTTCCGGTCTCTGTCTTTCTTCGTTCTTCTTTTCCACCCCTTGTCAACCAGGAAGAAGGGCGCTTTCACTGGGAGACGCGTTTAACGTCGCGAAACAGATAAACCGATGAATCACGAGCTCGACTGTTGCACGCAGTTATGTTCCGTTTCATAGATTTTTCATTCGAGCCAGAAATAAGATCTCAGCTTGCCCCTTGTGTAACATAATATTTACCCTGGCTCGCATTATTTATTATTAGACTGCGGACTTGATGCATTTATGACAAAAATCGCTGGGTGGCCAAATTAATGAAATCATAATTTACCCAAATTTTTTTACCATTTTTCAGTGTATTTGTTTATCTATATCTTTGTGTACCATTGGATAAACCAGGAAGTCTTTCTAGCATAGTATTGAACCTAGATGGCATTATTTATTATTAGACTATATGGACTTCATGCATTTATGACAAAAATCGCTGGGTGGCCGAATTAATGAAATCATAAAAAGTACCCAAATTTTTTTGCCATTCTTTAGTG
This sequence comes from Lasioglossum lativentre, assembly GCA_916610255.1. Taxonomy (NCBI): domain Eukaryota; kingdom Metazoa; phylum Arthropoda; class Insecta; order Hymenoptera; family Halictidae; genus Lasioglossum; species Lasioglossum lativentre. The sequence goes on along the minus strand of OU744357.1, from coordinate 14,826,129 downwards.
TATTTGTTTATTTATTTCTTTATTTATTAATGCCCTAAACCGTGTATGGTTTATATAGCATACATTAGTATAACACTTTTACAATTGACAATTGACAGTGAGGTGTATATCGTTATACTAAGTTAAATTAACATAAACATTTATATCTTCGTGTACCATTGGATAGATCAGGAAGTCTTTCTAGCATAATATCTACCCTGGCTCGCATTATTTATTATTAGACTATATGGACTTGATGCATTTATGTCAAAAATCACTGGGTGGCCAAATTAATGAAATCGTATGGTACCAAAATTGTTTTGCCATTCTTCAGTGTGTTTGTTTATTTATATCTTCGTATACTATTGGACAGACCACGAAGTCTTTCTAGCATTTTACTTTTTGTTTCAGTAATGAAACCATAAATGAATGGGCTTCTGGAAATAGGGCCCATGTAGTGATTTTTAGGAAAACTGTTTTTGGAAGACTTTGCATTGACATTTAATAAAACGAACCCTAAAAAGAGTCTTTCAGTTTTCAGTCTTTTTCCAATGGAAGAAGAGCCTATGTCAGCTGATTTTTATTATTGCAATTCACGTTTCAGTTCAAAATTACGCTCCTATAAAATTTAAAAAACCCGATATAGGCCCTTCTTCCAGACACCCATTCGAATAAGCTCAAATATCGTAAGAGAATTTTGAAAAATAGTAGAACTTTCTCATATTAAAGAAATTGCAAGACTAGTAAAAAAATGAAAATCTTGAAAGACGCTAGAGAAAGGTTTCGCTATAATCCCCTCTGTTCTAACACGAAGCGCGGAATAGAGTTTAAATTGACTCCCAGAGGAAACGGAAAAATTATGTCTGTTATTGCGGTGTGATGCTCGCGCGATTTGCCCATACTCGGGCCGCGTTTTTGCCTTGTTTTCGAGAGCCGAAACTTGCCCGCGCTCATTTCACTCGACGTAATACGTTAGGGACGGGGGTCGCCTTAGAGTATAGGGGGTGACGTCCTTTCTAGCCGAATATACATCGGGGTTGGCAGCGTGGAGTTCACCCCTCGACAAAGAGGGCATTTCCATCGGCTTACCCGAACGAAGGGAGCCCGGTAAAGTACGCGGCACTTTTTGGCCGCGCTGTGCTGTGTTCTTCGAGAATACGCGCGCGTGCTGGAGATCGGCCAACTATCGCAAAACGCCGCGCCGGTCTCTGCCCGACACCGGAGACATTTCAATGGACAATTAACGTGTGACGCCGCGCCACGCTCGCTGCTGGCTCTTTTGTCATCGGACATTATCCTGGTACATGGTCAAGCAATTTTCTGATCGAGTCCCCGAACCATTTTTCCAAGACCTGCTCCTGTTTCCTATTTTTCAACCTGCTAACCCTATAACTGAATATAAATTAATACGATAAAGAAATTAATATGGGCCCATAATTATGAAAGTGGTGTAAGTCATATATTTCTTATTATTTATTTATTTATAGTTTATTTTAATATGCTAGCATTAACAGCCAGGTCAGTTTCGAGACATTTAAAGGATTACATTTGAAACGCTAAATGAATTTCATATAATGTTCAAATAACAAGCACTATCTAACGGTTCATTTCTGACAATATCGAAAATTACATTGAATTAATTTAGTTTAAAATAATATGATGTGACGTAACTGATAAACTCATTTCTTTTCAATTTTGACTTGGACCACTTTCATATAATTATGGGCACACGCATCTATGTACATTGAAAACAATTTTCTCAGGCCTTCGTATAAAATTGTTTTCTAAAATAATTGTGGCGCAACCTGATAAAAAATTGTTGAGCATTAATGGAAAACTGTATTGTGTTCTGAATAAATGATTAATAGACTCCGGATTTTATTGCATTTATGGGAGAAATGAAGAGAAGATTTTAAGATGAGAAGACTTTAAGAGTATTAATATATTATTTTCACTATATTAAAATTGTAAGTGAAATATATATAAATTTATATTTAGCTCCTGTGTCTTTTGCATAAAGATCCAGAGTCTAATGATTAGAATCAATTTTATTCGACTCTTTACAAGTTTCACATGACCGATTAAAAGTGTATACAGGATGTCCCAAAAATGTTGTACTTCCTTGAAAGGGTCGAATCCCAAGGTCATTCGAAGTAACTTTATCCTTTGCGAAAATGATCTCCGCAGCTTTGTTAAGGAGTTATTAGCGAAAAACACGGACCAATCACGGCACAGGCTCCGCTGAACGCGGCGTCGGCATTGGTCGAGCCGGAGTTCGTCCGCAGTAGCCGCGCTCTGATTGGTCCCTGTTTTTCGTTTAATAACTCCTGAACGAAGCGGTGGAGAAGATTTTTCCAAAGGAAAAGGTTACTTCAAATCATCTCGGGAATCACCGTTTTCAAGGAAGTACAAGTATTTTTGGAACACCCTGTATTGCAAGTAGAACGAAATCGGTGGACGGTTTATTCAATATGTAAAAAGCTAATTGTGTAACGCACATGCAACAGCGTACTGGAGAGTAGCCAGATATTACGAAACAGGACCTAAACTCCACGGAAAATCTTCGATCAGCGAGAATTGATCGGTGCATTCGACGATCCTATTCTCGGTCTCCAAAAGGTCTAAAAATACAGGGTGCATTGACTAACCACGAAAATTAAGGCACCGTGCGTCCGGAAATAGCGTGTTGGACCACTGCCACATATCACAAATACTACACTACCGTTAGAAGAGAACGATCGTTCGTACGGTGGTATTTGTAAATATTGTTTGTGATCGCAGGTAACGATATTTCGCCGGACAACTATCGGCGCAGGCTTCCTTTTAATTCGCCGGACCATCGATTTTCGTAAAAATTCACAATTTATGATCGAGCGAAAGTGAAAAAACTCCCATTAATAAGTGGCGTACAGGTATTTTCTTAAGCACCATTCGAGAGTAATGGTTCAGTCTGTTTCAGTTCCAATGTAAATAGCAGAACGGAACAGAACGAGTTATCTGTTTGTGAGAGGATATAGCGTGTGGTCCAAATGATTATAATTATTAAACGACTGTGTACCTGCTGCGAAACACATCGAACCGCTGACGAAGGTAAACCAGATTGATGTAGGTTCGTTATTGCACCGTCCTCGATCAACGTCGATCCAGAAACGATCGATAGAAACGTATTGACACGGGAACTTCCACGTTGCGAAACTTTGCGGAAGTTTACAGGTTTTTAGTCGGCTTCGATAAAAGTATCGGGGCCGCTACCCTAACTTTCTGCTCTCAAAAATTGATATCGGCCTGATCGTTTGTCTGCGTACCTCGGAGCCCACTGTAAACAGCGCAATTGTTTATTCAATTATACGTTTGTGCTTCGAAGGGAGAAATAAATATATTTTCAAAATTGCAGAAAAAATTCACGAAAGTCTCTGCAAGAGTACTTACGCGGCATCTTCCTTGAAAATTGAAAATTTCCGGGTGGATCAGAACTGACCCAGACCATGCGAGAATGGAGCATAATTTTTCAAAGAAATCCTGAATCTACTCAACATCCTTCCAAAAAATTGTTATCCTCTGAGAATTGAAAAATTTATACAGGGTGTTCGACTACAGGTGGGAAAAAATTTAAAGGGTGGTTCTCCATGACAATGTAAGTCGAAAATGAAGAATAAAAAAATTGCGATTTCGACTTCGTTATTTAGTTATGGATTTCCGCATTTTAGGTAGATTTTTAATTGTTAACTCTTTGCACAATTTTTTTAATTTGATGGATATGTAATTGATATAATACCTCATAGAATACTTAGATGTTTAGTAATCGATTAGATACTAACATATTTAATAATGTAAACAATATTTTGAATAATGGTACAGTCATTTTTAGTAGCGCGGCAGAGTGTTACGGGTTAATAACTAAATAACGAAGCCGGAATCGCAATTTTTTTATTCTTCATTTTCGACTTATATTATCATGGAGAACCATCCCTTAAATTTTCTCCCACCCGTAGTCGAACACCCTGTATAGAAATGAAAAAATTAGAAATTTCTAAAAATTGCAAATTTACCAGAGGTTGAAATTGAGAAAATAAATGGAGCTGTTTAAAAGGTGAGTCGAGACAGACCCAAGCCGCAACTACCCTAATTGTACGAGGATCGATCATAGTTCGCCTAGAAAAAATCGCGAAGAAAAATATGTAGTGAAATCAATCGAAGGAATCGATGAAATTCCAATGAAACCGAGTCGGGGTTCGGTAGGCACCAGGCATATCGATATTCCCGGCGAGCCTTGCTCGCTCGCTGACCCAATAACTTCACAGTTTCCATCGACTTTTTGTTCCGTCTCCTGATTTACGCGGTTTATCAGAGCGGCTCCTGACGAAAGGGACCACCCGGTCGGTGTAGGTTGTCTCACAATGAAAGTACATTCCCCTCGGGTACTGGCTCGAACGAATACCCCGCAGGGGTTCCCGGTGTCGTTTTCGGGGGTGAAAATGTTGGGGTTCCTGCTGACGAAGAGGGCGACTCCGTCGCAACCCCCCGACACCCGAGGGGGATCGATCCGGGAACATTCTGCGCAGCTAACATCGTGCCGGAACCTAAATCCGGATGCTTACTCCGAGATCCGAAGGAGCGACGTACCGTTAACCTAATGAAAACGAAAATTAAATCTCCGAGGCGTGGGTGTCTCGAATCCGCCGAAGATCATTTCGAATATTTTTACTCGCACATTTTCATGAAGAAATTATCCCAGCAGTCTATTTTCTGAGGCTCGCTGAAAGACATAAAAAAAAACTGGTGTGCAACATCTGCCGTATAGTGCGAATTTTTATGGGAAAATAAAAATTGTGTACATTAATTGCAAGATGCAAAAGATGCGCGGATAGTAATTTTGTACAAGTTGAAAACGATACCGGCAACGTTCTTAAATTCTTTAAATGGTTTCATTGTTTGATCGTCCCACCGAAAATTCGACCAAAGAGAATACATATCCGAATGAAAAAACACTCATGGTGGAAATGAATGAAATACGCTCGACAAAATTCGCTGTCAACAGTTAAAATTATTGTAGTGCTATTACTCGTTATATTCGCGAAGCGGAGAGTGAAAAAACGCGTCGGCGCTTCGGCCAATAAATTAATAAAAAGGTAAAATGAAGAATCCGCGAGCGCTGTTAACGTTATTATTTTATTTACACGTAACGAAGCAAAGGGATTCGCAGAGTGGTCGAGAGGCCGCCGCGCCACCGCGCCTGGGGCAGAAATCACCGAAAAAGATATCGCATCCAGCGACGAACGTGTCGTGTTTAAATTAGCCCCGGTACTTGAGGGAAATTAATTCGCTTTAAGGAGCGACGAAGGAGCCGAGGGATTTTATTAAAGGAAGTGAACCTCAACGACCAGGCATTACTTCCTTATTTATGATATTTTAACGGTGCACAGCTAGACACAGGAAATTTCGCAGTACGTTTTTTCTTTTTTTTTTGTTTTTTCGAACCGGGCCACAGCACCGGTGTAACTTGCATTCTGTAGGAAGAGAGGAAGAAAAAGGAGAGAGAATGCTTCCTAGGGAAAAAGATTGATACGAGAGGGCCGTGCAATATCTTCCTGAAGCACGTATTAACGAGTATCGATCGCATTCAATGAAATTCTTAACACACCTCACGCGTATCGAAAACACGTCGACTCCGACACTCGTCCGCCGTAATGCGAGCCTCGGAATCCGACTTCGTTTCTCTTTCAGATTTGCTAGGTTCGAAACGGTAAAAACAGGGGACTGATCAATTTTATGGGGCATTGTGACCGTCGTGGTAACTCGGATTTCCTTCTATGTATACAGGGTGTTCGACTACAGGTGGGAGAAAATTTAAGGGGTGGTTCTGCATGACAATATAAGTCGGAAATGAAGAATAAAAAAATTATGATTTCGGCTTCGTTATTTAGTTATGGGTTGCCGAATTTTAGACGGATTTTTAATTGTTAACCCTTTGCACTCGGAGCTATTTTAACGCGAAAGTTAAACATTTTTTCCGACCTAGAATATTTCCATTTTCGTTGATTTTTTAAATTTGGTGGATATAAAATTGATATAATACTTCATAGAATACTTTACATGTTTAGTAATTGATTAGTAGACTCCGGATCTTTATGGAAAATAAAAAGTTTCTGCATCAATTGTAAGACACAGGAGCTAAATATAAATTTAGATTTTTCACTAATAATTTTAATATAGCGAAAATAATGTATTGATACTCTTAAAATCTTCTAATTTTTTCACTGTTCTAAATTTTCTACTTATTTTTGTCATAAATGCATAAAATCCGGAGTCTATTGATTAGATACCAACATATTTAATAATGTAAACAATATTTTGAATAATGGTACAGCAATTTTTAGTGGCGTCTCAGAGTCGCGTGCCCAAGGGTATAATAACTAAATAACCAAGCCGAAATCGCAATATTTATATTCTCCATTTTCGACTTATATTGCGATGGTGGACCACTCCTTAACTTTTCTCCCAACTGTAGTCGAACACCCTGTACATTCGTATAAACATATTCTACGCTCTATATTCTTTTTATATTTTATACTCTCTTCCGTTTTTGTATTTTCTTCCACGTCATTCGATGTTCTCTTTTATTATGATTCTCTAAATTCTATATTATATTTTGTTGGACTATTCCGCATTTACATATTATTCATTTTCTGCCTCGTTGTTCTGTACTCTCCGACTATTATCGATTCGCGTGTGTTATTCTACGTTCTCTATATTCTGTGATATATTTTGCTGGAATATTCTGCGCTAATCTACATGATATGCAGTCATTTATATTCTATATGCTTTTGTATATTAATCTATATTTTCTTCCATATTATGAAATATTTTCTTCTTGCTTAATATTTTGCACTTAGATATAATTCTACAATCTCTATATTCTACAATATATTTTGCTGGAATATTCTGCGTTAATCTATATGGTCTACAATCATTTTTTCTTCTATATACTTTTGTATATTAATCTATATTTTCTTCCATATTATGAAATATTTTCTTCTTGCTTAATATTTTGCTCTTAGTTATGATTCTACAATCTCTATATTCTACAATATATTTTGTAGGAATATTCTGCGTTAATCTATATGGTCTACAATCATTTTTTCTTCTATATACTTTTGTATATTAATCTATATTTTCTTCCATATTATGAAATATTTTCTTCTTGCTTAATATTTTGCTCTTAGTTATGATTCTACAATCTCTATATTCTACAATATATTATTCTGGAATTTTCTGCGTTAATCTACATGATCTAGAATCATTTTTATTCCATATACTTTTGTATATTAATCTATATTTTCTTCCATATTACAAAATATTCTTTTTGCTTAATATTATGCTCATAGATATTATTCTACATTCTCTATATATTCTAGAATATATTTTGCTGGAATATTTTGCATTGCATGATCTACAATCATTCGCTATCGACGGAATGATTAAAAATATATAATTAAAAAATGAGTAAATCTTACATGGAACTACTGAGAAGCGCCCGAGGGTTAAGTCCCAGAAAAAGAAGAAACAATGCGAATACCTTTCTTGCAAATCGTGGCAGAAAAGAAACCGATGCGAGAACATTAAATGATAAAAATTCTTCTGGTTTTTGTTCGTGGAACACAGAAGCGATAGTTCGGCGGCCCGGTTCCCAGAACCGCCACAACAGCCAGCGTACAACTGAGTTCCCAGGGAAAAATTTCATTAAAGTTACACGGGCTGAATGGAATTCCGTGGTAGGTGTTTCGGGAACGCTGCGCGTCTCGAAAATTCGCGAGGGGAGCGGCCGTATTCATTGAGTAAACCGTGATTAGCGTCGGATCGACAATTATTAGCCCGGCACGGGGTCAAGTGTAATGCGATTCTAATTGCCCCCCGAACATGACACGACCGTTCAGTCCGTTTCGATATTCCCTGTTGCATCGGCGATTTTCTCTATCGGCGCGCCCGATATACCGAGCCGGTACGAATATTTATGGGAATCGGCACGAAAAAAAAAAAAAAAGAAAAAACGATACCGCGATCGATCGATCTGGCTCGATAAAATTCTTCGCGTTTTGTCGGCGATTCCCGAAAATTACTCGACGCAGAAATCGATACAGAATAACGCGGTATATTAAATTAACTCCGCTGTCCTGTCCGTATCGATTTTCACCCGAAAAGGGCGTTTAATTTTTAGTTCCATTCGTGTGCGCAAACTTTTTAATAAATTTCATAGGTTCGACGCTTTTATCTTGTCGGTTCTGATACTGTTTCACTAGCGATATTCCATGAACGCGACGCGATGCACCTAACAGCTTTATTCCGACAGGTGTAGAGTTTATGAATTTCAAATTTTCTTTTTTTTCCAAAATTCTGCTCGATCGCCCGAATTCGAAATTAGTGCTATACCGTTCTTTTTTCGGATGCTAGCATTTTCTGATTGGCAGTGTGAAAGTATAATATTTCTGCAACAATTTGAAACATTAGTCAAAGACAATTTGTGTACTTTATTAGAGATCTCGGTACGACATAAATAAAATAAGAATAATAGAATTGTAGACCATACATTTTCTAAATGTCCCAAAAATGTTGTGCTTCCTCGAAAGAGATGATTCCTGTGATCATGCGAAGTAACTTTTTCTTTTGAAAAACACGGACCAATCGGAGCGCGGCTACTGCGGACGGCCTCCGGCTCGGCCAATGCCAACGCCACACTCACCGGGGCCTGTGCTCCGATTGGTCCGTGTTTTTCGTGAATAACTCCTTAACAAAGCCGCGGAGAACATTTTCGCAAAGGAAAAAGTTACTCCAAATGGCCTCAGGAATTACCTCTTTCAAGGAAGTATAATATTTCTGGACGCCCTCTGTTTACTAAAGACGATGAAGAACAATAATTTGAAAAATTTAAAGATTCAAAGAATCCACGAGAAGTATGAAAATTTAAAAAATACCAGTATAGCCGATTGATTTATTTCCATTAAAAGTGAACGTGATAAACCTAACGAAAACTATACATTTTTATTAATCGAACAATCCAAATGAAATATTCAGCAACAAATATGTACGTGTTAATATAGCTTCCTGTGCATACGATCGAAACAATAGTACAACATATGCAAGAATAAAACGCACCGCATCTTTTCGCCGTCGAGCGAGAATTCGAGCAACGTAATTATTTACACTCCCGGGAAGATCCGACAAAGGAGTTAATTAACGAATACAATTACCGAGTAATTTATTAACGATCAAATAAAATTATGCCGGCCGGCGATTACGCGTAATTGAAAACGCGAAGATCGCTGGCAGACAATTCGAAATTATTATACATCCTCCCGGTACCGCACGCACGCGCGCGCGCGCACGTACAGGGGCGTTTAATTTTTTGCCGCATCGAAAACGCGCGGCGTTCTCGGACATGATCGAGTGTTATCAAACACACCGCACGTCGGCCAATGTGATGGATATAAAAACAAATACTCCGTCGCGGCGCGGCGCGGCGCGGCGGTTGAAAGGGAAGATGAAAATGAAAAACGAAAATTCACGGCGTTTGCTCTCGTTTTATAAGCTGAACAACTTCACCGCGGTCGGGCCGCTCTTTTCCCCGATACGTTGCAAATTGATTGCGATCGGCTACCAAATCTCTCGATGTATCGGTCAGTTTCGGTAACACTGGAACAAATTAAAAGCGATGCGTTCCGTTGACCTGTGCGCATTAGCTTTTTAAATGAGCGTCTCAGCGATTAGATTAACCGTCGAGAATTTAGGTGGAAACAGCCAATTTAGATAGTGCCAGACGTGTTCGTCGTAATTAGAATGCGGGCTTTGTACGTTTGTGACGGATATAATGGTTTAGGCGAAGCACTGGAACTGTGCGGACGTTAAAAGAATTTAAGGATACATTGTTACGTTCCCTTTTAATTCATTGAAATTATCCGTAGGAGGAATACATTTTCGTTTCGCTTCTGCTCCCTGGAATTGACATGGAAAATTTTTTTTTTTTTTTTTGTCCAGTGCAAAAAGGCGAATACATTTGTATTTTCCACCATTTTACTTTCTAACGCTAAACCTACCGAACTCTAAAAAAAATGGCTGGCATGCGTTGTCTTATAAAAATTACATCATAGAATTTATATAGATTATCTGTGATTTTTATTATAATATGTGCTTGGATACAAAAATGTGTACAGGGTGTCCCAAAACGACTAAGCGGGAAATGAGAGGTTTCTTGGGTCATTTGAAGCGACATTTTCCTTAACAAAAATGGCGTCCGCGGCTTTGTTTAGGAGTTATTAACGAAAAACACGGACCAATCAGAGCGCGACCTAGACGCTCGCTGGCACGTTCATCCAACCGCCTGCCGGCTCGCCGCGCTGAACGTGCCAGCGAGCGTCTGGGTCGCGCTCTGATTGGTCCGTGTTTTTCGTTAATTACTCCTAAACAAAGCCGCGGACGCCATTTTTGTTAAGGAAAATGTCGCTTCAAATGACCCAAGGAACTTCAAATTTCCCGCTTACGCAGTCGTTTTGGGACACCCTGTATAATCATTTCCGGCGGAAGCACCATTATCATTTCAATAATTGAAAAAATACAAAAATCAGAAACCGGTCATTCGACCGACGGTGGTAGGTTTAGTGTTAACTAATATTATACTTTTAATAGTTTTTTTCACAATTTTCCAGGCAGTTGAAAATTATAATTTTCATGGGAAAAGCGGTACTGGAACAACAACCCGATATTTTCTTAAAAATTCACGATTGTAGTGTATAAATAAAATTGATCTAACAAGCCCTCAGGAAAATTCGTGTTTAATGAGAGTTGTTAACAGCACGTAACTCACGATTAGACGGTCCGGGACGAGATAGGGGAGACGATTAAGAGATCATTTCATTGGTTAGCCAAGACTTTTCCTCTGCGTCTTCGGGGATGTTCGGGGTGAAAACCACGATCAGAGGCGTGACGAACCGGATAAATTGCACGGTCGTCTTTTAATCGGTTCATTCGGCCAAGGCACCTGAAAGCTCGCCTGACTCCTCTGGTGTGCCGCGAGGAATTTCGCTTGCGGCCATTTTCTTCGCCGATATGGATTACCGAACAAACCATCCGGCCGGGATCCGGCCCGTGGGCAATATTGAAAGTGTCCCTCGCCGGCTGAAAATGCAGTTTTACGGTTGTCCGTTTCTTTTATGAGAATTTGGTGAAAGTCGAGTAAACGGTGAAACGCCAGCAAGAATTTCGATTGTTCGCACCGCTTCGAAATTTCGCTAACGAACATCGATTGTTACTTTCTTGCCGTCCTCCTTCGTGCGAATCATCTTCTTTACGCGATACTTGAACTTCAAAGTCTAAATTAAATTATAAGTGTAATGTTTAAAGATAGGCGAAGGCATTCAACGTGTTGGTTTACCTGATTCTTTAATCTTTTTAAAAATTAACACGGATAATGGTACCTACAAATCCAGCACAAAAATTCTATTTTCAATGTGCATAAATAATTTCGTCTCTTATTTCACAGAGTCACTCAAGGTGTCGATTAATGTCTGAACCGCCACATTATAGTCATGTGCGAGTGACATTATTCTTTCGCTAGATTAAAAAATTAATATTCATTGCGATACATTCGAGAGAACCAAAGATTGTTAGATCTGAATGATGCAAAATTAGTGTTTCTGATTTCTCAACTTTTTCCGTTTCTCGAGAAAGAGAAATACAATTTTGATTTCTCGATAATTCTCGAGAAATCTCGAGAAAAATCTCTATTGAAAAATTACATGTATAATTAAAGCAAATCACATGAAGCTCAATTGAATTTTTATTATTTATTAACTATCCTAATTTTATACACACACAACGTATTGTAATGTATGTATATAAATTTTATACATTTAGTAGTTAAGAAATAAAATATATTGATATTCAAAAAATTATTATTGAATAATTGAAATATATATCTTTGACAGAACTTTCTTAAAAAAAACATTTGTACAGAACATTTTTAACTTGTAAGATAAAAAAAATGTTAATTTTCTCATATAAACCATCTAACAGTAACATTTAAAGTAAAAAAATTTAAATGTTTTATTTCTAGTTGTGATTTGAAATAGTTTTTTAAAAAACACAAAGCATCTAGCGTTGCGTCTGCCAGTCGAGATCTTTTCCTTGTAACAAAATCATTGACATTGGAAAATTGCGCTCATTTTGTGTAGGTCGGTTTAATTGTAGACAATGCACCAAATAGTTGTAGCATATTTTTAGTTTTCTCACCACCTGTTTCAAATATACCTACTGAATTCCATTCTCGAAAAATAACAATAATTTCTCGAGAAGTGCAAAATTTAAATATTTGGCTTACCTCGAGAATTTCTCGAGAAAGAATTCTCAAGAAGAAACACTATGCAACATGATTAAAGCCAATGCTTTTCCCATGACTTTCTATTTTAGCCATTTTTTTTCTCTCGACTAAAAATCGATTAATTCATGCGATGACGATCCAGAGGTTGAAGATCGCGATAATCGTCTCGCAGGAATCGGAAACCTCCGGTGGCGAGTGGTATCGCGAAAGCAGTTATTCGTGCGGCGCGGCGTTCGCGGCGATTCCGAAAACAGAAGAGTGGGAAATGGGATCATTAGAAGATCGCCGAGTCTCGAAAATTGCGAATTCGAGCGCACATGCGCGTCACGCGATTGCAGTCGACCCCCAGGAAGTGCGGCAGGATGCATGCACCGACGACCTTATTATCTTCTCCCTTCTACACCCGCTCCTGGCCCCGTGGCAGAACTGAAGTTAAACTTCGGTTGTTTGCGCTCTGGTTCGTAAAATTCGGACGATGGAGCGCATTACGACGTCCAACGGCTCGAGAAATTCTATGCACCGCGATGACTCGTTGCTTTCGACGAAGATGCTACCTCCTCGATCGCGATAATTGCAGTGCCGTACATATTGCGAACCTCGAACCAACCCACCCCCCGGCGGAATTCCTCGAACAATCGGCGAACATTATTTCTCTAATCGCACCACTGTTCTCATAAAATAATAACATTGAATATTTAGGGTGATTGAAAAAAAATGTCTGATACTCGTAGGCCTCGAAATGTTTAATGAAAGCAGTCCTTTCCCTGTAAAATCAACTTTCGTTATTTATTACTAAACTGCGGATCTTTATGCAATTATAGAAAATTTTCAACAAATGCTAGGATATAAAATACGACAGAATTCAGTACGTTTTTAATTTATTTCTGATCTAAAAAGGCTATTACATACCACGGAAAATAGGATTTACAAAAATTGCAAATTGCATGAACATTCACAGTCTATGTATTACTGTTCCAGTTCATTGTTTTACAAACTGTGCTTTGTTTCAGTCATAATTTAAAGAAATTCATCTCGTAACGTCAAAAGAAAGAAGTCAAACGCTTTACAGAGTCTAGAAACAGAAAGGGGTGAGTTTTCACCCCCATCCCCCGAGAAGGTGTCGGAGAAAAGAGACTGCGCTTGTACACGAATAAACAAATGCAACTAAAAAAAATATCACTTTTCCTTACTGTTGTTGTGTACGGCACGCGTTGTGACGAACGTGCTAATTCATTTATCGGCGACAAACCAGCGCAAACGCCGGTGAAAGCATCGTTTCTGAAAATCTGAAAAGCCGGTGACCGCCGCGCATCAGCGACAGCTTGTCCCACAAGGCACAAAGACACAAACCTCCGATTGAAGAGAGAGAGAGAGAGAGAGAGAGAGAGAGAGAGAGAGAGAGAGAGAGAGAGAGAACGAGAGACAGAGAGCCAAAGAGCCAAAGAGACGTTTAGTGCGTACACGCAGTCAATAACGACGCAGAAAAAAATGTGCGAGTACACACGGGGATGATGCCGCGACTGCACGCTGCACAAACGTGCACAGACCGCATTCAGAATGTCCGCGCCGGGCCGGGTCGGGCCGGGCCGTGCCGCGCCGGCGAATGCACGCGCGCGTACACGATTCGATGAATGCACCGCGAGCGTTGCATACACGGCTCGGCCTCTGCACGGGACACGCGCGCGTATAGTTAATTTCATCCGTGAAACGGCTCCACCTGGAATTTCAAAAATGCATCGGCCGAACGAACGGTTCTAATCCCGTTCCTGTTCAAAAATCGCGCGATGCAAGGCTGCGCCAATTTTCCCGCGAGTTGACACACCGCTTTATCCCGCTGTTCATGCTACGCGAACGTGAGAGCATGACTTTTGCCGCTCTTTATCTTGATCCTGATTCTTTTTATTGGAACTTGTTCTGCGGGAGAGTGTGCATTTTTTATGCATTTGTAACAAGTACGAATTCGTATGGATAATAAAAATTCTCTGCATCGCTTGGAAGCTTTCTTGAATAATTTTAATAGATTGAAAACAAGGTATCGACATTCTTCGATTCTATTTATCTGCTCTCTGTTTTATTTTCCACTTACTTGATTTTATTGTAAATATATAAATATCCACAGCCTGGTATCAGATCGCATCATAGTTATTCTTCCTTTTTACTATATCACATCGTTTACAATGTACTGTAATTATTAAGGGATGAAATAAATTTTTATTCAACAAGGCTTTAGTTACCTGTAAGAGCATAGAAAACGATCCGGTTAATTTTCAAAAGAGAAACGCATCTCGATTGTTCCTAAATGAATAATAATTGCATTTTATTTCGCGGGTGCAATGAATGCAAGTCTGGAATCTGGGGTTGCACAGGTGGCTCGGGGCCCTTCGAATTTTCTCAGACAATGTTATCGAATTAATTTGGAGGCCATAATTGCACCGCAAACGCGGGCCAGTCTATATCGGGTTTTGTCAAAAGTGGCAAAAAGTCGTTCGAAGAGCAACAGAGTGCCGGTGCATCACTGCAGTATCACATTATACACACGCGTTTGCTCCACGAAATCGCATGTACGTGGATCCGATTACGTAAATGTACGTATCTACTGGTATGTACTCGCCTATCAATCTACAGATGCGCATCTACGTGCACACGTCGCACCCTGAATCATGCGTGGGTACATGCACGCGACACAGTCCATATACATGGGCATATACATGCATCGTATATGTATACAGGTACATATGTACCAGGTGTATGTAGAGATTCTCGCAGCATAGCATGTAAATGCAATTACACTTGTGCCGCGCGGCTGTGCATGTACATTTACCGCGCCGTTGTGTAGATATATTATGTGTCGTTACATGTACTGCGTCGCAATAACAATCATGATCACTATAACGCGCGTTATGCATTATATAAGAAATAAATCGTAATGCATTTACGACCCGATAAGTCGTCGGTTTAACGCGTTTCTTTTCCCGCAAGAAATTAGACAGCGACCGAAAAAAAAAAAGAAAATAAACAGGATGCATTTATGGAACGATACATTTATGTTCATACGACAGGGAATATATTTGTAAATAGAGCGTTTCGTTTACATAAATGATTTACTGTCGGAGATATCGAAAGTAAGGCTCTCGCGATAATATTGCAAACAGAAGGTTGCCAGAGTGAGTGTACTACGAGTTAATAAATTTGTCTTTCCATTATTTACAGGAACACAAGAGTCCCTTAACATAAACGTTCTGAAAATATGAGATTATGTCATTAATTACCGGTTCCTCTTTTTTTTTGCTTTTTTTTAATGAAGTAGGTACGCTGGAAAATGGAGGAGCCGGTGTGTGCAAACAAAACCGCAAATGTTTGTCACTGTTTCACTGTTACGGCGAAAAACAACTTTCTAGTTTAAATATTTCGAGAGTCGTTAATTACGGACACGAGTGGTCGCGTCCGAAAATAATGAATGGCCAGAGGGAAAAATCGTTACTATGCATGACAGGCATTTACAACTGGAATGCGGGCTTTTAAACAATTATGAAGAATCGTCGTTAATGAAGTACTTATGTCTCTCTAATCTTGACATGTTCTAAATGTCGCGTTTGCGATTATGATTTTGTACATTGATTCGTAATCTTGTATAAGTTTACAAGAATTTACATTGAACGAAAATATTTAATCCTCGTTGGAAAAATTCCGGATTTTGTGCATTTATAACAAAACAGAGACGATCAAATTTAAATGAATTTAAAACATACAGTGTACTCGAAGATGGTGCCGATTAAAAAAATATAGAAGAGGGGGTTGCAAATCGAAGTGGATTGTGAAACTATGTCTGCATATTTTATGTGCGTGCCAAAGTGGGGTCACAAAATTTAAATTAATATGAAACATTAAATGAATTTAAAATACATAGTGTATACTCAAAGAGGGTGCCGATTAAAAAATTTTGAGGAGGGAGTTGCAAGTCGAAGAGGATTGTGAAACTATGTCTGCATATTTTATGTGCGTGCCAAAGTGGGGTCACAAAATTTAAATTAATATGAAACATTAAATGAATTTAAAATACATAGTGTATACACAAAGAGGGTGCCGATTAAAAAATATTGAGGAGGGGGTTGCAAGTCGAAGAGGGTTGTGAAACAGTCTGCATATTGTATGCATCTGTGACAAAAAAGTGTCCATAAAAATGAAAACAGCGAGCAGATTGAAAAACTGAAAAAACATACATATTATTTCTAATTTATTTAAATAATAAAACAAAAACATTTTCTCACAGTTCACGCTGAAGATTTTGATTTCTCGTAAAGATCGGGAGCCTGTACATTTTTAACATTTTTAAAAAGTAGTAGACATCGCAACCCCTCGTATCTCCGGGCTGTTTCGAAACCCTCGGGGTTGATTTATAAAAATAAACCAACCTGACGTCCGGCACTCCAATAATAGCGACCGTCGGCGACGTTGATCCGGAAAAATCGGTCTCCCTGATTGTTTGCCAATTTCCAGAAATCTTTTAGGTCCGAATCTCGCCGATTTTGTTTTTCTATCGTGGAGTGAAAAGGGGGTGGAGGGAGGGGGGGGGGTGGTAGAAAATCGATCGAAGATGGAAAACCTGTACGCTTATCCGGGGGATCAGTGTGCGGGGGCGTTTTCACCTTGGTCAAATATTTTTCGGGATTTTTTTCTCATGATGCGACGCATACGGTTGACGGGCCACGGTCAAGGGGTGAATGGAAAGGGGGTGGATTAGTTCGTAGTAGTACACGGTGTTTCGAGTCGTTTGATCCGAGTGAATGGTGGCTCGTGACACGTACACTTTTTTTCATTGATGAAGTCCTCTCCGGAGGTGAATTTAGAATTTAAAAACAATGAGAGTTATTCACACCGACGTGCCCATTGTTCCCCTTGTTTGAGATGGTTTTTGTCGGTCGGCAAAGGGCGCGCGCAGTTCGATTAAAAATCATTGGTTACCCCGACTGAGAGAGGATTGGTCATCTTCATTCGCATGGTGTCATTCTATTCTACTTCAGACTCATTGTCGCGTTGTTCGGTCCGTAAGCTGCGCATTTTTAAAATGTTTCAACCCTTTGCACTCGAAGCAGTGTTTAACAGTAAACGCACCTAACTGAAAAGTGAAACAGTGTACATTTATTGTCCTCCAAAAATAACAATTTTGAATTCATTTAAATTGAGTTCACAATTTTTTATTGCGATATATTTCATTTATATTATGCATCTTTATTTTTGTTCTACAATATACGATGCATTTGCTCAGACTACACTTATATTTTTCGCTATTTATTCGATGAAAAATTCTATCAAATTATGTAATTTTTTCCAAATTTCTATCCGTTATTGTTAACTTTTGCGACCGTTTTAAATTGTTTTTCGACCCAAAACAACATGTCCATTATAATCGTTCTAAATTTTATCTGTTATGTCGCATTTATTTCTGGTCGGTTTCACTTATTGTTTTAATTTTTATATGTTTGTGTTTTCCAGGGATCCAAAAGAATGAGAGCAGCACTATGAACAATGGGAACGGCGCACGGTTTATTTCAGTAGTAGGCTCGCTTTATGGGACGCAAAAGTTTAAACAGGAGAAGAGCCAGGCGTCCCGCGCATCGAGTATTAATCAAACATGTTTTTCTATAATCAAATAAATGAAATGGACGTAATAGCTCCACGGGATTCAAAGTATTGACGAAAGTTTCAATGAACGCGACTCGAGAGGGATGGTTTCCTTTTGTACGGGCGAAGGTGGGGGATTTTATAACTTTGAGATACGTTATCCAGATGTATATATATACATATATATATTTCCCCTTTGTGCGTGTCGAATGAATACGGCGAATGTTAGCAACTGTAATTAACGAAATCGTTGAAAATTCGTACGCAGACGCGGCGTGAATGGGTGCTTTTATTTTGCATTCGGTTCTATTATATTGAATTTGATCTGGCTGAAAAATATTCGGATAAAAATTTGCTGATAATTAAATAAATACAGTGACTGCTCGCGGTGTTATCGATCGAGGGTATTAAAGATTTGAATAGAATGTGGGGTGCGAGGATTGATTTGTTTGCGTGCTCGAAATTGAATGCTTGTATATGACTCCAGGAATTCTTCCCTTGAATACTCAATTAAATTCAATGATTGCTAATAATGCCGAAATATCGATGAAAACTCGACCGTGTGTCCTCTCGATGCATAAATGGTTCTTTTTTTATACCGAACCGAACGATGAATTTTCACCTCGGAACGAAACAAAAGTGAAAATATCCGCACACTCGATTACAGGTTAATTTTCAATCTTCCGAATTTGCGTCTGATATTGTTATTTACTGCAGATGAATAAAAATGAAAATGAATGAAATCATATCGTGCCGCGCGAGCCCTATTAAGAAAAAATTGATCGAGAGGGAAAGTAATTCGTTATTCGGTATTTAGCAGTGGAAAAAAAAAACGAACGGAAGTCTCGTTCAATGAAATTGGCGTTCAAATAACGGGAAAACCTTTTAATTTGGAGTACTCGAAATTAATTTGTGTCAACAGAGCCGGATTTTTCGACTACAATCGCGGGAATTCGTTCGAATATTTTTTTAATGATCTCCGCTCGCACGGGGCAAAACATACACGAACTGAAAAAAATTTTTTTTTTTAAATATCGCGTATCTTATTCCAATGTTTTCATTCATTTCAACATTTTACCGCGTTCCATTCGGCTCGTATATGTTTTTGTGAAATTTTTGTGTTTAAACAACCGAATCGATTCGTTATGACTATCATATGGCGTTGTCGCTTGTTGTTTCAACAGCGTCCGCATAATCCAATGTACTAGAATATATGCGTTCGCCATTAAAAAAAAAAATCTTTGAACAAGCGTGTGATTGCATAAATGAAAAAAAAAGTGAAAATTGATTGGTAAATACTGCTCACGTGTTTTACACGTTCAAGTTTACAAGTATTCGCCGATATTGCGCGAATAAATGTGTACTTCCTACGATTCAGCGATCGCGAGTATTATATTCTTTAGTACAACAATATTTACGGACAAATAAACAATAGGTTCCGCGGAAAATAACTTCTGTTATCTTTTTTTAATTCGCTCCGACCGAAATCAATTTACAAACAAACGCGCAACGTACGCGATGTACGGGAAGGGGTGGGAGTGGAGATGAAATACAATATGAAAAATCTGCTTCTGTAATTGCATCGGTCATAAACATTATAACGGAACAAACGCGCCCGCACGAGCGCGATAATTCACGGTCCCCGAGTTTTATGAATTTTCGTATTTCTTTCACGGTCGCTGTTTATTCAAATTTTCATTTTCATTTTAAGTGTACGCGACCAATTACCATTATCAACCCTTCTCGTTAAGCGCACTCGTGTCCCGGAGAAATTCCGATGATGCATGAACCCGCGACGCTCTCTTTTTAAATAACGCGCGCTCGAATATTCCGAACCGTAAGATTTAAAAAGCCCTGTACCTCGTACCGTGCATTTCAACCGTAATCCACCGCGTGACATTCCGTTCCTAAATACCCTTAATCTTCTTGTCGTTTTAAAATCTACCTGTTTATTTTTAATCACAAATCCATAAATTCGCGTACACCGTAAACGCATAAATAACGAATGATTAAGATCGCAGGATCTCCCCAAGAGCGTAGGAGGAAAAAGGAAAAAATTCCCGGCAGCACTTTCGCCTGAGTAACCATTTTCACCTGTGCGTGTCGCGAGAGCTGGTGGTTCGACATTCCCCGAGTCGCGGAAAGAAAAAAGAGTGAAGAAGCGCCGTGTGGCAGGGGGTAGAATCTTCGATTTACACGCACCCACCCCCATCTCATTTGGTACACCTCTCGTTTCGGTGGAAGGGTGTCTCATCCCACGGTCGAGGAGCCGATCCTCCTCCCCGTTTCATCTCGCGACCATCTTCGTCGGTGGCGCACTCTTTTTTCGCTCGGCTCTCTCTCTCTCTCTCTCTCCTTCTCTACCCCCCACCCCACCCCCGGATGAAGGGTGCTTCGTCATTGTCGAGTATGTATCGCGTCTCTCCTTCGAGCACGTGTATCTTGTCTTTTCCCGCGTCCGTTCCTCCATTCTCCCCTCTTCGTGCCGTTCCCCACCCCCTGCTTCCAACCCCGTTCGCGTCTTTGTCTCTCCTCGGGGGTGGCTTTGATTTTATCTTTGTCCCACTTTCCCGTAACACCCTTCCTCTTTTTTTTTTGCTCTTTTTCTCCTCTCCGTCTTCCACCCTCATTTTTCCCCTCTTTTCACCCTCTAGAAACCCTGTTCAACCCCCTCGAAGAACAGACACGCACACAGAGCCACGGAGAGACACAGACAGAGACCAGTCACGATGTCCCGTTTTACTTCATTAGGGGATATGAGTTTTTCCACCCTCCTCGCGCGAGCACGAGGGTGTCTCCCTCGCACCAACCACCAACCCTCGTCAGGGGCCGAGTCTCAAGATGGAACGCGGGGGTGGCTTCGTCCTTGTCGGCGAAGGACGTGCAGTACCTGGGGGACGGACGGCCGGGCATTTCTCTTTCTCTTCGCTCTTTTTTCTTTCGCCTTTTTCGAAAACATTTTTCTTCGCCGATGGCCGACGCTCGCCTGCTCCGTCCCGCGACGATTTAACGTCGATTTTAATCGGACGAACAATTTACCCCTGCGAACGCCCGTTTCTTGTAATGGCGCGTCCTCTTTCAATCCTGCCGATTAAAATAACGTTAATCCTTTCCTTGTTGACTTTTAGAGAATGTTTAACACCTTCGTGACAACAGCGAAAATTTTCTACGATGTGCTGTTAACAAAGCAGGAGACTGCATTTGTTCACAAAATGAATAATTTGAAGATAAAACGTATCAATCTTACACAACAATAAAATCTCATTTAAAAAGATCAAAACCTCGATCCTTCAAAGTGTCCAAACAATAACACGCACTAAACTTTCAGAACTCATTTGACAGGAAAATTCGCAGACAACAACAGACACCTTGTTAAACATATAATATTTTTCAGCAGCATCAGATTCGAAAGAAAAACGTAGATTGCAATGTAAAATATGAACAAAGAGCGGGAAGCAATAGCAACGGGTTGAAATCAGATCAAATATCAGAGAACGTCGGGAATAAGCGGTTAATAGAGGAATTGATAGTCCCGCGAAACCGTCCAGGTAAGCACGTACGACGCTCGCGTATGTGTGCGTGTTGCAGACGCGTGTACGTATTGCGGACACCCCTGTTCGCGTCACTGTGTGAACGATATTCGGGGTTTATTATACATACATACAGACAGACTCCCGTATAGGTATATGCAGGTGTACCTATGTGCAGGCAGGATAGCCCCTGGGTTTATTGCGACGAGCGTTATCGCGACCAGACGGAACGAACGTCCCGCAGCAAGTGGGCAGTAACGTTTGACGAGCAGTCTAACCCTTTAATTGAGTGCAGTTTTACGATTTCAGACGTCGTTTCGGACAAAGGAGTCAAGAGTTCTTGGGACGTTATGCGGCGCACCGGAATAATTTCAGTCAGCTATCGGCGGGGGTAGGTTCAATCTACGTTGAACCAAACCCGTGTTCCCATAGATCGATCGCTCTGGACGCTGACCATAAGTCCCGGTCATTCGGAGAAAAACCTGACCTTCGCCAGGTCACTTCCTTCACCAATCATCCAGGCATCCTGTAAAAATATCGAAGAAAACCATTAGACACTTGTTGGAACCTGAATTTACATTTTCATAGACGACGATCACAAAATTTTATTTTCTGGATCGGTGGCCTTCGAGATGATTCAACCCTTAAGGGTTGAAAAAAGTATTTCAGTATTGTTTATAATTAGCGAGTTATAGATGTCTAAAGTTCAATGTCGACAAGCTCTTGAAAAAATTGTGACTGTAACCAAAAGTAGCGTATAATATTGTAAATAAAAGTATTTGTTAGGGTCAAAGTGACAGATTTTTATAAAAAATGGGCTTATGGAACTCGATGCGCCGATTATAAAGAATTTATTAGATCCTAGGTATTGTTTATAATTAGCGAGTTATAGATGTCTACAGTTCAATGTCGACGAGCTCTTGACAAAATTGTAACTGTAATCAAGAGTAAATAAAATTTTTTGGTAAGTGTTTAATCGTGTTCGTGAAGGTTTTATTGCGCTGAATCGCACAGGTTGGCCCACGCAACGAATACACGATCGGGAGTCGTGATTCTAGAGTTACGTCTCTGATGGAAAACTGTGTCGATTGGTCGGTATTGTTGGTGCACGCGCGACGGCAGGATGTGGCGGGTTAAAAAATAGAGTTTTCCAGTGGAGTTTTCACCCTTTCATCCGGTTTCCTATACTTCTGGCGTGTGCATCCGTACACGGTCAACGTCCCAAAAACGCGAAACTGTCGTGACGATCGATCGACGGAAAGTAAACACCTCGAGAGGGTCATGGTCGACCTTGATGGTATTTGGTGGCACCTGTCACTCGCGTCTGTTCCACCGTAAATTCAGTACACAGCCATCTACTGCATCGCTATTCCCCCCCCCCCCCCCCTCGCCACCCCCATTTCGATACGACGGTTATTATCGTGTTTCACAGAATTTTTGCAAATTTTGCATCGCTGTCGAGAATGATCGATGAACAACTCGCAGCTTATCACCCGTTTGAACGAAACAGTTTTTTCGATTACCTTGGATATGTGACCTTTTTATTCTTTCGATGATACGTTCAACGTGGAATTCCCGCGGCGCGCGGGCGACTGTTTAACGGATTTTACATGAAATTTTAATTTGTTGAATGCGCGTGTGGATTCGTCGCGACCGCATGAAAGTGAATTTCAAGTGCGATAATTGGACCCGCAGATTTTATGCATACATACATACACACGCGCGCGCGCTCGCCGCGTATATGGAAATGTGTAAAACACAACCAGCCCGAAAACTTTAATGAAAATTAACGAAGTTTCTATTTTACTTTTCATTTAACGAGCTTCGGCTTTTGCCGAGTGATTGATGAAAATGGGAATTTTCAAGAACGCTGCCAGCAGAGATACCGGCCACTTACAATCGTTATCCATTGTTTCCTAAATAAACTTTTCATTATTACATTTTCACCTGTTACTCAAATACCTCTTTTTAATTCCTCGCACGAAATCGAGTGTGTTCACTGTCGGGCAATTGTTTGAGCTGCAAGTGCAACAAACAATTTTTCTTTACATATAATACATTCTCCGTGTAATAAATAAAGAGAAAATATTTACTCAACCGCAATTTAGCAAGATATTAAAAGAAAAGAGACACTCTATAATAATATAATTAAATTGCAGATTTTTATGAGGTAATTGCAATTCAGCAGGACTTTAGCAAAATTAACAAATAAGGCGAAACGATACAAATTCCAAGTACGTATGTTTTGTTAAAGAAAATCGAGTTAGCGAGTCATTTATATTAGATCGCATTTTGACCTTAGAATTTCTCCGTTTGTGCAGCGCAGGAACAAGGAAAAATCTGGAGATAATTAACAGAGGCGGAAAGTCTGTTGGGAAACGGTACACAGTAATCGAAACAAAGCTTCTGTTATCTAAACGATGGGTCCTCGGTGCGTTATTTACGCACGGCGTTCACACGGCGCGCTTACGCGGTTTGCGTCCGCAATATTTATCGCCAGAAATATTAATTTTCGGCTGACTGCCCTGTATCGAGCGGGATTAATCGATAACCTTCGACGATAGCCACCGGAGTCCCTCTAATGGCTTCCAATCGGTAATGTTCTGGCCATTCATTTTTCTAACCGGCGAATTTCCTAGATTATGCAATTATTCAGTGTGCAGATTTTTATCATTTCTAACGAAATGTGCTCATTCCCTTATTTCGCTAAGCTGCTAAATTACAAAAACATCGAGACCAAAATTAATAAATAAATATTATTAATATACGTATATAGAACGCCGACGCATTTATAAATTCGCTGCCCAAGAAAAATAATTCCAAATGAAGCATTCATTCTCGCGAGGGGGGAGTGGAGGGGTCGGCTGCGTCGGCGGTTAAATAAACCAGTCATTACGCGGATTATGCGTGACAAAATATCGAAAAATTTCAATTGAGCGTGGTTGCGGGCACACGATACGTAAAATGTTAAGCACTTCTGCGCACGTTTCGCGAAGGAAAAGTCGAATGGCGTCCAATTAGACCGCACAAAACGCGTTAAATTGGAAATGTCACGGCGAGAGCGGTGGTTGCCGGGATTGGGGGGCCTGGGCGAGGTGGGGGGATAGGGGGGGGGGGGTGAAAAAACGAGAAAAACGTGGCCGGGGTGTAGAAATCGGGCGAAAAGAATCCGGCAAATTTTCGGGCCGGGACGGGCCGGGCCGCGGTGCCGCGCCGGCAGAGAGACACGCGGGTCCATTCATCAAGCATTTTCGATGCGATATTAAGCTGATAGCAAATGTTTGCGTAGAGCGGCGCATGCGCGCACGTGATTCCTGCCCCGACGTAATTTATCCATAGTTCGCGGAATAATTTCAGCCGCGGCGGCTGAATTATGAAATTACCGGCCTCGGGGACTGCATGCAGCCCGCCGACAGCGTCTCCTGCATTTCACACGGCCGATCGCATTCCAATGTCCACAAGCTAGATTAAAAATGCAACCGGCCAACCCGCATGGAAAAATGTCGAAACTTTTTGCCGCGGTCAATTGCGCAAATATTTTCGCCGACGCCCGCTGGCTTTATTTTTCCGTATCCTGTTTAAAAATTATATTTATTTACGCTCTAGTTTCGCCCTCGGACGCGGAACAGTCTTTGACAGCGGCTCACACGTGATTATAGAAAATCCTGGAGGACTGTTTTCACTATTTTTAATTGTTTAGAACAGAAGTTTCCAACGGGGTCTAGGTGGACCCCTTGGGGATCGATGGATGTTTAAAAAGGGTCTATAGTATTCCAGGGGTCTATTGGGGGTCGATGATAAATTTTTCTGTTTTAATATTTTATGTAATATCCGTTTTCATTTGTATAAATATAATATAGATTTAGAAAATTGTTTAATCAAATATACATTTATATTTGTTATGTTAGTTATAGTGACTGTACGATGATATGCAATTGCAGACCAAATTGTTTAAAAAATTTTATCAATACATTAAGCACAACCACCACATTAATTGAAATCGAACTATTGTGCAATTACAATCTGTGCTTCTGAAATCTTGTTTATATCTGTAAAATTAAAAATAGAAATAGTATAGAAACAATAACATTAATCTAATACACCACTTTTTTCGAATTTTTTGTTTATATTCATAGTCAAATTATTATCTTAAAGTTTTTATGTGCAATTATTAGTATTATGATTATGTTGTATGCTGTATATTATAGAGAAAAATGTAAGGCGGTCGATGAAGAAAATCATTCTTTTTAAAGGGGTCGATGTAGGAAAAGGTTGAGAACCCCAGGTTTAGAACGTGAACCACTTTCGATAAAATTTTTGGCATGTATTTAACCGACATGGATCTACGAAATACATTTTTGCGAGGAACATTTCGTAAACTTCATTGTTCTCAGTTTTACGAAAGCTCCGAGAGAGATCCAAAGAATTTCGTCGCTATGAAGAAAAACTCAAGAAAAGCTCCAGTTAAAATTTGTCTCGTTCACGTCGGTTTCAAACAATTCGCGTGGAAAAATCACGATCCTCGAAATTACGGGAATTCGTCTCTTGTCTGGCAACTTGAAAGAAAAATTTCTTGAAATTCGTCTTCATGCCGTGCTTCCAGTTTGGAAGGGTAAAACTCTGAAGAATCACTTGCGTCGAGATTTTTTTAAAATTCGTCACCTTGAAGCCTTGAAGCTTCGTGACCTGAGACGCGAAAAGTTTCGAAAAATTTGACACGTCCGGAACAGATTTTCGAAAACTGTTAGATGTCTCCGTAGGGTTCAAAAAGTGACATTTCTGAGGGATAAAATAGAATCTCTATGAAATTTCCTATAAAACACTAGAAATCATTTTGCAATTTTTAACGCGTGACAAAAGTATACTTGAGAGCAAAATAAACAATGATTTCCTTTTTTAATTGGTTTAATAGGCTCGAAATAATAAACAAAATAGTTCTGAATTTCTCTAATATTTTTACTGTTTTGTTGGTTTACGAAGTTACTAAGAAAAATAAATGAATGTCTATACAGGGTGTTTACGCTATTACTAGCCAGCGTTTTTCTCCTAAATAGTAAATATTAGAAAAAATGAAAAAGGAAAGAGTAATACTGTTTTTTATACGCAACACAATGGCGTATGTAATTTTTTTGTGTTTATACTATTTTGTTAGATACGAAGGTGACCTTCAATTTTTAAAATGGAGTGCTGTATATTTTTTTATGTCACATGAAGTGTCCTTCAAGGTCATGCAAGGTCAAAACTGGAACAAACATTTTGTATATTTCATAGCAAAACATCATCTGATTCGTATGAATAAGGAATACTTGTAAACACATTGGTATGAAAGCATACAAAATGGTTCTTCCATTTCTGACCTTGCATGACCCTGAAGGTCTCTGTGCAGTATACGGATAAATTCGTCTAGACACACGCTTTCATGTGATATAAAAAAATATACATTTAATTTAAAAAATTGACGGTCACCCTCATACCTAACAAAATAGTATAAACCCAAAAAAATTACATACGCCATTGTGTTGCGTATAAAAAACAGTACTACTTTTTTCTTCTTTCTTTTTATCTAATATTTACTATTTACAAGAAAAACGCTGGCTAGTAATAGCGCGAACACCCTGTATAAATAAATGTGTCCTAAAAGTCCGCAGACAGGTGATACGTGTTAATAATTGTTATCCGCGTGATAGCTAAATCGGTTAATTGTTCGAGGGAGAGGATAATACTTGTAGACCCAGTATCGCATAAACTGTAAGCTTTGATGAGCTTAGCGATTTAAGGAAATGAATCGGCGTGTACATAGTTGGCCGGGATGAGCTGTTAATGGTGACCTTGCTCGAATTTCGCCCTCCATCGAAGTTCCGCTACCTTTAAAACACTTAACGCCACCCACTCTATTTGCATCGACACGCTGCATGCGACGGGACGCACACAATTGCCTTTCAACTCGAAACACAGGCCGAAAGTGAAAGGGGTTGATCGTTGGATTGCTTCCGGTAGTGGAATCCCGTGACCCCGGAGGGAACTTGTCTCGTAATACTTTTCGTATTTCCATAAACGATTTACATAGTCGCCAAGATAACGCTTCTGCCGCTTCGAATAAAACTTTCCAAGAATTTCAACAAACTGAAAAATATATTCAAGATCCCATCAAGTCGTTTACAAGGATTAAAAATTAACTGGGATTTTTGCATGTTTCAGCGCCGCCGGTTTAATTCGTTTGTAAATTTGTGCAAACGTTTACTATCCAATAACGAATTTGCCCAAGTTACCTACTGCAAACTTTGCTCTTTCTTGAAAGAAAATTAAATTCAACCCTTGTACGCTGCTCGGATCAATTTACCGTTGATTCTTGATCAAATGGCTTGTTTCGGAACAGGTTTATTGTAAATAAAGAAAATATGTATGTTTCATGCATGCATACATAGACTACATTGTGTATAATGTTTTTATTTGCAACCTATTGAGCGAATCGAACTTGTTTAAGCTCTATGACCTGTATGAAAATGACAAAGGCAATAATGCAAAAACTGCCGATAATAAATATTGTCTCTTCTATTCTTATACCATCGAATAAATTGTTCTGATTCCGTGTGACTGCGAAGAGCACTGGTATGGCAGCCAAAATATTATACGGATTTCATTATATTTATTAACAAGTATCCGGCTGAATTGATGATGCTCTAGCTGACGCATTATTATTTAATAACCACAACAATTACTCCAATAATATTCTGTTGATATAAACACTTCAGGGAATTGGTTAATTATATTGCAACGATTAGACATTTCATCAATGTATGAAATATTTCCGATGTTACAATTCTACCTCTGGCATAAATAAATCATTGCATCGCATACAGGGTGTTTCGAGAAGAACGAGTTTGGAAACGCATCGACAAATAAAAATACTAGAAAAGCAACGGAATCAAAATGTTGGAGTTCCGAAATAGAATAATTGTCCTATTTACCCCTATCACCCCTTCAACAGTGTTCAAACGCACCCCGAAACGGTACCAGAACGAAATTGGTATGTAACCAGTCGATCATCGGATTAGAATAAGATATCAGGGAGGTGTGAGACCGCAGGGGGTTAATAATGGGGGTGGCGATCAGCAAACACGGGGCTCGGTGGCCGAAAATCCTGGAATTCCGCCGGCTTCGGTATGCGGAAGGAGGAATCCCGGCGGCGCGGCGCGGCGCGGCTGGCAGAAGAAAAATGGGGCTCCGCCGGGTGAAAAAATTCGGGTCATCGAACGGACTGCGCGTGCGACAGCTGAGAGAGGACACACAGACAGGTCGCAGAGAGAGAGAGAGAACTTTACTTTCGATCTCGTCGAGCCGTGTAATTCGTCAAACACGCGTGCCGCCCCCTTTCCGGCATCGTTGCGCGCCGCTGTCGTGGCCGCCACCGCCACCGCCGCCGCCGCTTCAAAACTAACTGCTGTTTACCCCCGCGGGTATAATGATCCCGGTTGCTGAACCATGCACCACGTGGACAACAAAGCCGCGCACGTTCGCTCCGATTTATTCGGACACGCGGAAAAATATTTGACCATGATCGCACGCTGCCCCCTCGAACTACCGCATATAAAAAGACGTCGCGCCACTTTTATTTCGCGATCGATCTAAAACGATCGATCTGTCCACTCAATGAAGTCGAGTGTAATTCGTATAGAACGAAAAAATAACATTTTTCCTTCTAGGTGATATTTATGCAGCAATTTTATTTTAATTTGTTTAGCAATTTTTCGAACATGTATTCAATGTATTGTTATCTTGGGGTTCAATGGTCCCATGGTAAGTATACAGGGTGTCCCAGCTAACTTGACCACCTTGAATATCTCGCTTAGTGTTAGTAATAGAAAAAAACGTTATAGGACAATATTAACCTAACCGAAGGGGCAATATAATGATTCGGAAACAAATTTTTTCAAGCTCATTTTTTCCTAGATATCAAGGTCATTAATTTTTTTATTAATGGAACTATATATTTTTTTATCGCGATGTAATAGTAGGGGTGAAGACCTCTTCAATAACATATTATATTCGTGTGACCTTGGGTATGAAAAATCCAAAAAGCATTACAAGTATTATCAGTGGTTACTACACTAATTGGTTTGGTTGAACTACTTTATTTCAATAAATGTTCGAAATAATGACCATTGTTTGCAATACATTGTTGTTGTATACGGAAAATAAATGATTCTCTGGCTCTTCTAATAGTTTCATGGCTAATATTGGAACATGCAATTCTAATACGCATCTTCATATCTTCGGCTGTTGTTGGAACATGTACATAAACAATACTCTCAAGTGTTCCCCATAAAAAGAAATGGTCACACGAAGGTCATTGTATAATATGTCATTGAGTAGGTCTTCACCCCTACTATTACATCGTTATAAAAAAAATATATAGTTCCATTAAAAAAAAAAAAATTGATGACCTTGATATCCAGAAATAAAGACCTTGCCCCTTCGGTTAGGTTAATATTGTCCTATAACGTTTTTTTCTATTACTAACACTAAGCGAGATATTCAAGGTGGTCAAGTTAGCTGGGACACCCTGTATATGTAAGTATCATTCGTTTAATTTTATGTTCGAATTTTTTCTCATCAGCATAATAATCATATATTTCAACATTATTAATTAACAACGCCGTACGAAATAACAAAAATCCACGTGATCCATAGAATTGAAAGAAATTGAATGAACCAAGGGCAGTGCATCAACGAAACTTCTCAAAGAACCGCGACCAAAGGCTACGGTAGTATCCTAAAATTCCACGCGACTAACTCGCAAGATTCCGAGCTAGATTATCCATGACCTCGAAGCTCATATGCTCTCCCATAAAACCGTCACGGTCGGAATATTTCGCATGGCGACGCAGGCAATTTTTCGCGGTAAAGAGCTCGCGAAAATGTCGAGGGAACAAAGTTCGGGGACGGGATCGAGAGCGAGCCAGGTGTCCCATTTTCAGGGTCCAGACCGCGGGCACACGGGGTTGGAATGAGTTACGCACCGGTGACACGTTTATTTACCCGCCGTGAATCGCGTGGGCGGGTTAAGATGAATGGTCGCACTCGGATGCGCTTGTCCGCGATGCACTTGTGCAATAAGCGGGCTCGATTACGTAAAGATCGCTCCAACGACCTGTTTCTACGTCCAGGTTTGCGTATCGTCGACCGTGTTCGATTTCGATTCGAGCTATTTCGATTGCAGGTCCGTATCGAGGCCGTTTTATTCGCTTTCGTGATTCTTGCTAGTTCCTTTTTTATTTTTAGAATTTGTAAAAATGTTTGTACAGATATATTTCTCCATAATGTTTGATTTTGATCATGTTTATAAAATTAATGGTTGTTGTGTTCTGAGAATCAGCAAGAAAATCAGTAATGTTTAACCCTTAGGACTCGGATGGCGACTCTGAGACACCACTGAAAATTGCTATGCCATTCTTAAAAATATTGTTGACATTATTATTTTGGTTCGTATTTAATAAACTACTAGACATTTACATATTACACGAGATATTATATCAGTTTCATATGCAAAAAATGAAAAAAATTTTATATAATTGAAATATCCTAGAACGGAAAAATCTTTCGCGTTTGAGTTAAAATAAGCTCCGAGTGCAAAGGGTTAAAGACGTTTGAATGAATACAATTGTTTCCGGGACTCTGGACACCAGAATTAATTAAGATGGTCATGGGTTGGATACCCATGAACACAGAAAAATAAAAAAAAATTCGATACCTTGACAGCGTATCCGAGTAAATTGCAAATTAAATATTGCTGAAGTTTTTATCTGACCGTGGTTTGTTTGTATGCGCATAAAATTTGCATTTCGGTACAACGTTGCACGCCTATCTAATTAGGAGAGGGTCTCTCTCTCTCTCACTCTCTCTCGATAACAGAAGCAACCCCAATAAATAAGTCTCGATGTCCCCGTCGGTACACTAGCGGTCATCCATCAAGAAACTTCGACAAACATCCGAGCAACAAACATGTTTGTCTCAATCCTTCCCGCTGCACGCTTCCAGGAGCACTTCCTGCGGAATCGTTCAGACGTCTCGCTGGCCTTATCAATCGATCTACGACTATTTATCAGAGCAGATACCAGCTGCATGCGTCTGGAAACGTCAGCCGGCTGTCAGGGAAAGATCGAGAGACAAAGATAGAGACGGCGAGAGAGGAAGCCCGAGAAACGCAATAGTTGTTTTCGAACTGGCTAACATAGCTGGACCAGTCACGAGCATAATGAGTCTATTCCAGCGGGATGGTGCAGAGGGTTGCCGGGTAACGTAGCTGACTCTCGTTTCCTCGAAAATCGTCCGCTGGACGCGCGGACCGTGATGTTTCGCGATATACGAGGTCCCCGACAAAACGTGACCGCTCCGGCACTGTCAAAATTATTGTGATGCACCGTATCAAATCAAAACCAAGACGTAAAAGAGTTATATCCGAGACGGTTGGAACGACGGGTTTATTATATTCGTCTATACAGGGTGGTCCACCAAAATGTAGCCACTTAAATATCTCCTTTATTTGTGACTATGACTAGACTGTGGACGTTATATGCAATTTTCAATTTTTCTAGATTCTTGATATCAAATAAACTCGTATTTTCAGTGGCAGTAGCCTTTGTAGATCTGAAATAAATAACAATGGTACTAAATTCAATTGAATTTTATATTCCAGCATTTTTTGACAATTTTCAGATGCCATAAATGCATAAAGATCCGCAGTCTAGCGATGACATAATAAATGTTTCTAATACAATATAAATGGTATTGCAAGGTGAATTCTTTGCTAATATTATTTCTTTCTGAAGGTTATTTTTTCCGAAGTTTTCACTTGAATTTTCAAAGATCAAGGTCATTTCAAGGTCATGTTATTATACATATCTGAATGTATTTTTCGCCAGGCTACACGATGCAATAAAAAAGAAATGCAGTTATGTATCGAAAAACACCGATGACCTTGACAACTTCGAAAAAAATTACCTTGGGGAAAAAATGTTCTTGCCAGAAGAGATGTTTAGCTGGCCCAACTTAAATGGACCACACGGTACTCTGAGACGTGTACTTCCGATTACATGACACCGGTGGAAATGATAGAGAGATCCAATCACCTATAGACCTATACACATTAGTAAATTATTTTATTGCTGCTGTTATCAGACGAAATTAATATATGTATCAATATGTTAATTAGACATTAGAAAACATTTTGTACCCGAATTGTTGGAGTAAATAGAAATTGATTTTTTTCGTTAATATGTTTAAAACAAAACAATATTTTTAAATTCGTCTAATGTTTGTACCCTCTATTTAATTACACCTACTATGGCATAAAATTACGTGTCAGTCTTGCCTGTTCTTTTTAATTCAATTTGTACGAAACAACACAATATCGCGGAAAAACGGTTGTGCTATAGTGGCAATGGGTCGCACGAATGTAATAAATAACAAGTAAATTCATTCACGGGGAACGATTTAGGTGACCAGATGCATTTGGCAACTTTCCTCCAATTATTTATGACACGAAGCGCTGCACTTGATTACGGTGCCGCCGCATACGCAAAAAGATCTTGTTCCTGGGAATCGGCCGGAGTCTCGAGACTTGTTTTTCCAATTGGCAACGCGTGATTACTACGGCAAAAAGGTTGCATAACAGTGCGAGCAGCGGCGTTGAGAGGCCGTTGCTCGACAACAATTGCACCCCCGTGGAAATTCGATCCGACTAGAATTTTCGACGCGTCGCTAATTAATCTCGTTTCATCGACGATGCCCGTCACCCTCCACCCACGCGCCCGCACCCATCGTTCTCGTCCACGCAACCCCTATATCCGTGTATCCAGCGGCGTTTTACATTTTTGGAAAGTGCGCCGTGAGGTTCGTGCGCTCGCGCTAATAATTACACGTGCGATCTATTTAAAGTGTGTTCGCGTTCCGATATGTATAACTGCACACCACCGTCGCGCCCGTCCGCGCTCTCCCGCGGCCGCGCGCGCGCGGGCGCGCTTATGCGTTGCTGCCACAGTTTCTGCGCGCGCGAGAGCCGCGGCACATCGACAAGGAAATTGAACAATTCCTGTTACCGCAAGGCACACAGCGCATTATTTATCCCGGATAATAATGAATTGGTTCGTCAACGAGAATACCTGCTTGCCAGCACCCGCTCCACGCTCTCATTTACGTTCTATCTAACCGTCCCTTTCCAACCCTTTCGCTCATCGCGCCCGGCCACCCTTTCCCTATCCAACAATCCTACCCTCCCCCGCGAACTGTCCGTTCGTTTCGCTCTGCTATTCGCTCTCTTTCTCTGGTCTATGCCGTCGGTGGTCGTGTCTCTGCGATTGTTAGTGTTTACCGCGTACATATTACCGTGATGACGTTGCGGCGTTATGGCGTCCGACTATCGGCGTGACCGACCGACGCAAAAATTCGCGAAACGAGCCTCGACTGTTTGCGTCTGGACCGTGGTCGGGACCACGCCGATTTCCAGCGAATTATAATATTGTTCGGACCACTGATAATCGAACGCTGATAAGTCGCAGACTAGACGCATGATTCGATCGTTATTATGCTACGAGTTCCACTTCTTTTCGCTATCGTTATTGTACACTCGAAACGAACTCGAAAGCAAGATTCTACGATGAGTTTTAACTTAGCGAACGAACTCGAAGAGAATAATTGTCGACGCAATTTCAGAATAAAAACAGTAAAATCTCGCCATTTCAGATTAGTATTTTAAATCGCTATTATTTCGAGCGCCATTTGCCAAAATCTCACACGAACCCAGCAGCTCCCCTGTCCGAGCAAGTAGCTTTCGTGGCCGCAGCCGCCGCGCCGTCGACCCAGAATTTTAATCCCCGGTAACGCCGTTCGTATTTCCGTCCCTGTGTATTCAATTACAAAATAACGAAACTATAGCATCCGCGACGCCGGCGAAGAACAGTCGAAAAAGAGCGTGGAGGAACTTTCTATTAGGTTATTAAGCAAAGAGAGAGGGGGTGGTTTCGTAGCGAGTAAAGAAGAAAGAGATAGAAGATGGTAGTCCAGCAAGAACAACGGCGAAGCGAGAAACAAAAACGGGACCAATAAACGTCAGAAATGGAACGTCAAAGAGAGGAACGCGGCGGCCGCGCGGCGGCTCTGCGATAGAGGACTTGAAGAGGGGCGGCGAAAGGGGACGAAGAGGAGCAAAGGGGGTGGTTGGAACAGCCGCGGCGAGAGGCCACGTCGCTCGAATTCGATGCATAAGAACGAGACGGGGAAGAGAAGATTATAATATAAATGAAGACACCTTACCTTCGTTTCTACCTGCCCCGTCAGCCGGTTCAACGAGGTAGGTGGTGCGATCGAGAACACCGTCAGGGGATGCTCGGATGGGGGTGAAAACGAGGGGTGGTAGCTAGCGATTCAGGGGAGAAGCTGAGGGTTGGGAAGAGCGGAAGAAGGTTGCGATCAGCCAGTAATCGCGAACACGAAGAGTACGGAGTAGAGATCCCCATTTCACGTGTATGTAAATACACGTGGTACGTGAAACGTGTAGTACGAATTTAAGGATCCGTGAATGCGGATCCGTGTACACGGATCCACGAACACGTGAATACGGATCCGTGTACACGGATCCGTGTTCGCATATCCGTCTACACGGATTCGTATTCGCAGATCCGTGTACACGGATCCGCATTCACGGATCCGTATTCACGGATCCTTAAATTCGTACTACACGGTTCACGTACCACGTGTACACGTGTATTTTAATACACGTTCAAAACCGCGATCTCTAGTACGGAGAAGGTGTAACGGTGAACGAGAAGTAAAAGTGAGAATGATTTTTTTGGTAGCTATATTGAGCTAGATCCATTCGAATCCTTACGTAGCAATTTTCTGTTGCACATTTTTTCAAATTGTTTCTTCGAGACGAACTTTGATTCTCTTGCTCGGACTGGCTCTTAGAAATGTAGAATTTAGATGGGGACACTTTCTCGAGATCAATGTAGATCCTCTTATTGGACCTAACACAAATCACAAGGAGAATGGAGTCTCGAATCAGCTTATAAAGGACACGTTAGGGGTTCATGTTGAACTGGAAATGAAAAAATAATTTGATGCCGAGGTGAACGTTTCTCGTACACCAATTTCCCTATGTAACTACGCTGTGCGACGCTCAGAACAGTAGTCGGAGAAAACGCGTTCAGCCGAGTCGCCCAATTGTAAAACCCCCGTCGAGCGTGAACCCGAAAGCGCCGCGCCGCGTCGCGCCGCGTCGCTGCGGTAAGGCCCGGTGCGGCTATAATAGAGGAAGAAAGGGCGAAGCAAGTGGCAATAGACCGGCGTGGAAAGAATGATAGGCCAGAGTATAAAGGGCAAGGACAGAATGGGGCATCGGCAAAACAAGTGTAGGAGGGGATGGTAACTTTGATGAAGAAACGGAGAACAGGAAGATAAACGGAATCGGAAGATGGACGAAGGTGGTGTACGCCGAAGAGAGAAGAACGAAGGAAAGGTAGAAGAACGGCGACAGGGGTTGGAGGGAGAGAGGGTTGAAAGGGGTTGTGGGAGGGTGAGTATTCCGACTCCGCGACTATACTGCTTCGAACAGGGAGAAACGACGACGTGAAGCAAAAGGGTAGAGAAAGAGAGACAGAGAGAGAGAGAGGGAGAGACAGAGAAAGAGGGAGAGAGAGTGGGAGGTAGACGACGAAGACGAGGTATAGGAGGAAGAGAGGAGGGTGGAGGACGGTGTACTGATGAATATGACAGATTATAATTTTACGCTGTGGGTGGTGTGAGGAGGCTGCCGGAGGTGGTGCGCCGGTCTACGGCTGGCAAAGGTGTGCTGCTAGCCGATGGAGGTGACTTTGGAGGTGGAAGTCGCCGGGATGGAGGTGAAACGCTGCTGGAGAGTAGGAGGGAGACGGCAAGTTGCTGTCAAAGCAAAAAGGAAGGCCGTGGTGGGGGACAGAGGCAGGGTTAAGTCGCGCTCGTGACTCCTGACGTTTCGACGCTCGGAGGAAATCCCTCGTTGCCTTTTTGCGCGCCACGCCATGCCTTGCCATGCCATGCCATGCCATGCCATGCCATGCCATGCCATGCCACGCCGCTTCCGAGTCACCGAACCCGATGGACGTATCATTTTTTGCCCCTTCCGGGAATTACGATCGGGACTAAAATAATCCAGCGACGGATCGATTTGATTAACCCTTTGCGGTTCTCCCTCATATCCCTCGTCCGCCGGCTTGAATTAATTAGACGGAAATACTTTCGCCGTTTCGTCGCGACGCGACAGCAACCGGCTACCGATACTCCGGGACACTGAATTACTATTGGTGGACCCGACGGGAAACAGCTTCAGCGGAGTCTGCGAAGTCGGTTTCGCTATTCTCGAGGAGGTTCGTATATGTATAGCTTTTGCGTTCGTCCGTCACTCCCTGTCATCGACATCGTTAACCAAGGGCTAACCACGGTAAGGTAATGACGAACGACAGATAACGAATGAAAATAACAGAAGCGACACGCAACCCGACCTAATGAATAACATAAATAACAAATAATCATGCGAGTGAATTCTGTTCGAACGATGGCTGCCAGGTTCATCACCGATGGTCCGTCGATCACCTGTTCCACCTACGGCAATCTCGACAGCCGCGTAACAGTTGAATTATGAATTACGTTTATATCCTCGGATCCTCGGGATTCGGAGCGCAAGGAGGTCGTTTTACGACTAGGCCGTTCGCAGAAAGAGTCAGCCCGGCCGACTGTTATTATCGACGGTAATTCCGTTCTAGGACTGGCGAGTACCGCGAGCATCGCTAGGATATTAGGATCGTAAATATTTAAGTTTAATTGCGCGGCACCGGCGTCGGTGACTTCTCGAACGGCTATCATCGGTGTTCATGGCTTCCCTCTCTCTATCTCTCTATGATGCCATCTCCCTCGACCGGTCGCCAGCTAACAAGGAGTAAGGGGCAGACGACGACGCTTAAAGGAGAGTACGGAGGTCGCGGTCGCAACTTCCGGTTGTTGGGATACGTGTGCACGGGGCTGAAGGCTCGCAGACGCCGTGGGAACCGACTTCCTCACCAGGTACGCTTTTTTCCGAGCCGGTGAAAGTAAAACGGACGAAGTCTCCGTCGATCCCGTACTTTCGTACGTGCACGCAACTCTTCCGCTCGTTTTTCTTCTTTTTCCTCTTTCTTTCTTTCTTTCTTTCTTTCTTTCTTTCCTTCTTTTTTCTTTTTAGTACTCTCT
The DNA here is from genome assembly GCA_916610255.1 of Lasioglossum lativentre. Taxonomy (NCBI): domain Eukaryota; kingdom Metazoa; phylum Arthropoda; class Insecta; order Hymenoptera; family Halictidae; genus Lasioglossum; species Lasioglossum lativentre. The sequence goes on along the minus strand of OU744357.1, from coordinate 14,788,371 downwards.
CGCGGGCCGCGCACACATACATGCATACGGTACAGTCGTCGGGGGGGCCGGAAATCGATACACCGTTACCCGTCGGTCTTAATGAAGGTATATCGTAATTAACGAGCGCACAAATGCTCGTCGCGACGCGATTCGTCGGGACTGTTTGTCCATCCTCGTTTCGATCCGCTCCGTTTTAACCCTGTTACGGACGAGAGTCGAACCTCGAATGAAGCTCGAAGGTGGTTCACTTTTGTCTGGAAAGTGAAATGATAAGAAGCGTATGGAAATGAAGCATAATGATCGTAATTGCTGATAGAGCGGGGGCAAAAATATAAACGAAAATCGATGGCGATTCGCGTAATCCTCCTGGGACACTTCGTAATGTCTTACGAAGGGGAACATAAACACAAGATAAAATGGCGTTGCATAATTTTTATTCTCGCGACGGATCCGGATCGAAATCGTTTGCCAATTGTTCCGCTGATATTTAAATACATTTTGCATCATTCGTCGTCGTGCTAAATAATTCATATACGATAATTCTAACTTTTTGTATTTTAAGGAGTTTTTTTTTGTATTTTTATGTAGAAACAAATATTTTTCATAAAATCTCATTCGGAATGTCTTAGAAAAATAGTTCGGACTTAATGTTCAATTTTGGGGGGGGGGGGGAATATTTATGACTGAGAAGTAGATGTTTTAAAGAAGTTTAATAAACCCATTGCACTCTTCGAATCTCGGTCACTATAATATATTCCTATAAAGATTTCCGTTCTCGTACATCACAATATAACAAGCAAAAGAAACGAACAAATGTCTTTCATCAATTAATTATCTTAAACGTCTTTTCTTATTCGAGCAAGGCAAATAAATTAACGAATATCCACAGTCCAATTATTAAAGAATAAATAGGTGAATAAAGGAAGCAGTGGACGGATTCGTCGAGAAAAGAAAGGAGGGAATAATTCGCGTGAAATAAGTCTGAATGAAGAGTCCCGAAAGCTCTAATGGCGTCGCGAATGAATGCACTTTACTTAAAGGACACCAGGCTTTCTCCGTCGGCCGTTATTTTCCAAGATCGACATCGTCGTCGTCGTCGTCGTCGTCGTTGTCGTCGCGACGTTTCCAACGGGGCATCGGTTCGATCGTCGAACGACACGCGAAAGTAAAGCGAAACGCGTTTCAAAAGCAGGAGAAAATAAAGCCGGCGAGCATCGTGCCGAGACGTTGGCGGGCAACGTTGACGTAGGATCTACGGATGATTAATGATCGCAATAGAACGGGGCAGTTCAACCTGCACGGGGCCCCGAGAGTCATTGTCATCCGATTCTTCGGAACGATAAGTCGACTCGCGTCTCACGGACACCGTAAGAAAGTCGCATTTTTGCACAGCCAGAAAAGGAAAACGGAAAATTGATCGTGAAGTGTCAGAGGACTCTGTCGGTGAAATTCTACCATTTCCGAAATAAGTGTTCTAAAATAAGAAAAAATTGAGTCTAGATCCTAGACTGTACAAATAATAATAGGCAGCGTATTATGCATCTATAATAAAAAGAAGAGAAAGATAAAAATAATTGAGGAATAACGACATACTACTTTCAACGTGTTAAAATTTTATTGAAAAAAGAATTAAATATGTATCTAGTTCCCAGTTGTCGAATTAAATTAAAAATAACACTTTAGTCTTGATATTCTTCTACAGAACGTTTAATTAACAGTAATAAGATTTTGCAAATTTCAAATTCAATATAATACGTACACGAATGGAATTTACTAAAAGTATTCTCCTAAAAATAATTACAATAGAAACATTAATTACCTTTTTAATAGAGTGTTCAAATAACATAACATTCGTCTTTTTAATTCGTGTTTCGTTCCAATTAGTCGTCTAGAAATATTTTCTAGAGAACCTTCGAAAATTTGAACGATTTTGAGAACATCCAGGAACCGACGCGTGTACTTGAAAATAGAAGCAGAGCGGGCACGCACTTTTCTAAATTGAGGGACAAAATTTCCGAGGCTCGACTTTATTATCCGAATGAAATTGTTTCGTTCATTATAGCGGAATTCTACCGAAATTGCGGGATAATTAATACTAATTCGGTGCTGACACATGAAAATATTCGCTTAATTGCACAAAGGGTTTCGGCTACCTTCGCGGAATGAGTTTTCCAGTTTCATAAAAAGGACGCCAGGCTAGTGTACGCTAAATGAATTTTTATTTGGGAGATATTCCTTTTATTCTCGACCGCAATATTTAAATAATACAGTTCCCATGGAAACTTCCGGTACCGGGATACTTGCTGCCTTACGCTCCGATTTCCTGTCCATCCGGTTTTCATGCATTCCTCTGTATTTAAACCGACAATACGTTCTCCCGTATGAAAAACCTCAAGTTCTGCCCTTTGTGGCGAATAGTTTCTCTACCGCTGAAAAATTTTTCAAAATTATTTATTAAATCCTGTTGCTAATTCCCGCTTCTTGGAGGTTGTTGGCATAACGTTTATATAATTTCGGGATTAAAACATACAGTAGCCCTTGTGTAGATAATCTGTGGTTAATTTTTTTTTAATATATATATATATCTACGATTATAACAATTTATTTGGAAATGGAGGAGAGTTTGCACAGAACAATATCTGGAATTGTTGATCGAACTGCAACGTATCCTCCGCGGCGACAATTTGCCGATTGGTCGACGAACTCATAGACTCGGATACATTTGGAAACTCGGTATGAAGAGGTAAACCGAGTGCAAAGTCAACTTGGAAGTATGAACAATGCAGCTAAACCCTAAGATATAGTTTATAATTCTCTTTTCTTTCTTAAATCCTTTGCCGAATTGTTCATCGACCGATCATCCATCGAAAAGAATTTTACCCATGAAAGAACGTGTCAGACTTCCGGAAAAATAATTCTCCGACATTCTACATCTGCTATTTCCATTCCGACGATGATGATAAAAACGGAACAAAATGAGCACTCCACAGAGACGGCCTTGCAGATCGAAAGCGACTGCGAAATCGCAGTCGGCACTCGATTTTTTGCACGTTAAAGGCACTCCACGAATAAATACGCGAGCATGCCCGGCGAGAAAGCCGGCTAATTAATGTAAATCGGTCCCATCGACGAGCGACATCGGTAGAACTCGAAAGACACGCGTAAATCCTTCAACCCCCCCCCCCCCTCACCCCCACCCCCGTCGCCCTTTACCCGGGCTTTCTCGCGTTTCCCGCGGTGTTTTCCGGGGCTGCCGATTTCGCTCTCTCGACTCATAATTCCCGGTCGAATGTATATATTTTCCTTTTCATCGAGCTCGTCCCTTCCGCAGAACCCCGCGAAATCACGCACAGGGGGTTGCGCTACCCCTCGGAATTACGAAGGAAACCGGTTAAAATGGAATCAAACGTAAACGCGAGGAATTTCGCGTGTTTATCGATTCGCGGTAATGCGGAGATTGACACATGAAATGTCCCGTTCACGAACCTGAATAAAGGTGCAATATCCTGTTGACGGCGAGGGGTAAGATCGTTTCCGTGTTTCGACTAAGGACAAAGGATTACTGTGTGTGTGTTTCCTACTAAGTATCATCGATGAATTTCCCCATCGTTTTCTGTTATCTTTGAAATCAGATTCAAAGAACCGGTTCGCTTAATTTTTGGATCGTGAGGATATAAATATATATATAATTGATCTCGCCTATTTTCGCATTTAATTACAAAATGTTCAACCTTTAACTTACGTTAAGAATTTTATTAGTCGACGAAATACATTTTTTCGTCGAGAATTGCAGAAGAGTGCGTAATAATATGCATTTGCTCAAATATATTACTTCAATCTCGCAAGTTTGTGCTGCCGAAAATGTGCTATTAGTTCTTCGCAAACGGGAAATGTGAAATGGTTGGCACAATCCCTTGAATATCATCACAGACCGAGAGAACGGTTTGGAATTAAGGATAAGAACCGTAATTTGGGATATATTTAAAACCGGATAATTAATTCGCTGTTACCTGCTTCCGCGGTAAAGTTAATTGTTTTAAAGTGTATGGAGGTAGGACAATGAACATGAGTAAATTCCAACAATTTTCCTTGCTCGAATTAAAATATGGAAATTTTTAGTTAATCTCGTAGCTAACTTCGTCAAACTTCATCTAAGTTTCGGAATATAATTCAGCGAAGAACCTTGAACAAAATATATATAACGATTAAAAATCACTTCGTAAAGTCTTATATCTACAATTATTTCGAGGATCATTTTACGAATGCTTTGAGAGACAATTTCAAGTACAAAGACCGATAATTCGAGCGATGAATTTTCCCACTATAAATTTTTCGTAATCAGCACTGCCCACTTTCCATAGAGTACGCCTCGATTCTTAGCATTGTAAGGAAGTCGTTAACTGTTTATCCACTGTTTTATAAACATCATTTTCTCACAAGTTCCTGAAGTAAACACCTCCGTCATTCTTCGTAATTAACTCTTCATATCACTGGCAATCTTCAAATGATGACATACAATATAGTTACTGCAAAAGAAAATTATTCATCCGCTAATGCGATTTTTCAATTATTTAGATAAAAGTCATAGCGAATAAAATCGCATAATTTCAGAGAATTAATAAAACAGATATGGTGAACGAATATCTAACAATACCAATTCTGAAAAATATTCAGCTTGCACATAAAGTCTTTATTGTGCCATAAAATCGAGCTTGTACTTAATACTTTCACCGTGTTACCATAAATTTTACATCACCTTCCAATCGGATATTACGTCCCCCTCCAACGAGTACATTTATTTTACGAATTTTATAGAGTCAATTGATTTATCGGCAAGATTAAACCAACTAAACGAGCACGACCAAGAACGAGAACATCATATTTATTTATCAGCACTCCGTAAAAAAAACCCGATTAGTTAATCCTCAATTCTTGAAGTCATTTAATTTAATTTTCTGCAAGAACATACTTGATCTACGAGGATCTATAATTCAAACTGCCATCGCAATTGAAAAATATATATAAAAAACACCTATCCAGGTTCCCAGATTTCCGAGACTCCAAAATAATCGTTAGGCAAAGTGTCGATATCAATACCCGGTATCATGAATCGTCAGCTATCTTTCGATCGGCGCAGCGTTGGTCCCAGAGGAACTGAATCCAGCGGTGTGACCATTCACGCCGCTGGATCCTTTTACAGGATCAATGGAGATCGCGGGCAGCCAGGTCGCGCGCAGGTACATGCTGCGTTCACGCTCGATCCAGCTCAAGCTTGAAAGGGGGGGGGGGGCAGGATTTAAACTGGCATAACAAGACACCTAACAGGAAAAATATGTGGCTCAAATGAAAAAAGTACAGGCTGATTCACTGGACAATGGACCCAGAAGCAGTACAGCCATCAAAATATCGCAGTGGGAAACGAGATTTTTCGGCTACACTTAAGTGTCCGCGACGAGGCCGATATCCTTCATTCGGAGGTGCACTTCTATGTCCGACCACTTTCGTCAGAAACATTTCTTCGTATCACCTATAATATATCCGAGTAATGGAATTTTGTGCAGAAAACGGGCTTTTCGCATCGTGTGCCGTCGCGAACGGTCTTGGGTCCTTCCGGGCTTTCCACGTATAAGGCCCGGCGTGTATACGCGCGGTGTCAGTCGAATCTGTTCTGGTAGCTATAGTCGGCTGGCCTAGTGCAGTGGATGGTGTACGTCGAAAAACGTTCGCTGACGAGCGACGGGCGTACACACAGACACATACAGGTTCGCCGTACGGTCGTCCCGTACACACCCACACGGCCGCGCCATTAACGCTGCGATCGAGTCGTAAAGCACTCCACACAGCCGCAGAGAGGGTCCACACGGGTACACGGGAACGGGTACGGGGCAGCTTGGCGCGCGGGTCTCTCCGTGGGTGTGTGTATGTATGTACGAGTGTACACGGAGAGGGAACTAAATTTCCACGTTGCACGATGGAGCATTGCCCCCCGCGTCACATACACTCGCGCGCGCCCGGTTAGAGAAGGAAACGCAGAGTCCGCGCGGCACTGCGCGGCGAGACCCTAAGGGGGTGTGCGAGGGGCGCTCGCGTACATAGGCAAAGAGCGAGAGAGAGAGAGAGAGAGAGAGAGAGAGAGAGAGAGAGAGAGAGAGAGAGAGACAGACACAGAGAGAGAGAGGAGTGAGCCGCACACGGGTGTGCCCGTGGAGAGAACACGTACCCGGCTTCGCCTATGTAGTACGTGCACACATATATAGCAGCCGCGTTAACACGTACGACAACCCGCTACCCCCTGCAGCCCCGGCAGAGGGGAGTGCTGTCAGTATCCCCACCAGGGGTAGAATCTACTTGTGCCACCCCTTTGGCCCACCCTTCTCCTGGCTGGCTCTCCCTGTCTCGCTCGTTTTATCGTCGCCTCTCCGTCCGACGGTTATATAGATCGCTTGTCTCTTTCCAGGTCGGGGGATATTGGTGGAGGCTATCCCGCTCGCGCTTCACGCTATCCAACTCTCCTGGCCAGCAGTTTCAATTTGTTATTTTTACATCATTTTGCCCCCTCACCCCCCTCCCCGTCCCTGTAGACCGCTATCCACCCCCTTACTCTTTCGCTCTCTACATCTCCCCTCCCCCCCCCCCCACCCCTCTACAGAGTTTAGAAACCCTCTTTCTCTCAGCTCCCCCCCAGTTCTCTCCCGCGCGCCCCCGACAAAAGGGTAGAGACACATTTTAATTGTGTAGTTATTATGTTTTCTGGAAGTTTTAATTATGTTGCCCGGCCTGCTTAGATCGTCGACACTTACCGCGCCCCGGTGAACACGCTTCTCTGCGGCAGGATTTGAAAGAGTAACGCGCGGGAAGTCGCTGCTGGCTCGGAGTAAAATTCCGTGCCAAACCCGTTCTTGAACGTTTCTTTTATTTACCGAACGTGTTATAAAAGCGCCGCTTCGGTTCTCTTTTTTTTTTTCAGTTGATTGGAAAACTACCCTGCTGATAGCGAGAAGCCCTATTCAGACGATCTGTTGGGGTATCGCGTTTTCATGCTGAACGTTTATACTGTTTGTTTGCGAGGTAATGATACGGTTTTGATGGACATTGCCCGGACGGAGTAGAATTCTATCAATTCCTGTATATGTTGAAAATTTAGCAGCAGACAATTTCAGGGCTGTTTTGTTACTTAAGGAAACTTTATCAACCCTTTATAGTCACCATTTGTCTATAAATTCTATAAATTTATATATATATATATTATTTTATCAAAAATTTTCTGGGTTTTACAATTTTCATTTCTGTCTATCAACCCTTAAGTAGGGTCTTTAAAATTTATCTGAAGAAAGTATACGGGTTGTTTTATCAATTCTGTTCGTCTGTAGAATATGGGTCAGGCAAAATAGGTCTACGTGATTGATCTTCTTCTAGTTTATCGAATCCATAGAATCTACGGTAAGGGAAAAAAGTTCAGAAAATCAAAAAAAAATTCTCCAAGAAAATTTGGAATCAATATCGAAGGCTATTTTTAAAGAAAAGTATCGTTTCACCTGTCCGAACACGGTCCACCCAGACCCTCCATTCAATCACGAAATGGCCGCAAAGGCCGAGCTACCCCGGCGCCAAAATTTGTCACCGGATGATTCCGTTTTTGGCTGGAAAAAAATATAATCCGTGTAATGCTCGGCAACTTATTCATGGAATGTTCGCGCGTCGGTGTCGCCGGGGTCTATAGCTCTTTTTCGGAAAAGCGTGTTCGTAGGAGGAGAAGATAAAAAAAAAAGTAGAAGAGGAAGAAGAAGAAGAAGAAGAAGTCCGCAGAAATCCAATAGGCGCCACCCCCCATCCCTTGAAGCACCTTAGGCAGAGCGTCGGCGGCCCTTACCGTTGGTGGCTCGAGCGGGTGTAAAGGTGGTGGTGTGCGCGCGCACGTATCGATCCAGGGCAAGCAATCGATCGATCTATATATATACACGTGGATATAGCCCGTGTAGGTACACGTTCTCGCACACACGCAGACTAGCAGCAAGGGGTTGCACACGGGCCACGGGTCAGAGAAACGTGCGTGCGTGCGTCCGCTTCGCTCGCTCGCGCCCGCGCCCGCGCGCGAGCGCGCGCATGTACACAGAGAGGTTCGAGCGTGTGTGTCACGTATATATCGTTCGATCGATAGTTGGTGCTCAGCCAGTCGCATGCTAGGTGCGAAAGGATGAAGCTAGAGCGCGACCCACGCAGGATCCTCCGAAAACGTCCGCCGGAATAATCAATCCTCTCGATCTTATTCCCGATCCTTCGGCGATGGAACCTGGCATGCGATGCCTCACGCTCTCTTCTCCACCCCCTCTGCATCCTCCACCTGCTCCTGCTGCTTTAACCCCCCCCCGATACATCCAGCGAATTTTTTTCAACCCTCTCGATCTGTTGTCCGTTCGTATCCTATTCTCTTTGAAACCGTTCCGCGCTTTTTTCCTCCCGGTGGCCGCTCTCGCCTCTAATCCCCATTCTTTTTCGTCTTTTGACCTCCCCTTATCTCGATGCTTCTACTTCGTTGAATTTTCCATGCGCTACCAATGTTTTCCCGTCGATTCTCTTCGGCCCCGGCCGCGTCGCTCGACTTCGGTCAGAGACAATTTCGCCGCTTTAATCTTTCCCGCCTCTTTCTCCGCCGGTGACCGGCGCTCCTCCGCGCTCTGCCGTTCCCGAGCTTTTTCCCCGTCCGTTCTCTCTCTCTTTGATATCCGTATGGATTCTCCTCGGCGGAGTCTTTTGACGAACTTTCCAGCCCCTCCTCTCTTTCTCTCCCTTTTTCTCCGTGTCTGTTCGTTTCTCGTCTCCCTTTGTCCGCGCTCGTTTTTTCCCGTTCGCCGGTCCCCGTTCTCATTCTACCACCTTCTGCTCGGCAGTCTTAACGGTGTCTGCATCCTTCCACCTCCGGTCGTCCTCCCGACGTCGTCGTCGTTACCATCGTCGTCGTCGTCGTCGCCGTCGTCGTCGTCGTCGTCGTAGTCCTGACGCACGGCGGACGACTTTAAACGTGGGTGTAGTTGCGCGTAGAAGCGTCGTCTGAAGGGGGTGCCCCGGTGAAAGAAGGTACCGAGTAGAAGGTAATTCCCCGTCTCTTCCTCTTTACCTTCCCCTTTCACGCCGGTGTCCCCCAACACCGTCGCTCCCCGGAGCACGCCCCACCTTCCACTCCCAATTTAGACACGCTTCCCTCGATGTCAAAGCGAGAGAGGCCCCCACGTGTATTCACGTACACGACAGCGCCGGGTACACACGTACACCGGTTCGTTCCTGGCAGCTCCGTTCTGTAGCTCGCGCGCGCGCGCGCGCGCGAACGAGCGAGCGGCCGCAGTCATATATTTAAATAGATTTACGCGAATTTATATATATATATATATATATATATATATATATATATATATATATATATTTATATATACTTCGGATGGTATATAAATGTTTCAGGTGAGTCCGTTGATTTACACCGTGCCGAAAATACGCATTGTCCATTACCGGACCCATACATCCGAGATAAATACTTATCCAGCGAAATTAAAATCCCTCTCTCGATGCCGCGCCGGTATAGAAGAACGAGAAATTCCGGGGGGAGGAGGAGAGGCTGGGTAGGAGAAGAAGGTAGGAAGCAAGAAAAGAGAGATGCGTTAATGCCTGGACACGATCCTGTGTCCTGCAACTCCCATCTCCGTCTGTCTCGTCCGTGTGGTTCTTTCCTATCTTAGACTCGCGCGCGAGTATCGCTCGCCGCGCCTCTTTACCGCTCGGTTTTCTCTCCTTCCCTCCGTGCGGTCGCTTCGTTCGTTCGTTCGTTCGTTCGTTCGTTCGTTCGTTCGCTCCGTCTCTGTCCGGCCGTGTTTTTCTATCTCTCGAAACCAGCTATTGCCGCGCTCGTTCCTGCCGTGCACGGAAGTTGGAGAGAAATAACCGAGTAAGCGAGAGGGACGAGAAATATTACCGGCGGCGGGGAGCGAGCGAGAGAATCGAACGGAGAGCGAGCGAGGGCGGGAGGGAGGAGCGAGTAATGTTCGGATCAAGCGCGTGTGTGGTGGGAGTTAGGGGATTGGTCGGCGAGAGTAGGACGGGGCGATGTAGGACGTTAGGGGATGACAGAGAGGATGGAAGAGAGGGAGCAAGGTACCGCGTGCGGAAAGAGGACACCGTCATCGAGGCTGGCTGCGGAGCGACGAAGACCGCCTGGGAAATGACAGAGGCGAAATGAGGTGGAACAAAGACGTCGAACGAGCGAGTGGGCGGTAGTCCGAAAGAGACAGAACCATTCGAGGCAAGCCGGGATGAAGGAAGATAGAGGATTAAAGAACCGGTGGGACGAGGAGACTCGAGCTCTCCCTTCTTCTTTGCTCCCTTTCTTTCTTGCTGCATATTCGACGTGCATGCGCGCGGCTCGCGCGGCTGTCTGCGTGCGTATATTTCTCTCTTTCTAGTCTTCCAGCGTCGTTAGACAGGCTTCGCCGGAGTCCCTCTCTCTGAAATATCTCTCCGAGAATATTATAGAGACTCGGCGATGGCGGTGTTGCCCGGACTCTCCCAGAGAACGATGCTCTACCATCGCGTCTGTGGATTATGTATTATACGCGCGCGCGCGCCTAGGAACTTATTTTTATTTTCGCCTGGCTGACCCCTCCCACGCCCGTCACCTACAGTCGTCAAGAATCTTTGCTAGGGGATTTTTTTCGGCGACACGTGGTCTCGCATCTGACGCGCGCCGGTACCTGCCCCCGATATCCGCGACGGAGGAACAGGGCAATTGCCGAGACTCTAAAAAAATACACTCTTCTGAAACGACGAGACCACCGTAATACGGTTGCGTCGCGTTCTCGCGGGATAGACACGCGATGGTGTGCCGGTGGCCGAGCGCAATGCAGCATTTCCTGCGCGCATCGCACGCTCAGCGTTTTCCAGCGGCGCGGCGCTCGCCATCCCGTTTTTCATTTTATCGAACGGCTGCTGGCGAGACTCGATTCCGCTCCGCTCCGCTCGGCTCTGCTCGTCACGGCGCAACTCAGCTCCCCACAGCGTGGTGTCTCTCCTCGAAACATAACCTCGAAAGCAGCGGAGTCCTGCTGCGGATCCGGATCTTTTGGATTTTTAGTACGGCTGCGTGAAAAGAGCTCGAAGGTACCGATTGAAAACACGAACGGTTACGAGAATCTAGGGGAATATCGTGGACGAGAGAGCTAACGAGAACGCGAGGATCCTTCTGCTTCGTGGCTCCTGTGGGGGTTGGCTTTCGTTGGATATGCTAGAGCACACCACCACCGAGGAGAAGCAAGATGGAGGGAGAGAAACGGAGAAAAAGAGAGCCAAATGTATCCACCTAACCTACCTACCGCAGGGCAAGAACAGATGAGCGGAGATCCCTCTCTGCCAGCCATCAGGGAAAGGGAACGAGGCGAGGCTCTCTCCTCGAGTCTTCCTCTTCTCCCTTCAAAGCGTCCTTTGTTCGCTCTCGCTCGTGGTCCCCTGGGACCCCGCGTCCATCGCGTTTCCTTCCACCCAGTGCCGTACGTCAGGTTTCGTTACGAGCGTTCTAAGCTCTTTTTCACGGGAGACGATTTTCCTCGGGAGTATTTTATGGCCGAGTGTTCCAGGGGGTTGAACATTTTTAAGAGCGCCTATATCATTCGGCAGTTTAACGTCGCTATACCCCACGCCCCAATCTGGAATATACATATTATCCGGGATAATGCGCGGAGCCGGATTTCGTTGAAATTTCTTCGGGCATTTCTCGTTAAAGAAACAGCAGAAAATCGAATCGAGAATGATTCTTTCACTCCGGTCAGCGTTCGCTGTTTCGAGAGATGAGAAAAACGCATCCGCCGGTGTAGGCGCTGTTCTAATCAACTTCCGGATCCATTCCGGGGTTTTTTCTTCGATCGCGTAGCCCCCGAGTCGCCTTACGGCCCTGCGCCTCGTCCGTCTCCCGTTTTCCCTCATCCCGCTGGATTTCCTCCCCTCCAGCTTCTGCTTTCCGCACAGCATCCCTCGGACTTGCTCCCCGCTCCGGGCGAAACGCGATCCGGTTGGTCGTTCGCTCCGCCAATCCGCGGCTCCCGTTACGGTGCTGGCGCATTCCCCACACACGTGGTTGACGTATGTCCATATTCCTAGGGTGGGTGCGCGAAAAACGTCAAAAAGTTTCGTTTCGGGCCAGATCGCGCGTTACCCGAGAGAAACGGCGCGACAAGCGAAAAAAGGACGACGAGAGAACAGAAGAGCGTGAGAGAGGAGAGGGGATTCTCGTGTCAAAGAGAAAGAGGCGCGATGAAAAAAGCGAGGAGGCAGAAAACTGGAGGGACAGAGAGAGAGAGAGAGAGAGAGCAAGAGGGTGGGGGGCGAACGGTTCGGACAATTACGGAGGAGGAAGATCGAAGAAGAAGAAGGAAAGAAATTGGAGCGCGACGGAGACGGCGTGTGCCTCTCCGTGCTCGATGGACAAAGACGCGACGACGAGAGGAGAAACGAGTGCGAGTGAGATAGGGGAATAGAGCAGGACCGAAGGAAACTGAGAAGAAAGGCGAAGGGAGACAAATGACGAGCGTGTTCCTCGTCCCTCCGCGTGCGATGACGTTAACGTGAACCGGCAACCACGTGGCTCTCCTTTCTCTCTCCTCGTCCGGTTTCCCTGTCCGTCTTCTTCCTCGGGACTTTTCTAGCCCTCTCTCTGTCCCTCCGAACAGTCGACGAAGCGCTCCTCCGTCCTCGTCGACGCTGAAAACCGCCTCTCCCGCTCGCACACGGTTTTTAGGCCTCTGCGGCTGGCTGGCGAAGCCTCCGACGCCACCTCGGCAGATGCAACGCCGCAGTCCCGCACTGCAGTTGCAGCGTGCCGGTGCACGATCCCTGGTGAAACTGCAGACCAGCTACCAACGATGATTTTCGGATATGTTGTAGAAATCGATAATTTCGACAACTTATTTTTCCGTTGCACACAAGCGACGGCCACGCTTCGTTTTCGAGATGTTCGCGAGAAAATTATATCGGCACCGCTACAGTGAATGTCTGTCTATACTTGTGCGTCTGTGGCACCGTATGCCGTAGTATTGGTTCCGAGGATAGAGCCAGCTTAAAGGTCCCGTGCACAACTGCGTATGCGAGACTAAGATATGTCTGTTGCTGTTGATTAAAAGTGACTGTATTGGTTCGGGTTAGGTTTCGCGTGAAATTATTATAGCAGACATTTCTTGCAGTTGTGCACGGGACCTTTAAGCCCGCTCGATCCCCGTGTCTGAACGGAAGACAAGTGGCCACCGATACTAACGCTGCCACAGACTCGCCGGTTTAAACTCACTGTAGTGGATCGATATTTTTCGGGAATATCTTTATTTAACCCACGCCAACGTGCAAGGGAAAAAATTGTTCGAAACGTTATGGTTTATAGCAGATCCAAAATTTATCCGTTCCGCAGTTTTATTACCGTGCTGCCGCGAGCAGGAACACCGGCGAATTAAACGGAAATTATGCTATTCGATCCGGGCGAACGGATTAATTGTATCCGTGTTTCCTGCCAGTTCGACCGGCACCGGCAGACACTGGTCTTCTTTTTCTTTCCCTTTCTTCGAGGGCTGACACTGTCAGCGCCACGTGGGTCCTACACGCATATACACCCGGACGTGTGCACCCTCTCTACTCGCCGGTGCATGCGACCGGTCAATTTTCCTGTAATTTCACGCGGTGATGCGGAGATTTATGCCGCTGATACCTGCTGCTCGCGATTATTAGACGTTTCGCAGGACTGGTTTGCTTTTCGGGCGGTAAGGGGTAGTTGCGTTATGATTCCTGATTGCGGCGCGGATAGGATCTCGTATTTCTTTTACTAGGCTGCTGTGATTGCTCGCCGTGGTTGTAGATGATAGCTGATAAATATTTTTGTACTTCTGTAATCACGGGAAATGCAAAGTTTCATTCGAATTGGCTGGGTACGACACGAATTGCAATTGTACGAGTTGGAAGTACTTGAACCGGAAATGGAACGTTAAGAATCACACGTTTCGGGAAAAGTGGATTCTTTGCTTATAATCGCAAAAATGAAATAGAGAAGAGTGAACTTGCACGAAAAAATATTTAGAACATGTACAAAAATTGTTGGGTATATCTCGTCTATGTTTTTGAAAAAAATTGAATTTCAGTTCTAATCGCGAGCGTAATGTGGAAATGAATTTGTTGATTTATTCAGTGGTTCCATTAGTTTGTAAACACCCTGTATAGTAGCGGAGAGGGTCTCAATAATTGTCTAGCTAATAGAACTCAGAATTTTGGTGCTCAACTAAAGCTACCGCTTTCATTGTGCTCTACGATCGAGGGGAGGATTTGATGTCTTGGTTACCACTGCGGTTTCTGCGGATCGTTGACTGATTTCGTTGTTTAGGCGAAAACAACATCGAATTAGTCTTCATTTAGAGCCACGCGGGACGTTCGACTTAATTGTTGACGGGGAAGTGTAGTTAACCCTTGAAACTGAACACCTAAATCCTTTACACATTTCAAAACAATGCTTGCACTTCTAATAATGAATTCTACAAATTCCAACAATACTAATTTGTTAGCACGAATGTCTAAGTTTAGATCTCCTTGAAAAATTATACAAAGAAATTTTTCGAACAGAGCTCGTTCATCAAATATAATAATATGCGCACGCAAGTCGCTAGAAGTAGATTACTGTGTCTGATCATTCCTGCCGTTTCTACTTATGGCACGTCCAAACGCGTGCACACCGACTCCCCTGCTAAAATCGATTTTTCTGACAACGAGATCTCATTGTTATTTAAATAATCGCTTCGACGATAAAAACACAATTTCCGTGTGTTCGCTGCACATAATAACAAACATTTTAATTTTTCGAAACCTCGCACAAAGATGGGAAACCTATCATTAAGCATTAAAACAAGCTTAATCATTTTATTTCGAACAATAATCTTAAAGAAACTTAGTAGAATACATTTTTTAAACCGACTCGTTACTTCACGAATTAAATCCCGAACATAATAATTGATAGGTGAAGTGTTAGCAAACTAATTGGAATTTTTGTTGATCGAATAGGAACTGTTTCTTAATATACCAGAATTCTAACAACAAGTGAACGAACATTACGCAAATTATTCGCAAAACCGTGGAACCGATCGAAAACTGATTAGCATCCACAATCGGCGGTAACATAATCAATTCTTTTCCATGCGCACGGTCACGGGGCTGATCTTCATCCATAGTTCACGCGCGGCTACGCACCCGGAACACTCGCACTCTCGAAATAGTTGCGTTTCATCGGTCCGCCGGCCAACTATTCGCATAATTCCCCGAATAATTGGTTCGCGAATCATAATCCGCGGTAGCAACCTCTCTGATATAATCGGCGAGTAATCAACGGCGTCTCCGTAATTCATCAAGACCCACCAATTAAGTGGAAAGCAATGGAACCTGTTAATATATTAAACGATACCGCGATTTCGCTTTCTTCGCATTGTGCTGTCGAACGTGCTTGACTACTTATCAATTACCGGGCGCGTTGCTCCACTCGAAAGTAACAGTTTCTGTTCCCTCGTTAGTTGCCACGATTTTTGCATTCGTGACTCACCCCCCTCCACCCCTTCGTTTTGCGCACTTGTTATTTCGCTGAATAACTATAATTAATTGCCGGGAACAATTACCGGCGAGCATGGTGTGTTGCAGTCTTCATCCATCGTTTGGATTTCTTGCGGAGACGGCGGGTAGGGAAAGTGACCTTGGACGATCGATTTTAATCGTACGTTGTGGTATCGAGATCGGGCAACTTTTGCGCTGCTCGTGCTGCTCCAATTTTGTTTAAATACAGACCTCCCGGGGCATTAGCTTTATTTTTCTTAACCCTCGGCAAGGTGTCGCTGGTTTTCTAGTTATTTTTACTGTTATAAATATATAACTGCGTATTTTAGGATATCGATGAGAGGTGAATTAATGTACAAGTTGAATTTGTAACAAACGCTGAGTATCGATGATTTTTAAAAGGGGTGGACAAAAATCGCACACAGGGTTAGATTGTATTTCTGGGTAAATATTTTATTGTTTCGGTGCAAACAAAGTTTATCGAGACTTTTATGCTATCTGTTCGCACAGAGAGAGCACCGTGAATTAGAAACGTGGTAGTAGTTTGTGTCGCTGTGGGAGAAGCAAGTTTAGAGAAACACTCGTGTATCTTATAATTATTTATAGAGTTACGTGAATAGCGTCGTCTGTGATGCAATCGCGAGGAATTACTCGAATCGGAGGAAGAAGCATAATAATAGGAAAATAATTCATCCAATGTGATTTTCAATGAAATTTCAAGGACCACGTTTTCCCCGTTAACTGGTACCGTATATTTTAATCTAGAGCCAGAACGATCGTATTATCTAGAAACAAATACCGTGTTTGTAAAATTTCACGCAGTTCAAGCTTCACTTTTTTTCGCGCGTGTGTCCCCGGCATTAGATGTTGGAGCGCGCGGGAAAAACACGGGATTAATCATCGGCACACAGTGACCGAAGGGATTAAAGTGATATTTGCGACAGAGACGGAGAGGGCTCAAAATAAACAGTACAATACTCACTGGCTGACTGGGGACATCAATTTGTCCGCCATAGCGTCAGCCCCGTTATTTAATTATCAGACCACATACTATCGATAGGGTGAACAGATTACAACTCATCGACAACGCGGACCGGTCGCGTTCATTGATAGCCGGCGATCCATAATCCGTTTCGAAACGAAAATTGACTGGCCAGTATTCAAGTATACCTGCGAGTTATTAGTATCCTTCGCACAAAGAAAAAGTCACACGACACCCCGACGTCACCGATACGATTCACTCGCACCCATTAATTTATCCCATTGTCTGAAAGTCATTGTAAAACTCTATGCTCAAGATCTATGGAAACTATTTTATTCACATACAGTGACTCCCACTAATATTCGGACAGTCTTAAAAAGACGATAACTTTTTTAATATTTGACCATAGAACTTGGATTTTTTTGAGAAGTTAGAATAATCGGTTTTGTTACGTAACGTAAAAAGAATTTTTGAAAAAATTGCAATTGGTCGGAATTGCAGAGAAAAACTAAAAGTTGTACTTTACAACTTTTTTATGTGGGCTCATATTGAAAATGTAGAAAGCATTTTTCGTTGATCTGTATCGATTAAACATATTCTGAAAATGTCATCAAAATCGATCAACGTAGCAATGAGCTACAAATGTTTAAAGTTGGTAAAAATTGCCATTTTTCACGATTTTCGGCCTCTAACTGCAATAAATCTAAGGATTTATACATCTTTCAATGCCTGTGTTTTTTTCCCACATCAACCGATTTCGATGAAACTTTTACAATGCATATTATTGACCCAGGTCTACTATAAAACATGTTTTTAAAATATTCAATTTAGACCCACATAAAAAAAGTTGTAAAATTTTAGTATTTTCTCTACAATTCCGACCAATTGCAATTTTTGAATAAATTTCTTTTCACATCATGTAGTAAACTAATTGCTCTAACTTCTCACAGAAGTTCAAAACGTGTGGTCCAATATGAAAAAAGTTATCGTTTTTTTAAGAGCGTCTGAATATTAATCGGAGTCACTGTACATATAGTGAAGATATAAGAGTATCTACTAAAAATAATTTCTGTGGAAAAAAATGTTTTTTTCCACATTAAATTTGTAATTGCTTCGAACAAATTAGGTGTTTTTCCATCGAGGAAATATTTAAAACTTTTAAAGAAGGTGAGGATATAGTCCCTAGTCTCCGCTTTACAGACCTGTTTTTCAAAATAGTGACACATCAAAAATAGCCAAATAATAATCAGTACATCCGTAGTAGAATCAATAATAATAATAATAATAATAATAATAATAATAATAATAATAAGTATACCCGTAGTAGATTCCGTAATAATAATGATAATAGGTATATCCGTAGTAGATTCCGTAATAATAATAATAATAGGTATATCCGTAGTAGAATTCATTAATTCGATAAGATAAATAAACTATGAGTCGCTGAGCCAAGGTTTTCGAATGTATTGAGAATTTCCACTATTCGCGTTTGAAACAGAACCTATCAGAAAACGCAGAGCTCTCTCGATCCCTGGTCTGTCGGTAAATGACGAATTCGCACGCACCGTTGGGCAAACAAAGCGGACACACGATGCGCGCGCGTCGACAGATAAAGCGATCTATAGCGCAGGAGATCGAGACGTTCGAGGGCCGAAAGGAAAATTGGCTCAAAGGGAAGCGCACAATTTCCGTGAAAGCGGCTAATGTAAATCGCGCACGTCGACGCTCTCGCGTTATTGCGGGCCCACGCCGAAAAGGAGAGAAAAAATAGAGAGAATCGGTGTGAGGAAGAGACAGAGAGAGAGACAGAGAGAGAGACAGAGAGAGAGACAGAGAGAGAGAGAGAGAGAGAGAGAGAGAGAGA
This sequence comes from Lasioglossum lativentre, assembly GCA_916610255.1. Taxonomy (NCBI): domain Eukaryota; kingdom Metazoa; phylum Arthropoda; class Insecta; order Hymenoptera; family Halictidae; genus Lasioglossum; species Lasioglossum lativentre. Next base: position 14,769,940 of record OU744357.1, on the reverse strand, counting down.
GAGAGAGAGAGAGAGAGAGAGAATCGGTGTGCGCCGCTTAACGATCGTTCCCGCTCTTCCTCCGACCATCGTTATTCCTCGTTCACGGCCTTTTTTCCCGCCTCTTCCAACTCGACATGTAAACTCAAACACTCGGTATCGCGAAAGGGATGAACTACGTCCGATTAGCTCCGAGTGCACGAACTCGAGGCGGGTCTGACCACCGGCAGAATCGTTCTACTGACCGCGCCGCGGCTACCGCTAATCAAACGAGTTCCAACCCCGGCCGGAGCTTTTCCCAGCGATAAAGTCCTGGAAATACCCCGATTCATCGCGCGACCATCTGCACAAACCCTGCGCAACCTATTAAACGCGAGCCTGCTTTCAACCAGGTCCCGAAAGGTTGTTACGATGCTTTATATCGCGGATTCCGCGCCATTCCCATTTTCATAGCGATCGGTCGTTGAATGAGTTTGCACAAACGTCGCGCGACCATCTCCACAAACCCTATGCAACCTATGGAACGCTTGCATGCTTTCACTGGGTCCCGAAAGGTTGTTCCGATATTTTGGTTTCGGCGCCATTCCCCTTTCTAAAGCGATCACTCGATGACTGAGTTTGCACAAACTGGTGAGAACAAGGACGATCGAGGTCGTACTCGTTGAAATGAACGAGGAAATTTCTAAAAATGGTGCTGTAGAATCTCGATTGTCTGAATAGCTTTCATCTTTTCTATTTTCGTCCGAATACGATCTACATGTGAATAATAGTGTCAAACTTCAAACATAATTAGCAAATGTATACGTATATAGTAGCGTTACATCAATAAAACAAAACAGCGAATGGAATTCTAACTAATGTTAATTAACCCTGCAATATCGCGTACGAGTCTTTTATTCGAGACCACTCCGGACCTCTATAAAAAAAATTGTTTGGATACGACGCTCTTGAAGAAGTATCGTCAAAATGAAAACTCAATACGCTTTCCAAGCGGCGGAGCTCTTCAGCCAAATAATTATGCAGGAATTTACTTTCGAGTGCTCGATTAATTGGAATTTTTGATGACCTGTTCATTCGCTGAATTTTTTAGGGAAATTCAACGATACTGGAGCACAAATATCTTCCATTAAATGCGCGTTACACTCCCGGTCCTTAATTCCTCTACAAAAACCTATTACTATAAAATATTGAAGAAAACAAAATTCAGAGAATGAAGAAGTTTTAATTATTGTCGCCCCGATTAAAAATCATATGGCAACGGGTTGGACATTCGACGAGTGTCAACCAGTTTACATCCTGAAAAGTCAATGAAGAGGTCTATATTCCAACCCTTGCTTCGTCCAACTTCCACCCTACATAATAGCAATCGCCCTTTACATAATCGGGAATCGGTCCTATTCGATCAGGTCACGGCATCGGTGCCACGGTTTCAGGATTTCGGGCGCGCCAGTCGTCCTTGGCTCGACTTCGCCGAGGTCTGACGATCGACAGAGAGACCAGCAATGGTCCTTGAGGACGCCGAAGGCTGGAGGACTATGTGACGCCAATGGTAAAAACTTCTTGTACCGACCGACACGCGGGAACATCGCGCGAATACCGGGAGGAATCACGTTCGCGATCGTGAAACACTGAAAAAGTCAGGACCGATGAAGATCGATAGGGGATACTACTCCTGGCTCGTATAGGGAGCCAGGATGAATCACTGAACCTCCATCGGTGGAACACGGTCGAACCTGAAGGGGAACTTGAAGGTTTCGGTTCGGTCTGCAATTTTATTAACGTGTTAATTGCTGCATCGTGTGTCGATGACCAGATTTAGATATTTTCTTGCATTGCGATATGTTCGAATAAATCAATTTTTATCGAGACTCGATTTCTAGGGTGAATTCTAATTTTTACTAGAACCGATAGGCTACCGAAGGGCTTGTAGACTATCGAAGGTTTGAAAAAATTATTTCGTAAATTCTGATTTTCTTGGTTCGATTTCGATAAGAATATTACGTCGATTTTCGCCAGAGCCGTACGCGGAAACTGTCTCAAGCGACACTCGTGAACGGGAATATTGGGAAAGCCGTTGTTGTTTACGCGCGCCAGTTTAGAATGCGTGAGTTATGCAACTCCGAATGATAATTCAGCAGGTAGATTCCGCTCTCGGTGAACGCGTCCGGAGACTAAACGACCTTGCCCACACCTAAATGGGTCACCGTGTAGAAAGAGGCTACGAGAGAAAGGGAGATCCTCTGGCCAAGGTTAAAATATTCGCATGGACTCCGTCGGTCCTTCCGCGTTTCGCGCAAACACACTACTCGCGAGCATATAAACAGCACGACTTAGTCGATATTTCTGGGAAATGTAATTCCATCCATGCTTTACTCCTAATATAACAGCTATTCGTTAAATTTAATCTCTCAAAAGTGAAGTATTTATTATAAATGATAATTTTGATACTCCGGGTCAAAATAGACCCAGGCTCCGCTTGCGTACAGTTAATAGTGAAATATTCAAATGACTGTTATATGACATGAAAAACTCAATTCACAAGTTTTTATTCACAGTCTTTTTATTTCCAGTTCTTACTTCAGATCTAATTAGCGAATTAATGGTATCGTTACGAGGTAATTCAACCCTGCAAAAAATGCGCATTCAAAGCATCCGTACGCATCGCACACGTGTCACAATAACTGCAAGTCACAGTTACAGCAAACTACTAATTGAAAAATGCTCAACTGGTGTAATTAACAGATTCCTTACTACACTCTTAACGTAAGTGTGAAAAGCGATTGGTTGTCGGTGTCCGAAAAATTGACATTTCTGAAATGTTCTGCTTCCACTATACTCGTACGGGATCCAGAATGCAGCACATGTCGTCCAATGATAGTTTTCTGTTGGAGCCTGGTACGATTCCGATGAACGAAATCTCAAAATTGCAATCGGTGCTCCCAGCGACCTCCGGCATCACTCAGCCAGGGGGTGAGTTCCTGAAGAGTCAAGGTCGGACGAAGTCGCTGGGAGTGCTCCGGTGTTCCTGGGATTCTAAGTATGCCAAGACGATCCCCCGATCGCCGCGTACATCCTCGCTCTGTCTGCGATCGAATTCCGGAGGTGCCGCACCTGAATTTCCCGCGATTTTCTCATCCCGCTGCTACTGGCCGGGGAGGACCGTAACGCGTACGGGTTCAGACGACCCTCTTTTTCTCGGGCCGAACCTTCTCGGGAACGCGAACCCTTTTTACCTAATACATATTTGCAATATTCATTCCCAATATCCATAATTTTTCACTGCGTCGGACTCAACCAAAAGATCGAGGATTTTTCTCCTTCCCTTGAAAACTTGACGGGTGGCAAAACCTGCAGAATCGAAGTCCTCACTTTTGTTGCATTTTTATCCTGGATTTTTCAAACGATCCAATACAAGATGAATAAAACGACTACGATTCTGATCGATTATTGGAGCAAAAAAAATTCAATCAACCATATTTTAATTGAATCTTTCGGCCATTCACATTTGCAACTCTGGAAGCCTACCAAACCTTCGAATCCCGATTCCACGGGACTCATCATCGGCTTCTAACGCAAGCAGCCGGTTAACATGATCAAACCGACGGAAACTTGCGGCCACATTCGTCGCCGGCACATATCTGCCTACCGATGCACATAGCCACACCTCCGATCTCTCTTCGCGGCCTAGCGGACCGTGACGGTGTGGCGCGTTTTTTCTTTTCTTTTCTTTTTTCTCGGGTTTCGAAAAAATCGCGCAGGTCTCTCGAGCAACGGACTGCGATTGGTCCAGCGAGCGAGTCGCGCGAACGAGGATAAAGAGGAGAGAACCGTGAACGCCGTGGGACGAGGAAGAGGTGAACGCCAGGCTGGCACACTTAGGCCGACAACTGTGAGTCACGCCGGAGTGTGTTGGATCGGCTTGGCTAGAAAAGAACGAGGAGAGGCGGTCGACACACTTCGGCAGAGAGAGCAACCGGCATCAGCCACGAGGCACTCCCATCATAAAACACGCTGTATCTTTGTCTCTCCTCCTCCTTTTTGCCAATTTCGCGTGCTGCTCCACTGGCTACGGCGTTTTTAGCCATTTCCTTCGGCGACCGGTCCACAGAGCTTGCACCGGGATCGACGACGATCGGGTTTCGATCCTGATGCGCCGATTTCCGCACGTTTGTCCGGGACCTGCTGTCCTGGCCTAGCATCAGTGGAGCAATTCTAAATTCTGATGAATACAAGTGGCTAATTTTGTAGATATAACTGATTCGAATAGAATGCTCATAATTGAAAACCTGCCACATCTTACAATGACGGCTCTCCTTCTACTATCAATTTTTTATTTTATTTCTCAACCGAAACATTATTCTTACCATGCACTGACGAAACCACAGACGAAGTTTATCTCAAGTATGAAAACTGTATTTCATGGTTTCGGGACAATCGAATAAATAAAATCGAACAATGTATTCGCGAAAGGAAGTTGCAGTTATCGCGTTAAAAAATAGTTGACTTCGATATATTAGTAGATAGAAGCACGTTTTTCAAAACGGTCAAGGACCTCGCTGGAAACCGATCTTCAACTTCCCACCTCCTCCGCACCGGTAGCATAATCTGTGTAACAGTTGACAAACGGAACACGCATTGTTTCGAAAACTTTCCCGTAATTTTCGTACTCGAACTTCCGCGGAAACTTTTCTCCCCCCAGTGAGCCCTCACCACGTGCCGTGCACGGATTCCTATTTTTTCCTGGTGTAGCCGCGTTCCTTATCCTTATCCTCCTTCTCGGTCTCCTTCTTCCTCTTTCGCTTCTCCTCTTCTCTTCGTCACTCTCTTTCTATCTATCTCTCTCTCTCTCTCTCTTTCTCTGCAACTCGTCTTCGTCTTGTTCTTCCACCAGCGAGATTTCCTTTGTCTATTTGCCGATTCAATGCCACCGCCAGCAGGTGGGCCGTCTTGATAGATGGCGCGTTGTTGGAATCCCCCGTGTCGCACACACGCACGCACGTGTGCACCGAGAGAGCCATGTACACGCAAAAACGAACTCTGGGTCAAGATCGGCCGAGTACGTAAATCAACTTTCCACTTCCAGCGCACTTCCTCGTGCTACCACCTCCATCGTCCCACCACGTTCTTTTTCCTTCTTTCGCGCCGCGCCGCGCCGCGCCGCGCCGTGCAGCGCCGTGCAGCGCCGGTTCCGTCGACGGTCTTTGTTTTTCGGAAGCTACCGACCCGGCTACCATCCCCATCGCGGGCGCACACCACCCGTTCATCCGCTTTCAGAGGGGATTCCCTTGTGCTTCTATCAGACTCCGGCATAACTTATTCGAAACGGAAAATGGAAAATAGTGTTACGAATAACGAATTACTATCTTGTTGCTCGACGCCTGGAAACGCTAGAGGGTGAACGTCTTATATGTATAAAAGCTGACTGGTTAGAAATAGCATTTTTTGGTGTCCAAAAGAAAATTTGGTACTTTTTTTTTTTTAATTTATTTATTAAGGTCGCGTCAACTATTAGGTCATTAGCGACCACGGAAGAGCTGATGAAATTTATAGCAGTGGTTTACAATATATGTATGTGTAGTGTAGTGTGAAAGGCTTAATTTTCCTATTTATGTTTCGTCTAGTCTGAAAATATTAGGAACCCCATCTGCTTATATAGAAGGATATTGGTTAGAAAATTGTGACTCGAAAATATTGGAAACGAAGCATCTTCTGCCTGCAAAAAAAAAACAAACTGTTCAGCTTTTTTTGATGCGTAAAGAAAATATTTTTTATTTCTCGTTCAATAGAATATGAGATATGTAATCGTCTAAGTAATGTGCGAGTACAATAATTATTGCACCGCAGCGCCTCCACGTGGGCAGTTTTTCGCACGCATAATCGATGCACATGCGTCGAGAGAGGACCGCGAAAGACGCTGCACGCTTGCGCTGCGATCTTCCAAATAGCGCGAGCCACTTTGGCTCAATCTAACGTAGCGGGACGACGAAAACGTCAGATGTGTTCCGCTTCTACGGGATGCCCTACTTTGGACCGAGCCAGGAATTCAAGCCGGAAAACCGGGAATAATAAGGTCCCCTTTGTTCTTAACAATTCGTATATAATCGGGGTATCGTAGGCAAATAACTGGGATCGAGAATGGAAAGCAACGAAACTCTAATAAATTCGACTTATCATAAAATATAATTTGCTCCATACGAATTTCGAGAAATCAGTACATAAAGAATTGGTGTAAGAAGAAAAATGCGGTTTGTCGGTATTGATTATTGGTCCCACTAAATCTTCGCGCGATATTTTCCACCCTCATTAGTTGCGAAACCTGGTCTAATAATTTCGGCTTATAATGCAGCACCACTTGTGGCGTGGGACACCCTCTATGAGGCAAACGACCCCATTACCCGGCACGTAAGAACATAATTGTTGTATAATAAGCATTTGTTACGAATACAGTGCTAAAATTGATAACAGCAATCTGTTGAGTCTCGCTTATTGCACCGTCAAACTAATCGTATAATGTATATTGTGTATAGTCATGATTGTATAATGTGTTTATAGATTTGATTGGCCAATAAACCTGTCGCATTAATAATGCTAATAGCTACACTATCGTGGCCACCTAAAAATCTCTTGAGCGAGTCCCTGTCCCTCGAAATGTCGTTCCTTCGACTTTCAAACAATGAATTAAATTGCACTAGTCGATATGTGATGGAAAAAACCGTTCATACATTAATTCATTGTTCTATTTCTCTTCTGCTTTATACTAGTTTTATACTCCTCTTATCGCAATGGAATAATAATTCACTATCTCAAATTTTTCCTATGACATATCAATTCACTATAAACCACCCCTAAACCTAAACTACTAAAATAAATATTCTTCTATTGCAAATTCCACTATTCATAACAGCTGTCCACATCACCCCTATGTTAGAACAGTGGTGGACAGTTAAAATGACTACAGCAATCTTTCCAAAAACAAATAATATTCCATTTCTATGAAACCGAAACGAGCGTGTTTCTGTTCTTCTGGCCAATATTCTATCGTTTCGAAAAAAGGCAATAGCCCGAAAACGATGCGGTCAACGGTACCATTTATCGGGGCAGGTTCAAAGTCCCCGGAAGATCATCCCCATCCGCGCTATCAGCGCGTGGGTGTTCAATCTTTCCGAAAGGCCGCAGGTTTCGCTAATCCGAGGGCGCACGCGCACGCCAATTAAGCCGGCGGCGCGGTGCGGCGCGTCGCGGCGTGGCTCGCGTAAATCTGCCGTAGGACGCACGTGCTCGTTCTTCCTGTAACACGTCGCCTAGTCGGAGGAACAGGGGATCGATCAGCCATCCCCGACGGGATCCACTTCCCGATGGACGCGCGTCGATCGCATTCGAAAAAGAAACAAAAGGCAACAAAATAAAACGAAAGAGAAAAAGAGAAGGAGGACACAGTATAGCCAGCGCACGAAAAGCAAAACAACGGACAGTTGAACGTTGGGGGGGGGGGGGGGTGGTGCACCCCGTGTTCGCGTTGAGAGGGGATGAAGACGAGGAAAAGCAGATTCAACAAGTAGAGGCGACAGCTGCTGATGAGAGCGGCCGAGAGCGGCCGGACTTTTAGCTCCTCATTTTGCGTGTACGTGTGGAAGTTTCGCGAGTGTGCAGCTTGTACTGCACCCTCTCCGCGTCCTTCTCCATCCCCGCTTCCACCCCCGACGCACACATAATGCAATCTAGTGGCCTGCATCCTCGCGTGGGCGTACCGAGTGACATCGTGTAAGTTCGAGGCTGCTCTCTCGCTCCCTTGCACGCTTGCTTGCTTTCTCTTTCTCTCCCTTCGTGTGCGACTGTTTGTTTGCATTGTAACCGGTGTGCGGCGCGGGAATGCGAAGATTGTTCGACGGTGGTGGGGCTTTGTTGGGTTGTTGCACGCCGGAGTGGTGGGTTTCATAGATTGATATATTTAGCGAGGCTGAATGCCGGGCGATTTCCTTGTGGCTTGCCCGCGAGCAAATTTTATGCGAAATATATGGACGACGGTGTAGGAGCCACTTGTGGTATGCTTCCCGAGAGATTTATGGTCTGGAACTTGACGGTTCTTTTTTTTTTTGCTGATACTCTCTGCCCCCCGATTTGACAGATTTTTCTGGCCGTTGATTTTATTAGCTGTGAACAAATCTAAATCGTTTTATCTTATCTGTTATTATCTGTTATTATCCTATCGTTTTATCGTCTCAATGAAACACAGAAAATAAACAGAAACACAAAAATAAATGAAATCTTTTTTAGACGAGTACGCTTCAACTGATGTGTCCATTCATAATTCGTTAGTAGAATTTGCGTTGATATTTATGAACATTAGCAGAAGTAGATAATTTTCTGTATTACTATACACAAAATTGATGGAAGGTAGCAGACTCGACGAATAAGGACATGAGTGCCGTCGCAGTGTTCAATAGAAGCAGAAATAGTAAAAAAATTGCAACAATAAATAATAATTATAACAAAAACGAATAGGTCAAATTAGGACACATTTTGTCGCGTTATTTTCGACTTATTAAAATTACTAAAAGTACTTTTTGTCGTGTTACAAAATTCGCAGGACAACCTTCTGTCGACCAACATCTCGATCGACTTTTTGCCAAGGCCGAGCGCCGGTCGTACGTCCTTGCTTGACCCGGGCAGACACCGGAGACCGGAATCATTTTGATCAAGTTCGCCTCTGATCTAGTCGAACACGTTCGGACGCGCGTATGCACACACCTGCGCACGATTATACTCATCCCTGCTACATTATATCGTGCCGCATATATCCTCTGACGCGTGTCTAGGTGGATTAAACGTGCGCGAGCGAGCGAGCGCCCGCGCGCGCGCGTACTCATGTCCGCTATAGTTATCTATGTGCTTGTGTGGATATACACGGGCCTAGGCCAGTGTACCCGCGCACATGTGCTGTGCTATCCTAGCTATATTATATTATGTATGTACGTGTGTACCCGCGGACGTATGCTTGGATGGATTACGCGGACGTGTGTGCGAGAGAGGAGAGAGAGAGAGAGACCGCTTATACATGTGGGAAACTACACACGCACGTGAACTCTCTATGCCCGTGCATATTCATGCTCTCTGTATCGGATCGTGTCATGGGTAATGTGTTTCTTGCGGATTCTCAAAGAAGCGAGCGCAAAGAGCTCGCGGATTCCCCTCCCAGCTGATTATTCCGATCTTCTGATCCACCTTATCGATCCTCCCAAATTTTGGTATCTTTCGGTTGGGGACTGGTTGTTTAAACATTTACGCTGAGCAACCGAATGAGCAATTTGCTACACTGGGTCAAAAGAGACCCGTACTCCGCCGTAATGTAGAATCACCCCCAATTTTAATTGTACCACCAGTTACCCTGCATTGACCGTATCCATGCACTCGTGATACGAGAAAAATTTTTAAATAATACAAAATGTGAATATTTAGAAAAATTTCGTTTTCAATGTATTCAATGGAAATTCGGACTAGTCTTGTAAAAATGTAATCGGCAATTAGAATTATTCTGATATATATTTAACGTTGAATATTTTTATTTTTTTTGTTGCCACAAGAAATCTTCCAACGAAAGAAATTGTTCGTTTCGTCTGCTTTTTCATGAACTGAGTTGAAAGTGATCTGAGGGCTCGTCAATATATTGTCCTTTTGGATAGGAGGACTCATTAACTCTAGTCGGTATTACGAAATCAAAACAGAGCTGATAGCGCAAGAGCGAGCACAATACCACCGGGGACAGGTGTATTATAATTGTGTCGCTGCGAGTGTTTATGTAACTTTAGATTTTCACGGGCTGTTGCACGATTACAAATAGGAATTTGTTGTCTTTGATAATAATTCTGTTACGTAAAAATTTACCGGTCCGTACACTAGTTCCAATAATCACGATAACCGATATTTCATAATATCTTAATATCACAATACGACGAGCCTAACCGAAAATACAGCAGCATTAACATTTCTATGACTAGACCACAATAAAGTGTCTTTGTTGCAGGAACTGTAATTAAATCGTGATGTACAGCGAGATTTTCTTCGAATAATAAATTCCGTTAATATTTTCGGCACCGTGATATGGTGAGTGATAAATGTCATCGTTCATAACTCATCCGTCGCAACACGACTGCATTTTTCGGTGGATCCGTTTTAACCTGAATACACCTTCGGGTTGAAGCCATCGCTGCAGGGCCCGTTGCACACGTGGAAACACAATCTACCCGGTGGTGCATGCGCCGATTATATACTGCGACATAATGTAGCAAGGAGATGCGGCCGCGCGTCGCATCGCGTCGCGTCGCGTCGAGTCGGGTCGTGTCTCGTCGGCCCCGTGCAACTCGTTGCACCGCGTGTGCACGCAGACGTTGCAACGATGCATAGGAGAAGTGGCGCTGGTGGAAAAGTTGGAATGCGACCGAGCGGGCAGCCTTGAGCTGCCCAGTAGTGCGAGTCAACCTCCCGTGTGCCTCAAGCCGCGTTCATACGTACGCGAAATGCACGTTCTGCACACCTTGCATGTCTCAGAAAATTGTCTAAAAAATGCATTCTTTCGTCGAGACATTCAGACTTTTCCGTCTGCTTTTTAATATATAATACACAATAATTGTCCACTTAATTATAGTATAAGTATTAGTGAAATCGAGTGGAAATACACACACACACTTTTAATCCTTCAACTGTTTTATATTTCATCTACTAATCTTCGTCAGGAGTGTAAACTAAAATTTGCTTGAATTTTTCCTTGCAAAATCTGTTTTGCAGATTATATTTATTTAAATTTTTTAAATTATTAATACCATATGACTATAATAAAAATAGCAAAAAGTCCAGATTAACTCAACCTTTTTAATCTTATAAAGCAACCAATCACCATAATTATGCTCGGTAGGTTTAGTGTTGTTAAATTGAAAGTTTTCAAATAAATGAAATTCTTTCAACCGTTTTAAATTGTACCTGTTCATTTCTGTCGCAGACACACAGAACGCTATCAACGAGGAAACGATTAATCAATAACTGTATAAAAAATCTTGTGTAAAAAGAATTCTTGGCTCGATACAGTTAAAATAATCCGCGTCGCGGGATCTCTGAAATCGTGGAAATAAAAAATTTTTTTGTTTTCGGTTGGAACACGCGAGGCGCTGATGTCGACGTCGCGGCGCGATCGAACTCTCTTCGAAGCTTGTCGAGGGAAAGAGCGCGAGCGGGAGAGACGGCGCGGAGAGAGGGAGAATGAGAGAGAGAGAGAGAGCGAGAGAGAGGGGGGAGCCGGCGAATTTGATCGATTCACTTGTCAGGTGAAAACGCAACGACCGCGAATAACGCAGTTGTATTTTCGCGACATGCCCTCTGTCGGCAGGTACGCCAATCGAGGGCTCTTAAGTTCGATCGATACTCTGTCGGTCGATCGTTTTCGAGACCTCCACGGCCGTCAATCACTCGCGCGGAATAAAAACGCGTTCTCGGGATCGGCCGGCTTCTACTCGGGTCTTGAAATCGCGGACCGCACGCGGCCTCTTCTGCGAAATGATCCATAACACGTGGATCGATCGGTTGACCCTTTAAGATCCACCGGGCTTCGAGGATCTCACACCCTAGCGATTTAAAATGAGTTTTTTGGAACGAGACGGTCGTTGAATTGAATTCAATCGATATTAACAAAACTACTCTCCTTGCAATTATTACGTACAGGTGCATCGATCTATGCACCCTGGACATTTACGTCTTCGCACGATAACATTTATTACTCGATATTAACAAAATTGTAATAACAGGTAATTTTAGAAATACAATAAATTTTGCTGAATTTTGTGTTAATCAAACTGGCCAACGCGAATGTTCATTGTTTGTGGAAAGTATAAAATTAAACAGTCTTTACGCACAATTTGTCCGTAATGAATGCTGAAAATTTTATTCATTATGAATGAATTTTACATACAATTGAACGCCATTGACCTGTATATTATTGGCACAGTTCACCGTAGGATAAATTGAGAAAGCATTTTCCAAAATTCTGCGCTCTCTAATTTGCTCGGATCATTAAAATGATCTTCGTTTTGCAACGAGGCTCTCTGATTATATGCTGATTAATTACAACATTGTATCAAACCTCGAATCAACGCGAATTCACATTATTCCTTTTACAGGCTGTGAAATAATATATTACATTAACACTTTGCAAGATCACCTAATTTTTTCATTTTAATTCCGATGGAACAATTTATTCATCGTTCAAAAATATTTAATAATCTTTTGGTAACAAATTCGTTCAACTCCTTATATGTTTTAATTTTGCTTTTTCTTGCTCTATTTTCCGGACCAATTATTTTTAAAATTAAACGTCACTCAACGGAAGTCTATTAATAAAACTCCTAAGAACAACAGGTATACTTAGGAGCTTAAAAATACTCTGCCGAACAACAACCCCTAACAATGAACGATTAGAAAATCGCATAAGCTCGCTACCAAAAAAGTTGATTAAGGAGCCGAGACCAGTCAACGAATGGCTGTTAAAACACTGTCGCACAGCGCTAACAAATCTCTGTGCTCAAGCATGTTTGCAGACATCGGTCACAAACAAGCGCGCAAGCGATTGTGTCCACATTGGTCGGCACGAGGTGTATATTTGCAAGCGAATCGGTAATAAAAATAACCATCAGCTCGCATCACAATAGTGCCCAGTGCCGTATCCATCGCATCGATCCTCTGGCACTGACCACGGATCCGTCGACGTATATTCCCCACATATATGACACCCTCGCAATTAAGACGGTTTAGCCGAAAGTGATGCTTTATTATCTGGCATCAATACTATTAGCTCGGCATTAGAGCGGTGGCGGTCGATTGATGAATTTCTTGCCCCATCCCCTCCCCTTCGGTAGCATAAGTGATTGCGCAATCGGCTCAGAGACGAGGGGCTGATCCTGTACGCGTGTTAATGGTCCTGCTAAACAACCCAAAGGAGCCACTCGATAGGATCGGTTCTGGTCCTGATAAACGGGTAAACAAGTAGGTAATGCCGGCCCAGTAGTAACGGTTCGGTGTGTGGTCAGACGGCCGCGTGACCGTCGTTGCATCGAGTCGAGAGCTAATTCGGTGGAAATATAAATCGATCCCGGCGATGATCCACGAGCTCGATCGATCAGCTGATCGACTCTGGCACGGCGAGAAAGAAGACATCACGGACGCACCACGTGCCACCAAGGAAAACCTGCGTCATTAGTGCCGCGGGTCTAAGATCCAGCTGAGCAGAAGTCATTCTTGATCGCGATCTATCGCTTCCTTGTTCTTCGAATTTCTTTCAATTTTTTCGTTTCCAATTACCCGCTACCCTTTCGAGGGTCTTAGGCACTTGAAAAAACAGCTCCTTGATTGAAACGAATTTTAAACAATTTTTTTTAACGATCACATTGAAAATAGCTAAATACTTGTTCCAGTTTAAATATTTTTGTTTAAATTGCCCTCTATAAGGCAATTGCTTGCTGGTACTGATTTTAAACAATTTTTTCTAACAATCATATTTAAAGCAGAGTGATCAAGACGTACGCGCGAGAGCTATAATCGTTGTCGGATACTGAAGAAGATATTGTAAATCAGGAGCAGCACGACTCAAAAAACCTTTGTGCTCGCTTCCGCGGTCGAACACGCACAGGTGAGCGTGATTTATGGTCGTCTTTGCGCGCAATTATTATTTGACGGGTCGACGTTCCAAGCAGGAATATTAAGATGACTTTTATCGATGCTGGACGCGCTTCAATCGCACCGGAGAATCGAAAGATCCGTACAGGAAGCGCCGACGCGTTATACAATCGCATGCTCTACGAATCTCCTCGATTATGATAAGTCATTACGTTTTTTTTTTAGAACTTGCGGAACACGGTAGGTTAAGTTCGCAGTTACGTTCACTTTTCATTTTGCGGGGCTGGGTGTTTCTGTTTCGAAGAGGAGATTAAAAATTGTAATTAAATAGAGTGACACGCGCGAGCAATTCCGATATTGCAAGGGAATTTTATTTCTCATTTTCAAATCAGATAGCGCACGCTTTTGTTTTCTTTCGCGGGATAGAGAAGACGGACATGGGGACGAACATTTTTTGTCTCGTGGCGTTATCGATTGTGGATTTTATGCATCGAACAAATTGCAGAAAGGGTCTAGTAGGATATGAATGGTCCAGTGGCCCCGGCCTCAATTTTTATTGGAATTGTGTGGAAAACAATGGTTTTAGGTTGAAAGATAATCCCCCAAAATTTCAAGTCGCTAACCCTTCATTTAAGGATAATATGAGGGTAAATACCCTTAACTGTATCATTTTTTTTTCTCGGTTGTTAATTAAGATATTCAGATGGAAGAAAAACGGAAATACGCGAACTTACTTCCTTCGTATCATATATTTTTTGGAAGTGGTCACTCGAAGGGTTGCTTGCAACCCCACCCCTAAAAAATTAAATGATTTTTTTCTATCCTTAATAATTTGAACGCAATTGTGAAAAAAATATATGATATGAAGGATGTAAGTTCCCGTGTTTCCGTTTTTCTTCCATCCGAATATCTTAATTAATAACCGAGAAAAAAAATGATACAGTTTAGGGTATTTACCCTCGTATTATCCTTAAATGAAGAGTTAGCAATTTAAAACTTTGGGGGATTATCTTCCAACCTAAAACCATTGTTTTCCATACAATATTAATAAAAATTGTGGCCGGGGCCGCTGGACCATTCTTATCCTGTTAGACCCTTTAGTTCGCTCGAGACACGTGCGTTGATAGGTAGGGTTAAGAGGACACGTCGACCACGTGGATACCGTGAAAAATCGCAGATCAGCACGCAGAGAATTCGGCGATCGCCGATATGCTCCCGATGATCGAAATCGATCGCGGAGGAAATCGAAAAGCAACGAGGCGAGATTGGGCCACCGCACGCGGTCCCCGGTGCATCGATAGAATTCTGGCAGTGCAACAACGTGCAGGCACGCATACACACGCGCGCGCACACACACACACCAACACACACACGCACGTACATAGAGACTCTGGGAAGGCATCGACCGAATAACAGTCCCTGCCGATGCTGGTCTCTGTTCCACCCACGCGTCACGCCGATTGAATAAGGAACGCGAGATATTTGGAGATATTTATAATGCATGGACGCGTGCGACGAAGGAAGGAGACGAAGAAAGAGAGCGAGAGACATTAGGGCAGGTCGTGCACAAACGTGCCGTCGCGGAAGCTTGCACAGGCTGGAGGAAGAGCAACGAAGAAGATAGAGACGAAGGAATCGCGTGGAAACTGCTAGGGAACAAGAAGGATGGATGTTGAGGGAGAGAGTGAGACCGATCTCGGGGAATGAGGAACGACAAGATAGAGAGGCCAGGAGAGATTAGGTGATTTGTATCGGGCTCTTATAAGGCCCGGGACATTCTGTTCGGCTCCTGCTTTGTAACAGCACCGCGGGCACGCCGATGGGGACACGCAGGCAATAAATATACGGGGTACATTAGTGCAAGGCCGATTTGGTAATCGCTGCTTAAGGAAGGCGTTATTGCGACTCGATTAATTGCTGCTGCGATCCTGCGAACGGATCACGCGGAATCCCATGGTGGACCTAGTACTCCCCTCCTTTATTTATTATTCTTAAAAACTCGTTATACCGAAGAACCAATTTTCTACGAGACTAACAATAAAAGCAGAAGAAAGTGTTCCAAACGAGGTGATCAAGAAAAACACCTCAATCGTCAAAACGGTCGTGCATTATCACTAACGCATGGAACGATCGACTTTCGAATGGTGATCGATGGCCCTGGCTAGATCGATATCTCGGACACGGGAAGAAACAGAATACCGTTTTCATTCTAATCTTGACGAATCCTCGGTCGCGCGGGCAGACAAGAGGCGGTAAGGTAACGACGGAACTCGACGGCACGCTTCAAAATGCCCATTCATACGTCCCGGCGTGATATTTATTGGAGAAAGAGAGACGCGGCGAGTAGACGGGCAGACATACAAGGATTATGTAATTTGTATCTGGAAGATTAGTTTTACGACACTTCAGTTCCTGTTCCCCGGGACTTGTCCCCACCATACGCTGTACGCACGCCGCGCGCGTGTGTGGGCACGCGACGTGAATCATTGTTCGCCGGAATATATTAATGATTCCCCGGCTGATAGCGCGGCGCGCGAAGAGAACCGAACGATATTGTCGTAGGTCACGGCGAAAATCCTGGCGCCGTTTACAACCGTAGAACGCGGCAAACTCTGTATCACGGTTCAAATTTATTTTTCGCACCGCGAAATCGAACCGCGCGCCGCGCTGCTCTCCTCGCGCTGGCCGCCACGACGCGACGCGAGCAGATAACGCCCATCCCTCGTCCAATGCAAACATTAAATATCAATGCATTCGTAATTTACTCCGTAACTTCGATTCGACTTTACATTCGTCTGTGTGCACGATAATCATTCGATATTTATGCGCGACAGCATTCTTATGGAACAGTGCCGCTGACGAGTGACTGTCGCGGTCAGCAATTCGTTTAACCATCTAAAATATAATTCAATGCTTCGTGCTCCAACTTTGAAAAATATTACAAAATGATGTGTGTAAAGAATGAATTTTTTTAAATACATTAAAACAAAAACACTTTTCTTTTTCAATCACTTATTTTGCTCCTCTTCCAATTTTTGAAGATGAGTAAAAACGACCATTCGACTCGCTTCTCGAATTTGAATTATGCCTATATAAGAAACGTCTAAATTATATAAGAAACATTCTACAGTTTAAATTATATAAGAAGGATTAAACGGTTTCGATCATACAAGAAACACTAAAGATTGAAATTATATAAGAAATGTTGAACGCGGTTTCAATTATGTAAGAAATATTTTTCTGAAATAGATAATTAGTTAGCTCATTTAAAGTAGAACAACTTTGTTGCAAACCTGTTCGCATTTCTTATGAACTATTAATCTTAGTAGTTTAATAATAGATAACATTTAGTTTAGACCGAGTTATACACAGAGTGAAGAAAGTGTGAACAAATTTTTTAGCCGTTTTGATGTCGTTAAACTCATGCTTTTTTAACTGCCCAATTTAATACTGTAACTTGAACGACGAATGATGAGAATGACAGTCTGGGGAAAAAGGATAGAATTGGCAACGATACAAACACCAGATAGTAACATTTTAATTCATAACGGGCTCTCAAGGTTTACGCTATGTTTTATAGTGCAATTAAAATCTATGTGTCATAAACCGGCGCGATATTATGCACGCGCAACCGCGTTTTACGTGCAACGCGAGGAGTTCTTCTCTTCTTTCTTTCTACATGCAGACATCAATTGCTGCTGTGCTGGTGAATAATAAACTTACGCAGCACATTAGTATAGTTTTCACCATTCGAAGACAATTATTAGCACCGTGTAGACATATTAATTAATACATCAGTTACTTTCAGTCAAGCTTGAACGTATCAATGGCGATATTTATTCGCTTACTAGTCTACATTATTAATAACACAGTTTATTGTGTAATCATATATGATAATGTCAGCAGGGACAAAAACGAAACTAGAAACCGAACGATTTCACTGATAAGCTAAGAAAGTAACATATTATGGAAATATCAATTACAAGGATTTTTCAATTTATTCTGAATGCATATTCTGACAAATGCAATGCGACAGTCTATATATTTGAGTGCACCGTCACGCACGAAGGCATCTGGGAACTTGTTTATTATAGTATCTCTTGTCAAGAGATTTATAAGACCAACAGGTGGGATATCATGGACGGACAGTCCTTTTATTTATGTAGCTATTAAACTATACCAGTACAAATCCAAAAAAAGTACCACTTTTATTGTGACAACCGCAAAATCTATAATACCATTAATATAATGAAAATATTTGACTCGCGCCAAGTTTGCAATTAAATATAATTTAATCGAATCATTGTATTTTTAAAGTTCCACTTAAGGGTTAATGTATCCATAACGTTTCCACCGATGCAAGCTGCAAGGAATTTCCATCCAGCACGCGACAAGGCGTCACAGATCATTCTCAGTCGTTTCCAATTAATCGCGGATATTCTTAATTAAGAAAACGGCCGATCGACAGCTTATCGGAAAGACATTTGCACGGTAGATTCGAGCGCGCGTTCACATGGAACGTAATCTGGTTCTCTGTGCATATAATTATTTAAATGTGCATTAGAGGGGAACGAGGTGCGAGGTGTCTTCCCATCCCGTTGTCACGTATTGTACGAGTACGAGTACACGCTCCCCTTTACAAGGAGAATTTGAAGAATCCAATGGTAACAACGTGGCCCGCATAATTGGGGACAAGTTCTGCCATTCGAGTTTTCTAGTGGCCCGTTTCACCACCGGATTCTCCGTGTTAGCGAACCCATTGTTCCCCGGCATAATGATTCCGAGTGATACGCGAACGAGCCCGTGAAATTTTTGACGTAGGTCACGGATCCTTGCTCCAGCTGACGACACTTCGGAAACTCCCGCGCGCGCGAATCGAATGTACAACCAGAACGTGATGGCATTCTAAGAAGAATACCGTGGACGCGGTTACGCGTCTCCTTGCGACCGCCATCCAGAGAAACATTCCGTTTTTTACCATTCAGCGGTT
The DNA here is from genome assembly GCA_916610255.1 of Lasioglossum lativentre. Taxonomy (NCBI): domain Eukaryota; kingdom Metazoa; phylum Arthropoda; class Insecta; order Hymenoptera; family Halictidae; genus Lasioglossum; species Lasioglossum lativentre. The sequence continues at coordinate 14,751,315 of OU744357.1, read as the reverse complement.
GCGGTTTTTTTTCCGTGACAATCCACGAATGCAGAACCCGACCCGAGCAACATTGTCGAGATATTGGACGAATAGCGCCCGAAGAATTTCTATTTGCTACTGATTTGCCTACCGGCCAGCCATTGTCCCGTTTCCTGGACCCAAGATTGTTTACCAAGAAACCGGCGACGATGCGAAAATCGCATTTCGTTCCGACTTGATATTTATCAATTATCGTACAATGCAGTAGCAAAAGTCAATGTACAGAAATTTTATTGGGGTCATGATAGATCCCAGTACACCGGTCGAGGGTTGATCCAAGGGTTCATCTAACGCAATAAAAATGTTGCTGTTCCAATATTTTAGGGGCAACACTGCCGCGAGAGTGGGGGAACTGTTGAGGTCGAACCGAAAATCGCGGGTCCCGGAAGGGGCCGTGAATCATAGACGCGAGAACAAGGTTCTCGGATGTCGCATATCTGTAAGGATGGAATCGTCAGGGTCGGCGGCGCATCTATGGCGTGCACCAAAAGCGGCAAAAGCCGGCGAATGAGTGGTTCGAGACGACGACGATAAAAGCAGCGGGTCGCGCGCTCGTAAATAGAGCCGCGGGTCCATTCATGAGTTCGGACCAGCAGCAGCAGCAGCACCGGGGCAGCACCCGCTCGTGCGTACACGTTGGAAAAGTCTTTTTCTCGGTGTATTTTACGGGAGGTCAGGGTTAAAGAGGCGAAAAGAGAAACGGGGGAGTAGGTGGAGGAGACAGAGGCGGGCCGAGAGACTCTGTTTTATGGGACTACGGATCCTCCTTTCTCGGGACGTCGACCCTTACCGCCCGGCCCGGGGAATTAATTGAAAGTAGCATCTAGGTGAATCTGATCCGGTGAATCCGACCTTCGCGTTCGTCGCATTCCGAACAGTGTTGATTTTTACCTCTGCCCTTCGCCGAGCCGCGCCGCGCTCGGAATTTCGGACACTCGACGCGAAATGCCGAACGATGTTTTATCTATCCGTCTGACAGAACACCCTCCTTGCTTAAATTATCCTTATCTAATTAGCTACGGACCCCAGCACTAACCGGGCGTTTGGTATTTTTCGAAACGCTCAGATAGAAACAATAATTCTTAACGATGTACCAGTAACCGAGATCAGTGGGTACAAAGCTTCAGCTTGAATAAAGGGGAACGCCTGATACACCCTTCTTGTAACTTCACTCTGGTGTATCGATTTAACCCACAACTGGACTGTGCGGATCTTTATGTAAAATAAACAAACTGCTGTCTGACGTGCAAGAAACTATGTTTACCAGATATCTTTTAAATGTTAAGTTGACCAGCGTGGCACATTATCAACCAGAACACGTGCCTATGGTGATAGAGAAACTAGATTCCATACACAAGAAGAAGCCTACATCAGTTATTTTGCGTAATCCTCGTTCGCGCATTGGAGGCAAGGTAGCCGCGAGTCTGAAGAGTGTGTTATCGTCGATAAAGATTCCCGTTATCGGGTCGCCGCCGTGCCGATAAGATGCGACATGCCTCTCGCTGATAGCCGCGATTCGGGCCACTCTTGTTCTGTCATCGCGTTTCTCATTAACGGCTCGCCATTAAGAATTAATTAATTCATTAACAGCGAGGCCGGGGCCGCGGGGTCGATGGCAAGGTTACAAACGGCGTAACCGTGTTGCGCAACAGCCCGTGACAATGAGCAATTAATGAATAATAAGTTTCATCGGTTTATTGATACACGTTAGTTCGCGAAATGCATGAATGAAAACGGCGGCGCCGCGCCGCGCCGTACCGTGGCGTGGATGCGGAACGGGGCGAGGCGGGTAGAAACAGAGCTCGTTCGTGTTACGTTGTCGCTGAAGAATTAATAAATGTCTCTTATAATTATACACGCCGCGGCCGGTAACCGGCCGATCAATGACACCGAACCGACAGGCGTATCTCTATTTTCTTTTTCCTTTTTATGGGTGGGTGACTAATGCCAGACCACCCGCGGTTACCTCGGACGATTTGCATAAGTCTAACGCGCGCGCGATCGGGAAATGCCTCGTCGCCTCGTGGTATCAGTTTGTTTATATTACGTTGTCGGCCGTGATCGCCGCGTCGCGTCGCGTCGCGTCGGCCGGGGATCCGATGTATTATGTAAACATCGTTCCGGTCACTAGCCCGGAATCGGAATTGCCGGGCTTCTTAACGGACTAATCCGAGCCGATTCGGCCCGAATTAATTCGCGGCACTTGCCTCACTCGAGTGGAAGGGATTCCCTCTCTCCCCCCGGCGGCCCCAAACGCAAGGGAAACTTATTGCCGATCTCTATCGATGCCCACGATCGGAATCCATAATGAGGATCCGATCGTCGCTATTAGCGTGACCGCCCTTTCGAACGCCGACCGCCGCGCGCCGCTATGTTGTTCTTGTTCGCGCCTGTTACTTCTATCGCGTTTACACCAAACCAGAGTTCTTTATTTAACAATTATCGAAACGACTGGGGACACTTCCCTGGGAGATGATCGAATCGATTTCGTTATCGGAGCATGGACAGCATGGTAACTGTACATACACGTGAACTAACTAATAAAACCTCGGGTATGTAAGTTAATTATTTTTAAAAGATTTTTAAGTCTTATTCCTTCTCAATTTCGTCCCTAGGGTTGCATTGCCCCATAAATAATCGCGATGAATAATTACTGTAAAAATAAGATGAACGGAAGCGACGTGTGCGCACGAGTTGCCGAATTAGTTGATTAACTTACAGCACCTGTCGATGTCGTCCGGATGCCAGTGCAGAGTCGAGCGTGTATTAACAGGTGCTTTTAATTCGACCGCGCCAGAGACTTCCAGCTGCTGGAGTTCGATATTGGATAACAATGTAAATTTGAAGGATTATCGATAGATACTGTATGACAGTTTCAGTTGGTTAAACAGGGAAAGCTGCGCGCTCATTAAAGGTACGTATATAAATAAGATAATTAACAGAAAAGTATATCGACGTTATAGATTTCTGCCGTTTCTAGCGAAAATGTATTTCGCAACGATATATATAACGAGAGGCTAGTTTTTTGGTATTAATATTGAACGTACCTGAATTATAGCGTGGAGATAAGAGGCGGCAAAAGAGAGAAAGAAATTTAGGGATGGGAGGAATGCGGCTGAGAGACGACTTCCGGTTGCGAGGTCAGCAGAGGAATGGCGGGAAAACTGACTGGAGGATCCCCGTCGATCCACCGTCAACGTAACACCATTTTGTTCGATACTTTCTCGAGTCTGAACTTACATATTTCCAGAAGCGTTCTTATATAAACACTTTTAAGCTGTCGCGTTTTTGTTCAATAACTTGAAGCTACATAATATTTCGGAAACAACCTCTCTAATAAATATCTAAAATTTTGAATTCTAAAACACCTTGCGTAACACATCAAAAATCATGAATTCGCATGACTCTAAAGCGAACTTTCAAAATACATATTCACCGAATTGTTAAACAGAGATATCTATTTCGAAATTGCAACTTCGGAAACTTGTTAGTAAAATAACAAAAAGTTTGTGTAAGTCTTCGGATAGTTACATCGCTACTCGCCAAATACCAGTAGCAACGTCTCACATGATCCATGTAAGGGTTAGGATTCGGACGGCCCGCGTAGAATAAGGTTAGTTTTTCGACAGCGCAATATAATCCGAACGGTCAACGAGACAATTCCAGGTTCAACAATGTCAACGAAAATCAATAGAATCATGGAGAACTCACGAACGCCATCGGGGTATTTTCAGCAGTTGCTGAATTATCTTTTCGCTTCCGCGAAAAGAAAACCGCCTGCAGGTGCTTCTAGAATCCAGGCCGGAAGTACACAGGAGTCGCAGCTTTCGAAGACGGTCGTAAAACGCCCCGCGAGTTCCTCGATGTTTCCTTATCCCCACCGCTGGTACCATCTACCTCTAGTTCCCATTCCGCCGCTAGATGAGAAAGTTCAGTAATCATATCCAAGGAAAGTCTAAATTATTCGAATAGTAAGTATAATAAGAATCAAAAAAACGCGTGCAGCAGAATCAAAACAAAACAATCTACTCGTAAACATATAAATATAAATTCTATAAACCTATCCGTCACCACCACTGCGATCTCTTTTACGATAGAAACCACCGGAACTACATAGACTCTTGGTTCATGTTTCGAATCGGAAGTAGTAGGAGTGGGGTGATCGGTGATTGGGGAGCTTCTGACGTCTTTCAGGCAAGGGGCAAAAATCGGTGAGTATTATCGAAACGTGGCTCGTAACATTCGAATAGTATAATAACAGTAAAAGAAACTTATATACGTTAGAACCAAAACAAAACAAAACCATCCGATGGCACGGTACAGAACAACGATTTCTTTTCGAACGAAAACACCCGAATTAGGATCTTGGTTCTCGAGTCTAAGGTACTAGGAGTGAGGGAAGGTCAGCTATTAGGACCAGAAAGAATTAGACTGTGAGTATTTTCGAAATGTATATATCAAAGCATCAAAGATGATGGCTCATAGGCGCGCTCACAGAGCGCTCATAGCATTCGCAGAAGCGTAGGTTCTGTCGCGGCGCGGCGGCCTCGTCCAGAGAGCAAGGACATTCATTGGCCACAATTCATCTGTCGCCCGATGCCTAACCAATCGTAAAACCGGACTGGCTCTTTACTTCCGTCGCGGAGCCACGTGTGTACGTCGGTCCTGCTGGTATACTGTTCTTTGTGTCGCGGCGCAGGTATTACGCGTATATTATTAGCCGCATACGGCTGTGCCGCGAATGAGCGGGTTTAAACGGGCCGGCCGCGCCGGTACGCGTTTGTTTCCGCGGTCAGAATCATTGGCGCATTCCCGCGCCAACAATAATCCTCCCCGCGTTCAAACTTATACACTGCCGTGTACCCCGTGTACCGCGTTCCCCCCACTCCCCTATGCGTACAATGCGACAACGGTCAAACATCGAGACCAACAACAACAAATACCCCGGGTCCCGGTTCAGTGTAATATTCATAAGATTTCGTCACTTCGATATGGCGGGCACACGCAATCGTATGCGACATACACACCGTGGTTGTACACAGCATAAGCGAAACGGTGCAGAGACGAATATCGCGCTTTACATGGCTCGCGGACTCGTCCTCGCGAAAACGACGAGCTCTGCATGACCGACCCGGTTGTCGATCGGCCAGCGGGAACGGGAACGGATTTCTCGAACACGCTCAACTTCGCCCCGATGCTCGTGGCCGGTGTGTACCTGGATCCTCGACGGGCTCGATCGAAGTTTGACTTGACTCGACTCGACTCGGTGCTGCCGTTGCCGTTGCCGTTGCCGTTGCCGTTGCCCGCCTGGAACTTTCACGCGAGCGCGCAAGAAGTCGAAGTTCTTTTCCATTAAAAACACGCCATCCGAGAGAACGGTCATGTGAGCATAATCTCCGACGAACAATGAACAGAGAGGGACGCGCCGCCGACTGTTAGGCTAGGAGGAAGAAAATGTTCACCGCGAGGCGAAGCGAAGGCGAAGGCGAAGGCGCGGTGAAAACGACTTCGCTTTAGAACTGCTTCGCCATCGGCCGCGCGATACGCCGTACACTCCTCACGGAGCCTCGGTAGCTGGCCAAGGAATGTCGCGCAAAATTCGCGAAATTCCCCGGCCGACCAAGCAATCGGCTGCATCGGCCGATGCTATGTTCAGGCCGGTGTCATTTCGCGATCGGACCGCGCCGGTGATGCTGCCCGTTTACCCGGTACCGAATAAAAATGTTCGCGGTGAATTTTCTTAGGCTGCTTGCCGTGTGGTAGGTGGCGCGCCGGCATCCGTGCGGCGTTGTCTGCTCCGCTCGTTGCTGGCTTGCGAGAGCCGAGGCCTTCGGCCGCTCTTACGCTGCTCGCCGTATACAGTCTGACAGTCAGTGGCGGGTTTCGAAGCTAACGGCGTTGGGAGGACTCCCTCATACTCGGGGGCCCCGGTATCTACGGGTTCCCCGTTTCACACAGCCTCGAAATCAAAATCGAGTTGCAACTTTGGCTCGATATCGATCGCCTGCGACCTCCGTTTTTCGAAACCACCGTCGCCTTGCATTTTGGAAAATTTTTTTTTTTTTCAACATACAATTTAATTTTATTAATATTATGTTCGTGTCTAATTTCATGTAACACGTGTCGCTTTATTTGAAAATATTTTGTTGATGAAAAATTTTTTTTTATTCTATCGATCTAGAGACTTCTAGTGATTTTTCATGGAATGTACAGATGAGCAGTTTTTAATATTTTTCAGAGAAATTTCAGATTCGCAGAACTGTGTGCGGTTGTACCGCTTGACAAAGTTGCTGATAAACGGCGCGAGAAGTGCGAGGTCCGCGAAATATGTAGTTCTCGGTACCTATCGAATGGCCTAAGTCATTTTGAGTTTTTGCTCCGGATCAAATTTTTCATCGCTCGTCAAACCGTTCTCCCGTAACTTTCATCGAGCGACGACGTCCGACTATCGCGCACTTTCTCGCGCCAAATTATTTTTCTCATCGTGCAAATACTTTTGTACGGAAAACATCCCCGACAAAATTTGTGTATGCATCATACGAATGAAACAAACAAAAGATAATTTTCGACGTAAATTGTGAATACAACATGTATTTATTGTTACACGTATACACACGCACATTATCGGGGTCCAATTTTTATTCTACAGAGAATATAAATTTTTAATTGGTTGATAAAATATGTTCCATATCATTGGAAAAATTATGGTAACAGACCCTCTCGATTTTTCCCGTTCAAGTATTTATTGGAATTGAAGTGGTGATTTTTCGTGTTTTTCATATAAAATACAAATCATTAATCAACGAATCAGTTTGTATAGAAGTATTGATTCCATTTTGAAACTGTGGGTTTAAACAATGGATATCATTTCTATGAGCCATCTAAATGGCATAAACAATCCGAGGATATTCAATATTAATTATACAATTAATTTACGTGGCGTGAATAGAACGCGCCCTTCCGCTGGTACGAAATCCTCCACCGTTTCGAACGTCGACAATATTGTGCTATTCGCTTTTCGGGGTACAATGGCTTTTAAAAATAATTTATTAAATTCAAAGTCCAATCGACCGCGCGGTAAATCATCGGCGACACAGGACTGTTTTAATTTGTTCGTTTCGATAGGTATATATCGAAACAATTTAGCTAACGCTCTAATGAATTCATATTGTTGGCGGCGCGTAAAGGCGAAAAAAAAAAAAATTATTCGATCAAGCATCTAAATCATTCGGTGTCCCGTCGAAAATCATCAATCTCATTGTGCACAATTTCGTATAAATTAAACACATGGGCAAAGCATCGGTCACCGGCGCGGCGGCTACATGGCCAACCGGTAGCGTATAAAAATAAGTTCTGAAACTTTCTTCGGGAACATTAAAGGTACCCGCCGCGCTCCCGTTATTACAACTTTACAGGCTGTAAAATAGCCAGGACCCTTTAATTTACGTTCATTCACAAGGTCTCTCTTTCATGAACAGCAGAAAATATGAACTGGCGCGTATGTATTTTGCAATCGCGCTAAGCGCAAATACATAGTACATACAACTTAGCGTATCAGTTATATAATAATCATTAGAAATCAATCTGCACGATGCTCGTTAAGATACCGTGCGATCAGTGATTAATACAGTAGTAATTCCCTTTGATCTCCATGTTAAAAACTATACATATTTGTTCAGCGAGATGGTAAAAAATTTTATTTCAACGTGAGATCGTTCGTACAGGATCGCTCGAAGTAAACACGGGAATAAGGACGAGGGCCCGTGCGCGCCGGCGCTACGGTCCTGAGTACCGTGCCGTCGTGCTAGAGTGCAGGTGGGCCGAGGTCCAACGGAAACGACCGAACGCGCGCTCGGGGGAAAACCGAGCGGCGACACTCGGCGAGTACTGTTGTTAGAGTATTCAGTAATGCTTTGCATGGCCAGCCAGTCGCTAGTAGGCTCGTCGGTGAGAGTCGTGTCGTTCACTCGAAGTGATCGTGTGGTGTTACTCGACGAGCCAGCCAGGAGACGGTATACCGAAACGCGAGGTATATTGAAACGGCAACGAATGTAATCCGTAACCGTGAGTGCATTGTCGTGTGAGACTGTGAGAGAATAAACGAAAACGAACAAAGCGTTATATTTATCATAAAACCGGAGCGCACACCGACGGTGGGGCTTCGACTTCACGTACTGTTATTTCACTGAAAACAAAAAACCATCGAGCCACACTGTGTATGGTACACAAACGACCCAAGATGCTGTCGTCAGTGCCAGCGAAATAATAATGTGGTGCGACGTTGGTCAGGTGAGTGCAGTGCTACGTCAATCCCTTTCTTCGCACACTACCTATTTTTTTTTTTTTTTTTTTCTTTCCCAAACAAAAATTGTGTCCGAAAACTTGTGAGGCCCGCTCTCGCCACCGAGACACGTTCTTGCCACGGCCAGCCCGAGAGAGCGTTACGTGAATTCGACAGAACGAAGTCGGCGGAGTGTTTGTCCGTTCTCTGTGAAAAGTCTCCCAGCACAGCTCGGTTTTCCAAGTTCGGTGTTGCTCCATCGGGGGACTCGATCCCTCGGCAGCATTCGACGAATCGTGCCTAGTGTTTTTCAGTGTGTGATTTCTCTTGTTTCACGAATATATTCCCTAGGATACGATCGGTTCTCGCCTCGGACCACAGAAGAGAACGTTTCTCAATTCCCGTAACGCCTTTCGACGGCTGGCGCACACGAACAAGTCGTGGGAGCGACCAAGAGCCCGGTCGAGAGTTTTCCTCAAATATTCCTCACGATCTCTTCACGAGACGAATATCCGTTCCGATCGGCAGAATCTTTCTATCGACAAAGGGGTGTGCGAAACCACCGCACCGTCGAGTAAAACCATCCGTCGGGACAGAGCCGCGGAATTGACCGATTCGAAACTACCCCATGAAACAAAGAAAAGCTTCAAAAAAAAAGAAGAAAAAAATCGCAACGGCGGTTAGAGTTGCTTTCTCTTCGATTCGTAGGGTAACCAGGATTCGTGTCCCTGTAAAACTCCTCGAGTGCCGTCAGAAACGACGGCATATGAACGTTGCATGGGAACAGCGGAGGTTTCACGGGGTAGCCGACGCGACGGTGTTCACGGCGCCGGCTAGAAAACGACACGGCGGTGCATTGACGTCGGTGGCGAAGTGTCAGATTTGACGCGTGGTAACCTCGTGTTCAGTAGTTTGAATTCGAAGCGATCCCGCGTTTCCTTGGGCTTGGGGACGTGCGGCGGCGGTCGGGGGGAGGGAGGGGGAGAACGAGCGGTGACGGCAAGCAGCAGCAGTGGAGGAGAAGTAGGGGGACAGAGGGGTGGACAAGAAAGGCGGGGAACGGGGGCAAAAGGAGGAGGAAGAGGAGGAGGTGGCCGCGGCTGGATGGCGTAGATGGCGAGGCCGAGGGGGCGATCGAGGTGGCTGTGGTAACGACGGCGGGTCGTGGGTCGCCGGTCGGAGTGGGGGGGGGGGGGGGAAGAGAGAAAGAAACCACTGTAGAGCGACAGAGAAGAACGTTCGCGTAGTAGGAGCGAGCGAGAGAGAGATAGAGAAAGGTGACCGGAGGCTTCGAGGCTGCCTCTTCTTTACTTGGCCAGCGCTGTGGAGGAAACCTAGCGTCGCTACGGCGCGGCGCGAGGAGCGAGGAGAAGGGTACGAGTTCGCTAAGTGACGGGGAGGGGGCACGGTTATGACCAACCATCAAGGGGGCAACGTCGTCATGGTTACCACGACGACAACAACCCGCCTGTTCTAAGGGATGTTTTTAAAAGCATATATTTGCTTTTTGCTCTTTTTTTACTTAGCGATCGCGTGGTCGCGATACCAACGATTTATTAGGCCTTTTTCACTCACCCCCCTCCCTCTTTTTACCTTCAACCTGTTAACCGAGGAGACGAGTTAACTCGTCCTCTATGCTCGTCTATGATCGTTCCTAGTTTTCATGGGGAATTCTGCGATTTGACGCTAGGTTGTAATTCTAGATGTGTAGGCGCGTAGAAGTTACACCACTTTGGGCTATCTGTGTCTTCTACAATGCAATAATTGCTAGAATATGTTCAATTCATTGACTATTGCTATAGATCGTGTGTACGTGTATAGTGGTTATTTAGTTGGTCTCGTGTGGGGGTTGATCGATGGAAAGTCGCATTAACCCTTGAATGGCGGAGAATGGGTCAATTTTCATCCAGAGAATAAAAATCGTCACTTTTTTAAATCAAGTCATTATAAATGGCCTTGAGGAATATAAATTGTGTAATTATGAAAATGATCCGCCATCCGAGGGTTAAATGTATAATTCACAGAAATCCGTCTATGCGTTCGTCTCTCGGATATTGATAAAATTTCGCAAATTCGTATTCCACAGTCGAATCTTCTCTACCTCGATCAGACGAAAGTAGTGCTCTCGCAGAGAGGATCACGCGGCATTTCGGAGTTCGACATTGAAATGATGGAATCGTGGACGGTATCTGAAATCGTTGATCCTGGTGAAATACCAACGTAGAGTCGCCTGAAATCCCCATCGTTGCGTCAGACATGTATAAACTCGATGGTGTCAGAGTCGGCTGAGCTGGTGTGACGTAAATTTTCTGCATTACTCGTTTCTTTTTGTTTTCCGTTAAATATATGGTACGTGTTTAGCGATTTCGACAGTGGAGTTAATTGTGTAGTTTTCAATTAATCTGAATCTGGCCAGTGTGCGTGCGAGGGAACGAGTCGACTTCCAAATTGATTTTCTGATAAAAATGCCGGTGACATTGTGTGCGAATTTCAATATTTTTCGTATCTACTGGTGATAGCGTGTCAGGAGAGACGAGCGAGAGCGTCCGTCGGACACTTGCAACGAGCACGTTTCCAGCAAGTTCCGGGATTTTTGTTAATAAATTTTTTCAACCGTTTCAATCTTCTTCGTTATTCATAGAATTCTTTGTTGTTTGAACAGGGGAGGGTGGAATCATTTTATCCAGTGACAGATCAGTGCGAAATTTCTTCTAAGACATTACATCAGCATTTTGGAAGACGCATTAGCTGCAAGTTGAATTCTTAAATTTCTACAGGACCCTTCTATAAATTATTTTTGAATTTCTTCAGTATAAAACATCAGTGGGTTTACATGAATAAAAATAAATACAGTAAAATTTTTAGTAGAATTTTTATTTCTTCGACCATGTCTACCAAGACACGACCTTTCAAAACCATCAATATCTATTGCAATCTATGAAGAAATATAGGAAATTCTCAGTTTAAAAGTTTCTTTTTCCTTTATCTTCTAACAACACCCCTTGCACCTAACCGTTGGACTCTACCGAGTTAGAAAACTCGAAACCTCTAACTCGGAACACACGATCCAATCACGAGTCTGGAGCCTTTCTTAAAAATAATTAAATTATCGTGACCGAAGTGGTACAGTCCCTTGTGTGGTTCTACAGAGAAATCGGTGCGCAAAGGGGTTCTTTGAGTCGCCTCTGCGGGCTATCATAGCGATCGCGGAAAAGCCGTTGCAGCGGGTAAATTCGCGGAAAGACGATTTCATCGAATGGGCCAGGGGTTGGTCGAGGGGGATAGAGTTCCGGGCTCTATCTCGCGTTGGTGGTGCTGTTCGAGGAGGAGCACTTCCATCGGGGAGGGCCAGGACAAAGACTCGTTACGATGACCGAACGGCGTATGACGTCGAGGTACCCGACGGTATAAAGCGAGTCCGAGTTTTCCCCCGTTGCCCTCCTTCCGTCGTCTGTCCTCCGACTCCTCTCTTTCTCCTCCTCTTGGCCGTCGTCGTTCCTCCTGCGGCAGATCGAGCCGTTCACCCACCATCACGGGTCATTAACGAGAGAGTTATCGACGCGCGATCTGTCAATAGGCTTCTCCCATTCATAAATTCGCCCGGCGTGTGGCGGCCGCATAGTTTTGCCGCGAAAACCACGTGGCGGCGGCGTCGGTGGCGCGCAATGTCCTCTTCGCCGTTGCACCGCAACGAGCCGAGCCTCTACTACGTGATTTACGGGCCGCGTCCCCGTTTTAAATGCATGCAGAGCAACCGTGCGTCGTGCATGTCCCTTTCTCCCGGTCCCGCGCGCAACGCGATGCCTCCTCCTCTCTCTCTCACACTCTCTCCGGCTCGTCTTCTATTCGTGTGTGTGCGTCGCACACGTGTATTTCGTCTACACATGGAACACCACCGGCGCGACCAGCGTGGGAGTCGAATGCCTTCGGAGAACCCAGTCGCACGCCATACCGCCAACCTCGGTCCATGAGAACGCATCCTAAACCTCTGATCGCCCTTGGCCGTGAACACCTATCCAGAAATCACGCTAGAAACGCTATCCTCCTGTAAAACTTTCCGTTAACTCGTTTCTCGAGTCCACCAGTTCCGATTTAGTCCTGGCCCACGGTCCGTTTCATCTAGAAACAGTGAACACACTTAATCCTACTATAACACGGTCAATTCATTTCGTGTTCGTACCGAAATCGTGTTACACGAAACTTACAAGTAGCACAAATAAGTGGAATTCGGAGGGTTGTTCAGGTTTACTAAATCGTACTCTATCGTGACTGTGATATAGGCACACATTTTATGGGAGGGTTGTCACAATCTTTGCACTGTGTTGTATCGAAACCATGTCTTCAGAGTATGTACCGTGTTATAAATGGATTGAGTGTATAAGTAAAACTGTTGCAAATACAGGCAGTTCGAAATCTCCTACAGTAATTAAAGATCACTTAAACCACTTAATTACTAGCCAAGTCTATTACCTAGACATTAACAGTAGAAACACATAACAATTTCACTTCTCTTCAAAAAGACTCGGAACTTCCAGGCCAGGTCCTCCTTGAAAGTCAAATTTCTCTAACACAAAGTAAACTCAGCAATCAATGAATGTGCATACGTTCTGTAAAGTTAACTTGCAAATGAAGGAGGATGACTCTTTTCCGTTATACCAAATTTTCACGGACGCGTGTACGATGAATGAAAGAGGACAAGGGGAACAATGCTGAATATATTCAACGGTAACGGTACGTTGTCCGACGTTTCACGGAACATTTGCAAACTGGACTGTCCCATGCGCGCGTATCCGACCTACGACACTGTTTGGCGTTCGCTGATAACATCGGTGAATCACGAATTACGAATGTTACGCTGTGTCTGGCATCTCCCACTGTCCCCCTTCGATGCAAAGACACCGACGAAGCACGTGGTGGCGGTCTCTCGTACACGCGCATGCAACCTCGCATTGCACTCTGCACAGTTTTGTTTACGTTACCGCCCCCACCTCCCACCGCGATTGAAAAATTCGTAGCCGCCACCGCCGCCGCCGACGCCGACGCCGCGCCGCTTGCACCAGCAGCAGCTCGTGTCAACGTAATTCGTGCATCGCACGCATTCCACGTAACGTTCCCAACGATCCGAACCTCCTACCATTTAACGATTGATAGGATTACTCGATGGACCGCTTCGAGCCGCGAAACAAAAATAAAACCAAACTTGATCTAGTTTTTCCGCACTTGTCCTGTTTTAAAATAAGACGACACCAGTTCGTACTTCAGTTTCGCAGTAGTTTCTCAAATTCACCGCCGTCCATTTTTAAATACATCAGAAATTACGTCTGGGACTTTTGAACAAGTCACGAAATCTTTGGTTACCTTCTAAAATGCAGTTAGCAATTTTGCTTCTACATTTCTATTCACTGCTTTTCTGGTATAGTAAGTTGCAAATTGTCCAGCAGGTAATCGCAAAGAGGGCTATAAGTTAAACTACAAACAGGAGTTGTTCAACTATTTTCCATCCTGCCACTTTGTCGCCTTCAACAAGTTACCAAAGAAAGAAATAGCTGTATGACACAGAGGTACGGCATTGCGTGTCTCGTTCCCCATTGATAATTCCACGCTAACTTCTAGTGTAGCATCGTATTGCTACATTATACCTAAGTCGTTGTACCTAATTGGAAGCAACATTGTTCTTCCGTGCGGGTTTGTGTATTTTAGTATCCTCACGCTTCTTCCTGTAGCACGGAACTCTCGAAAGGCCACCGTGCAATAATGTCATGATAAATGAATAGGATGATGCAGGAGCACCTCGGTTCATTCACCGGTTGTCTTTATCGTCTGGCATCGTATATCACAGAGACAGAGACCTGTTAACGGGGAAATGAGTCATGGAAAATTTAGGGGACCCGATCGTAGGTACCGTAGCGTTTTCTAAGTCATAATAAACGTATTAGCGTTACAAAGAGAAGGAGGAACCCCGGCGGTTTAGTGTCCAACATCGTAGGAATCCGACCACGTGCCATTAACGGGCGCCATTCACGTTGAAAAGCGGCCACCATTCACGAAAAGTAACCGCCGCCGCCTCACCCCCCGGGACCCTCTTTGTGTGTGTGTATGCATCGATTCGGCTTCTCTCCACGCAACAAGACGTATCGATAACCGTCGTTCTATTCGAGTGCACGTCAGAGTTGAGTATCCTTTTGCGGTAGGTTAAGGTTAGACGCCGGAGAAAACTGCGCCCGTGATCGACGACGCCTATCCGTTGTCCTCTTCCTTCCCTCGTTCCATCGGCGCGGCGGGCTTTTGTGCGGACAAATTTCACGCCCACCACGCTGATGGTGTCGTAATTGCGAAGGGGAGTGCATCGGGGGGACTGAATCCGAGGCTTCAGTCTTTGCCGGACTCTTGCGCCCGCTGGATCCTCTAATGACTCCTGCCGTTCTAGACCGAAGTCATCGTGTTCAACGAAATGACTGCTGCTTCTGATTCGACGAACTTGTAAAAAGACTAAGACATCGCCAGCTGTCCAAAGTGTCAAAGTCAAAGGCACGAGAGTGAGAAGTTAGACCTGATAGATGATGGAGCAAGATAGGTCAACGACCATGAAAGATGCCGTTCCCTGTTTAGGCGGTCGGGGATACCTTCGGATATAATGAAACAGGAATAATGGGACCTGTCCGGCGGCCGCGCGCTTTGCGGTTTCCTCATAGAATCCTCTCGCACTACTCCACTGTACGTGGCTCATGCAAGCAGGTGTCGGCATTCGGGACACTCGACCCTTGTTTCGCCGTCGGCAAAAGCGATCTGACTCCACATTTCTATCGAACGGTTCTCTACCCCGCTGCTACTCGGCCTTGAACCCTTAATCCTTCGCGTAGCCCCCTCCCCTCCCCCCTCGCCCCATCGTCATTGGTCATGTGTGCGTTCCTTTTCAATTTTCCAGGGCCCTTGTATTGTACTTTTATTAGCTTCCGTGCGCAGGACCGCTTTTGTTTTCCGGCTGACCGAAATTATATCACCGGCTCGTGCCGTACTGCCGCGCCGTGGCGCTCATTGTTTTGTAGCTGAATGCGCGAGAGAACTGCTGCCGGTGGTTTTCTGCGTTTTTGTGGTCACGAGTGCTGTTCTCGACGTCGATGAAGTTGTACAACCATTCCGAACTTCGCTACGTACGTTGTTTTTTTTTGTCACCCTCGATTGAAGTCTCCTTTGTCGCGAGTTTCTTGTATCTGTTTAGCTGGCTATCTCAAAAGCGTTAGAGGATTTCTAGAGCAACAAATTCAATTTCGAAATAGGCGCGTCCAGTCCGTCTTGTGGTTTATTTAGGGGTTGAAAGCTCTTCGATGCATTAGAGGACTCCAAGACCAACGAAGAAGTAAAATTTTTTAAACATAACAGAGACATTTCATCTTGTATTTACTGGACTGTGGATTTTAAATGCAATACTGAAAATCAAGAATATATAAATAGAATCTAGAAATGAATTTCTCCATAGTGTTCGAATTTCTCCTCGCTAAACGAAGTACATTATATGTACTGACATTGAAAATGATGACATAGCTGAAAGATCTCTGAACTCGCGTGTGTCCTGAGAGGGACTCGTGTCAAGTCCTGGTGTCTTCCCGCCAATCGGCGATAACAGGTAGCCGTCGACGCGGTTGTTAAACAGACAAGCGAATCCCCATGACATTGGCAGTCGTACGGTTACAGGCTCGCATTCTCACACGAAATGGCCGGTACGTGTCCACGAAACAATGCGCGACCGTTTACGACACGCGACCAGCGAAACGGGTTCCCGTGGCCTATACAAAAGCGCATTATCGGGTGGTGGCGCTCTCCGTCGGGCTTGCACACCCACGATTACGTTGTAATAATGTATGCCGGGGGTTCGCCGCGGTAGGTGACGTGCCGCGAAGCAACGAAACGGAGGAAGCAACAGCTGACACGATATCGACGTGAACGAGAACAGTTTATGTACTTTCTACGATGAACGGGCCCGCCACCAGACGTGAGAGAGAGAGAAAGAGAGAGAGAGGCCACGAGTGGTGGATGATCCACGTGTATGCGTGAGAGGTTCTCGCGTTACATCGGGAGAGCTCGTTCGTATATAACGTAAAGTACGATGTAAACACACGTGGATGGCTGAGAGAAAGGGATGGGGAAACGAGCAGAGAGAGAGAGAGAGAGAGAGAGAAAAGCAACCGACATAGAAGTCGTCGGAGTGTGCGTCGGTGCATTGTGACTCTTCTACCACCAATCTCCCTCGAACTCGGTACAGCTTCTCCTTTCCCTACCCTCCTTCCTTCCTTCCTTCCATCCCTTTGGACCACCGGATCGTTGTGCACTTTCGTCTCGCCCCTCGTCGTCCTTCTTGCGATACGCTTTGTCCTCCTCGGAGCTCCATTCCGCGGCTCAGTCGATTTCGGACGCTGGTGAGCGCAGGCCGATGAGGACACCAGCTATGTACTACTTGAAAAAGTTGAGTCGGTTCAGCTGGTGGACAGCTAACCCTGTTCGGCGACGCGACGGTGTGCGCGCTTTCACTTGTAGCTTACTGGCGCTTGTTGCGACCAACAGCCATTTCCATCGCCGTCTTCTTCTTCGCCTATTTTTAAGCCCCCACTGTGAAACAGGTAGATTGCTTCTTCTTCCGAATCTGTTCCTCTGCTAATTCTAAAATTCCCTGATCTATCAACATTGTTTCGAACAACAAATCTTGGTCATCTATTTCCCTAAGCTTCTATCCCTTTCATTCTTACTTTAACGATTTTAATCAACTCAAACTAAATGGACATATCTACACACTTTTAATCAGTCCACTGGTTTAAATTGCGCTTATCCACTTTCCTCGTGAATGCGTAAAATCCGCAGTCTACTCATCTACATCCCTAAGCTTCTAAATGTACGTTGATCGCTTCTTCCGGAGTTGTTCCTCTGCCAGCACCGACATCCCCTATTCTACCAACAACAGTCTCTCGAGCAACAAATCTTGGTCATCTGCTTCCCCGAGCTTCTAAATGCACGACAATCTTTCCCCGACAATCTGCCAGCCGCAAAGTGGATACGGCAGCCTGTAGAACGAGAGAACGCGTTGTTCCATTTACGTCGATTCCCCCCCCCCCACCGTCCCGAGGAGCAAGTACCGATATCGCGTTCCCTTTTCAGAGAAAGAAACACGGATTTAACCAGCTCGCACTTGAACTTCTCGGATAGTCGATAAGAACACGCGACAGGTTCTCTTCAGCACACACACACACACACACATACACAAACATAGCGAGAGAGGGAGAGAAAGAGAACTCTGGTGGTGGTATGCAGGCACTTGCTAGGCGCCAGTTAAACTCGAGTACACAACGGGCACGTGAGAGCGTGTATAGGAGGTTGCCCGTGAATGAAGTCTATTTGCGTACGACAATAACAGGTGACACTCTACGGTTGTTTACCTTCCCTATCGGCAAAAAGCCGGACATGGGAAACCGCGGGGGTGCGGGCGGCCGAACGGGGACCGGCGGCGCGAACGGATTGTCACGGAAAGAGAGACGGAGAGAGAGAGAGAGAGAGTGAGGGAGGGAGGAGAGAAACGAGCAGCGGCAGGAACACCACGTGGACGCCGTATTTTAAAGATTGCCACCGGAGTAGTCGGGGACGCGTACCGTGAATGAAGCATGTGCGCGCCCGGTATGATCGACTCTGAAACGGGTCGTTGTACCGTCGTCGCGGGGACACGTAACGTTGCACGTGAGGCGTCCCCGATGACGCGTCGCACGCGAATGGGTATCATCGTTTTGTACGTTTCATTGTTGCGCGACTGCTGCTAGTTTCGAATGATTGCGGACGTCGAACGCTTCGCATCTAGCAGCAACCTCCTATACAGTCTGTCACAGAGACAGCGAGTCTAGAACGGCGATAGACCGTCAGATCCCAGTCATTATCCATCAATAATGGACACAGATTCTCAAGAAAACCAGCACTCTCTACAACCGTGCTCATAGTGCCCTCTCCCGCGTGCGCAAATAACCAATCAGCACCGAGGTTCATGAGTATAGACGTTTCCTCGAGTTCATTCAAAGTCCTCCTCCGTGTGCACCCAGTGATAGACCGGGAGGGGATTTGTTAGGATCTCTGATGCTAGTCATTATCCAATCAATTGATGATTGACGCAGCTGTAGTATCTTAGAAAAAGCAGTCTCTACAAATATGTTCATAAAGTCCTCCTCCGCATGGACCCAGTAGCCAATCAGCCCCGAGGTTCAGTTCTCTAGAACGGCGATAGTCGCCGAGACGAGATCGCGTCATTCGCTGATCGTCGTCATCCAATCCGTTAACAATAGAACCACATGTAGAATCTCGGAAGTAACAGCAGTGTCTAGAAACATGCTCATAAAGTCCTCCTCCACGTGGACTCAATAACCAATCAGCCCCGAGGTTCATGTGTCTAGACGTCTCCTCATCTCCAGCAGACTGCCCCGTCCATGTAGAGCTCGGGACACGGCACGCGTGCAGACACCGTCCACGAAAGTTACCGGTGCAACGTGCACCGTGCACGTTCTCCGGTTCACGGGCAGACACATCCGCGCGATTTACGAGTCCCTTGGTCAGCGCTCCTTCTCCTTTGTCTCTTTTGTTCAAACACAGCCGGGATCGCGCTCGCACGCGCGCGCGCGCACACACACACACACACATAGACGCTCGAGGGATGTGCGAACGTCCCCCAAGCGAAGAAATGCTCGGACGGATCTCCGAAGATCACGTGCTGCGCATAACTTACATTCCCACCACTCCTTTCGGTAGCACGTGCTTCCACGGTTCTCTATCTCGTTCTCTCTGCCGGCCTCCCGGTTGTATATACGTCTCTCCCTATCGGCTCGTATCTCTGTCTCACTTTTAAGCGTGCCTGCCCCCCGTCCGCCCCCCGCTCTACCCCCCGTTCTCCCCCACGTTCGCGTTTGATTCCGCGATTCGGTTCAATCGAATGGTGTACAATCTTAGTCAGTCGCCACCCGCGACGCCGCACCGACGGACTTGGTCGTCACGCTCCCATGGTACTTTGCCTCGGGCTTCGTCGACTACACCGTTGATCGGTTGGTCCTGCTCGATCCAATGAAATCTGTACAATTGCTGGGTTTGCTTATTGCATATTGGTCGGTTTCGAAATTTTCCATTGCAAATGGAAAAGATTGCTGTGCGCTGGACTTTGTTTAGTGTACTTAGGGGTTCGACTAGACTAGCCTAGGTGCTCTAACGAATTCTACCTACCGATCCCTCATATATCGACTTTTACTCAAACCATCGCAAATCCAACGACTCCATCAGATTTTGGAAAGGTTACATTTCGATTCTCATTGCAACCCTCAAAAGTCATACGAAGTCCCCTGGTGGAAGCACCGAGACCCCGTTCGATTACTTTTTGGTTCCGTCAGGAAAGGTGTACGTTGGGGTTCATGTAGGTATCGCATCGTTATAGCATCGTCAACTGATAAGATATCAGCGTTTATACAAGTTATCGAGATCTAATCAGTTAAGGGTTAATTGTGTCAGGTCTTCGTTGTTGAAGGATATGATAGGAGTGGAGTTCATTTATTAATCAAAACACAGCCTAGTGAAATCGGTCCCTTCAAAACGTAAACTTTATTATAAAACAGCGAATAGAAACTATACCAGGTATGTCCTTCCTATACCGACTCTTCCGTCGAACTAAAAACTTCGGGACGACGTACAATCCACGTCCTACCCACTCGCGCCTCATGCCGATCGTCATTTCGATACATTGTATCACCACAGATACAACACCGCAACAATTCTTGGATACTGAGTTTTTTTTCCAGAACTGTTTTACTGCAACATTTGTAAACATTTTGAATATCGTTTCTGTCGAATCATCTCGCGACGCGACGGTGAGAGCAGGGGTGGTTTTCTTGGAAGTTTAGCGGACGTAGGGCGAACCCGTAGCGAAGACGCATCGGGAACCTAACTTGATCCGACGGTGGGCACTTTCGCGTGACAAATAGATCGCCACGTGGTGTTCAGGTTATCCCTCGTTTCCCCCTGCGCATCCATCCGACCAGCTTCCCCCTCGCCGATCCGGCCAACTGTAAATTCACGCGCCTACACACAGGTGGCACCGCCCTCTTGCCGGTGCATGTACGAACAGGAACGAGTACCCCCTTCAGGGATATAGTTATGCTGTACATACAAACTACGGGCGAAGTTGGAGGGGGGATAAGCGCGCAGGTGAGGGAGAGGGAGGGGGGCGTCTGTTTATCATATGTAAATTTGCGGTAGCCGCGTGGGTGCAACGGAGATGGTAAAAAGAGGCCGCACCGGACGGAGATACGAACTCTCCATTCAGTAGTAAATGCATTCCAGCGGTGGTCCTCGTGCCGCCAACAACCTCCGCGTCTCCGTGCTTTGCCCCGTGCTCCACTGTACTCGTGCTTCTCCTATTAGGACTCGGAAGAAACTTCCGACATTTCGAAATTCAACGCCTCACGCTATCGAACGTCCTCTCGAACTACTCTTATCTAGCAAAATTTTTCACTTATCGGTTTAAGACGCTCTGGATTATTGTGCCCTTATCAAATCACTTTTGAAAATCGAAGATTTGAAACTTCGCGGCGATAGAGGATTAATTCTATCCTAATAAAAAGATTGCAGGATATTCGCGCGAGTATCACCGAACCGATAAGTCGAAGATAAGAGGAATATTCGTGTTTTTCGTGTTCACTATTTTTTTTTTATTACGATCGCAGTTCAAATTCAAAATTTCAATACTGTACCATGTATGCTAGTATTCCAAGCAGCGGAGACCGAAAATTGTAGAATAGGTGGAATGGGGGGTCAAGAAGAAGGGTGTGCATATGTAAATAAAATTTACAGAAAAACATGAAAAAGATTCATTGCTCATTACATCAACTAAACTACAGATCTGCAAATCCTATAAAACAATGGAGTGGAAAAAGCGCGGTTCAGGGGGTGAGATTAGGGTTGATTCTCGCGCAGAAGTGCTCAGGACCTAACAGAGCATGATGCAATCCTGGTTGCTGGCATCACCAGGAATGTAGACTGTTCGATGCATTCCCGGTGTGCTCGAGAGGCATATTTATCGAAGGTTGTACGGCGGCAGGATCCGAAACAACCGCTCTCGCGTTGTAACACACGCAACTGGATCTGTATCGCGTGCGAAAGGCCAGCCGCATGCGATAGTTCACGCACTCTCTTACAGGTGGCAGCACAGTACGGTCCTCGTTTCTCATATACACGCGACAGCGTATACGGTCACGAGCTCGATCGCACACCAGCACACCGAGCTCTTGTCTCACGCGTAAATACCCGGATACTTGCGCAAGAATTCTTCTCTCGACGCACGGTGACTCGTGCTGTGCTCTCTTTTCGATTCCCGCGTCCACGCTTATCTACGGTTTTCCTCCTCCCTTCTTCTTCTTCTCACGAGTTTAATTAGAGATGTCTCAAAAGTCTAGCGCAACCCGCATGAAATTCGGATTCGACACCAGCCAGGGACATAGTCCAGACATAATTGTTCAATTTGAAATGATATGCTATTGAGACTTGTACTTTCGGGGGGAGGCATTCGAAATTTTTTGGAACTCAAGTTCACACTTTGTACACGGTTTAATTAATCTAGTATTATCCCATCAAAGAGACGTCCCAGTCATCATTTCTAATCACAGGGTAGAGTGGGTGTTGGGATTGGAAACTATATTTGAAGATCAATACCTATCGAGATAGAATTTCAAGCGTTATTATTATCGATACACTATTTTCTAAATATTTTATATAATGTGGGAACACAAGGTTACAGGCAGAAGTTGTTAGATGAAGTTATTCTTGAAGGAACAAGGAAAGTCTGGCCGGTCGATAACGGCGTGTTCGAGCATCAGAAGATGTTTGGTCTGAATTGTCGAACTTTCCGAGCTTTTATTTACAGCCCTAATCGGGAGTCTAACCTCGTGCGGTTTCTGCCGAGACACAAAATGTAATCACGTGTATTGCTCGCCGTTCCACCCACACGAGGAACGCCTTATCGCGTAACGAGGCTACAATCCACGCAGTTGCGCCGAGGCGTGCATGGTGGGAGACTATCACCGGCAACGTGCTTTCGACTCTGTTCGAGGTTACGCAATCAGGCTTTCCACTTCGTCGTTGACGTTGCCGACTGTGCGTCGACGGCGACGTCGTCGTCGACGTCGTCGTCGTCGTCGTCGTCAGTGTCGTTTTCGAAAGGGCGCTCTCTCGAGCACTCTCTGTCGCAGCACTCGCTCGTTCGATAGCAGTCGGCGAATAGTCGGCATCGATCCCCGAGAAAACCTGCTGCCGCCGTCGCCGCCGCCGCGCCGCCGCCGCCGCCGCCGCCGCGCGCTGAACACGGTCTTTTTTCGAAGTCGCCAGTAGTATAGCGTGAGCAAGCAGTTACGTGGCGTCGCAGAGCGGGAGAGGGGGGATACGAGGAAATTGTGATTACGTAACACGCGCTGGCGGACGCGTAAGCGCTTCGAGATTTTTGACGTAAGGGACGTAGATAGAACGGGAAAGATCGTCCGAAGTCCGCACATCATGAAATACTTCCTCGAGAAGGATAATTAGGAAAATATTATTCTACGCGGTACGGCACGGTGATTCCCATAAGGAGGATCCCGTGTAAAATATGTTTGCGTCTAGAAGCCGGATAGACGGTATTACGAGTGCATACAATACCGTCTAGATTCACGCACTCGCTTTTATCGCGGCACGTCATCCAGGAAGAAAATGCCATAAAATTGCATAATACTTCTGCACGCGCGCGTTCGAGCGAGCGGATGCTATTTCCCTTCAGCGGTGACGAGCGCCGACTCTCTCAGTCGGCGACGGCTCGCTCTCCCGATTTGATTCCCTTTAGCGAAACAACCCGGCAATTATAACGCGGCCGCGCCGCGACGCTCTTCGATCGTGTCCGAACGAGAGGAGAAAGAGCGTGTGTTCGCGTGTCTGTGTACGTATGCTCGCGCTCGCGCGCTGCCGGGCACGTTTAGTTTTCCCGGCTCGAAAAATTGCTCCCCCTGGCCCGGAGCCTGGTGAACGTAAAATCATCAAAATACGTTCATCCACCTTGAAAATGACCAGACATTCTCCCTCGGTACCTGAAACTCATAGTACCTCCCGAAATTGTTCAGCGTTATTTTCGCTGATCTCCCTCTCTCCTCGGCCTCTCTTCCCCTCCCTCGGTCTCAGTCCAAAAAAGGCACCCCACCTCGCACCACCCCAGAGTCAGTGTCCTTTAAGTAAGTTAGACGCCTGCGCAAATCGACGGTGCAAATTCTCGACTGGCAATGGCGAGGGTGGCGTGGCGGCGGTGGGGGTGGTTGGCGGTGATATGGTGGGGGGTGGTTCGTTCGGGGTGATGGTGGGGGGGCAGGGAACGAGACAGAAGGGTGTGCGAATATCGGTGTGTGCCGCGTGGGCCGATGGGTGGAGGGTTAATAGGACGTTGGCGCCACGACGGCGGCTCCGAGAAGCGCGGCCACGTGCGCTCGCTATCGAACGGGCGCCATCCCCAATCTGCCCCGACCACCCATCCACCCCATCTCTCCCTCTCGCCCCTACCTCCCCCTTATCTGTCAACCCTCTACACCCTTCCCCTCGCGTCCACTCAACTGCCGTTGCCCCCATCGCTGAGCCTCCCCCTTTCTTCCCCCATACCACCACGCCCCTAACTCTTATACACGACGTACCGAACTATGGCTACGTGCTACCTACATATATACCTACCTGCATACATATATAGTATACGTACATGCAAACGTACATACAACCCCGCTCGTACATGTACGTATGTACACATATGTACGCATATCGCGGCTCTATGTACAGCGAATACAGACCAGTCGTCCTATGTATGACACACAGACAAGAGCCCCGACCCCGTGTGGGCGTGCATGTGCGCCCACCGTACGTACTCGGCCGTACAGCTGTATTTCAGAATGAGCTGGATATATCGCGCGAGAGAAGTCGCTGAACATGAAGTATACAGTTTATGCCATTACCGACGCTTCAACGAATTTCAGGCTCTTTTCAGACAACGGGATAATCTGATAGAAAGGTCGCCGGGAGACGCTGATACGCCCCCGCTCCGCGCAGCGCGCGCGACCGTCGCATTGTGTTTTCGAATTTTTCCAACGAGCCGGACAACCGCGACATCGGTTTTCAATTGTCCCAGCTACCGTGCATTTGTCAACGGACAATGTAGTTTATTCTGCCACCGTTCGCGCCCGCATACGCTAATTTTCGCAGCCCCTAATTCCTGGTGGCGGACGGGAACTGTCGGCTAGCTCGCGCGTGCCGGTTCACGACTGATCCTGCAGATCTTCCGAAGTGAATAGAATTTTTTTTATTAACTTCAATGTTGTGAAAACATTAATTTCTTAAGTTATGTCAACCTGCTGCAATTTTCATTTGCATTAGCGTTAAGGAACGGGGACTAAAAACATATTACACAATCATAATTAGTATATTGGAGAAATCAGGTTGCGAATGGGATGAGAAAGACCTAAAGAGAGTTAACACGGTTTTTTCGCAACGAAATCCTTGGAAGCTATCAGTCGTGCTCCAAAAGAATTTTCAAGGTGTACCAATCGTTCGAGTACACGCGTGTGCCCCGTGGTACATGCGTGTGTAGAAGCGTCACATCCTTCCAAACCAGTTTCACACGGACGTAACCGATACCTTCGTCTTCCTCGTGGATCGGACGATGTCGCTCTCTTCTTTCTCATTTTCCCTTCTACCTCTTCGGCTCTCTCGCCCTGTCCCTTTCTCGCCCTCTTGTCACGCAGCAATACCGCGACTCTCGCATTCTAAGGCGATTTCCAAAGTTCTCGGCTGGTGCAAATTATCTTCGAGTCATTATCCAACGTTTTGTCACCCTGGAAGACCTCGAAAATATCTCGCGTATCTTAGCAGTCTAGCCACCCTGCTTTAAAATCGAACAAAAAAAAGTTGCGATTGTAAAAAAAAAAAAAAAAAAATAGTTGCCACGATAAAATAAGAAACTATGCAAGCGAGGAACAAAACGCATCCCGAGAACGTCGCTTGATAGCCGAAACCGAGCAGTAACGAGTGGTAGCCTCGCGGTTATTTGCTTAATGGCGCTTACTGTTGGATTCACCGCGACTAGAGGCGGTCCCTCTAATTGCTGACATGATCCCTACGCTCACCGGTAATAATTACCCTCGAGGCACCGCCATTCATGCGGTCTTCGCCGTATTTCTCCTGCCTAAAATCACTTAAATTAGTACGTTGACAAGAAAACCCATTCACCGGTCCGCAAAGTGAATAAGTCTTTGCAGGTAGTAGAGTTAAAAGCGTATACATCCACGTGCTGCTGTTGCTGTTGCTGCCTCTCTCCCGTATTCACAACGTTGAAAGCGGTGTCTAGCTATTCGGTTGCTATTATGAGGCACATTAAGACAGGAAGTAGCAACTTTCCCCCGACTCCCCCCGAAAGAGAGTTCTTTAACGAGGGGGCTCATACTGATCCTGGGGCCACTGTGTGTGCAAACGAAAACTTTTGCGTACCACCCACACGCAAAACGCGTCGCCACGGGCACACGGCCGTTTCGCGCTCTCCACGCTATCGGCTCGACGCTTCTTCTTCTCGCCCTTCCCATTTGGCTTCGACGGTTTCAGAAAGGTTCGTTTTTCAGAGCCGCTCTCCCCCATCTCCCCCCCATTCCATCCTCTCCGAACTGAACTTCCCTGAAAAACCCAACCGTGCTTCAGCCACAACGGAAAATCTATACGCCGAGGGGAGGACTCGAAGCGGAGAATCTACCGGGCCGTTCAAAACGCTGCTTTCCCGCTTTTTGCGCGCTGCTTATTCAGCAAATTCTATCCGGCGAATACCGTGTACATACTTCGTTCCACAAAAATAATATATTAACCGATAGTTTCTATTCGAACACAGGCAACGAGTTTATAATCGTGAAAATATTCGTCGTTTCGAAATTGGATTTTAAAAACTAGACCGATTGGTGTTAAAAATTATTTGTTGCATTATATGTTGCCACGCCCAGTATCGCCGGCCAGACCGCCACGGTAAAAATCTCTTTCGATTTTGTTACCGCGACGGTGGGCCGCTCTGTTGAATGCATTAACGTTCTTCCATCATTTTCTGCAATTCTGCACGCGGCACCGACGACGATTTCGCCCATCGTGGAATCCTCGTTTCGAGAGCGCCCGTTATTCGTCCTCCTCGAGAAGCCTCGATATCGTACAGACTCGCCCGCCGGTCGTGTGTGAACGAGCCTGTACGCAGAAGGCGTTGGGGAAAGGGAGAGGGAGAGAGAGAAGGAGGGAGACAGAGAGAGACAGACACTACGTATGTATTCATGCGCAGCGGAGGGGGCGAAAGAGCGAGGGGAAGGACGACGGTGGGAAAGAGAGGAATGAAAACGAGTTAGGAGAGGGGAGCGATGAAGGGATAGAGAGTGGGGTTAGGTTGGAGGGGAAGCTGGTCGCGGAGCGTGTCAGACAAAGAGGGGCGCGTTACTCGCGTATGGGGCGTTGCCATGGAAACCTCTGCTCGTTCCACCTCCTCGGTCGCTCGCTCGCTCGCTCGCTGGCTTGTCAGACGCCAGGGAGGACGCGAGGGAGGTGAGGGAGAGAGTGAGACCCGTGATGGGGAGACAAAAAGAGGAGAGCAAGCGAGAACGCTGCCAAACGCGGGGCCGCCAGTGCAATCAACCCGTTGCCCGCCCGCGAGGGTAAAACTACCCCAAAGTCAAACGAGGATACGTATATTACAGAGAGAGAGAGAGAGAAAGAGAGAGGGAGAGAGACAGACAGAGAGAGCACCACCGCTCTCTTTTTCTCTTTCGATGTACGCTGCGCCGTGGATAAACGTACATACACGTACACACCGTACTCTATATACAGATGTATACATATAATATATATGACAACGTGTGTTATGCGCATATACACGCGCAAGTAGAGACAGAGAAAAAGGAAAGAGAAATAAAATGGAAATGTAGTAAAAAGAAAGGAGTATTTCCCTATTAAATGCTTGACAATGGAAAGATGCTCCGTCGATCAAACAGTCTGAACATCTTTTGACGTGCAAAATAGGCGGGGCGTATACATATTTGGAAGGATGAATATATGTATGTAAGAGGTAGTGGACTTGCAATATATCGGTTTTTGTTTATTTACAACGAATTAATTCGTGTTTAATTTATTGGTGGAAAAAAAAACAGTGCAATAATTTTTTTTTTCCAAAGATTTATATTAATAAATACATACATTTGTCGCACACGGTAAACAGTTGTGTACTGTTTGTGCGCTGTTGTGCGGGTTTCTTGCGAATCTGCATACTCGAAGAGAAACCCAGGGCTGCTAGGAAGTTGACTACGACTCGTTGAAAGGCACCTTGCGGTACGTCCTTGTAGACGTTCCAAATATTCAAGAGTGGAAAGGATCATGGTATATACGGGTACGAGGTTAAACTCACGCGCGAGGGTGTCGGGGCTTTCGTTCCTCGTGCTGTTGCTGGTAAGGCGCAGTTGCTCTATTCTCCTGGAACCAGTTTTCCTCCACACGCTCGAGAGAGCACACGTGTAGAGAGGGAAAGAGAAGGAGAAACACATGCTCATACGATAAACGCACACAGGCTCGCACGCACACGACCAAACACGCACTCGTACGTGGCTGTGTTCTCTGAGCCACACTACACACGTACAGGCGCGCCACACGTCAGCTAAACTAGAAAGTTGCCCCAACCAACATTGAAGAAACGGCGGTTATAGAGCCTTTCAAATTTTAACCAAGAATATTTTCCAAGCAAAATATTCCACCTCGGAGGAAACAATAAATTTCTATATATATATATAAATAAATAAAAATTGTATAACGAAAATTTCAAAAAATACATCCACAGTTGATTACTTTGTTTGATATAATTTTATTTGTACGGTTATTTTGCTTTGTCGTGAAAAATATTAATCCGAAAGCAGGCACAAAATTGTGTACGCTTCGTAATTCACGCAGCTCGACATATAAATGTTCCGATTTGTTATCGAAATATTTTCATGCGTTTTGTACACAATTATTTTAATAGTTCCGTTCTGGAATATATCGAACGATCGAAAAAACATCGGCACCGAATTAAATAGAATAACAGCGTCCACCCTCGATATGTTGCAGGATTGTTACGCTGACAACCCCATTTCTGCTAGTAGAAAGTTCGTGTAGAGGTATTTTGCTCGGCGCAAGAGCGACATCGCGCGAGACCTCAGAGCGTGGGTATCAGTACGGAACCGAGTCTACAGCGCATTGGCGCTGCGTTGCCACGTTTCGAGGTCTCTCTTTCTCGTCCCCTCTCCCTTTTCTTTTCTCTCGGTATGCGACCGTCTCGTTCCCTCTTGGCTCTCTGTGGTTACGCGGTGTTGCCGGTTTGACTGGCGGGAAAACTGGGTTTCGAAACAAATTTTCCTTTCCTCGCTGCACACCTTTGTTACAAATATAGCCGGAACATTCTAAACAAATCATTCCATCCACGACAATTCTCAATAATTGCTTCGTTGCTTTCTACGGATAGAAATTTCTAATAAAATAGAAAAATAAAATACCTAAAATTAACAAATATTTCCGAGTAAATATATTGCAAGATATATCTATACTCCGATCGTATACGTAACGCACAAAGTTACTTAAAGCAGAGGAAGAACTTCAGTGGAAGTTTTTAAGCCTCCGATGAACGCCGCATAGTCACCAGGAGAGCGAGATCGGCGAGATCCTAACTACGTAGTTGAAAGAAGTAGACGTTGCGCATGAATGTTTCATTCTAATAATAACAAAAATGTGACCTCAACCCGTTATCGACTGCGCTCTACCGCCTCTGGTGCTGGAGAACGAGGAATCGGAACGCGGCGCGCAAACTATCTTCGCTAATGTTCAGATCGGGTATGAACCCCAAGATGAAGAAGTAGAAAAGAGAATCTCTCGTTGCTCGATCCGACGGTGTACAGGGAGGAAGGAGGGTAGACGGTTTTAGACTACGGACTCGACGCGTCGGCGTCGAGTTAAAAATAACAGTAACAGCAGCAGCGGGAGAGAGCCAGTTCGCGGCGTCTACGACGGCTACGTTGCGTTTGCTGCTTGCTGGTGCCTGCTGCCTGGTGCCTGCTGCTGCTGCTGCTGCTGTCTTCTTGCTGTTACTACTTTGCCGCGCGCGCGAGTCGGATCATCGAGCGCTAAGCTGCTTTCGCGATATCGACAACGACTCAGCGTTGTTGCGATACAGCCTTGAGCGTCGCGGCACTATCAAAAAATTAAGACAGCGCGCGATATCGCTGCTACTCTGAGTATAACTCTGACGCTGCACAATATACGCCGAGCCGAGACACCGAACAGAAAATTCAATCGAAATTCGAAAGTTGTATTCACGATTTCGCGTTCTGATACTCGCCGACCAATATCTACATTATCGAAACAAAGAAACGATAAAACTTTCGAACTTATCGCGGCCGGGCTTTGTCCCCACATCTACTGTTCTAAAAATTTTTGTTCCTGTTGGGAACAAAGAATTTCGACTTATTTTTTTTTTCGTTTGCTCCCAATAATTACGTTTTATTTAAACTTTCGGAGGTTCTCTCTCGACACCTTTGGTAGAAATATTGTTAAATACGGCGTTATTGTTAAATCTATGGCGGGTTCGCGATAGATCCACGAGAGATAAATTATTGACGCATTTGTGGTCTCCATTATTAACGCCACTCGTTTAAAAGTAGTGAGCTAGTATATAATTAGAGGTCCAGGACCGTGTCTGGCGTGTCGCGGACGTCCGGCGACTCTGGTTATTGGAGGTAATCGAATTCCCCGTTTATCATAGTTGATCATCGATCATTTATCAGGAGTCCGCGGAGTGAGCCGAAGAGGATGTCGAAAATAAGTCGGAAGTTTCTGGAGGAGCGTGTAAGCGGTCGGGTGGTTTATCCCGCCTAGAAATCACGCGATACATGCTCCCGACATGATCAAACGAGCTACGTCTCTAATTGCCATAGAACTCGTCGGGGAACGAGCAATGGGCCACCGGCGAAAGACGTCAGCCGTAACGGCGCGGCGCGGCGCGACGCGGCGCGACGCATCCTTGAGGGAACGGTGCGGCGCGGCGCGGCGCGGCGTGGCGCGCGTTGCTTCTCGCGGCGCGTCGAAAAAATTGACAGCGCGTTCACACGCCGCCAGTTGGCGCTGCGCTCGCATGGTAGCGTGCGCGCGCGCGTGAACACAACGCGCTCTCTCGCGTACGGGGGCTTTACAAATTTGACTTTCACGAGGAGACTCGTTGCTTCGTCGCACGTAACCTTGGCTGCGCCGCGCCGCCGTCGTCGGAACGGGCCGGCAAGCGTCGTCGTGCACTACTCCGATGGATTTTATTTTCGTATCGGCGTCGGCTTGTTGTTTTGCTTGCCCCCGGTCTCGCTAGCGAGACCGACGACGCTCTCCTCTGACACTTGTAAATTCGGCGCTCGTACATTCCATCATATTATGCGACACCTCTTGATCGTGTCCTGTCGCTCCTCGATCGAAATCGAGATCCCTTATAGCGTGCTGGGCGCACCACCTAGCGCAACGTCCCAATAGTAGCGCATCATCTTGGCTCACAAGTTTTTTCTTGCCCGTTTAAAAATAACTTAGTCCAACAACTTCTTTTTCTGATTCTCATTTAACACCTTGTGGACGAGGATTTATGACGTACCGGGAGGAAAGAATACATAAAGTCTACACCTTTTCGACTATTATTAGGTCTCGATTAGGATGTCCTAAGATGGTCTAACTTTCCGAGGAAAATATTTTTGATACCTCAAGAAATCTTCGTCCGCGAAGGGTTGAAATGTAGGGTGCGGTCGATTAGTATTTTTATCGCCAGCCTGATGTATTGAGCCATCAAGGGCTAACGGAATCGGCGAAATCGGCCCTTAGGCGCGTCGCTGCGTCCGGTGAAAGCGATTGCAAGGGTAAAGGCGTCTACACAACAGTTTATCTACCGGACGTCTATCAATAAGCTTTTCAATAATTATGCTAAATGGATCCTTAAAAATCCTCAGCCATGTACTTCCAAAAATTATGGAACGATCACCTGGTAGATAATGTGTTAATTTAAAACCGTAGGAATAAATTAGCGGACCGAATTCGTTAACTTATCATTTCCAATTATAACGAGCCCCAAAATCTCTATTTATTTTTCGAACAAGCGTTGTTCGGGACGAGTGTTCGCAATTTAGATTTGCAATTCCTATTCTAGCGATCGGATTTTAGCACGCCGGTTGTATACCTACGTGCTGACAACGAACCACTCGGTGTCGAGTTCTTCGATTCGCTCGTGGCGAACGCTGCGCGTAGGGCTTGTGCAAGCGATTTTCGACGCGGTTGATTGTCATTGCGCCTGGTCTTGGGCAACGAAACTTCTAGGATACAAGATTTAAAAAAAGAAACAGCCTCTCTCTCTCTCTCGCCTAGTCCGATTCCTCCGCAACCCGTTTCGGAACCCGCGAAATATTTAATTCGTGTCACTCGACGAATTCGTGATTTTAAATTCGAATTCGCGCCGATATTCGTTCGCCATCGAACCATCCGCAAATTGAAGCGCGTGTTTGAGCATCCGTCGTCGTCGACGTCGTCGTGTATGCACTTCCCTTTCTGGTTAATTTAACTTCGCAGAAGTTCGTTTTATCGACGCGCGATGCTATCTGTGTACCACGCATATGCGATGCATGCCGGGTCGAGACGTAACCGTGATGTCGTGCACTCATAAAGACAGGAACACGCTTTACACTTGTCCCAAATCAATATGCAACAGGGTCAGGTCGGTTTACTGTGAACAATCCGTGCACCTGTAAGGGTGACTCGGTTTCTCTTCCTTACACTCTCGATTTACTCCCGACTAGATTCGAACGATGTTTACGTGTCGAATTCCCGTTAAGTCGATTGCCATTGTTAGCCGATCAAATTTGTTCCGTATGCATTTTGCAATAGATGTACTACGATATTATTCAGGTTCGAAATGGATAGTTCGAATGTGTTTTTGTTACGAGTGAGCGTGTAACAGGGAGGGAAGAGGGGGACAATGTGCGTCGAAACGGCGCCAGTACCGCGCGTATTCTTCATTTTCGATATCTGATAATCTCCTTAATGCAGTCGCAGTTTGCTCGGCACCGAGCTAGGAATAGCCGAGGCAGGATACGGGAACAGTTACGGCCGGGGCCGGTATTGCTCGAGGCGATCGTGCAAGGACAGTACCGCTACAGGCGAATATTTTCCACTGGCGTTCTTCCTTCTTTCGTAGGAATTTATCGCGCGAAAAATCTGCCCGCGCGTTTTCAAAATAAAATAGCACGGAATAGAAGCAGCGCCAGGACCTTTATCAGCACTTAAAAGATTTTGGGGCCGCTCTCGTACAGGATCGCTCTAACGTAGGTACCTGTACGATTTCTTAAGCATTTCCGACGATTTCATTAAAAAAAACGTCGGAAGAAATGTTTTGCGAACGTCTAAAGCGTGAGGTTAGGATAAAATGGTAACGAATGGATACCCCTATACATACTATCCAGCGTAAGGGTAGCAAGAATCGTCGCGGATTCAGCCGAGAAATGATCGGTTTACCCGGCCGAGTCCTTGACACGAAAGCGGGTATCGTTGTCGGATCGAAGTAAATTTTCTTCGTCGGGGTATATCGCGGCCAATGAATCGGACGTCAGCGGGACTAACCTTTCCCCCGGGTGAGGACCAACAAGGATGACACTTGGCGTCTGAACACGGGCATGAGAGGTCGTTGAATCCCATTAAGCGGTACTCGTTCGATCGTACTCGGTTCGACCACCTGTACACCGAAGTCGTTCTTTCGGCTGATATCTTTCCCTGCCCTCGGCCTCTCCTCTCCGTTCTTTACATGCTATCAGAAGGAGCAGCAACGGCAGCGACCAACCACCAGGATGAGAACGATTACGGGGCCGATGTGCCAGGCCAGGGCTGGCTCTCTCTCTCTCTCTCTCTCTCTCTCTCTCTCGCTCTCTCTCTCTCTCTGTCTGTTTCTGCTCTGCGTATTTGTCGGTGGATACCGTGTACGAGCAGCCGGAATATTGCATTCTCGTTTTCTTGTGTAGCCGATGCGGCCACACCTTTCACCAACACCCAGCCAGCCAACTCTGCTGGCCTAGCATCTCTAGCGATCGCTGTGTTGCTGGTTGGCTGGCTGGTTGGCTGGATGGCTGGCTGGCTGGTCGTGCGACTATCCTGGCTTTTGCTCCGGCCACGTATAACTTATGTATACGTGTACCGGCTAACAGTAAACTCTTCCACTTGGTTCCAGCATCGGCAGGAGAGACTCCTCAAGCAACGAGGACTCGCCTGATGGGCCCCGGCCACGGCACGCACCTTGCACCGCCATTTTCTAGGATCTTTTCCTCCTCCCAACTTCTGCCGCTGTATTTCCTACGCGTTCGAACTTGTTACGTAACCGCGGCCGATCTTCTTAGTTTTGTCAACTTTGTTGGTTTCTCTAAATCTGCCAGTAGCTCGCGCGGGAAGAAGCGTTTAACCGTTTGCGGTCCTACGTCGGGCCAGGCTCGACATTGAATTTTCCATCGGCAGTTCCTCGTAATTGTATAAATTTGTTAGTACAGAAATCTATTCCAATCTAATACAGAAGTATTCTACAAATAGCTTCGTAGATTAATTTAGTAGAAAGCGAAGACGTCGCGAGAGAAGGATAACATCGACGTTGCCGAAGAGCGAACATTATTAACAAAATTGAAAACAGGATATCCCAGAAGAGTTTTCATTTTCCAACCAATTTCTTCGCTACCTCATTAAAATATTAATTTAGCAGAAAGCTTAGACCTTGCCCGACTGAAAAAAAAAAGAAGAAGGATAACGGAGACTTTATCTTATCTTGCTACATCGGTCACAGTTTTATTAATCTAAACAGGACCTTCTCAGCGAGATGTTGGATTTTTATCAAACACCTTCACGAATTAATAGAGAAAGCGGGGACATTGTTCAGGAAAAGGATAAAGCGGATCTTTCGACCCAATTTTTTTCGAAAGAATTCTCCTTTTCCCCCCAGACGAGCGGCCAAAGGATTTCAGGGGAAAGTCTCTCGGTGTAGAGTTGTCTGATCGTAGTTCCACTCTCTTCCACTACGCGTCTCGATTCCTAGTAGCAAGCTCGGTAAAAGTTGCTTCTCGGGATAAGAGATACACGTCGGCCTTCTGTCGTCAGTCATAGGACGGGCACAGGCAAGCAGAGGCAGAGGTAGAGATAGAGGCAAAGGCTGAGGCAGAAACAGGCAGGCAGGCAGGCAGGCAGGCAGGCAAGCAGGCATGGCGTGGCACGGCCCGTCCGTCTGCCTGACGAGGGGGATTTCTTCGTTGTCGCTTCGACAAGCCAGACAAAAGGAGCCGGAGCCGATAGCCGACTGGCGACCCTTCGCCATAAAAGGCTCCAACCCTCGTTTCTCTACCCGGCGAGGGTATATACGGGCTGTCCTACCCCGAATCCAACAATACGGGCCGCAGTTCCGAAGCCCCGCAGACCGGGGCTCTGGGCCAACCCAGGGCCCCTGAAATCCTAACCCAGACCTAGACCTGGCCAGGTTCTTGCTAAATCCTTCCTCGAAACACTGGAAACAGTAGTAACAGTTTAAACAATGCCGCATCTGTTAGAACAATTCGTAACCGAATGGGGAAATCAAAGAGAATTCAACTTTTAGCAGAACAACACAATCTACGGAAAGTTTATTTAACAACCGACATAAAGTATCAAAATTATTTTTCGAAATAAAATCAATTGCAAAATTTGTACCGAACAGACAAACAAACAAACAAACAGATAGACAGACAAGAAAGCGAACTAATAAAAACGTGGTAATAAATGTTTATTCACCTTGAGTGGGAAAAATTTATTAAATAAATAAACTTTATGGACGGAACAATTTAAAAGCGACCTCGCGTGGGTCAGAACCGTCATTAGCGAAAGGGCCAGATTAGGGTAAAGTTCGGCGGTGTTTTGTTTATCCAGCGATGACGCGGCCTTTAAATTCTATGTATATTACGCGGTGATTGATCGCAGTCCTTGCGGTCCTCCGCAACCGACACCCTAGACTTGTCTCCATAAACTTTGATAACATAATAAACAATACGATCGTAACTTTTGTGAAACGAACGAGACGGTATCGTAACACTGTCACAAATCTTATCGTCTGTGACGCGTCTAATGACTTCACCAGGCCCAGCGTTCATCGTACTGCGAATCATGTTATGAATCGCCGATAATTGCGTGCTAATCCGATCCGTTATTCGCATCTTGATAAGCCAAGAACGCGTGTTCCCGGGGCCTCCCCCTGTCTCTGTGCATGACCCGATCCTCCGCGATTCACGACACGCCCAGGATATACTGTTAGCTGGTAAATTGTGCCAAATGTCGTTATTTACCTCTGCGGGTACCACGCTGTCTCGTCGCGAACCATGACCTAAGATTACGGTGATTAAACCCGCCACACCGAAGAATTCAACAAGTACATTAATTCTATTTTGTGTGCTCTCGCGTCCACCGCCACTGGGCAGAAAGTAGTTTATCAAATACGCGGACATTATTGTTGAAAGATTTCCTTTGGACGTGTATATTAAAAGTGAATAATAATTTTCTATGCAAATTAGACAAATATGATAGAAGGGTTAAAGAAGCTTTCACTTCACAACCGGCCGGTAGAAAACTCGACTGTTAGAACAATTGCAACCCAGGGTCAAAATGGACCCGCCATCCAAATATCCGAAGGGAGACATCCGCACGATGATTCATCTCGTGCTATCGACGAATCAGCTCCCTCTCGGTGCTGCCCCTAGCGAAGGATCGATAATTTTTTGGGGGAGACACGAGCAAGATGGAGGTCTAAGGAGGCTCTATCTTTCGCGCACCGACGTGTCCGTCGTTTCTGATCCGCCAGAAGGTGAAGGAACTTCGGAAGATCGGAAAAAGAAACAAACCGCATTACGCTCTCAAATTGTCGGGCATTTACGCCCAGTGGATTTTAATGGGCGACTCGGCGTGCAGACTTTGAGAACCACTGTCGGCTGGTCAGAAACGAAGGGAACCTTTCAGAGAGGGATCCCCCTGACGTCCGACCCTCGTCAAGGCACAACGCACAGCCCGTCCATAAAGAGAGAGAGGAAGAGACTACCCGGCCCGGGTAGAGGAAAGGACGATCAGCATTTTCTACCTGGGCCCAGGTATATAAGTCCTCGGCAAGTAGGCGAGAGAGACCACGGTCCTGCGGCGGACACATTTTTTGGGGTGTCTTTTGCCGAGGGTCCGGCGCGTAACGGAGACCTGGGAAGTTGAATCATAAATTCCGCACTGGCTGCACTGGGTTTTAGGGTTACCAAGTTTCCGCTGGATTAAGGAGCAACGGGGGTGGTTCCCGGCGCGGCGGTCACTTGATTAACTTTAAAAGCCCACGGGTAGCAATTGACCCGCTAGCAAAGAATCACCGTCTTCACTGCGGTTTGATTCATTTACTGCCTTTCCTGCTGATCCGCACCCTGGCCGCTTCGGCTTAATCAGCGCGTTACGAAATTCCCTTTATTACCAATAACACGCATTTGAATAGCGGAACACCGTTTCTTCAGAATTTCAGATAAATCAATATTTACTAAATATTTGTTTCTTCAATTATTTTTATTTAAAATCATTTTTCTAAGGAATGTGATCCTAATAATATCGATACATCGGTGGCAGACGTCATCGCAAAAATGATGTTCCAACGTTCAAGTTGTGTCCCGTAACGCTGATACATTTGGCGGAGAAGCGGACGGGGCGAGAATCGATAACAATGGGTGCAATTTACATTTAATTAGAGGCTCACGGATATCAATCGAATGACTTTCGTCGCCTATCGCCGCATTGAATTCCTCTTCCCCTGCGTCGGGGTGTAAAAGGGTTATTCGCGTGTTGAATCGTCACTTGGAACATCGGAACAACGCAGTCTATGGCGTACCGTGACGCTGCCATTATCGATATCCTCATCTCGGGCAATTCGAATCAATCGAGGGATCAGGTGCTCCTTGGTCGTCGCAAATGGAATTCTCCTCGATACAATATCGCTCGGCGCGAGAATCGAAATGGTCAAACACCTCCGTCCGAATCGACATTTACATTTCCGTGCGTTCACCCTCGATTTCCCGAAATCTTAAAAAAAAAAAAATAAAAATTACATTTCCAACAATTAGAACAAATATTGATGATGTCGAACACCATTCGCAGCTTTCTTGATGAACTTTCGTGAAAAATATTCTTGCAGGTGTTTCTTGTAGACACTTCGATCCTTTTATTATTCGTAATGCAGCGGCTGCTAGGGTTAATTAACTTATCCGAAGCCGAGGATTTTGAATGATTCCGAATGTCCGATTGTCTAGGTTGAATGATTCTGAATGTCGATTGTCTAGGTGAGAATGGGCCCGGATTCTTGATAATTTATTGCTTCCGAAATATCGAAAACTTCTCAAATGTCCCGGGGTCCTATCGATGCATGGGACACAATGCACACAACAGGTAGTCCAGAATTCGTCACGCGAAACCCGTCGCGTCGGTTCGCGCCGAATGCACCTTGCGGGCCAACCCACTCATCAGCGTCCGCACTCGCAAATGCAGGGCTACGCTCTCGTGTGTGTGTATTATTTACCGCGGCTGGTGTAGGCACCTGCGACCACCTAACCATCTTATTCTCTCCTTCTTTGACTGTCCTACGATGGCCACATCGTAAACTTCGCTCTCCGCGCCCACTCGTCTCGAACAGGTTTCGCCTAAGACCTCGTACCTCATGGATCTGCTTTCCCTTGCTTCACCCCTTCGACTTCTTTCTCGACTAATTCCCGATACAAATTATTCTAGGAAAACAAATCTCGGAATCCCTCGACTCGTAAATCCCTTTGTCCGCAGAAACAGAAGCCGCCGATACCCTAAACTGTTACAATTAAAATTTGTCCTGGGGTATTTCTTGCGTGCTGGTGGACGTGCATCGCCTATAAGACAGAGTTCCTCCGAGTTAGGATTTGTTGATACTCTAAGTAGTTGACTGCTTAAACTAACGTTCGTACCAGGCAGCGTTAGGTCTCCGACGTAGCGTCGCGCTCATAAGCAAAAAGACAGCGTCCAAGAACAATAAACGAGGCGCACCGACGCAATAAGTTGGTCGATGATCGAAAGGGGGTCAGTAAGCGGATGTCAAAAGCGTTAGCGCGCGTCACACGTAGGACTGCTTGGTCGGTGGATTCGTTTTTCTTTTTTTTTCTTTTTTCGAAACGGAACAGGGAGAGAGTGCCAGCGCGGCGCGGCGCGGGAAACAATCCGCGATAATTGCAGGGTTGGTAGCTATCGTCGCGGCCGATCGGTCAAGCCCCATCGATGCCGATGAAATTATTAGAAATAAAAGGGGGATGCGAGCACGGGAAAGGAATTCCCCGCTGTGGTTTCCGATTCAATTTTATCGATCAACGACGAGAGAAACGTCATGTTCGCGAGCGAGCGCACGCTTGCATTATTGCGAGCGAGCGCGCGCGCGCGCGTGCAAGCAGGAAGATGCTGCGTCGAAAAAAATTTACTCGGCGCAGGGGAAAAAAAAGGAGTGCACACGTGAAAGGGAGAGCGTATGCCCGCCGGGGCTCCCACACATAGGGGTGCCACAGCCCGTTGTCTGCCATATGGCCCCTCTTCTTTTTTTTCGCCACCCCTGTACGGCTTTCTTCCCACACGACAAAGGTACGAGAGCCACCCACGTGTGCGTGCACGTGCGTGTTTACAGCTGTACGTGGGCTCTCGCGCGAAAGTGAACAATCTATTTTGTTATAACAAAAGCGTGCAGAGACCGAGAGTCAGGTGAACGCTCTCTCCTGTCTCGAACTGACGCCGGATTGCTCCCTTTCTTCGGCGCTTTCGCCGGGAAATCGTCGACGGAACGACGCTCTGTTTCACAATCAAGTTCATTCCTATTCGAAAAGCGCTAGCCAATTTTCGTACAGGTGGATTCGCTGGTGTACGCAAAGTCTGTGACGTCATCGGCTACACTCGAGCGTGGACAATAGAGCTATATCCGTGTGTACGGATATTTCCTCGGACTTTCCAGTTCACAGATACACGCCCACTTCACCGCTGCCCAAAGTCGTCGTCCCAATAATGAAAATGCGGTCTCTTTGCCGACACTTAAGTGTAGCCGACAAAAGGCGTTTCTTGCTGTGATGTTTTGATGACTGCACCGAGTATACTGCGGATCTTTATGCAAAATAATAATTGTCGAAGTCAATTCTAAGAAACTGAAGTTGAATGAAAACGTATTTTCTCTTTGAATCATCTTAAAAAGTCATAAAAGAAATTTTCGTTCGTATCCAAAAATGGGAATTTGCGGAACCCCCCACCCCCATTCCCGAAATCAAAGAGCAGAACAACCAGCAAGAAAACGTTTTCTCGCGTGGTTCGAATCGAACCCTTTAAATCGATTCGTCGGCCCGCACCGGCCTCTTAAAAATCGACCTCCTGCGTTCTGCAAGGTTGAGGTATTTATTTGACGAGGTGGAGGTGGCAGGAAGGAAGGAAGGAAGGAAAGGAAAGGAAAAGAAAGGAAGGAAAGTCTGTTCCCTCCGACACGAGCCGCTGCATCCGGCGCGTTCTCTCGAACCAATTAAGGCGGCCGTGGTCCCCTCAAGGGCTGAAATATCGCATCTTCGTTCTCGATCTCTTATTTCGACGGACCAACGCTAAGAAGCCAACTACATTTCCGTCTCTCTCCTCGTTCTTCTCCAATTTTCCTACCCCTGATTCCTTCTTTCCCTCTCTGTCCCTCTCGTTCATTTTTCCACGAGCGCTCGGAGCGCGGGACCCTTCGTTTAGGACACCGCAGATGCCGCGCGCGCCCCACTAGATTACGTCCCCGTGGTTCCCAACCAACCCCCATGGAACCCCGACGGTGTTCCTTCAACCCCCGTAACCCGGGATTCTCGATTTCCTGTTGGGACGACCGCACACATCTGCGAGCGATTCTGAGAACCGCTTGAATGGGGGAAGCAACCCTCCGTTTTCGGAAACCTTCCTTTATTCATCCCCTAATGTAGGACCGACCGGCGCCGTAGGTCCTTCTTGCCACGGTATATAGGGTACTGTATTTATCGTGGACGCCGTACATGCCGGCTATGTAAGCTTACCAGGGAATTCGAGTGGATGTGTGCCGCACAATTCGATACAGTACATAGGAGCATCTCCGCTGTACTTTTAAGAGTAGATAAAGGTAACAGATTGCTCCGCAGCCTCAATGCCGGCTACAAATGAATTATCGCTGATACCGTTCTACTCGCGATTTGCTAACTTCATCCTAAACTCTTTTAACAGTACCCGAGACTTTAACATCCATCTATGTGATCATAAAAATGAGTAGAATATTTTCGAAAAAATCATATCGGTGGTTCATATAGATCCAAAGCCCATTTTACCAAGGAAGATAATTTCAAGGATTGAAGTATAGGGGCCAAAAATATTAACGCTAGGCCTACCAAAATTACAAAATTTTTAAATGATACCTTCCACTTTCATAATTCCACGCAATTTTTTTACTGAATTTATGTATAGTTAATAAATTGCAAAAAATCTTTGCGTGGTGTGGCCATAAAACAATGTTTTAGGTCGAATTAAATGTCTGTGTTGTAAAGTTCAAATTTCAAATAACGCCGAGGGCGAAGGGTTAATATCTCAATATCAATAACTTTTGTAGTATACATAATAAAATGAAGTTCGGTTGCTTTGATAGCTCGGTGATTCTCGAGTTAAAAGAAATGTGGGTGATTCCATTGTCCACATAGTTGCTCCAATGTATATTCCCTTTACACACCGCTACATTATTTTGAGGGTAGCACGCGAACAAGCGACTCATTGGTCCTCAACAAGAGGATGCGTCGGGGGTTGCTTTCACCCCTTGCTTCTTTGTCCATTTTCCCCGAGCGCGTGACCAAGGTAAAACCCCTCTACACGTGCGATCGTGTTCGCAAAGCATAGCGCTTATTTGTCATTCTTTCTGACGGTCCACAATGGCATCGTATAGATCGCCGGTGTCTTTGGTTTTTCTCCCGTGAAAAGATCATAAAGCCCTCATGCGGCGTGCTTCATTAGCCTGTGTATTAACTTTCAAATTACTGCTCTATGACACTAAGATAAACACGTTACCCGGTAACATTAAAAAAATGCTACTACTGAAACAGTGCCAAAAATAGTACAATCACGCTTTCTAAAAATACAAACTTCGGACAATTAGATTCTTTGCAAGTATCGTAACTAACTAAAAATTGTTTCGACGCGGTCTTTTAAATGTTGTTGTTAAATTCAATTGCAATAATACAGCTAATGCGAGAGATAAATAAAAAGCATTGCCATTTTATAAAACGTTTATGTTCGTTCAGATATTGATAAAATGACCTTACGATAAGTACCGAGTATTTTCCATGCTGAATGTTTCCTATTAATGTAACCGTAATGTTAATAATTGTACATTTTTGTTACGTTCGGGAAAAAATTGAAATTGTACGCGAACCCCCAAGTTTTACAAAACTCGCGGACGAGTACAATCCGCGAGTCCTTGAAACCTGAGTCTAACTGGCTGCTCCCCGACAATCTTATCCGCTCGACGAGATAGCGCGCCCCTAATCTGCCGCGGACTTTACACCGCTAAAGCCAGCGTTCAGCCAGCTTCCAGGATCGCAAAATCCGAACTTGCTCTCGAAGAAATTTTGCTGGCCAATGACGAACATTTCTTAATTAAATTAATTCTGAAACTCCTACAACAGGAACATCTGCCGTAAATATGTATTAAATCGTTAGGAAATAACTCTCTGCAACATACACCACTCAACGTTATCTCTCTATACTATTTTAAATGCTAAGAAATAAACAACGAGTGTAAATGCACGAGCAACAGAAATGGGCAACTAGTTTACGTTCCGAGTAAAAACAAATTGCTTGTAAAATTCCGGAAAGTCTTCAAAGATCTTGCTAATTCCAAAACTAAGCAGTTTTCCAATTACTGGAATTCGATAAAAACGGTATAAAACTGCAATGAATATATTATTCTCATTAACATATATAAACTACGTGTAAATCATAATAATTTATACATTCATGACAAAACAATAGAAATACCTCTA
Organism: Lasioglossum lativentre; assembly: GCA_916610255.1. Classification (NCBI taxonomy): domain Eukaryota; kingdom Metazoa; phylum Arthropoda; class Insecta; order Hymenoptera; family Halictidae; genus Lasioglossum; species Lasioglossum lativentre. Next base: position 14,708,811 of record OU744357.1, on the reverse strand, counting down.
TTAAAATGAATCGAACAATTTCATTTTCTATAAACATTCTCAGTCTATTTATTGCCGAGCGCTGGGTTGATAAACAGTCTAATAAAAGTTAAGCAATATTATATAAAAGGCACACACACAAGTCATATACGCCAGCATCTAATATTGGTAGCAGACTCGCCGAAGTCGGCGTTCGGCGTCATTGTATTTTTTGTTCGCGGGTGCCGGGCGATTTCTTATTTATTTAAATATTCCCAGGGAATTACGCTCGATAATCTGAAACACGCCAGCGGCTAGTATCATGCGCCGTTGTTGTTTCTTGGCCCGATAGCGTGTTTCGCGACGCCGTTGTCGAGCCGTTTTTCGCAGTTGACGATCTCGCCGGCAGACGGCGCATCGCTAGAGTCCCCTTTCGAAAATAACACACGGCCGGTTGACGTCATGTTGTCATGACTGCCAACCGCCGGCATCAACATCGCCTCGATGTCGTTCCTGTGGCAGCGAACAGCGCAGAAAATTCGCACCGAACCGACCCATTCGCACTCGCACATCCGCGAACTTAGAGTGCTCACATTCCATGATTAGGTCCACCACATTTTCCGTGATCGTTCAAAGTAGTTCATGGAAATGGGTCGATGCGGGATGCCCCATTTTACCCAAAAATACCCGCCAACCCTCACATTTTTCCTCTTATAAATTATTAAGGAATATTTTTGGAGCTATTTATTCGATTAATGTATAAATCTTGAATACTTTTATGCAGACCGCTTCTCGCGTAATAACCTAGGATATGTAGAGATATTAATAATATTTTATATGCATTACAACAAAGAGAAAGCTTGCCAATTTTTATCCAAATAGAAATATCTGTTTTTTAAAAGCTTAAGCTAAAAAAATTGCTTAGAGTACCAAAAGTTAATTGCATTCGATCTCTTCGTCTAGACTCTAGCTATTCCAAAGCAAGGGGTTAAAAATCCTAGCCCCGACTTCAACCACAAAAGAGCAGAAGCACCGATTTCTGAAAAAAAAAAAAAATGAATTCAGAGGCAATATCGAATTCACGATATCGTTATCGGTCGACTTTTTTTTTTTTGCTCGATGTTTGAAGTTTGAGTCGGTCGAATCTTCGCGTTTTATCTTCTTTGCGGACGTTGGAACTCTGACCGACTCGACCGTGCACGCGACGCTGGTGTGACCGAGTTATGAGACTAATTCCCAAGGATTTAGTATTTTTGTACAGTTTCTTGCGATGCGAGTGCCTGCGAAGTAATTTATCTATTGAAGATCGTTAAGGGTTAATCCGTTTTTTTTCTTGTGAAGCGGTTTCGTTGAAATATTCGATGTTTCGGTATAACGGTAAGAATGTGTCCGCGCATGCTTAGCGTACACGCATATAGCTTAGGAATGTACGGTACCATACACTCGCCGGTTTTATCTACGGGGCTCCAACTGGCTCGAGCACGGATTCGTGTGTGTTCGTTCTCTGGCTGGCTAGATAGCTTTGACTCGTGTAGCAAACATTACCTCATCGTCAGGCATAGCCGGATCCACCACAAACCTTCTCTACTTTTGATTCTTTTCTCACGTTCCCCTCGCTCGGCGTGGGTACTGCAACAAAATTGCACGAAAAACATATATCTTGCTTTTTCCGGGAATTTTTTTACTCGTGGTAGATAAATATTTAATTTGGAGAAAAAACATTTTTCCGATACCAATCGATCAAATATTTTACTTTCCGAGTTATTAATGTTCACGATTTCTCGAGGTTTTTTTATGCCAGATACGATTCTTCTCGGTCGACTTTGGTTAATCTTCTCGCGCGGACAGTGCAACTCGTGTAGATAGGCTTCATGCGGTGAACATTATCTTATTGCGGGCGCAGCCGTCATGAATCTTTTCTAGTTCTAGTACTTCTCTCACGTTCATTCCATTGACCCACATTCCCGACGATAAACTACAAATTAGGGCGAACTTGTTTATAGAAATTCTGCCTCGAAATTTCTTGCAAATTTCTTTTGCTGTTCTACATTCACGTTCGAAATTCGATTCTGCCATTCCCTTCTTTATCGAATGCTGCCAGTTAAACGTTAAATTGGAAACTAAGCGACAAACATAATAATAAAATTTGTATCACCTAGGGCATCTTCCGAGTCAATAACGTCTATCAATTTCTTCGGAGACTAAATTAACAGAAAAGTTCTCAACCAATTGTTTGGGGAATTATTATAAAATATTCAAGTTCTTTGTGAACGCACCACAATTCTCGATAAAGAACGCCTTCGTCTCGAATCATAAAACCCAACAGTTATAGTAGCAGAATAATTGGTGCAATCGACTAGCTTGAAACAGCGAACGGTGGCAAAAGTCTACGGCATTTAAGTCGAACAAAAGCAAGCGTTCCTCGGCTAGTTCCCTTTGAATCAGTGCCGCGATTCAAACTTAAGGCGAGGCTCAAAAGATGCTTGGCCTGGTGGAGTGCGAACCGTGTAAACCGCAACCCTTGAAAAATTTTCACCAGACCAACGGAAAGAAGAGAGACAGACAGAGGGAGGAACGAGAGGGAGCGAGAGAACGAGCCGAGCGCGCTTCTTGACTTTGATTTATGGCCAGTTAAGAGTCGCGCATTTCTGCCACACACAGCAAATCCCATACGTAGCAACCCCCCGCAGTATAACCACCCGGTGGCCGTCTCGATTCAACAAGTGCCCGGGCCATGTTTCGCAAACATGGATGGCCTGCGGATCCTCCAAGCGAATTAACCAAAGTCTTCATCTACGAGCCTACCACCACCGACGATGCTTTCAGTAAAGAAGCTTGTTGAATCAGTCCTTTGTAAACCGAAGACGACTTGTCTCTTCAGCATCATACTGTCGACAGCGGTTTAACCCTAGCACCTAATATTTTCTGCCACGTTCAGTAACAGTCTAATCATCGGACTTCGTAATTTCAAAATTTTGTTTGATGTCCCAAATATATATAAATCTAATCTATTTAGACATACATGAAATTTTTTCGAATCAGCTTTAACTAATCGATATTAAAAATATTGTATTGCTATATTAGCAAATGTTGCGTGTCTCAATATAAACGGAGTGCAGAGGTATTCATCCCCTTGCTGTACAATTTACTTCGTAGCGCCACTGATTAGAATTAGAGTAGACTCTGAAATCTTCATCAACTCGATAGCACACGGCGCAAGGGGTTAAGATGAAGCGTAGCAAGAAAAGCACAGTTTCGCCGTCGTGGATGGCAAAACCAAGCTCGCGGATACGATCCGTCATTGTTTTCCCCGCGATTCTGCGAATCCTCTCTCGGAGAGCTCCGGGACTGGTCGACCCTGTTGGAAGGAGAACCTTCGCGAGCGAGTCGTATTCCAAGTAGGCCACCACGGCGGATGTGCACCGTCGAGTTGAGATTGAAACGTTGGCTGCTACTTCTGCTACCACGGCTAGCAGTTGCAGAAATTTACAAACTGAGAAAACGCTCCCACGTCACCTGGTGTGAGCAACAATAAAAATATACCTAATTAGACCCGGATCGGTAGACACTCGGAAAATCGCTGTAAACGTCGCAGAGTTATCACGCGGACCGATAAGAGAAATTCAAGTAAATAAATTCACAATGTTCAAAGCAAAAATAAAAATGGCGTTCAAAGGGGTTTGCTGAAGAAGTAAAAAATTGGGGTTGCCGATGTCCTCTAAACCCTAATCGTTAAGAAATGTTTGTAAGGCTCGATTCTCATTAAAAATCGTGTTTTCCCGAATTGCATCTCGAACGTCTTGTTATTTTGCCACGTATCGTGAGCAGTATCATCGTAGCCGCCGATGGCATTGCTAGTTTCCTCGCAACATTCTCCCCCTCCTTGTTGTTGCCAATGGCATATGCTCGCACTTTGACTTCGCTAGCAGCGGGAAAACCTAAGCGCATCGATTAAACGTTGAATTACAGTTGACGCCGGCTCGCATCCCCGGCTACAACGCCGTTCCTCGTGACTCGAACTGTTTTTATTTCTGCTTCTCTGTTTTTTATTTTTTTTTTTTTTCATTTTGCGAAATCAAACGTCATATGCAGACCACGTGGATGCGACGAGCCGACGAACATGTCGGCGGTGACATCTCGCGGTAATTCGTGCAACCGTCAGCGGTTCTCAATCGGGACCGCGAATTTTTCCCTTTCGAATTTTCTTCTTTCTCTTTTTCCCCGTTTGTCGGACTGCTCTCCAGCTAGCCAACGTTCGGAGGGAGGAACGATTATTTACTTACTTTCACTCGCACGGTCGCTGAATCGTGCACGTAAATCATTGATGCACACGTGTGCTACCATTTGTTTGGGATTACGCGTAATGGGTCGATTACGTCCTAAGTGAGTAGCGTGACTGCGACCATCGGCCATCGTCGAAACGCCCGGATTCTTTTAAAACAGCTGTTTTTATCGAATCATTAACCCTTAAGTGCGACTTCAGAAAATGTAACAACACGTTATTCATTTTTAAGAAATTGGTAAGCGAGAATCTTTTGAACGGTTGTCTAAATCTTCTAATAATTTCTCTAATCATCCTTTTAGTTATTTTCACCCTGAATCGCTTAGGGGTTGAAGCTATTCTTTGGTCACAATACGCAATGGTTAAAGAAATTTATTTCTTTAACTGGAGTGAGATGTTTTGGGACTGAAAAATCTCTTGCATATTTCATAAATACGTCAACTTGTCGCCTCCGTCTCGAACAAGGCATGGTAGGGCGGAAGAAAAAGAAGAGCCGGGGGGAAAATGAAGAAGAGCATTTCACAAGGGTCCCGCATGCTTGTTGATTGAACCAATGAGTAACAACACTCCCCTGCCCCCACCCATCCGCCATTTGCGCTCCCTCTCGTTCTCCTCCATGCCCACTCGATCATCCATTCCAACGATGACTTCTTTCAGGCCAGGGTAGGGAGACGCCTGACGTCATTCTCCAACGTCTGTCAGCGAGCCGACCCTCTGAGTCATGTCGTTTTGCCTACTCTGATGCTCGCAACAGAGTATTGGAACTCTGCAAGGTCTTTCGTGGCCATGCCGTCGAGTGGTCCTCTAGAAAATATGCCTAGCTTCTCTTTTGCGATATTCCTCATCTGTATGAATCACAGAGACCCACTCCTAATTACCATGCGGTCCCATGGAAACAGTGTTTCGCTTAAATTTTATATCTACAATGAAAGCGCGAACTATGCCCATGATTTATCAGACATTCTCCATTTTCTATAACTATCTGTGGTTGGTGCCGAGCATATTCAATCATTCTAATGACGGTTTTTTTCCTTTGGTTTCAGAGTTGTGCAATGATGGGTCTGCAGGCCACGGCAGGAAAACGTAAACTGGAGGGAGGTGTGGGCTGCATGGAGTTCGACATGGACATGGGCGAGAGCCCATCGAAGTTAGGCCGGGTGGAGGGTAGCTGGTGGGCGATGGAGGATAGTTACACGCCCCCGCTCAGCCAGACACCGGCGTCATACTACGAGATGGAAGTGAGTCCGCCTTGCCTGCAGATAAATCCTTGTCAGCCGACGTCGGCGAGTCAACAGCAGCAGCATCAACAACAACAGCAGCAGCAGCAGCAGCAGCAGCAGCAGCAACAGCAGCACCAGACGTCGCAGCAGCATCAGCAGCAACAGCAGCAGCAACAGCAGCAGCAGCAGCAGCACCCTACGACGCCTAGCTCGGCGCCGCCGCCGCCTTCGACGGTGGCGCATCTGCATCATCATCCCCAGCATTATTACCATCATCAGCGCGGTCCGAGCAGTCCGGTTGGCAACAACGGGTACAGCCAACTGTCGAGGCCGCAGCCTCAATGGGGCGCGCCTCACCATTACGAGCCGCCGACGATACGGCAAGAAGAGAACGGCAAGAGTTATCTGGAGCTTGGCTCGAGTTACCGGGCGAACGAGAGGTGCTGCGAGGGCTCGAGGTCGAGCTGGTGTCGGCGCGGCAGAGCCTGCTACAGGCAGAGGCGACTAGCCGTCCTGAACATCTCGATGTGCAAGTTGGCGAGGTACCGCCAGTTCCCGGACCCGAGCCTTCACCGGTCCGTTCTCATCTGCAACACGCTGAGGCACCTCGAACGGGAGATGGAGAGGGACAGAAGTCCGCCGCCCATGGAGCCGGTGATACCGGCGCCGATCGCCCAACTCCAACCACCCGAGCAAGGCAGGCTAACGCCTTTTCCGATGCCGCCGACCTCCTCGAACGAGACCGACGTAGACTCCGGGATCGGCGACAGCGACGACAGTCGCTCGATCAACTGGGGCAGCGTGCTCTCCCTCTCGAGTCAGTCGCCCCTCGATCCACTGAACAACAACGAGCTGTTGGACGTGGACATCGGGCCGGACCTAGACCTGGACTTCATGCCTGGATGGAAGCTGACCCCTCTCTCCGCCGACGACATTCTCAGGAGTACAACGGCGCAGGAACAACAACACCAGCAGCACCAACAGCAACACCACCAACAACAGCAACACTTAGCGCCGGCAAGCGGTAGCTGCGCGAGCAGCAACATCGGCAGCGCCTGCGTCACCACCGGAAACAGCAGTAGTACGCACGAGTCGTTGATGTGCGTTGGATCATAGCCCCCGATTTTGACATCGTTGAGTCACCTCATCGACTTCTATCCGCTGATGCCACAGAGCAAATAATGCGCGGCTAAAACCTAGGACTGCGAGTCGAGAGCCGTAGCCGGCCCTCTCTCGAATACGTGCGACGCCTGGTCGGCGACTCTACTGGAGGTCTTCTTTTTCTTATTTATTACTGTTCGTGTCAATTACGCACCGATTGGTTGGTTCTCTTGATTACGTTCCACTACCACCGCAACCGGTACCATCGTGGGCTACCGCGCCCCCTTGCCGGAGAGAAAACAGGGGCTGCGCGTCGTGACACACGCTGCGCTCGCAGGTGCAGACGTACCGGATTTCATGGCGCATACCTCGGAATGTTTCGGGCATGCGAAACAGAGAGGTGATTACCATTTATCAATCGACGAGCACCCGAATTCGCGCTTTACCAACAAACACTTGTCCCTTAAGCAGGCGCACCGACAAAATCACAATTGCGATTAAAGCGGCTTTGTTATTGAGTCAACCCTCTTACGCTCCTCAGATGAAAAACTCACTTTATTTTGTTTCTCTTAAAAGCCATCACATTTTTTATTTCGAATCATTCGATTAATTAAAAGCGACCACCAACTCTCTTGCACTGACATAATATTTGTTCGAAATGTAAATGGAGAATATCTCCTGCGTAACTATTTTGGAGAGGAGCCTATGAGGGAGTTGACACGATGAAATGACTCGTTATGTTTGCAGATTATGCATCCGAATTTCTACTAGAGAACAATTTGATCTTGCATTATTCGCTGTTGTTTCTTTTCAATCGAAATTGCTAATCATTGACACTTTGTTAACGCGATATCGGGTTCTCGATCGGCTTGTCTAAAAAACCACCTCAAATGACTTTATACTATATCGAAACGATCTGTTTTTGCAGTTGCACCTGCGAGTACGGCGGCACACGTATGAGTTCCCTGGTCGCTCGAAATGTCGCCACCGGCACGTCAGACAGAAATGAGAGAGCGAGAGAGAGAGAGAGAGAGAGAGAGAGAGAGAGAAAAAAGCGAGAATGTATGTGTGAGATGAGACGGAGGTAAAGAGAGTGAGAGAGTGAGAGAGCGAGGGAGAGAGAGAGAGAGAGAGAGAGAGAGAGAGAGAGAGAGAGAGAGAGAGAAAGAGAGAGAGAGCGAGATAGAACGAAAAGTCTCAGAGCTTTCAACGTCCACGCCCCCGGGCCGGCGATGCGGTTGACGAGTGCAAGATAGCCTTCTCCTCGAAAAATGTTTTAAGCGGCGACGCTGACGCGACAAGACCGACAGACTCGAAAAGAACGTTTCACCACGGAACGAACAACCATCATCGTCCCTCTCCGCACCGTTACGTTCTCGGATATTCGCGGGGTGTCGGCAAAATGTGATTCGGTGTGTATCGCTCGCCTAGCCGGCCGGCGTTGAGAACTCTTCAGCGACGTCCCCGGCGTCGCTCGTGACAGCCAATCGAAGTAGGAGAGGTATCCATCGATCGATGTTTTTCCTTCGGATTAGAAAGACATTAAAACCAGCCGACGATTAATCAATGCCATACACTGAGAAGAGAGCAACATACACATACATACACACGCACACATTATAAGACGTAACCGCCGTGGCCTATACTACACACCTCATACCTGCATATTCACACGCATCTATACACCACAGAATACCTACACATACGCTCACACACGCAACATCTAGAACAGAGAAAGACACAGACATACATACACGCGTTCGTACATAGAAAAAGAAATCGATATGGTGCTAGGACGATTACACCCTGGTGCTTACTTCTGTATACACACAGCCATGTGCGTACATTCGCACGGATCGCCCGCAGTCTTCGTCGAGGAGTCTAAATACGTCCTGACGTCGCGGACAGGACACGGCGTGATCGAACGCGGCTCCATCCATCCTATCCAGGACCAAAAGCTGATATCCTTTTTTGTCGAAGGATCGGCGGCAGGACCTCCGTGGACGGAGACGCGTTTAAATAGAAAAAAAACGCACGTCACTTGTGTTCTGGCGCCGCGACGCTTAACAAATGTACCTGCATTTTAGAAATCGGGATTAACGATATCCGGTCCCTTCGGATCGTCGCGCGTAGGCCACTGTGCGCCACTGATCTCCCGTAAATGTACTATATTACGTATAAAATAGTGTGGCCGACGGACATAGTGCGAAGGTGACCAAATTTACCTGGGGTTTTCGAGAAACTCGGCGAGGTTTAATTAAAACTCGACAAGACATGAGAGGAAATCGGCGCGGCGATCCGCGCGTGCGCGCGCGCGAGCGAGATCTCGTCCTCAACGTCCACTGATATACATTATACCGCAGAGAGAAACACCCATCAGAGAGCAGCTATACTTAAATCGATAGTTAAGCGAGGTTTAATAAGCGAGTCTACACACGATTACAAAATAAAAGAAAAAAAAAACGAACGATATAAATAAATAAAATAAAACTTTATAAATCGACTGACTACTTCGCGCGCGAGATAACAAAAATGACGATAGATAATAACGTTTTACCGGCACGAGGTGATTTAAACTGTAATTAATTCAGTGTTAAGCCGACATGTTTACACGAGATATTACACGCAGATACATACACACACGCATAGAGAGAGAGAGAGAGAGAGAGATGCGTACAATTTGTACACAGAGAAGCATACACAAAGGATACACAAGCGACATACGACTGTACATGGAGACACGCTAAATAGTTCGATGTATATAGGTACACAGTACGTGCTAAGTCGAAATAATTGTCAAACCGTGGATCGCGAGCTCCGGCTCGTGAGATTCTTCGTGGTCTAATTCGGTTTTCATTTTCTGAATCACACTCTCCGGACTGCCGGCTCCCTTTGCGTCCGGAACTTGCGCCGCTACCGTAGGAGGAGGGAAAGAGACGCGCGAAACGTTCTAGGTATACCGATACGAGTGTCCGGTGTTGTTTTCTTGCATGGTAGGCCGGTCGGGAGACAGCGTGAACGTTTGGAGAACCTGTAAAGCACGCGCGAGCCTCGGCAGCGTACGCTAGATTGTTAACAAATTTCGTCCATCGCGTTGTTGCGTCTCGCGCGTGTCATATTGCGGTTTCCGATCTTAGCGCCGCCTCATCAGCTCAGCTTGGTAGTTCAGAACGCGCGTTTGTCCGTACAGCACGAGCTATTAGGAATTGCTTGCTGTGCGGACCAACGTGTCAGCGGGATAGAAACGAAACAAAATACTCATGGCAGTTCGAGTCCGAGTTGGCTGTCGAGCGGGAGGTGCCAAGCACGGGTGCAGAGGGGTGATAGGTTCTAGGCTCCTCGGATGGGAAAGATAGAAAACGGAGAATTGCGCCCGTCGGGGCACACCAGATAATTTCGTACTTTTACACGAATGTACCTTAGCCGCGTTGAAAACGCGTTCGAGTACAACCACGGGTAGCACGGGGTGTCGTGTTACCCGGCAGAACTCGCAGCCGATGGCGGGGGCGGATGAGGGCGAGGAGGTCTGGTACTTCGAGGTACACAGAGTTCGCACTGCACCTGCAGACACACATACACACACACACACACACGCACAGAGAGACAGAGGGACAGGGGGAGAGGAGCGAGAGAAATGGACAGTGAGATTAGAGTGCGAGACCGTGCAAGAGAACGACGAAACGAGAAACACAAACACGTGCGTTCGCACCGGCGCGCACCTGAATTTCTTTCTGTTTTCGACGACGAAAAATCGGGTGTGTAAAAGCGAACAGTTGTTTTTCTTTTTTTTTTTTTCTTTTTCGGGGGACTACGATTTATATAAGACATAACGAAGGAAAAGTGGAATCATTGTAAATAGTATAAATAGCGCACGCGCAGAAGTACGTTTAAGCGAAGAATAAAAGATGATATAATAGGTATAATGTGAAGAAAATATACATATAAGATATTATATATTATATATATATATATGAATATATATATATATATAAACAAGAAGTATATATATAAGATTATTATATATATTTACCGTGATAAGTGATACAAAGCGGTAACGGGGACTCGCGCAATCTCGTTGTCGTTCGGATGGCGACGCTAGCAATTTTGCGGGTGGCCCACGAGGCCCTTTTCTCCACTCAAATTCAGTTCGACAGACGTGCAACCTCTGCGACGCGATCGACACCGTGCGACCGATCAAAACATTGGACAACTGACCGCTCCGTTGTTGTCATCCACGTTCATCCACAGCCGCGCAGCTCTTCCAGAACGTTTTTACGTGCTCGTCGAGTGTAGATTATACGGTCGTCCGGCCAACGTTTGCGAGAGATTCCTAGCTTCTTCAATAAATCTCCCGCTCTCCTTGTTGGAGCGATCAGTTGTCTCCATGGTGGTCAACGGCACGATCTCGTCCGAGTTGTGTTCTTAACTCCTTACGGGACAGAAGCTTGATAGCACCCTCGACACGTTCGGATACGTTGATTTTTATTTTTCATTTTTGTTACTATATTTCCCTTCGGTTGTTTAACCCTCTGACTGCGGCTCCAATCCGGAACCATCGGACTACCGCCTAAAACACTTGACAATTAAATTACATCTACAGTGAAAGTAACAATCGCATTGTTCGATACGGAACCCTTATACGTTCCTTAGAAATTGTACAAAAGAGATATATACCGGGATGATGCTTTACATATAAATCAACGAGTTATGTTTCAAAGGAGTTACATTTTACTTGTGTGGTTTAAAGAATTTTTACAACACGTGCAGGAAAAGAAATTAAAGATCTTACGGTGTTTGGGAATAGCAAAGATTTTCACTCTGAGGAACGTGCAAGTGTTTTAACTGAACAATGAATGTGGTGCATAAATTTAATTGGACGTACATAGACAACTTTCGTATGTATAGATAAATCTAGAAGGAAGTGTATGTACTTACGGTTCCCGCAGTGAAAGGGTTAAAGATTGATTCCCGAGGTATATCAACCGCATTGTCCTATGAAGAGTTAAACGAATTGGGCTGGCGCGAAGACGTACGATTAAGTTCCTATTACACGATATCTGAACGAGAATTAGTTAGCAATTAACCCGGATTAAACCGATGTGTAGCGACAGTTCGAGTGGGCCGCCTCGCGAACGAACCAGCGTCCTCGAGCCTTTTCTTTTTGTACGGTTAATGCTATTATTATTGCTACGATTATATCATTAATATTATTATTATTGCGTTTGCGTCGAACGACCGTGGACAAAGAGGCGCGGTGCCTTTCTCTGATCGTTTTAGGGGAAAGGGACCGCGTGCGGTTGTCAACGGTTACGAACATTGTCCGAAACAACCGAGGACGGGAGGATGCAGTTAGACTGGAACGGTTTACCGAGACGAACGAGTCCCATTCGTGACCGCGTACCTAGGACAGGTGAAAAACACACGACACTGTACATTGTAAATAGTAGCGTGGAGAAGACGGTTACAGAAAGACAGAGTTAATTAATTAAAAGGAAAAAAAAGGTGACGCGAGAAAATGAGATGATGATGTTGCATCGAAAAATCGCGCCGGGCGCGTGAAGCGAATGCGCGCTCCCGAGGGACCACGTCGATTTTATGGCGACCCAGGAAACACTAGACGAAACTTGGATCATCCATCGACACTCCCAGACCATCGTTTTTGTCTTCTTCGTATACGAGGTCGTTCGTCGACAACGTTGCAAAAAATTCTCCCGAGTATTACTATCGTTCATCCGCAAAGAAACATTCGCACTGAAATCATGCGTTTTAACCGTACTTTCGCCGAAAATCGATGCGTCCCGATGGGGTACGTACGTTCGCCATACGAGCCGCGTGTGCGGCCATTTTAATAGAGCTAGGAAAATTTTAAGATGCACGGTTGTATCTTCGAATGTGTGCCGATTACTCGACTGTAACTCGTGGCCGTGTCACGAGACCACGTCTAAAGAAAAAAAAAAAACGTATGTAGTAAAATGAGAAAAAAAAACGTATCATAGGGAACGCGCTAAAATGTGAATGGCAAACGGGGAAGGGGAAGGGTTGGGGGACGAGAGGGTGCAAAAACGAATAACTAGGGGAATGCGAGCTCGCGACTTTGTCATTATGCGCGAGCGTTCGCCAATTTATTACGATTGCAAAAAAAAACCGAAACAAGAAAAGCAGCAAGAATCGCAATTACTCTAGTCCTAAGTGGTCCATGAATGCACGGCACGCGGGACGCACAGTTCTCGAGTGGTTGGACACGTCGTATTTTTCTTTTTCATTCGTTTTAATTTTTGTTTCAAAGTTGTGAAGTTGTATCGCATACCGTTTTACCAAAATACCAGCAGCAAAAATCAGCATAAACAGAAAAACAAAAATGGGAATAACAAATGCAGCGCAAAAACGATTAACCTGATGAAAAGTAAAAGAATAACGCACGATATGGACAACAACAACAACAAAAACTATCAAAAACAATAAAGAGTATTATTCTATATATAATAATGGTGTTGTGATATTTTGTGACCCCTTTATTCCCTCAACTATTTTAATTCTCCTCTACGAAAAAAATATATCGGTCGATATAAAATTAACCATTCATTTCTAACACTTCTTACTTCATCTAAACATGATGTTTATAGTGGCAACTTCAATAGATCAACAGCAAAGTAAACACGATTTTTCGATTATATTGGAATAATTGAAGAAGTATTTTTATTTACTTACATCGTAACAAAATATAGCGTGTGCATTATTAATGCACCGCTCGAAGTATAAATTTATATTGCACAATAAATTAATACAACTTTTTCAGTCATTCTAGAAAATTGCATTCGCTTGATCTCTTCGAGATACTCTTAAACTATAAGGTCACTTTGTTTATGCATCGCGAGATGCTTTAAAATATCTTTCTTTTTCGTGAAAACTTCGTCGCATTTCTCGCAACGCAACATTTTCGTGTGATGCGTTTTCGTATGTTTCAACATATCGTTCTTTTGCGAAAATCTTCTGCCACAGGTTTCGCAGGGAAAGGGTTTTTCGCCTGTATGGATTCTTAGGTGAACAACTAGCGCTCCCTTGCGTGTAAAACTTCTACCGCAATATGTACACCTATGGGGTTTAATGTCCGAATGAATTTTCATATGCTGATTGAGATTGCTGGAACACTTGTATTCCATTTTGCATATTTTGCAAACGTAAGGACGTTCTCCAGTGTGGATCCTTTCGTGTATGAGACGTGCCTCTTTGGAAACGAACGATTCCTCGCAATATTGACATATGTATGGCCTCTCCTTAGAATGCATAGATTTCTTATGGTAAATTAAAGAATTTTTACTAGCCAACTGTTTGCCACAAATATCACATTCAACCCTCGTTCTTTCTCCTTTATGCAAGCGTACGTGGTTTAAAAAATCAGTTCGCGTGGTGAACATCTGGCTACAAGTTTTGCACTGCCATTCCGTTTGATCGGAGTACTTTTTTTTTATACTTTCCATAATATCTTCCTCCGTATGTTTCTTCCGATGCAATTTTAATTCGCTCATCGTCTTACATTTGCACGTACAAATCTAGAAAGAACAAAACGATTGTTTGTTACTTTCGTAATCGTTCAATAGTAGAGGTGTACGAGAATCCGAAAATGTTGAGAATTTTTTTCGAGATCGGGCGGGTCAACAGGTCAACGAATGGATTCAATAGTGGCATACTTACACTACAGGTGTACATTCCACTATCGTTACTATGTCTTTTGAGGTGAGTATTCATATTTCCTTTTCGATTGAAAGATGCTCCACATATTGGACAAACATGTTTATTCATTCCATGAGATAGTCTGTGTTGTCTTAATTGTATCCTCTTGTAAAAAGCTTTGCCACACCTTTCACAAAAGTATGGTTTGTGGTCATTGTGCTGATTCATGTGTTCGCCCAAGTGAAATCTAAATTGTACACGTAACATAAATTGAATTATCGATATTTCATTCTCAAAACATTCTCTTGAACAGCATTTATTAGCGTAGAAACTCTACCTGGACCTAAACGCGTTCCCACAAATTTCACAGGCGTGCCGTTTCTTTTTCGAGTCGTCTAAATGGATTCTCTTGTGACCTCTTAGATTATTGGAGTGCTTAAAACTCTTTCCACATAAATCACATAGATACGGTTTATCTGTTCTGTGCGTAGCTTCGTGAACATCTAAGCTCGACCATTTTTCATAATTTTTATCGCAGATAATGCACGCGAATAATAGTTGACTTTCGTGACGTTTTGCGATGTGATTTAATAGTTCTTTTTTGGTACTATAAATGGACTGACAGTGACCACATTTTTTATTTGTTTCCGCCATTGCAATAGTATTTATATTATCAGTATTTTTATGAACGTTGCAGTCAATTTCTGTTGCATGCTGTTTATCTGTGATTTTGTAATTTTCTTCTTGAAAAGGTTTGCAATTTAAAAGCGCTAATGATTCGTCTGCGTTTATACTACCAGATATTTCTTTCTGCTTCTGTACTATTATTTCATCTTCGTCGCCCAATATCTTGTGATTCTCAAACATTGCTCGACTTTTAAATGTATCTTTACAGTGGAATGATGCAATCTCGTTAATACCGTTTGCTATATCGTTTTGTACATCACTGTACGATTCTATAAGTCTATTTAATTCAGATTGCATTTCTTTCCTTATGTTGTTCGAAGAGCTAGCTTTCTTTGGAACAATATCCTCCGGATAACTCAATTTTGCGGGCACATCCTGATTCATTATTACTTCTTTTCCTTCATTCGACGATAATTCTATAGACATACTATGAATTGTTCTATTCATGTACATCTCGTTTATCACTTCTGAAGAACACGTTCTTACTATTTCATTGTATTTATTGTCATAATAACTTAACTGCAAAACAATAAGAATATATTAAGTTATTTGTTTACAGTTACTGTACAAAATAAATATACTTACTCCTTCCTTGATATTTAAAAATTTTTTCAATCTCATATCAGTCTTTAAACATGTTGTAACTAATAAATGAGCTGTTTCCAAATTATCATAACAGTTGCTACATATTTTTTGTGGCATTAAGTCTTCCAAATTCGGATTTATTGGCAAGTGTAAACTCATTTTTTCTCTTATTTTTAATTCTATGCCTTTCTCGGTGAAGATTTCTATACCATCCAAACATGGTTCGCCACATATTCTACATAAATTAGTTAACCTTGTGTTAATATCTTGATACTGATCCATCTCAACATCTATATTACATTCTGTTAATTCAACATTGTCTGTTACTTCAATTTGTTCGTTTCTAACAAACATATTTTGTACATTTTTTTTTGCTATATCGTCTGATTCGAATAATGTAGGAACAGCATGTTGGTCTATTATAATGGGGTCAGTTTTGTTCAAATAGTAATGATCTTCAATGTGATGAGAACATACATAGTAATTTAAATGTAATTCTTCGTTAGAATTTGTTAAAAGGTCTGATCTACCACAATGGTGTGCCCATATTTTAGACCTGAAAAAAATTCATTCTTTACACATATGTAAACAATATTCAGTACACTTCAACAATTTAAGAAGAAATATTAGAACGAGCTTTGACATTTAATTAAGACACCGTTCTAAATGCAAACAATTTATTTATTCTGAAAACTTACATGTCATCGTTCGGGAAATTAATAAAAATGACGTGTGTCGAGTCTTCAGTTTCCGAAGAGTATTTACAATTCTTTGCAGCACAAACTATTTTCATTTTGTAAATACTTCAATTGATTAACTTTCTTTATTGTTTCTTATGCGTTATTTAAACGATCTCAAACCATACGTCATTTACATCACTCTCCCATTGTCGTGTACACTAAACGATGGTATATGTCTATACATTTTTCTAAGTATAACAAAATAGATAAAGGTGGGTACTGAAAAATCATTGTTTTCTTGTATTTTTATTTTCGTATCCCGATACCCGATTCGTGACATAAAATATAACGATGTAAATTATCGACATAACAATAACATATCGGCAAGAATCATATGTTTCTTAAAATCTCTAAATACCG
This sequence comes from Lasioglossum lativentre, assembly GCA_916610255.1. Classification (NCBI taxonomy): domain Eukaryota; kingdom Metazoa; phylum Arthropoda; class Insecta; order Hymenoptera; family Halictidae; genus Lasioglossum; species Lasioglossum lativentre. The sequence continues at coordinate 14,692,207 of OU744357.1, read as the reverse complement.
CCATACTTCGTAGTGGCAGAACGCTCAAACTGGTATCTAAAATTACCAACAGTCGGTAATTTTGTGTATCAATTTGAGCGTTTTGCCACTACGAGGAATGGCGCTATTTTCAGATTTGACCAGAGAGGAATAAGAGAGTGCAGAGAGGAATAATGTGGGGATTTCCCCCAGACCACGGGCTATGCGATAGCCAGGCAGGAAACCGGGTGCACGCCGCCGTGCACCCTGGTTCTAATCACGCTGGATCTACTGGAAAGATCCGGATCGCGTCGCTGGCGATCGATGCGCGTCCCGCAGTAGCCGGCATCCTCACATTAGAGCCGGAATCCGGAATACCGCTCGTCGCCAGGCTCGCAATTTATTATTTCAGGCTGCTTAATGTCTATTACAATTCCTTTTGCCAACGATGTCGATAAGCACGCTCGTGGCCACCTTGCCATCTAATTTTTTATAAAAGTAGGTAATAAAACTCGAGGTACAGATTCAATGTGATGCGCGCATTGATACCGTTCCGTTTCATTAATGCGCATGATGCGTGATGATGCGCGCTTGGAAACGGAACACTTCTCCATACCATCCATACATTTGATGCGAATCAAAAATGACATGCGTATACATATATATGCATACATAAACACGAATGAAATTGTCTTCACTGTTATACTATCTAAATAAATATTACGATTTCGAAATTGAGAGGAAGAATTAATATTTTATTTTTTAAAATTCTAAAATAAGATACGGAAACGAAAATTGAATATTTTTTATTTTTATCATATACATGAAGTAAATTTACGTTATATACAGAAAACGTGATATAATTTTAAAACGTTATAAAGCAGATATTTTCATGCAAGCTAATTGATGTGTTTAAAAAAAGAACTAATTTCATCGAGATGAATTAGGATGACAGTGAGCAAATTCACTCTAGATTAAAAAATCACGATCACGGCGTGTATGAAGTTCAAATCACGACCATGATCGTGATTCCGCGATCACTGTGATAAATCACGGTTATTGATTTTGCACGCCATCCCTATTCACAATGTGCTTTACCACCGACGAGTTACTATTCGTCGGTGCCCGCGGTACTAAATCTATTTACCTACGCCACTTGAGAAAATGTTCTATTTAGGTAGAGAGCGCGGAACCACCGACGAGTATCTCGTCGATAGTGGAACTTTTAGCGATGTGGTATTGCAGATCACTATAAGTTCCACTTATCCCCGCGCCCACCTGTGCCCACTTTTTGCGCCGCTCAATAGCACAGGCACCGACGAGATCGTCGGTGGCACAGTGGCACAGGGGCTGGCTCGTCGGTGACAGTATTCATCAGTTGGTCGTTCTATTTAGGTAGAGTCGGTATTTCAGATCGTGCGACACGGAACAGCATAAGGTTACTGATCTACTCCAACATTTCGTCTGTGTGATATTAGTTGAAAATATTAGTTCCGACCGATGTGACACAGAAATTGTACGAACGCGGGACAGAAAAATACATTGGGCGATTGGTGTACTCCTCGTCTGTTTTCTGGTTCACTTCATTATCTCGTCTGCGCACCATACTAACTTTATCGTTTATTGGTAACGTTCATCTAACGCTTCAAGGATTTCGTCATGGATGGGACTACCTGTCTAACAAGGTTGTTTTTCATTTAAAGGTAAAATCTTCCACTTATTAGAGATACAGTTAATGAACACACATTGCAATATTGATTCGGATTATCTGGTGTCTGGCTTAGAACGTAACTTTGGAATTTTTTAATCCTGGAACATCTGATTTGTACTTTGTAAGAGAAGTGGTCCTTGTAACAGGTTAAAGAACGCGCATGTGATAATTAGGAATCATTTCGACTATAAAGACTGATTTTGAAACTGCATTGTCCCATTTAATATATTGATAACAAAAATTGCAACAACAAGAATAACGATGTTATCGATAAATACAAGTTCTGTGGGGTATTTTCCGGCCGTATCATTAATTCTTGTGCACTACCGTGCTCATTTGTGCGAGGTTTGTATCGTCTCGTAATGCACACAATACCATGATAATCCATTCTTCCTAGAGGGAATACGTTGGGACGGCTCGATCGCGGTCGGTATAACATCGACTTGGTTAAATCAGCAGATCGTCGCGTATGCATGCAAACGTGTACGCGCATTTACCCAATGAAATAAAAGAATCCGCCGTGAGGCGTTTGCTTTAATCGAGCGCACAATGAGCTCGTATAATTTCTTAATCATCCCGTGCCCGCCATAGAGCCGCATTGAAAAGCACAATTCTCGATTCGATCTATAATCACGGTTCGGAAAAGGGGTTGCCGGAAATTTTGACGTGTTACAGGGATCGTGGCGCACGATCTCTCTCCAGCTTAACACTGCAAAATACACGTTAATAGGATTACGGGTTTTTAATAATTTGCATCACGCCCGCGACGCAGCGCCGCGCCGCGCCGGGGTATAACGCGGAAGCACCGTTCGCCAACTTCCTCTAAAGGGATACCGATACGCTTATCGTGTAAAATAATTGCATATTAATTGCTGCTCGCAAAGGTCGAATAATATTCGCGGGCTCAATGCGAGCCGATTATTCATCGGTCGTTTTGACGAATACAACGGCCTGATTTGTTCCGAGATAATTATAAAATAATCGTAAGCACGTTGATTGCCAAATAATTCGCTGTGCGAAACCATCGGCATTCACAATTAAGACGGTGTATGCGCTTATTGTTGGTCGAAATGGAGTTGCGAGCAAGATGGTCGAAAGGGTACTAGGTATCGTCGATGGATAGACAATTTTATTTCATTGAATAATTTTAGAGGTTACCAGTCAAAGTATTAAATTATTTATTCGCAAGTTTTGCACATCGATAGACATTCCTATCGTCGTCAGTGTGGTAGTATTCCAATTGAAAGGGTTACTATCCTAAGCATTTAGGGAGGTGCGAAGCCTGCCGGACGCTGGTATGCAGCGTCAAGTATAACGTAACACGTGGGCGTAAATAACACTCGTTTCCCCGGGGTCGGATCGCGTAAAATTGAACCCGGTGCAAGGGGTAAAACTAACAAACATCGGTTACGATATCCCGCGGCTATCCGTGCCGTCGGAATCGGCAGCACTATATTACGATCGTCGGATATCGTCTGTAGAAGTCCTCATTGTCGCCGAGCGGGATCTCTGGATTTTGTCCTTATCCTCGGACAACTGGCGAAAACTTTCACGATAAACTCGACGGGAACGTCCTCCGGAGTGTTCATTCCGTTCTACACGCTCGCATACACATGCACACACGAAGACAGAGAGAGAGAGAGAGAGAGAGAGAGAGAGAGAGAGAGAGAGAGAGAGAGAGAGAGAGAGAGAAACACAGAGACATTGTGGCTACCATCGTGCGCGCACGCGAACTCGTCCTCTCCCCTTGAGAACGCGATTTCGTAATCTCGAAGAAAGTATATAGTTACACCTCCTTCTTCCTCGCGTCGTTTCAGATGCCAAGATATAGATAGGGAACCGGGAGGGACTAAAGGTTCGAGACGGAGGAAATATGGGAAGAGGCCGAAGGGTTTTGGATATCTCATGGATTCCGGGAGTAGCTGCCCGGAGGCGTTCAACCAATTAGCTAACTCCACGGTACTTTACTCTCGAAACCGCTAACGAAGAACCCCGACCGAACGAAGAAAATCGAGGAAGGAATAGGGGAGGGAAATTCAGATATTCCTCGTTGGGGGGTGGATTCTGTTTGTAGCGCGGAGCCGCCCGCGGCTGTTCCTCAGGGTTACTGTCCTCCCCGAAGATGTGTGGCCTTCCTGTATCGTGCACCCTGCCGTGTAAGCAACTGTTTTCCTTACTTTCTTGTTGATTTTGGCGAACGCGAGCTACGCGGCTCCCGATTATCCTATTAAGCACCCGAAGATAAACAGCGCACGCGCTCAAACTGATTATTCCAAACATAAATCGCCTTATTTCGCCTGGGACGGATATATCATAAGATTGCACGAGCCACGCGAATGTCGTATACTTGTTGCAGATATTGTTTCAAGTACACACTTTCAATTTGTTTTTAATAATTTCGTTAACCCTGTGCGGTCCGATGGGTTTTCTCTCTTTTATTTTAGAACTTGCTTCAACTTGCTATAACCCCCTGGCGGGGTTGATCGTCACGCTATAGTCGTGCGAATGGTCAGTAGACAAAGCTGATTAGTACGATTTTCGGCCGATAGATGGTGCGGATCTAATTTTCTGTTTCAAAAAGAGTATATGAAAGGTTCACTGAGGAAGACAATTGAACTGTAGCGGAAGAGAGAAAAGGAAACTGAGAGAATTGATAACCTATGTTATCGACCTGCATTATCGACCTTATTCTATTGAAACTTTGGAACGTGCAGTATTTGCTGGGAAAGAGACAGTGGCGTTAGCAGTGAAAAATGTCGGAACCGTGAGGTGCTTTTTCAGAATTTATTCGTTTTTCTTGTTAATTAAGTAAATAATAAACTAAAAATACTCACCACCGTCTTTGTACATGTCCTGGTTTCAGCCGTATGGTATTATTTTCTCTACATAAAAGCTAAATCTCTATATCTTTAAGAAAATATGTCAGCGGCAGCCATCTCGTGACGTCACGCTTGCTTCGGAAGCTCGTGACAGACAGTATGCTGCCGAATATTACAAATAACTCCTCGATAACGTAAAAATCAGCATTTTCGATACCAAAGGGATACAGATTGGACTTTTAGGAAACACAATTGACCACTTCTGAACTCCTCATTGCGATATTGAAGCGTCAATACGTCGAAATTTTGACCCTTGCATTTGCGTATACGTATATGCGGATCTAGCGATGTGTGAGTTGTGGCACACACTCTCGTGCGACTACGCGGCCTGCCTTAATTTATATTTGAGTCAGAAAATCATGAATTGAAACCATGAAGCACAACACCATAGGAAATGCTGTGTTTTACACAAGGATTAACGAACGCCGTTGCGGAGGTCTTCGGACTTCGTCATCGAACGAGATCATCTCGATACTCTCCGTCTTTCTATCTATCCTTCTTATTTCCCTCAAAGTTTAGTCTGCAGAATGTAAAGGGTAGTTCGTCGAGACTCTTGAGTTTCCAGTTTGGTTGCCATTTAGCGCTTTGAAAAGTGCCTGGAGCAGCGAAACCGGTAGGCAAGCCGATGGGTTAGGTGGGAAAGAAAGGGAGGATGATAGAGGGGAAGGGAAGAAAAATATGGGAAACTCAAGGTGAAAGAGGATACAGTGCAGGAAGTTGGTAATAATTAGATATTAAGCTAACCTCATTGTGTAATGAGAATAACAAGCAGCTACTCGAAACTTTTAAAGAGGTCACGTCACGTCGGGATATCGGCGACCCCGCGCCTTCTTCCATTAACAAAACTGCTTTTAAGTTCAACGTTCGGGCATGGAAAGAGACACCCGAAACGAGACTGCACCAAATGTTCCGCGATTAAACACTTGTACAGGAACTGTGCCAAAGAAAGAGGAGACTATCTTCACCTTTCTTCCACGAGAAAGTAATTTATCTGCAGTCACAAAATCGGATATGTAATCTGTATTTATAAGTTGGCGTGCATCAACTTTCTTTCTAAAATAAATTAAATTTTAACAGAGTGACAATGGGGACGTATGCGACATCAGATTAAATCTGCGGGACTGATGTTATTATAAATTTAGAGAATCAAAACGGAAATTATTATTGGCTTAGTTAAATAGAATAATAGCTATTGCTACTTGCAGCGCGATTTCTCTTCCCAAATCGACCAGTAACGAATCAAATGGGACTGCGACGCGAGGCTCCGCCCAGAGTAGGCGGGGCCTCGTAGCTTCTATCTCCTCCGGAGCCAGGACATTGCCCCACAGGGCGACCCATTGCGAATCGAAGGTGTCGGATAAGCGTTTCGGTCTACGGTAGAAGCCGAGGCTCGCGACTCCGGTTCTTCTCTTGCATCAATCTCGCCATAGTTCCCGGGCTAGGTTGTCTGTCGCGTTGCGTTCGAATTCTTGTTTATCGAAGCTTCGGGTAAATTGCCTCTGAACCGGCGGAGGCTGCGTCGCGAGGAGATTTATCGTTACACCGACTTTCGTGGACTTTTCTTCGCGGCGAGCATCGGAAACCGAAGTCGACGTTCTCGCGTCGGTCCCGACGCGACGTGACGGCATAACTTTGCATAGAGCCGCCCCCGATATGAGCCGTCCCCCATGCCGTCCCCTCGCGTCATCCGTATGTACAAACCCTTCCGAGTCGAATCTCGTGATCGAGATAAGGCATTCGGGCTCGAACACGAGCCACGGCTCGTTGGCATCCGCGACGCGTGATAAGCTACGACGCGAATACGAAAGAGTCCCCCTGCCGTCTCCGGAAGACAAATTTATGGGGAATCGTCTTCCTATCGCGAACATCGTGCAAACGCAACCGTACGCACGCGTCCGGTAAAACCGTCCGCGGAAACGCACTGGCGTGTGTACACACACACGCACGCACGCACACCGGCGGCAACGCGTTCGTCGACCGTTTGTTTATTTTGCCTTGCACGAGCGCTTTTAATTCGCGAACATTGTATTTATCGAATAACGCCGGGTAAGAGAGTCAATATAAATTCATCGATGGTAATTCGATTGAAACGCGTCGTGTAAGCTCGCGTCCGGCCGCCGATATTTTTTCCGCGATATTGTTTCCCGCGAAAACAACCGAAAAGGTCGCGCGCGCAACCCCACGGCGCGGCGTACCAGGCCGTTCGATTCGTACGGGGGGTTTATGGGGAACAATGTGTATTGGTGCACGGTTAACGGCCAATTAAATGATTCAAGCGGCTCTCGAACAATTTTAATAATTTACCCGGTGTCGGCTTTATATGGCCCGGCTTTATTGTCGTCTTGGAGTTTGGGAACACTCCGGAACGCAATCGGCATGCTAACCGTTCTCCGTTGCGATATGCTCGCTACGGTGTTGTTTAAATGATCGTGCGTCGGATTAAACGCTGCTCGAATAAACGATGTGCAGATAATTGGGCGGAAGGGTGGGGGAGGGGGGGGGGGGTATAGTATCGTGTGGATACTGCGAGAATATAGCCGCTGCGAAATGAACTTGTGTCTTGTTGAATTATTTCGCGAATTTATATAAAATTTATAAAGTTAATTATCGTCATGCAATTTCTCTGCCGGTGAATATCTATGTACATATGAATATATGCATACTTGTATATGGATCAGAAATTAATACGCTCGGTGAAATAATTACAAAGTAATACGATGAACTCCGGCCGTACATGTTGCCTTTGAGTTGCATAATTCGAGTCGATTTCACTTATTGTCCAATTATTTTCATCTGTGGAAATTACGTGCACGTAACGCGCACTCGATATACCTCTTTAGATTTTAAAGTGAATTGCATTCTTATGACTGATTGGCTAATCGGGAATTCCTGTCGCCAAGTGGAAGCGACGTATTCTCAGGATGCTCGTGGGCAAGAAAGCCACGCCCATTCAGAGCATTCTAGAAACCACGCCCGGTGTGGTACTGTACAGAGGAAGAGCAACGAAATCATACTCCGTGGAGCTCTTTATAGAAAGAAACCAACAAAATTACACCCATTAGGGCACTCTATGCAGAGAGAGAGAGAGAGAGAGAGAACGACCAAACCACGCCCTCCGAAGACACTTCGCGATAGATAGAGCGACAGAACCACGCCCCCCTACCCCGAACGTATACGAGTAGACATATAGCCAGCGACAGTAGTTAACTTTGAAATTTCATTTTTGATCGATCAAGTTTGGCGTAGAAAATCCGGGAGAACGGTCCGTCAGAATGGCTCGTCGTTTCCACATAATTCGATCTTCGGCGCGGTCCTCGAATCGATATCCCGATACAATTTTTTTTTTTTGCACCGCCGCGCCGCCGGTATGATCGCAGAATTTCCTGTGGATTTGAAAAATTCAGTGTTACATTGTCGAACGGTATCGTCCCGTCGTGAGCGTTCTACATGCGTGTTCATTGCTGGTGTGACACGTATACGGGCTGACCACCCCTTTCACACCCCTGACGGGGGCTGCGACAGTAAACGCGCGTGCACACGCGGACAGAGCGGAGATGCGGCTCGCATTGTCGTTTATTTCGCTCTGCATACGGTAGGCTTGCAACGTATAAAAAAAGTCCTTTAGCATGGTTGCAGTTGAATTTGATTTTAGCCGATGTAGGTACCGTCGAGCTGGTTTCGGGATACCGGCGCGCGTATGTGTGTGCGTGTGTATGTGTGCAGTGTGTACGAGAGAGTTGGTGCGCGCTCGTGCGCTCCCTGTACTCGTCGATGTGTCGAGATACGCTGCATATCGGCATCGAGCGCGATGTTCATACCATCCCCTACCACCCACACCCCGACATCACCCTTCTTGTCGATGGCACTCTTCCACGCATCGTTCGGAGATAGAATTTCGATTTGCTACACGTACGCGTGGTGTATAGTCGTGAAAAAGAATACGCGAATTAGGCCACTGGACCAATACCGCGTTTTCTATCCACTCTGGCCAACCCCCAACCACTCCCCTATGTGTCGCTTCGCTTGGTCGATGATGCATTGTCGCATACTCGAAACTTCGTCCACCATTATGCATTACACTTTTTATTTTAATGAAATCTCCCTTCTAACGGAGCCCCGTTATACGCTGTTATAGGTGGACCGAAAGGGCAGATCTGCCGGCGGTGACTTTCACTTTGTTCTATACATCTGGATTAATTAATTCGAATTCGCTGTCGGAATGTACATAATCCTTTCGCGGAACATAATGTTCGCCGGTGCGCGACTCAAAATTGTAAATTAGAGATTTGGAGATAATTGTCATGTTTCGCTCCTCTTTTTTGCCCCCCCCCCCCCCCCCGGCGGGGGAGGGACGGACGGGGAAATGCACCACAATTCCATCGAAATATCAGTGCGAAACGGCGGGCACTTGTGCTAATACGATTATCCCGGAGGCACGGCGAAAATTGATGAGTTTTTAATTAAAGTCGCAAAACGTCATTCTTTCCCCAACAACCCACTTCACGATTTTTTAAATGCTCCATCCGATAGTAATCCGTATTCGATGCAACACCTACGATAATTGAAGGATTTCGTGGAAAAATAGGGTATGCCAATTTTAACACTTTTGCCTATAAAATTAGGAACATCGATGAACAATTGAACGGTCCATTGGAAAAAAATTGGGAACGTCAATTTTAAACCGCCTGACCTATGAACTTAGGAACTTCGATGAACAACGTTGCGAACTTATAGTTTGAAAAATCGGTGTTTGTTATCTGACAAATGCTAAATTATCGCATTGCTCGTTTCTTCGTCTGATAAAGAGGGAACGCGGAGCTTTCAAGTAATAACGAAGAATGGCATACGATGCGACACCGGTTCATCGTGTATTTTCATTCTCGATTCAGTAACTATGAAATCGATTTAATGGTGGCCCGACTTTAGTGTCGGGGGCATGAGCGGATTTACGATGCGGCCTAATAGAACACTGTCATTTGACGCCGCGTCCGGTCCGTCTGTTCCAAGTATAGCTTGTTGCTCAGGTCTCAGCCGTGTTGCGGAAATCGCGTGGACAGTTGTTAAACATAAAAGCCTGTTATTGTTAGCAGCGGAACGACGGGTCGAAACACCGCCGTTTTAAAGGGATTATCTGCCGGGGATCTAGCACCGGAGGCAGTGCATAATGAATTTTACAAATAGAATTTCATCGTGCATCGTTCGTACGCACCGATAAATCGGCGGGCTGGTTTGGGTAGGCGGCGGGAGGCGGGGGCCGGTTGATGTATTCCGAGATATTAAGCGGTTTTCACCGAGGAACGAATGGGAACTTTCTATGCATGTGTCGCCGCATTATCGCCGCATTCACGCGAACGGGCACGACACGCGCGCGTACTGTATTCGCGCATCTGCGATTAATTCTGTCGATACACCCATCATTCATCGTTGACAGAGATTACAACTTTTCAAAATTTCCTCCGTTATCCCGCGCTTATTCCATCCCTCTCGCTCTCTCTCTCTCTCTCGCTGGAGAATCGACTCTGTTTCGATCGCATCCGGTCGCCGTTTCCATTTCCCGCTAAATAATAAAAGACACGATCGATGCGTCTATGAAAAATCGAACGGTCGTAATAAAATTGATCGACGACCTGCTCGCTCGGAATTATTGACACGTGTTTTTGGCTCTATCGGTGTATCTATTTGTATACGAAGGCAACGATGATGGTCGATGCCCTCTCTCAATATGCACAAAGTGATATCCGAGCACCTTGGATAGATAATCGACGGTAGTCGTGTGGTTATGTATTTACACTTTATTTAACCAAGTACACTGGTCGCGATTTTTTATTTCTAAAGTTGGAGTGGCTAGTTTACCGTGTTGGTTGGGATTTTCTGTTTGATCTGACTCTGTCTCCGTCTTGTCTCTTGTCACCTCTGGTATTTTCGTGATTGGTTAAGGGTGGATTTAGGTGGGGAGATGTAACGTTTTGTAATTGGACGTGGGTGCATCGGAACGACTTTGGGTTGAGGAGTGGGAAACTGTCAGGAAAGTCCTTTTCGTATTGTCTTCGTTCGTCAATGATACGATTTATAGTCGTACGTCCCCGCTCGTGCGGTGGTTGTAAAATAATTTAACCGATCGGTTCGCAGCCGATCTGCATGCCCTTTTTACCGCTGAAACATCCTTTTCAGGTATGTTGTCTAATCCGCTGACGGAACAACGGTAAGGCACGTTTACCTTCGGTGTTACCGTCGCAACACTATTGTTTAATATTATAGAATTACTTATTGTTTGTGTATGTGCATCGGGGCAAACGAGGTTGCAACCGTTTCATCTAAATTCCAATTCTCTGGAACGTTGCTGTCGACGTAGTAGCTCGAAAAATAAGGAAAATTGATTCGATAGGATCCAACCACGAGATCGTCAAATCCGTTTGGATGAACGATCCTGGCGGAAGGGATTCTCGAAGACACAATTAGAGGAATCCTAGCCCCAATAAAGATACCAAATAATTGGACGTAAGTGGTCCCCATGTGCATGACCAATTACCCGAGCGATATTTTTATTTGTGCTCCAGATAAATTCAATCAACGTCGTTCCTGTCCTTAACATTGTCATTACCCTGGTTACGTTTTAACGTCGAGTCTTTTCTAAGGATGCTTGTATCGTTTCATGCTGTCCTTGTTTTCGCCTCTCGACAATTTATAACGATCTCGGTGGGCCGCGCGCGCGAGCGGGGGGCGGGGACGCGTGGCCCTCAAAGCGAAAAAGGAATAAGCACGGAGCAGCGCGGCGCGGCCCGATGCAACGTTTGTCCGTGTAATTATACAATGTAATTAAACGTAGAAGATCGGAACACGCGAGAGGAACCGATAGACGACGACGACGTCGACGACGACGACGACGACGACGACTACGCGAGGAGGCTCGCCGATACCCTGCACGCACGAACGGAGGGTTTAATAATTTTCCTGTTACCCCCGTCACGGGTTTTGCCACTCGACCGACTCAATTATACGCCCGGCGAAATAATCTTCATTCATTAATGTTTTAATAATCATAAGGAGAAACGCCCCCGAGGCGCGAAGCCGTTGAAGCACGGAACGGCTGTCACGTCGAGTGCCGGAGAGAGCACGCGGCCGAGCACACTTCAGCGGATCATTAGTCGGTATAATCATCAGCGGTTCTTAAAAATCCGGGGAGCCGTGAATCCGCGACAGGAAAAATTGTAACGAATTATACGGATTTTTGCGCCGTCCTCGATGACTCCTACCGAGCGCGCGTTCGTTCTATCGCGGGAACTCTCACTCGCGTTCACTATAATTAACGCGCTGTCAAACTCGCTTCTCAAACAAATTCGGAATGTCTCCGACGCGACACGACGTCGGGCAGATTTGATTTCTGTCGGCTCGATGTCGCAATTTTAGCTCAAAGTTCTGCCTTTTCTCTTCCAAATGCAGCTTGAAAGAGCTTTAATTTTCTGAGAAGTCTCTTTTCCTGAAAACAATGCTTGCCACTTTGTCTCTAGTTGAAAGAGCTTTAATTTTCTCAGAAGTCTCTTTTCCTGAAAACAGTGCTTGCTACTTTGTCTCTAGTTGAAAGAGCTTTAATTTTCTGAGAAGTCTCTTTTCCTGAAAACAATGCTTGCTACTTTGTCTCTAGTTGAAAGAGCTTTAATTTTCTCAAAAGTCTCTTCCTGAAAACAATGCTTACCACTTTGTCTCTAGTTGACAGAGCTTTAATTTTCTCAAAAGTCTCTTTTCCTGAAAACAGTGCTTGCCACTTTGCCTCTAGTCGAAAGAGCTTTAATTTTCTCAGAAGTCTCTTTTCCTGAAAACAATGCTTGCTACTTTGTCTCTAGTTGAAAGAGCTTTAATTTTCTCAAAAGTCTCTTCTTGAAAACAATGCTTACCACTTTGTCTCTAGTTGACAGAGCTTTAATTTTCTCAAAAGTCTCTTTTCCTGATAACAGTGCTTGCCACTTTGCCTCTAGTTGAAAGAGCTTTAATTTTCTCAGAAGTCTCTTTTCCTGAAAACAGTGCTTGCCACTTTGTCTCTAGTTGAAAGAGCTTTAATTTTCTGAGAAGTCTCTTTTCCTGAAAACAATGCTTGCTACTTTGTCTCTAGTTGAAAGAGCTTTAATTTTCTCAAAAGTCTCTTCCTGAAAACAATGCTTACCACTTTGTCTCTAGTTGACAGAGCTTTAATTTTCTCAAAAGTCTCTTTTCCTGAAAACAGTGCTTGCCACTTTGCCTCTAGTCGAAAGAGCTTTAATTTTCTCAGAAGTCTCTTTTCCTGAAAACAATGCTTGCCACTTTGTCTCTAGTTGATCTAGATCAGTATTTTGAATACCGAGATTACCTAGATTATATAGCGCAAGTTGAGAACTTCATCGTCGAATAACCAACAAGATTGGTATTATAAATAACGTTGAACGTTTTTATAAACGAGATAGTTGAAACTTGCGCGGAGAATTGCGGTAAAATCAAGAGATTCAAGACGTGTTTGGAAAAGGAGAGGTAGAAGTTTCCCCTGCAGAAAATTGCGCAGAAAATACAAGTGCCAGAGAGCCCTGCGTAGCAACCTAATATTTCGGGCAGCAATTACGGACTCGTGGCTGGCGATTCCGGGGCTCGAATACGTTTATTCTTCGTCCTGCGCGGCGCGGATTAAAAGGATAGGGCGAAACGAAAAATAATTATCAGTTTTCCAGCTCGGCCGACTTTCGCCGAATATTTCCCGATCGAAAAATCGGTCCGGGTCCGAGCCGGGGATATATACACATATGCATGTCTATATCTGCCGCGAAATTCCCGGTTACGCGTAAAATAATTCCGCGCGTCCGCGTTATAAACGACTCGTTATAAACAGTGGCGAGAGAGAGCGGGCTTGCGGAGGCACGAGGCGACAACGACGGTAAACGTGTCAATTACCATACTGTTCGTTCGTTTAATAAAATTTGTCACATGCGAATAAAATAATTCACAACTATCAAACACAGTGCGCGCGGCCGGACTTAAGTGCGTGTGTATTTGAAGCGGGGCCCGAAACACATCGCATCGCATCGCGCCCGGGAATTTGATTTTCAAGTGATGCTCGGCTACGGCGAGGATCGACACGGTTCCGATCCAGCGCATCGATCAGCATGAATTTCTGGGCGTTCGTTGCGCGTGTATAAAGCAGATGATTGTCAAAAGTACGTTTGCACGCGCGCCGCTGAAATGATATGGAAATTAGCCGTAGGCTCGCCCATGGGAAATGACCAGCTTCGCCTAATCCGCGTCTCATTCGCGCGAAACGCGCTGCTTTTTTTCGCATCGAATTCCGCGTACAAGCGCCATCGAGAAAATCACTATTTTGTTTGCTAAACGTTCGATAATTCTTTAACGTACGATCAAACGTCGAAGCTCGCGAAAGAAGCGATACATATACAAAGAGTGTCGCGATTCCGATAATTTCGACTACGAGCGAGCTGTCGCGTCTGGTCGCGGAAGCGGAAACTTTTTCTGGCTGAACTTTTCCTCCCGAACCCACAGATTTTCGATTGTTACATATCTTATCCTGTACATTTCGTCGAGAAAATACTAAATACGATGTCCCAGACCGCGGACACCACTCGTTTTTGAGTTATGAGCACGTAAAGTTGAGTAATTTAACATTAATTTTCATTGTTTCACGTCGGAAAGTGACAGGTATGGGCGTCGCCATATTGGTAAGTAGGGAGCTCCTTATTTGTAGTGACTCAGTGAATTATAGAATTGGGAAAGAGAGTAGTTTTAGTTGCAGTTGTTTGAGATTGTGTCTGGGTTAGGTCTGGGTTAGTTCTGGTTAGATTTTCTATCGGTTTTATAATTGTAAGCATGAAAAATTTAGATATCTTGATTGTGTGAATATGTATGTTATCGGCATTGCCCGTAACGTGTGCGATATGGGGGCGCCACTGAGTCACTACACAGGAGAGCTCCCTACTTACCAATATGGCGGCGCCCATACCTGTCACTTTCTGAGGTGAAACAATGAAAATTAATGTTAAATTAGTCAACTTTACGTGCTCATAACTCAAAAACGAGTGGTGTCCGCGGTCTGGGACATCGTATTTAGTATTTTCTCGACGAAATGTACAGGATAAGATATGTAACAATCGAAAATCTGTGGGTTCGGGAGGAAAAGTTTACCCCTTTTTCTGGTAAACGTTGGCGACAAGAGCGCGCCGAGATTTCTACTAATTAATGATATTTCGAGTTCCGGTGGGTTTCTTGGCCGAGGGAGATGAACATTCGACAGAAAGGGGATGCGGGGCTCGGATCGCCGCGCCGCGCCGCGCCGCGCAGGACAGGTTAACTGTATTATTCCGTCACGTTTCTAACTCATTCTGACGGATTGGCCTGGACTCGGCCGGCCAGAGGAAAGTAAAAATGAATCGTAGGGGGTGCGAAGATAGATTGATAGGCGACGGGCAAGAACAAGGGGGGGAGAGAGAGAGAGAGAGAGAGAGGGAGAGACGGGGGAAAGTGTTCGGAAAAGTTAAGCGAGATATATTGGGGCTGGAACTCGCGCGAAAGAACGAAAGGCCGGTTATTTCAGCGAATTTTTCTTCGTGATTAAGTCATTTTATCGAGTGATGATGGCCGGGGCATTAATCGCGAGCATTAGTCACGCCGACAGCCTCCCGTAGAGACCTGTAAATGGAAAATCGTGTAAAACTACGGTGTTCCGAACACTTACGACCGTGCACGGGCGTATGGGAGGGGTTGAATATTCTTCGTCGGAACGGCCGATGCATTTGCATAAGTTCGATGGAAGGGCCGCTGGGGCGGAGGGACAACGTTCAACGATCGCCGGTTCGAATGCGTAAGTAGGTTATTCAGCCTCGGGATTTATTTTAAAAATATTTTTTCAGTTATTCCTAGGTTTTTATCTCTTTGCCCAGCCGCACGGTTCCGTCGCGTCGCCCCCCGGGCCCCTTCCGCGCCCGCGGACAGTCGATGCGTTTGACTTTCACCGTTCCTACGCGTGGAATCCTCGCCGTTTATCCTTTCCCTCGGCGAGTATGCAAATTAATGTCGTATGTATGCGATGACCTCGCCGCGATCGCGAGAATGAGAGAATTGCACGGGTTTCTGGGGATGGGATTGGACGAACGGGTCCGCGATATGTACGAATGACGTGGCCGGTACCGGTGCAAACCGCAATTCACTAATTGTTTTTCAATTCGCAACGATCGATCGATCGCTCGCGGGTACCATCGCGGTTACGTTTGTCCTCGCTCTCTTTCGGTTTGCCGAGCGAATTTTTCCAAGCGCTTCCACCCCCCTAAGAGGAGCTGCCACGGTTTTGACTCTCCCTGGATATATGTCACGCCGCGGATATTTATGCAAATTCCCATTTTCAAGGATTAAAGTCACGGTAAGAAGAAAAAAAATTTCGTTCACCCTGCCGGGAGGATCTCTTGTGGCAAAAATGAAATAAAAGCACCATTTACGCATTCTGTTAATATAAAGTCTCGCAGTCCCATCGTTGTGACCGTCTATTTTCAACTGCGGTAAAAATTCAATTCAATTGCAGGTAATGGAAATGTAATAGAATTTTAATTGTCATTTTATTTAATAGCCTTCCACGAGAAAATTAAACATTATACGCAACAAGTGAAAAACGTGAGCAGACGATACAAATATGGAAGCAGATAATTGTAAAAATTAAAAAAATATTTTACGATTTCTCAGCAAAAGTCGCAGAACGCGTTAGATATTTTGTCGATTGTCGAAGATAATTTTGGGCAGCGCGTTTTCCCGCGCGCGCGCGGTCGAGAAAATTTCGTTGCCTTCAGCGCGCTGTCAAATCGCCAACAAATCGGACATAATTTCCACATCGGCCGGCATGCTAATTAGAAAGGGCATTTCCGGGAGCTCGCAGTGACTCCTGCGGATAGTGCCGAACGCGGCACGGTTAAATTATCCTTCGTCAGTTAGCCACATCCGGATATGACCAGGCAACAATAGCTAATTTATAACATAATGCCCAGCTATATGGACGGTTGCCGGGCCATTTATTCGCATTAGCCATCATATCCGTTTCCATCTTGCGCTTTCGAAATATTTATCGAATCTCGTTACGATAAAGCGCAAATTCCTCCGATGTCAATATAGAAGTTTCTGGATAATTCACTGATTCCATAACCTTCCACTCAGTGCCCACAACAACAAAATGTTCGCTTTTAAAAATAAAAAGACAACTTTCACATGGTCAACATCGAAGGATTCCAAATAGCCATGAGTGTAAAGATTGTATTAATATTTATTTGTAGCTACACTGTCTTAATAATACATTCGGAATACCTCCTCGTAACTTAGGCTAAATGTATAATAGTCGCGGAGTAAATATTCCCGGGACCATTTTTCCTCGGGCTTCCATTAAAACACAGTTTCCCGGAGACCCACATAATCCTTAAAGTTTATGAAACTTAAAAAAATTGTCGTTTCCCGGGAAGTTTGTTCATGGTCTCCGAACTATCAGCAAAGGGCAGACGAGTAATTTAATATCGCGCGGTAACTTTTTGTCGTCCGGAGACCGAGGCTCGCGGGAGCTAATGAAAATTCGATCGGTCGCACCCGTTCGATTCCTCTTTTGTCCAGGATTTTTCGATCGGCTCGAATGGGATCGCGCCTCTTCGATAATCCGAAAAATTCTTGTTTCTGTCACGTTAATTTCCCCTGATCTTTTTCCTCTCCCCCCCCCCCCTTCCTCTGAGGGCCCCGTCGATGCATTATGAATCGGAAATCGCATTAGAATATCCTACACATACATATGAGTGCATTAAGGGAACAGGTGGCGAGATGGGTTCTCTTAGCATATTTCAATATTCGCGCGCCGGTTTGATTTAGTTGGTAATCGTGCGCCTACGCCGATCGCTCGGCTCATAATGATTCCGGAAGGGCCGAAAAATGAACAGCCGCCCGCGCGCCCGGGGAAAGCTGGCCGGCGAATTTAGATCGATCCCGTCGGACCCCTACGCAAAATTGCTTTTCTCGTATCAGAGATCTCTGGGATTCCTTAAAATAGATCGCCCAATTAATCCGACCTTTCCCTCCCGGAACGATATTTAATATTCCGATACCGATCTAATTGGAGATCTTTGCGTAAAAGTTGGATAATTCTACTAGGCCGCATGAACCGCTAAAAATATTGACAATCTCTTTCGATCCATCCAGCTAGGATCGTCCAAACATCTTGATATCGTAGATAAATCACTAGACTGCGAATCTTTGTGGAAATTCTAAAAATTTCATGGCTCATTTGTTAAAAATCAGGACGAGGAACACGTTCGATTTGTCATAAATCATTTTGTTGTTTCTCTTACGAAATCAAAGAGAACGTCTAGTAGGTAAGGGTTGAAATTAATTTATGTTTCATGCGGGTCGATCGATGAGCGTGTCACGTGTTTTTCCCAGTGGCTGGGTTTATTCCCCTCTCCCCGGGATCCGTCCGATGGAACGACTCCGATTATAGGAGAGACAGGACCCAACTCTCAATCATCTTCGAAAGTGGCGCGTAATCCGGGGTCGGTTCAGGAGCACAGCGGAGATTGGCTTTACAAGCTGTTCTAATGAGATAAGTTCGCCCATCGTGCCTTACTTTTAATACCTCCTGCCCTCTTCCGGTACCGTTGCGTTGTGGCCCTTAACGAGCGAAATATAGTCTGACGTCGTTTCCTAGCAATTTCACTCGTCACGTCTTTGAATCGGCTAAGAAATCCCATCGATCGCCGCGATTAGACCGGTATGCGGCAAGCTGGAGGAAACCACCGCCAAACGAATATCAAATTTATCCGTCTATAGCGCGGCGCGATTGGAACTGTCAGCGCGGAACACGCCTGAAAGTCCCGCAGATCGCGTTGTTGCGGAACAATCGGGATTTATTTAATCATTAGGTGTACATAGGAAGTTGGAGAGAATATAAATAAATTCTTCATTTAATACACGGATAGCCGCCCACGTTGCTGTGCTTTACAAATAAATGTATAAAGTATGTAAGCAGTTTTATCACATTGTTTTCAAACGAAAAGAATACAATTTTGGAAGACCCGGAACATCCCTCGGTAATTTTGCCATCTTCCGGCGAAATATTTCTCGAATTTCGCGTCTTATCCGACAGCATTTTAGTCGAATTTGGGGGGGAACATAAATATGGACCGGTTTCCCGTCAACGGTCGCAGGAAAATCGTTAATCGGCGTAGGAAGGATAACCGGGCGAGGCAGGTCCCGGAAAGTAAACGAGCCTTCGAAAACGCGGTAATTATACCGTTCAGGAAAAACGAAGGCTATTCCGAGCAGGACATTTTCCACGGTCGTAACGTACCAGCGCCATGTGTCCCGAAATATCAACTTAAAAGCATGCTTTTATTTTTTGATAAATCGCATCGTTAATCGGCTCTAGCTGAGGTTAGCTCGCTGGCCCCCGGAGGGTTGAAATCTGCTTGACGGTTCCGGCGCGGCGGCGTGCGCGCGTCCCTTTTCCACCCCCGTCCCCTCCTCTTCCGCCGCTTCTGTATATTTTCACAAATGGGAATTTCAGACGGCTCAGACTTTTTATTCGCTATCGAGCCTCCCGGAGCTATTTTTTTTTTTTTTTTTTTTTTATTCTCCCGATCCACTGGAACATGAACATATCGCCGATATACTGCCGCCGCGTATAATAATGAAATTTCAACAGCCACTCGCACCGAAGTGAACCGATCCACCCGTTCCGGTTGTCAGTCGACGTGTAGAAACAATTAACGTATTATCCGCCGGTCGATTACTCAATTTTCGAAATCTACAGTCGGTCGCAAAAAGCCGCGTAAACTCTGGAACACGAGGACACATTTTTTCGTTGAATCTCTGGAAACATAGATCGGGAAAAATTTTATTTTTTTTAATATATGCCATCTGTTGGGTGCCAATGGGTCCATCGTAGAAACAGTTGAAAATATCATCGCTTACAGCAATGGACAGATTAAAAAAGAATTTAAGAATGCTAAAGAGAATATGAAAATTATTGCAGGATTCTGCGATCGATTAAATCACCTGTAATCATTGCTTCCTAAATGAATGTAATAACGAATAAAGAAAGCGAGGTGGACGTCCAGGACGCAATAGAAGTGTAATTCGCAATTCGATCATTTCCAAATGGGAACGGCGGCAAATTTCGCGCGACGCGCGGGGACGAGCGAGCAACAAAATTACTGCTGGTACAGTGAGTACGGGAATAATTGAACCCGAAGCCAATTCGTTTGAAACGATCCGCAAGGAGGATTCCCTCTGTCCTATTCGAACGATTCGGGACATCTGGCTTTTTTATTCGGGGCAGTTGTTAGCGTCGCGCGAACGTCCCCGTGATTAAGCGATGTTTCATAAAAAAATATCTTGATCCCGTCGGTTTAAGAGAGCGGATATCGTTGTGTCGAAAACATTTGCGAGTTTTGTGCAAGTCGAGCGAAATAGAATTAGCGGGAAATCGGCGCTGAAAATGTTATTTGCCGGTTGTAAATTGAAGGGAATGACAACGTAATTAAAAGCAATTCGCTGATCGAAACCTTTCTCACGTAGGATTTCATTAATGGCTGCACGTGACGCTGGCCTGCTCGCGATAATACCTATTAACGCGTTGCTACGTAATTATCGTTACAACACTGCGATAAATTTCGTTGATCTGATACATATCAATCTAACCTGATTTTCCTACGGGTCGGTGAACGCGATAAATAATCGGCGAGGGGGGGGGGGGGGGAGAGCCTTTTCTCCTCTGTAATCCGCGGAAATCATGCGAAATACCGTTTCGCCCGAACATTTGTTAATACATTGAAAGCGTCCTCATCTTCGTCGTTTCATTTTATCGTTCCGACCGATTCGATTGGCGCGCCCGTCTTTCGCCCGGGAAATTTATCGAAAATGTTCGGTCTTTTAACGCGCCGTTGAAAAAAGAAATAAAATATGTGGGTTAGGGTTTTTTTTTTATCGCCAAATTTTGTACGTGTCTTTGGCACGGGCGAGGGGCGATGCGGTACGGTCCGCGAGGCGCCCCCGATTCGATCACTTCACGCGATATTTCATCGATTTTCAGGCCAGTGTTTCAAGCACGCCCGAAAATGATTGGAAATGATCCTGTAGCTGACAGACGCGGCGATGTTTCGTGGCCGCGTGACGAAGAGCTTTCGTTCCATAAGAAATTGTCAATGTCCGCTTGGTTACGTACGCTTGGCCACATTCGAGTGTCGCCGGGGCTTCAGCGTCATGCTGTTTTGTCAAAAAAATCCCGCGGGCTACTCAGTCAAAAAAATTCGTCTACTCGACAAGCACATTCTCATGAAATATACATATTTCCGGTAGATAGGTATACAATAAATAGAAAGTTTCTCCCCCTTCGAAGAAATAATGAACGTAAAATAAATCGTAGCGCAAGAGGTAAAAGACCTCTGCAACAACGAAGTTCTAATCATAGTTAGCCGTTGAAACGGAAGAATTGGCGGAATTGGATAAAAATGTGCCCGAAGTCCATCGGAGGGTGGAAACGAGGAAAAACTTGGGCAACGTTTTCGCCGATTTGCCAACAAATTTTCCCGTTCGCGGGGAAAATTGATTTGCCGCCCGGGACCCGTGGCCACGCAGAAACGAAATTATGCGATCGAATTACATTTTAACCGTATCGCCGATGATCCCGATGTTCGTTTCGAATTATCTGGCTCCGTTTTGCGTTGGTCATTTCGAAAAGTACCGTAGGAATTACGCACCCGGCCGTCGAACAAGGCTTCGCCTGGTGAAAGACCGTCCAGCAAATGAGGATCGGAGTTGCGCGACGGTGTGTGGCTTTTGCGCGAGGGTGGATTATTTTTGTTAATATTCAACGTACGAGCCGGTGAACACGCATGGCCGGGCCCGTTCGTGCTCAGCTCTCTCTCTCTCTCTTCATTTTCTCGCTGGGAAATTGCGTTTCGAAAATCCATTTTCAATCTTCATACGTCTACTCTTTCTAACGCGCGGACGTCGAGCTCGTACTCGCGCCGTGCCGAGCCGGGTACACGCCGGTACACGCCTGTGACGAATATCCGTGCTCCCATGCGCGACTACGTGCACGGTATCGCAATCGGCCCGATGAACTGCCGGCATCTATTGTTTATGCGCTCTTCTGCCAGTCGATAAGAGACGTCGCGATAACGTCGGCACACGATGCCAGGAGCGAAATGCTCGACCCGTGACGTCGGTTCATGATTCAACGCTACTTAACGTCCTGCTCTCAAGTCAACCCGTTTAATCCTCTCGATACGTCACATTGCTCCCTGTTCTGGCAAAAGTGCCGAGAACCCATATAATCTCCACTTGCGATACTATTTTTTTTTTTTTTTTTTTTTTATTGAGGAAATCTCATAAGAGATTTATTACAACTTTAGGAACAATACAAAATATACAGAACAAGAAACCTATGCAAACGAAAATGAAGGTATATCGCTTCTTTTTCAAGTACTTGCTTTTTCTTAAACGCGCAGATTACAGCCTACTAGAAGTTAGCCCCCTACTTGTTGAATTAAATAATTTTAACAGTTGGGCTGAGTTGTGCATTTGTGCTATATTGTGCTCGAGATTACAGTTTTTTTTTTAAATGACAATATATGAAGGCTGGCACTTCTACTTTCACTTCTTCTCTTCGGTGTTGCGAACGATCACATTTCCAGCTTTCACCGAAATTATTATTGTAGTCCCCCACGTTTCTAGATTAAAATGTTTGAACAGCTTTACGAGCAGAACGCGTTAAGATGCTGCATATATCTGTCCGTGAGTCCGGGAAGGAGGGACGAAAGTTCGGTTCCATCTATAGAAATAACTGGCATAAATGTGTTCAATTGAATCCTTAGGGGCGGCGCGGCGCACGCCTCATTGCTCGTCTCGAGACTGTGGAGAACGAGCCCGGAGTTAGGTCGGGGAGCGAATGGCCGAGACATTCTTGTTATTTTGGTGGCGAAGCAAGTATAGGCACTACAGCACGCTTGGCCTACGTAGAGGAGAGGCCCCTTCGTCCGAAGTTTGAGGCCACTCCAGCAGCGGACTCACAAATTGGACTCGCAGTTTGGTTAAAGTATAATTGGCATTCGTTTCTGATAACGAAGCGCAGCCGTCGTCACGGCCGATGCCGGCCTCCGCGCATATGTAGGTGCAGACCTCGACCGTTCAGCCATCTTTCCGCCTAGGCACGTGCATTTACTGCTCCCAGTGAACCTGCAATTCGACCATGGCTTGCTATAACCACTCTTTCCGCGTCTCTAGATGCCTTGCAGAAAATACTCGGACATTTTTAACAATTATCATTTTTGTTTTGTGCTGCGGAGAGTAAGAAACGAACAAGACCAAGAAACATGTGCTTATATCCATACCTTTTTCAAAAACTGTAAGCCATCCATTTAATTTATATTTAACCTGTATTTTATATTTGTAAAAAGGATAATATTTTTTCTTTTTGTAACATTGTAACGCCAATTGTAAAGCGAAATGGACCCATTCAAGGGTCTGAAGAGCTTATAATAAAAAAAAAACTTTTTCGAAATCTGTATCGAAACCTTTATCGGGCGATCTAAAAGACGACAGGCTTGACAGTTTGCCAACAAAATTCTTCCGTCTTCCATGTAAGAATATCTTTCCGAAGCCCGCGAGACTTTCTAACGACTACGGTAACGCGGATTTACATTTTCTAAAAATCCAGCGGATACTTTTTAAAATCCGATTTTTCCGCGGAGATATCGAATTTTGAGCGGTAGCCGTTCTGGATATTCCGTGTCCCACCATTGCATTTGTATGTATCTCAGAGGACCCGATATGTTCGGTACAAAAGTAGGCGAAAGGTAGTATCCTTTTGAGAATTCACAGAGGGTATGGAAGTCAGAGATGGCGCAGTAGCGGATGGAAATAGGCGGAAACGCAATTGTGTGGCATACAGTTCTCTTCACTTCGTATTTTCAACGTACGGCGCCGGCGCCGCCGCCGCGCCGGTCTGAAGAATAAATTGACGCCTGTCAATTTCCTATCTATACATTCATAAATATCATAACACCCCCTTGTGTTCCGCCTCGATGCGAGAGAGTTACCACTGGATTACATTGTTATGTTCCCGTGAAATCTACCGCGTTGCCCATTGTCCCGGCTAATGCGTTTCGACGAACGCGGCGCGCGGATTTCCCCATTTTCCTACCAGTCGGAACTGCGACAAAATTCCCGAATTATCAGTCGGATAGATGAGAATCGAACGACGCTTACTTAGATCCGTATGTTTATTCCGAAGATTACGTTTCGTCGATGTTACCGTTAACAATCGGACAATTTATATGCAAAAAAAAAAAAAAACTGATAGAGCTGTCCATCCCCATGGCAGACTTCGGAAGATCGTGGGTAGGCCGGGTTTCCGTCGTCGGATGATCGCGTCGGCCCAGTTGCAAAGTAATTCGGCTGCGGCAACTGATTTATTCAGCTAGTTGTGGTAGAAACGTTGGCCGCAGGTATCTTGCGAGGAGGAGCGGTGGCAAAGTTCCGGTGCTCGTCGTTACGAAAGTTGTAGAAAAGAGCGTCGTCTTCGTCGTCGTCTTCGTCGTCGTCGTCGTCGTCGACGGATTCGAGGAAGTCGAGAAGCCGGGCCGAGGGTACGCCGAGGCGTGTTCTCGGCATGTTGCTGTCGGGAGTCATCTCGATGGGGATCGGGGCCTTGCGCCTGACTGTTTCATATTTAAAGTATATTTTCGTCGATGGCACATTTATTGACGAGGCCGTGGATACGTCCCGCGGTACGCGTTGCGACAATATATCCCCGGTACAGAGGAAGGAAGCATCATTTCCGGTGGCTTCTCCGATGAAGAAACCTGCCAGTCAGAGCCAGCCCCCACGGCCTGCTACGGCTTACGGCTTACTTACGGCTTGCTTCATGCCTCTCTACACCTGGTTGGATGTGTATGGGCATCGAATACCGACAGACCACATCCATCCGTCCCTTTTCATCCCCCGCGGAATCTTTTGCCCGTTTCGAGGAAAGTTGCGACCTGATCGATCGCCCAGCCACATCCTCTTCTTCCCCGGCTGCTTCTTCCTGCTTCTCTTCTATGCTTCCTCGTCTTCCTCTTCCTTTTCTTCTTCTTCTTCTTCTTCTTCTTCTTAGTTACCTATCCAGCCACCCTCTTACAGCTCCTTCGCGTCCCCTCCTTTTGCCAGCCGGTTCGTTTGCTTACGCACCCTTTCGACAACAGTCTAGCTCTAACAGCCTGCGGATTCGAGATGCGATTCAATTACAAGACGAACGTCGAGTGTTGGCGAAATCGACGGGATTGTTTAAACATTAAGAAACATTAAGCCGCGCCGCGCCCCGCCGGGGGACGTACGAGCAACGCATTCGATTTCCCCAGGCCCGTCGGGAGCTGGGGATTAGCTGTCCGAATTTGTTATCGCTTCTTCTCGCGTATTCGTGTCTGGAAACGTCGGGTTGAAGCTGGCCCCGCTTGACAGACGCTTGCATCGACGGATTTTTTAGTACTTTCGCTGTGCGCCTGACAGTTCGACGAGTGTCCCCTAGAAATTTAGACAGAACTATTCAAACTCGGATTTAGAAATGAATTCTTTTTTGATCGAAATCGTCTCGATGAAAAGATTGTCGGCGATTCAAGGGTAACCCTATTCTACGAGCTAGCATTTCGGCGTCGATTTGCCTAGGACAAAGTGTTCCCGTTGGACCGCTTCTCGACAAAGAAACTCCTCGAAGACGATTCTCCGATAACTCGTGTAACGGCGGTTGGAAATGGCGACAATAATACCCCCCCCCCCCCCCGTAGGTGGCACACAGGGAACAATGTCCACCGAGATTCTGGACCGCCCACGAACACCCAGTATAATTTGTTCGGCGAACGTAAACATATATCCGGAAGCTCGGTAGGTATAACTCCGGCGAGCAGGGACGCGCGAACACACGCGTCCTAGAAACGGCTGGTACTCTGTGCGTGTGAGTGAGCTTTTTGCGCGAGTGTCGGCGTTCTCGTATATAAAAGAGGGTCTGTGGGTAAGGGTTGAAAAGGGACGAAGGCGAGTCGACGATGCCGCGCGCCGCTACCTGGAAGTAAAACAGAAGGAGAGAATGTTCCGCGGGAAATAATTGATTGTATTAGGTGAGTTAGTATTCCGCCTGCGGATTGCGCGGCCGAACTCTTGCCGCGCGCAAAGCTCTCGGGCTTATCCCTCCGTATATACGCGTGTGGACGTGGGCTGCTGTCTATCCGTGCATCCGTCTCCCTCTCTCTTTCTCTCTCTCTCTCTCTCTCTCTCTCTCTCTCTCTCTCTCTCTCTCTCCGTGTGCTGGTTTCCTATATGTGTACACCTGTGTGTGCACCTGTGCACGTGCCACGTCTACGTACACCTCGCCAATGCAGCTAACGGCAAATGTTTGCTCGAAATCACGAACCTTGCGGCCATCCGACGAGTGATTGGCTGAACCCGCCGCGATATAATAATCGCGGCTTCTAATGCGACCGCGTAACGAGCCGACGCTCTCCGGGTGCATCGTTGCACCGTTCTCCTCGCGATTACTGCATTTTTCCCGCGCGCAGAGAGCACCAGTTCTTACGCAGAGGCTTTATGGTATTCGAGTATTCGCAGATGCAGCACCTCGATATCTAATGTATTAATCCTTCGCACTTGGAACGCATTCTATTCGTACGATACTGAAATGCTTAGTAATTTATGAAATATTAAGGGGACCGGAAAGTAATGTCGTTTCTGCGCATGTCGATAATCGTTTGTCATTTCTCAGCTCACTGTATGTACTTGAAAGTCGTGCCAAAGACATTTTAAGGTTAGAGTGACTTGTTTACTCGAAAATAATTAAGTTTAAAATTTTTTTTGCAATTTATGGTGAAACGGTAGGCCAAATACCTAAATAGGCATTGTATGCTTTTTGAGTTTCACGGGGGTAGTAACGCAACAGTTGCTACCAAAAACATTTGCGATGTTTATCCAAATGCGTTAGACGTTCGTAAATGCCAAAGGCGGTTTTCTAAGTTCAAATCCGGTAATTTTGATCTTTCCGACTCGTATCGATCAGGAAGACGAACAACTTTATACAATGACATGTTAAGGGCGGAAGTGGAAGCAAATCCGTGTTAGACAATCGAGGAGCTGTCAAACACTCTTAACCAACCTTGGTCGACCATCCAAGAACATTTGCAGCAGATTGGGAAAGTAAGCAGAGCAGGTGTTTGGGTCCCGCATAATCTGTCCGAAGAAAACAAAGCTAACCGATTCACCACATGCCCTGGAAAAAATTAATGAATTGGGGTGGGAGGTATTGCCTCACCCACCATACTCGCCCGATATTGCGCCATCGGATTTCCATTTATTCCGATCGCTGTAACATTTTCTAAGTGACAAAAAATTTGAAAATTTGGACGATGTCAAAAATTCCATCTCCAGATATTTTGCACAAAAATTTGCATTGAAAATTTGCACACTAGATGGCTAAAGGTTGCTATGATAACGAGGGAGGTTACATCATTGATTAATAATAAAAACTTGTTAAAAACTTATCTGTTTAAAAATGTAAAAAAACGACATTACTTTCCGGTCCCCCTACCATAAAGAAAGGGTCTAGCAGGATAAGAATGGTCCAGCGGCCCCGGCCACAATTTTTATTAATATTGTATGGAAAACAATGGTTTTAGGTTGAAAGATAATCCCCCAAAATTTTAAGTCGCTAACCCTTCATTTAAGGATAATATGAGGGTAAATACCCTTAACTGTATCATTTTCTTTCTCGGTTGTTAATTAAGATATTCGGATGGAAGAAAAACGGAAACACGCGAACTTACCTGCTTCATATCATATATTTTTTTTCACAATTGTGTTCAAATTAATAAGGGTAGAAAAAAATCATTTAATTTTTTAGGGGTGGGGGTTGCAAGCAATACTTCGAGTGACCACTTCCAAAAAATTCAAGCACAATGTTCTGTTTCTTTAAACTTCTTTGGTAAATATTAGATAGGTAACAGAACATTGTTCTTGAATTTTTTGGAAGTGGTCACTCGAAGGGTTGCTTGCAACCACCACCCCTAAAAAATTAAATGATTTTTTTCTACCCTTAATAATTTGATCACAATTGTGAAAAAAATATATGATACGAAGGAAGTAAGTTCGCGTATTTTCGTTTTTCTTCCATCCGAATATCTTAATTAACAACCGAGAAAGAAAATGATACAGTTAAGGGTATTTACCCTCGTATTATCCTTAAATGAAGGGTTAGCGACGTGAAATTTTGGGGGATTATCTTTCAACCTAAAACCATTGATTTCCACAAAATACCAATAAAAATTGAGGCCGGGGCCGCTGGACCATTCTTATCCTGCTAGACCCTTTAAAAATTGTAAAAGATATTTTTCTACGGTTTCAAAATTAGTAGAAAGTTGGCAATGAAAAATTAATGAGGAATCCTATGTCGACAATAAATCCATCTAATCCATCCCACGGTTAAAGTCATCTGAAATTGTAGAATGGCCCGGTCTCGAGGCGAACGAAAATGGCCAACTGTAGATTTGGCTTTGCGTTAGGGAACACACAAGGGGGAATAATCTCGAACTGTTTCGTATTTACGTGGCAACGTGCACAACACCAGTTTTGTATCAATATAGATCGGCGATGTCGGGTAACGGTGCTGTTTTTACTTTCGGTAAAGTTTGATATTAGTTGTGGTGGTACAACCGAGATGAAGGTCCGGAAAGGCAATAGCGGGTGCGGGGTGGTACTGTGCAGAAGGTGGCAGCTGCCGAACGGGGTGGTCGAAAGGATCGGGACGCTTCATTGTTTCAACGTAATTGTCGGACAAAGGCAAACTTGTTTCATTGAATGCTATACTACGGCATGGTCCCCCACCCCCGCGCGATAAGACCGTTCTGATATTTACATTGTACGGTACGGACCAATATTGAGTAGATATCCAACGGCAAATAATATCATCGTTGAAATGCAATTTTCACGGACTAATGTCTTGACTTCGACGTTATAGTACTTCCCAAGCATCGCGTGCATCGATAAAATCTTAGTACCTTTGTATACTTGCTTCGCTCTTTTAACATTTTATTCAGCTGCTCCTAAAGTTCCGCTCGTTCGTCATCTTTACGAGGCAACGAGAAATCATGTTTTTGAGTTTACTCCGTCTGTTAAATATATTCGGAAACAGGATCCTAAATCACTACCGAATTCTACGAATACCGTGTTCCTCTCATTGTTCTTTCGAGAATGTTGTTCCCCAATTATTGAATTGCTCTCTTGATTCGCGGGAACGCGTAACGAAGCGGGGGAACGTCGGAAGGGTCAAGCAGGCGGTCGAAGCGATAAATCAAAAAGTTTCCCCCGTAGATTTAAGAAGCTCGAGGGGCCCCACGGTGTATCCCGCATAATTACATTCGTCTGCTCGATCTCTCGGATATATCGTGGTGTTTCGGAGCCGTTGCAGCTGTTACTTCTTGTTTCGCTGGCGAGAGTCTTGCCGCGCGATTTAAGTTCAAGCGTGTTACGAGCTGCCTTTCGTTAACCGTCGGTGGAACGGGGTAAAGATTCGAAGGGGACCATCTCGTAAAGGGTTGACGGAGTACATGTAACAAAGGGAGTGACCGAACACGTACGTCATTACGTTTGCACCGTCGTCGTCGTCGTCGTCGTCGCGGAGGATTGCATAATCCCCCTTTTACTCTGATGTTGAGCTTATCGCAAACGTGTGCCACTAAATTCCAGCAGAATGGAGTAATAGCAACGATTCGTCTTTAACACTAGAATTACCTAGCAGTTCCACGAGACCGATGTATATTCCTTTATAACAACAACAACAACAGTGGAGTTTGCATGAAATCTTCTGCCAGTGGACGGACAGTTGATTACGAGCTCTATCAGATTGTTCTGGTGCGATCGTATCCGTCGCGTCGCGCCGGTGAGAAACGTTAAGAGCGACCTGGTCTGCGGGTGAATTTACGAGGGCGACTCGATTGCATCGACGAAAGCAAAAATCGTTGTCGGAGACAAAATTGCCGGGTCGTCGAGGCTCCAGCGGCGGCTGCGAGGCGGAAAGTCAAAGAACAGAGGGAACCGTGGACGAAGAGGAAGAAAGGAAAATAGAGATAAAGTTCAAAAAGTAGCATCGGCATCCGGGGGGATCTCCAGATTGGTCTGGAATCAATTAAGCCGCCGTGGCGTAATCAGTGTATCGGTGGTTCTGTTCGCACAGCCGAAAGTAAGTTGCCCGGTTTAGGGAGTACATAGACACGGGTTACATAGGCACACATGTACAAATACATTTTATATATATATATATATGTATATATATATATATATACATACAATATATATTTACTTGGAAGATTCACGCCCCAATCAACGGTGGGATGCCTAGTATTTACGAGCCGTGCCACGACTCCGCTCGTTTTTCCTCTGGAAAATACACACATACCCTCGCGGCCTGGTTCTTTCTACGTTTCCCCTCCCCCCACCTTTTTGTCTCGTTTTTCTCGCCGACCTTCTTTCCTCTTTATTCTCTTTGACCGTGGCCGGGCGCAATCCACGGCGACCAGGTATTTCGAGGAAGTACCGGTATTTGCTCGAATCACCTGTCGATCGTACGTTTCTGGCAAAAGTGCGATCGCTCCTGATTTTTGGGGGATGAAATCTAGACAGGAAAATATTAGAGCCGCGCCCATATGCTGCGACCTTGCGCAATTATCACCGTGAAACGA
Organism: Lasioglossum lativentre; assembly: GCA_916610255.1. Lineage (NCBI taxonomy): Eukaryota > Metazoa > Arthropoda > Insecta > Hymenoptera > Halictidae > Lasioglossum > Lasioglossum lativentre. The sequence goes on along the minus strand of OU744357.1, from coordinate 14,661,911 downwards.
AATGCGCCAGGGCTGATTACAGTGATAAAGAATCCGGCGAAGTCTCGTACCTTCATTACAACGCGTATCGTGTGTTTCGCTGCGACGACATAGACGAAAAAAACGAGAAAGCTGAATGTATCCGCTCCAGCTTTCCGTTTTGCACGCAGTAAATGTTCTTTTCAACGTTTACAATTTAGAATAGCGCCATCGGGTTAGAGGTACAGAGACATTCGCTGATTAACGGGTCCATTTTGACCCAGTATTTTAACACGTTGAATGCCATGGGGGCCACCAGTGACCGGCGCGCCCAGATTCATAGAAATATATATAATTTAAGCAAATGTCAGTATAAATTTTTATTATTACCATCGTTAATACAATAGTGTGAAGAAATGAATGCCGTATAAAACATCTAAAAAAAGTTTTATTTACACATGAAATATACATTTATTATCCGCGCATATTACGATGTGTGGCATTAAAGCATTACAACCAAAGAAATGGCGAACCACCACAGTCTTCAGAAAAAACAATATGACTGCGCTGGTGTGCGATTTCGCGCGACTTCTAAAAATCAGTGAGTCGTGATAATTTCCGATTGCATTTTTGATCACTTATTTTTTAGAACTAACGCGAAATTGCACTCCAGCGCCACGGGGGTCACCGGTGACCCCCGGCGCAATTACCACGTCAAACATCGTTATTGACTGTAACTTATCCGTTGCAGATGATACTTCAATATTATATGTATCGTATAATAGAAAATTCATCGTGGCGCCACGGGCAATCCCTGTCAAACTGGTGTGGCATTCAACGTGTTAAAGGACTATTCGGCACCCTGATGATGAATTTCGATCTAAAGCTGTGCGATTGGGTGGAATAAGAAGAGCAACGTTTGCTGGACGACCAATTTTTGATCGTCGCTCTCGCGGTTTCTATCGCAACTCCACCAGGAACGTACCCTCAGGCAGCGGGAATATTCATTTCGACAGTGATCGCGCAAGCCTGACGGCGGAACGATCGGTCAAAGCATTAATTTCATAATGCGAGAACAAAGGCTCGCGCGAGACTTAAACGGCCGGTAATCCTGCGCTTATTTATCTGCCAGCGCGAAGCGGTCCCCTCCATAGCTGTTCACGGGGATGTTATATGGATCGTTCATCCGGTAGCGTCTGTTTCGTTCTGGCGCCGCGCCGTCCCACGTGGACGTGCGGGGCCGAGAGTGGCGCGCAACTTTTCCTGCGATCTTGATTTCATCAGCGTGTCTCCTTTTATTGTTGCCAGTTTAGCGGTGGCCTTAAATATTTTGTCGCCCGAGGAGCGGCTCGGACGGCGAGCTACCGGGACAATAGATTCGCCCACTCGGCCGGCCAATCAAGCAGCTATGAAAGATCACGTTCAACCCCAACCCCTCTAACTATCCTCCGCAACCTTCGAGTTCACCGTCAGCCATCCCTTACCAGAATCCACGAGAGCTCGTGCAGCAGGGTAGAAAGCCCGGCTCTGCTCGCTGGCTCTCCCTCGAACCTCTAACTGTTACGGGTTGCCTATGTCCGCAAGCTTCTTTCCACCGATGCGATGTATCGAAACCGTTTTCATCCGAGAACCATCCTACCATCCAGCCAGCGCCACCGACCCCGTCAGCATCTCTTTCGACCTATCTATCGACTCGTGTTAAAATCATAACCGTGGCTTGTTTCAGCAACCGAACGATGCTATTCTTCCCCGAGAATTCCGCTTTGATTCGAACTTTTATGCCCGTCTGGCCAAATCGGTACGCTGACCGTTTTATTCTTCTTCTCAGATTTCTTCAATGGAACAGTGTCGACGCCGGGTTGTTGCGTTGCCGTTAGACAATTTTTAATAGCATCGTTTCGTCTAGATAATAGGTATCCTTAATACATAATTTAGAACTCGTACGTTTTCGTGGGAACGAGGTCTCAATTATCGAGCGGCGGCGTTAGAATTACATCTCTCCTCTCCAAGTATTTGCATTGCGCCACCTTAAACAATTTCTCTTACAAGGTAGCAAGTGCTGAGTAAACATTTATGTTTCTGGGGTTTCTAAATCTTAGCTTAAGTGTAGAAATTAAACGTGGAGCAGGGGTGTATAATTCGAGAAAATATAATTGCAAATGCATTCCATTCGGAACGAAATGTTTTATAGCTCCTCGTTGTGCCTTGAGATCGTTGTTTCTGCCGCGTCGAGCAAATTTCGTTCAGTGTGGATGTTTCGCACGGTGTTGAATTTTAATGTGCTGCTTATTCGGAATCGGTGTGAAATACGTGTGAAATTGACGGATTATGGTAAGCCGCGGACCGATGACGGAACCGATGAAACGGCCTTATTACGGAATAAGATAATTCTCGATCGAGCAATGTTGCTCGGTTGGGACGGACGGTTAAAGGAATTACGTCCTGCCCGAAGGAAAGCTGAGTCCGTGAAATCTAGGGGACCGGGCGTATCATCGAGTAGAGTCACGAATGTTCCGCGCGACTCGTCCACCGAATTTTTGAAGGACGAAAAGACGAGTTTGCCGACTCGACGGAAATCCATGTCCCAAACGAAGAGAAGACCTCGAAATCATAGAATTACTTTTCGCCACCGGCTGAATATAGAAGCGGCGGGCTGTTTACCCGAAATACCCCGGTGTGCTGCGAATCGCGCGAGTTTCTCTCTCTCTCTCTCTCTTTCTTTATCTCGATTTTTCTCTGTTTCCAGGCACCGCGCCACTTCGTTATTGGCGATACCTTATCCAATAAATTCCGATCGATGCGCAGGATCCTACTCCGTATAAACGAAGTAATGACGGGGAGGTCGGGGCCGCGAGCTTTCATAGAACTCGCGAATCTCGGCGCCCGGCGATAATTCACTTCGCCCCGGAGAAGCTAATTCTCGGCTCGGTTTAAAGGACGAGCGGAAAAAGAACTTGTTAAAATTTAATTGACTGTCGCGCCGCGACCGGGACGGGTTGGATTAAGTTATGGGATCGGGGGACCGAAACCCCTTCGCGAAACGCTGCGCCGACTAATAGATCAAGAAATGAATTTTAGCCCTCTCTTTATCTCGGACTCCCGTGCGAAAGCTACCCATTAAACGTAATTTTTAACAAGAACTCGAGAACTGTGCATTTCCGAAACTGGACCGTGTCGTTCTACTAGCACACATCCCTTGCGTTGGCCAAAACTGCACAAAAATCGGCAACTTCTAAAGGCTGGTAGACGACGAGGATCTTCGACCATTTCGCGCAGAAGCTATTCTACGAAGCTGACATTGAGGCACCGGCTCGATGGCCAAAGAATTCAGCTAATAACTTGTTTGAAAGTGTCCCGGATGCCTAATCCCCCCCGTTCCTTGTCGGCCGGTGCTTAACGATGGGTGACGAGGGTCGCGAAATTGGCCGAACGCGCTGCCGGGGACAGCGAAACGCCTGTATTTTGTCGATTCAGGATGTAAAGCTCTACTACGGTGAAAATGAGTTTCGTCGTATGCAACCGTGATAGAGGCGGGTTAGGATGCAGACACATGGTCGCGATTCGATATGAACACGAGGAAAAAGTGACATAGACACGGGGGCGGTGTTCCTGCGCCGTGGCAGCCTCGAAGAAGACGTGTGCCGAGAGTATGGGTTGAGTATGGTCTGCGTGGGTGGGGTGCCGAAGCTCTCCGGGTAGTTTGGTATTCTGGTGACTACCTGGGCTGCATTGCATCACGTATGGCGAGCCCGGGCTATAACGTAGGCCGTAGGTTTACACGTAGTTGGATATCGTGCGGTGGGATGAACGTCGCTTAGATACATTCATCAAGGCGTCGCGATCGCGTACTTTGCAACTTCTCGGCCCCTTCGCGCCGACAATTAAACGCTCCTCTTCCTGAACCCAATTCCGGTTCAAGTGGGCCAACCATGTTTCGATTTCATACTTTATTCGACGGAGACGCTGGCGGCACACATTCGTTTATCGAAATCGAATGTTGGAACGGGCGGTGTCTAGAATCTCCCGAATGCATGTTCCATTGATAAAAAGTACCCGAGACAGCATAATGAACACGAAGGATTTTTCGGTATTGTGCCTACGATTAGATCGATTTGTTCCTTTTGTAGCACGCGCAAATCTTTCTTGAAGAAATATTCTTCTCGTTTTTAGTGTTCGTTGAATGTATTATACGTGCAGTCCCTGTTCACAATCCAATGTTCTTTAGTCGGATTTCGAAGTATTAATTCGCTGATGTGTTTCGAGGAATATATGTTCGTTTTTCTGTTCGCTTGCCAAAGACTTTAATTTTCTTTTCCGCTAATAGCTTACGACCTCGACGCGATTATTTAGGTTAATGTAGGCGTTGAGCGCAACGATCGATCAATCAACTACTATGATGCATTTTAAGGCTTGGTTCCACCCAAAAGCCTGAGCCGTATCGGCTCGTCTAAAGCTAATCATTTCACCCCCTGTTTCAGGCTCTGCTTCAGCTTTTTAGAACAGAAATGTGTGTCCAGATATACTCTTCCAACAATTTATATACATCCCGAGCTTCTCGCAGTCCCGATCGGTTTCAAAAGTCAACGATTACAACTTCTACATTTTTATTTTGCATTAAAAGATCCGCAGTCTGCTAATTACTTATCGTTTCGATCGAGATTTCGTATGCACCCGAGACAAGCAAAGGCGGCCCGAACGAAAAAGTGTAAGTCCGGTGTATCGGAACGGGGTGACCAGTGTGTTGACCGTAAACGGGCAGCCCTTATCTGTGTCACTTCATTCTTATCAGCGGGGCGACTTAGATCTCCTAACCGAGAACCGTCCGATACCGGGGCTCGGCTCTGTAATCGCGAATCGATCACTCGAACGTTTCAGGAAGCCTGATTTCGGCCAAGCAAACGGAAGAATGAGCGCGGAAAGAGGGAGAACCGTGGGACGGGGAGGGGAGGGGGGAGAGAGAGAGCGAGAGAGAGGAAACGATAGACCCCGTTGGAACCTAGGAATTCATTCGTTGCCATGGTCGATCCGGTTTCCGTAACGTCTGCTGGTATCTATGGATCAGACTTTTCTATACATAAATGTGGCAAGCTTCCAATGTCGAGCGTCCACGATGCTTAGGTGCACTGTGCTACCTTTACACCGATTCCTCTCCCTGTATATATGTCTGGTGTGCTGTCCAGTGAGCCGCGTGACAGCTAATATCCGACCAGGAAACTAACACCCCCGTCGCGCTCAGCCAACCCCTACCACCAACCCCCGCGTTCATCCCCCATTCCTGCGCTGTTCCCGTGAGCACCCCTCTGTTCGCACCTCCGACGTCGTTCTGGTTCATTCTCGTAACCGTCGACTAACCTGTCGCATTCCAATAGTAAAGGAGGAAACTCTATTTAGAGCTTCTTGAAGCTTTCACCAGGTTCCACCAGCCTTCTTAATCTCGTTAGGCTATTCTCGATCGTCGGTCTCCCCTTAATTGCTACCTCGATCATTCAAATCACAAACTTCAATCTTTTTTTATATGTAAAAGAACAATAATACGGTTTTCTTTCATTTTTTTTTTCGTGGGCACCTATTCGGCTTGACATTGTCCTCTAGTGTACCGAGTGTTTATTGGTTCCGTAAAGTTTGTGAACAATAGACGAGGGTTAAAGAGTGAGCTTCCATCCCCTAAGATCGCACGGTACCGCAACACTAGATGCCATAGTAGAATTTTCTGGGTTCTTTTCAAGGTGTCGGAGAAGCGTCTGTCTGGGTAGAATACTTTCGGATAATCGTCCGTTGTTAGACGTACCCGTGGGTTTCTGCTTTTACGTCATACACCGTCGGTCGGATTCTTTTCACGGTGTGTTCACAAGCTGGCGCTGGTCCGTCGGAAATGCTGGTGAAAGCAGCGCCGCAGCCTTCGTTATCGGATCCGTCATTCTCGACGTCCGATCGCGTCCAACTTGTAATCCTTTCGGATTCATCCCTCTTCTCTACGGGTGTGTTCATTTTAATGGACGTTGGATTTCGTTTCCTCCCGTGCAGTTATGCCGGCATTTCCGCGCGCTGCGGTGTGCGATGTTTCGTATGCGCATCTCTATCAGCACATTTCACTGTCAGCCCCGGCGAATTTCGAGAACGGTCCGGCCAAGAATTTTGCAGACATTTAGAATGACAGGTGAAAATGAATCGTACAAATAGCCGATAATAGCTCGCTGCCAATGGGCTCCGCTAATCTCCCCGATGAAATTTAGATTGTCGGACCACGTGTGTTAGGACACCGGGACACGCCATTTTGTAAGCAAATGCGTCTGTCCGCCCGGCATCTCTGGCCGGCCGACGCGGTGCATTTAATCGGAAACGTGCGTGTATCGAGGCCCTCTCGCTTCTAGTATTCCAGTTTAATCGGAACTTTTAGGGTTGTTCGAGAAGAAAACGTCACTCTCTTCGACGCCTCTGTACACACAGTCGCGCGCGAGGAAGTTTTCGATGCTCGAGCGAGCTCGAAAGTTGATTTATCGATCTTTTTGCGCGCATTTGTAACAGACATCAGAGATTTTTAGCGAGCGACACGTCGAGAACTCGACGCAGTTTACAAAACCAACGTCACTCGATCTCCTCGGCGCTCGTGGTAATGACAGGCCGAGGGGAGGGGTGGAGGACCAAGAGACATTTTCAATTCGATGACGTTTAACAGAAAATTAGCGCGCGAACCGTTCCCCCCTCCCCTCACCTCCCCCGCGGTAGCGTGCAAACAACTACGGGCGCTCTTGCTAGCGCTCGTTCGAGCGAATTGTCTCCCGGCTCGACGCACAGCACCGCCCGGATATCTCAATATGCCGGTTACCGAACGAACGGCCCCGCAGGAGAACGGGATTTCGGGTGAAGGTCGAAGATGTAATAACCGAATCCAATATTCGTTCCTTTCAAACGACTGTTGGTTGACAAAAAGTGAAATTTGCCTGAGAAGACAGAACTGTCACCGGCAGCACCGTCGCGCCGCGACGATATACTCACACGTTTTCTTTCTCCCCTATTTCTCTATCGCCGAGCGCGTGCCTTCCGGTACACACTTAAAGAGTCGAGATCAATCTCCCGACGACGTGCACACCCACTTTTCCCTACAGTCGCGAAAATCCCTGAAATCATTACCTCGTAATCTTGCGCATTTAGTCCGGCTTTTATATTCGCTTTCTTTTTTACATCGGTGATAAAATGATTAATATAATAATTGATGTGCAAAATTTGTAATTTTCAACGTAGATTCTCTGCTTATCGCTATTTTAGAAATCGTACCTATATCTACCTTTGCCGTAAACCGCATGAAATTCGCAGTCTACTCGGTGCACCGAAAAATCTACAGTCCATTTAGACTTAATCGAATGATCCTGTCGAGACCGCCGAACATTTACACGTCATTATCCGATCAATGAATCCACACTTCCCGTCCAGAAAATAAATTTCCCTGTGCATTATCCGTTTAGCGTGCGCGCTTTCATTATTTAAAATATCGCCGCAACAATACGCGCTCGTCGGGCTAACACGTCCACGTCGCTATTTGATTTATGCGAAAAGTCACGACGTAATGCCGACGTTTATATCGGCAGATATTTATCAGTCTCCCTTTCGTTTACACTGGTTTAATCGAACCGATCGGTGCGGTGGGCTCGTTCATTAATCAACTTTGAGGGTTGCTCCGCGCCCGGTCGCTCCCAGCCAGCACGCTGAAGTCTTCATAAATCGTTGCGCTATTAGCAAGCCTGCTATCCGGGCACGGACTTACGTTCGTGATCGAAACACTTGTGGTAGTTTATCTTTGCCTCCTAATGCTCGGCCAATTTCATACGATCAACTTTTTCATGACGACAATTCAATTCTTCCGACAGCTGTTCGATATTAACGCGACTGGAACGCGTCTTCGACATTGTGTATACATTTTTAATTCTGGTATCGATCCATCATTGATCGAAATGGTTTAATTAACCCTTTCACTGCGGCGCGATTTCGGAATAATCCATCCACAGGGACGTCGCGTTATACGCACGTCGGTCGCTGCGCCGCGCAGACCAGTAACTAGTGAACAAAACAGTACCCGAAGATTTGATACCATTCGTATGACTTAAAAAGCAATCGTTACAAATAAATTAAAAACATCCATTTCTTATTTATTTTAAGTAGCCTTTTATGCTATTTTACTTTACATAACTCAACTGACAGATTTCTTCAATAACAGTGGCTAATTAAATATAAAGGAAAAAATCCGAAATTGATAAAGAGGAATAAATTCGTTTTGAACTTAACAATGACAAACTATTTTACATAATGAACGAATAAAGATAATAAAAATATAATAATCCATTTCCGCGTGATATATATCCTAAAGCATGGATCAACACATAAACCTACATCACATTCTTTACATTCGTACCTAGTTTCTCGACGAATTTTATGTTTACTACATACTGCACATTTTCGAGCATGATTTTTTTTTGGAAGACTTGTAACTGCAATAGCACAGCAAATATGATAAGAATTAATTAACAATCGTTCGAAACAATAAAACAATTGCCAATACCTTAGTTCGTATGTCTCAAAGGACGATAAAGTCCATTTGAATCAGTCGGTAAAACAAAGAAGTAAAAACATAAAGTATAAAAATTTAGATGGCGTATATTTACGCCTTTCGTATACATATATCGATGGACTTCCGAGGATGTATTATATATTTACGCCTTTCGTATATATCGATGGATTTCTCAGGACGTATATTTACGCCTTTCGTATATATCGATGGACTTCTCAGGACGTATATTTACGCCTTCCGCAGTGAAAGGGTTAAAGGGGGACAAATGTACTCCCTTTCTGTATTCGTAAATTACAAAGAGTCATCATCGAATTTCCTGATGAAGCTCACGGGGGGGTTTCACGTGTTGGCAATCCACCGGACAGTTTACAAGGAATTTTCTGTCCTATCGAACGGATTGTTCGCCGGCGATTCGAGTTCATTTGCACGGAGCGACACAGGTAAGAGGACAATCCTCGACAACGTGTACAGCAGTTATTCGGTTCATGCGCCGCTTTTTGTTCCTGTGATGCGGAAACCGGCGCGGCGAATAATGCGCGAATTCACACGCGCGCGAAACGCATAACTTAATATGAACCGATGACAGATTTGAAAAGCTAGTACGTCGAAAGCTCAAAATGCATCGCAGCGTCGACAATACGACGCGCGCTCGCGTGTGCACGCTCTCGCTATAACGCTGGGAAATATTTTGCTTTTTTTTCCCCCATTCCATCCCTCTCTCTCTCTCTCTCTGTGTGTGTGTCCACCGCTTCTAATTCTCTCTTTGCCCTCGGGTATTTGTACTCTCCCCACCATTTCCGAATTATTCGCATTTTTGCCTCGACGCTGTTTCGTGCGCCCGATTTTCGACCATTCTGCACGCCGACAGTAGTTCGCACTGATTCCACGCTCAAGAAATCGATTGCTCCGAAGAAGCTGTCCAATCCATCTCGCGACCGCCACAGAAAATTAAATATTAATCCTTGCTGTTTTTTAATTTATTAATTTCTTCGGAGGTGTCACGCGGTTATTTCGGTGACATCCTCCGTAACCTAGATTACCGATCTTCATCTAAATTTTCATTTTAATAGATAATGTATTAGAGAGTAGAACAAGCCGTCTAGAAAATTTCAACGGTTGAAAACGTCGCTGACCCTTTCCATCAAATCAATTTCAATTCTATTGCCAATATACGTCGCGTGAAATTTTTATTATATAGTCTCGCAGAAGTGGTTGATATTTCACGATTGAATAATTTGTTCATATCGAATAGAATTCTTAAATGCAGCGGACGGAAACAAGTGCCACTATTTCCCTCTCTAACGAATTTTGGCTCTAGTTCTCGTCTTCCGCCCTTTCCCCTTCGCTTTGGTCGCACGGTTCTGTACCTCTCGGTAAGGGTTTTGGCGATATCCGACTGTACAGTGCTTTTTTTTTTTTAAATCTGCAATCCGAGGCTCTCCGTGTTGGCCCGACATAACAGCGTTCCTGTCGCTGAATGGTCCTCGTCGTGCTCTATCTCTCTGTTTTCGGACTTCGTTGTATCCGCGTAGCCCGACGCGGACATCGTCCGATAGTCATCGTTGCTGTCAACACTTTAGGCGCACATTTTCGAGCGTTGCGTTTTCCACATTTTTTCCTTTTTTTTTTTTTTTTTTGTTTTCGATTCTCGTATAAAGAATTCTATTTTTTACACTGTCCGCGCACGGGAAATGAGCGGTTTCGAGAGTTTATAAAATTGTTTCTCCGCAAACCTTGTAACAGTCGTGAACCGATGTTGCGATACCCTAATTCGTTTCGTTAATTTCTTTAGCGGTTCCTTGTTCGGCAAGAAATTCGAATAACTTCGAGATCGTCGCGCGCATTAAATTGCAAACTCGACAATTTTGTCTCGTCTCCGCCGGGACAACCCTTCTCGCCTCGCAGAAAACAAATCGAATTCCGGCGTGACGCGTGTTACGATAATTTCGATATCATCAGCACTGATTCGCTGTTCCACCTGTAATCGCCTGGGACCTAGCTGGGAAGAACTCTCGTCAATCATATCAGCAAAATATTTTCGAAATTATGCACCCCTTCGACGAGGGCTGATTTCGTTTCTGTGGGGGGTGTGCTTGGGGATGCTCTTGGGGAACGTGGTTAAAAGAAAATTTCCAAGCATTCGTTTGCTGTAATTATATTCGCTCGTGGATGTTTAAATTATTTTGTAATGTAAAGGTGTAGGCATCGGAAATCATTTCACCATTTTATGGTAGGAACGATGCATCGAGTCACGATTTCAGAGAAGTAAAATATTTTACCAATAGAGATATAAGAACCGAGAACGGATTTATACTTCACTGGAGGATTGTAAAAGCATTAATGTACACGCGAATAATTCTTTCTGCGATCGTATTCACGATTTTCATCGAACAATTCCTGTCAGAGACTGTTCTCTGTAAGACTTCGTTCCGACAAAAGATGTGGGTGGTAAGCAAGAGTTCTAACGAGAGGAAGAGAGAGAGAGAGAGAGAGAGAGAGAGAGAGAGAGAGAGAGAGAGAGAGAGAGAAAGAGAGGGAGAGGTGGAGAAACGTCGATGGCACCCTTTGGAAAATGAATTGCCATTCAGGGAGATCGGGACGACGCAATTACATTTCGATTGTCTCATCGTTTGAATAGTCTCTCATCGATTGTATTGAGCCTTAGTTGGCTGTAAAGTCTTCGAGTCTGGAAAGTGCGATTATCCGTCGCTCATACCGAAGTTTTGTTTGCGCTGTCGCTTACCTGCCTGAGCAAAGATAATGCCTCGGGTACTGAGACGACGATTGGCCGCGAGTCTGCGAGACGATACGGAGGGAAATAATCGAATCGACGCGACGCGACGGCTCGGTGCGTCACGTGTTGACTGTGCGAATGTCGAAGAAGCCGAGTCTAGCCCGAACGAAGAAGTCAATTCCCGGGGAAAATGAAAATATAAGACCAGATGGGTCCCCGGCAAAAACTCCTTCCTGATTGTCACGTCGTTTTCTTTCCTTTTCCTGTCATTCGACGCGCTCAATACTTTATCCGACTTTCTTACTGCAAATCTGTCACAACGTGCTTTCAGCAATGTACACTTTAACCCTTGAATCGCTAAATGGGGGAACAGGGGTTTAGACGAAAGTTATTAACAGCGTGATTTGCTCTAGCTTCAGCTATTTCAACCCGCGTCTCCCAAAAGCGACAGACAGCACTATTTCTCCATAATAAATTAATATTGCCGTTATTGTATCGAGTGTAGCGAATTTGATTTCAACTGTTACGTTATGGAATTTTTCGTGCTGCCGTGCTACTCGAAGTGTTAAGCACGAACGATTAAACTTATCAAACAATATTTTATCGATCGCGATATATCGACGTGTGCACGGTAGACTGCGCACTCCAGTTAGCCCACTCGTAAAACCTTTATTTCTCTGGCAAGTAGTTCGTAAAACGTGTTTCGCAAAATCACGCGCAGCAAAACTTGGCTCGAGAGAGACTATAATTGCGTAGTGGGTACATACGTGTATCTCACTTAGAAATCATTCAATTCGATTTAGACTTATTCTGTCCAATTAATCGGCTCTCTGTCGGATAGGTGAATCGAGGAGGCATCGCAACGGGAACACCGGAAACGGGAACGAAGAGGAACGTGGGTCTGATATCCAAGCTCTGATCGTTTGATCCGCGCTTTCCCGACGGTTCTTGAGCGCGCGTCCCGCCGATCAATCTCTCATTAGCCGCGGTTTTAAAGGCGCGTCGGTTGAAAAATGATCAGCGTCGCGCGTCGCGGGCGTTCATTACGGGCGAATAAATCGCGGCCGGGCGACATCGATAACCGGTCGTTGAAGTTATTGCCGGGGTGACACGCCGGCTATCATTCCGCGTTGCCGGTAACTCTCTTAAAGATATTACAGGCACCGGGCTCCACCCTCGCACAGACCGCAGAAGTTTCTCTTAATGACGAAAGTGGCCGAACTCGTGTCACGAGCCGATAGGAGAGAGCGCCGCGCCGCGCCGCGCCGCGCCGTGGCTAATCGTTCTACGCGAAAATTCCTTTTGTTACAACAGTTGCGAAGTCTGTGACCAAACGGGATGTGTGTGTGTGTGTATGTGCGGAGAGTGAGAATAGGGGGTGGTTCGGAGGGTGGTCCGATACACGTGACCGGCAACGAGCCACGGGAGTCGAGAATATTGGCGAAGAAAGCCGTGGATGAAGAACGGAGATTACCGATGGCGATGAACGCGGATACTTTGGCCGAGATTGAGGGGCTGGTTTACCTTCCTCTCGCTCGGAGGGTATCTGCGGACAAGCCGAAACGCGTTGCCCGTCAGACCTACGAAGCTTCAAACTTACATCAACGAAATGAAAGCCGCCCCGACCCAACCCCACCAACCCCCCATCCCCACCCCCACGCTCTGCCATCCTTCGTCTTCTTCGACGTTTCCCACTCCGTGTTCACCAAACATCGATGCAATCTTCCTTTACCTCCCCTTTACCGCTCACTAGGAACTCGAGATCTCCCGTGGATTTGCGTCCGGATCGCTCGTATTAAGGTGAACCGGCTGCTATACGCTCTGAATACGATGTTTTCTCGCAACTACTCACCCCTTTCACGAAACAACCCCGCACCCCCGCGACGGCGCGGCGGTTAATTCATTTTTCCCGAAGCGAGCAGCAGCTCGGCTAACTCGCCCGACCATCGGATTTCCCAAATTCCACTTATATCTCTACCGCGCGGCATTCCAATTCGAAAAAATTTCATTCGACTTAAAGAGGGGTTTAAATTTTTTCTCTGTGCGTTTTTTGCACGCGCATCGTGCACAGCCAGCGCGGCGTGCACGCGCGAGAGAGCGCGGCGAAGCGCGTTAATAGATTAATGAATTCTACAGTTCGCGGGTTCGCCTCGAATGCGATTTCTGTTTAACAAAATAAACCTCGTGAAAAGGAGACGGCAATGCCGCCGATGTCGGTATGAATGTATCCTCGAATTTTTTAAATACAGGCAAACCCGCGTGGATCGTTATTTTTCCCGGCATCGAATTCTAGGATTTTTTTGCAGATTTTTCCGGCGTCGTATTGCTTCCCGATTGTGCCCGCCGCATTTTTCGAGGTTTCACTACTTGAACTGCTTGCTAGCGATTACTCGATATTGCTTTAAAAATTCAAAAAATATATAATTGAGGATTTTTTACTATATCGAACTTCTTAGGAATTAACTGTGTTTCGTTCTACCGTTTCAGATATCGAATGTATTGTAATTTCACTCGTCCCTTTTTAAATATGAGTTTACGTATGAAATACAGCTGGACGAATTGAAGTATAAATAAAACTGCAGGTGAATGTTCGATGCAACTATTTTTAGAGATCGCACGATGGTCAATAGGTTCCCGGTAGACAGTGTCAGGATAACTTTCTGAAAAACAAACTGCAAATACGCGTCCGAGGGGGGTTTTTAAAGCAACTGGCCGCTCTAAGCCGGAAATGAAACATTGCCAGTCGGAATGCGATGATATACGGAGTTGAAAGTTGCTAATTAATGCGATAGTAATGCTGTCGATACGTAACGAGACAACCGAAAACACACGCAATATTATTTTACGCGGAGGGTTGAATAAATATGCACGAATTCACGGGGTTCCGAACTAGATCCGCTAATATTTGGCGGCCGGGCCCGTCACAGGAATAAAGTTCGACCGGTCATGCCGGTGTTTTCCAAATATTTGAAGCAACGCGTAAATTTTTCAGCTATCAATTCCGGCTAATTTCTGCTAGGTCCGTGCAAATAAACTCCGCCGGCCGACCCGGCCCGGCCCGGCCCGACCGGACCGGGGGGAATATTCGTTACCGTTCCGGGCACCGGGGTTTAGCGTGTGCACGCGATCGTATGCAAAGCTTGAAGAAACGAAACGTTTGTATGCACATACATACACGTGTGTATGGGTATGTACACAGAGGGGGAGGGGCGAATACATCGCGGTTCCACGGAAAAACTTGCTATCGAATTCCAATATTTGGCAAAAGTTCTCGAAATGGTTGTTCCTTTGTCGGCAACTTTCTCGCTGCAACGAAATATTTATCTGCTATTGTTCGATCGGTCTACGGGCCAAAGGATTCCCGAATCCTCGACAAACAAAACGGCGATCGATCTCTCGCCCGGGCCGGGGTCCGTGGAATTTCGAGAGTCTCTCGAAATTTTCGAGACGATCGTTTTTGGGGAGACCGCTTAATATCGCCACCGCGCCGCTTGGAAAGATAGCCCCGGATTCAAATCGAGTTTTCTTCTTTGATAAAGCGATCCGGAATTGGTCCATTGAGCCCGGCGATCCTCGCAGATACCTCGTGCTCTGTTCTCTCCTCCGTTCGATGCCCGGGTTTCCTCCGTAAACAGACGCATTATTCTCGGCGTATCTCCGAGCCGGCCAATCGGAATTAACTCGGCGGTTACAGCGCGCATTTATTTCGGCGGAATAGTGATTTTATTCTGTGACCGCGGCCGACCCGCCAATCGGGATTTCATTAAACTGTAATTCGATTTTATTCCTGGGAGACGGGACGTCGCGACCGAGCCGCAAACAGTCCGATTTTAATCACTCGTCTCGCTGAACGGATCGACGGAAAACGCTAATTTCGAATATAATGATGTATAATCGAATCGTTCGCGCCTCATCCCCATCGCCCCGCTGTTCGTCGAACGAAGAAAAACGAACGCCGAGGTTTTCCACCGAAAATTTTACCCCCCTAAAAATATTTGAACGACGTCGAATCACAGTTTGAAAGTATTCGGCGCGGCGCGGCGCGACGCGGCACGGCGCGGCGGCAGAAGTTCGCATGCAGTTCCACGCTCTATTTCGCGCGAGAAAACGTCACCGACGATTTTTCACGAAAATGAAATGTCATACGAAATGAGCGTACTGTACATCTGCGACTTGCTTTTTGATAAAGGATGAGCACTATTATTCTAATGGCACCGCAGTCGCAATACCACATGATTCTACATCAACTGTAAACAGCTGTCTGGACGACAAGCCGTGGTTCTTCCTGCTCTTTTTACATATTGCGTCGAGTTCCGCGCAAGCGTCACATCAATTATTTCTGGACCAAGAATCTTCCCGCAAATATCCATTTTCGTACGTTATTTTATAAAAAAAAATATCTTTCCCAAACATTTCCAGCTGCAGCAATTGCGAGATCTTCGAATCGATTCCTTCGTTAATTTTTCACGTGTGCGAAGCTGCAGTTATATCGGATACAATATTTGAACCACTTTATTTGCAGCGTATTCAAATCGGTAAACAATTTCGGAATGCTAAATTTAATAGCACCGATCCGCAGCAGAGGAGAGTTCCTTTCAGTTTGTTTACATTTTAACGCTATCTCTACCAAACGTGTCGGAGCACACGCCTTTTAACTTTTAAAGTTTTACATAAAAATTTATTGGAGGATCTTCATGGAAAATTTTCTACAAGGAAAACATAAAACCACTCGATTTACATTGCCAGAGGTTTTGTCGCGCAATTCCCGTAGCTAAACAAAATTTTCACCGTTTTGCAACAAGTAAAGGGTTGCTAGTTCTAGAATATCATCGGCACGCATGTATATTGCACATTTAGCGGTGGATGGAGTCGGGATCGCGACAATTTTCCATCGTGTTTATCACGATAGACGGGGAGGCGATCGCTGCGGTGTACGAGTCTCATTCGCAAGATCGGCATTTCTGTTGGCTATCAAAACAGCCGTGGGACATTTACATTCTGTCGACTGGATGGTCTCGCGTTTTCCACGGTAAATAGGATCCTCGGTTTCGAGCCGGAAGTAGGAACGGCATCAGGGACATTTCCCGCAAAGGTTGGAATTAGCCGCGTTCTTAGCGGTTGCCTTCTGTTAGCGGCACGTTACTCGCATGCTGAGCCGCGCGCGGCGCGCCGCGCCTTGCCGCGCCGCGCCGGAAAGAAAGAAGACACGTGTACGCCGAAAGACAGACCGAACCCAGACAGTGAAACGGGGGAGAGAGAGAGTGAGAGCGAAAAAGAGGGGTTGGTTACACAAAGGGCGGAGGGGGGGGGGGGGGGCAGAGGTGAAACAGAGAGAGCCACCGGAGACTCGATACGTGCATTGGAACGGTTCCGACTAAGAAAAGTCGAAAATCTTAAGTCGGGGGTGGTTGACGCCCCCACGATGCGATGGGCGGTGACTCCTAAGCGCCGATTGGCCTGGTTCACCAAAGGGTGAGAGATTTCGTACCGGGGTGGCGGAGATATGCGCCGTGACGCCGGGACGTCGGCGTGTGCACGTCTGCCTCTGCTGGTCCCCTCTACGAGGAGAGGACGCCAGTCGACGCCGGGCGTCCCGAGCGCGCAGTCGTGGGAACCGTGGTCGTCGTACGTGGCTCCGTCACGCGTCTCTCGATCTCGCGAGCGGATCGAAACCGATCTCTCTGTTCGACGTCGTAGTGCAACATCCTCCTGATCGCGAAACGATCTCGCGCGTTTCTCTCGCGTTTGTTTTACGCTCCCGCGCATTTCGAACGATCGACACAGCCGACCAACATCGATCGATATCGATCGCCCAAACAGATCTCCCCAGTGACGGGTCGCGATCGTCCTATTGTTTCTGTATCGAGACCTCGACGATCGATCTAGGATGCGCTGGAGAGAGATCATCTTCTACAAGATCCTGACCTAATCGAGCCGCCGGCAACGCGAACTCTCGACCCCGCGAGCCCGATGGAGGGTCGCCCGGAAGACTCTTCTGGCGAACGCTTCTTCCGGTTTACGCAGCAACACGAAGGATCCAACGATCGATCGATCGGACGTGCGCGCGTAGTGAAACGTTCCTGTGGATCGAGGAGATCGCACCGCGGATGGAACGATCGGCTACCGAGCGGTCAGACGACGACGACGACAACGACGACGACGACGACGACGACGCTTGACAAAGCGGCCAGAGATTTTCCCGATGTGATCGGCTTCTCCCCGGTTCTTTGCGGATGCCGATCGTACGGGAATCGTGGGTGTGCTACCGGCTTCGAGTCGCCGCTTCCAGTGTCTGTTAAGAGGAGTAGAGAGATGGCTTTCAGCTTTCTGCCCAGGATGGCCGCCTTCTTCGTTTTCGCGTGCCTCCTGCTGCAGGACGGACGGCCGACGTATGCCATGTTCACCACCGGTAAGATCTCTCGATCATCCACCTCTGAACGCTCCCCAGAAAATCGATCCTTATCCCGCCGGTTTCCTGGTTAGCGCTCACGTTGCCCCCGGTTTAGGAATCGACTCAACTTCGTTATTATTTCGTACAGAATTATGACGCTGCTCGATTATAAATGACCCGTTCCAACGCTATTTCGATGGAAATGCACTTTAGATTTTTCTAGACGATTTCGCGGAACATCGAACTCCGAGTCGATGAGCAGCAAAGCGAAATATTGGATGCAGCAGCTTGTTCGGATGCAACGCGTGTGACGAGCGATACCTGTTTAACGTTACGAACGTCGACTTTGATCACTGTGTCGATCATGGCGGGCGTTAGTCACGCTTTCGCGCAAGGTTGTCACACAGGGGGGTGTCTTCGTAGCCGTGACGATCCGCGTCGCGGTTCGTTTTCGACGCTTATTGTCACTGTCAGATCTGCGTTTATCAGTTCCCATTCTTCTTCCAAGCGATCTTATTGGTCGGAATGTTTTTATATTTTTGAGAGATTGAATACCAAAGATAATCGTGACCAATGGGGTCGTTGCGATCCTAAAATGATCTCTGTATACATAGATAAATAATGTTTATCCGTCGAATTGACCGGCATTGAAATAAATTATTTTCAGGCTCGGTAGTACCAAGACTCTTCGTTCTTTCTTCACAATTTCAAGTTTGAATCGATTGTGCAAGTAAGCGATTTCCATCGCAAACTTCGCGTTACGAGCAGCGAATAAACTCGTACAACTCGTGATTTAAACGCGTATCGCAGCGTAATCTCGGCTTTCACTTTACCCCGGTGAAACGGGAAGCGCGAAGTTTCGGCGCGTGTTGTCGTCCGTTCGAATAAACTGTCAACGCTGTATAAGTTCTACGTCGTTACTGTCATTCGCTGTCGATAGGGATAAATCTCTCCGCGCGACGCGAGGCTAGTTCCCAGTAACGTTTTCGCTCGGAAAGAGAGAGAGAGCATCGTGCACCGGTCGTCGCTAATTTCGCGCCGGTTCAACGATCAAACGGTGGATTTTTCGAAATCAGCGTTGATCCACTCGGAGATAAAGCTCATCGTGAAAATTCCCAGGCGAGTGCTGCGTAAATCATTCATCCGGAAGTTTTCGTATCGGTATCACGTATGCCCGGAGGGGGGGAGGCGTGTGATGACGGATGACGCCATAAAAGTATGCAGTCACGTTCTGACGTTGGTATTCCTCTCGCGGCCGAATAGTGCGAGTCGTAAATATGCGATGAAACGTTAAACACGGCTACTCCGCGAGAGACAGAGAAAAATAAAGATGTGGAAGTAGGAGCGAGATGCGAAGAAGAAGCAAAAAGGATCAAGCCGGAGCTTAAATATTTTAACGACGCCTAATGACACGTGGAACGCGTTCCGGCCACGTGTGGAATTATTCAGGGCTGCGGGGGAGGGCCGAGGCGACGAAAACTAGTTTGCGCCAGCTTTCCGCGAAGCGAGGCTCGTTGAAATTCGCTTTCTTTCCCGCAACCCTTAAAATTTCATGCGGTACACACGCGTCCCGGCCGGAAACTTTCCCGAAGAATCTCGGCCGCGCGAAATTCTGAGGGCGTCGCGTCGTCGCGTCGTCGCCGGCCCGTGTTTCCTACGGGGTAACGTTTTCGTGTTGTGTAAACGCTCAAAGAGCGGGGTGCCTCTCTCTCTCGCTCTCTCTCTCTCTCTCTCTCTTTGGTCGCACCTTTGGCACAGGTGCCCCACCCAGTCGACAGACTGGTGATAATTCAATCCAGGCATTTTCACGCGTTAAATTCATTTCGCGAACGCTGAAACAGTCCTTCCCTACCCGTTGCCCTTTGTGCCCTTTCGACGTGTCGCTCCGGCAAAGAGCCTTTGAGCCTCTCTCCGCTCCAGGAAGATAGCGAACGACACACCTCGTGGCGATGTCGTTTGTAAGCATCGTCACAAAAAGCTCGTTGGCGGTTCCTAATACCGGCGCGCGGCGCGAAATTACACTTCAATGGCGAAATTGCGGCCAGGAATGAGCTACCGCGTCCTGCGCGTTCAACCATGCATAATTCATAAGCGGCCCGGTCGCGGGGAAACCTCGGGCGATAAATATTTTTTGAAGCCGGAACGACGTAAAAGTGCATGCAAATGAATTGACCCTAATGCAGCCCCGGTACCACTTACACCACCCGGCGACCACCGCGACCGGTGTAACCGCTAAAGCGGACACTTTCTTTCGCTGGCGAGCCGGACTTTATTGTCTCAGCCTCTGACGAAGGGTTCGACTTCCGACGATTAACGCCTCTTTTTACTGGCTCGGGAACTATCAACGCCGTCAACGACACGCGCTCCGTTAATTGCTCGACCTTGCACCCACGCGTCTTTGTACCGCCGCTTTGCAAAATCCTCCCTGTTTACCCCGGTACGTTCGTTAAAGTCGATCAATTCAGTCGATCATTGTGCATTTATTATAATATCGTTCGATACCGCTGCACCGACTCGACGAGTTGAATTTTTTGTTCTAGAAACGAATAATGTCATGATTAGTTTGCAGACTTTTTTTTTTCAAAAAGATCCGCAGTCCAGTCACGATTCACTTATCCGTCTAATTATCTGTCCACGGTAAAATAATAATTTCGAACATGGGTCTAATTAGACCGCAGATTTGCATGCAAAACTTTGCATCTCTTATTTCCAACGACTGTAGCCTTTGTGCATCAGAAATACATAAAAATCGCATTAAATTCCCTTGGCCTTTATATTGTAGTATTTTCGTGAAATTTTACAAATTATAAATTCACAAAAGTCCGCAGCGTAGTAACGCCTATGATTTATCGTCGCTGGTTCGGTAGCCAGTGTGTTGAATAAATTCACTCGGCCGTGCGCGTTTTATAACAAAAATTGTAAATTTTTATCTTGCACAGGGATGAAGAGAATTTCAATTAGAACACGAGATTCCAGTCTTTCATTTATTTATTTAATCTGTAAACGGGTTAAAATAGGGTCCACAAAAAAAAAAATATTGCCTCCAACCGATCAAACCGAATTGATCGATGTAACCTAAACTTTTTTTTTCAACAACATTGCCCGGACAGTTTTTTCCCCAGAATTACGAGACTCGTTCAAAAACTTCGGCCATTATACGCGGCGCAAAAACAAAAGGTGGACGAAATTTTTCCAAGGGGTTCGCGAATTGTTTGCGCACGAACAAATCCAGATGACCGAACAAACCTCCCGTGTTTCCTCGAGCGAAATAACGTAGCTAGCGAGCATGGCCATAGTTCGAATTTCGCCGTAGTTCTCGAGCCGCCAGTAATTTATTCTCGTACAGCCCCGGGTGGCGGGCGTTGGATCGTTCAAAGATTCAGTCGATCGGGAATCCGCGCGTACTTTGATAAAATAATGCACATACATTGAAACGGGCATTCGGTCGTCACGGTGACCGGGGCCGTCTCCGTGATCGGATCGTTTTTACGAGCCGTTCACGGTTCCGGATTACCGATTTTTGAAGTTGCCGATGCAGGAGGGGGTGGTGGTGTAAGGGCTGGATGCATTATCATCTTCGTGGTGGCGAATGCGGATTTTATACGGCGCGTTATTCGATTGCTGTTCGCGCAATCTCGCCGTCCAGGACGGGGATAGATAGATGGACCAGTAGATAGATAGATAGTTAGATAAATAGATAGATGGATAGATAGATAGATAGATACTATAGATAGATAGTTTCGAGAATAGAGAGAACATAATATGGAGAGGGCCACTCATTGTCCTCGATATCGGATCGAGGGACCGGTGTTCCAGGACGAATGAAACCTTTAACCCAATAAACGAGCTCGCTTTACCGTTCTCCGTTTAACAGCCTCGAATAGGTAGACGCGGCCCACGCTGCCCTCCCTTTATCCAATCCGCGGCATTATCTAATTTCGATGAATTATTAAAGGAGTTTGATAACGAATGTCGCCCCGCGAATTGGATCCCGAGCATACATCTCCACCGTAGAATCTATTCCCAAGTTTGCTTATCTCCCTCGCTGCCCCTACCCCCCGCGAGATTGCCGATTCCTCTTTGTTCATTTCTATCCGACGTTCCTTCCTATATTTTCCCGCGTACAACTATTCCCCGACGGTTTTCTCCGGCTACGCCACCCTTGAACCATTCTCTCGCTCTCTCTCTCTTGCGCTCTCTCTCTCTCTCTCTCTCTCTCTCTCTCTCTCTCTCTCTCCATAGAATTATCTCGTAGCCTGAGGGCTGCCATCTGTTCCGCCAGGGGAGCGCACCCCTAATTAGGTACAGCGACAGTTGTAAGCGCGCTAAATCTAATATCTAATATGCTCGCGAGGCCTGCAACCTACGTGGCAAAAATACCAACGATTTCCATAGCGTTTCCGTTCGCTCTTTGCGAGTGCCAACCCCTACCCTCTGTGGGGACTAACGCGTGAATAATCGAGGACAGTTCCACGGTAAAAATATATCGACCTTTTAGGCGAATCCGATCGAGGATTAGGCGCGTTTAGCGATCGAGGGACCCGATGATTGCGCTATTGTGCATCGAAATGGCTAGTCTGGCCCGGGGTGCCCACTTTTTTTGCGGTGCAACATGCGGGCTTGCATCCTGTGGATGGACGCCACTTTGTTCCCGCAAATGTTGTTTTTTCGAACTGTTTTAATCGCCCGACTATTATCGATTTTTCTACTTGTGCCTGTTTGACGAGGACACGTTGAATTAAGCATCCGGCTATGTACGATTTCATCATCCGGTATAAATGATTTAGATTTTGTAGATGTTATTTGATGCGATTCTACCTATCGAAAGACTTTCCTCTCGGCTGATTTTGATCTGATAATTTATGCAAAGATCTGCCACGCAGCGAATGAATGAATGAACGAACGAACGAACGAATGAATGACAAGACGCGTATTCCTTTTTCCGGATGGCAGAGAGCGTTGCCAGTCCGTCCACGTCGACCGTTTCGCTAATATTCATGATATTACCACAGAGGCGCGAAATATGTAACGATGTCTGTAATTTCGTTTACCCTTCGTCGAAGGAAATACTAAAAATTCAGCGGCGGCCGGCCGTGCACGGATTATTCTACTTTTCTCTGCATGCGCGTATGCGTTCGTGAATATTCATCCGCTCTCATCCGATTAGCGCGAAGTATCTCCGTTTCCACTCGTTTCCACCTCATGTTAGAAGATGAACGGATGCCGGTGGAGGAGAGGAATAGGGGAAATGTTCAAGGCGGAATAACACGATTTTTCTTTCGTTTACGGTAATTGCGTGACGAATAACAGTCGACTAGGTCGAAGTGTGTCGCGATTATCTGATCGACCGTACACACGCGATACCTTTCATAAATTCGTCTTCTAAATAATGATTTTCGTTCATTTCATTTTTCATTCGGTTGTTCCTTCAACATTCTCGCGGCTAATGCTTTAAAGACACCGCGCGATCTCCATTTTTCTTTCGCCTCTATGTTTCCTTCGTCCCGGGATGCAAACTGTCGCAGCTTCACCGAGAATTCTAGTTTTCCGCGTCGTAAAGTTTGCCCGCCGAGGATAATCGAAACGCGGGGGACACGCACATCCGATCGGTAGGGAGCGAGGTTTCGATTTTTAGTGTACAATACTCATTCCGGTTGTTCGTACGTGCGTGTGCGTTTCGAAACGTAGCAGCCTCTCTCGCTCGCACGCGCGAGAGAGAGTGAGAGAGAGAGAGAGAGAGAGAGAGAGAGAGAGAGAGAGAGAGAGAGAGAGAGAGAGAGAGAGAGAGAGAGAGAGAGAGAGAGAGAGAGAGAGAGAGAGGCGAGGGTGAAAACCGGCGAGGAAACGGTCCGCGCGCGGTTTCCGCGCACGTCCTCTTTCCGCAGGGGGGAAGTTTCTAGTGCCTGGCTGCCCCCCGGGGACTCTCGCTTCATGCATTTTATATTTCGTTGGACTTTGATTCCTAGACGGGCCACGTGGCCCACGGGAGCAATCCTTAATCTTTGATCAGGAATTATCTTTGATCATGGCTCGGTCGCTGTGGACGATCTCGTCACCGTCCCTCGATTCCCTCTCCTACGATAGAAACCATCCCTCGCACCCCTCCATTTTCCTTTCGTTGTATTTGATGGCCTCTCGAAAATCCCCTTGAACCATAGCAATTCATTTAATGAAATGAAAATTGAAAAATTAAAATATAGCTCGGACCGATTGTTAGCGCTCTTTCAAACTCGTCGCATTCTGCAAATTCTCGGGTATACACGCGCAATAATTCACTTTCGAATCTGCATAAATAATATCCGTGTATAAGCTCTTCCAGTTGAGAGGAAAAGATAATAATGAAGATGCTTCTACGTTCATCGAGTTAGTTACCCTCGTCTCACTCCGGTTAGCTTTGTTATCTTGCTATTGAAATTCACGTGGATTTAGTGTCTGCATAATCGTATGAAAATTGATAAGGTTGTTGTGAGTTTTGATCAATGCAATTTCATGTGAAATAAACAGGTCAAGCGATGCTACTATCGTTCTGCATTTATTCTTGCATATATGCATCGAGCCTGCAATTTTTGGAGTCGGTGCACCCTCGGAACGTGAACGATGGTTCACGGAGCGAGTGCAGTATACAACTGTATAAAAAATGAAAAAAGTTTTCATTAATACCCTCTGTGATTTTTTATGAACCACCATCTCTAAACCAATAGCAAATATACAGTTGGATAGTAGTGTCTTTACCCGTGCGTTTTCACAATTCTGCGTGGCTGCGGCCAAATGTGCATCGAGCCTGCAATTTTTGGGACCAGTGCACCGACAGGGGGGGAGCGAGAGGTTCATAGGGTGCGCGAAGTTTATTTCGGCCGGGCCGGTGGTTACTGTACGTGATGGATTTTGATATGCTGCGGCTGTCTGTCGGTTGATAGTGCCGGCCAATATCGTGTCGATGGATTTAGTCTTGTTATTGCATTGGATAGCGGGGGTGTATTTTTTATGAAACTCACGCTGTCCCACGCGCATCGACGCAACGGCTGTATTCTAAGAGAATTCATCGTTTTCGACAAGATTCGATCTCATAGTTTATTACAGGTTTTATTACAGTACTGTTACATTTAATTTTCTAGTTTAAGGCTGATGGATTTCGTACCCCTGCGGATATCGACATTTACGACAGAGGAGTATTAACATTTCTCACATTGTTTGTCCCCCGGCGAATTCATTTTCCATTACAGTTCCGCCATTCCGCTGGCCAGAAAGCACGCGACAACAACTTTGTATCTGTTTTCCATACGAGTTTCCTCGATTCCAGCGGTAAACATCGCTGAATCTCGTTCTCGAAGCGTGGCTGCTTCGACACATAACCGTTTTTTACCGGGGAGTAAGCGTTTTCGAATTGAATTCGAAATATCGCCGGGTCGCCGTGCGTCGACGTTCGAAATCGTTTCCATTTTTCACTTGTTTGTCCCTCGGCATTCAGAACTTACACGGCTGTAACCGGATTCCGTGAATCGATCCGTATATCTCTTCGAGTGGGCAGCTTTCCTTCGATTTTAATCCTGATGGAGAAGTAAACTATGAGAATTATGGACGTCTCGTATTCGTTAGGGTCGTAACGAACGCGTTGACACCTGTTTGTTGGCGAGGTAAAAAAAAATTCTGTTTTCTATAAAGTAGTC
Source organism: Lasioglossum lativentre (assembly GCA_916610255.1). Taxonomy (NCBI): domain Eukaryota; kingdom Metazoa; phylum Arthropoda; class Insecta; order Hymenoptera; family Halictidae; genus Lasioglossum; species Lasioglossum lativentre. The sequence goes on along the minus strand of OU744357.1, from coordinate 14,636,598 downwards.
TAGTGATCCCTAACAACTAGTGCGAAGATGCTGGTCGGAACAAGCTAGACCATAAGCACCGTCGACGTCTGCGAAGGTGCTCTGCCAAGGGAGTAGACAGTGCACGCAGGTACGTTGTCGTCGAGGCTGTCGGTTAGGTTCGATATCCGGTGAGCTTAATCTTCTCGCGAAAGATTCGGTCTCGCGCGCGCTCAAAAAAAAAGAAAAGCAACACACAACAAAGCCCGTAGAGCGAGGGAGAACATGGAAGGAGAAAGGTAGATAGTGGTTTTCGAGGAGAAATCCTCACACGGCAGATCTCGACTCGGCTTACCAAGTTGGCGAAATACTAGGGGCTCTCTCATCCTCTCGTTTCCTCTCCCCTTTCGCTTACTTTCGCCGACAGTCTTCCACCTTTGCGCCTCGACCGACCAACGTCGCCTTCGACCCCTTCCTCGCCAGGTCCCCGGTCTCTTTTCTTTTCACCCCTGTTTTTTTCCCCTCTTTCTTCCTTTCTTACCCCTCCCCCCCCCCCTCCCTCCCTCCGCCAAGTCTTCGTTCGTTCGCCACACCCCGATTGCGTACGTGCGGAGGGAAAGCTTCCAGTTTCCTTTCTCTTTCTCTGGGACTATTCACCCAACTCCTTCCCGACGCGACTGTCTGCCGACAATCGTCGACTTTAAAGTTCCTATAGTTTCTAACTTCGGTGTCTCCTTTTCTTTAGTTTCACTCCTCGCCGCCGTTTGTCCCGCTTCCTCCTCCTTCCTTTTTTTTTTTTTTATCTCTCCCCCACCGGGTCGAACGATGCGTTTGAGCACTCGGTAAGCACGGCTTATAAATTTTCGGCGCTGATGTATTCCGAGATGGCGGACTTTCTCCCCTTCGCAGCTCGAACCTGCTCTCCCGAGTTCGCATCCTGCGGCGGAATCGGCGAATTCGGACGAGGAAAAATGTTCGCTGGATTGTTAATGGTGGTTAGCGGTGCAGCGGTACTCTGATTCTTCTGCTTCGATGCGTCACGCTCTGGAACCCTTTCTTAAAATTTGTTCACTAATTTATTGGAATACTTTCGGTCGTTCGCTTTGACGCCACACGATCGAGAAGCTCGAAAGAATTTATAGAAACTTCATATTTATATTGCGTGTATACAGTGTTCGTGAGTACTATTTTCGACCATTAACTCTTTGCACTCGGAGCTATTTTAACTAAAAAACGAAAGATTTTTCCATACTAGAATATTTCCATTCCACACAATTTTTTTTTCATTTTTTGCATACGAAAATGATACAATATCGCATGTAATATGTAAATGTCTAGTAGTTTATTAAATAGGAATGCAAATAATAATGTGAACAATATTTTTAAGAATGGCATAGCAATTTTCAGTGGTGACTCTGAGTCGCCATCCGAGTGCTAATCATTAAAAATTTTGCATAATTTACATTTATTCTGGAACAGAATTGAAATTTTCCACAGACTTCAAAGAAGGCTCTCTGATAAGCTTGTATCCAGAATTCATGATTTTTCATTCCAGCTGACCCGCACGTGAAATACTATACCGTAGACAGGTTAATCAACCAAGAATCGTATCCCAGATCCCCTGAACGATGCAATTAGGCCGGTTTCCCTCAGAAAAGTAAACAAATTGGAGAATTCGCGCGAAAGGCGAAGCGAAGAAATATTGCGCGCGGATAGCTGTAGTAAAATTTCGGATTGCCGCGTGTCGGGTTATTAAATTGCATCAATATTCCGTGGGAATAAGTGAATGCAGGCCATCAGAGTTGAACAGTGGCCCCCGCGGAAAATTATGAAATTGCAACGACGTAAAACACCGGGCCGCCCCGACGCCGACGCGGCGTTACAGTTTCTTCCTCCCGCAAAGTACATCCAATTTAAAATAAATTTCCGGAAACCCCGCTAAATTCTGCTCGCTCCATCCCTCCCTCCCTTCCACTCTTCCTCTACTCTCCCACTCCACCGACGACTTAACGGAGCTACTGAATATTTTCGCAGACATAATCACTCATAAAATTATAATTCCTCGGTACCTCCGCATCCGACTTCCTCTGGTCTTTCCTGTCCGCTCCCTTCTTCCTCTTATTCATCTCGTATTTTCCTGGAGCGTTTCTGAATTTCGCGGCGATTAGACGGTTACCCCGGCCCCGATACCCTCAGAAATTTTTCATACGTACGCCGGCAAAAACGTTGCACCGTCATATATTTATATAAAATCCTGCAAAAATGTCTGCAGTTCGTATCGAGAGCAGCACCGTTCTCATCCGGTTTTACTCGTTCAATCGATTTCGTTTGTCCCTGTCGGTTGCGAATTAATTTTTTATGCGGATTAACATGTACAGATTGATCAAAAATTCCCGACTCGTTCCAGTGGAGATTTCGAAAGAGGTTCATTAAATTCCACACTTTCAGCCTGTTCGAATTCCAACGGTGTTGGCTGAAAATTTCGATTCTTTCAAACTATCGTATTATTTTCCATCTGCTCGATCTGTTAAAAAAATGAAAATAAACTTCCATTTTACTCGAGTGCGTTACAATCGATATATACCGCGATATTTCGCCGCGGCGTAAAACATCGAAAATTCGTACTCGCAATGGATTGGCTGAAATCGAGAGGGGGGCGGGGAGGAGTCTTGCTCGAACGAAAGCGAAATTTCTGCGATGCGGCACGGCGGTAGTGGTGGTGGTGGTGCTTGAATATTATTTGCAGATTCGCCGGGGCTGGTTTGTTTGCGCTCGAGGGTCCTTTGAGATCGTATCCGTGTATTTAATATCGTCACATTGAAATTTCATGAGTACTGCTTAAGTGCTTTGATTATATGATTGCGTGCGGGGGTCGATCAATTAAAATATGCAGATGCCGCGGGCTCCGGAAGCGTTTCAATTTATTTCGCGTCCGCGGACGAGGACGAGGACGATGACGAGGAGAATAGTAGTCGTCGACGGAAGTAGCGTAAACACGGAGTCGAGAGTGTACCTGTTCTCGAAATACGAGAGGTACCAACCGGGCCCTCTCGACATTCCCTTGCGACCAGCGAGAAAGAGATCGATTACCCCGGGTTCGGCTAATTTAAACATCGCGACCCGCATAATTTCCATTTACGAGAATGGATAATAGACGGCCGATTAAATCGAAAGAGATATCCGCGAAAGAACGGACAAACAGAAGGAGCGGGAGTGGCGCGCAACGCGGGGCAAAACACAGCCATCGTCAACAAACACCGAGGGCAAGGATGGAACGAAATTCATTGGCGCGAGGGAAACGGTTAAAGCAATTACACAGAGCGGGGCGTGACGTTTATAATTCGCGTCTGAAAGTCGTCGTCGTCGACGTCGTCGCCCCCCCCCCCCCCGCCCTCCCTCCGAAGAGATAGAAGAAGGTGATGGTGGGAGGCAGGGAGAAAAGCATTGATGCTCGCGGATTTATTAATTACACGCCATCTCCAGCCGCCTTTTGTCCGGATCCCGTCGGCGTCGCTGAGACCGACAATTCAACGTCCCTGCCAATCTAAACCCGAGAAACGTGAATCAAGATATTATACCGGTTGAGGATATAATTCTTATTACGTCGTTAGCGGCGGAGAACCGACGCGACGCGGCGCGCAAGGCGTGGACAGTGGCGTGGGAAAAGAGGCGGCCAGAAGGGAGAGAGTGAGAGAGAGAGAGAGAACAGAGAGAAAGCTCGAGTGTTTCCTTTGATGGTCGCCGCGCCTCCTGCAATAGCCGAGGCTCTAACAGGGCAAAAAAGTACATTAATTGCGCGCTGTGTTGCGGTGTTATTAAATTCTTATGGAAATGCAGGTACGGGCAGGGCCGGCTCATAAAGTTCGCTATTGTGTTATAAAATCTAAATAATTTCAAGTTCTTCGGCCGCGAACGGGCCGTTGCGCCGCGCGGCCCTGTGGCGGCTACGCACCGGCTTCTTTCTGTGGGTTTCTTGGAAAGGGAAGAGAGCGAAGTCTCGGACCACAGAGCGCGAGGGGGAAGGAAAAAATAATTCGAACCAGGCGGAGCAGAAGCAAGTCTACCGGTGCCGAGGGGTCGAGCATGAGATTTAAAGGTAGCTGGCAATCAGATATTCAAATCGTGTTTACCAAATCAGGCTGCTCTTGCTGCCCGACTCTTGCTCCCCCAATGTTCACCACTCCTATTCTCCCGTTTATTTTATTTTCTCTCGCTTCCCACCGGTCACCGAGATCCGTCGTTCCTTTTTCTTTTTTTTTTTTTTATCTTTTTCTTATCCCCGCCCCGCCCTCGAAGTTAACCGATAAGTTTTGCCTCTGTCTGCTGCTTGCTGCCGAGTTAACAATTCGGTTAGGAAGTTAGGCACCGCCTTCCTCCACCTTTCTTCCGCTGGTCTCACCGTCCAAGGTTTTCCCTGGGATCTTTTCGAACGGAGCGGCGGACGGACGGACAGTTCGATGGTCTTCTGGCCGAAAGAGCCTCTCCTACTCGTTACAGGAAGGGCGGACGTCGAACTTCGTGCCGCGAGTGAAAATCAGTAAATTCGACGACCCCACCGGCTAACCGGCGAAATACCGGAATCGGCGGAACATCTGACCCGCACCACACCCACGCCACGCCGCGCCGTTGCGATCCCGGTGAATTCCGGTTCTCGAACGTTTACGCGTTTTCGGATATTTCGGACCCGGGATGTTAATTAAGGAGATTCGGTTAACATTCGGTTTGTACGCCAGTAACGTTCCCGCATACATTTAGATTACCGCGGAGGATCCGCATTAGCGGCCGTGAAAATTTCATCCCGTTTTCAGTCCGTCCGTTTCTAACGTTTCAGCATTTACCATCTCTCGATATTTTCCTGCACCGTCCGTTTCGGAGGATGTTAAATATTTTCGATGTCTGCGCTCGAGTCGGAACGCATGGCACGTTTCAATTCCTATGTAGCGTGATCGCAAAAATTATATTTAGAACGACACTGATGAGAAGGCTGCATCGACCAGAGTCTCTCTTATTCAATTGTATATTTCAATAATTGTATATATCAATGTGGGCATTGATCGACTGATAACACTGAACGTACCACTGCCGGTCAGATGACCGGTTTTATATTTTTCATTTTAAAATTATTGAAATTATGAAGTTACTTACATGGAAATTGATTCGATAAATTTTTTTATCCAAGCACATATTGAAATAAAAATTGCACAAAATCAAAATTAATAGAGCCGGAGTCATTTTTATAAGCCGGAAACATTTTATTATTTATTATTATTTACGGACCGAAGTCCTTTTATACAAATGCTTACAATAGAAGTAATTCATTAAAAAAAAAAGGAAAAAGAAAGTCTTAGCATAAAGTTACATACTAATGGACATGCTGACATTTACAGGAGTACATTATATCACATATAATTATATAATCGCACGCAACTTTTTCTTAAATGATAGTAACGAACCATTAAAAAAGTCAATATCACGATATAAAATGTTGGATTTAGCTGTGATGCGATTTAAATTTTTGAAATTTGGATTTAAATGTTTGAAATCCTGTTTGAAATTTTAATCTCTTTTAGTGCTCGGTAGGTTTAGTGTTAAGTTACTAATAAGAAAGCAACATGCCTCGAAGTTCGTTCTAATTTCTGTATCATTTATCTATTGCTGCTCCACTTGTCTGATCACATACGGCCTTGTTCTACTTGTCAAGCTCGCGTTAAGGTACCAATAATGAAGCCGTAAAGTTTTCCACATTTCTTCCCATTGTCTGACAGCGAGCAGCCTTTTTCTACTTGCTTGGGAATGCATCGACGGATAGCAGTATTTAAGCGATACCTTAAAATATTGCATCTAATAATACCGTTCCGAATCGCCCGCGAATATCAAGTTCGATGAGCAACCGATTCAACAAACGGTACCGACAGGAAACTTGCTGCACGGCTCGTAAAGCGTCCCAGCCATGCTGCCGGCCGTTTATTAATCTTACGGAAAATTAATTTTTGCAGCCGTTTAATCGGCCATGCTATTACGTTCGCAATTTGCGAACTTTTTACGATGCACGCCGTAAAAAACATTGTTGAAGTCGCTCGCGTCCCCGCGTGTCGTTCGTTTCCCTCCGTTCGACATCGACCGTTCATTCTCGAATTAAGTATCGTCGAACGGTGGAGAGACGCTTCGAATTATGCGATCGGAGACATAATTCGCATGTGGCGCCCGTTCGCCGCTCTCTCTCTCTCTCTCTCTCTCCGGCTACATTAGGAAAAATTATCTTTTGATTAATCTCTCCGGTCCGCCGTTGGCTACGAGATATATAGACATTCGTGTCACGGATCGTATGGCTACGGTCGGGAAGGGATCTGACCCTTCCTATTGAAATTTTTCTCCCTTAGAGAGACCTTCTCCCCCATGCTCCGGCTCCTGCCCGCTTAGTATCATATTTCGAGCAAAAGTCGCTGCAATAACCGTTCCACCAGGGCCCGCTATTTTTTAAGAATTTACGTCGAGCCGATTCCACATTCTTGACGACATATATCTTCGAGGTCCATTAATCCGGGCGAAATTGGAAGGGTCGGTTTTATACGACAGATAAATAAAGGCAACAGTTACCGTGCTCTCGATGTAGGTCTATGAAAAACCATCGCGAAATTATATAACATGCAAACTCATTAAGTATTCCTCTTACTGAAACGTGTAAACGCTCAACCGTGCTCCGAGGTAGCTGCAAAATTAGTTTCGCTCGGAGCATTAGTGTAACCATAAAATATTCAAAATAACGTCGAATATTACGGCTACCGCGGATTCTGCCATTAAATTCATCGTGATACGGCGAACATAGGAAACCCATTGCATTGTGGGCAACGACTGGTCGATTCTTCCACACGAATTATTATCAAAACTCCGAAACTAGTCTAAACATTACGCCTTCCTTGATTTACAAATCCGTTCTGATGCTTTTGAAAATTGTCCAGTCATTTTCACAGGGAACAAAAGATTCAACGGTTTTTCGATTCTTCCAGCGTATCGAGTATTCTTCGTTCGTCGCGTGAAAATCTTTAATCTGTACAAATACTTTGAAAAGTCGATTGAAAAATTATGTCTCGAATGTAACAGAGTGGCGAATCGCGTGATTATGAACATCGTCACGTTATAATCTTGCAACATCGAGAACGATGGACACTTTCATACAGAGCATTAGTTGCTCCTTGCGTGAACAGATTGACGATATTGTTAATCTAGTACGCATTTCTGTCTCCATTAGTTCGTAAAGCTTTAATGTACATACCTGCGTTAATCATCTGATTTAGACCGATAAAGTGTACCGACAACGTTCGTCCATTAAAATTCACGGAACCCGGTAGACAGACAGCTTCGGCACGTCCGTATCAGCACAATTAATGTGAAATTTTAAATGACCGTGTCCGATACCGCAGCAATAATTGCTCGAGGAGGGGGAGGGGGAGGGGGGGGTGAACTGATCGAAAGTTCATCCGAATTTATGCGGTATTATTTCGAACTAGCATCCATTCTCCTTTCCACGTAAATCTGATCGGGACGCCGATAACGCGAACGCACACATGTAACCCGGTTTACCAACATATCTGATCTGAGCAAAGTCCAACGCGCTCTATACATGTATTCCGGGCCGTTCCCGGGGTTCGTTTCGTTCTTTTTTTTTTTTTCTTCTTCTTCCCTGGGATCCCTCAGGAGTCAGGCTAACTTATAAATATGATAATACGCGGGGAGAGCAAGCAGCAGTCACGAAATAACCCCTTTCGACCCGCGACCCTCTCGTCATCCCCTATTTCTCTTTCCTCTAGGTCTCCTACGCGAGAGGAGGACTCACCCTTATCGAACGTCAGGCATTACCCGGCGTCTTCCTTCGCCGCTTTACGATATTGGAAATCCGAAAATGCGAATTAAAATCCGTCCTCTTCTTTCCTCGTTCCAGGCCCGCCCCCACCCCTCCAGCGTCGGTCCTCTTCGACGCCCCTTTTAAAGGGTGCATGTACCTACGTGCTCTCTACCGAGCTCTGCAGCTTCTTCTGCAGCTCTCTCTGCAAGGCGCCGCGCCGCGCCGCGCCGCGCCGCGCCGTCGTCGTCCCATGCCGTCTGCGCTCTCGCACCACCCACACAGAAATAAGAAATGCGTGTAAATTGGGTTAGCTCCGGAGACCCGTGAAACGGTGACTCCTCGGTTGTTCGGAAATCGAATTCACCCCACCGGTTACCGTGGTAATCGAAATTCCAGAGTTTTGTATTACCCCGGGATATCGCCACTTTGGCCTACGATGATTTTCAATGCTCCCATCATCGCGCCGAACGATCCTTTTACTCGGAGACCTTACGGTCGAGCCGTTCCACCGACGAATAAATTATGCCCGATTGTTCCTCGACCGTCCGGTTAACCGTGAATGACGAGATCTCGAAACGAATCGATTCCACGATCTTACCTTCGTTCTAATCTTCTCATGAATATTGTTCGTTCGCACCGCGTTAAGACGACGTCGACCGGAATTACGTCTTCGAGGGTCGTAAAGCCTCAAATCAGCTCTTGCGATAACGCGATTTGAACCGATTCCGATTTTTACTGGCTGATCGGGTGGTAAGGATGTTAATTTTTGAATTAGCAACACTGTTTCACAAATAACTCTTAAATTTATTCAACAATTATTTACACTTTGAAGAAATCAATTGGAAACGTATGAAAAATGAAAAACGAAATGAAGTGATTTAAATGTTCAGAGCTGACGTTGTTGATTGAAAGACTGGAGATGAAGTGACGATGATGGTGAGCATGAGCAAAAATCAAAGTTCGGAAAGGGCGTGACTTCGCTATGAGCCATGCGGATTTGTCGATTGGCATTTTTCCGAAATTGGTGAGGGAAGCGGCCGTCTCAGCTAATTGGTTAAAGAACTTGCTATGGAAAGGGCAAGTGACCACCCCTCATTAACGTTCACTCGCAGGTACAGGTATAGTCGCATAGCAAGGAATAAATCAGAAAAGCGCGTGACTCGAACAAAGCATGGTTGAACAAAATGTGACGATGGCTCGAATTTGGTCGTCAGATGCGGACCTAGGATCTATAAAACACTAAATTCAGACGAGGAGTGATGGCTTTTCGGAGAAATTGCTGCTATGCTTGTTTTGATGCTACGTTTTCTTAAAATGTGCAAGGCAGATGGGGTTGTTTTATGACCTCAACTACCTCGCTTACAATTTGATGTGAAAATAATATGAAGGGTCAGAAGATCTTTAACTGCGCTTGAACAAATATTCGATACTTTTTTCCACGCGTCTGATTGCACACGGTATTTTTCCACTCGCTTGTCAATTCACGAATTTAGACAACAATTTGTTTGTACGAACCTTGTTAATGGAATATGCGACGTCTCGTTGTTTCCTTTAATAGGTCGAGCCATAACGCGTATAATAACAGGTATGTGGATTAGAGCAATTGATTAATCCCATCGATCGATTATTTTTGAATGACCGGTGTCTACCGTTGTGCCGGTCAACGCGTGTTTACACGGTTATTCAATTTCGAGAACATTGGTCGACGCCGCGTAATCAACGGGAACAAAGCTGGTGCTTGGGACGCGACCGCGGGACTAATTAGGTTGAGAACATGTTAAGCTCGGGTAAAGACGTAACAGAAAAGCGTGAAAGGCAGTCGGAATTTCTACCTAGCCCCGGCCGTGTGACCGTATTTAAGAATCTCGGTTAATTATGCGACCCGCGATAACCATTTTACGCCCCGCGTGGCTATTCTAAATTATGTCACACAGAAGCATAGAGATAAAATACTCTGCGAATCCATCCCAGTGTCCATTCCCATGAACTTCTACTCCGTAGTATTAATGCATCATGGTCCTGCAAATTTATTGCCTACTAGAAAATTTATTCACATTTCCCAAAACGCTCCTTTCAAACAATTAATTGTATCCAGTTCTATGAAAATGCTCTGCGGAACACAGCAGATATTTATGTTAACATCTTACTTAATATTCTTTAGACAATTGATTATTAATAGCTAAGGGTTTCTCAATGTATCGCAAACAGTGCGACAAAGCAACCAGCTCTCTCGACTAATTTAACCCTTTGCACTCGGAGCTATTTTAACTAAAAAACGAAAGATTTTCCATCCTAGAATATTTCCAGTCTATACAATTTTTTTTTTTTCATGTTTTACATGCGAAACTAATATAATATCTCATGTAATATGTAAATCATTTGAATTTCCGTGTTACAACAATGTACGATCGACATAAGTAAACATTTAATATGTAAATGTCTTCTAGTTTATTAAATACGAACAAAAATGATAATGTGAACAATATTTTTAAGAATGGCATAGCAACTATGGTGCCTCAGAGTCGCCATCCGAGTGCTAAGGGCTAAGAATCTATTTTGGAATTAATACTGAGCAAAATAACGATTGGATTTGATGCATTAGAATATCTACATATACATATTACTATCAGTTATTGAGTGAAAAAAAATTGATTGCCACGTTTTATAGGACAGCGTGGTTATTAAATTTGAGGATAAAATGAGAAAGAGCCGTGATACGGGTTCGCAATGAATATTTACGACACGCAAAGGGAGAATAGCGTTTTTTTCATAGAGGAAAGGCGACATGACCGCACGATCGATTCGATCATGGTTCCTCGAGACTCGGCGGTGGCATACGGCCGAAATGTGGACGGGGAGAAACCACGAACAAGGGTTTCCCTGACCGAAGCTAATCCTCTGTAGGTAAGCCAAATCTAGTCGGAAACAAGCCACGGACTTTGCATCATCGTTCTGTGTCCTAGTTCGAGCTGCAGGATATGCTGATCCTGTCGACAGCGCGTTACGCTTCATCGCTTGTAAATATCGAGAAAAAACCGTTCGCGAATCGCGATTCTACCGGACGTCATTTTATTTTTATCAAAATAGAACAGCATGTAAAATTTACAACACTCTCGAGAGTCCACCGTGACATTTAGACATTTTCAATCGCTGCAAGATGACATTTAGACGAACTTTATTTTTTATCTTAATCGGAACAGGTAATACATATTTTTCTTTCGCCCCGTTACACGCGAAATAATTTATACATGCACTATCGGAAAACTTTGACCAGTTTAAAAATACGTTCATCGTCGTATTGCCGCGCTGTTTTTAAAATTCTCGACGTTTGATAATGTAAATATCTGTGTTGATATTGATTTATTCTGTCGTTTCTTAGATTTACATTACGATCCGTATATTTTTGAGAAATCGTATGTACATGTACAATGTATGACGCAGCGTACCATTTGAAAATTTATCTTCAATATTGAATATGTAAAACCATCCTACATATTATCTTGTATTATTATCGCTGATAAATCCAATCCACCTGGTACAAGAAAATGGAATAATATAATTGTTGTACATGCACGACGACGAGAAAATTATCAAAATGGAAATGGCTGTAAATTCTCGAAGCAGTTTATGCTACTCGGGGAAGAGGGGAGTTTTAGAGAGAAAAAAATAGAATAACAGGCTAGTGCCGCGAATAAAGCTGGGCGAATTCGATAGATCGCGGGCGAAATGCGTGTGTCGATTGGAACAGCTGTTTCTGGTTGGAAAAGAAAATATTTCCCGGGGTGTTTTAACGCGAGCAAATCCAATTAAGAGAACGGTGGCAATTCCGTCGCGTCAATATACAAACAATTGCGCCGGACTGGGGTCGGGGTATTCGTTTATTCGGTCATTAGAGTTCTAATACACGCGCGGCTGCACAAGGCGGGTCATGCTGGCGCAGAGATGTCGAGTATATTCCTGGAGTACGAGAACGCGTGCGGAGGGTAAGGTTGTTGGGATCCTTTGAATGCACCATCGACATGGTAAATACAAACACCGGCCGGCCCATTAGAATAATTATCCACGCGTGTTCATGTCGACGGGGCAGCCCGCGACTTCTAATTAATCCGAGTACCTCACTATGAAAATTAATTCAATAGTGTATCGGTTTCCTTCTCGCCGCGGTACCCTTACAAAACGCTGCTACCGACCGAATATCGCAACGAATTCGTTCCGAACATGCTCGTCGACCATCTCGGATTCAGACAGCGAAATTTGGTTGCGCTGGATAGCGGAGGAAAACTTGGACTTTCCCATAGACGAAAAGTCTTTTTTTTTTTTTACTTTTATCGCGTAATCACGCGTTATGAAACAACGCGGCCAGCGTGCTCTCCCGTTGTTTTAGTTTTCCGCGCGCAACGGGGATAACAATGGGCTCGCGTGTCATCGATTGCAGACCGTCAAACCGTAAAACACGAAATTTCCAATAACACTTTTGCCACGCTGAAGCCCAGACGAGTGATTTTCATCAGCGACTCTATGGGGCCAGTTAAAAATTTGACGTTCATCGTGTGCTTCACGGTCCGAGGCATCTTCTTTTCAATTTTTCAAACACCGCACGCCAGCAGCTGCAATCGATACTCTGCCTCGCTCGGGTCGATCTTACACGTTACGTATTGCGCGTATCGTTTTCTACAATAGCAATTCGTTTGGATTGTACAATTTTTTTTTCTTGCATCAGGAAACCAATTGCAGGACAGAACGAAGGGAGAAAGAAAAATGAACGAACTCCTGCTCGAATACATAAATTGGAAATACGGATTTCTATATCTTCGATCGTATCATTGAAGAACATCGTGAAAGAATTTTTCGAATTGCTAAAATGCCGTAAATATCTATATTATTAATTTCTTGTTTCGCGAACCTCTGTATGCATTGATGTTCCAGCATGCGAATCGTCGATATCGCAGGATAAAGAAATGCGCAGTGGCTCGTCGCGTAATCATTCAGATTTCGATCTGTTTCGGATTCAATCTCGTCGAATCGAACGTAATTTGTATCGAGAGCATAGGGTGGCTCGATGGCAGAACGCATTCGCCCCTTGAATTTAATCAGGCGATTAACGAGAGCCGACTCGCGGGAGAGACGGTCTCGCGATAAAAAGGAATTATTTAGGTCGTTGCGGGTCAATAATGCACGGGGATATGATGGATGTAAGGCCGGGACCAGGCAAGGATCCGTGGTCGTTCGTCACCGTGGACGAGCATAATCCTTCCTTTACCGTTCATTTCAATTTCATTAGTCGCTCTATATGAAGTTCTGCGCTCGCAGTTGTAATATTCTCCTCGGCGGGAATAGCCGTGATCCCCACTCTATTTATTCACCCGCGTAATTCACAACCGGAAGGTGCTCACCGACCGGAAACACATACACGGATGTGGCCATTGTTATTCGGCCTCGTGTCAGGACGCCCCATTCTACCTATAACGGCCACCAATCACACCCTTACAATCCCTCTCATGCGTTCTGCTTATTTTTCGAAAATCATAGGGAATATTGGAGACGACGGCGCGGCGCGTCGATCTTAGGGGCTGTTTCCAACCCCGTATCCGCCATTACCAAGGTATTAACCATCTACCCTTCGTTCCTATTCTTTCCTGAACACTGTACACGATTTTCATATCGATCCGGTGCGCTCCTGAATTTTCTTTCAACACGAATAAAATATTGAAAATATTTTAACACGTTGACACCGTCTTTGAAAATTAATTTCTGTAGCGATATAATTGCGTATTCCTGAAAAATGTATAAATCGATTGTTTTGTCCTTACGTTTGCAAAAGCATGTCGGATCGATTGATTCGAAGAGTATCGTTTTTTTTTTTTAAATAGTATGTAGTGGTGCGTTTTGAATTTGAACGACTAGTTCGTGGGCGAGGACGGAATGATTCGGCAAAAGGCAATTTCGTTTGGGTATATTGCACTTCCGTTTCTTTAGTATAATTGAATTAAACGCTTAACTTAAACGGATCAACGTGACATATATCGACGACGTTCCCGGAGCTTCTAGATGAAAGCGGAGCTGTTATGAAGCTGGCCGAATAAAGGGCAGCAATATTGTTCTATTGTACGTTTAAATTGCCAGTTCTACTTTCAGCCTGTAAAGAATGACTTCCCCTACTCCGTAGCAGTTTCAATAGAATTTTATAAAATTCACCAAAAATATTGCCGCAACTAGAATCTCCGCTGTACGCAACGCGGCGTTTAATCTTTAATTTATTTTTTTTTATTAAAGCAACCAGCCTTTTTTAAACAGTGGCTCGTTTTATTTTTCTTTGTAATATTCCGCAACTATTTTCTCGTATGTTGTACGAAGCAGAACTTCTCCTTACGGTGTAACCAGCAATATTCCACGCGAAATTAGAGGATAAAATAAACCAGTGCATAGAGAGGAACGTGGAAAGAGAATATCGAGCTGTGTAACGCGTAATTATGTAGTATATGTGACGATCCCTCATGAATATTCCCACGTGCACGGTTACTTCATTATTAGCTGCAGTTTCTGGGTGAGAGGACAAGGAATTCTGTACAGATTAAATGGAAATTAAAGACAAGGATCTTTGATTAGCTACGTATATTAGACAGAAAATCGATATAATGTATACATATACCTAGCTCAAGAACTCGGCATTTATGGAAACCGATGATTTTCAGATTTATTAAAACAAGGTTCAGCGAAATAGCCCCATTCGTTGAATATTATACAATCAATCGAAATAATATTTTCGTACGTGTCTTAATTTTTATAGAAATCCCCAATTTCTCGTTTCATTGGCAGACAGCCATCTCAAGCGTAACAATTTTGGATATAAATCATTTTTCGAAAATGTTCAATCGTTAACCAAGCAGAAAACGGTGGAAAGCTAATATTATCAAACTTGTTTGTCTGGATGATATTCAACACGTGAAACAACCGCGGTTTGAGCCGCGTTTATTTGAATGCTTGTTCAATTTCGCGGTACACGCGCGATGAGAACGGATCGTTTTCAAGGAAAATTCCATATGAAATCCCGGGGTTCTTGCGCGTATGAAACCGACTTCTTTTGTGCCGGGATTACGGAGCGAAGATTAAAGCAAACATTTGCCATTTCGAATTGGGCGCCGCGTAATTTGCGATTGCAGAAAACTACGCGCAGTATTTACCGGCGATAAGACTTCCGAGCGTCAAGTCGCCTAATCATCCCCTTTGGTTTCGACTTCCACTTGAAATTTCAACGCAAGCGAAAACGACGGATTTGTATGGCCTATAAAAAGTACCAGGAGTGCATTTCATCAAATTCTCACCCCGAAAAAATTCACCCCGTATCTTTTTGTTCAGATACTATGAAACATTTCGAGTGTGAACCAAAAAATCATGTGGAAATTTACTATTCCGGCAGCATCTTACATGCAACGATTTCCGAGAGACGTACGAGGGTCAAGGGAATCGAGTAAACCGTGTTTGTCGGGGTTGGCCGAACGAACCGCAAGAAGAATATTCCTCTCGCGGGAAGTTAATTAAACCGAAACGGATAACAGTATCAGGCTGGCTCGAAAATTCCGTGGGATTCCTCGGATTTCGCATGGGCGACTCCGAACCGGAACTCGATCCCGAATTCTGAATCCCGAGGGTGAACGGTTAATCATCGGCGAGTAGCGAAACGCGGAGGGTCAGGGGTTTTAGGGGCGGGATGGAAAGCGCGACATGAATATCGAAGTATCTGTCTGCGATTCGCGAGCCTTGGCAGTTCGATTTTGTCGGACACCGGTGTTTACTCTGGCTTGTTCAAACAATAGACGTGCCCTTTTTGTTTCTCTTCCTCGGTCCGCGGTGAGTCCACGTCCAGGGAACTAGCAGTGCGGGGGGAAGGGGGGGGGGTGGGGTTGTAGTCGGGGGGTGTGCAGCATCGGTCGAATCCATCGGTGGAGGGGAGGGGGTACGGGGGTGAAAAAGAGAACAGAGGATGGCTAGCGTGGCGGTGGTGGCGAGGCACAACAAATATAACGGGTGGACGTGCAGCTGGCGAGCAGAGTCGCCCGGGTGATTTCGCAGGATTTTGTAATTGAAACGCTTTTCGAGGTGGAACCGAGAGGAAGGAACACGACAGATAAACGCCGCGTTCTGCAGCGCCGCGCCGCGCCCGCTCGGTTCTCTCTGACCCCGGTCCTATTGCCGACCTTTTATTTCGCGTCTCGAGTAGCTGTAGAGAGGCAACTTAACGGAATGTCCAGCTATTTTGATAGCGTGTTCCCCTCTCGCTTTTATCTGCTGCCTACGTGCTTCTTCTTCTTCTTCTTCGCGTTCTTTTCCTTGGTCTTCGGTTTATTCCCGTCAGCTCTTTCTCGTCTGCTTCGTTTTCGTTCCGGGACCCTCCTCCTTTTTCCCTTGATTCTTTCGCTCTCTTTCTCTCTCTCTCTCTCTCTCTCTCTCTCCCGTTCATCTTCACTCTATCGCTGTTTGCTCTTCGCCTGTTGACCGAGAGGAACCTTCGGGTCATGATCGCAAACAGGTTTTATTGAAATCTGTCTTCCGAGCTGCTCTGCGGAACGATTCGCGAACTGCTGGCTCGCGAATTCGACTCGTTCTATCGTCCCCTCATCGCCAATATTTGTTTTATTATTATTATTGTTTCGAGAGTCCAATCGCTGGCGGACAGTTCTGTTTCACTTTGAAACGAGCCGGGACGTGTCGCTGCTACCGTAAACATTATTTGACTTGTCTTCTTGCGTCAACTCTGAATTTTCTTCACTTTTGACGGATTAACAACCCGTTGTTATCGTATCGCGGGTCTTTGCGCATACCCAGATAAACAGATTCGTGAAACATTAGAGCGACAGTGTTGTTTTTAAAATTCCTACCGGAACAACAGAATTTTTATCTTACCGCAGTTCCAGTAATTCTATATCCGAAAAATTCGACGAAAAAACAATTAACAAGCCTGAAACACTCTTCGCGAGAATATTTCTCGAACGTTAAACGTGAACATGAGAAACGACAGTTATAGAACAACAGGAGAGAAGCGAAAGAGCAAAATGAAAAGGCGAAGAAATACGTACGAAACGGTAGAAAAGGCGGCGGAACAAAGCGGTAAGAATTGTTCGGGGAACAGGAGACAGTGTCGTGGAAGGCACGGGTTATTTTTAGCCGATGAGCAAGAGAAAGTTTCGAAACTTGTACACGCGGTGAATAGTACCCCGTAAAATAGAAAGCATTTAAAGAGGAAAGCTAGGAAGCCGGCTCTCCCGCGGTTATACGCGAAACGAAGTCGTTTTACCGTTCGGTTCTCCGGCGAAACAGTATCGAAGACGACCGTCACGAATCGGAGTTCGCGAGATCCCGATATTGTTCGCCGCATATTTTTAGATGGTCCGTACAGCTGCGCGATCGTTGCCCCTGACATCGCTCCGGTCCCGAACCCCTCCCGGAATTCCCGTGCTGTTCGTTTTGCGTCCCTTGTGACGGCGATAAACTTTACGGTTGCCGCTACGCGGAAACCCGAGCGCCAAACAAAGACCGACAATTCCTTGGCACGGAGTCACGATGCGCCGCTAATGAACACGATTTTAGATGCCGGTCACTAACAAGTGTGACGCCAGATGAGCAGCGAAAGCTCCCAGAATATTTTCGCCAGGGATAGCAATGCATTCTTCAAAAGGGAACTTTATTATTTTAACAAGTGGTGATAAAAGATGATGCCCTAGATGATGCTTCCAGATTACAGGCAGATCTAGATCGCTTCTGTGATTGGTGTCACATGAATGGTATGGATCTCAATATTAATAAATGTCATGTTATGAGGTCCTTCCATCATTCTGTACCTTTCATATATCCTTACCGTCTCACTAACTGTATCCTCAATAAATGAAGCTAAGGACCTACGAATTCAATTCTCCTCTACATTGGACTTTTCCAACCACGTTTATTGCATTGTAAACTCTGCTTCAAGAATGCTCGGTTTCATACTTCGTTTTTCCACTGATTTCCATTCTCTCCACACACTTAGATTAAATAATCTTGGAATAATAATATTGGCGCGCTGGTTCGATCAAATTTCAATTCGCCAATATTATTATTCCAAGTTTATTTAAACACTGTACGATCGACAAAAATAAAAAAAAATTACACACTTATATTACTTTATATTACCCTTGTCCGTCCCCTGTTAGAATATGCTTATATGGTCTCCGCGAAGCTTTAAGTATGAAATCATGCTCGAGAGAGTGCAACATAAATTTCTCAGATTCTGTTCATATAGGATAAATAACCCAATGTCATTATTTGATCATGATTACTCTACAATATTAAGCACAGTCCACTTAGAAACATTGAAAGCTCGTAGAACAGTATTCGACCAGAGCTTTATCTTTAATTTGATTAATAATAATATTGATTGTTTCTCTCTCCTGAGGCAGATCAATTTCTACGTACCCGAACGCGTATTGAGAACTAGGACAGGATTTCAAACATTTAAATCCAAATCCACATATGGATTAATAAATCCTTTAAATCGCATCACAGCTAAATCCAACATTTTATATCGTGATATTGACTTTTTTAATGGTTCGTTACTATCATTTAAGAAAAAGTTGCGTGCGATTATATGATTATATGTGATATAATGTATTCCTGTAAATGTCAGCATGTCCATTAGTATGTAACTTTATGCTAAGACTTTCTTTTTATTTTTTTTTTATGAATATCTTCTCTATTGTAAACATTTGTATAAAAGGACTTCGGTCCGTAAATAATAATAATAATAAAAATGATCGTATCTGCATCGGTAATTCGACAAACATCCGAAAGCGTGGAATTTGCACTGGTGGTGTTTGAAAATTTCTCATGCGTTGCTTCTTTTGGTAATACTTCGAACGTTCGGTAACATCTAGTATCAGGACCTTAAAAATTTTATCTAACATTACGAAGTTGTGGGGAGCGAAAAAAATGTTGACGAATCTCTTTGCAAATTGAATTGTTTTGATACACCGTTGTCTATCGAGAAGCTCGAAACATCTGCACGGACGCGAGAGGATACAATGAACGAATCGAAACAGCAGGAGAATAAAATATCGGAATTTCCGGTTTCATTTCAAAAGCCAGCGAACATTTAGCTCGGCGCGAGTGGAACTTATTCAAATTCCGGACCAGGATGTTTAGCGTTTGTTAGGTTCTCGATCGATTGAAACGGGAGAAACAACGGGGGAACAAATATGGAGCCGTTCATGTTGGTCGTTTCGGTGATGAAAAACCGCGGGGCTCGGTTGACAAGATAGCGTTTTCCTCGGGGGTCGAGAGGCGGTATTACTTCCCTGATGTATAAACGACTCGCGAACCACTGTTTTCGCCCCGTTAAGTGTAAACAAAAACGTCTGCTTAAGCGTCGGGCGTCCCCCGTATGCCCGCTGTCGCTGTTCAAAATGAACTCTCCATAATTAAACACGGTCACGGTAAATTAAAACAATAAATACCGAGGCAGCGCGACGGAACGAAAAAACAGAGGAAGAGCGGGGGATCGGGCGAATTTGTCGTGCCGGTTGCACATTTTGCACCCTTGTGTGAGCTTCTGGGTGTCGGTGCGCGTATGCACACGCGTGCTCGGTGCAACTGGTACTCACGGTGGGAAACGGCATAATGCACGAGTCTCGTTTTTCCTCTCTACGTGATTTCTGGGTTCGTAAATCACTTCGTCGCCGAACGAATGGCGGTCGATATTTTATCATCAATTCGTCGACGCCCTGACGATTAATTGCGAATTATGGTGCACCTACCCGGTCGATCGATCCTTTTCTCCAAGACGACGATTAATTGGATAATTTCATCGTATTCGTTTTATTTTTCTTTGAATTTTTCAGCCTCTCCCCACTCCTCTCTTCTTTTCTCTCTCTCTCTCTCTCTCTCTCTCTCTCTAACTCTCGCTCTCTCTCTCTCTCTCTCTCTCTCGCTCTCGCTCAAGTTCCGATTGGAAAAGGCTAATTAACTTGCCAGCTTACAGCTATTTTATATCTGCTTCGCGAGGCGAATCGACGCGAGTTACGTTTGCGAAAAATTCTAGCTACGTCGGGCTGTACGGTATGCATACCGTGCTGCTGCGAAAAGAATATGCATTAAAGAAACTTTGTTTTCTTACGATGAGAATGGGAAAGGCTGTGTTTTTATACTTGACATCGCAATAATTTGAAAGTAAAAGATTATTTCACTTTCATAGTTTTCTCCTGCGACTACTAATTTATTTCACAGTGGTGCAACCATTGTGGCGTTTGTTAATTAATTTTTTTTATGTTATCGTAAGTCAGAAGCGAGAGGAAGGGCGGTCGGAACAAGAAATTTCACGATAAAGAAGAGAACGGTAAACAATGTTATGTATATTTATTCGAGATACGATGTTGAAGTTGTGAAAAATGAAGGGCAACGATGAAAAACTTCTTGCCGGCAAAAAACCGAAAATTTTAAATGAGCTACTTTGAACGAAAGTTGCTCCAGATACATCAAAAGTTAGCCTACTGTAATAGTTGTTAGTCTTTGGGTACTGCAGCAGTTAATTGGTCATACGGTAATGGGAGGGTGACCGTGCAATATTTCTCAGCAATAATACCGAATTGAATTTTCCATGGTTTCAACTTGAATGTTGGACTTTCAAAGGGTCGTCGGTGAATTACAGTTTCCGAAGGTCATCTTGGAAGGTCATTTCAAGGTCATTCGACATTGCAAAGGCATTAAATACAATGAATTCCAAGGATCTCATGGAATGTAAAGGGTCATAATTCTAAAAGGTTTCTGGAATGTACATAAAGGACTTTTCGATATTCCCAGGGGTGTTTCAGAAATGCAAAAGTGACTGAAAACGATATTCTTGAGGGTACTCTTTCCTCTTTTGTGGGACTGTGAATTTCATATCGAACGGGTGTTCCATTAAGAGGATTCGACAGTATTAACCAGTCTTTGTGACGAATCCGGTGCACAGTAACTATAAAATTCGATGAATACGCGTCCATCGACTGGTGTGTTCTGCTTTTCACTCGATTATCAATTCGCATTCTTGAATTGTCGGTCGGTGAGAGAGAGAGATCCCCGAGCCGTGTAAATGTGTTCGGGTGTTTTGTTCCCCCGCGGATAATGCACAATGCGTCCGGATTCGGATTCCACCTGAATTGCTCATTGTACGTTAGTCGGGCTATCGCATGTATCTGGTACCCTCCTATTTCACATGACACTCTGCTTTCACCGAAAATTTTCCGGATAATGCAACGTCGTTTATGGCCTTGATACGCATTTGGGGCCGCGTTCGTTACAATTTGCCGGACATTCGAACCTGGTTTATCGTGTACCAATGGCCGATCGTTCCAGGTAGATGTAACAGCGAGTCGTGTAAGAAGAACTCGGCAGCGGTGAATCGTTCTGTTCGACGTTAATTAAGGCTACAAGCCACTGATCGATACCCGTGGACCGTCGATAACGCGACGACGATCCACGTGCAAAAAATTACAGATCCTCCCAAAGAAGTATCAATAATTTATCGAGGCGTGCTTCGGCAACATTACTGTTCGTCTGTCGTCTCCCGAACGAAAAATAAATTTACTCACGATTAACGGCCTCGGAAAAGCCTATTTGTGTATGTATACATAAAAAAAAAAAAAGAAAGAAGAATTTAGTTATAAATTGTGGGCAGCAACTGTTTCCGATTAAATCTGGATCGTCCTCGATTCCGCGAGCATTTGAAATTGAAAATCTCGGGGGCCGGGTCATCGGCAGTCATGGGTGTTGCGGCCGCCCCTGCCAATTCGAATCGGCCGCCAGAACAAACATTAATTTTCGTGCCGGCGACGTGGGGAAAAAGGGAGAGGCAAAAGTATTCGCTGGAAATGCGGAACGGTCTTCCGTTCGTTGGACATTTGCGGACCCGGGTGTCCAGCGAAATAAAAAAAAAAAAAAAAAAAAAAGTCCGCGCTCGCGCCAATGCGAGCATCGCTCCGTAAGAGCAAATACGCATTCACAGCGTGTGAAGTTTCTTCCGTTCTTTGTAAACAAACCGGATTATTTATCATCGTGGGGTTTTCACTTTCTACTACGCCGCGCCGCGCCGCGCCGGACAGACCATCCGGGAGCTTTAAACAACAGAGCGACTCGGTTAAATTGATCTCCGCCACCGGTGGCCATTTTTCTCATTAATGCCGCGCCAATTTTTACCGTATAATCTGCTTAAAAAATTTTCGACGTTCAAGTCCGTCGCATTCGCGTTTAATTGCAAAGGGATATGTTCCGGGTTTTATCGTGCTTTTTGGACGGTGTGTACGCTCCTCGGGTCTTTGTAATGTTTCTAATTGCTGTACGAGAAAGGGTCGATATGTAAATGATACATTTTTCGCTGGATGGGATTTAAAATCCGCGATGTAGTACAATTAACTATTAACACTGTAAATTGGTTCCGAGCATCGACGGACAATTATCGTGAAATTGAGCTCATCTCTACGGTATACTATCGAAGGTACTCTCTCTCCATACAGCATACAGATCTCCAAAAAAAAAAAACTACGAAAATAAAATATATATACCGCAGGCCCTATAGACCGGAGCGGTCTGCACCGAAAAATTACGGAACCGCAGAAAGTTCCGGGCTCTCGCCGGCGAAATAAATAATTCGACGAGCTCGGAGGGAGAAGTGGCAAGCGTCGGTCTCTGGCGTTCGGAGGATACGTTCGAATTCGAGCATTTAATTTGAAAGCACGGCGGCGGAATGCGGCCGCTTTCAGTATCAGCGAAAACTTGATTCGAGTGCGGTGCATCTTGAATGCAGTGTCTCCTCGCAGTGCGGTGCGTTCTCGAGCGGATCGGAGCGGAGCAGAGCACTTTAACGCAAATTAATTGGCTGTGACGGCATTAAAGGGCTCGCGACTCGGCGCTGCTTTTGGCGCGGCTGACAAAGAATCGCGTGCTCGAGAACGGCAGGAGGATGGCAGAGGGATAGATCGAGCGCGTTAATTGGTAATCATTTCGATTAGGTTTGCCGGGTGGGGGGGGGGGGGGGGGCAAAGAATCGAGCGGCGCGACGCGACGCGACGCGGCGGTGTGCGGTGGCTTTTGTTTCGCGGCTGTTCCGCAGGATAATTGTCCCGATAACGGCGATAGGACGCGTATGGGATCCTCACGGGCCGAGATAGGGATCGCGACACGGCTGTATTCTACACCATTGCGGATCGTACATCGTGAAAGCACAGCGCGGAGGCCACGGTATAACGGTGGCAACGGTATAACGGTTGTCCACGGTGTTCTCGGACGCGCGATTAACATTCTCGAGCACCGCCGGCATCGCTGTTACCGCCACCGGTTTCGAAGGGCCGAGATGCCCTCCGGTCACTCGTACACACCCCGTTTCGCCCACACATCCACCGGCTCGACCTACCCTCCCCCCGACTAGCGTCCCTTTAAAATACGGCACTGCCGGGTTGCGCGTATAGTTGGCTATAGTAGGCCTCTCTCCACGGTCTCTCTCGCCGGTGTGTTGGCTATTAACTTCTCGCATTGGCCCGATCCGATCGATAGCGTCGTGCCAATGCACCGGGCCCGTTATCTTCTCGCTAGGCTGCATTAATGCACCTCCAGTTATTGGACAAAATGGTTCCGGGGACGCTCTGTGAAACGTTAGTGTTGGACGAAGCTTGATACGCCGGGACCCGCTTGGTGATCTGTGACGCATTCCGCTCGCCGGGATTGCTCTCGCCGCTTCGGGTTAATAGGACGTGACAGAACGAGGAGAGAATCCTCATTCCTCCCGTTCCCTCGCTCTCCCACCCCCCCCTCTCTCTCTCTCTCTCTCTCTCTCTCTCTCTCTCTCTCGATGCGCGCTTAAAAGTCACCGGCTATTTTCAAGCAAGCTAGACCGTAGACGCGAATACCCTCGGTCAAATTTGTACATCGTGGCAGACCTGCGGGCAGCGATAATTAGAGGAGAATTTGTCTTGAGCGTCGTATTAATCTTAATGCTCGAATTGTACCGATAATGCTGCCTCTTTAAATTCCTCCAATGGTTTTGCTGTTTTAAATTACACCGACTCGCTTTCATTGTAAATGCATGATCTGTGTGTTACAATTCATTGTAAATCCGTAAGAATCAAAATCGAAAGGACAATGTGCTGCCAAAGTGGTCACAGCCTGTTCAGAAGTTAGCCTGATTTTCTTGTACTCCGATATAACCATGATGTAGAAATGAGTGGTGATAGGGTGGAGGGTTCGGGGCAGAAATTGGCCGAGAACGATTTATTTCCTGTATCCTCGGCGGCATCAGCTTAGTCACGGCGAGGAAAAACTGCGGTGGGCGTCTCGCAAAGTGGAAACACGCTTTGATAGGAGAAAAGTGGGCAATTGATCGAGATGTTTAGGAAAGTGACGTTCAGGGGTGGCTCTCCGTTCGAAGAAACGGATCTGATTGCGAGCAAAGTGAATGTCCGAACGACGAGGGTTCCGCAAAAACAATGTCAAATGATAAATCCGAGGGGGAGGGGGAGGAAATTCTTCGTGGGAGGGAGATACGCATGCCGGAAGGGAAGCGATCGTGAGAAATGGAGGCATTTTCTGATAGGAATCGCTGAATCGGTTGGAGCAAGCGTCATGGGAGTCGGAATTGGGGGAAGATGCCGTAAAGTTAACCACGGATGTTACCGTGCTATCGAAACAGAAGTTAAATATCATTCAGAGAAACAAACTAAATTATCAAACTTGGCCGTGCTTCGTCGGAATGGACCTTTGGGAACTTCGAGACTAGCCAAAATGACTCGTTCCCGATTTTCTGCCTGATTGCTGCTGGAATCGTGCAGATTGTTTTCGCTACATTATGAACTTTTATGCGTTCGCGATAAACACGAGAGTGAAAAATACAAAAGAATTCAACTTATTCGAATCGTTCGGAGCGGAAATAATTTTTTTTTTTATTTATGTCCTGTTCCTTGCAATCTATGTAGAATGCGCATAGTTCTGTTCCGAATTAAATTCTCTGCAATTAACACGCGCGAAACGCGGAGCTAATTTCGTCTCGCTTCTCATTTCACCGTTTAGTTAAATTTAAATGCAAAAATACTTGTGCGCGCAAGCAAAAAACCAATCAAGACAGTGAACATTACATATTATTTAATAAATTTAATGCCGTCTGTCCCCAGGTACTGGCGCAGCGTTCAACATGTTAAATTGAAAGTTTCTTTCCGCAGTCTTATTTTTGCGAGAAAATACAAACGGAGTCATTTCGGCTGATCGGCGGATCCGGGGCAAGTTGCATTCTGCAGAGGGCAAAAATATTTTGGTCGAAACGGCGCAGTGCAATTTCGGAAGTCCTTCATTAGCATAACTCAGGACGCACGCGGCGCGCGTTAATTAACCGGAGAAGCATAATAATCCCAGTTTAGATGGTATCAAGATAGCACGTAATATATCGTATCGATATTCTGCGGTCAGATCTGTTTTAATTGAACCCTCGGCAGGAGGGTTTCCGCAACGCGTGTAAGGGTAGCAGAGGGTTAGAACGGGGGAGGGGGTGGTGGGGGTGGTGCATCGTGACATTTTGCGGCGAAATAGATCCACGATGCCATCAACGATGCGGGGTGATTATTAAGTGCATCCACGGGTAATGGAAAGCCGGGGCTTCGGTCGCCGTCACTTTTCCTTGTTCCCAGGGCTGCTCGGGTATACGCGCGTCCATCTGCATCACGCGCATCGGAGAATCCGCCGCGAGTCCCGCGGTGGTGCAACGGTGCATCGGTGAAACGATGCAACGCTCGTCCAACGCTCGGCGACGCGTTCCTCCTCGCCCGCATAAACTGGCTCCGCGCGCAATTACGAAATGTGTCGTTTTCAACGATCACAATGGCCGCGGGTGGGCTACTGGATCGAACGTACACAGGTCCTGCACACTATCGTTCATAGTTATTCAGACACTTCCGCGTCCGTGCTGTCATTTACTACCTGTCGTTATTGCAAGGCTAATTTATCGAATCGACCGTGTGCTCTCAGATTCCAACAGCCGTATTTCTTAACACCGACGAATTGCGCGCATCTTTCTGCACAATCGGATAGATCAATTAATTTTACTTTATGCTAAATAAAAATTTGAAGATGCTGGAATTATGTATAAAACCTTCCCTCTTTTTCTTATGGGGTTACACCACCCTGGCGCTCGGAACAATAGGTATAAAGATAAACATTTTTTTTGACGCTGCCATTAAGTATATAAAATGATCTTTATTTTACACATATATATATAGTAGTTTTATGAACAATTTTCAATATTAAAGTTTAAAAGAAAATAAAAAATGGCGGCGATATAAGTCGATAAGTAGGACCCTCTTTTGAAAATCCTTGCTGATGGTGTACATGATTTCTCTGTTAGGCATCATCTCAAAAATAATAAATAAATTTCTTCTTATTTATAAGGGTAATAGCTACAATGTGACGTAGGATTTTTGTGATTGGGTGCCATGTTCGAAAGTTATAAATTTTTTAAACGCAAAATTTCTATGAAAATTCCAGTTTTTTGTTTCAAACAGCTGTCATTTCTACATAAAAATTTTTAAAAATTTTTCCCTACGTCACATTGTAGCTATTACCCTTATAAATAATAAAAAATTTATTTATTATTTTTTAGACGATCCCTAACAGAGAAATCATGCACACCATCAGCAAGGATTTTCAAAAGAGGGTCCTACTCGACTCATATCTCCGCCATTTTTTATTTTTTTTTAATCGTTAATATTGCAAATTGTTCATAAAACTACTGTATATATGTGTAAAATGAAGATCATTTTATATACTTAATGGCAGCGTAAAAATGAATTTATACCTATTTTTCCGAGCGCCAGGGTGGTGTAACCCCTTAAATAATAATAAATCAGAAAGAACCTGTTCGGTAGGCTGAAAGAATCCCTTGTACCGACTCGCGGAAGATATGCTTACGTTGGAAACAGTCGAAATCAGAATTTTCCATGAAGATTCAAACGAGTGTAAAGAGTGCCCGGACCGGACCCGGCGAATCGTCCGAATACTTGTGTAGGGTAATGTTACGTGTCTGCACGTGTTTGTCGTGTCGGTCGACCCTCACGGCGAGACCTCGAACGCATCCGGCGCCCCCGGATTCATTACGCACGCGTGACGCGAACGGTGCACCGTCGCGCGTGCACGCAGCGTGCATCCGTGCCGTACCACGTGCCGTCCGCCCTGTACACACGCAAATACGTGTAACTGTGTACGCTGTTCGCGGCGAGTCTGCACGTGCCGTCCCGGTACACCACCTGATTGCCATTTCCCTGGAAGCTTCGTTAATATTTAGGCTAGGCCACGAAAACGGTGGCCCGGCCGCGACCGCGGCGACGCGAACCGCAGTTTCGCCGCCGTTTTCTTTAGGTGCTACTACCCGGACTGCATACACAACGAGGACGCCGTTCCACGGTCGTGTTAGCCGCCCGAGATTAGCCAATATGGGGACGCATTACTCCTGGATCCTACCGGTGCGGTGCGGTGCGGTGCGGTGCATGCTGCGTGCAACTAGAACGATCCTCTTTGTGTAATCGAGCTGCAATTATTAAATTCGAAGTGATGCATGTTGCTCCAGAGACTCTCGGCAGGCTTGACTTAATATTGCCACGTTTACCATGTACAGAGAATTTTGCAAAAATTTCACGAACTACTTTCAAGCACCTCGACGAAGACTAGAACAAGTAGAATTATTCCGAATATCAATATCTAGAGCGACTATATTTACCCGCCAAACGAATATCCAAGATTTCGGTGAAATGGAACGAAGAATTTGAACAGTTCTCGATATTTACCGATGTGACTTATTGATAAGACACCGAAAATGCCCGACGTGGTCATAGAACTGTGCGAGACTGAAAATACATTGATAACGTTCGAACGGTAAAAATGGTTCCAGGGTTAGTTCCAGGCTTATTTCTACTGTTTTATAATTAGAAAATAATAGACTCGCGAACTAGTTTCAGTATGACGCAGTTTAATGAATTAGTTATTTTCGGCTCGATGTCTTTCGAAAAGCATCGGATATAGCGGAATGTCTTCGCGGATGATGTCCGAGAATAATTCACGTTTATGGCAGCTGCGGTGGTATGACACTGATCGTTTTTTACATTGGTCTAACGAAAAAGATCAAGTATACAGGGTGTCCCAGCTAACTTGACCACCTTGAATATCTCGCTTAGTGTTAGTAATAGAAAGAAACGTTATAGGCCAATATTAACCTAATCGAAGGGGCAATATAATGATTCGGAAAAACCTTTTTTCAAGGTAATTTTTTTCTAGATATCAAGGTCATCAATTTTTTTTTTAATGGAACTATATATTTTTTTTATCACTATGTAATAGTAGGGGTGCAGACCTCTTCAATGACATATTATACAATGACCTTCGTGTGACCTCGGGTATGAAAAATCCAAAAAGCATTACAGATATTATCAGTGATTAATTTACTACACTAATTGGTTTGGGTGAACTACTTTATTTCAATAAATGTTCGAAATTTAGAGAATCATTTATTTTCCGTATACAACAATGTATTGCAAACAATGATCATCATTTCGAACATTTATTGAAATAAAGTAGTTCAACCAAACCAATTAGTGTAGTAAAGTAATCACTGATAATACCTGTAATGCTTTTTGGATTTTTCATACCCAAGGTCACACGAAGGTCATTGTATAATATGTCATTGAAGAGGTCTTCACTCCTACTATTACATCGCGATAAAAAAAATATATAGTTCCATTAAAAAAAAATTGACCTTGATATCTAGAAAAAAATTACCTTGAAAAAAGTTTTTTCCGAATCATTATATTGCTCCTTCGGTTAGGTTAATATTGTCCTATAACATTTTTTTTCTATTACTAACACTAAGCGAGATATTCAAGGTGGTCAAGTTAGCTGGGACACCTTGTAGATAAACTAGCCAGAAATATTTTATATCACTTGTTGGAAATGTCTTTATGTGGGTACGATATTTAAGTAACTACACTTTATACTGTATATACTTTATTAGTATTATAAAGATGTTTATTCAAATAACGCCACAGTGTTTTCCGCGTGTGCTGTATTTAGTCTATATGTTAATAGTGAACACTGTACAAGGTTGCGATCTGTTCGTGCTAACTGCTTCTACCGGACTGACGACGGTCCCGACTTTATGCCCTCGCCTGGGCCCTTCGGTCCCTGAGTCAAACCGCCCCTTACGCCTTATACCTAAGATACACCCTTATACCTAAGACTCTATGGTATCGTTTTATTCCAACATCACTGACAATTCGATTCGATTATTCAAGCTTCTAAATCGAATCGACATTATTTAAATATTAAATATGTTGCAGTGATAATTTCCGAGATATTCTATATACTCACATTCGCAGCACGATCGAAAGGAAAAATCCGCAACGTTCAAGAACACAAATTAGATCACGGAACGGAACATAATACAATCGGTAATATCGAGAGACCAAGAGAGGCAGAATAAATCGAAGATAAAAAGAAAATGTTGTTAATAGATTGCGTGGTGGGGAAAGTGCGATGGAGATCGGGGCTCGCTAGGGCAAATAGTAAAAAAACAGGGGGAATGATTACGGGGGCTGAAGTATCGCCGCGAAATATCCCGCGGCGCATAATAATCGCCGATCAGAGTTCCACTCGTTCGCTCGCCGAGAGTATCTCGGGCACATCGGGGCGAAGATTTATCTGGTCGTTCGCTTAAGACCTGCCGTTCACCCGGTTTTTTTTTTTCTCTACGCGAGCTTACGTGTAAAAGCGTCGGTCGGCGACGATAAACGAAGTGTCGATAAAGTTTCGCCGCGATAAAACGATGAATTTTCAATAGACGCACGCGCGCCCGCGCGCACGCCCCCGACGGATAGCGAGAGCCAGACGAAAAGATACGACGGACCGGTCCTCTTCCTTATGGCCGTTCTTCCAACCCCCTATTTTCACCCCCTCGAGGAGGGTGGAAGATCCTCTGGAAAGCAGTCACGTACAGACACGAATGACTTCGCTGTCGGACCCCACTCAACGTCGACAATTTATTTGCGACATCATAAACTAACACGTCCGACGTTACGCTACTCGTGATTAACGAATCTCACTGTCATCGTGCCCGTTCCGCGGCGTCCGCGACTTTATCCCCGAATATTAGACGCTCGACAGATCCGACCGCAGTCGAAACCAACGAATCGGTAGACCGACGAAATTTCTCCTCGCTATATTTTAACTGTTTAAGCCACTGGGGAAAAAGTGCAGTGGTCCGGTGCATGCGTCTGCACGTTGCCGGACGATGGTCTGTCTCCCGAAACGGTGTAATTTAATCGCCACCGCTATAAAACAGCTCCGTTTTAACATTTAATACTGCAATTAGATTTATTCTTACGTTTCTTTTCGAATGTGGGAACTTGTAAAATTTTTCTAGCTGGCCAACTTTGCTGCCGACATTCTTCGTATACTAAAGATTAAAGTACTTATTGATTTTATCGCGAAGGTTTAACACTACGAGTATCGTGTCCCCAGAAATAGGAGACAGAATTATTGACACGGACTGAAAATTTTACCAACATCTGCAAGATGCATAATGTCGACCGAGTGCATCCCGCATTTTATCTTGCCAATTTTTATTTCACGTCACCGAGACACTTAAGTCCGGAAATATACTTTTTTTAAACGAATTGAAAATTAATATACAACTTTATCGAATCAGTAAATCAATTATTTTGCTCCGCGAATGTAGCGAAATAATCAAATTCCACTTGAATCTTCAAATATCCGCATCGATATACATAAATTAAATAATTGTCAGAATAGATCCGATAGCGTCACGACGCGACGACGGTCCTGGTTGTCCACGATGTAATATCGCGATCTGAAAAATCCCGTGAAAAGCGTTTCCCAGTGGGCCATTTCGATGAATTTTGTGTCAAAATCAAAGAACTTTCGATAGAAATGACATAGAGCGATGATTTTTAAAAAAATTAAAGCTGAAACATTGCAGAATATGGGATAAATAGTGAGATTATGGTTCGAACGTTTTTTAACCTTGAAAATATTTGTTAAACTTGCAGAATTTCAAGAAAATTATGGTTTATCGAATACCACGCGCGGATAGATCTTTTTTTTGACATGCTATATATCATTTCCCGTAGATTTTGTCACGCTGATTCCAAATCTGATCGAAAAATGTGTCTAACACATCAGGATTTTGAAAAAAATCGATTTTTGTGAAAAAACTTATGAAATTTGAAGAGTGGTTACTAATATTGTTCTTTAGGTATAAATAGGGTCATGTAGTCGTATACGGTCTGCTGGTATTGTTTTGAGTCCAGCGGGATAGACAACTGATCATAACACCGCGTCCTTTTTCGGCTCATTGTGACGCCAATCTGCAATTCGCCATCCTTTCCAAGGTCTCATTTTGAAGGGGAAACTACAGGGAATATAACCATATTTTTTTCACCCTGGCTCCTCATCGAAAAAAACGTAAAAAAAGAATTTATTTACATCTATCGACATAATACAGTTAATTATCCAGGTTGAAAAAATTATTTTGTAATAGCCCAATCCTTCATGAATAAAACAAAAAAAAATGTAGCACAATCGGACAAACAGTTCCTGAGATAATAATTCGTAAGTAAGTGCCGTTTTCGCCAAAAAGGGACAAAAATTGTACATTTCGAAGGCCTGTCATTTCTAAAAGAATTAGAAACCGGCAAAATGATGACTTAAACTCTGCCCTAATTTCACATGAACTACAACATATTTCATTTAAAACAAAATTGACAATGGTGACGTCCAAAAGTGATCGATTCGGCATGGAATGACCCTTCATTATTTTCAATTTTATTGTGTTCCATATATGAGAATACAATATACCTTCAAACTAGTGGGTTATCAACTCATTTCACCGAAAAAATTACGATTCCATTAGTTTTTTTTCACAAAAATCGATTTTTTTTCAAAATCCTGAGGTGGTAGACAAATTTTTCGCACAGATTTGGAATCAGCGTGACAAAATCTACGGGAAATGATATATGGCATGTCATAAAAAAAATCTATCCGCGCGTGGAATTCGATAAACCACAATTTTCTTGAAATTCTGCAAGTTTAACAAATATTTTAAATGTTAAAAAACGTTCGAACCATAATCTCACTACGTATCCCATATTCTGCAATGTTTCAGCTTTAATTAAAAAAAAATCATCGCTCTATTTTATTTTTATCGAAAGTTCTTTGATTTCGACACAAAATTCATCGAAATGGCCCACAGTGCGGCGTCGCGTCGGCGTCGTTTTTCCGAAAAATTACGCGCCGAAATATAAATAGGATCGGACGGTTCTGTGGGATGATCGATTGGAAACTCCGTCGGTTGTTTCATTTGATTTTGATAATCCTCGGCGAGATGTTGCTCTGACGGCCGCGCGCAATAACTCCCGTTCGTTTTCCGCGGCATAAATACGTGTATTTCTTCGTCGGTGCGCGAACATTTCGGAAAGCCGGCTGCCTGCTGCCCCGGCCTGCCACGCGTTTCGGTAAACGATATCATTCGGCTCGCGTTTCCCGCTCTATCAACGTTTATCTGTCATTAACGCGGATCATTGAGCTAACGGTCGGTATTATTAATCTTCCGGGTATTGTTGATGCATCGCGCATCGAGCCCGTGAACCTGCATCCGCGGCCGATAAACACGTCACGCGAAATGGGGGAACCTAGGCGAAATATTTAGAAATCCTAAACACAATAATCTGAACGTTCCAATTTAGCAACATCAGTTTAGGTGATCCGTCTAAAATGAGAATTTCTCTAATCACCCTGCAGCTCCACTTTTACGGAACTCCCTTTTATAGAGACCCCCCCCCTTGACGGTACTGTTTTAACCAGTTCATTAAAATTGTTGTAATTTTGTCGGCATAAATGATCTACCACATTTCACTTGTCTGTCAAGGGATTGAAATAGACATTGCCGTATATTTTAAAAGTCTGCAGATGGTATAATGGTTCGCCGTATCTATTTTTAAGCAACTAAAAGGTGACGAAAGATTATACAGATTGACGTTCTGACGAGCGAGCTTGACGAAGCTTGGTTAAAATATCACCTCCTTTACGAACGATTTTCGAAGATAAAAGGGAAACCGCGTAAAACTTGGGGACAGACTATATATGTCATCAATGTTTAATAATTTTTACTAAAGATCAATGCACTAGCGCTTCATCAAATTGCATAGAAACGACCACGCTGGCGCAGACAATATCGGCAGTATTATAAAGCAATTGTATTATGCGGTATTAACGAAGTGATCGCGTAGAATGGAGTCCATTTACTGCTAGTAGCCGAATTGCGGAATAATGCGTGAAAAGGGAATACCAGTGGAACATTTTCGGCTTTGTGGAAAAATTCAAGCGAATCTTCTTCGGGTCTGTCCCGTGTCTTATTATCCCGTGGCGATATTAATGCGTCCAGTGATATCGCGGGTTCGTTAATTCCCGTGGAGCGGCCACGGAAGCAGCTCGGGTTCAAGTCGTAGATGATAAATGGGCGATTAAAAGTGACCGCGGTCCCGGCGGAGTCGTCGCAACGCTTTATTGGCCGTGGAGCGGTATATGCGACTGTTTACCCTCGCCACTGTGCTACATGTGCTCGCCGACCGTAATACTTAGGGGAAAAATACGTTTGCACGGCAAACGGAGGCCGGGATCATGCTGTCCGTCGCGATCGGCGCAACGATTACGCTTCGACTGCGCTCTCCGGGGCCGCGGAGTAAATTCACGCGTAATCGAGCGCATTAAAATTAAACTGCGCCGATCGAACCTCGGCTCTCGAAGACAGAAACATCCGGAAAATAAAATAAAAACCGACGAAGCGAATCGGTCCGTGATTTTCCTACACGGCGAAAAAAATCGTCGTAACAGAGAGACCAGCGGTTTACGCTATAATTACGTGGCCGAGCAATTAAGTCGGACGCCCCGAGAACCAAGTCCCGAGAAAAACGCCGCGGAGCTCTCGTACATCACTTCACCCTGGCTGAACTCAAACACGGGCACGGTCAATTTTATCGGCCGACGATAAATCAAGAAATATCGATTTACCCCGGCCACGTAGCATAAGTTCCAAGGTCCCGGTATCAACCCTCTTTTCGAGGCTTCTCAGGGTTGCCGGTGGTATTCAGCAGATTTCGGATGCCGCGTTAAATCTGAAGGTCCGGGGAGGATCCACGAACCCGCCGGCTGAGAAAGGACGAAAGAGACATCGTTCTATTCGTAAAAATTTTATACGATTATTTGTTGCTTCTCGGGATGAAGTTTTTTTAGTCGGAAAATTATATTTTTTCTTCGTTTCTCCATCCAGGGTTAATTTAACCCTTAGCACTCGAGCGGCGACTCAGAGTCGCCATTAAAAATTGCTCCCCCATTATTCACAGTATTGTTTACATTATTAAATATGGTGCTATATGTAATCGATTACCTAACATTTCAGTATTGTATGATATAAAATGAAAAGAATCATATAGAATGGAATTATTCTAGGTCGGAAGAAATGTTTAATTTTCGTGTTAAAATAGCTCCGAGTGCAAAGGGTTAATGAAATTTTGGTGTATCGAGAGAAACGGTACCTTTTCGACATTTTCCACCGTAGAATTCCGAGTTCCAGGGTTAACCCTGTCTTCCCTCGCTAGGCCTGCAGAGGGTAACCGTCGGTAATTCCGCGAAAAGAAACAGTCAGCAGCTGCGAGACGAGGAGGAGACGAAAGGAAGAAGGGTTGGCCGGGGGTGTCTGTCGAAGGGAGCCACGGTCATTACGCGGACAATACCGCATTAATGGTTTAAATCGAATTTAACAGCCTACGAAGCTCTTCCGTCTCTCTTTCTCCATAGTCTGCGGTACCCTGCGGAACCCTGCGCACTCGTGTACCCCTACCCTCGCCTTACACGAATGCGCGACTAACACATCGACCACAATACCGCGGAGAATTTGATTGCTTTACGGGTTACCCGTGATTAGGTAATCTGCCTGTCTCATCGGGTCCACCCCCACCCCGTCTAAGGGGCGGGCTGCGGTATCGGCCGTGGATCCCAAGCTACCCCTTCGAATTTGCCCGCGCTGATTGTCGTCGGTGTGTAAGTGTCGCAAAATATGCCCGACAACGAATAAATAGCTTGTGCATGCGAGCGCATCCTTGCACCCTGTTCAAATCTTCTTCCAGGAAGATGCTTCCGAGAATGTATCTTCCCCGGATGTATTAGGATTATGTTTTTCCCGCTCCTGTTTCTTATGGGGTGATTCCAGAGGGCGTAGCTGCGTTATCCGAAGGAGGTTTTGTTATACCAAAACAGAGGAGCATTTAGGTGGAAGGTTCTAAAAATATTTTAGATGTTAGATCACCGAGGTATACATTCAAACGTCCGGGAATTCTTCTTAGACCATCGCAGAAGAATTATGGCGCCGAGCATGGTTGAACGTTCAGTGGTATTGAATTCCTGTTCGAGGATAAATGAACTACCTTGGACGTTAAACATCCGAGCGCCTTAATCCCTAAGATTTATACGATGCAAGATTTTCAGTGCTGCCGTTAGTCTTTTCAATGATGTTACAGCGAATTAACGTTAATTATCAGGATCTACGGACAATTCTGTGAAAAATTTTTAATACGGCACGTATGCAACAGCAATACTGAAACATTACGTTTCATATTTCACGGAGCCACCGTTGTTGGTGTTTCTAATCGAGTTATTCGCCGGGGTGAATTAACCGCGTTGTTCGAGGGGGATGTTGGTACAAGCAGAATAAGAATTCGCCAGCACCGTGCTGAATAGTTTGAGCGTGTGGAAGATCCGCAGTCTAATCGCCCGATTGCGGTATTCAGGGCGGCGCGTGGTCGAAGACTCGGGTCCGGCAGAAATAGTTTACGGGTTTCGATTCGTACATGTTTGCGCGGTGTATAGCTGGCCGGCTTCGTTAGTCGATGGCGCGAATCACAACCCGCCTCGTTCCCTCTCTCCCCCCCCCCCTCTCTCTCTCTCTGCGCTATAATTTTCGGAACGTTTCGGAATCAACGCGAAGGGTTTCGCTCCGGCCAACGGAGATATTCCGACAGCATATTCGGCGGGACAACGGCTGGATATCCGGCTGAAATTTCTATCGCGCTAAAATGCGCGCAACGCACGGAAAATCCTTAGATTCGCAACGCATTACTGAGGCATCGGGGATTCATGAAATGCCCGGCTCGCGAATTACGAGGCTTCGTTCCGTCAATGATCTATACTGGGGGAGGGGCTGGCCGTTCGCCTCTGTTCGACGCTGTTCGACGCTGTTCGACGCCGCCATGCCGCATTTCCCGCAATGTGTTTCTAGTTTAATGTTCCGCATCGCGGGCTGGACCGGAACCGATTTAAAAATGCACACGGCTCCTCTCCGATCGATTACGACAGCGAACGACGCACGGGTGCCGTCGCGACGGGTATCGACTTTTAAATTTCATCGATTCCCCATTTTTCCATGATAATGCCGAATCGTGCCGCCACGAGCTGCGTACGAGCAGGCATGAATTAGGCTGACCAATGCGCGCAGCTCGCTGAAATATGTTTAACAATAATCATTCTTTCGGTTACCGATCTACAAATCAGTTTTTCTGCTCGCTGTCCGCATTGCTCGTGCCATCGCCGATACATACAGGGGAAATACTAATGCATATATGTACAGGGTGTAAAGAAATGTTTGGTCTTGGCTACCATAGGCGTATTCTACATCTTCGGATCGATGAAGATCTGTTGAAAAAAGTTGCCGCAAAATTGTCCTTGACCTTGAATGTCAAGGTCAAATCATTTTTTAATTGCATGATGCGTAGAATACAATGCGATCAAGAAAATTTGACCTTAACATTCAAGATCAAGGACAATTTTGCGACAACTTTTTTTTACAGATCTTCGTCGATCCGAAGATGTAGAATACGTCTATGGTAGCCAAGATCAAACATTCCTTTACACCCTGTACATACCTATATTTATACATGCCTTGCACTGAAAGAGTATCACGTGATTTTACACGAATGCCACGAAAGAAAATGGAGTTTTCGCGAAACGTTTCTGGGAGTCCGGTTTAGGCGCACAGCGAATTAATAAAATCAGCTGACGAAATCTGATCGGTAAGAGGTGATTGCTATTGCGAACGTCTGTACGCGTCTGATCCTATCAGTTGAGCTCGAACGAGTGTTCCTTGTTCCGCATCGACACGCTGGACTGTAGCTCGGTCTTGTTATTATTGAGCAAGAAATTAATCGGTGCACAGTTGCCTGTCTGACCAATATCGGCGTTTTCTACTGGCTGATTCGCAGAGCGACCGGTCGGAACACGGATTTAATCATGGATGGTTTTCTTCATAGGACAGGTGATTGGGTGAACACGTAAGTTTGCACGGGACAACGCGCAAAATCGAAAGCATCGGCCAGGTATATTGCATTTGGTACTCGAGTACCGTGCAATCCCGCAGAGAGAAACGAGTCTGTCCGCGTGTTTGTATGACTGAGAGGGTGTATGTGTGTGTTTGTGAAGAGGCACACAGAGAGCTGGGCAAGCGAGCGTGCTTGTAGCCGGATATGTGCATGCACCGGGCATATCATATTTTGGGAGCTCGATATTACCACCAACCAGAAGACCGCAATGCATACTGAGTAGCCATTCCCCTTTTCTCTATTACACGGTCACCTAACGTATATAGAATATCAGATTCACGAATAATAACGAATCTATCACTTCCTCTCGTAAACAAATGCCCAGCCGGCTCGATATCCGCTCACACCTGTCCAAGGATCACCAGTCGATAGGATCCCGCTCGACTACCGCTCGATTTTAAATAGGGCCCTCCGTGATTTCGCTTTGAATGTTAATGTCCAACAAGATTATCGTGCGCCCTCCGATTGCGGGAGTGCACCGCGCTATACAACCAGCCAGGCTTCGTTGATCTCTCCCAAGCCCCGATTGCTTTTTTCTAATCAAGCTCCAGCGTCAATAATTGAGAATAATTCTTTAATTTCATAACCTGTCGCGCAAAACGAAAGGATCGTTTCATGAGAAAATGTCCATTTTCGAATTGTTGTAACTTTGTTTAAAAATATCGGAGACTGATATACCCAGGCTCATTTTAAAGCCAAAAGCGTCTACTTTCTCTATTTCGAGCTCATTGTCGCCAAAACAAATTTTCCTATATTGCGACGAGTTCGAAAATGAAGATACTTTTCGATTTCGAAACTTCTGCGACTTAAAACGTCTGTGGCTGAGGGGGAAAGATTTTTTTCATGGCCGAAACTAACGCAGATTTGAAGACCGAAGTCTCCCCTTTACAACGAGCTATCAAAACTTGATGTACGATTCTTTTTTTGCGCGCAGTTATCGCACTTTAAATGAAAAGTGTACCGGCGTTAGAATTAGCGATGAGTATTACGACAGGCGAGTAGCACGTAAAGAGCGATAAAATGGTGAAAAAAAATCGTACGCCAAGTTTTAATAGCTCGTTGTAAAGGGGAGACTTCCATCTCCAAATTCACTGCAATTTTAGCCCTGATAAAAAATGTTTCAACGAACTCACAAACGTCTGAATTCACAAAAGTCTCAAAAAGTACCTTCGTTCTTGAACACGCTACGTAATGTAATCAATTTTTTTAGGGAGAAGAAACTCGAAGGTTATAAAATAGATATTTTTAGCTTTGAAATGAGCCTAGGTATAGTAATCCACGATTCTTTTTCGCAAAGTTATAATAAAAAGAAATGATTAGATTGTCCGAATAGGGGTGAATTGTTGGTCCCCGCTTAAAATTGCTACTGCTATTCAAACATTGATTAAGTGTCAACTTCACTCTAATCTATAATCTATCTCATTCATAAATGAATGTAGGTAGAAAATGCTTTCGGTACGTAAAGGGACGGTCAAAAAATTGGTTAACGAACACACCACTTTCCGCGGTATTTTCGATTCTTTGAAAACGACGATTCCGCGTAGGATTTAAATTGTAAATACGCGTCGACGCGGCCTGTCGGTTTCCGGTTCCGCGTCTTTTCGAGAGCACACAGAGGCTCGCCGGGAATCGATATTTCGACGTTTCTGTCGGCGGCGTCGGTTGCTGGAAAATAAAAAGTATGATTAACGAAAGTAAATTCTCTGTTTGCGTGATCGAAACAGCAGGGCGGGTGGGACGCGTTGAGGACACCTGTTGAGCGTCTGTTTACTCTGTAAAAAAGTATAATCTTTCGGGCGTGAATTGCAGATGCATCCTTCATCGTTTTTATTTTCGCGTGGGCAGCAGCGGCACGAGTCGCGTGTCGAATGCCGCCTGGTTTTTATTTCTCCCCGTTCCCTCGACACGGTCGATCTCGCAGTTGACGATGATTCGACGACGGGATAAGCGAGAGAGTATTTTTCGGTGGCGAGGGATGGTGGGGGGTGGGGGTGGGGGGGGTGGCGAGGTTAGAAGTCGATAACGAGATAATTCGGACACGAGCAACGAGGTGCGCAACGCTCGAGGACAGGCCAGCGCAGCTGCACACCGTCATTATGAAACTTCGGCTGGATTCGAATCGAAAGTTGCTCGGTTTTTTTTTCACCCCCGGCCCCAGCCCCAACCCTGTTCCCCCGGCCGCCGCAGCCAGGAAATTGGAAGTTCGAGCCCCGGACCCCCATTAACATTTTTCGCTCGGACTTGTTACCATTGTTTGAATTTCGAACAAGCATTGACGCTGCCTTGCATTAACGATGAACAGGAAAAATAACAGGTCACGATGGCGGAATTTTAAATTTCGAACTTACGTAATCGGAGAATTGCATTAGTAATTCTTCGACGGGGACGGATCGGGACCGGGTTTTATGCGCGGGCAAATAGTTCGTAATTTCGCTACACCGACGGGCTCCACTTTTATTTACATCGTTATGCTCCCTCGTCCGCTTTAGGCAACCATTTACCCGAGATTTCTGTCGATCGATCGATCCTGCTCGCTGTGGATTCGTATCTTACGTGGCAGCGGCTTCGAAAAAAACAGAATTTTTCCAAAAAATATTAACACCGTCTACAACACAAGTTTCAACAAATTTATTGTAAAAGTCTCTCGTTAATCTAAAAATTTCATATAACATTCCTTCCATATTGCGAATATGAAATCCATCAGCAATGCTGTTCGAACAAATGCAATTTTACAGGACAGAGAATCAGAATTAATGTTTGTAATTTTAAACGTTGCTTTAATCTCCAGTGATGAAAAACTACAGCGAGCTTGAAATTACAAAGACGCTTTTGTGGGAATTAATTAAATTAACTATGCTATACGAGAGCATGTTACATTTTGATGACACGCGTGCCAACCATTTCAGAAGAACGCTCCCGATTAACAGGACAGACTATTCAAATGCACGATATTTATTATTCTAAAGCGCAGTTCGCATCGCCCCCAAGGAAATCATTCGAAGCGCTGATGATAGCGGTGCAACAGCGAGCGCCGCGCGGAACATAAACTCTATGGATTCGCGAGTGGTTCACCGATAGAGAATACTAATGTCCCTAGGATTTCCTGCGTGTCACTTTCAGTTGGTCGACTTTGCCGTTACAAAAATACTGGAACGTGCTAATACGATGTGAAACACCGAAACTTATTTAAAGCGAGTTTTTCACATAATTATTTTAGGTACTTGTCTCTTAACCCTTTGCACTCGGAGCTATTTTATCTAAAGAACGAAAGATTTTTCCATTCTAGAATATTTCCATTCTATAGAATTTTTTTTCATTTTTTGCATATGAAACTAATATACTACCTCGTGTAATATGTAAATGTCTAGTCGCTTATTAAATACGAACAGAAATAATAATGTGAACAATATTTTTAAGAATGGCATAGCAAATTCAGTGGTGCCTCAGAGTCGCCATCCGAGTGCTAAGGGTTAATAAATCGCATTTAACATGCTCCAGACAATTTCACTTGTCCAAGCAATAATTCATTTACTCTATTCAGCCATAGAAAAAGATGAAAATGTTTAATAATGACGTGAACGTTTATCGCAATTATTAAAGTAGAAAACCCTACGGAATGTCGCGTAGCAGTAGTAAACGATGCCCGCGGTGAAAAATGAGTCGTAAATAAACAATAAACATTTCGGCCGCAAGGTTCGTTTCCGAGAAAACCGAGTTTGAAAATTCATACGGTCTCGCGTGCCACTGCACAGGTATTGGCTGCCGTGTCTGACCACAACTCACCGTATCCCCTTCCTGTAAATTGTCACGCACGTGAAATTTCACTCTATATTTTCCGGCGTACTTTATCGCGTAAAATCCCTTCCCGATTGTACCGCGAATACCGGTATCACCTCTACATTCAACGCGAGCGATATTTCACCTGCGTTCGAGTTCACAGTTTTAACGAAATCCGATGCTTGAAATTTCCTTCGGGACATCGCGACTACACGGACGACGGTCTTGCGGGGATGAACGAGGATAATCAACAGGACCCTAAAATCAGGGGAACGTCGGAAGTCGAGCTAACTGGGAGCGGGGGCGCGGCACAGCAGAAGAGTCTCGCGGAACGAGCATCGACATAAAATTGATTCTACAAAGACTGTCCCGCCGGAAATCGCTATTAACCGGTTTTTACGATGGTCGTAGTGACGTCGCCCTACCTCCTCGCGATCGATACGCTTCGAGACGCTTTCAACGGCGATCTAGACTTGTCTAGCCGCAATAAAAACGGACCCTAACGTTCTAATTATTGTTTCGGATGGTCGTGGCCCCGGGTAGCCCGTGCCCCGCGGAAACCAACCCGCCATTTTGTTCCGTTTTACGAGCGTGCTCTCGTTACGAGGACGTAAAGATCGCGCTCGCTGCTTTTTATTAAATTCTGTCCTGTCGGGCGACGACCGGCGCGGCGCGGCGGCGTAACGCGACTTTCGGTGGGATTTTTAAGAGCATCGAGGCGCGAGTCGCGGATCCGTCAGCGCGTCGCGAATGGCCGTCGCGACGCCTCGCTTGGGTTCCGGCATAATTCCACGGTTCTTTTTTTTCCTCACGGACGCGTATCAATGCGCACATCTTGCGGTTTACGAGCGCCACACTCGCGGAATAAAGTATCTCCACTTTCGAAACACCTTCTTCGTGACAGTGAACGAATTCGTGAAAACTAGCGTCGCAGGAAATTCGTGGATTCGATTGCTTACGATTATTCGAAACAGAAATAAATGTCAACGTAGATTCTGTGTCCTGCAATTTATTGAAAGAATGTTCATTTTCCATAATAATCGATAGGGGTTGCAGATTCGAATTTCCTTGTATTTTCTACCGTTAATTTTTATAATTCTTAAATAAAATGTAGCACAGTATGCTTTTCACGACACACGGTAGGTGCTTTTCTCTCCGATTTTGACGGTGGGGTCATTCCATGCCGAATCGATCACTTTTTGCGGTCACCATCGTCGATTTTGTTCTAATTGAAATATGTTGTAGTCCATGTGCAATTAGAAGGGGGGAGGGGGGGTTAATTGATCATTTTGCCGGTTTCAAATATTTTTTAGGAATGACAGGCCTTCGAAATTTGCCCATTTTGGTGAAAATAGGCCTCACTTACCAATTTTTATCTCAGAAACCGTTTGTCCGATTGTGATATTTTTTTTTTTTATTCGGAAATAATTGGGCTATTATAAAATAATTTTTTCATCCTCGACAATTGACTTTATAATGTCGAAAAATGTAAACAAATTCTTTTTTTACGTTTTTCTCAATTTTCGCCAGTAATGTAACTTTTGAAAAAAATATGGTTATATTCCCTGAAGTTTCCTCTTCAAAATAAGCCTTTAAGAAAATGGCGTTTTTCCTGTAATCGTCACGATGAGCCGGAAAAGGACGCGGTGTACCCGCGTTTCAGGTAAAGGCGTGTCGAGCGCACCGCTGCGCTGTATGGTCAATTTTCTATACCGCTAGTCTCAAAACAATACCAGCAGACCGTATACGACTAAATGACCCTATTTATACCTCGAGAACAATATTAGTAACCACTCTTGCAGTCCTGATCGTGTTAAGTTCGACACAGCGTAGACTCGTTATTCAGGCTGGCTGGTTAAGACTTGAGGCTCCTCGGCATTTTTGGGGCTGCGATTTCGGCCGAAAGAGTCGAGTAATCAATTTCCAACGTCCCGTTACATCACGGAGGACCTCTTTCCTGAAACTTCTAGCGGCACGTATAGCAGCACTATTCAACGAACGGTGCTCCCTCGCGTGTAGTCGGCAGCTAACTCGCGAAAAAAGAAAAATAAGGAAAAATTAAGCCGGAGAAGCAAAAGAAGAAGAAGAAGGTGAGGAGTAGAAAGAACGAGGAAGAAGAAGAAGAACCGGCTGGAGGGCTGCTAACTAACTTAATACAGAAGAGCAATGTTTTTTCTTTCGTATCGTGCTCGACGCCGGCGAATCAAGAAAGGACTTATTTATTCATAGGATCTTCCGGGTTCTTCTTGCCGCATCGCGGAAGGTTTTGTTTAATTAAGCAATTGCCATAGAAGCGTTGTCGAGAGCGCGACGATTCTATTTCGGAACCCTTGAACCGGAGCTCGTTATTAATTACCGTGCCCCGCGATATTTGTTTATTAGCGATTCGAGCGATCGCGGGCGAACTCTCGACGAATTTGTCGTCACTTCCCCGTCAGACATTTCCGTGATTCCCAGCGAATTGACCGGCATTATTTTGCTCGGTCTCGGTCGCCCCTCCCCGTCACGGTTTTACGATGCACGTGCGTGAAGCCGCGTCTACGCGTAATCTTTTACTACGGTCGTTCACCGGATTCCATTGCCTCGATCGTGATTCCGTTGTCGTCTTAACAACAGCTTCTTCTACTTGCATAAAGCCATTCATAAAAGCCGTCCGACACCGTAATTCCGCGGATCGTAAAATAATCTTATTCCGTAATAACGCGCGGGAATCGAAAGTTACCAGATTTGCATGCGATTCGATTTTACGCGGCTGTCGTCCGCTTTCCGATACTTCTGCTCGAGCGAGTTTACGCGCGGCGTGTGCTCGTCGGAGGAATACCAGAGAATTCAACGCGACTTGATAATACCGCCACTATCCCACCATCACCTCTCCTACCACCCCCCCCCCCCTCCCTCTTCCCCCGCAACCGGAGAGTGTTGCATGCATATTAAAAACAGAAAACGATAGCGGGTGCGAATGTAAATTCACTGTCCGGCCGCGTGAACATTTTTCGCGAGCGAGGAACATCACGGCAGATCGCGGACAGATTCCCTGAATCATTGTGCGGCATATCCCCATTCTACGAAGAGCCTTCAATGCGGGTAATACGTGATGAAAAAAAAAGCGTACAACAACGAATGTGTTTAAAACATACAATGCTGAATCAAGGGAGGATGATTTCGAACAAAATTGTCTAAGCATTCCTTTCTATCAGACTGAAATAAAATGATGCTTTAATGAGAAATCAATGAATATTTCTATCCAAGCAGACACGTTCCGTTCGAAATCGAAACAAATTTGTTTCTGTTATTTTTATACAGCAGCCGCATGTCGCTCTTAATGCTCGGTTGCTCGTTAAAAAATTGTTTAAACGGAGGCTCGGTTATGCGTTTAGTTTTGCATTAGCATTATCCTCTATCGAGGAAACCACGTTACAGAGTGGTCGCGAGCGACACGGAAATAAAATTAATTCTGCTCGGTAGATGTATTATTTCAAGAAGCGTTATACACGTATAACCTGTTTTCATTATTAGCATTATCGCTAATTATTATGTTTATAATAAACGAGGTGGTCGGCAGTTTCGCGCGATAGACCGCGGTTTTTTCAGCGTTCGCCGGCGATGTCGCAATGTCAAAGTTGACGGTGGAAAAAAAAAAGAAGAATATTACGTTCGAGAGATCAAAGGGAAACCGACAGTTCACTCCGCGCTAA
Organism: Lasioglossum lativentre; assembly: GCA_916610255.1. Taxonomy (NCBI): domain Eukaryota; kingdom Metazoa; phylum Arthropoda; class Insecta; order Hymenoptera; family Halictidae; genus Lasioglossum; species Lasioglossum lativentre. Next base: position 14,591,854 of record OU744357.1, on the reverse strand, counting down.
TTATACACTCGCCGCAACCGCGGTTCCTCGTGGGTAACTCTTACACGTCAACGGTCACGATGTTTCTGTCGATTCGTTTGTACACTAATTAAAGGTAAATTCTAGTCAGCCGACAGAGAAACCCGTTGCCTGTGGGTCCCTTCACGCGGAAACTACGTCTGTCTCTGCCATCCGTATACATATGCATATGCATACGAGTCCATGTTCGCGTACGTGTGTATACGTGTTCCCCGTGCGTTTCGCCGGTCGCCATTGTAGGCCAAGCTTCTTACAAATTAGGCGTGAATATTCATGCGTTTGAAGCGGAGGGCGAAACGGCGGCGAGTGCACGTGGCATTTGCGGAAAACCTTCACGCGGCCGCTTTCCGCTGAAAACGGAGAGGAAAACGGTCAAGAATAACTCCCGGCTGACCAGGGACTGTCCGTAACCACTTGATGAAGGCACCAGGACGTTTGAAGCTTCCCCTCTTACACCCTCCGCCAGTTCCCTAGACTTTGTCCGTGTTTTTAGGCCGAGTTTTTCCATCTCCCCCCCCCCCCCCCCTCCCATCGTTCGCATAATTGGGAACGATCTGGCCACTTCTTCTACCTCGATTCGGGCTTTCTCAACCTCTCGCACCATAATTTATTCTACGGTTACGGTGGAGGTACTCACCGTATGCTTGTATTCTCACCAATGGCTAAATATCGATCACACACAGACAACGCTTCATATTTAATCAATTCTGTTTGAATACGTCGCACAAAAATAGTGGAACTACACGATCTAAGAAAAAGCACGGTCCCGACGGTGTTTCTTAGATCAAGACATTACCGTAAGTCCTTTCTTGCGACGCGCACAATTTTTATTTTGCACGAAGGGAAAAATTATTGTGTCCAACAATGTCAGAAAGAAATCTCGTTAGGTTTTCGAACGTGAAGCTGCAGCGTGTTACTGCTTCGAACAACAAAGCACATAAAATCTGCAACGAGATGTTGCTGTGATATTCTCTCCTTCTTGGAATACGGATGAAAATGCAACTCGATCAGGAAGCATTGTTCATTCCTCACGCGACGGAACGATACCGCGTGAGTTCTTAATTATGTTCGCTGCTAGCCATCGGATTGGAAAAAACAGATCTCAAGGTTCAGAAAAATTGATTCTCCGCACGGTGTTTCCGACGCCTCGATTCTCGGAAAGATCAGCGATACTACGTACGCCTTTCGGAGAGCGTGTTGGGACTCTCATAAAATGCAAATGCTGTTAGCATTCCCTTATATTCGCTTATACTTCGCAATCCGCTCGATGTATGCTCACCTACACACGCGCGCGCATACACACACACACGTACGCACACGTACGTACGTACTCGCGTTTGGTATTCAAACGCCGAGATTTACGGTGGAATGAAAGATACATATAACGTGTATGCTCTAACAGTTCCTCCGGGTCGCTCCGGGTTCCGATTCGCCACCTTTCGATGCGAATCATTCCGAATTCGCTATTGTTATTCGCGCGTCCCGTCGCGCCTACGCGTTTACAAGGCGCGCGAGCGTGAAACACCAGCTCGACGGACATTAAACGAGCCGAAATTCGTGCGTGATCCAATCTACGTTCGTTCTACATTATTGCGCATCGTGTATTGTCCCTTGTCGGATCGATATTAATAGTCGCGCGTCCGTGGAACTTTTACATCCACAGAATCTCAAATTTAAAAAATCTGGGTTATCCGTTTTTCTCAAGTCCAAAATAACTTTAATACAGTTCCCACTAACGTCATCGGGTCGAAATTAATTTCGCCGAATTATTCATAGAATTCACAAAATTTTTTGATAGAAATCGTAGCAGTCGATGGTAAATATGTAATTATTTGAACATCCTCGGAGTAGTGATTCATTAATGAGGCCGAAACTGCATAGTTAAAGTTTGATTCAATCTTCAAATCGTAATGCGGTTGAGTTTAAACCAACGCGGTAATTAAGTAAAGATACTAGACCAGTGGAATAAAAATTGACAACATCGAGAACACTATTATTTGGGAGAGTTGACGGGGTCATCCCATGTCAGAGCTACTTTCTCTTGCTTTTTTTAGAAATTTTTTTGAAGGACCCTTAAAACACACAATTTTGAAATTTTTACCACACATTTATTGACACTTTAACTGTCTCTCAGAATTTTTGCAAACCAAAATAACGAGTTGGATCGACTGTACACCGTTCGGAAGACACTCATGTGTAAAAAAAGTAGATTGATGGCGACCACGATTCAAGAGGTTTTGATCATCTGATATCAAAAAATCAAACGGCATTTTAATTTGTAGACCTGCGACTATCTCCGGTACCAAAACAATAAAAAAATATCGAAAATTGAATTATTGACACGGTTTTAAACGTCTTTTTCAGTTTAGAAAAAAAAACTATAGCAGATATCGGAAATATTTTGGTACGGACGAGAACTATAAACAGTTTTTATACATAAAAGATAGATAAACATTTTTCTAAAAAATAGATAAACATTTTTTAAGATACAGTTTTGAGAAAACCGCGTTTAAAGATTCAAGTACGATTCACACAAAGAAAATGTAAACTCACCATAAGTCTGCTATGTGTTAAGAAATTGTCTTGGCTCGATGCTCCGAAGTGCACGTTAATTCGAATGCACTTTTTTCCAGCGCAAATTAACGTCCAGCTGATTGAAATTTCACCGGTTATTTCACAGTCGAACGACTTCGCATATCGAAATATCCTTTTACCTGCATATTCTAGGAATGTTATAGAAGCAATTTGTGGTAAAAAAAATTTTTCCATCTTTTGGATCTGCTACATGGGATGACCCCCTCAAGGAATGGTTGGTAGCGCTGGGTTTTCAAATCAGCCGGAAAGATAGTTGGCGGAAAGCGAGCGCAGCCGGGGAAACGACAGCATGCGATCGGATTTACGAGCGGCCACAAAGGACAGGACGAAAAAAATGAGTTACGCGGTCCGTTCCGGGGTCCGTCGACGAGCGTTTATTGGCCGCCGAGGTTGTCGAGCTCGGAAGAAAAGGGAGACGAGAATTTCGGGGTGGGATACGTTTCGCTGGCTGCACCGCGAAACGTAAATAGTACGCGCCGCACCGCGTTGCACCCGGTTAGATTTCGGGTGACAGGATGGCCAGAGAGCATCGGAGGCTCGGTAACGCAGTCGAGCAGTATATTGCGCCGCTTGTTGCGTTGTAACGAAACGCAATAACGTATCGGTACACAAATGTCGGTGCAACTGTCCGTCGCCGGCGCATATACACCGCGGGCAAACCTGTCGGCCACCGAAAGAATAACAACCATAATAGGCTCCTGAATTGTATGTCCCGACAATGGACGGAATGAAAAACGACGCTCCGCCACCCCTACTCCGCCGACTGTCTTCCCCTCCAGTCTCTCGCCCTCTTCTCTTTCTCTCGTCGTTTCGCTCGGTACTCTCCGCGATTTTTCAACACGGTCGCGCCGCGCCGCGCCGCGCCGGCCGTCACCCTCCCTTTCCGTCAGGAATTAATTGTGACGGCCCAGGCTACACACAGACGACGCTATAATTATATGACGCGCGTAGATCGCTAACGAGAAAGCTTGATGACATTCGGGAGGGGGGGGGGGGAGAGTGGGGGGACGATATATCATCCGTGAAACGAGATTCGAGGACTCGGCGCAGGGGCGAGCCGATGCGATGTCACGCTATCGACGTTTCCAGACCGCTAAGGATGAACAGAAGTATCCCAGTAGCAAGACTCTTGCCGACTATATCCAAAATTCTGTCCTCGATCAGAGAATTTCGGACACGAACTATAAAGATCGACGAAAGAAGCTACAAAATTACATAATTGCGACAGATCCGCGTCTGTATCGAACCTTGTAAAGGTTCCTAACCATCAATCCGAACCGCAAACAACCGGCGACAGACACTTCAGACGTAGAAGGACGTGACAGCGGCCACGGCGGAAGCTGGTCGCAGAAATCGACTACCGGCCCGATAATTGGCCATCGAGGTAAAAAAAGAATCGATGTCACCGTCGCCGGACAATCGTCGAGGGACAGGGGGCACTTTTAACGCGGCGAGAACGATCGTCATTGTTGTCGTCCGCCGAGCGGGCGTTTCACCCACGGCCGCGTTCTGCTCGCCGCCAATTCTATGGAGTGCCGTGTCGCGCATCCCCTGTCCACCCCTTCGCTCCTCCGCCATAGACTCGTTTCAAGTTTGCCTCCCTCTACCGGCTCGGAGAGCGTATGGTTCCAGCTAGCATTGGCCACAACGAGCACAGAGTCCGTTGTATCGGCGTATAAGCGTAGGGTTTGTGCGCCGCGATTTCGTGTGCGGGGGGGGTGAGATTTACGAGCTATGCGGGGGGCGAACTCGCACACCAACACAGCCCGAGAGAGAGAGAGAGAGTGAGAGAGAGAGAGAGAGTGCCGCGACGTTGTCGTTGTGCTTTTTCTATAGTTCGGTGATTAAACAGTTTAATATCACAAATACCGGCCTGGACAATACGTCGGCGCAGAGTCGAGCAGAGCGGAGCGGAGCAGAGCAGAGCAGAGTAGAGCAGAGCGTAGCATGCTGGATGGTGTGGGTGCGCACCCCAGACCACGCGGACACCCTTTGTTCTCGCCGCTATCTCTCTCTCTCTCTCTCTCTCTCTCCTGGTCCATCACCTCCCCTAACCCGCCTGCTTGCTCCTTGTTCCGCGCGAATTTTTGAGACTCGAACGTATTTTTCTTCGGCTTTTACCTTTTCGTTTTCCCACGATTCTTTGTCCCCAAGGCGAACCACCCTGACGCCCTCCTTTTTGCTAGGTTCGATTGTTCCAGGTGCTGCTCTTGATTGGGCGAGAACGGTGCGCGCAGCTTTCGAAAGTGGGAACGATTTTTTTAATCGAGAGAGCTCCGACGGTTTAACGCTACGGTTCTGCGGCAATTTTGGGAAATTTTTTCAATCGACTTGCTGCTCTTATCAATCCCCGGATATGCAGTTTTTTTTAAAAAAACCGATTCGATTGTTACCTTGCGTTGTATTGGATTGGTGGAAAATGGGAAACGTTTTTTAAATCGAGAAGTTTTCTGGTTTGACCAGAGCTGGTCGTGAGGCAATTTTTGGGGAATTTTTTTTTCAAATTGTGATAATTTTCTTGGAGGTAGTAGAGCGTTTCACAAGATAGTTTATTCGTAGACCCGCTCAATCGGCATGAACGTTCGGGTTGCCCCTCGATAATAGATGGAAGCAACCAAACGTGTATACGTCTGTGGAGGGATTGTCGACTGCCATAAAGTCCTGGGCCTCGTAAAAAGTCAAATCGCTGAATACCACACGTACGAGTCCCTGTCTTTGTCTTGGGGATAAAAAAAAAAGGATGGCCCTTTACGGCGTCGCGTGCCCAGTCCAAAGGCGGACGAGGTTTCTTAAAATTTATCGACCCGGTCGTAATCTGAGCGAAACAGACAGTTTCGCCGAGTAAAATTTGAATGGCCGGGCCCGCGGAATTATTTTCTGACCGGTTCAATAGCGTGGAATATTTTTTTCAATGCGCCCCAGCGTTTTGATAAACCGTCGCGCCGGATTACGCGAATTATTAATGGCCGACGCGGCTGTCTCGCAAAGAACGTAAACGGCGATGCCCATTGATAAAGAAGTCGCATCGATTGGCCCTGGCAGTCGGAATGTCAGCTACATATTTTTCCGACGGGGATTTGACGATTGTAACCACTCGAATTCCGCACCGAACTATGAAAGGAACGGCGCGGCGGCGGCTGCACGACCTGCGACAGAATCCGGAAACAAAAATAGAAAAAACTCGGGTAAGATGAGGAAGCGTTCGATGACCACTTCCAATCAACCACCGCCGCGGTCGAATCGATTTTCGTAATGAATTGTGGCTTGGTAGCTCCCACTGCCGAACCAATATTGCTTTCTCAGAGGTCACAAGTTTTTTCCATCCTCCGGGCCAACCTAAAACATGATCGCCTCTAGTTTCTAGTTTCCGATTAAAGAGCCAATACCTTGACCACCGGTCCTCTCAAAAAGAACACTTGTTTCGCTTCGAAATTGTCCTGACCTCTTCGATTCCAGCTCCTACAGGTTGCTCCAAAAAATATTTTTCAATGCTCCCTTAACTTCTTATATTTACGGACGCTTTGATGAACGATCGTTCAAGGTCGCTCAAGGTCATGGAAATAAAAAAAAATTTCGAATTTTTCTTTTTTTGGAAAGTTTGGGTTCCATTCACTGCACCGTTTAAGAATTATAGCAACTTGAAGTTTGCACATTTTAACACGTCTTCTTATGGAGAATTCATAAAATTCCACTTCAACGCAACTAGAAACTTCAGTTTTTTTTTATATATAGTAAAAATTATGTAATTAATTATGTTCAAAATTTATTAGAATTCACTAAACAGTTACAGAGCAAAAAATTATAAACTGTTACAAAACGTCAAATTTATCGTGTTGTCCTCTCAATAATAACCATGAATATTGCTTTCTGAAGTATTTCTAATTTATTTAAATATTTATATTTAACTTTCTATTTGATTAAAAAATAAATATAACACGAAATTCACTAATTAAACGAAAGCTTTTTAAATTAATCTACTTTTTTTTTATGCAAAATATACTCATGAATGGCTTTCATTGACAATATATTGATGGATTTCGAATTTCTTGTACTTTTGTCTCCCATTCTCCAGTCCACTCGTCCGATCTAGCTGTTCATTAATATTTTAGCACTATTGGAAAGTTTATAGGTACAATAATTTTAGGTACTTGGATTCGTTTTGATATCAGCTACAATATTATGAAGTCAAAAATACATATTGACTTTTAAAAATTCAAGGTGACTTTAATTATTTATGCATTAAAAATTTATATTTTAATTTTTTGGATTGAAATTTGTAGGCTGCTGAATGTTGATTAAGTTTTGTTTAAAACATTTTTTTCTCAGATTATCGGAAGTGTGATAAGTCAGGTTCAGGTTTTAAATAAACACAATAATCAATCATTTTAGAAGTAATGGATTTTATAAACATAATTAAAAATATTTTATTTGAAACTGTGCAAAAAAAAACATAATATTAATTATAAAAAACAAAAATATAATTTTTATAAACAAAAATAACAATTGACATTACATCAGATTGACAAATCATTATTGTTAACATCTTTCAACATTAATTGTCCAACTTCATCATCAAAATGCGTTTGTTTCTTAAATTTAAAAGAATTGAATAAAATCGCCGCGCCAGAGGTTCGGCCGCAGTTCAGGCGACACACACGCTTTAAACAATAATAACTTTTGTACCGGGGCTGTTCATAAAGAAAACTACGCTGAAAATAATGCACTTTGATACAATGGGGAACGATGTGGAACTCAAAAGGTATCCTTTACCAAAGATAGAAAACATTGAACATTCTCTTTAGTTTATCGAGCATTGTTATTTCAATAAATTATAAATATTAAATCTTAGTACACAGGATATACTCTAAATATAGACAAATACTATTCATTTGAAACAAAAAAAAATGGACACATAATATTAAATAGATTCTCCAGGGTATCGATAAGAAACGAGGTAATTTTTTCGGTGACAAATAGGATTCATAAAATGTTGATTTTTAATGCTTGCTTTAATCACAATTTTCAATAAATCACATTAATTTCATCGTTTCCGAATGTCATGGACATTTAAGAAGCAATATAAATTCAATAAACATCGATTTGGGCAAGATGCTTTTTTAACAAATGAACAGCTAGATCGAGCGCGCGGACCAGTGCGCCGCAGCGATTGGTCGCCGATGACAAGCGAACATTAGGGATAGTCTCGTTTGGGCCAATGCCGAGGCAGGACGTGTTTAGAACTGCTTCCCCATATTAAAACCGCTAAACCATCACTGGCATTTTGCATTTTACCCACCGTATCGATCCCGGTCATTCCTTACAAGGGGTGATATTTTCTAAAAAATTATTTATGTCAGAAAAAGTGTGCTTCCAAGTGGTATTTATAGTGTTCCACTGTTATCGCAGGAACACCCTTGTAGGGGGGTCGGAAATTTGAAGGAGATCTTTACCGACTGCTCCGGGGCTCAATGATTACTTCATGTATACAAAACTGGTACCATGAATTTCTGAGCGGTCCCCGGCAGCTTAACGTTCCACCGTGCTTTGTAAAGCGCGTTAAAGTTTCATCCGAGTGAAAAACCGTAAATGATGCATGAGTCGGAGTGTATAAAAATGTGGGCGACGTTACTTATGCCAACCGCCGCCGCGCCGCCGCCGCCGAGTCATGCAACAAACGCGAACCCTTCGGAACGGAATTTCTGAAATATGGGAAATATTCCGAGAACGGCGCGTTTATAATGTGTTCCTACGAGTAGGGAGGGTTGCGTGTTCCCGCGCGTTAAGATTTAACCAAGACATATTCGCTGAAGGGATTCTCTCAATAAAGTGAAGCCGCAATTATTTCCTCGTTCGAACAACAAACGGGATGTTCGAACTCGCACTTTCTGCTGTCTGCGTTAATGAAGCCATTGTATTCTCCGACGGAGTCCTCCTGTTTACTCTCTGTAATGAGACGAGGTATTGTATTTCCGAAATTGGGAACAGTTTAAGCCATTATATTCTGTTGATTTCCTAATTTGTTTACAAAATACGAGCTTCCTAAATTCGCAAGCTTCGAAACAGGCTGCGCTTACGAATTTTTACCTTCGGAACCATACATCGAATCCGTTCTTTTTCATTTTTGTTCGAATCTGGAAGGTCTATCCTATCGAATAAAAATTCTTTTTCAGTAATTCTTTTTAAGTTGTACGCGCGTAGATGGGAAAATCGGTACACTGACTCTTCTCACTTCTGTCACTTCTGGATTGGTTACTCATAACCGTGCTATGATGATGTATCGCGTAGACATATTATTGTATTAAAGTTGGCATTATGATAGGAATAAAATTTAAATATATTATAGATGGAAATGCGCCCGTCGATTGAATAATGCGACAAGTTCAATTAGTAGAAAGACAGAGAACGATCGTTATTATTAAAAAAAGGAGTCGCGTTGTCAATGGTCAATGTTCAATGTTCTGGTAATGTGGAAAGACGTGATTTGTAATCTGTGTTTAATTAAAATATATTATATACATTAAAAGTTGTATATTTATTAAACGTTTAACAACGTAGAGCTGAGTATCACAACATGCTAGGTAACAAAGGGTGAGGTGTTTTGACGAAACGGCGAAATTCATTATACATACAGGGTGGGGCAATAACTATGTCCAGTTTGAATATTGCCGTTATTTGTAATAATATGAAAAAATTTTATATAGAAAACTTACACGGTATAGAGGGGGACGTATTGTGACACAAACATTTTCTGCGTGGGTGGAGGCATAGAGGAGATTTCAAGGTCATCTCTATTTTTTTAAATGGAATGCTATGTTTTTTTTTATCACGATGTGATAGCCAGTGTTGAGACGAATTCAGCGAGTTATCGTTGAAGGTCATACAAGGTGAAATATGGTAGTAAAGTAAACTTTATTACCTTATAGGAGATGCTCGAATTGGTGACCGTTCGCGTCAAAGCAAAGTTGCAATCTTCGTATCCCTGCATCACGTGCATGTCTTATCGTTTTTAAGTTCAGAAATATATAATTATTGTTATATATTACATAGTTATTGCCCCACCCTGTATAACGTGTTACAACGATAACTTATATTTGAGGTAAGACGACTGTACAAAATAGTAGCATACGCGAGAGCTGGCTGAAGACCGAAGAACGCAAAGATACTTGTTAAGGGATGTGAAATTTGTGGTGGAGGTGGTAAATCAAAGTGGGAGAAAATTGGTGGTGAGCTCTAGAAAAAGGTGCAGTCTTAAATTGTAAATGTTATGGTGCCGGAAAGTCGCACAAAACATCAGACGAGTCCCGTCGCTTCAGGCTCAAGAGCCTTCGACTAATTTATTTCTTCTAGTCGGGTGGTCGAAGCCTTGGGATTTCGTGTCAAATTCATTATAAAAACACTTTCGTGGGTCTCACATTACGTTGCGTCCCAACAAAATTATAAATAAATCTTTATTTAGTAAATTTCTCATTGCCGATGCGCTGAACCAAACATGCTGGACCAAAAATCTGTTACCTAGAAAATACACGTTGTTTCAGACCGATCTGTCCGGACCCGAGATCATTGTCAATTAATGATTATTCTGGCCATGGTATCTTGTCGTCGGATGGTAGATGATCGAAAGCGCGATGGTGGGCGTTGCGTCGCGCGTTCGCGTTTCACCGTGAAATCCTATCCACGGCTTACTGCGTCCATGGAAATCCCTTTGAATCGTCCGAGCCCACGGAATTCGGTTTCAAAAACCTTGCAATTCGTCCATCAAACCGGACGCTTTGCGTGACCGCCACGCCGCGCCGCGCCACGCAGCGTCGCGTCGCGCCGCGCCGCGCCGGTTCCACGCCGACTCAACGCCACGCCAAGCCGACTGCAATTTCGTCGGAGGGGTCGGAGAGATAGAGCGGAGCGTGTTCTCGCTGGAAAAACGCTGGCTCGCGAAATACGCGTAAAAACGCGGTCCAGGGCCGAAGGTTGCGGATGTAGATTGTTACAGGGTGCTCAATCAACGTATGGGCGTGTCGGGTCGGCGTTGCCGATGGGGACGACACGGTCAAAAGCAACGAAGAGGAACAGAATCCGGGGGGCCCCCCCGATGAGAGCAGAAGAGTCCCGGCGGCGCACGCGAGCGAAACAAAGAGACGAACGGAGGGGGCGGTTCCGTTCTGTTCTGTTCCGTTCCGTCCCCACTACCGTCCCCGTTCCGTTCCGTTCCGTTCCGTGTGACCACTAGATTAGTTTTGTTCGAGGCAATTTGAATTTAGATTAGTTGTCGCAAATTGCCACGGACGATCGCCGTCTGATCCCCGTTACCTGTCTCGCTTATTTCTCCCGCTTCCGTCCGCCGTCAGCGATCGGTCCAACTCAGGGCCGCGTCACCCTAACCCAACGTGGCCCAGCTCCTTCGCCATCCTAGACTATCTCTTCCTACTCACGATTCTCCATTCTACTCGAAAAAGCTGCTTTAATCCTCGAGAACCACACTGTCTTTGGCAGTAGCATTGTCCGAAACGGCCTGATGAGATCTTTACGGCCAGTAAAACGTCTTCTCGCGATGATTCGGACTTTTACGAGATTCGTTTTACTCGTGTTTGGCTTTAGCACCTTTCTGCAATCTTGTATTCGCTATGTGGAATGTATTTTTGTTAGAGCTGTGCTTCTGAAAAAATACACCCGAGTATATTGAACAAGTACCTATATGCTTCCTGCCTGATTGTAACAGCTATTAGAATGAGAATGGAAACAAATATCGAACAAAAAATGAACCTTCGGTGTGCCGGTGCATTTTTCTTTGACCGTTTTTTTCAGGGCGCGATGTAGACGAAACCGTCATAGTTCCAGCTCGAGCAAATATTTATGCTTGAAAAAATTTCCCGCCGTGTTTTCGAACCGTCGGCAAACGAGTCCGCAAAGTTTGAAAGCGGGTAGCGGTCACGGTTTTCCTTGAAAAAATTCCGGAACGCCGGCCGCAGTTTTTCCACCGTTTTACGAGAGATCAATCGACACTCGTCATTTCCTTTGGCCCCGGCAATCGTATTTTTAGGGTTCGATCGGTTTTGCCGTGGTTTCGCGCCGCTAAGTGATCTAAACCGAGCGTGTATTATTCAGCCTCTGTTATAACAGCCAACACTTTCCACTGGCGCTGACACATCAATAACAGATTGACCAATCGACTGAGCGGTGCCTTGTTTTCCACGCGTCTTCCATTGTATTCACTTACAGTCTAATTTTCCGAGCGAATGCGGTGCAAGGTTGCTGTGCCTGCATCATCGATGTATCGGAACAATTACTGGTCGGCCCGACGGCGTATCGATTTCGCGAAACGACTACCACCAGAGGGACCCGTTCACAAAGAACTCGATTCGATCGACTGTTAAACGCGCGTCGGTCGTGCATTGCGTTATTAGAATCGTGACGCGGCGCGATCGAACGCACGTCGAAAGTTCATTGTTGTCGCCGCGTAGACGTTCCCTCTACGCGAAAATCCACCGTAACGTCCAAATCTCGCTATACTTCCGAACACACGGAAAAATCGAATCGACGCGGAACAGACGGATCTAATCAATCGATTTTTCTTTTTAATGGAAAACAAACTCCCATCAGCCCCTCGGGGCGACAGAATTTCGAGTGGCTCGATTTTGATGAACAGAGGGACATCCTTTTTTTTTGTTCGTTGTTGAGTATGCTCGTGGTCGATTATACAATCGTCCGAGCTTCTCGTAATTTGCACGTAATGTGCCGACTAACTAAGGTTTCACTCGAAGGACCACTTTCTCTTGGTAGACAAAAGTACAAGTTTCTACTAAACAACGTTTATTACTAGTGACTATATGAGAATTTAGACTGCCGGTACAATGTGACTAGCGCGATGTTGTCTATACCGATTCGGTAACACCGATTTTCCTGAAGCTTGCAGTATTTGAAGATGTCGTCTCCATATGTAATTTCGCAAAGCTATAGCGCGCACTACTCAAGATTTTCCGAGAAAATTGCATTTGAAAATCGCTTTACTCCGGTATAAAGAGTATACGGTACAAAGGTACATTTCCTATTATTTTTATGTTCGATTTTATTTCCCCATTTCCCACAAATAAAAAATATGTATTTTCTACTTAAAAAATATAAAAGAACTATTAAATAATAGATTTTAGGTTTATTAAAATCGAAGTAAATATCAATTGCAAGAAAAAAAAAATGTCGATAACGGGGTTCGAACCAATAACCTACTGATTATCATTACCTTCCCGCTGCGCCCTCGGCCACTCATCTTCTTGTTGACTCCTTAACGCAAACTCTTTATAACCGAGTAAAGCGATTTTCAAATGCAATTTTCTCAGAAAATCTTGAGTAGTGCGCGCTATATAGCTTTGCGAAATTACATATGGAGACGACATCTTCAAATACTGCAAGTTTCAGGAAAATCGGTGTTACCTCGACCACGCCCTCTCCTTGTAAGTGTGGGAGAAGAGGATCTTTTCCCTTTCTTTACATTTTCTAACGTGTGGGGGTGTCGCTGGAAAAAGGGGAGAGTAAGGGCCGATTCATACTGAAGAGTCCGCGGACAAACTGTCCGCGGATATTTCCCATAAATTTCGTGCGGGTTGACAAGTACCGCCGTGCCCCTGCTAAGCGTGGCAAAAAAAAAAGGTTTCTATGGGCTTCACAACTCCTTTAGATAAACTACCGAGGAAATAGGAACCGTTCCTGCCACTTGGTGACCTTTTTTTTCTGCCACGCTTAGCAGAGGCACAGCGATACTTGTCAACCCGCACGAAATTTATGGGAAATATCCGCAGACAGTTTGTCCGCGGACTCTCCAGTATGAATCGGCCCTTAGCCGATAACTGTCCACGAAGAGCGGGCCCGTGAGTGGACCCTGGAAAATAAACAGGGGTCGGATCTCGACGCCGAGTCGACGACGAAACGACCATCGATGGCGTGACATAGACCAGACGCGCGACAATACAATGGCCCCCTGTTCTCGAGTGAAAATCTATCTATGTATATTCTAAACATTCGTAAAAAAAGAAAAATTAACGTTACGGTTGGATCTGATCGCGATGGGCTGGCTGAAATGGAATTTCGACCGCGACACTTAATGATAATTACCATTCGAAACATACGGCCGAGCAATTATCACGACAATCAACGCTCACGGGACGGCCTAATTAACGTGTATCGTTGAACGAAATAATTACGCGTATCGGTATCAAGTGTCGAATCGGTCCTCGAATTTTCACGATCGGCCCCCGGGCGGGCATCAACTCGTTTGCGCCGGCAATGTCACATGTGGTTAGCCGCGCTTGACATTTCCCGCAATTGCATGATACCGGATGGATGGGCGGGCCATATCGCTGAGGTCGTGGGAAAATGAAAAAACAAAAAAAAAAAACGAAAAAAAAATACCACGCGCCGACAGGCACGAGAGAGAAAACGCTTACTTCGACGAGTGGGGGAGAGCAATAATGCTGAGAGGCATACTCGAAACGGACGCAATTTCAATAATCGACGGAAATCGTCGGCTCGGATAAACAGAAGGTCAAGCATTATTTCGGCGATCCTCGCTCTTCCACGTAATCGTACCGTTGCGCCATGGAATTGAACTGTCCTCCGATCGTTGCTTCAATCGATTCTGTCCTCGGTCGTATGATTATTATCATAAAATATGCAGCTGCTCCATTGACAATGCTACAAACGTGCAAATGCGCCACAGGATCGCGTGGTTCTATAGGAAACTGATGAAACAAATTTGGCTTCTATTTTTATACATTCTCTTTCGAGAAGGAAAAATATGTCTCAAAAAATATGTTACGCGTTAAAACATCATTGAAACCAGACAATCACCAAATCGTTTATAACTTCGTAAAAAAAAAATTACAGAAAAATCTACCTAGGCTCATTTCTAAGCGCGAAGCATCAGCTTTCACGGACTCTTTTTATTGTTTATGGTTCAGGGTGATTAAATGCTTTACGCACTATTTGCCAGGACCATCCTTTTAAAAAAAAAAAAAATTTTTCCATCACGCGGCGAGTATGAAAATGACGGGTGCTCTTGGATCACTCTTTTGATGGTACTGTTTTGAGCTGTTGTGTAAAATTGTTCTAACTTTGTGTAAAAAAATCGTGGTGTACTCGCACCTAGGCTGATTTTAAAGCTAAAAACATGTGCTTTCAAACCTTTGAGTTCCTTTTCCTGAAAAAAAGTTTTCCACATTACGCGTTCGAAAATGAAGGTACTTTTTGACCGAGGGTAGTCCAGGTATCACTTTCCGCGTGTCCATTACATTTTCGACGTTGAAACAGCGTCACGGAGGTGTCATTGGCTACGTGGCAACGAGCTGAAGAGGCGTTGTCCATTTATCGCTCGCACGCGAGCCAGTCGGTGGCATCGAGCTGGCGGATTCAGGTCGGTGACGAGCCCTCAAAGCGTCAGGCGGTCCGCGGAAATTAAATTTCTACGGTCAAAGTAATTCCTCACACGTATCTGCACTCAGGATAACTGTTGTCCGGCGTCGAGGGCGAAACGACGGACCCCGGAGCCGTTCGAGAAAAGAGGATGTCGATCTTCGGATGCGCGTTCTCTATCTCCGGAGCACGGTCTGGAACGCCCGGAGGAAGAAGAATTCTCCCATTCTTGACTGGATACCGTTTGAGCGTCGTTTCGACGTCTTCCCCCGGCCGATTCCTGCCGATCTGACGGTTCCCGCTACGTGATACTACTCTCTCCTTGTTCCCTTGCTTGCACTTGCGCGGCAGTTTGCTTGAAACTGCTCCCACGTATTTGTTCGCCAGAACCATCGCTCGATTCTCAAACATTGAAATTCATCGTTCATTTCGCTAGTCCAGAAAAATTTGCTTCTCAATACTGATACGACCAGGGACAAATGTGTCTTCGAATCGAATTTCTTCTTTGATTTCACTCGAACATAAGTAATATTAAAGATTAAAATATTAGCGTCTACTCCCGATGAATAAGCGATCGGTCAGTGAATACTGTTTCCTTCGGTTTAACTAATACCGCCGCGCCGCACAGTGGGCCATTTCGATGAATTTTGTGTCAAAATCAAAGAACTTTCGATAGAAAGGAAATAGAGCGATTAATTTTTCTTTTAGCTGAAACGCGATTATGGTTCCAACGTTTTTTAACCTTGAAAATATTTGTTAAACTTGCAGAATTTGAAGAAAATTGTGGTTTATCGAATACCACGAGCGGATAGATTTTTTTTTTTTACATGCCATATATCATTTCCCGTAGATTTTGTCACACTGATCCCAAATCTGGTCGAAAAATTTGTCTACCACCTCAGGATTTTGGAAAAATCGATTTTTGTGAAAAAACTGATGAAATCATAATTTTTTCGTTGAAATGATGCGATAACTCACTGGTTTGAAGGTATATTGTATTCTCATATATAGAACACAATAAAATTAAAAATAATGGAGGGTCATTCCATGCCAAATCGATCACCAATTTTGTTTTAAATGAAATATGTTGTAGTTCATGTGAAAGTAGGAAAGACTTTATCATCATTTTGCCGGTTTCGAATTTTTTTAGAAATTACACGCCTTCGAAATTTGCAATTTTTGCCCCTTTTGGCGAAAACGGGCCTCACTTACGAATTTTTATCTCAGGAACTGTTTGTCCGATTGATCTAAAATTTCTTTTGTTTTATTCGGGAAGGATTGGGCTATTATAAAATAATTTTTTCAATCTCGATAATCAACTTTAAAATGTCGAAAAATGTAAACAAATTCTTTTTTTACGTTTTTTTCGATGAGGGGCCAGGGTGATTTAAATTTTGAAAAAAATATGGTTATATTCCCTGAAGTTTCCCCTTCAAAATGAGACCTTGGAAAGGATGGCGAATTGCAGATTGACGTCACAATGAGCTGGAAAAGGTCCATCCCGCTGGTCTCAAAACAATACCAGCAGACCGTATGCGACTAAATGACCCAATTTATACCTCGAGAACAATATTAGTAACCACTCTTCAAATTTCATTAGTTTTGGAATCAGCGTGACAAAATCTACGGGAAATGATATATGGCATGTGAAAAAAAAAATCTATCCGCGCGTGTTAGTCGATAAACCCCCAATTTTCTTGAAATTCTGCAAGTTTAACAAATATCTTCAAGGTTGAACAACATTCGAACCATAATCTCTCTATTTATCTGGTATTCTGCAATGTTTCAGTTTTAATTTAAAAAAAATTAATCGCTCTATCTAATTTCTATCGAAAGTTCTTTGATTTTCACAGAAAATTCATCGAAACGGCCCACTGTGCGCCGCACAGATCCGTCTGCCGTGAGACGAAGAATAGAAGTTCGCAGACGCGTTCTTATCAGCGTGAAATTAAGATTTCGATGACGAAGAACGAGAAAGAGGTAACAGCTGAGTGCCGCGACCGAGAATAGGGTGGGAAAGAAACGGCGCGGCGCGGCGCGGCGTTCGAAGGAACGAACGCGTTAAAACGCGACAGCGGCGGCAGAGAGCTCGAATGAAGAGTAATGAAGACAGATGGACGAGCGTGCGAGAGATATGCCGAGCGAACCGAAGGTCGGCGAACGTCTGTGATTTATGTGAACAGGGGGGGTGGAATGAAAATTTGATAAACATTAGCCGGAGATTTCGGGGCTGGCGGGAGAAGAGGGACGCGTGATTTAAGCCACTCGTTTTACAAAACAGACAACGACACAGGCAAGGAATCGAATATCAGCGCGGTCGCGATAACATTTCGTATATTTTACACTGTAATTCGCGTCGAATTACAATGCGATCGTATCGCGGGTAAAATCTGTTCGCCCTGTAAAACGGCTCGGTATCCCGGTATCAACTCAACATTGTCAAAACGGACGAATATTATATTCAACTCGACGCACCGGCGTTAAAACTGTTTTAATCGCCTCGTAATTTATATATTAAAATGAACATTGGTGGATTCCGCGCGACAGAATACAGAACAGAACAGTCTCGCAAAGATCATCAGCCCTGTCACGCGACTTTTGCGATCGATTTTTCGGAAAACGGAACCAGCTAGGAACAAAAAATCTGATTCTATGTTTCCGACTGCTAGCTTTCCGCGTGTGGAGTAAGCCACTTCCGGTTTCACCGGGAACACAGAGCCATAGGCTGAGTACCGGCACACGATGGTGTAGATCGGGCTCCGGGAGACGGCCGTTCGAGCAGATTACTTAAAAAGCGAGCGGAATTGGTCGGGCGGGCTCGCAGAGCGAGCGGAGCGGAGCAGTACAGTGCGAGCCGGGGATGCTGGGAATCCAATGTCGGGGAGGGTTGAAGCCGCTGGAAAAATTCGTGCGAACGTAGGGCAGGACAACGCCGCGCCGAGGCGGGATCGAATTGAGAGGGTGGAACGGCGGGCCGGCAGAAAGGGATGCGCGTTCTCGGTGTGTTTTCTGGTCACATATTTGTAAAGTACCCGGGAGCCAGCCGCTCTATTCATTTCTGTCCGGCGAGCGGACGTTTCCCCTATTGCCCTGGGATCTCGGTCGCATAAATTCCAGCCACGCAGCGTATGAAAAAAAAATTTCGCACGCGGCCAGGACAAGGACTCCACGGACTGTCGCGCGGAGCTGAAAAACGGAAAGAGGAAGAGAGAGAGAGAGAGAGAGGGGAGCGAAAGGGAAACGGCTCTGAACAGACTGAAGTGAATCAGTCTTAAGAGATGTTCTCGAGGGAGTGGACGTCCACTCCTCCACTATTATCCTCGAGCGCTCCTTTTCACTGCACACGTAGAAAATTCTTCCTTAAATACAATCTTCGTGACATTTATACCGGTTGCTGCGTTATTGATGGCACGGCCGGGGAGGAGATGATCGTGCGCGCGAGACGAATGGCGAATAAGGAACTGGCTCTTCGTTTTTCAGAATCGCCGCGTCGTCGCCGCACAGTGGACCAGATCGACGCGGTAGCTGTTCACGAGCTGAAAAATCAAAGTTCTCATATCGATCTTTAACGAATGTACATTGTTTCTTAAACGTCCATTACATTCGAAAACGATAATATTAATTGAAAGTATTGAAAACTCTCGTCACAATAAGCGTTCAAAGATCAAACTTTTTCAGATACCGTTTTTCACCGAAAAAATTCCTTTTTTTCGCAACGCTGTACTGGAAAACCTAGTGATCATTAAGAGCCCATTTTTTTAATGGATAGTATATGCGTCGATATTTACGACGGACGTGGAATTAAAAATTTTTGTTAATAACTTTAAAAAAAAAAGATACTCTGTGAACTGAAGAGATCCGTCAAAGTTTTTCATCTTTGACAAGGGATAAATTAAAAAGATTAAAAAAGTTCAAGTTCTAACAAAGTGGAACATTTTCAGCAACATCTCCTCTAAAAGATCCAGCAAAATTCACGTCCCAACTCGAACCAACTTTGAAATTATGATTGTTTAAAGCGTCGCGTGACACGCAATTCCGCAGCGAGACGCATTGACGAACACTCAGCGGCTCTTAACAGTGGAAAGACCTAACCCAGACCTATCTTATGAATTTTTTTATATTCTACAAACAACTAGCTCAGTTGAATCATTTGTATTTGAGAGAGCATAGCATCAACATCGCAGCATAGCATCACAGCAGTTTTCCCATATTGGAAACCTGTATTTTATCTTTGTTGAATAGAATTATTGTATAGATTTTTGCTTATTAATAGGTAAATATAATTATAAGCCGCAAATCCGTATGATTAATGGATTATAATCGGTAACTGTCTAAAATACAATACTTATTTTTGTTTAAATATTTGTAATTTTTTAAATAAGACAGTAATAACACGTTTTTGTTATTCTATTAATTGTAATAAAATTCCTCGATTCAAAAATTATGGATTACTCTTGTTTGAAAGCCTGAACAGCCAGTTTTCAATTATTATTCATTTTTCAGACATTTTCGGTGGTGTGACAAAAAAATGTTTCCTACAAATTTCAATATAAAAAAGTAAAAAAAAATTTTTTTAAATAAAAAATTGAGATCACCTTGATTATTTATTTATCACTATATATTTTTAATGTAATAACATTACAGCTGACGCCAAGACGAATCCAACGACCTGCTTACTGTGGTCTTTAAGTTTTACAATAACGCTAAAATAGGCGTGAACAGCTAAATCGTCATTCTGGCCCACTGTGCGTCGGTCTACTGGCGACGATGTAATATTCCTTTGCCGACGATCAAAGCGTTTTTATTACAATAATGACGAAAATGTATTTATCGGATAGTTCGCACGTTTTTTTCATTACAGATTTGCGTGCAATCAGTATGGAATTCGATTAACTCCCAGTATTCCGAACACTTTTTGACGCCATTGGAAATTTCAACGTGCAAAATAGAAGCATCTACTATCACCGACCTGACTTGATTTTTTCTAAAAAAATTTTCACCACATTAGCGGCGAGTTCGAAAATGTTCAAACGAATGCCTTTCGAATGGCTAATGTTTCCGCGTATTTGTAGGCACGATGTCGAATCGGGATGGTGTTGGAATGAAACAGAGACGAAGATCCGTAGGACACATCGTTCCAGCGTTAAACCAAAAGCCCGTCGCAGTTCAAATAATCGGGAACTTATCGAAATGCTGATTGAAATTACTCGACCGCGCCGCGTAATTAAACCAATGCGCCCGTTCAATGTCGTATAAATTGGAGTTTACTTTTAAATGAAGTCCTGCTAGATATTCCAATTAAAAGTACGGTTATAACGGGATTCAGATTTTCGTTGGCAGCGCGCGCACGAGTTGATTCACACGGGGAAACGGTATTATGATATGAAAATATAAAGCGTTCGTAAATATCGCCGTTTTCGAAATAATACTGTGTTAATTCTTCGCAGGCAAGCGCGTTTATAATTTTATGAAACGCGGCGGGCACGCGAAGTAACAAATTCGATAAATAAATTGCCGGCTCGACGAGTCTTTTCGTTTTCCTTTCGATATAGCATTCGTGCCGAAATTAATATGACAAATAAATTCACTGGAACGCGGCGGAGATGAAGTGTTATTCGCAAAGAGAAGAAATTCTATATATATATTATTATGACAATTATCTGAATAATCTTTATCCCGAGAATATAAACGAGACCACGTGCCGATGCAGATAGATGGAACGCGGACTCCGCTTCATCTAAGCGCATTTCTTTGCAACTTGTTCGCTCGACGAGTCTTTTCGTTTTCCTTTCGATATAGCATTCGTGCCGAAATTAATATGACAAATAAATTCACTGGAACGCGGCGGAGATGAAGTTTTATTCGCAAAGAGAAGAAATTCTATATATATATTATTATGACAATTATCTGAATAATCTTTATCCCGAGAATATAAACGAGACCACGTGCCGATGCAGATAAACGGAACGCGGACTCCGCTTCATCTAAGCGCATTTCTTTGCAACTTGTTCGCTCGACGAGTCTTTTCGTTTTCCTTTCGATATAGCATTCGTGCCGAAATTAATATGACAAATAAATTCACTGGAACGCGGCGGAGATGAAGTTTTATTCGCAAAGAGAAGAAATTCTATATATATATTATTATGACAATTATCTGAATAATCTTTATCCCGAGAATATAAACGAGACCACGTGCCGATGCAGATAAACGGAACGCGGACTCCGCTTCATCTAAGCGCATTTCTTTGCAACTTGTTCGCTCGACTGGTCGAACGGACCGCAGTCATTCCCCTGCAATTGCATGCATGGTGAGACGGCGCTTCGTCGCGGGAACAAATCATTGTTCTTTATGATTGTACGACTCGAGTTCCTCCTCTCCCATGCGTCGAGAGTGGAAGATATTATGCTGCAGGTTGGCGAAGACAAATTCCTGGAACTTCTGAAGTAAACGGGAATCTGAATTTCCATAACAGCTTAACAAATAAACCGGGTGCTAACGAATTAAGGGGGGTTTGAAGCTTCGCGACGCTTGGGTTATAAATAAAGCGATCTCCGAGTCTCCCGAAATATTGAAAAATCAAATACGAACTACTCCGAAGTTCCTACTCGAGTGATTAAAAAATAAAAAATCTCCAAATTTACTCGCATTAAATCGCGGTAGAACTGGAGTGAAGCCGTTTCACGTTCAAGGTTCCCGACAGCTGACGAAAGGGACAGGCGTGTTTTCGGCGGGGCACGAGATCGATTCGCGGAGCTAGCCGGCGAGCTCTGGATCCCCGTAAAACGAATCCGTGAACGTCGTCGGGTTCGTTTATTGAAAATTCGCCGTGATGAGAGAGAGAGAGAGAGAGAGAGAGCGGGAAATTTGTCGGGCTCACGGGAAAGTGTCGGTCGCGCCTACGAGTCGCGAGGAATGACAACCTTTTCGGCTATAAAGGCGGACAGGAAATTAAAATCGATTAACTGCTGTTCGGAGGGTAGACGCGTGGGTGTTAGTCCGCCTCGAGAGATTGACACTGGCGCGACATCACCCCGTTAAGCTGCACCGTTTTCCTGGCGCGGCTGCGACTTTTCGACGAACATTCACAGCTTCGATGTCGAGGGATCGAATAAACGGTCGAACGAGACGCGGATCCCAATTGTCACTCGGAACAGCTCTGCCGAATACTCCCACGCTTCGCCAGGGCCACCGTTTTCATATGGTT
The DNA here is from genome assembly GCA_916610255.1 of Lasioglossum lativentre. Classification (NCBI taxonomy): domain Eukaryota; kingdom Metazoa; phylum Arthropoda; class Insecta; order Hymenoptera; family Halictidae; genus Lasioglossum; species Lasioglossum lativentre. Next base: position 14,569,640 of record OU744357.1, on the reverse strand, counting down.
TTTCACTTTTTTACCTCATCCGCGAGCAAAAAGTCGTGTTCGCTTGGATCAACGTAATTCAATCCTTGAAGATGGCTATTCCGCGTGGAAATGACTATGATGGTCGAAAACACGAGTTTAATTAAACTATTTTTATTCATCGGATATTTTATCGTGTACAGAAAACACACCTAATGCTTGGGAACTGTGTCTCAACGGTCGCCAATAGTTGACCTATACTACTGGAAATGAATAATTCGTGTTGTCGGCGCTATAGGTTCGATCTTCTACTAAAAAGCAATTTTGCAATTAATTACTTCTCAACGTTTCGATCCCATTGTGGATCATTATCAAGAGAATTTTGCGTCTGTAAAGTGTTGTATAATTTGATGTATGTTTGACAATCTGAATGGTACTAATTTTAATTTAAGTTCCTTGCTTTGTTTAAACTATTCTATGTATTCATTGTTGATGAGTTTCAAAGAGTACATGTATACATCATGCTGATAGGCGGTGCACTGAAGGCATGCGAAGTTGCATGACTGTTTCACAAGTCAATATTTGGCGGTAAAATATGAATCAAATATTCCACTGTAGCAACAGTACATTCCCTTATATACCATACAGTTGTTATGGTAAATTATTAATTAACAGTCATAATGTTTGAACAACAATTTACGTGCATTAAGATTTGTGTGTCAGAACATTAGAGGTTGATTGTTGTGTGATTGGAAGCTTCATCATAGACACGTTACTGGTTTAGTAATGCTGCTTTACTATCACTTTACAGACGCAAAGTTCTCAAGATATAATGATCCACAATGGGATCGAAACGTTGAGAAGTAATTAATTGGAAAATTGCTTAATTTTAGTAGAAGATCGAACCTGTAGCGCCGACAACGCGAATTATTCATTTAACATCATTACGGTCGATATAACGGAATATTTACTACTGGAAATGTTGGTAAATCAATTTTCAGGCAGACTCGAAATAGTTCCAGGTGTCCCGGACAAGTGAGTAGCAGCTAATGAAAATATTTTCTTGCGTGAAATGGAAAGGGAATTGGTTCCATGCATATTTAAACGAATGCTTGGCGCAAATAGGGACACCTTAATAAGACCATTGTGCCAATGGCACGGCGGAAAAAAAGGAAGCTATGGTAACATCGATTTCTCCCAATGAGTTGGAAATAAGGTCATCTTGGACATCGGAGCGGCAAGGAAACGCAGATATTTTGATCCGTGTGTATTTTGATCTCTGTATGTATGTTGATGAATTATCGCTCGCAAACGAAACGATTCCAAATTAAATGGGAACGTTTATTATTTTGTTCTTGCTGTGTTGTAGGTGCATTAACATTCTACACCATTTAATACAATCACGATTATTACAATATTTGTAATAATCGATGTTCAAGCGACATTAAACTGGAACCCGATGGTCGGCCTCCGAAGAATGGTTCCATCAACAGAAAACTTTGAATTATTTATCGCAACTCTGCGCGCACACGTACGTACGGTAGCTGATTTATAAACACTAATCGTACTGTGTAGCTTAATTACATAAACCCGCAAATCACATGGTTGCTTAATGCGAACGTTCTGATTACATTCAGATTCATATTTCACGTTCACGTGAAATCTGCCCGCGATTAATGGACACATTCTGTGCGCTGAAAATTTGCTAATAAATTATGCGACGAACGAACCGTGTTATACGTCATTAGCTACGCCGGAAAATATGCCATTTAATCCGTAGCGCTGTTAGTATTTAAATCCACTCAACGCGAAGGGATAATCGATCAGAATTTTCGTCTTCTTTTGTAATAAAGTCTGGACCGCAAGCGGTTAAAAAATGTTAACGCGTTTCAGGGTACGGTAACAAATAACTCGCGCGATGAAACGGTTCCGTGGAAAAACGACGTGGCTAAACAGCATTCTACAAGGCTTAAAAGTGCCGCAATCTCGGGGGGGGGGACGTTGAAGCAAATGGTGGCGAACAAATTAAAGATCCGAGAGAACAGCGTCGGCAAGTCGCGCCGGATAAGGGGATATAATGTCCGCCGCAAGTCAGTCGAGGAAAGTCGGCGCGGGAGGCATGGAATCGCATTTTAAAGCGACGAAAAGGGGGGAATGGGGGAATTGGGGGGCGTGGGTGTCGGCGTAAACACGCGAGAGGCAAGGAAAAACAGAAAAGAACAAGGAACGGCTGCGCCTGGGCCAAAGAGGCAAGCAGAACAGTACGTAAATCCGATATTCTCACTCCGGCGTCTTACCTCGCTCTCGTACCGACGGCCGGGGAATAAATCCGTCCTTACGATACGTGATTCTCGAGAGGATTTACTTTACGACGGACAGGGGAGAAGTATCATTTTAGTACACCGCGGAAATATGAAGGACAAACTGCGTCGGCGGCGGCGTGTTTGCCGACGTGGTGGCCCCCTGCACCGGTGGTCCCGATACCCGGTATGATTACGAAGAAGGATCGCCCGGAGATTTTGTCAAGTAGATTTATCGAGCGGCCGGCCACGCTATCGCAACTATTGTACGCGGGAATGGGGAACCGAGTGGCCGGAATCGACGATATCCCTTTCCTCGAAATTCTTTTTGTTTCGTTGATCGTACCGCGATCGTTTTAATTCAATTTCCTATGGTTGCATATCTTGACGAACGCGCAGATTCGAAGGAAAATCGTGGCGGATTATAGACGGCGCAGGTTAACCGTGTTTCCGTTGGCAAAGCGCGTCGGCCGCTCGATTGTCGAAACCGCGGCCCGATTAAAAACCGTGTAAAATTCCCGGCGGATCCGGCGGGCGCACAAAAGAACCGGGCCGCAACGGTTTTACCGTGATCGAACAATGGAATGACTAATTCGAAAGATTGGCGCACAACAATCGATGGGAAACGCGGCCGAACGGCCGGCACAAAGCTGAAATGCTCATAGAATCACTTGAAAACTCGTTCGAGAGTAATATTTCAAATGGTTTCGCTCTTTGGGGGGGGGGGGAGGGGGGGGGGTACAATCCTCTGAAACGCGAAGCCTTTATGGAATCGTTTTCGTGGCTGTTGCGGCCGAATCGGTCCACTCGCGGCTGTTTCCCGGTCTTTGGTAAACAGTCTAGTCGAGAGGGGAGACGCAGTTGAAATCGCGCGATTCGCATGTAAGGCACCGGTGAAACGGAGAACAAAACAACGTTGGAAACGCTCAAAGTATAAGAGATATATTTTTCCAGGGGAATTTATGTCGGGTGAACCGGTGAGGAAAATCGACCGGAGGTCCTATTCCGTGACGATTCAATCAGTTCGAAGCGTCGTTACACCGATACGAAAAAAAAAAGAAATTAAATTCGAATTGGCTCGAAAAATCGTTTTATTACGACCACGGTATTAATAATCTCTTTATCCTCTGATGTGAATTTTAGTTCCGAGTTCTTGTCCCGAGGATTCTTCCGGATGCATAATGCACAAGTGCAGTGGAATCATGTAGCAGTAGATAAATTAATATACTAATGTTTTCAGCGAATTAATTCGTAGAAATTCATTAAGCAAATTAAACTTGTACAGCGCGAGATGCACAGGGCACGTTTGTACGAATCTATTTTGAGTGAACGAAATGATGTGTTTGACGCGGCCAATTCGAGTTCGCCGTCGAATTGGCTTGTTCAATCAAGCTTAACGCGAGCCAGCGATAAGATATCGATGCAACGTCAAGGGCATTCGATATTTATTAAGTCGGCAACGATGCTATTCAGACATCAGCAACGGCAACCAAGGAGCCACCGTGGAGATCTGCCAAGATCCTCGAAATTTACCCGACGCGACTCGCCGATCGTCGAGTTTTAGCGTCTCGTCCAATTATACTTTCTCCGGGGGGAAACGAACGTTTTCCTGCGTCGTTCGGCCATTCACCGAAAGTACGTACAACACGGCGGTTCATTTAGATAAGGGCCTCCGATCCGCGACTCGTTCGACCGCGTCTTCTCGAAGGGCCGGACGGGCCGGCTCGCTTCCGATTTTATCGCCCTCGAAACAAAGACCCGCATTTCTTCCCGTCCTCCACCCCGAGGGGGAAAAGTGCAAATCTTGGCCCTGTATAATATTATGCGACGAGGGAGACGAGCGGGAATCGTTGATCTCTACTACTGAAAATGTTTGCTAAACGGTGTCGCCTGATCAATGGTTGACTTCTTCTACTGGGAACGTTAGTAGACGAATGTATTCCCAGCAGGACCATTCGCGAATTGACAAAGTAAAGTGACGGTGGACGTAACAGAGTATTGGGCGAGGACCAACGCTGCGATAACAGGATGATTAATTATCGCTGTCGGTGGATTTATAGAAATTTCTTCACGTGCGAGATACTATAATTTCCGGGAACGATGTCTGGAGCCTCCCTTTTATTAAATCGGATTAATCTCTCGGTGCGCCTCGTTTCCTTCATTTCTTTGTTATCATAACGTATCCCGATTCTCTCTCGTTGCGAGATCTTTCCTCATTACTCCTGTTGTATCTTTAAACGCGCCGCGCCGCACCCCTGCCGGCTCTCATTAGGGGATGAGATCGCGCTTTTACGCGCTAAATCCGAGAAAGCCAACTTTTCTCCGGTAATGCTCGCATTAAAGTTCACAGTTTGCTTCATCGCTTCAATTAGGTTACGTCCCGGATATACTAATTACAATGAGATTGTTCGGAAGCTTGAAAATTCTGGAAATGTTATTGCGCCAACGGTATTGTCTTGCGATATCGACTTCGCGGGTACTATCTGTCTTTTCCGTTGTCGCACAATGGGCTCTCGCGTTGCCGAAAAGAACACGCCTAGAGTTATTAACAGCCTCGAATTAATATCATCTACACGGTGACGAAGACCAACGAGAGAATATCCGACGGTATAATCCAGCGGGTTTTTTGGCTGGCAAATGACAAAGGCATCGCGGACGCTATTCAAACTTCTATCGCGCAATCGGAAAGAGCAATGCACGCCATTTTCTTCCCAGAGCCGAGCATTGTCTTATCGTCGCGCATGCAACTGCTGCAATATCGCCGGGAACGACTGTACTTCCAAACGATACGGAACTTCGGGCCGAGGTTTCGAGAGTACGTAAGCGTTTGGACGATGCAATTTTTGTGAACAAAGTGGTAAGCAGTGTTTGGTCGGAGAAACAAAATAGTCGGATCGCTACGCGCGGACCTGCGGGCAGATTTTAAATGGCTGATACACGGCTGAAGTCTGAGAGGACAAGATTGACGAAAAGAGAAGGAACACATGCGCGCAACGTTCGAGTTAAATTCAGGTCGAATGGATATGATACTGCAAAATTCATTGCGGATGTTGCCGTGCGACCTGTATTCCGATTAAACTTTAAGAAAGAGTCGTCTAGGTTCAATATTCGATCGTAGCAGGTAATTACGTTGGCCTTGGTTAAGTAGAAGCGGTCGATAGTGGCCAGACACAAGACAGAAAATCAATTTTATTTTACAATTAATATTCTAACGACTGTACAACGGGAAATCGACAGGACGAAAAGTAACCTAACAATGTTGAAGATGATTTAGCAGCGTTGCCGACCTACTCCGACATTTTTACCGTCTTTTTATTGCCCCGATAATCTAAAGCGCCTGGTCAAATATTTTTAAGTACTTTAATCGAACTTTCGAAAGTAGAAAACTTCAGTAATGGTCGCGTTTAATCGTGATCCCTGCTATCTAGATTCCCAGAGCGATTAGTCTGTAGTTCGTACTAACTGCCATACTACAATACAACCTGACGGTACTCCAAACAACTACGCTCCAGGCCGTAAATGTCCCTCACTCGATAAACAATCTCTGATCGCGTTTCCAAAGGATATTAAATCCTTGCCACTTCATCTAGAAGCTTCTAACAAATATAATAAAAATATAATTATTTCCAATAGCAGAGCAGGGATCAAAGCTCGCTACCGCCACGTCCTATTGTTTCCCTGAAGCTGTATTCGTATACAGGGTGGTAATAAAAGAATTTTATTCCAGATTTTCTACTTAATATTTTTTACCACCCTCTATACGAACCGCACAGCATCCCAGGATCGGTGTTTCGCGGAAATAATTCCCGTTTGCACAAAGCCGGGCAACACGAGTGTAGCCACTTTTCCGGTATTCGCAGTTTTCCTGGTTCTTTGCACCCCACCAACCCGTTTCTTGAGAGGGGGGGAGGGGTGAGTCTAGGTCCGTGGGGGGGGGGGGGGGATGTAACAAGAAGGAGAACGTAGGAGAACGATTGTAAAAAGCTATACGACGTGCGGGCGCGAGTCGGGGTCCTCTCATTTGAATACTTAGATTGGAAGGGTCGCCGAGGGGGTTGGCGGTTCGCCGGAAGACGGGGTGGATGGCAGGGGGTCGGGGGTCGCGGAGGGGGAATCGGGCGCAACCTGGGGCCGCTTAATCGCGTTTTCCGTGAAATTTATGAGATCTGAACCGATAAGGTGGGAAATAAGAGGCGAGCACCGGCGAGAAAGAAGGAAAAAGCGGTCGGCCCCCGGGAAAAAAAGGAACGGGACGAGCCGCGCCGCTGCGCTGGGAGGGAGACTAAAATCGTGGTAAGAGTATAACGGCTCGCTTTAATACGTGGAACGCTTGTGATTTTGAAGTAGATAAGGGGAACCGGCACGGGATGCTTTCCGCTCGGCTCCGCCGTTCCTTTTTTTCTTCCACCCTGCCCCCCCCCCCTTTCTATCCCGGGCAGATACGAACCGGATACGAGGAGATTTCGCAGATGGGTTATTGATGGAAGTGTTATTGGGCACGAAGTTACACCGTTTTCGGCGAACGGAGAAAGAGGAGCCCTTCCCGGATAACTGGAGATTGCGAGTCCCCCGCGTGTTTTTGTTTTCGTGCTCGCTTGGACTCCCCGAGTCGCTTCTTGCCCGATTGGATCCCGTTCCCGGTCCGAGGGGAAAATATTAGTTTGCCGCGCGCAGATTAAAATCTCCTGTTAACTAGCTGGCCAATTAGCGCGCCGAATTGTTTTACACCCGTAACTGCCGTCGCGCGTCGCGTCGCCTCGCCTCGCTTCGCCTCGCCTCGCCTCGCCTCGGCTTTCTTATCGAACACGGACGCGGCGCGACGTCGACCTCCTCCGCCGTGCTCCCCCGGAACGAATTTTTGTCTGCTCGAACGGTTAGACGACCGATTAACGCGTCGCTCAATTATCACTATATTCCCAGGGAGATTTCAGACGATAGTCGTGCAAAAGTCTTCGACTCGAGGAACGAAATATTCTCGATGGATTTCTTTCGTCGACGGATTCCTGATCAAAGAGAAGCGATTTCGGAGTAACAAAGGGTAACAGTCCCTCGTTAATATTTCAATGGTTCTCGTAATTGCCTGTCGGCTGCAATAAAATCTGCAAGAGGGAATCCTTCCATAAATTCGCTAACAAAAGAGCGAGAGAGAGAGAGAGAGAGAAAGAAAGAAAGAAAGGAAACAACGTCGTTCGAATCACGGAATAATTCGATTGCGAAAGAACATAATTAATCGGGTTCCCGGGGTGATGACTGGTAGTCGGACGTCGTCGTTATCGCGTCATATCTATCTACCCATATATATATATATATATATTGTATATATATATATTTCGTCGGTGTTTTACTTCTTTATTGCCGGCACTTAATCTTCGCGGGCCAATGATATCGGCTCGGGGAAAAGAAAGGTTTATCTACCCTCCGGTGTTGTTTTTCCACCATCAGTCTACCACCATGGCAGCGAAGTGATATCGATAGATAGACCCGACACCCTTTTTCGCCTTCTCCACGGGAAAAATCGAGAGGCTGCGCCGTGAAGCGGCTGATAAGGACGACTCATTGGTCCCGGGACAGACAGACTGCTGTCATTTGTCAGACCATCTACGCCGGGGAGAGACACGACTACCGTCGCCTACCACCGACGCGCTGTTAGACTTACCTTCTTCCCCCGGGCTGCCGATTCGATTGAGCCGGGGCGCGGCGCATCGGATCAGCATTCCCGCAATTTATTTTAACCAGACCTCTAAGCCCGATCCGTGGGACCGGCTCAGCCCGCTTCCTCCTAACCCGCGGAACCAACATGAACAAGCTCCCGGCATTTGTTCGGCTCGACGGCAACATTCGTTCCACCGTTCGCACGCCAATCACCCCCCGCTCAAATCACCCTGGCTTCGCGAATTAACGCTGGATTTCTGGTATTCGAGGAATGTCGCGAGGATTTTCCCTGTTGTCTCTTCGCCGTTATTCGCTGGATTCGTGCCTTGGTTTCCCGCGACAATATAACGGTAATCACAATCAAACTCGACAATAAACAACCATCGATGTAAAAATTGTGTGCAAGTAATAGTAGCATTAAAGAACACAAGACCCCGGAAAATGGCGAAAGTTTGCCAATAATTTCTATTTTTGGTCCGCCTATAACTGGATAAAATCACCGGCACTTTAAAATAAATTTCTGTTTCATAGCGGCAGGCGCAGCCAGGTCCATAAAACAATACCTAGAACGAACACTTTCTATTTACAATAAAAACAAGCTATTTACATACGGCTCCCCGGTCCGTTGATTATAAATAACAGTCCAGCGCGCTGACCAACAAGAGCAAAAACCGTGTGCACGTTTTCAGCGGGGGACTGCGGCCGCGAATGCAACGGTGGAGGTCTCGTCGCGTCGGGTATGGTCGGGTCTCTTTAACATAATATTTAATTCCGTGATCTGTTTAACATAGAAAACGGTGGCGCGGCGACGGTAAGTGGAAAGTTCTGGGTTAGGGAACGATTCGAAAATCTCGCGGAACAGGCGAAAAGGACGAGAAAAGAGGGCGCATTCGCACCGCGGGCTTTAAAGCCGTGCAAGTTTGCCCGCGAAAGATGCTTTCCGCGAAAACCACGGATCCACGGTCCACAGGGGAGGGGGGGGGGGTATGGGGGATGGGGGTGGTTGCAGGAAAAAGTGAAAAAGTCCGCGCGGGTCCTTTGCCCGGGACACCCTGTATATGCAAATGGGAACACGCGCGGCGGTTTTCCACGGGCAAACTTTCGTATCTGCGGGGTCCCGGTGTGCGTGCACACGCCTTATCTTGGATTTCGTTCGGACTTTACGGCGCTGCCGCGCCGGCGGCCCGCCGAGAAAAAACGAACCAAGGGAAAAGAAGAACGGAAACGGTCGGTTTTTTTCGGCTGCGGGATCGGCCGTCCGAAACCCCATGCATTTCTGATGAACGGAACGTTCCCGGCAAAGTTATACCGCCACCTTTTAAGTTCTACCCCGGGATTCGAGTCCGCGATTGCGATCTCGGTTTAATGAAAATCCGGGAATGCGAAAACAATTCGGACCCGAGGCCACGTTCGCCTCTGCCATTTGCCGGAATTCACGCGTCGATCCCACCCACGGCTGGACTCCGTTCGACACTTTTGTTTGCACATCGCTACGAACGCCGTCGTCATCGTTCTCGAAACACTGATAGTCCCGGATCGCGTTTTTCACATTTTATGTCTTTACTTTGGCACATAGCAGAAAAAAGCGTTACCGAAAAGCGTTACCGAAAAGTGTCACGAAAAAGTGTCACGAAAATTTCGAATGCGGTTTGATCTAAAACCTTCCAGAGAGAGAGACAGAGAGAGAGAGTGAGAGTCAGAGCGAGGGAGAGAGTGAGAGAGAGAGAGAGAGAGAGATTTGATAGGTTATTTTTGTTTTAAATAAATCTTTCCACATGACGTAAGACGTATGACGTAAGACGTATGTTCTCAATTGACCTATACACTTGACCAAATCATATAGGACAGCAAAGGAAGAAAAGCGGGAGCGGGAGGGGGTGGGGGGAGCAAAGTAAAGACATAAAATGTCTCACTTCTTTGCGGACTCGTATGCAAAATTTCTCGTGTTTCTCGGGATTTTTCGGTGGGGATCGTCCACAGCAACTTCTCTGTGGTCGGTAAAGATGAAAAACAATTAAACAAAAAAAAAAAAAACACCTCCACATTTTCATGCATCTACGACGCTAGCGGATCGTCTCGGATTTAATGGAAGCAGAGAGCACAAAACCGTGCCAGCCTGTCGAAAAGAGTTCCACTAACCTAAATCGGCGTCTTATTGGAACCGAACGTCCGTCTGTGTAAAGAACGAGCGTCTCGAACGTCTGGGAGACATTTAAAGATTCAAGGCATGCGGTGTTCGATCTTGGCTGTCGCTTCTCGAGAAATCCGAAGAAGATTCGTTGCCAGTTGATCAGGCTCGCGAAGAGCCGATTCGAGATCCGATTTGTCAGTTATTAATGACGGAGAAAAGAAGTCGGAGGGAGGACAGCTCGAGCAACGAGAACTGCGTCGCTATGTCGCAGCGGCACATTCGCGCGAGAAATATTTCACACGCTCGATTGCCTATTGCTTCCGTAACAGCGATATTTTCGCGAGAATACGCTCAGGCTGCACGCGATGTAGTCGGAAAGACCCGTTCCGAGGCTCGCCCCGCTACCTGGAGCGGAAAATTGACATAAACTGTTGCTCCTGCCGCTCCCCCATGCTCGAAGGCCTCGTGCACAACACGCCGGGAAGCCCTAAAGAACAGTGTTTCGCCGAGACCCTTCTCTCTCTCCGTACAGTCGCCGACGACGACGACGACGTCAAGAGGGAGGGAGAGAGAGAGAGAGAGAGAGAGAGAGAGAGAGAGAGAGAGAGAGAGAGATGGAGAGAGAGAGAGAGAACAGATTTTCATATTTGCTTGCGACGACGACGTCTCCGCGACGAATGTCTCCGCGTCGTCGCGACGTCGTCAAGTTGATAATGACTCGCTCAGCCGGACGATAATTGCACTGTTCGGAATTGTTCATTTACTTTGTTGGATGTTGCTGTCTCGAGCGCCTCCAAAATCCTGCGACTAACCACTCGTCTCGCTGCCTTTGTGCCTTGTAGTTAGCCTGAGTTTTAATATCCATTTTCCGCCGAATTGGGACTTCGTTAGCTTGCCTGCTCTGCTGAAGCTTTGCAGCCTCTCGCATGAACATATTCAGGACAAAAATCGAGTTGGTAGATCGTACAATTACAAAGACAATCGTCACCCGTTTACACCGTTTAATTGTCCAAAGTTCAATTTCTTCCATTGATATTGAAACGAAGTCTCGTTCCTGGATCAGAGCATTAGAAATGAATTATCGAACGATATGGTAATATTTGGACACAGTGTTAAAGGGAACGGATTGGCAGAAATTCCGTCGGACGGTTTTCGCCCGGAACGATATTTTACCGCAGATGATATAATTTTTAAGGAGACACACACACACACACACACACACACACACACACACACAACTCCGCCCGCCAGTGATAAATCCCGTCCGAGTAGGACCAGATGTAGCAAGTCAGCGATTTCTTGCGGTAACGTCAAAGCAAAAACTTTCGCCTCTCGGTTCCTCTGTGTTCCTTCCTGAATAAACTTTCAATTTGGCGGACGAAGGTGAATTAACATTAGGAACATCCCATCCGGGGAGGTCGCTGCGATTCGGATAAGTAGAACGCTCGAGCACACCGTGCTGCGAACTATACTTTGTACTGGTTCGTGCATTAACGAAAATTAACATCGCGCTCCCCTATTCCTTGCTACAATGAACCTGCTGCTCGACGAAATACATTTTTCTCTCGCACCCACGTTCGCGACACTGCCCGTGAAAATTGGAATTTGCAGTCTACTACATCTACAGGGTAATGGAAAAAGAGAAGACTGTGTTCGTTCAGATTTCGAGTGATTTTCAAATGCTCACTTCTTAATAATGTAGGTGTACAAAGTATTCGTACACCTTTTAAAAACGAATAACCTTTTTAAAATTCGATCCAACAGCTCGAGTTTCTTTGAGACGTTTGAATTTCTTTTTTAATTGTTACTGTTCGCAATTTCGGAGGAAAAAGTGAAGATCACGATTTTTAAATTTTTTATCTATGCCTGTAAGGAACATTCATAAGGTGCCTTTGGTAGGTATAAGTAAGTTATATGTATACATGTACAAAGTTTCATCGAAAACGATCAACGTTGTTATGAAATATAAATGATTGAAAGTAGCAAATATTGTAAGAATCCGCGATTTAAAAGATTCGCAAACCCTAAATGCAAAGATTTTTACATGTTACAATGCCCATAGCTTTTTTATGAGTCAACCGATTTCAATGAAACTGTGTATATTAGGGTGGGCCTTATTTTTCGACCAAAAAATTTTGGCCAAAATATTGTTTCATGAAAAAATGATATATACAAAATTTTAGATCAATAGGATGTCGGGAAGCCGTGCCTAATAGAGCGCGAAATTTTGAAATACAAGTAACTGCGCGCTAAATGTGAGTATACTGACAATTCAAGTTAAATATTTTAAACCTCCAAAAATATTATAATTCCTTACTTTGTACGAATTAAGATTATTTCACATTAATTAGCCTGTCTAATTTCTGTCCGCCACCTTCTCGCTAACAAGTCCGTTTTCGCGAAGCACATCCGGTTAAAAATATTATGCTCTTATTACATAAATATAACATATTTGTGTCGAACGTTAATTTCTCTACTTTTTAAATTAGTATAAGAATACAAGTAAAAGAATTGGTATTTTCAACAAAATACATACAATTTAGCATAAATATTTATAAAAATATGATAATTAGTTAATTGTTATATTGAAAATATTACATTTTGGTACTATTATAATCAATATTTTGACGCAAGAATAAATAGTCTTTCCTTCAAATATTCCCATTCCTACAAAATTTCATGTTTTTCGCAACTTCAACGTCAATGAGGCATGCCTTCCTTTTATCCGATCAACTTCAACTTTTGCAGGAATTAGTTTCTTATCCAATAGCACAATTTTGGGGGGGGGGGGGGGCGTGAAAAAAATCTCGCAAAAAAACATTTCACCAAGTATAGCTAAGGTCCACCCTAGTGTACATGTATATAACTTACTTAGATTTAAAAAATACATGTTTAAAATTTTCATTACAGGCATAGATAGAAAATTTAAAAAACGTGACCTTTACTTTTTCCTTCGCAATTGCGACCAATAACATTTAAAAGAAAAGAATTTACGTCTCGAAAAAACTCAAGCTGTTGAGTCGAATTTTGAAAAAGTTATTCGTTTTTAAAAGGAGCACGAATACTTTGTACAACCCACTGTATATTCATTTCGAATTTTTGTACTCTGTCAAAATAAATTGAGAGGGTCATTGTAGATCATCCGACTAATCTTTGATTAATAGACATCTATAGTAACTGAAGCGTAATGTTTGACCGAAGGGTAACCATTACCTAAAGCAGAAAAATTCTCGATCCAGGAAGCACCAAAATTTCTCGAAACTGCGAGCACTCAAGAAAGTAACAAGCTGCAGCAAACCCACTAAGTTTCTCGCAACAACAATTCCCTCGAACTGCAGTGGCCCTTAAGATTCTTCTATCTTTCCAAAGAATCGGGCCATCGCTCTCAAGTAATAACAAACTCTTGCTACGAAGGGGGAGAGAAAGAGAGAGAGAGAGAGAGAGAAAGAGAGAGAGAGAGAGAGAGAGAGAGAAAGAGACTGAACAGAGGGAAAGAGTATCTCTCCCAATTTCGACGAATGTGCTCGAGCAACGGGTCTAATCACCAATCGAGTCGAACACGGTCGGCTCCCGGTCTCCGTTTCTCAGGATGGGGACACGCGAGTATACTTTCCCGGCTTGTTACTGAATTAATAAACACGATATATCGCTCTGGAAGAGGGATGCTTAGGGGATAGGGGATAGGATGATTTCCAGGACGTGACACGGGAAACGGCCGATCGGCACAGCCTAGACCGTTGACAGATATTAATTAAAATTCGCGGGTGCCACTCGAGCAGTAATGAAGGGATCTCTCGGTCTTTAATCACTGGAGGGTGTCGCGTGGAAGTCGACCGGGCCGACGGGGCACGCGTTTTCCCCACCGACCATAAGCACGCTTTTGTGTGCCGGCACTGAGTTTTCCGCGTTTCCCAGCGTCGCGGCAGCGTTTCCGTTTCGTCGCCGCGCTCGTTTTCGTTTCCCAGGCGGCCCTTCCAATTAGCGCAGGGCGACGCCACGGGGACACGTTGCTGCATACAGGGTGTTTCGTCGATGGTTGCGACGAAATTTATGGGGCAACTCCTCGGAAACAATGTAAGAGCAACGTCGAGAAGAAAGTGCTGTTATTTTAGCTTCGATTACAAGCTGTACAGATGAAAAGCAAGAGAAAAACAGAAACAAACGCAAGAGCATGATGCAGAACTAACCGGAAGTCCATCACGAATAGTTTCTGACTAAATTTTCTGTCTCCGAACCCGAACACCCAGTATATATCGCTCGACGTCATGCACTCTCGCATTCAGGTTCTTCGAAGCTCTTAGCGATTTCTGGCGGATCCCGCAGCCCCAAGGAAGCACGCCATCCCTCGAGAGCACACTCCCCTTAGTCGCTTTGACCGATTCCAAGCCCCGCCTCGCCCCGCTCGTTAATTCGCGAACAACAGCCGATACTCTCAGGCATCATATTAATTATCTCGCGACCCGAGTCGCTCTACGTTTCCACTGTAATTAATACTTCGGCTACTTTGAGGCTCTGTAATGAGAACGATCGGATCCTCGACTGAATCGAGCTGCGGACTCGGCGTGTATTCCGCTCCTTCGCGCGATTGCCATAGTGGATTTTATCCTGTGGGAAGAAAAGTTAGCTTTCGAAATACAGTTCCCTTGCGTTTATAAGGTCTGCTCTTGCCGTTTGTTCAACTACTTCGTAACCGATACAATATATTTTGGCAAACTTCTAGATCGAATCTTTAAAATTGCATTCATTAAAATCCAAATTGTGCATATTCGAATGATTCTTGTCTTGCATTACCGAAGCTTTTGCGTGTACATCATTGCGATAGAAAATTCAGCGAATTCGAATCAGTTCGATCGAATCGTCGATGAATCTCGTTCAGTTCGCGGACTGTTAACGAAAATTAGTTCGGCCGATAGATTGTTCGGGCAGGGCTTGTCAGTTTCTAGAGAGCCAGGCCGCAGCGGCTGATAACAATTTCGAAATCTTCTCGTTGGCACACGGTTCCACGACCTTGTTCGAAATCGCTAACGAGACTGTGCTATCTAAAACGCTTGCGCGCGCTCGCGAGCTCGTCACGCTCGATCCGACGCGGAACCCTTTCGGCGAGCAGGTGTTCGGCGCACTAAGCTCTCACACGAATCTTTGATTCCTCGCGGAAAGTTCGTAGTCTTTATGAACTAGGGAAATCGGCGTAGAGCCCGGGTCACAGGTAGATAGCTAGGGAAGATAGAGTGGCTAGCAAGCAGAGGGTAGTAGCGAGTTCGAAATGCGGTCGCACACGGAACGAGATCCGTGCATCCCCAGGTATCTGTGTACGTGTCTAGCTGTATGTGTACGTAGCTACGCAGTTACCTAGTCTTTTGGATAGCGAAGTCGATGTCAGTGGCCCAAAGAGAATATCCTAGTAGCGTGCGTCCTGTTCGCTCGGCGAGCAGGAGTCACTTCGAGTCACCTTTAAAAGTCGCCTTTCCCAACCGTACCCAACCTCCTCCATTTTCTTTCCGTTCCATCTATTTGCCTGTATACATGCATGTACATGTATATTCGCCCGTATAAATCTAGCCGCGCGAGACCCCGGAATGTGCGTGCTTTCTTCGCAAAAACGACGCGACGCGACGCGACGCCACGCCATTGTGTATTTATTTTTATGACCGCCCGGACGCGCGACGTGACGTTCAACCAGACGATCCCGCATGTACTGCTAACCTGCAAAATAGTCAGTCCGACTAACGTGTTCTGTTAGGCGGTGTACCGACAACGATGAACGACCACAATTAATTTGCCAGTAAATTCTTCCAGTACCATTTTCCACAATTTCAATGGTTAGCACCTGCATTGATCGCATCCGCTAATTAACCATATCAATATCGCAACTACTCCATTTCCTAATTGTTCTCGCTATTGTTAATCGTAGCAAAAAATGTTTCAGCGGAGGCTCGAATGGTATCGAGTGGAGCATATTCTCTTGTTATTAGTTTTTCCGTGATTGGTCGCGTAAAGGTCATATAACGGTCAACTTTGTATTTTTAAATGGAATGAGGTATTTTCTAATACATCAATCGATGGAGCTGGACATTCGTTATAAAACAAAGTACTAACCTATGTATGTCGAAAAGTTGGTACTTCAGGGGATATTTCAATTCAAATAATTTTAAAACACCATTTCGATAGACAACATTAAATTAAATTATTTTAAACCATTACAGTCTTAGTACGACAGTACTAGTTGAAACATCCCCTGAACTACTAACTTTTCAACAATACATACGTTAGTCCAGCTGCATCGATTCATGTATTAAAAAATATCGCATTCCATTAAAAAAAAACAAAGTTGACCTTTATATGACCTTTACGCGTCCACTCACGAAAAAACTAATAACATCCAAACGATATTATTCCAGCCTCTGCTGAAACACTTTTTGCCACGAGTTTAACAATAACAAGAAAATTAAAATGTGAAAATCGGGTGGGACACCCTGTATAGAAAGACCGATTACCAAGATTTATTTCGCACAATATCGCAAACAGGGTCGCCATCAAAGAGGTTACGGGTACGACTCCACTAAAATGTGGAATGTGGTTGCGCAAAATTTTTCCGGCAAATACCTAACGAACCACGGCGCGGCGCGGCGGCTTGCAGGATCTCGAGAGGATGGATTTACCGATCCTCTGGGTTCTAATGGCGTTCAAAGTGTGCAGTTCAAACGTTATTACGGATTACACGCGGGATATGTCTGCTCGGGGGATGCAACCGGCGAATAGAGACCCCACGGTAATAGAGGGAAAACGAGGTGGCAAGAAAAGAGAAAGATCGTTACCTCTGAAGAGAGCCCCGGCTTTCTAAAAAAAATTCCCTCCCGCGGTTGGGAGCGTTAGTTTCGAGTCCGAATGCAATTTTACTAACGATCCACACTGTTACACCTGTACCCTTGAACAGTCGTCGTTCACCTGTGCTGTGTGTCTGGTCCACGAAGATCCTTGGAAACAGGGCCGACAGACGTCGAATGATGTTTCGCTTTACCTGAAACTAGATTTTTATGCAGTTCCGAGTGCTCGATACCAGAGGAATATATGTATTCGTGTTTCGTACAATTTCTATGTGTAACGGAAGCATCGATATATTCTTTTAAACGCCAATTTCAAAAGGAACAGGAATTCTATAGAATTTTTGTCAAAATTCACTTTGCTATGGAAAGTGACTTCCCGATACCCAACTGAAATTCCTTGGACTTTTCGAAGCGAGATAACTCCCGCAAGAAAAATGTATAGGTCGATTCTCGTTTCGATTATACCGAAGAAATCGAGTGTCTGCACAAGCGGTAGGTTAAACCGGATTTCCCTGTGTATCGGACAACAGGATGAAATGTTTTTTTTTTTTCTCCTGATGGAAACAAGGTCTGTCACGGATCTCGGTGCTCAAAAGAATACAGGTCTCGAGCGCAGCGATCTCGAACGTCGTGGCTTCGTTCTTCTCGAAATCACGACGTCACAGAGCATCCGGGAAGACACGTGCTATCAGTCGTGTTTCCCGGATCGCGGAGGTCGCATCAAAGAAAAGAAATCGATCGAAGAACCGACACGGCACAGCACGGCACGGCACGGCACGGTACAGCAGAGGAGAGGCGTCTAGCCTGCGTGGACGCGAGCGGATACGCTTTGAGTTATAGGTGCTCGCCGGTCGGCCTGACAGCCTAGTTATTGAATACAAAATGCAATTTTTCAAGTCTGCCGCCGCGCCGGTACATCTCGTCGCAGCCCTGAGAAGTAACAGACTGTTCCCGTTGTGGGAAGCTGATCGAATCCACAGGAGGATTTCGAGGTGCCCGTCCCCATCCGACCGAGACGAACCATCCATCCTGAAATTCGCGATCGCGTTTCCGCCGTGAATAGCATTATTTCATGAACCGTGGCGAACCGACGCGAAAAAAAAACAACACTCATCCCCTCTGATTTTTCCGGATTTTTACCGACGAAAGTTTCGCTATCACTCATTTTTTCCCATTATAATCTTCGCTAAGATTATATTAACCCCGCTACTCAAACATTACCGACAAGGGAACATATTCGGTTCATACACGCCGATTTTGATGAAACTTACGCGAGATATAGTTCTTCGAAAAATATTTCACACGTATTTTTTTTATCGGCAACCATCCACTCTGAGGGGGTGAAAACAGCCCTCGAAGTCAGGGGTCAAAACCACATTTTTTGAGAAAAAAAATTTGTTAAAAAATTCTTGCGCCACTACATTTCCCGTTAAAAAATGCACATTTAGAAAAAAAATCGATTTTTTTCGACTCCTAGTTTCCCAGATATCTCAAAAAATGTGGTTTCGACCCCTCACTTAGAGGTCTGTTTTCACCCCCTCAGAGTGGATGGTTGCCGATAAAAAAAAATACGTGTCAAATATTTTTCGAAGAACTATATCTCGCATAAGTTTCATCAAATGCCTCACCATGTGAGGCACACAATAAATTTAAACTTCCATGTTCTTGTTAGAGATTACGAACGACAGGCTCTGTGTCACTGTAATCATAAAATAAATTATAGTGCAGATTAAAATTCCTAAAACGTAGTCTCCGATAGATTACACTGTTTTACCTGATAATATAATAATTGAGGATCGTATTAATGATTCGTTGAACGTTTGTTCCAGTTATCAGCATCACCGAGCCGGAGTTCGTCGACGAGATAGGAAACGTAACAGTGCCGGCAGGCCGCAACATTAAGTTAGCCTGCAGCGTGAAGAATTTGGGACAGTACAAGGTAAGCGAACATACTTTCTCGATGAAACTTGGTATAATTTTGAAATCGTTTTCCCCTCGGAACCCGGCGAAAGCTCTTCGAAAATCGAATCACCGTAATTAGGAATGTTTGGTCATGTTTCGTCCGTGCGACAAGTTTTCTGATACTCCGAAAGTAGCATGTACGAAAGTTTCCGACATGCGAATCCCTAATTTTTTCTCTTTTTTCTCTACATAATATTTTTCCGCGGATTTGGCGAACTCATCACTTTATCGAGGAAAGTCGACTCTCGACGGGAGAGTTTTCGGCGAATAGAAGATCAGCAGAAATAGCAAAAGCGATACAGGGAGGAGAAGCGATGCGATGTCCCTGTGGCTCTACAGCAGCGAACCCATGTTCTTCAGTTTGAGGCGAAAGATCGAAGTTTCGAGCCGCGGAACGTGTCAGAGCCGACGCACCGCACGATGTATGCTAACAAGTAAGTGGCAGGAGGTGTCCCGGAAGTTCTCCTCTGATTTCGTCCTGATTATGCGGCGTCGTTAGATCACGAGAGATCGAGCTGAAATCGTGCGGCGCTTTGATGAACGCCTAACATGGGAACTGGTAGAGTGCTCCGAAAATGCATCTACCCTCCCCCGCATTTTTCAGAATTATCTTCGTTATACGTTGGAAATGCAATTGCAATTGTTGGCAGAATACGATGACTATCGGTGAAATTCAAAATGACAGACAGATTAAAAGAATTTCAGAGCAATTGATGTAAAAATCGGAGATTCGAAGATCGCAGCATTAGTACGTCCGGAAAAAATCAAATTCTGGACACCTGGAAATCCTTTTTGACGCACAGTGTATAAACTGGTGTACCCGATGATAGCGCTTCTAGATCGCATTTTACGTAACAAGGTGACGGTAAAGGTATTCGGAAAGGGATATTCCGTGTTCCAGTACGCCGGGAATTTGTTTGAATGTAAATACATAATGGCCAGAGTTACGGTCCAGTCTGGTACATCACGGAGCAACAAGCTCGTTACTCCCGCGAGCCCGTGGCCCGAGTAACATAATTAAATGACTGGGAAGTAAAATAAACCGAGAAGCGAAGTGCTATCCTGTCGGATGAGTGGTGTGGCGAGCGCTGTTAAAGAACTCGAGGCGTGTCGTTAGAGAGACCCCGGGCTCTCTGGCTTCGCCGAAAGGGACGAAGAAACATACTCGACGAGGACTGACTGCAGTGGCCAAGAGAGAACAAGGCGGCGAGAGAGGAAAGTTCGTCGGCCACCTGAAATTTTACATCCGCAGCAGGGAGGAAGATTGAATTGGCATCTCCTTGGACCGTCGCCAACTCGTACGTCGCGCAGGCTCGTCGTGTCGTCGTTTTCTTGCCGTTTCCCGAATCTTAAATTGAGGAGAATCCGGTCGCCGACGCTCTAACACGGGATCCTACGAATGCGTTCGCGACGCGGTTCGAATTTTGCTCTCTTTGCCTCCTTTGCCTGGACTTTCGAACTTTTACCTTGAACAATAATTGTCAACGGAAGATCATCCCGCGATTGTCAGCTTCCGATGTCGTCGGATAAATTGTTTCCAATTTTGGGAATCGGTCTTCGTAGCATTTACGGCAGAAATGAGCAGCGAAAAATTTAAAAGAATTTTAGTGTATCGATATACAGTATTCTCGCGATAAATGTCCCAAATGTCTGGACGATAATTGTCCCTGAACTATCCCCACTCCTATGGGGTATAGCTCGTTAGGGGCCCTAAAACTCGAGAGGCCCCGGCCGCTGAGAAGTGTAACATGATACGGGTCGGGTATATCGGTGTGAGACCAGGAGACCACTACTAATCCGATAACAAAACTTCTTTATTTTTCATTATTTTTTTATGGAGCTTTCACCAACATATTCCTGACATTTTTCTAATGAAAATGATACCAAATATGATATAATTCCGATGATATTTACGGGTGTAAGCGACCATAAAATTTTCGTGCGCATGGAAGGACAGCGTATGGGAAAGAAAGAGACGCAGAGAGTCGCAGTCGCCGGCACTGTTCAAAGGCCCGCCGGGTCCTCACAATGTAATCCCAATAAAAAACTTTTCTATTCTTACTAATTTTTTTATGAGATTTTCACAGATATATTTGTGACATTTTTCTGATTAAAATGATACTAAACACGATATAATTCGCATCATATTTACATTAATTGCCGTTCATATAATTTTAATGAGAAGTTACGCGGGGTCGTCCATTACAGACGTAAATATAATCGGAATTATATCATATTTGGTATCATTTTTATTAGAAAAATGCCAGGAATATGTTGGTGAAATCATAAAAAAAATAATGAAAAATAAAGAAGTTTTGTCATCCGATTAGTAATGGTCTCACACCGATATACCCGACCCGTATTATGTTTACATTTCTCAGCGACCGAGGCCTCTCGAGTTCGGCACAAGTCAAAGAATAGTATCCCTGGACCATACTTGTCCCTGGCCGGACCCTTGGTTAGGACAGTTATCGAGAGAATACTGTACTAGTTTCAATAAATTAAAATGTTTATTTTGAATAATGATCCAGAGTCTGATAACGACAAATATGAACCTATTCGCACCCTACGAGCAAAATCTACCATAAAACCTCCCGCTATCCATGTCCCGTTGTTCGGGAAGGGAGTTTGAGAAAGGGTGAGAGATAAAGATTCGTCCGTTTAAGTAAACGCTGTCAGGTTTCATCGACGCCCAGCGAGAGCGGTAACGGCGCCATAAAGACGCCGCGCCGAGCCGCGCCGCCGGTTTGTCAGCGATCCAGGCACCAAAAGTGATTCCATGTACCGGCATCGTGCAGGCAGCAGGCAACCCTTCTTAGGAGTCGTAGGGCAGCCCCTAGTGGCCCTTAGCGTTCAGCGGAAGGGCCGTTTTGGGGGTTAGATCGGGACCGCTAAACACGCACTTGAACCACCTATCTCGCACCCTCCAGCCGAGATCAACGTTATTACCCTATGGTCATCCGGTTCGCCACTCACCGCATCCGGGACGTGCGAATACCGAAAGGGAAGTAATTGCTGTGCTGTTCACCTCGGCATCGTTACCGCCGCGGCCCCCGATATTGCCGGAATATTGTGCCGGTTTATTCGCCGTTACGCGGCCCCCGGAATTACATCGTCCGCGAATTTTCGACGCAGGACAGCCCGCAAAAGGGGCCAACACCCGGCATTTTCTAATCGGAACGGAGATCTGCCCCTCTCGTCTGCTTTAATCGCCCTCTCCTTTTTATTCCAAGCTTTAGCACAACGCTATATTAATTCTTTAATTATCGTCCACGATTACACGCTTGCCTCGACAAGCTTGTGATCTCTTATTTCAGTAATATATTAAGAATTTTATTCTCGCATAGCTCAGATTAGCAATTTTTTTTTGCTTAAATCGATAGAAAATTTCCTCAGGGATACGATAAAAAAAGTTAAAAAGCTATCAGAGATGTTCTTGTACGTTATTTTCAAAATAAAGTGAAGAGTTGTATTGAGCCCGAGCGACGCAGTCTTAATTGCACTAAAGAGGCTCGTGCTTCTCGAAAAGAAGAAAAACCGGCTGAAATGCAATAGTTTGATAAAGAGGAAGATCTGTTCTATGGCCCCGGAATCGCAGATTAGCAAAAAACTGCGGTTAAAGTTAAAATGAATTACGATTTTTTCACAATTTTTCTGTTACACAAACTTTAAACGCAAAATTTCGCACGCCCTGCAATGTAGCTCGTAAACTAATTACTCGATCTTTATGAAACTTGATATATATATATTCTATAAACAATTGGCCTCAGCATGACGGGCTCCGATTTTTTAATTATTTATTTAAAATATTGTTATTACCAATTATTTATATCAGAAAATCCGTTTTTTTGCAATTTTGCAAATTTAAAAAAAAAATAAAAACGTCATGCTGAGCGTTTTTGCATAAACTAACGATTCCATTCGGATTTTTTTATATCAGAACATTTTTGTGCAGTGTACGCTGCACGGCGCATTTGCAGGATGCCATTTTCAAGCCGTCATTCCACCATTATTATGAACAATTAAAATTTTTTAAAAATATTTTTTATTACACTATAACATGAATAAATGATACCTGAAATTTTAAATCATTCTACGCATTATATTTAAAAAAAAATTCTTGAAAAACAGGCTATTTACGTAGGGCTCCCACCTTAATGCACGTTTCAGTTCAACTAACCCAGACCCTAAAACGAGGTCAGCTTCCTTTCACCATCTTTTCTTCTTTCGGGAAATGTTTCATTGTATCCCGACAATGAAGCAAAACTTCGGTGCTGCTTAATTGTCCACTTAATTACAAGTTCCGCTCGTGTACGAAAATCAACTTTCCCTTCGCGTTTCGCAAACAAACTTCCTTAAAAACGACACCACCCTTGCATAACAATGGAATCGTCGAACTGACAAGGGAAGATGCTCGACCAGAAAATTAACCCTTAAAAATTCTATTGTTTGTCGATTATGCATTGTAACTTGGACATCGTACTGGATTACCGCCAGACAAACAATTGATAAATCTTATGTCGATAAAACTAGTTACGTTGCAACTTGAAAGCTGTAAAGCAACATCGGAGAACGGCCGAATCTTCAGGGGTTAATTTCAACCCCTCTGAGTGAATTTAGCCGACAACAAAACTTTTGTAATATGTATCTATACCTTATATGTATTCCGAAAATTTCACAATTTTCTATACTACAATAAACTTGGAATAATATTATTGGCGCAACGGGTTCGATCAAATTCTACCATAAATATAGCTAAATTTGTAGTAAACTCAAACGTATCGATTCAGATATAAATCAGTGCGTCATAAGACCACGTTTGCTATAGAATTGGTTTCTATTCGAGGAAAAGAAAGGTGGTGTTTCGTCCTGGACCCGCTAGAGGACTCATCAGTAAGGCTATCTAGCGGGCCCTGCCTTAGACACAAGTGTCGGAAGGAACGTTATTAATATACTAATTGGTAACTAATTGGTTGGTTTAGCTATATTTATGGTAGAATTTGATCGAACCCGTTGCGCCAATAATATTATTCCAAGTTTATTAAAACATTGACGATCAACAAAATAAAGTAATTTTCTATACTACACTTCAACTTTCCATTTTCGGTTTTATTGCTCGAGTTATTTTGATTTTCTGAGATGTCGTAGGCTCCATATTTGTCGCTCGAACTGTACGTATTTGCGAGAGGAACGAAGATACATTCAAAATGGAGTTTCAGCAGGTTAGAAGCAGCTCTGAAAATATCCGGATAAAAACAGCTCGTACAAGCGCAATCTCGATTATTCAGGTCTCGAACGGCGAGGAATTTAACTTATGCTGCTTAATTCAATTTCGTTCGCGGCTCGGACCGTTTGACGCACCACGAACGGCGCCAATAACGTTTAAATGTCGCCGGATAAATTCGCGACACTTTGCTCTCGAGCCGATACCTCGAGCCGAGCTGTTTTGCGCATCTCCCAGATTATTTGTCCCGTTCCTTTTACCCCCGGCCACCCTCGCTGTCCCTGTCCCGCAGAGGGGAGGGGGTGGAAAACTGTCGGCGGAAAAGGCGTCTGAGAGGCGAGATACATCGAGCAAGAAAAATACCATTAAAGCGAGATATTAAAATTCTTCGTGATCCCACCAGCGCCGTCCAAGTCAATACGACACGGCCGAGAAACGTCGGTCGCGCAAAGGAATTTCCTGTTCGTTTGATCGACCGCCGCGCCGAGCGAAATGTCCCGTGAGAAGTAATTCGCAAATTCTTCCCTGTTTTTGTTTTTCCATCCGTCAATTAGTCTTTTCGCGAGAATAACTCGTCGAGATTTCACGGGACCGCGAAATATCCAGCGATATCAAAGCGATTTAGCAAATAAGACTGAAACTGCAGAAACTGTGCTTGGTGGAAACAGTAAATCGCCTAGATAAAAGCGAGACTACATCCATCGCGTGCCTGAATATTTTTTAATGGCTCTGAATATCGAGAACAGAAAAATCCAATTTTGTTTCTCCTCAAAGGATTATTTAATAATAACATATTTCACGTATTCAGCAGATTGTGCTTGAAATTTTCATCTACCGCGATGTTATCAGAAAAAAGCTGAGCGAATATGCTTTAACAAAAATGAATTTTTAATCCCCTGTCGCACACTCGCATTGGTGACGTCAGACCCGTGTATCTAGTTCCTGAAGTACTAGACGAATGATTCAACTATTACCACTAACAGACTAGAGTGTAAGCAGAATTTTGAAAGATAGACGAATAACTCTGTAGAATGCAGTTGAAACCTCTGAACGATTTTCTACATTTACATGAGAGTGAATTAAAATCCGGTGATCTAACGGGGCCACTGTCGATTTAATGACATTTTTCGGGCGGCCTATACGCGATCGTAACGCGGGTAGATCGCGCGGAACGATCGACATTCCTACGGAAATAGGACGAGGAAGAGATGTCCGATAAGAAAATGTATTTCGATCCTGACTCAGGATGATTTTTTTCTCGTGGAATGCTGCCCGTTCGTTCTACCATTATGCCAGAAAATTGAGTCGCCCGGTTCGAAGCTCGTAGATCGATAACTCGTGGAAGTATCTGTCAATGCCTCGACCCATCTCGAATATCCGAACACGCGAATAAATGTCGACCAATAGTAAAAGTGTGCTTGGAATGTTCAATCCGAGCGAAACGAATTAGCACTTCGCGTCCGGAACTGGATCTCGTTAAAAATTTTCAAAATCGTTCCATAAATCGTGCAGAAAATAAATCCGTGGTACCATTCGATTATTTTATACGTCGGAATCGCTACCGTTTTTTGCGTGGTTTCCTAATTTTTCTCCCGCTGCCCGAGACGAGATATCGTGGCTCTCGACCGCCTTCCGCTGTATTAAATTCCATTCGAATTATTCCCCAATTAATTAGCCCGAACGATTTTTCAATCGATTCCGCGGAGTCTGTCTGCGAGCCGCCGATGTTAAATCCAACTTCCAAGAGGTTCGTTATCCCCGATTCGCTTTCGCCTTAACACGGGAATGGGTAATGAACTGGAGGGTTGGTAGTTTGGTTGTCGGTTGTGTTATTAAGATGTTGGCCCGCGTGAAAGTCGGACAAACTGGCTGTCGCCCAGCGATGGCAGCGAACGATCTCCGATCTTCGACGTGGAACAAGTCGATTGTTTCACGTCGCTTCCCGTTTGCTAGGAAATTCAGACACCGTGGATCTTTGTATGCGAATCTTGCTTCGTTCAAATGCGCACAGTTCAAATCTGATATTGTGTACCAAGTACTACAGAAGTTTCCTTGCGAACATCTCTGTAGCCCTTTCGAGAAATTCGAACGTCATAGTTGACTGCCTGAGGGTGAATGGGTGCACGGTGGAGAATCAGGTAAAAAATCGTTTTCGTTGAATCGGCTCGTATCCGTCACTCCGACGATCGTTCGACGGCGCTCGTCGGCTGTTCGAACCTGTCACCGGGATACAGGACGGTCCACGAGTGAGCGTATAATATATAGTCGATGAATACTCCGGAGCACCGGCAGCAAAACCGCAAACACGCGGCTTGGCGCGACCAAACGCCAAACCAAAGCTAACAGTATGGTTGTGGGGGTAGTAGAGCTTGTGTAGTTCGGATCGACGGATCCAGAGGCGGTGGAGGAAGACGGAGAGAGATAGAGGGAGACAGAGAGAGAGAGAGAGAGCGAGACAGAGAGCGAGAGAGAGAGAGAGGGAGAGTGAGGGAAGGTGCTCGTGTGGCGGAGGAAACGTGGCATGCTGCAATCGTGGTAGCAGACACTTTCTAATTGGATGTGCCGAATCATTCAAGGATGAACATTTTCAACGTCCTTCGCAGACGTATCTCTCACTCGTTAGACGCCTCGTTCTTCAGCTTTTTAATTCCTGAAGAGAGAACTAGCAAACTGAAACTATTTAATTGGCGTCCCACGAATCTCGGAATGATAGTAACAGAGATGTGAAAGTGTTATATTAAATAAGACTAGTAGCATTGTGAAAACTTTTTCCTTAAATTGTGAAATTATAATTGAAGCGATAATTGGTGCCTTCAAGCGCGAGGCATAAGCAGGGCTATTATTGTCGTAGGATTTTTAGCGAAGGCGTTAGCGAGCTTCGTGCGAGTGTTAAAGAGTTTCTGCGGTTTCGGGCGGGTTTTTCAATGTTTTTGCAGGGAAGAATTTGCAGGGCATTAAAAGGATTCGGCACGGCGCGGCGGCGGCGCGGCGCGGGTCGGCGTATTTCGTCGAACAAGGAATTCCATTACCATCATGGCGGTACGAATTGAACGAGGAAAAAGCGTTTTCCTTTCGCGCCCTTTCATATCGCCGCGGCTGCCGTTGAGTACAATTTATTCGCCCCGTACTTTCGGCAGGATATACAAAATCGAAAATTCATTTTTATTTAATCGCTTTGTAGACCGCGCCGCCGCCGCTCCAGTCGAACGCTTATCGCTTGACGCTTTCACCGGGAAAACGAGTTCCGAACGTGTTTTCGCCCCGCATATCGGCAGGCAATCGGTTTCGGGGCCGAGCCGAAAGCGCGATTTAATGTATGCCCGGTGAAAATCGCGAAATAATCATTCAGCCAAGGAAAACTGATTAACGAAGAACCAGGTTCTACGATTCAATTATTGCCAGCCCAGCTCTACCAAATTTATCGACGATGTTAATTAAAATTTCAATTCGAACGATCGATACGGAATTAATGTCCATTGAGAACTAGTCATCCTTGGCTCCGGAATCATCTTTCCTCGTTGAATATTGTATTCGACGTTTCTCGTCGTTACAGTCCGCACCTTTTATTTTTAATAATCGTCTCGACGACAGTGCTACCTTAAAAAGGAACTTAATAATTGATTATAACACGATAATACCAGAAGACATTGTTAGAGTACATTACTGAGGGCAATTTACCAAAATCTGTTAGTTACATTAAAAAATCGTTTTTTTTTTGTATCCACTGGAGCACCTACAGGCAATGTACGTAGAAAATGAAAAATGTTCTGTTGAAAATTAATAGAAGATTTCGGACCAACGTTGACGTGAAAATTTGTTTCGCAGTATATCAAAACATATTGACACAGAAGAATTTCAATTTGCAAAGGGTCTTAAAATGTTTTCTGGATACAACATCGATACCTGATTGACAGAAGAAATTTTTTCTTAAAGTGAAAATAGAACTGGATTTAGAAATGATCGAATCG
This sequence comes from Lasioglossum lativentre, assembly GCA_916610255.1. Taxonomy (NCBI): domain Eukaryota; kingdom Metazoa; phylum Arthropoda; class Insecta; order Hymenoptera; family Halictidae; genus Lasioglossum; species Lasioglossum lativentre. The sequence continues at coordinate 14,541,621 of OU744357.1, read as the reverse complement.
AAAGAGTAGATTCCAATTTTATAATGCAAGGTTGCCCCACGTCAGAAACTGATTCAACTTTCGCAAGAGGATGCCGCGGGTTAACGCGCTTTTAAAATGATTACGCGAGCTCACAAAGGAAAGTAAGTACACAAACCGAGAGTCCGGCAATTTCTGAAAACGTCGGGGAATAAGAAACAAAGCTGCGTAGAGAAGCATGCAAATACTTCACTTCCATTTCTACGGAAATTTCTCCTTTTCCATCGTTCGTTTCTTTTTTTTTTCTTTTTTTTCTTGATCCACTTATTTCAATTTTTCATAATTTATCGGTTCCCGGGTTTTCAAGGAACGAACAAAGAGTGGGAAGTTATGGGTCCGTCTCTTCGATGTTTTTTAACTGCCATTTCGACTGCACGGATCGCAATAAACCGTTATTTATAACGTCGCTGCGCATTTGATACTTTCCCCTGAGATAATACAGCTTATGCGCAACAATGCAATAAGCAATATTTTATTGCAACACGTGCACCGATCGAACGAAATAAATTCGGGGGAGTACCACCAGCCATGCACGGCGGAATCTACACTTCCGCGTATCTTTTATCGATCGGTGATCGACCATTCGGAATGAAAAATTATTTTCATCAGCCCTTTACCGTGCGAATACTCGCAAACAGGGATTTTGATAATACTTTTTGCGCCCTTCTGCATTCTATTTGCGATAGAAACATTTTTACAAGATAACTCTGATACCGAATAATGTGTTGGAAATTTTTCAACGATGTCCATACGTTGATAATGTTTTTAAAAATTGCCAAAAAATCAGGACGCATCGGATAACGACGTTGGTGTTTGGTTTGTGAAAGGACAGGGAATTATTAAAGGCCCGACCATCCAAAAATACGAAGAGGGATGGAGCATTCCTTTTTTTCGAGGTATAGAGTCGAGAGCATAAATTCCGCGATGTTAATGTGGATGTCGCGCGAATGAGTGGGGATTCCTTGGAAATCCAATTCTTCGGCGGCCAAGGGAATCGCATCCGGCCATCGGGTTTCATCGATATCGAGCCGGGGAGATTTGAAAAATACTCGGGATTTTCGCCGGATCCCTGTGCCGACCAGAAAGTCTTCGCCGCGCCGGTGAAATACCGGAGGGAAAATTCGGCCTAACGGAAGGCTGGCTGTCTACGGTATTCGATTCCGTCGGTTTAGCTGGATGAAGGCACGGGAGCTAGAGGAGCTTTTTGAATAATAAAAAGAACGCGTTGCGGGGCGTACACACGGCGCCAAAGTGCCGAAGAGTGTCCCGCCATGTTCGAACTAATCGATGCGTTAATCTCCTGGTCTTTTATCCGGTTGCACCCCTCGTGCCGCCACCCCCACGGTTCCCACCCCTACCAGGCTGCCATGCGACACGGTTGCAGCTCTTTTTCGATCCGGCTCCGACGAGCTCCCGTTCTACGGACCGATGGAATATTTCCTTCCCGTCGAAAGTCGAGGAGGACGACGACGACGTCGAGATATATCGGGGAATTCTTCTGTGACACTTTCCTCTTCTCTCGACGCCCAACACCGACGCCCACACGTCGCGTAACGTCGATCCAAGCACCGATAATCGTCGTGGATCGGTCCGGGATTTTTCGGACGCTTAGTCGCGACACGAAATTTCGAAGCCTCTCGCGTGTGGGAGAAACGACTTCCAATTTCGTATTCCCTTGATCCATGCTTCCTCCCCCTCCCCCCCCCCAAAAGATCTGTTGGGATATGGATACTCAATGATTGAATAACACTGAATATTTTACTAAAACTGCTTTATTGAATAGCTCAGAAGGACGATCCTTTCAGTTCAGCTAGTTGACTCGAAGTGAGGATGAACACAGAAAAGTGTGGTAGGGTCGACTGAGAAAATCAGTCGCCCACTTGAAGTAAGGAAAACCCCAAGGCTGAGTTGTTTATTGCCCTGGCCCTTGGGTATGACAAAGGCCAGGCCTATGGGTCCGATGACAACCGGTCTGTTATTCTATGTTTAGAGAAACTGCAGAGTTTCCCATGAGAACCAAATTCATTTTTGTTCTTTGGCAGTTACAATATTATTTCTAATAATCCAACAAGATCAACCAGTTCATTTAGTAACTCATTTAGCAGTCCATTTTATTTACTATAATTTGTTCAAGGGCATTCAAGGTCGTCGACATATCGTTCAAAATTGATGAATTTTTTCAAAAACGATTTCGTCGGGAAGCTTGGACAGTGTTTGACAAACAGACGAAGACAGTCGCGCGCGGCGTTTTTCCGCGGGCCGATCCGCCGGACAATAATCCTCGACCGTCCATTACGGTTTTACACCGTTTCATTTCGTGGCGGGAGAAGTGCGGCTGTAAGTGATGGAACAGCTGCCCGTAAAAACGTCGATGTTACGCCGTTGTAACGGTGACGATAACTGGTCATCCCCGAGTCGAGGATAAAGCCACGGATCAACCGTAGAAAATTTACACCGTCAAAGTGATTTAAATGCCGACTGCAAACGAATATATGGATCCTCGAGCCATACGGCCAGCCGATTTTCACGGGGATCGTACGTTGATCCAAAGAAGATATGGACAATATCCGCTTCCGGGTTTGCCCAAGGGCAGCCGGAGCTTCGATGGAATAAAATGATAAAATACAAATCTGTCTATGAAAGGATTCGGCTGAACTTTTCCTCCCGAACCCACAGGTTTTCGATTGTTACATATCTTATCCTGTACATTTCGTCGAGAAAATACGAAATACGATGTCCCAGACCGCGGACACTACTCGTTTTTGAGTTATGAGCACATAAAGTTGAGTAATTTAACATTAATTTTCATTGTTTCACGTCGGAAAGCGACAGGTATGGGCGCCGCCATATTGGTAAGTAGGGAGCTCCTTATTTGTAGTGACTCAGTGGTGACGCTATATGGCAGCACAATTTTATAGAATTGGGAAAGAGAGTAGTTTTAGTTGTAGTTGTTTGAGATTGTGTCTGGGTTAGTTCTGGTTAGATCTTGTATTGGTTTCATAATTGTAAGCATGAAAAATTTAGACGTGCTACGCGATAATGTACCCGTAACGTGTGCGATATGGGGGCGCCACTGACTCACTACACGGGAGAGCTCCCTACTTACCAATATGGCGGCGCCCATACCTGTCACTTTCTGAGGTGAAACAATGAAAATTAATGTTAAATTAGTCAACTTTACGTGCTCATAACTCAAAAACGAGTGGTGCCCGCGGTCTGGGACATCGTATTTAGTATTTTCTCGACGAAATGTACAGGATAAGATATGTAACAATCGAAAATCTGTCGGTTCGGGAGGAAAAGGTTACCAAAGGATTCTCTGAACGCTACAGTGATTTTTCTGTGCGCGGAATACTTCAAGTGGGCGTGGTCAGGTTGCTCTCGATTTTGAGAAAGCCAGATCAGTGCCCCACAGAGCATCTGTGCTCGCCTCCTGCTAGAATCTGGAATGAATATCACCCAAAAATTTAATTATTACAACTTTCGATCATTTTTCTCAATCTAGAATCCCCCGGGTGGGCGTCGTACAAAGCCACACCGTTGCTCCACAGGGTAGTGAAAATCTGGACCCGAATCGACACAACGCGATCCGCTCGGTCACAGCGCGAGCAGTCAACCTCGAAGTTATGAAACTCTAATCACAGTTCGAAATAGGTTCCGTTAATTAAAGAGGCATACGTGCAATCGGATTTAGCAAATTAAGCGTACAAGTACGCTGAATTCCGTTCGACCTAACATATTCGTCAAACGTATGAGTTACTTTCAATTAACGTCCGCTAATTTGTCGTCGTGTTCTCGGAGTGAGCGCGCGAGCGCGCGCCCGACGAGAAACGGATACACTGGCGTCCAATTTCTTTGTTTGATTCACACCGGGCTTGCACTCATAATTAATTAGCTGGGTGTGCATCGTAAGTGTCAACAACCGTCTGTTGATCCTGATGGCGGGTTTCCATTACAATGTTTTCCTCCAGTTTCCTTTTCGTTAGAAAATTCAACGCGATGTAATATAATTTTCGTTCGGACTGGTACTAAGGGAGGATCATTCAAGAAAATTAATTTATCCGAAAAAAGCAACTGTACCTGAATACACAAGATCGAAAGATCAAACGTGCAGATTTTCGCCAACGAATTGCAGCAGAAGCTAGTATCGACAGTAGCACTTTAGATACCGCGTTAATGGGTTAAGAAAGGGAAAGGCGAACGACAAGGGGGTGAGAGGAACATGGGGGAGAGGTAGCGAAAAGAAGAGGAAGTGACAAGGGGCAGAACAATTCGTAGATTCGCGCAACTAAAATTTCATGACTACGCCGAGGCAATTTCTGCTGATCGAGGGGGTGACGCCTTCGCGTCCCTGCCTATTCGTGATTTTAAAGGAGGCCGGGAAATTTCGTGAGCCCATCGAGAATCAACGGCCGGGAAAATGAGTGCCATCTCTTCCAGAACATGCACCCGGAAGATCCCGGAACGGACGAGGGAATTCGCGAGGACGCCGCGCCGCCCAGAGTGACGAAATTTCCTGAGTAACGTACATACTTGCGAAACTTACGCCAGGCTGCGGAGACCTACACGCAAAACGATGTTACTCTGTCTAATTGCTATCAAACACGAAAGTCGATGCTCCTCTAAACTGTACGCGTCTTGTTCAAGATGAATACGCATAATTTTTTAAACACTGGCCCAGCGTTATTGTACACCTAATATTTTGTTAACTTCAACTTAAAGCACCATAAAAGTTTGTGTATTTCAAAGAATTTTCAGGAAAGGGCTCCGAATCAGAGACAGTGTATACTAGGGTGGACCTTATTTTTCGACCAAAAACTTTTGGGCACTCCCCTCCCAATATTGTTCCATGTCATGAAAAAATGATATATCCTAAGTTTTAGATCAATCGGACGTCGGGAAGGCGTGCCTTGTCGAGCGCGAAGTTTTGAAATAGAAGTAACTGCGCGCTAAATGTGATGAGTATACTGAAAATTCAAGTTCAATATTTCATACCTACAAAAATATCATAATTCCTTACATGCACTCAAGTACACTCTTGCACTCGTGCACTCAATTGGAGTAATACCTCTAATTCATCGATCCCAAATCAGATGGATGACCTAGGCTATATATTCTTTAAAAATATTATTCTTTAGAGATCAATTGACATTATCAACGGATGAAGAACATAGAATACGTCAGATTTGCATTGTTATCAGTAAATTCTATTTATAAACATGGATGCAAGCTCCAATTGCTGCAGAGGCTTCAAAGACAAGACCATGAGTTTTTAAAAAGTCTATAGACGCGTATAGTGCCATCAATGACCAAGTAATTCGCGTAGCACTATGAAAATTTTGTAATCATTTGTGGTATTGAACATCCGAATCTGTGGCGCTAGCCTTTTCTCATCCCAATATTCTGCATCATATAAAAAAAGCAAATGGTTGTAGCTGTAGATACCGTTAATGACGATGATGTAAAAAGATTAGTAGTTGGTTCAAATAATGTAAATGAGTACATTGGCAGCAACGTTGCAGCCTTTATTTCTAAAAAAAACTTTAAATTTTTCTAAAAGATTTTCAATTTCCCTAGATTTTGTAAATAAGGAGCCCTCAGAATGGCATAGTGATCCCTGTTATAACTAGAGATCACGGTTTTGGACGTGTATTGAGAATACACGTGTGTTACAGCAGAAAGGAACCGTCTTTTGCCAGAAAATATAAACACTTTGGTTTTTCTTCATCAAAATAAGCAGTTAATTGATTATGGTTTATTAACTATCATGTTAACTATTGTATATCTGAATGTACGATCCGTGTATCCATGTACTTGCATACACGGGCACACGTGTATCAAAATACACGGATAATACGCGTGAAATGGGTATCTCTAGTTATAACGTAGGCTAAAATTGTATAGTACATAATTTAACCGTAGTTAATGATTCAGCAGAACATGAAGTCAAACTTATGCAAGAATTTAACGATGTATTATCGCGAAATGAATAAGAAAAACAATTTATATCGCAAACTGTATCAGACTACAGAAAGCGTTATCCAGAAGCAAAAAAGACTACTTTAATGAAAAATTTGTAAAATGTCTTTACAAGTGTTGCCTTCTACAATATATTAAAAAGTATTTAAACTCAATAGCTCTATTTTCTTTTCTTCGCTTTTCTATTTATATGGTGTAATATTCACCACATCTAGTTAAAAATATTATATTCTGATTAAATATAACATATTTACGTCGAACGTTAATTTCTCTACTTTTTAAATTAGTATAAGAATACAAGTAAAAGAATTGGTACTTTCAATAAAATACATAAAATTTAGCATAAATATTTATAAAAATATTTTGGTACTAATATAATCAATATTTTGACACAAGAAGAACGTTTAGTCATAATAAAAAGTCTTTCCTTCAAATATTCCCATTCCTACAAAATTTCATGTTTTTCGCAAATTGAACGTCAATGAGGCACGCCTTCCCCTTATCTGATCAACACCATCTTTTGCAGGAATTATTTTCATACCCAATAGCACAATTTTGGGGGGTGGGGGGGTGTGAAAAAAATCTCGCAAAAAAAATTTCACCAGGTACAGCTAAGGTCCACCCTAGTGTACACGGTGGATCGACCGATCTATTTTGGATCGATCGATCGGCAGGTACTGGAATTGTTTCAGAGAGATGAATGGCGTCCACGTCATTCGCAATTAGACAGAGTTAAGGAGCGAACACGCGTGGACATCGTGGCGGTCTTGGGACACCTATGGTTTCGCGGCTCGTATCACGATCTCTTTTGTAATCTCAACAGGCCATTGCGCTTGATTGGATTCACAATTCAATTATCGCGAGTCCTCGCGACCGGCGATCGATCGATCGAGCCATGCAAACGAGCCCTATTGCTCCTCCGCAAAACAAACAACTAGACATCGTCTACCGTGCCAGAGGAACGGAGACCAAATATTCCGGTTCTCCTCAAGCAAATACGAACGCGCCGGAGGAACACCGTTTTACCGATCGCTTCCGTCAGATTCGCCATGATTTCATTCGCTGTTCGCATTCTTTCGAACAACCCCGCATACGAAAAATTCTATTCGCGAAGGATTCCGAAGGAGGGCGAATAACGATGGAATTAATTTTTAAGGCGAGTCAACAGCCTGGCGAAAATATTTGGCAGGTGCTCGTTTTAGCTTTCGCTGCGAAACTGTGCTGAGTACTGTCAAACACTTGCCCGTCTGCTATATTCGTTGCGACGGGACAGTCATCTTTTTTTATCGCTTGCAGTTGAAACTGAAATTTTGACGGAGGTATGCTCGAATTTTAAACATATTTGCGAATTTCTGCGGCAAATTTCTATCGAATCTACATCGGGTGAGGGCAGATAAATGGTAGGAGTCCGCGAAGTGTTGCGTTTTAATTGGAGTTTCAGGAGGCCCGGGGAACGGCCTAAGTATATTTTAGTGTCAGTAACTCGAGGGAAGTGCGCTTTAAAGTTGTGGAGAGCGGCGGGATTGTGCCCACCCCCTCCCCCTCTTCCTCCTGTTGCGACCCAGATCCAATTTCGACGAGGAAAAATGCATAACAGGATCACGCTCGGTCACGATATTGATCGATCGGCCCTCACGAATTGGCCTGGGCAACATATTTTCTTGTTAGGTACAAAGTCAAATCGTTCTCAGACGTCCATTGTTACGTTCAGACCCGATTGCGACGCTATAACATCGTGTACACCCGACGTGTGTACATTCCAGCCGATGTATTGTCCGGGGTCGAGTGTCGGCCACAATGGATCCCGTTTGTGGAATCGATCGATCCTGTGTGGCGAGAGGAGAACCGGCGGCAGAGGGGGTGGGGGTGGATGGTCGGGAGGGGCGTTCGGGGGCGAACAGGAGGGGGAGACAAACAGCTGAGGGTTGGAAAGCAAATCAGTGGCTCCGTAGATGATCATTATAGATGGGATGAGAGCATATTAAGCGAATGAAAACCGGGCCGGCCGGCTGCTCGAACTTTTATTAAAAAATCTCGCCTCGAGGATGATGGATATTTCTAGACAGGCGACCTACGCTGCCTAAAATAGTCGATAGCGAGCCGGAGTTGCGCGAGAGGACAGTCCAGAGACACCGGGCAAAGAACGCAGAAAAATCTCGCGTGAACGCTCGGAAATGACACGGATCGAGTGGGAATCGCGAGACACCGAGATCCTCTGAATTCGGGAACAGTCGCAGTATCAAATTCGAAAAGAGCCTGCGCTCTCGCGGTCGTGACTCGCTTACGATCGACACGCTTCCAGCATGCTTCCACAGCAAACCGAATATTAAACCAAAATATTGGGCTGACGCGCAACCTGATCTTTCGCTGTGGAGCAAACGGATTCTATTTTTCGCGTGGACCAGACTCGATCGACGATGCGTTCGTCTTTGCTTAAACGTCGTTTCGTAGAATCAGAGCAAATAGACAAGCTTTCTAATCTAAATAATTTGCCACCTGTCAAAATTAGGGAGAGGGAGGAATTTTCGTATCTAAACAGAGAACAGGTGCGTCAGGTGAAAAGGGCAGGCTGCGTGTGGGTAGGGTAGAAGGTGTGTGATCAAGGAAATCTTTTGTCGGAAGGCTGTGAAAACGTGAGATGTGCGCGGATGCCTTGGCAGGGAGTTAAGGCTCGGAGTGCAGATGGCAGAGCGGGGTAGGGTGGATCGAGAGGGTAGTGAATTAAAGCGGCTCGTCCTTCCTAACGAAGTCAACACGCTGGGGCGGACGGATGAGGCTGCCTTGTCGAGCGGAGACTGTCGTAACAAGCGTAATCTTATATAAGACGGTGGGCCGGGGGCGAGGGTCAATTGTAGGCGGCAGGATAGGGATGAAGACAGAAGGAATCTAAAGGGAGTAAGGCTAGGAAGAAACCTCAGACCACCGGCTCGAATTATGCCTCGTTCCCTTCTTCAATGCCAACCTTCGCTTCCTTTGGCTCCTCGCTTTGGATACCTTTCATTGTTCTTATTTTATTTCCTCTTCTCTCACCTTCTCCGTCTACGCCCTCTACCCCATTCTCTACATACTAAAATTATCTTTACCCTACGTTTCCCTTCCTTTACGTTTTCTCTTCTCTCTCGCATTTCGATTGTTACATCTCGATTATTAAATTTATGTCTTGTTCGATCCTCCCACTCCCTTATTTCTGTTGTTATCCTTATCCCACAGTCTCCTTCCTCTACGTTCTCTTCTCTCTCACACAACTCGTATTCCATTTATTCCATCTCTACATCTCGATTATGAAATTTATGTCTTGTTCGACTTCCCTCTCCGTTATTTCTCTCCTTCCACGCTATATTTTCCACATACCAAAATTATCGTTTCGCCACATTTTCTTCTTCTTCTGTCTCTCTCTCTCTCTCTTTCTCTCTCTTAGAACACACATTTCGACTATTACATCCCTCTTTTCCGACTATTAAATTTATGTCGTATTCGACTACCCTCTCCGTTATTTCTCCGGTTACATGCTGTTTTCCGCATACGAAAGTTATCGTCTCTACACATCCCCTTTTCTAGCGGACTGTTCTATCTCGCCATCGCGACTACTAAATTTATTTCTTGCTCGATCTTCGCTCTCCGTTATATACCTCTCACTAAATACTTTGTTTTCCACATACTAAAATTATCCTTTCACATATTCCTCTCTACACGCAGCTCTGTCTCTCGCAATTACACTTTCTCTGTATTCTTACTTGAACCTCTCTCTCTCAACGACATTCTCATTGCCGCCACGTCCTCCTTATACTCTATTCGCGATTACAACAAACTTCGCCTACAGTGTTCCCTCCATATTTACTCGCGATATTAAATTCACCGACAACCAAGTTTTTTCCAAGTCTTTGGACCGGCCACGCAATTTGTTTACCCCTTTTCTCGCGCAGTTAATTACAACAGCACTCGGGCTTCTCCTCAACATGCTTGTAAAAAGCGACGAAGAAATAAAAGAGATCCTTGTGCCGGGAACCTTTCTCACCGAACGACTTCCCGGCACTCGAGGCTTCGATTCTCTGGGACGATCGATTCCCTTTATTACCAGAAATCCCCTAGAAATTCCACCATCGCGCATCGATGTATCCAATTTGCTTATCCGTCGCGAGGCTCCCCGTAGTCAAAGCCCGAAGTTCTTGTCGGTGGTTGTTCCTCTTCTTCTCTCACTCTCTCTCTCTCTCTCTCTCTCTCTCTCTCTTGCTCCCTCTTATTCTTAGAATCTTGCCGGCAGGTCCAACGATCCCGTTCCAACCTCCCGCGGCCCGTCCCCGTGCTCCCGGTCGCCATTAAAATGATAAAATAATGTTTGCGATGGTAAGTGCCACTAAAGCCCGCCGCTTAACCACACCCGCCGGCTCACCCCTCGTAAAGAAGCCGACCCTCGACTTTGTACCATCTTGTCGAACCACTTCTCGCTCACGCTCGTTCGACCCGGTGCTAATTTACGGACGCCGTACTCGAGGCGGCGACGAGTAATCGATTTATGGCCACGATCAACGAAAACGGATCGAACCCCGGGAAACCGAGTCCTGTTCTGGACGCAGAAATCGAAACAGGGACACCGTGCATGCCCGGAAAACGGTGACGCCTGCATACTCCAGTTATCGACGCTTTCTTCGAACGATGCTTGTTCAATTGAATCGGTCGTAGAATTCTTGCAGAATCGAAATCTATCGACAAAGATACGATGCGATAAAAAATTTTTTTGACCTTGAAAGAAAGGGTCAAGGTCAATTTTGCGGTCCATTTTTTAAACAAATCTCCACCGATCCGGAGGTATACAATCCCTCCAGGGTATTCGTGACATATAATTTTTATACACCCTGTACATGTACAGGGTGTTCATTTGAAAACTTTCCAGCCGAATATCTCGAAAAATATGAAAGATATTAAAAAAGTGTAAAACACGTGTCCAAGGATTTCGAGGGGAAAGGAGAGGGCAGTATCAGTTTTTTATTTGGGTGGCGTTTTCAAGGTCATTTGAAGGTCAACTTTGTTTTTTCAAATGGAAACCTATCTTTTTATTATGGGAACTTATTGTACGTAAAAAAACCAACAATTTCCGTACAATAAGTACAATAAGATCCCATAATAAAAAGATAGGTTTCCATTTGAAAAAACAAAGTTGACCTTCAAATGACCTTGACAACGCCACCCAAATAAAAAACTGATACTGCCCTCCCCTTTCCCCTCGAAATCCTTGAACACGTGTTTTACACTTTTTTAATATCTTTCATATTTTTCGAGATATTTGGCTGGAATGTTTTCAAATGAACACCCTGTATATTGTACGAACGAACGAACGAACGAACATATGAGAGTATTACCTGTTCCCCCATTTCTTAATTATTACGAGTGTGTCATGAAGTGAATGAAGCGAGGTACGAGAGACAAGCGAACACGGGAGATCGCATAGGAACAAATGTTTTTTATTGATTAACACTATAACTACCGACCCCTAAACGAGAATGATGTATATTCTTTTATAATAATAACAGAATTAAGTGAATTTAGATTTCGTAGGTTTTTTATGGTAACATGTACTTGAATACAGAAGCATACTAAAAAATTTCTCAAGAAAATACATCTGTAACTTCACGAATCGTAAAAGAAAAAACCGGAAACCAGTCATTTTGACTGGCTCGGTAGTTCTAGTGTAAAAACAATTAAGTTAGTTTCTCGAAGGACGCCATGAGGCGAAGCACAGGTTCGATACGCGCTCTATTATAAGTGTTTCTAATAAAGTTAATAGTTAATTGTTCAGTCTAGCTCAATCTATATTAGTTTTTCTCAACAATTTCACCCTTGAATTTTTCTTTCTTACTGATATTTATTTTTTACCGTATTAAGTTGTAGATGATAGATTATATTTAACTACACTACACGTAAGAGTATTTAACAGCAGAGATCGTTCGATAATATTAATGTTACGTCGTGGATGTAGGTAGTGTATAATGTAAATGGGTCGGAGTACACACACTAGCATCTTGCGGCGCCATTCGGAAGTTCGAAAGCGGTTTGAATGAAATATTAAAAAGTCGAGTTCGTGAAATATTAAAGTTGATCTCTTCATTATGGTCTCCAACGAACTTCTGAATTGGACCCTTAATTTTAAAGTCAAATTCCCTCGTCCTACGTCTTCGCGTTTCTCTGTAATATCTGTTAGCGCGACAGCGTCTGTGTGTCGATTATGTTCGTGTATGTTATGTTTGTGTATGTTCAGATTATTATACACCTTGAATATCAAACGAGAACCACATGACTTTTCTCAGCGAAAATCATTTCGAACGGTCAATTATTAGTTTTTCAGTTCTCGAGGGCATGCAATCTCTCTCTCTGGAATTTCCGCGATTTATATTTCTTTTTCCAGGCTGAAGGACTCGAGGGCTTAGCCTAACGCGACAACGTTAAACGATTAAGCTCAGTTCGGTTGAACGGCAAATCCCGATTCTTTCTGATGCTCGGCTCGCCGTCTCGAAGAAGGGTGGACGGGGAAAATAGGGTGGGAGGGGAGGGGAGGAAAAGGGCTTTAACGGGCCGATTAGCCCGAGCGCATCGAAACACTTTTCAGCACTTTAGCAGGGCACACGGAGATTTTTCCTCGGGTTTCCTTTTGCTCGGTTCGAGGCACCGTGGACGCGGCAGTCTGTTTTTGAAAGGGCGGCAATTACCCCGCGCTCTGGGGACGTTAGGTGCGGATACGTGCGATTGCGCCCGCACGTAGGGACGCGAATGAACCGCGTTAAGACGAACCTCGGATACGAGACGAAGACGTTCACCTTACCGAAAATAGAGAGAAACTGCTCTGAAATAGTTAGTACAGCGAAGAAGATCCCCCTCCCCCGAGTCGCGAAGTTTCGTTTCGCGGCAAAGAAAAAGGACAATGATCGGGGAACGGGAGCAGCAAAGAAACCGCACGCAACAGAAATGGAAATGTCTGCTGAACGAAGAGAACTGGTTAAAGTGTCCTATGTGTGTGCAGGCGATGGAAAAAGAACGCCCGGATACTCCTGGCACTGCGAGCAGCCGAGCAGCTGGATACGAGGCCCATTAAACCGGGAATGCTGATTGCATTAGCCCTCGGCAAGTCTTTTCACCTCCCTTGGTTGTTAAATGGCCGTGCATTTCCGTCGGTCCCGCGCACACATTGATTTCACACCGGAACCGCGGCCTGCAATTAGAAAGCCTCGCGCCTAACCGCGTGATCTAATCGAGGGCCAAACGTTGCCTTCACAGTACCACGTTGCCCACGCGATCACGAACCGCAAAAATTAGGCTAAGGCACTTTCCTGACAACTTGCAGCTTTTAATTCCCACCGACTATTTCTCTTCGAATACATTTTTTCGAAGGCTGATAGCCATACAATTTTCTCCCGTCCAATAATATAATAGTCCAGGATCCAGGGTCCATTTTTACAATTGATTACTATCAAGCTAATTTTCCGTGAGTAGCTTCATTTTGACGAGACGCCCAACTTTTTCTCTTACAAAAATATGCCGATTTGACGATTCTCAAAAATTTATTACTAACTGGGTTTTTTTTTGTTAAATCTCAAGATAATTATCTAAATTATTCGAAAATATATTTGTCCTACAAAATGTGTGGTTTCATCAACGAGTCCCCTCCTTCCAACATGTATCGATAACGAGGTCATCAAAAATGATTACTAACCAGCTGATTTTTTTACTGTTGCTTAGTTAATATTTATATAATTTAACAGCCACATTATCCTATAAATTTCGTGGTACGTTATCCCGGTCCTACGCTCAAAAGTTGTAGTACAGATCCCTGATGTAAAAATAATTACTATCAAGCTGAATCTTTGTGAATAGCTTTTTTTTAACAAAAAAAACCCAGTTAGTAATGAATTTTTGAGAATCGTCAAATCGACATATTTTATCCCTGCTACCCCTGTTAGCTACCACAATCGAGAATTTTTGTAAGAGAAAAAGTTGGACGTCTCATCAAAATGAAGCTACTCACGGAAAATTAGCTTGATAGTAATTAATTGTAAAAATGGACCCTGGATCCTGGACCATAATGTATAACTACTTAAAAAATATAGTTTCATCAAAATTGAAAAAATTGCACGTATCCCTAAGATTTTCCACGATTTTACCGACAGCAGACAATTTTCGTTTCGAAAATAGAATTCTTTTCCTTCCCCTAATACGAATTATAATTGTTAAAGTAGAAAATATGTGTTCCATCGGGATTGAAGGGCTCAGGTTTTTCGAGATTCGTTAGAAGAATTGAAATTGTTACCAAAGTCGAGAGTTGGAGGGTCGACCCGGCATTTTGCCCGGTTATTAAAGCATCAAGCGTCGGCGTCCACACGTGTTCATGGAAAAATGTTTCGGCGACCGCAGCAGCAGCTTCCGGTCGAACGAAAAACAGGGGAATGTCGAAAGTCGAGGGGCACGGACGGGGAACGAGAACAGAAAGGGAGAATCATGGTCGTCGATCGAAAACCGCGCTCGGCCCGGTGTGCTTTTTCACCTCTAATCCGCTGCGCTCTGTACGCCCATTGTGATCTATGAATTGTAAAGATTTTTCCGTCATTTTTTCGCGGTCGACGCTCCGTTGGTACACGCGGAACGCGTTACCGTCTCCGAAAAGTTCTGTCGATTCGGCCGCCATGCCGTTTGCCAGTCGGGCATGACTTATACAAAAATAGTCATTTTCACCGATCGCTGACGAACCTCGGCCGCGATTTTTCAATTTTCCAAGCTGCTCGACAACAAGTTCCAGCTGCGACTAACACTGTACAATATTCCCCGGTGTCGCTATTTATTTGTCAGAATATCCAGAGAAACGTTGCTATACATCTATGCTTGTAAAGTTCCGAAAAATCGACGAGAATTTTCGGAAATTGGCATGGCGCACGCGAGCCAGCCTGTTCACGTGCGCATTATGTTTCCGCGTGAAATATGTCCCTGGCGCAGTCTGAAAATTATGCAAACCCGGTTCGGCTATCTTTTCATCCTCGTTGTTCGCAACGCTGAACTTTGCCACGGAATTTATGTTGCATAAATATAACTAATTTGTAAAGTTAAGATTCCTGTCGTTATAAATCGTTCGCGGGAATGGTTTCACGAGCTTCAACACTCGCGTTGCTCATTCCACGAATGAATAAAAATCACACTGCACGATAAAAACGAGTTCTAATTGCGTCGTAATTTCAAGTATCCAGATACAAAAATTATTTAACACAAGTACAGAAGACTCGTGAATCGCGTTAATATCGATCGCATAATATATTTTGTCGTAATACGAGAGAATACTTGGGAAAGCGAGTAACAGGTCGTCGACATCTCCATAAATACTTAAACAGAGCCGATAGCAGAGAAATCGAATCGAATCGCTCGTTAATTCCACCGATTGACATTAGTCCCGATTTTTTCTCTGTAATTATCGATGCTCGCCTCGAAACTACGATCGCAGACGTTCATAAATATCGCGGCTCCCGCGGTCATAAAATGCCAGGCTTCGGAATTCGCCCGTGGAAATAATTACGACTAGCGCGCGAACATTCGTCGATCATTAAAACGATGCGATGGATTATTATCCTGCCGCGGTAAACGATTTGGCCGACCATCGGTTCCGCGTGACGCTGAAAAAAAAGCTCATGCCATCGATTTCTCTTTTTCTCTCCACCGTATATAAATTTTTTTTTTTTTTTTTTGCGTTTGCCCCGAAGGAATTTTTGCTACCGGCCCGTTTTGGAGGCGTGCTCGCGAAACACATTGCGCGAGTATGCACGGCTGCGCTCGTGGATGGCTGGTTTTTCTCCCTTTCGGTCCGATTTTCGCATTTTTTTTTTCTATGATAAAAATCAATCTTGTAATGTATCATAGGAGAACCTCGATTTCATTTATCGGACCATTGTCGCGCTTTGAATCGCGCCATAGTCATTCATTTTTCATTGTTAAAAGAAAACTTTCTCGCAGTCCACAATGATATTATTGTTCGATTATTGTCAGCGAAGAGTGAAGAGTTAGCTTCAGAGTTACAAAAGATTTTGTAATTCGTTTTTTGCAAGCAGATTTATCAGCAGGGTGGAATAAAAATATTTCTTTGATCGTTGCAGCTGTCAGGTAGCACGCGAAACCGAGAACGCTCGCGGAATTAAACTATCAACGATTGGAAATATTTGATTTCATTAAAATAGTTTTTAGAGAGCGATTGTTCGGTGAAAGGTCGTGTTTTTTGACAGTATCGAGTAGTGTTTTCAATCAACTTTCCCACCTACGCTACACCACCACCCTGTATTCTGTTGTGGCATTCGGTTTCACGTATTTAAAAAAAAAACCTTCAATTTTCCTCTGAAACAATCGAAAACGAGGAATTTGTTCGACGCGTTGGTCACGAGTAGAAAACGAACGTGTGGAGAGGATAGAGAGAGAGAGAGAGAGAGAGAATTTTCTAAACCACAAAAAATGATAATTTTATAACATTCGCCGAGACGAAGCAACGCTGGGGAATTGTAACCATGAACTTTTCCGAAGTTCCCCGTGTTTAACGCAGTACTTTCAACGATTCCGTGGAAAGTTCTGCCGCGGATTCCACGGGAATCTTCCAAGTCCTTCGCCCCGAAGGTGAAAAAAGAAACTCGATACGGAACAACAAACGAGACATTGTTCAGTGAATTGCAACCGAAGTACATTGTCGGATGTGTTTCCGTCGACCACGTTTGAGGCGGCGGAGCCGAGGGTCGATATTCCACGAGAGGAGATTCAAACCACGATACACCTCCAGGAAAATCGAATAAACCTGGATGTTCGACAAGATCCGAACTTTACGCGACTTGTTAATGCAACTGTGGAAGCGCTCGAATAAAATCCTCCCTTATAGTGGAACACGCTCGCTCGATCCTTTTTGCATTAAATCAGACACACGCTCCAACCATTTTCTGCTACACGTATGCTACTCCGAAAGCCTTATTTTCACACGGATTTATACAATTTATTATTCTATGTGATTTCAACTATTTATTCTTTGAATGCATTTATCAAGGGGATCGTTTCGATTCTATTTAAGGGGGTCATCCGATGTGGCAGATCCAAAAAATCGAAAAATTTCTTTTTGCACAAATTGCTTCTATAACATTCCTAGAATATGCAGGTAAAAAGATATTTCGATATTCGAAGTCGTTCGACTGTTATAAACGTAGTACGGAGCATCTGTTTGCCACATTACGATTAAAGTATTAATAAATAACCAGTGAAATATCAATCAGCTGGACATTAATTTGTGCTGGAAAAAAGTGCATTCGAATCAACGTGCACTTCGGAGCATCGAGCCAAGACAATTTCTTAACACATAGCAGACTAATGGTGAGATCACATTTTCTTTGTGTAAATCGTACTTGAATCTTTAAACGCGTTTTTCTCAAAACTGTATTTTTCATTTTGGCCACTGTGATATCTCAAAAACTACTGAACGAATTTCGCTCAAATTTTTATGGTATAGTCAGCACATCTATAGTTCTCGCCCGTACCAAAATATTTCTGATATCTGCAATAGTTTCTTTTCTAAGCTGAAAAAGACGAAAAAATGACGAAACTTGGAACTTAACGTTTAAAACCGAGCCAAAAATTCAATTTTCGATATTTTTACATTATTTTGGTACCGGCGATAGCCGCGGGTCTACAAATTAAAATGCCGTTTGATTTTCTGATATCAGATGATCGAAACCTCCGGAATCATGGTCGCCGTCAACCTACTTTTTTTACACCTGAGTGCATTTCGAACGGTGTAAAGTCGATCCAACTTGTTATTTTGGTTTGAAAAAATTCTGAGAGACTGCTAAAATGTCAGTGAATGCGTGGTAAAAATTTCAAGATTGTATGTTTTAAGGGTCCTTAAAAAAAAATTCCTAAAAAAAGCAAGAAAACGTAGCTCTCACATGGGATGACCACCTTAAGTTATTCCGCTGCCAAAAACATCGTTGCACGAAACAATATTTTGTTCGGGAGGAGATTCGGTTTTCATTGTTTGTCATGTCGAACGTACGGGGGTGCGTCTTGGTAAAAATAAATGGTGGCGGAGTACCGGAGTAAAATGGAGCCGAGGTCCGCAGTCCAGGGATCAATCAGAGTCCCTGATTGTTGACTGACGGTGTTGATACAAAGGACGTTGCGGTCTGTAGAGAGGCGAAGTCGCTTAGAATTCGGCGCGGGAATGCGACCGTGGCGAGGAACCGTCGTCAAAGCACGGAGGAAAGGATCGGTGGAGGTAATAGCGGAGGTTTACGCATGAAAGAAGGAGCTGCGGGATCCTGGAGTTGAACAGAGAAAGGATAGAACGAAAGATAGCAGACTCGGAGAGAAAGAAGTCGACTGTGTAAGTTGCGGGGTGAAAACGGGAACGACGACGATCCGATAGAAGGGAACCAATGGTGGTCAGAGAAAGGGCTGGCCGAGACGAACGGGGTGAGAAAGACGTAAAAGAGTCTCGATCTAGCTTTGGTATACAAGTGACCGAGCCAGCCAAGCACTCGAATGTAATCGAAATCCGCGCAGGAAAAAGAATAATCGATGGAGCGGGCCACCGGGTATGGAGGATGGAAAGGCCGCCATAAATTACACCGACCGAACCCCCATCGATCCTAAATACGTAAGCTTTTAGCTTTCACTTTGTTCCTATCCGACATGCTCTATCTATCGCGACCAGATCCTCTCGCCGTGGCCTTCGACGTCTCACCTCTGACGGTCAATCCCCGTGCACCTTTTCCTCGCCACGATTTTCCCCATACGCCATCGTTCCATGGGATCCCTCGCCAATTCGTCCACACGTTCGGATCTCTAAGCGGAACGAACCGCGAACACCCTCTAGCGGACGTGAAATTTCCTTCGTATTTTTTTGTTTCATCAAAATTTTGGTTTGTCTCATTTTCGCCTGTTCATCTATGAATGACGGTATTTCTGGATACACTTTGACCCAGATTGAGAAAAAAACGTCGTCCTCTGCTCAGCTCCTAACGAGTAATTTAAATTTGTGTCAACTCGATCGACCAACGAAAAGATCGACGGTTTTAGAAAAAGTGCATGCATTGTAATCAGTCATACTGATTACAATGCATGCACTTTTATATACGTTAATATATAGATATATATACATACATGTATATATGTTAATATATACATACGTTAATCGAAATCCAGCGATTTTGCACAGGGAATGGAAAAGAAACTTTTCTAACAAAAGATTGCCAGAGAATTACGAAAATATTGCCAACCGTTTAATAAACAAAATACTGTACATTAACAAAGCTGTACAGAAACCACGGTGCCAGGAGCAGGATAAAACACTGCGGCAGTCGAGAAGCGCAGTCGATAAGAATTGCTAAGAAGGATCGTCGAGTTCCATCGGACTTCGAGTTCTAGAGGACGGACTTCGCAAGTTCTGCTGGTAATTTTTTCGCGACTTGGGGTAAATTAGCTTTTGGCACGGTTCGCGGGTGTTAAAACGTGATACAGTCTTCGGATCCGGGGCCAAACCGCGGGAAACGTATATCCGACCGATTCCCAGGAACGGAGGATCTATGACGACGGGATAAAGTACCGTATTCCGCGCGCCTCCTCGATTCCTCGGACTCGATAATGCTCTCGTTTTCCAGTCTTTCTTTCTTGAACCCGACTCGCGCGGTCGTTTCTCTATCTATCTATCTATCTATCTCGCTCCCTCTCCCTTTTTCCGCAGCTTGTTTGGGAATCGTGCGGCGGTTATCTATATCGCCGGGAGAATTTATCGAATCCTTTTCGTTCGGCGGACGCCACGGAAAGTCGCGCGCCTCGTATCTTTCGTCCGAAGACTCGAGGAGTTATCGGTGAAACTTCTGTTTTTTTCTTTCTCCCCTCCAAGGGATTCTTTCATCTGTAAAATTACAACCACCACCGTTTTGATCTGTGCAGTTTTAACAAACATTCCTCGGAAATTTCATTCGAGAGTTATTGGGAAATCTGGGAAGTTCGCGGCAGGTGAAAATATCTGTGCTTTCGTCCGAAACTGTTCTCGCTTGTTTGCGGCGATTCGATATTTTTTTTTCGAACGACGTTACCTGATCGAGGACACCCGGTACGCGTTTTATTAATTTCAAGTGCTTATCGCTTTAATCTCCGACGCCATCGAGAAAAGGAAATTAAAGTTCGGGTACAGAGAGCGTTTCTCGGCTATGGGAGAAAAGTTACGCTCATCGATTTGCCGCGCAGTCTCCTCTAACTTTGCCAAAGTTAATACACCTCGTTCGCTTCTTTGATAAAAATGACCGTGGTTCGTTCTACGACGGTCCCAATTTCGTTGAAGGCGAACAAGAAATTCGCCGACAAAGCTACCGGACGATTATTCATAATTTTCATCGGAGAAACCATCAGAATCGACCTAAACTCGCAAAGAAATCATCTCTACGAACATTTTTACAAGCTTTGTTGAGCGAATTAACAATTCCTGAGTGTTGATACGAATGGGGAATAAATGTTGGGTTGGTAAGAGTGAGCAGATGTAAGGTTGGTACGAGCGAGTGGTGTGAGATTGTTTTAAAGCGAACGGCGCTTGTTCAGATAGATGCAAAGAGAACAGTGATCAGAGTGCATGTGGTTTGGCGACGCGCAATTGAACGTACATTATAATATTATATGTCTATATACATTGATTGTTTGCAACAGTTTATACAGGGTGGTCCACCTAAATGTGTACACCTAAATGTAGCCAACTAAATATCTCCTTTATTTGTGATGACATAACAAGTGTTTTTTAATGCAATATAAATGGTATCACAAGGTGAATTTTTTGCAAATATTTTTTTTTCTCAAGATTATCTTTTCCGGAGTGTTCACTTTCATTTTCAAAGATTAAGATCATTTGAAGGTCACGTTATTATACATATCTGATTGTATTTTTTGCTCAGCTACACGGTGCAATAAAAAACAAATGCAGTTATGTGTCAAAAAACACCGATGACCTTGATAACTCCGAAAAAAATTACCTAGGTGGAAAAAATATTCGTGCCAAATATTTGGTCCATTGACACCATGCACATTACGTAACAAATAATTTTTGCATCACAATAACCTGAAGAGATATTTAGGTGTTCTTATTTAAACGGACCACCCTGTATGTTAAAGAGTTATATTCAGTTTACTTTAAAATAGAAGTAAAGAGTGTTGGATTTAAAGCAACATTAGACAAGTATACGAGCAACAAGCTTCAGTGAAAAAGCTCAGAGGAAAGCGAACTAATAAAAACGTGGTAAAAAAACAGGTAGGCTCGAAAATTCCTTGTAAAAATTTCCGCAGGCTTCCGAAGTCCGTATTAGCAACGTAGAGTCACTGCGGACGGTTAAATCGCTCGTGCGCCTCGGTTTCGTCGTTCCGGGACTCGCAAATTCCAGTTCGAAGATTTGGAGAATGGGCGGCGCACATTTCACTTGGAAGAACGTCGCGAGGGGGGATGGTTGTTCGATCTCTAAAATGTTCCGCGCAACTTTACCAATAATAGCCGATGCAAATCTGTTCCGCTCGCCTGGAGCAAACGATACGCTTGTCGTTGTTGTTCCGGTGATAAAAACGCCCATAAAAGAGAGCCGACCAGCCACTTACGGTCGTTAAGCATGCTGCGCTGGCTTCTTGGTACGGTGGAATCGGACGAATGACGCGTTAACGTTGGCCGAGTTTAGGGACGATTAGCTCGGCGGCACGCGGGCGCGCGCAACGCCTAATTATTTTTAATTGGCAGCGCGAGGGTTGTTCACGTAACTGCGCAAACACCGGCGCGATTAATCGACCGTCGACGGTCGGATGGGTTTACAAAGCGAAGCAATAGGCCACACGTTGCCGGGATAATACGCCGCCATGGTAATCGCCGGTGTTTTCTTGGAGTCGTCTGAAATTTCAGTAACACCCCCTGCGCTATGGGCAAATTAATTGTTCTAATTCGGAGTGATCCTAATGGTCCCTTGTTGGATCGGACGAGCTTTTGCCGAGAACATTGTAAGAGTAAATCTAGAACGTTACTAAAGACCTATCAATTATCGTGTCAATAATTTTGTACAATTTTACAGCACCCAAGTATAATAACTAGAGATCACGGTTTTAGACGTGTATTGAGGATACACGTATTCACGTGTATTCACGTATATCCGTATTTTAATCCGTGTACATCTTTGTACACGGATACACAGGTACTGAAGTAAACGTGCACACGCATATCGAAACACACAGATAATACACGGGTACACATGTATCAAGCTACACGGATAATACACGGATAATACACAGGTACCAATATTAATTTTATTAATAATAATAATACATTCGGTTGTGTAATATGTAAATTTCTATACCTTTAATATAAAAACATTAATTCACTGTAACTTTGTTAAAAAAATATACATTTTCTTTCACAAGTGTATCAAAATACACGGATAATACACGTGTACCCGTATATTCAAGTTCACGGTTATACATGTATTATCCGTATATTTTGATACACGTGAGCACGTGTATCCGTGTATTAAATAGGATCCGGACTTCTACACGGATATATTAATTACACGTGTACAAAAAAGGTACTAATATTAAAAATACACGTGAAATGGGTATCTCTAATAATAACGTTTTAGCTCTAGCGACGATGATTTAATAGTCCCGGAAAAATCAGATATTCCAAAAGTTCGCGGCGGAATCACAATCGGGAGCAAATATTAGACGCTATCGAGAGACTTGATCGAAATACCGGGCCGGTGTTTTGCTTTCTGGTTCAATCAAAATTAATTATTCGTAGGTCTGGTGGTCGTTCGGCGGATGCTCCGCCGCCAGTGAATTTCCATAAATTTGTTATTATACCAGAGCGAGAGAAGCATTGGCTCGCGGGGAGTTGTTCGTACGTGGGTGAACGGCGTGCATTTCATGGTACAGGCGGATTCGCGCACCGATGTTTTGCGCTGTTCGTCTTTGTCCCCGTTTTCCCGTGAGAAACGAGCCGATCAAGTGGATCGGAACACACGGCCGCCGGGATGAGAATTACGAGGATTCTATGGGACGCCGGTCCACCTTTTTCGCTCTCTCTCTCTCTCTCTCTCTCTCTCTCTCTCTCTCTCTCTCTCTCTCTCTCTCTCTCTCTCTCTCTCTTTCTCTCTCCACGCGCTCGTTTTGCCCTTCTTTGCGCCCACGCGAAGAACCTCCGGGGAAAGTGTAAACCTATCGGAATTAAGCGAGGGAAACGCGAAACGTTAATGGAACAGAAATACAAATTCGTCCAAAAGATGTTTACCAGAAACACCGGGGAAAAATTATCTGGACCTGAAAAATGCTTATTTCTCTCACTGTAGTAAACGCTTGGTCCTGTACGCAGCGTCCCATTTTCGTACTTAAATGTCATTAGATCTTGTTAATGTACACGTTTTCTTGTATTTTGAGCTTCGAACATACGATAAATACACGAGGATTCCCAGTCTGGTTACTAATACCTAATAAGAAATGTGTTAATGTTATCGGCGCACCGGGTTCGATTAATTTTTACTAGTTACTGGCAAATTTGCATTGGAACATACATTGGACAAACATCAAGACATTTGGATACGCGTATAAAAGAACATGAACATAACATCTATTTACAACCAACACAACACACTGCATCGACGAGACATGCAATAGAATTCGACCATAGATTTGATTTTGAAAGCGCAAAAGTAGTAGACAAAGAAAAGAACTTACACCCAAGAATAATATTAGAAACTATTCACATGATTAAACATCGTAGCGTAAACCTTAGGTATGAAACACCTAAGATACACGATTATTACGCAACATTACCGAACCAGTAATGTTTTATGATGTTTTGTTTCTAATATATAAATAAATTTGGTCTCTTTGCTTCTTCATCGAAACAACTAAATATTACCTTTTCACATACAATCTTAATTGTATGTTAATTAGGTCGAATTCAATCTGTATGTAAAAATACAAAAATTTACCATAACACCAAGATGGTATACAATATGTTAAAGTTGGTATCAAATATCGATTGGTCGATACATCGATCAATGAGAAGTTGTCTTCTTCAAATGTTTTCCACAGTTTTGTCTCAGTGTTTGGTCTACTGACATGGTACTCACACGTGTTTCTACTTTGTCTTATTGAAAAAGTGGAAAAAGTTTTTTCCTCTTTTCATTAAAATTAAATTTGTTTCATCATGCATACAGCAAGTAAGTTTTGGTATTTTGAATATAGTTAACTTAAAACATATTAATATATCGAACAATTAATTTACAGACGAAATTGTTTTCTTGAGAATGGTCTAAAATAAGACCGAAACGTTGGAAATTAATAAGTTGCAAATTTGCCGGTAACTAGTAAAAATAGAAAAACATTTCTTATAAACATCTTACGATCGATACAAAGATAAATATTTACTAATACCTAATGTCTGGTACAATTTTAAATTTTTGATGCGGATGGAGGTAATGACAGACGAAAGTTGGCTTACACGGGTTCCCACCGAGTGCAGGAATAGCGTGCACGCTGTGTAGTCGAAGGCGGAGCATGTCTAAATATTCATATCGCGTATTCCCGGCGAGGATACGCCATTTCCAGCACATGGATCGTCGAACGAATATCACCGAAGGCGTAAAAACCATTAAACGCAGGACGAGCGCTATTTATTTGGCATTTAATCGGTTCTTTCTGTACGTGCCGCCAGTCCTTAAAATCTATGAATACTTCCCATGCTAAGACGATCATCCGAACACGAGCAATTTCTCAAAGATTAGCTGATTCGGAAATTTCCTCGCGCGCCACAATTCATCCTCTTTAAAAATTAATTCGGTCGTGTAGTCGCACAAATAGAAATTTCATTAGGATTTGCATAATCCAAGAGAATTGATTTATCAATGATTTTCATAGACCCCGATGGCAACATTAAAATAGCCGAAATTTCACGCGCATCTATTGTTATTGTTCGGCAAAAATCTGCTCGAGTGTACATACGGAAAATTGCGGCATTATTTCGCAAAGATAGCGCGCAATTCCGCAGATAATCGTGACAAAGGAGGGGCGTCGATAACGCGGACAAAAGGATTTGGTCACCGCGGTCGTAGTCTTGCGTTTCGCAAATTAGCGAGCGCAATAAACGCGCAAAGACCCGCCAGCGGAATCGCTATTAGCGTTTAACGCGGTCGACAAAATTCCGGCGCTTTGTTTCGGGCTCTGGCTGGTACGCGCGTATCGTTCGATTGATCGCGCGCGATAATGAAGTCAATTCAGACGTTCGCGTTGACATAATTAATCGCGAAGCGGTGCGGCCCGATGGAAAGGGGTGGGGGTCTCGATCGAGAGGGGGCGGGGTTTTGGAATACGAACCGTTCCGGCGGCCAATATTTCTTTGCGAGTTATCCGCGCGTAAGAATAAATTACTCCAATTCGCGGAACACGAAACTTCGCGTTCGGGGATGGCCGGATCGGCCCGGAAGCAATATGTTACCGTTAATGAAGCATCCTGCAGACGCTTCATGCGTCCCGTCGAACCCGTGTAAACGCGGCCGCGCGCGCGTCGCGTCGTCCTCCATGCCCTGTATTGTATTTTCCTGATGGATATTGGAAAAGTTGCACGCGACATCCTGCAGAAGGAATCTCCTCCAGGACAAAAGGGGAACGGACTACTCGAAGAGCCACCTCCCCATCCCTCCCACCGTATTCCTAACCATCCTAACTTTGTCTTCCCGTCGTTGTTTTCGTCTAGCTACCCGGGCGACCATCGGCCCCCGACAACTTCCAGACGAATTCGAGATGTTTCCGCGCGAAAACAACAACCGACCGGATCCCACGATCCCCTGTCACGATCCCCCGAATCGATCGCTCGAGCCTGCTACACTCGCCTCTCCAATTTACTCGAAATTCTCTCTCGATCTCTTCCGCGACTCTTACAAGTGGTTTCCGGCGCAACGATGCGCACCCTTCGGCTTTAACCGTTTTCCCCGTGGGCCGGGACTATCAGAAACATTTCTAATTTTGCGGGCTCTGCTCTTAAAGATTAGAAGTTCATCCGGGGTGTGTTTTGATGATTTTTTTAGTTTACCAGTAATATTATAAAACAGCGTTAACTTCGAAATTTTTTTTCTCTGGCCTGCGATAATTGGAGAAATTTAATGCACGTTAGAAGCACACGAACTTCCCTTCCTTTCTCGTGAAACCTCTTAACACGCTGCCAGAATGATCATTATGTGCGCAGGTGATGTTACGGCGCGCGCATCGCGTAAGTCAATTAAGACTGGCGGAAGCGAGGGAACGCGCGAGCCGCATAACGCATCTAATTTTATTTGCAAATAGATACGGCGGTGGAATAATATTATCCGTTTTGTGGCGAGCGCGAACCCGCCCAAAGCGGCGCGGCGCGGCGCGGCGCGATGCGACGAGGGGCAGAGACGGACTCTTTCCGCGGCGGACAGGTATCGATACCGGTGGTTCACTCTTTCATTTTATTGAATTTCCCCGAGCGCAAATTCGTATCTATTTTGTACGACAAATATTCGATTCTACGGAGACGTATTTCTCCGATCGCTATCATCACCGAGAAAACCACATCCGCGTACATACAAGCGCGCACACAAACAAGCGGACGGGGAACGCGCGCGCGCGCGCGCTCGGTTACCTGGGCTTCCGAGATATCTCGCACGGGTTGTGTAAATTTATCGACCACTTGGACAAGAACAAGGCACTCGATACAGAGAGCGAGACCCGTGTAACCGGGTAGATAACTTATCTGCTAAAATCGCGAACGGGATTTCTAATCAGCGAGCGGCGCGGCTCTCTCTCTCTCTCTCTCTCTCTCTCTCTGTCTCTTGAAAAAAAATCGAGGTCGGAAAACTTTGATAAAAAAAAAAGGCCGCCGGAACTCGATCGGCGAAATCCAAACGAGAATCCCCATCGTTCTCATCATCTGTTGCACCGGGAATTATTTTAAAATTTTAATCTTCTCTTTTTTATTACTACTTTATTCGGTGAATTTTCCAGAGGCTTTGCGCGGGCGTACTGGATTTCATTCCGGAAACTCGACGATAAAATTTTCCGCGAGAACTTTTTAACGCGATCGAGCATCGCATACTCGCGGCGCGTGGTTCTCATTATAATCTGACGTTCCGTACATATACACAAGTTTACATTGGATTAAGTGGCAATATGTTTTCGCGGATACGAAGAGATTCCGTTAACTACGGCTTCGTTTATACTTCGCGCTGCTCCGGTCGCTGTTTAAATAATACACGCTCCCCCGTCGATCCGATGAAACCGTGCGCTTAATTCCTAGCTTATTGATTTAATTCGAAAATACTGCAACCTCGTGGATTCGTTAGGATTAAAATATTCTCTCATCAGATAAATAATAAGGGACATCCTGTTGGGGCCGTTACTATTACACTATCACCTGTATCTCGATCTACCAAATGTATAGTGTGCTTCACTAATTTATCCAAGCAATTTGAAAATTCCTATCAATAATTCCTCGCACTCGGGACCCGTGTTTCCTTCGTTTCTTTAATGGATAGATGCCTCGGAATTCATGAATTACTGAAGCGTTGATATTACCTTTGTCTACCTCTCCTTCCCGGTCAACAAATTCTAAAATATTCTAATCTCTAGTCACCGCGTCTCCATTTACGCTGTTCCGGGTCCATCCGCTCCGGTTCCTATTTATTCAACTATTAACCCTTAGCAATCGGATGGCGACTCTGAGGCACCATTGAAAATTGCTATGCTATTCTTAAAAATATTGTTCACATTATCATTTTTCTTCGTATTTAATGAACTACTAGACATTTACATATTACACGAGATATTACATCAGTTTCGTATGCAAGAAATGAAAAAGAATAAT
This sequence comes from Lasioglossum lativentre, assembly GCA_916610255.1. NCBI lineage: Eukaryota > Metazoa > Arthropoda > Insecta > Hymenoptera > Halictidae > Lasioglossum > Lasioglossum lativentre. The sequence goes on along the minus strand of OU744357.1, from coordinate 14,513,726 downwards.
AAGAATGGAAATATTCTGGAATGGAAAAATTGTTCGTTTTTTGAGTTAAAATATCTCCGAGTGCAAACGGTGAAATATAACGCAATCGCTGATAACTTTTAGCTTGGTCGATTTCGTCGCAGAAAAGAACGCGCACAGATTGTCCAAGTCGTTTAACATTGTTTTCAAGATTGTCAAAGAAGAAAGGTCCGTGTATGTATATTTTGTCTAGCGTATGTCTAGCCGTCGCGCGTGTTCGTAATTGCTATGTCACTCGGTTAGCAGACTAATAAACGTTCATCGGGTGTCGAGTTAGATCGCTGCAACGACAAGACAAGTAGCTGAACCCTTTCGCTGGTTTACATCTGGGTAAAACAAGGTTCCCGCAAGCTGGTCGTCGTTTAATTCGGCAAAGATTCAGGTTCCGTTTCACATCGTCGCGTCGCCGGGACAACACCTCGGTCCAGGTCGTGTAAATTCATCGACCACTCTCTCGGACATCGGGCCGACGAGATGCAGAACATACACGGACGCGTGCACGACATACGTACACACATGTCATCCGGCGCACACGTCCTTCCGCGCCAGCGCGTTGGATATTGGTAAAGTTGCACGCGACATCCTGCAACTCCGACAACCCGTTCCTCGTCGTTGCACTTCTATCCTAAAGCCCCCACCCCCTCCTCCCCCTCCTCACGATCCCGAACCCCCGAAAGCCACTAGAATTCCCAGAACTGGCCGCTGTTGCCTTTTCCAACCGACTCTCTCTCTCTCTCTCTCTCGTGGCCATCTTACAGTTCCCCCCTTGCCCCCTTGTCCTCTTCTTCTGCTAACCTCCCCGAGGTCTCTCGAGTTTCTTCGGAGGAGGACCAGGCCGAGTGCGCGAACCAAATAAAAAGGCCGAACAAGGGCAACTGGAAAAGGGTTCGCGAGGCTGGAACGGCCGCCAGTTCGGCCGCATCTCGATAAAGCGATACGATCGGTCCAGGAAACTCTCGGAGGCTCTTCGTGGATCAGCAGAGCTCGAGGGCGCTTCTTCCTCCATTGTATTTATGGCTGTTGACGGGGATCTTGGGCACGCGTGCTCCGCAACCCCTATGGAAATCGGAGTGCCGAGATCATCTCTCTTCAACCATTGCCAGGCCTTTCTTTGACGTGGTTCTCTCTGATTTGTGAAAAGAGCACATCCAGCGTGATCGGTGAACCGTGAACCTGTATGCGAAATAAAAATTTTCTGCATCCATTATAGCAAGACGAGAATAAATAAATGGTTTTTCATATCTCTGGCAATAGGAAAATCTGCGATCTAGCGATCGGTAGTGTTCGTTTTCTCTTGCGAAATATTAGTAAACCAAGGGTATGCCATCGGGCTTCCTGTTTTATAACACCGTCACAGTCCAACGTATAGATTTGTCATTCCCTGTAGTAAACCGTATGTCGTCGCAGAAATAATAGTGTGGCGGCGTAACTTCCTACGCGCGCCACAAGAGGGACAGGTAGTTGAAAGAAAGACCTTTCCCGCTAGTACTCGATTCCTCAACTCAAACGCCTTCCAACATCCCAACCGTCTAAGGCAGGGCTCGCTAGATAGCCTTACCGATGAGACCTCTAGCGGGTCTAGGACGAAACGCTCCTTCCTTTTCCCTCCTCTCTTTCATTTAAATCATGCTTCCACAATAGAATCACCGAGAGTCGTCTTTTCGCATCTTCTTTGTGAGACATTCGTGACCAAGAGACCGTTTTAGGGATTGAGCTAGTTCTCTACACTGCTGCTATCCAGATGTAACCAACATTAACCTTGAGTACCTTGTAACCCTCGGAGCAACGACCCTCGGTCCACGATCATAAACGCCTAAACCTAAAGAACCCTCGCGTTCGTTAACATCGGTTCAAGGATAATACATTCAAATTCTTTACGACACAGTTCGAGAGTGCATCGGCCAACCTTCAAGAAGTTTTCCATTTACCGAAACTCATCATTTCCCGACTCAGGTATAGCCCCACTCCTCCTTCCAACTGGACTATCCGCTAGAGCACACGAAGGGAGGTTTCAATAATTACGGGCATCCTGATTGGAGAATGAAAGGTTGACAGCACCAATCCGGACAGCTTCCTCTCTCATTACAATAGATGGTGTGTTCCTCTCCTTACCTAAGGCCAACCTATCGATCCACGGGGAGCCTAAAAAACGACCTCATCGGATACTGGAGTCAAGTGGGAAAGAAGTTCGATACTAGTATCGGCTCGTCCTTCCATTGCAATCGTTGTCGTGCAAATCACAATACTGTTCGATCTTAGCATCCGAACAAGTGATACTTACCAGTCTCATCGGAGTGTCTTACTTGTGTCACGTCCGGTGGTCCACCCAGCGACGATATCTAATGTATTTCAGTTATCATCAAAATTATTAATATTGTATTAAAATACGAGCGATAGAATTAAGGAAGTCTATAAGATATACTTCGCGGATGATCACGTGAGATCATCAATCCATGTGATCTATTTTTAATTAAAAGTATCTATCGCTCGTATTTTAATGCAATATTAATAATTTTGATGATAACTGAAATACATTAGATATGGTCGCTGGGTGGACCACCGGACGTGACACTTGCTTGCAACCGTTATCGTGCAAGTCGAAGTCAAAATACAGATCGACCGAAGATCTGCGCGCGTATAATGCAGGACTTGTCGGATTAGCCTTACCGACGAATCCTCCGACAAGTCCGGGACGAAACGCGATTCCTTCAAATCAATTCCACTCGATCCGATCCTATTATTTTAACTAGTTACCCAAGATTAACTTGGCGGGTAACAAAACGAAAAGTTCGCGAACCAATAGCGTCGCCGACTACGAACAAAATAATTTTCTACGTTGATCGCCACAACGCGTTGAGACTCACAGACTCGCAGATATCTCGATGCAGGTTCGCTAGACGTGTCAATGCAAAGACGAATGTTTAATTCCGTAAGAGTCCCGTGACAGTCGAGGGGGTGCGAGAATCGTTTTCCATAGAATTAATGTTTGGTGTATGGAACACTATAGAGAAGCAATGGAAGCAGAGGTAGTAGCCTCTCCTCTCTGCTCGGCGCGTCATCTTTATTCAACGGAGTAACGAGCCTCGCGTTTTGTCGTCGAGAAGGCGAAACCGATCGCCGGGACTAAGTGGATCGAATGAAGACTAATGGGAATGAAAAATGAGAAATGAGAGAGAGGTCGAGAGGCGCGGGTGGCGGCTACGGGATCGGAGGGATGCATACCCGGTACCGGGGCCTGTTAGTATTCATGGAATTCCATGCATTCGGATTATTATTGATTCGTAGGACACGTCGAAGAAATTGGCCGCACGGGATTGCAATTTCTCGTCCGGATTTTTATATTTGTTAATTATACCCTATCGATCCGCCCTCCAACTACACTTTCGTCCCAACGTTCCATTTTCCTTGTTTCTTCTATTTCCCGCGAGTTCTTGTTTTCTTTGATACGAATTTTACTTCGATGTAACATGATTCCACTTATATTAGCAGACTGAGGATATTTATGCATTTATAACGAAAATGTGTAGATCAGATAGAAAAACGTTTCACTAATGATAATTCACCCATCGTTTTAGATTTTAGATCGATGAAAGATCGATCGGATGGGGAATATTGAGGGGGGAATCGTTGAGCAACGTGCGAGAAGGAGGACCCGCGGCAATAACATTTGCGCGTGTTTTCGTCCGGTCATGAAGCAACACAGATTCATTTAATTTTCGGGATAGACCTCCTAAAACGTGCGTACGAGCGTGTTCGCACGGTGGCTGCGTGGAATGGTTTTCCGAGGCTGGCTGCGACCGGATGTGGGTACGGCACCGCGAGAATAGTCGACCATAAAAATGTCCGATGGAAACGCAATTAAAAAATTACTGGCGCGCGTATATATCCGGCCGCGCGCCGCGCCTAGCCGCGCTTATTTTACGCTGCTCGCGGATCGCCGGTATTAGCGAGCCCTGTCTCGTTTATCCGCGCGCGTCATCGAGTAACATGTTTTGTTTGTTTTGTATTTTTTTTTTAATTTGATATTCTAAATCGATTTTCCACGCGGCCGCCTGTTCGCATCGAACCTATAGATTGGCTTTTCGATTTTCTATGGTTCGGGAAACGCTTGCAAATCAGGGACGGTCGCCTATGTAACAAATTGTTTCGGTATTGTTTTGTTAAACGATGTTACAGCGGTCGAAGATCGCAAGAGCGCAAATGATTCGATGGGGCTCCACTAATTTAATGAATTCGATTTCATTGCGGATTCGAGTCGCCGGACCCATTAATTACACCACCGGACTTTATTTGGTCTTATTTTAAATTTAGATCCGCGGCTCCGGCCCGACACAAATTGGTGTTCTGACGGTGGACACACAATTTGAATCTGATCGTCTGCGTGCCACCATCGATCACAATTAGCCGCGAGTTCTACCAATCTTCATTAATCACTTGCACCCCGCTCGCTAAAAGTATCGACGCCCTGCGAAACGAAAGACTACGGCTGATTGGAACACGGATCCGCGCGGCGCGGCTCGGCGTCGCGTCGTTACCGAAATTCGTTTTCTTTTATTTGTCAACCGTGTATCTCCGCCGTGGCGTGTGCACAGCAAAGGAAAAAGAATCAATAGCAGTAAAAATTGCACCATTCACTTTGAGACCGCTGTACGCTCTTGTCCCGTGTATTAGGTTCTTTCAAAAAGTTCGACAACAGAGTTCCAACCTTTTTTTCAACCTGTATTCGATCACGCCAATGTCACGTTTGCATTCTTCGGCATAAAATATAATTTAATTTATTGGTACCTGAAAGAGAGTACCTTGGGAATATATTCGAAAAATTCCGAAGGCTTCGTGGGTGTCGGCGCACAGAAAACAAGGAAAATTACAAAAGGGCGCCAAACTAATTCGAAAATCGTGACACCGAAAAGTCCCGACCGGGGGTAATATATCATTCGTAAGATCCTCTCGAATTGCTTCGCTCACCGGCTGCATATAAAAGCGGACGCGAAAGAAGCTTACAATCAACTGCCCCCACCCCCCACCCACCTACCCGTTCGATCAATTTACATGCCCCCCCCTCCCCCACTCCCCGCTTAATAGCCTGTCTTCACTTTCGTCCTACTCAACTCGTCACCCCTTTGTTTTCGTCTCTTTGGGCTTGCCTGCCCTCCGCCGGCTATCAACCACCTAGGATCAACGAAGCTTTTATTAGTTCGACGCCGGTAGCACTTCAGCCCTGCTGTGCTCTCTCACGGGCAACGTCGGGGGTGGCGATGGCTCGGGGGTTGTGGGTGTTAGACGGTGCAGAAGGGAGGAAGAGAGAAGGAGCGAGAGAGAGAAAGAGAGAGCCGACACAGGGACGGTCGGGGGCATCGATGTTCATGGAAAAGCAGGAAAGACGATGGGACAGAGGAGGACAGCGGCGTCGAATTCCCAGTAGATCAGTGTCAGGCCTCGAGAAGCCAATATAAATACCTCAACGTCTCGCCCAGTTTGCTTCTTGCATTGCTGTACGGTTGCCCCGTTGTAACCTGTCTGTCCCGTTTGTTCTCTCTCCTCTACTGTGGGCAGGACCGTGAGAGAACGGTGAGGAGGAAAGCAAGAAAGAAGGACCGACGACGACGACGACGACTGCACCGAGAAAAACCCGGACGGTCGTGTCGTTCGAGCTAGCAGAGAGAGATGGGGAGAGATAGAAAGAAGCATCGTCGTCCGCGACGAGACGCTACCGGAGAGCGAAAAGTATCATACGCGTCGGGCGAGAACGGATTATTCCACGTACATACGACTTCATTTTGTTGGCTCTTATTCCGGTCCGTTGCCGGGAATGACTCCCGTCGCCTTGTTGAACTAGTTTCCGCGGGGCCGGGGCTCGCAGGTGAATTCAAATTTGACGGGAAACTCGCGCCCGAGGTCTTAGAATATTGCCGCGAGTTAGCCGGCGCGCACCGGGTACCCCAGCCAAGCCAGCCCGACCAGCCAACCAGCCAGCCAGCCAGCCAGCCAAGCCCAGATAGTCGGAGACCGGGTTCCCAGAGAAAACTCGCCCGGTCGGTTTATCGTACGGAACTTAATTGCGATTGTTCTTCCAGTGGCGCGGCGCGCGGGGGCGACGCGACTCGACGCGACGCGACGCGGCGATACTTTGTTGCACGGAGAATTGTCTGTTCGAGTTTAGGAAGTTTCTTTCCTCGTTCCGGCCGCGCCCGGCTGCCCGGGGTTTCAGCCATTGTCCTATCGACTATCCGCGACGAGTTCCGCATGGGTATTTAAATCTGTTGCGCGACGAGTCTCTTTCTTTCTTTCTTCCTGTGTTTGCCAATCAACGACGGGAATCTGCCTTCGAACCTGATCACCAGTTATCGAGGACCAGCGTTACAACGTAGGGGAAGAGAGTGGGAAAGGGATTTACCGAGGAACAGGTACAGAGAAAGAGTAGTCGGTGAAGAAAGATGGAGGATCAAGGATGGAAGACCAGGGGTGGAGGACTAGGGTTTGAGAAAGAGGTCCACCTGGGTCTATCTTGGTCCGCCAGGAACCTGAAACCGTCCCCCTGGAGCCACCAGGGTCGGGCCACCTGGGACTCCAATGAACTCCCTGGTAGTTAGACCTGTCCGTCGCCGCACCACCGAGCAAACTGCCAATTTCGATAGTCCAGCCCCCACTATAATAGACGTTCGCAGATCCCTCGATCGACAGTGCCGACGATCTAACCACTAACTTTCAGATCGACAATTGCACTCGAAGAGTCTTAAAGCAATCCCCCGTCGTAAAATCCTGGTTTGCGACCGTTTGAGCGTGTCCGAGCGATTTTTGCTGCTCTTGGAAGTCAGAGGCAAAGATACAGAGGGACGTGGCGCAGGGAATCTGAGTTATTCCGCGTGCAAGCTGCTACCATTCCATTCAGTATCCGAGGGCTTAGTCTTTCGGATGCATCACCAGCCGTTCTCAGACGACGGTCGTTTTTCATCTGTCTCCGAGGACAGAGGCCTGACGGCGCGGGGAATTGGCGTCCTTTCTAGGAGAAGACGTCCTCCCCGCTGTCCTAAGAACACGCCAGAGGGAATATCTCGTCACGTACGTCCAGTGACTCGCGGCTAGAATTAAGGGAAACTTCTGCACAGAAGTTTGCTCTTTTCTTTAGGGTTTCCTGGGCGGTGAGAGGGCGGGTCGCTGGGATGGGAGCCGGGGCTATCACGGTAAGAAGTTCAGACCGATTCCGAATTTTACGTTTTTTGTTATGTGACGCGTCCCGGCCATCGAGATTGTGATTTTCTTCAATATCGCTCGGCTACGAACTTTCCCACACCGAACCTTTCCACCCCCACCCCCATCTTTTTTCTTACCGCGCGAGCCGAGACTTTCGTTCCCGTTCGTCGCTTTCGTTTAGTGCTTCTTCCGATGTAACGAGTGCCGCAACTTGAGGAGAATTTCTGGTGGGTTTAGAACCCTCCCGCATTGGCTGATCAACCCTCGCTAGGGTTAACGCGTTATACCGGGGAAAAAAATTTGTCGAATAATTCCTCGTGAATGCATCTTTCTGGAGAACTCTGTGATATATATAGTGCTTTTGCTAATTATTATAATTTTCAATTAAATTTAGAGGATAGCGAGGAATATTTTCGTGCCCACATCGGAAGAATTCAGGAATAGAAGTCGGCCAGAAATCTTGCCTTAATTCGGATTCCGTTGTCCACGAGCAGCCCTTTTATCACCTTGATGATCGAGGGATGATTTTACTGCCGATCCCGTATGCCGTGCGAGTACCAGAGTGGTTTAATGAGCCAGCCCCCCGCACGCCTCGCTCTTGTCTAGGACCGTTTCCCTTGTCCTCCGCCAAACTACCACGAATTCCCAGCTCTTCTTCTTCCTCCTCCTCCACCCTTGGAACACCACCCCCGGTGCCACCCTCGTTCACCGTTTCACAGCACCTGTGCTACCAAGCTCCTGCACACCCTTCGCCACCCTCACAATTACGTCGCCCGTGCTCCGACTAAAGAAACATACACCACGACGAGCATCCCCTTTTCACCAACCCCTCCGAGGGAAAAAGATGGGACGAGGATCTCCTTGTTCTACCCAGAAACTATCATACTCTGATTCCTCGTTCTCTCTCTTCATACGGTATCCGATTTTTCCTTCTGTTTTTGATACACTTTCCTGCACGCTTTCGCCAAATTGGCTATTTTTTTTAGTTCCCCGGACCCGTCTTTCATAAATATCTGTTCTTCCACGTTCTCCCAGTCCCACGGTTTCCTACCCTTTGGTTTTCCCGTCATGTTTCCTTTGTTCAACATTTTATTGTCATTGCCTTCTTCTTTCCTGTTTTCAATTTCTCTTGTAACTCATTTTGTTTCGGGTCTTCTATTCTCTCGTTCGCTTCAATTTCGTTTGAATGGGCTCCAGCAGCGTGGCTCCCGGGTTGTTCCAGGGACCCTTCCCTCGATTAAACTTCGTCCTTGACTCCATTAATGGTATCTTTCTTATTCCCGCAACGTTGTCTTGTTTTTAACCCGTTTCCTCGACTCTCTGTCTGGGCGTTAATCCGAGCACCGAGACTTCCTTGCTACTGTAGGTGACTTCGCGAAGTCTTGCCAGTCCGTTAAACCACGTAGAACTGTTAGTCTTGTAAAAAAACCATGCCGAGTCTATAAATTAGTTTTTTTCAGTTACAAATTATTTGTCGTATTCGTTTTGGACAAACTTGATCGCTATGGCAGCGATGAGTTATTGTTGGTCGAATCGATGGATTTTGACTTTCTAGGGTCGCGGTCCAGCATTCGTGCGAGCTTGACTACCAGAAATTCGAAACTAGCGTCTTTGAGGTGAGCGTGGGTCGGTATGAAACCCGCTGCGAGCCGCTGTTTACCAAACATAAATTGATCAACAACATTCTGCACGATAGTAGCGTTAACACATTATGGATTAGTTTCAGCCAATAAACTTCCTCGTTTCCTAACGTGTCCGGACTCAAACTCATCCCAGTAAAACACACGCATAATTTCTATAGCAGTTCGAAAATGTTAAAAAATAAATGCCAACAGCTCCGAACGCTTTTAACAATTTTAAGAATTTTTTCAAAGCTAGCAGCCTCGCCGGTTCAGCGATCGAAGTGTGCAAACGAACGCTAAGAGAAACATTGAATGTTTTCGAGCGGGAATCGTGTCCAGCTGACAATTAATCGTTTGCACACGGAAAAGGCAACGCGGAAATTAATTGTCGAGATTCGTGAAATTCAATGAAACTGTCAACCCTCGTGCAAGTGGCTCCAGCGCAGGCTGGAAACAACGAATACTGGAGAAAATGGGTTCGGAACGAGCCCGCGGACGAAAATTTTATCGAACGTTTTATTAAAACATTAATCAAACGCCCGACGATGTAATAAAACTTGCTTACGCGATATTAGACGCACGAGCGAAAGCTAAGAGTAATTACAGTGGGAACTTAATGAAGCAATAATGAGCGATGACAAGTGACACCTCCGAGCTACCCACCGAGTTTCGTCGATTTTTCTTTTCTCCGTTTAACGACCATTTTTATTACACGAATAATTTTCTACAAAATACTAGACTCGGCACTTCGGTTCCGACCACCGCACCGCACCGCACCGCACCGCACCGCACCGCACCAGCGTAAATCGCATCAACTTTTCTAATTAATTCCTCATTCTTCTTATTTTAGCCAAGAACTCTCTTAACCTCCAACTAAACCGCTTCTTTTCATCGCCCGGAACGGAAACTGACGGTTTAATTGCATTTTATTTAGTAATTTACATTAAAATTCGTTCCGGGAACACCGGGAACTCAAATATATTCGAAACAACTCTCGAGCAGAATCGAAAATATTTTTATCCGATTGAACTCTTTCTTTGCGCTTGCTCAAGACTAATTTTGAAAAAGACTCGTCGCAACACGAATCTCGGCAATTTTCAATCGAAACTCGCCGCGAATCGAAGAAACAGACTGCCGGCAATCTTCTAAACGATCTGACACCCGGGAGTATTCTAACTGCCGTAGATTTCAGTGTTCGTTTCGCTCGCTCGAACTCTCGTCAAGTCGTATGCGACTGCACTTAAAGTGATTACAAAACTTCTCGTGCCCGGCACCCCCGGTGTTCTCTTCTGCATTTATGGATGGAAGTTAAAGCCGTGCTAATTATTAAGCGGGGACCGTATAAATGAATTAATTGTGATACGCTTGAACACGCCGCGCAAAAGCTCACGCTCGTGGAAAGCAACGGATTCCGGCGAAGGGGAACCCTCTACTTCGTTGAAATTCATCCTTCCGACAGGATAATTAATTCCTTGGTAGCTATTCGAAAACTGATCGCACCGAGTCGGGTCCACTTCCGGTTACTTCTCCCCCGATTGGTAAGTCATTCTATCCTTTTTCTGACTTGCGTTATTTTTTTTTTGGAAAATTTTTAGACTTGTTGGAATCGTCAGAATTATCAATATTGTGGGCCATTGGTGAAGAATATTTTCTGCTCACTGAAATGATTAAAAGAAGAAAGAAGCTTTCGTATGATTTCTGTGATTATCGCAAAATTTCAATTTTCGCACAAAGATCTGGCGACAACGTTACCGGGATTAACGGCGTTTTTGGCGGTGATGAAACCGCGTCGGAACGAGTGTGTTTGCGGAATTAATCGGCAGTTACCGTGCTCGTCAAGTTTGATTGTCATTTGAATACTGATGAGCGACACTTGATCCGATCGACAGGGCTCGGGGGCCCGGCCGCGGCGTCAGAGGAGCACATATTCCTCTCGCAGCCGATATCGAGCCGGAAGTTAGCGCAAAACATACTGAACGCAATCCACGCGGATTTGTACACTTGATTAGAATACTGTTCCGCGATCCGCACGATGGTATGCAGTCAAACGGCAATCCGGTATCAGTGTCATGACCGCTTATTCGACCGGGCTCTGCAAAACGCAAGCAACGTAAGTACACTGTTTAATATTAAAGCCGGCTGCGCGCACATTATGTCGCAGATTTACGTCGCATCATGCCGAGCATCGCATCGCATCGCGCCGCACCGCGCCGCGCCGCGCTACGGTGTGTTTTCAACAAGCGGCGTGCTTCGGTATTTATAACGCTGAGATTGCCCCGGGAAGAAATGCAAATATTGCGGGGGTGGATCCCCGTAGAACTAATTTTGAATACGGTTATCAAGATACGAGCACCGTCCCCTCCATGAATAATTAATGAACAGATCATTTCGTCTAATCATTTGGTTATCATAAACTCGTTCTACGTAAACAAACCCAAGCGATCCTCCATGCCAGACGACCGGGTCCTCCATTCTCCTCAAACACCCCTGTTTTTCCCTTGTTCTGCTAATGCGACATACAGTGACTCCTACTAATATACAATTTTTGGTTTTTTTTTTAGAAGTTAGAACAATCGGTTTTGTTACGTGACGTGAAAAGAATTTTTGAAAAAATTACTATTGGTCGGAATTGCAGAGAAAATACTAAAAGTTATGTTTAACAACTCTTTTGTGTCGGCTCATATCGAAAATGTAGAAAACACGTTTCGTAGATCTGTATCAATGAAATGTATTCTGAAAATTTCATTAAAATCGGTCAACGTTGCAATGAGCTACAAACGTTTAAAGATGGTAAAAATTGCAATTTTTCACGATTTTCGGCCTCTAACTGCAATAAATCTAAGGATTTGTACATCTTTCAATGCCTGTCGTTTTTCCCCACATCAACCGATTTCGATGAAACTTTTACAATGCATACAGGGTGTCCCAAAAGTACTTCAACATCGGGAAATGGGAGGTTCCTGAGGTCATTTCAAGCGTCATTTTCCTTTTGCAAAATGTTGTCCGCGGCTTCGTTTGGGAGTTATTAACGAAAAATACGGACCAATCAGAGCGCGAGTTTGACGCTCGCTGGCACGTTCAGCGCGGCGAGCCGGCAGGCGGTTGGCTGAACATGCCAACGAGCGTCGAGCTCGCGCTCTGATTGGTCCGTGTTTTTCGTTAATAACTCCTAAACAAAGCCGCGGACAACATTTTGCAAAAGGAAAATGACGCTTGAAATGACCTCAGGAACCTCCCATTTCCCGATGTTGAAGTACTTTTGGGACACCCTGTATAATTGACACAGATCTACGGAACATATTTTTTAAATTTTCAATATAGACCCACATAAAAAAGTTGTAAAATGCAATTTTTAGTGTTTTCTTTACAATTCCGACCAATTGCAATTTTTGAAAAAATTTCTTGTCACATCATGTAGTAAACTAATTGCTCTCACTTCTTAAAGAAAGTTCAAATCGTATTGTGCAATATCAAAAAAGTGATCGTTTTTTTAAGAGCGTCCGAATATTAATGGGAGTCACTGTATGTAGTACTTGCCTTCTGAAATGCTGTGTGCTCTGCAAATGGTTTTCACATTCGCAAACAGTGCGAATTAATCGACCATTAGAGATTATCGTTCATTTTTTCACGTTTTTCTTCCCTAAAACTGTTCCAACTCCCAACGTTTCGGTCGTTCCTATGGCTGTTTAGTTAAATAAGATAACATCAAGCAAGTTATTAATTAAAGTCGAGTTCCACGTTGAATAAGCTTTCGTTTCAGCATACGCAAGTTCACTTTTAATTAATGCACTGTGTGCCTATACCGTTTAACAATAACAAACCGTAGAGACGACACGAACATTCTTGGTTACCTCGTCTGTCGTCGCGTCAATTTCATACTGAGCGGCGAATGAATTTTAGTTTCATAATAAAAAAAAATCATTGAACGAGAATATTTTATGGGACGCATAATTCTCCCCGAAGCGATACGGGATTTTTTTGGACTATTCAAATTCAGAAAATTCCGCAGCGCGTTCAACTTTTGTTTCTCGCTGGAAGTTCCTCAAGAGTTCTCTCTCTCTCTCTCTCTCTCTCTCTCTCTCTCTCTCTCTCTCTCTCTCTCTCTCTCTCTCTCTCTCTCTCTGAGGCAGAATATGCGACACACGGATATGTGGGTTTAAAAAAATTTGTCAGCTGAAAAAAACTGCGTTGTAGCCGGTCCGGTGGACTTTCAGCGGGAAAATCTTCAAAACGATGCGAAGCTGATGCTGGAAATTTTCTGCCGAAATAGTGGAGCTCTTTATGCTAATTTTATCTCTCGCGTCGTATTTTATCCCCGGAAGTACGGGTTCAACTTAAAATTTATCTTGTAGTTCGGCCTGAAGTTCCCTGTAAAGACTGCTCGCCGAGGCACTAGCGGATACTGGTGTTTAACGCTGCCGTATCCAGTAAAAGATGTTAATAGAAATTCACAAGATAGTGCGTGGTTTGAATAAATTTACGAGTGCTTGTAAAATTATGTAGCACTACACCTGGTGGATTTATGAGCCCCGCTGTAATCCTTTTTCCGCAGTTTTTCGCGATGCTACGTGCCCGCTAATAACTTCATACTTCATACTTTCGTTCGTAGTTGCTCGAGTCAATTAGCTATTCCGGTAGGAATAAATTGTCAATTGACAGACTGCAATCCTTTCGGTGCACTTCTTCGCAATAATTTGCACAAGCCGTTAAATTCCATACTGCAACAGTTTACACTTCGTTTGGTTATACAATTCATTAATTATATATATTTCGCCTCGAACTCGAATCCTGTAATTCCTTAGCATTTTTTCGCGATGCTCCGCGCTCGCAAATATAACTTCGTACTTCGTGCCTCGTTTGATTAGTTGTCGAGTTCGATTAATTATTCAAGCAGGAAAGAAAGTTTAAGAGCACATATTTTTTCCGAACGAGCTGGAATTTTGCACTATTTCGCAATAGAATGCGGCAGCTGGTAATTTTATGCACTGCAACAACACATCGTTCTTCGTTCAGTAATAAAATTCAATTAGTTATTCGAGCACGAAGGAGGTTTACTAGCTGGCAATAAAAATCCCCTCTATGCCAAGAAATCACGCGATTTTTCCCTCGAGCTGCAGTAATCCTTTGACTGCGCATTCTCGCGATAGCCAGCATCGGTTCAACCATTTAGCAACGCTTTGTCGGTGTTAGTTATTTGGCCCGAAAATAGGAAAGACGTGAAAATAGAACGAATTACTGTTTTTCGGAGGCTAATATTATTTCCCGGACACAGCTGTCGAGATTCTCCACGGTGTTTTGTAAACGATCGCGATCGTTCGCGGTTTGCTCTATTTTCACGGATGGCGCGGATTGCCGATTCAAAATACGAACGGTAATGCAGACGCAGATGGAAAATGGTGTTCATAATTTTCCAACGGGACCGGGTCCCGCGGCGCGTAACAATCTAATATTCTCGATTTACGGGGGCCATCGGATATTCTACAAAACAGTTCGCGAGGGCCGCCCATTATCGGCCGGATTTATGGCTGCCGGCTATAAAGTTAGCGGGACCGATTTGCCATCAGTCGACGACCGGCAAACAGCGAGAAAAGTGTGATCTTTCAGCGAACAAATGGCGACCGCTATTTCCGTTCTCCTTCCCCTCCCCCGTACTTCTCGATGCAGTTTCGCTTCTCCACTTACCTTATTCGATTTCACTACCAAATGCGAGAAAATATACGTTTGGGCCGATAGTCGTCGGGCACATATCACCCTCCGCCCCTCGCTCCCCACGTGCCGGGATCGCGTATTTTTCCTGGAAACCGCAGGGAAGTGGGTTCGAGGGAAAAAAAAGAGAAGAGCAGAGAGAGAGAGAGAGAGAGAGAGAGAGAGGAAAGGATGGAGAAAACCCGGGGGGGGGGCGAAAGAGAGGAAAAAGGCCGCGAGCTTTTGAGCTTCGATGGCACACCATAATGTATCATTCCGATGATCCGATCGTGAGTTACGGAGTTTCGAAGTACAAGAGTGGATTTACGGTGGTGCGTGGAAGTTAGCCGCTGATCCGGCTCCAAGTGGCGGAATTCACTCTTGCACTTTCGAACCCCATAATTCACGGACGAGGATGTCCGGGATTTCGCGGCGTTATGGAATAATCTACGGATTCGCAGCGAGAACTCGTTCTCTGTTCCTGGCATCCGAACGGCCAGCGGTAAATTGATACAAACACCTTCCCCTTCCCCCCTTCCCCCCACCCCCCCTCCCACCCGGCCGAGATTGCTCGGGCTTCTTTCGCCTCTTTCGCGCCGGACATTACTTTGTGTGATTAACGCGCCATCGGATCGTTCGCTGTTGGTTTCGAACGTTGTCGCAGCGAAGTGGAAATTAATGGGAAAATTCACGGGAAAATGTCTATCGAAAATTCCTTATCGATTAGAGCGATTTATACTAAATTTTGATCGATACAACCGTTCTTTCGAGGGCCCGGGTGTGCAACAGTAGTCGACGCTCTTGAACCGTTGCAATCGGTCAGTCTCTGGCTTGCGTCATTGCCGGGGCTACTTGACCACTGCGCTCGGATGTCGCCCTTGACGTCGAATCGGATTAATCAGTGAAGAGTGGGTGTACTGTAAACCGGAATTCGGCGGCATTAAATTTCAGACACGCTCGACCGAGGAAACGTTTCCCCCGGTTGCAAATCATCCGGCGCGCAAACACGCTTCGATCGGCTGCGTAAACTTTTTTTTCCTTTTCTGCGGCTGAAGAGCTTAATGCGTGGGCGTCGCGTCGGAGCGCCGGTTCCAGCGGGATGATCGTATTTTGAGTGTCGAAACGTCGGAAGGGAATTCATGACCGCGGACGGCTAGCCAGGACGCTTCTGAATTAGAGCACACCCCTAAATGGACCCGGAAGAGCCAGTTGTCGATCCGTTTCCTCCGAGGGTGGAAAATGGAGGAGACGAAAAAAAAAGAAAAAAAAAAATATGCCACCGGGCACTTAGCGAATGCTTTTTAAATTGAATCATGTTTCTCGCGTTCTTACGCCAACCGTCCGCTCACGCTGCTGGCTCGAACGAGCAGTTGGAGACAGGTAGAAGAACGTGTTGACGAGTGCCGGTGCAAGTGGAACAACACTTCCGGCGGTTTTCTTTCGCCGACATGAAACAGGTACTGGTTTTTACGGACTTCGCCTGGCTGGCAATTACTCTTGATTGTTTGGACACGGCCTCCTTCGTTCTCCCCCCCCCCCCCCCCCTCTATCTTAGTGTGTACTTGTCGCGTGTATACTGCGGGCTCTCGTCTTTTGTTATGTACAGTATCGCATTGGACGGACTGCGTTTCGTGTAAACAGCAGAGATTATTGGAATTGATTGTCCGGATGAGCAGGCTTCGGTAATCGATAAAATATCAAAGTTATCTCCTGTTTGCCGGATAAATAAGGCTATCGTTGTCCCGCGAAATAAATATCACAACCGCACGGTTTAATCAGAGTTACGTGTGTGTTGAATTAACGCGTTGACTGCCGCGTCACCTGCGTTTCGGCGAATTCGGAGAATTGTTTGCGCAAACCCGAGGGACAATTATCCGATTGAAAGCGTTTTGCACGTCAATATTCAACAATTTTTTACGTTGCCTCGTTAATATTACGTTTCGCCTGTTCTCGAGTCACCGCGGACGCGTCTACGAAGGAAGGAATTTTACAGTCGCCAGAGCGATTAATGAGTCATTCACAGATCAGACCCGCTCATCTTCCCGCTCTTATCAGTTCGAAGTAAAGTCGACTCCTGACGCGCAGAGATCCTCGAGAAATTTGATACCGGGAACTTTCGCGGTAGTTGGTGCTGTCCGACAGTAATTTAGATTAAAACGAATAATTACAATGGCGGTTTTACACGAAGCTTGACGTGCTCGTAAATCTGTCGGCCGGCAGTTGGCGGCGTTGAATTTTCGGCGGAACTTTGGTGCATCGATAACAGAGCTGAATTAAGACACCGCGGTTAACCTATCTCCGCGACAGGCTTGATGTAATTAGTCGAACGAACACTTTTCTCGACACAGATAAGTTTATTATATCATCCTGGATTTGATAATCGTTGCTTATCGTATCTCTCGATCTTAAGGGGCTGTGCGCACCCAACTACCACCACCACCCTTACCACTCACACATCGATAGATCCGCATATACGTATACGAAATGCAAGGGTTTACGGCAAAAGAAACTGACGCCACAATATTGCAATTAGAAGTTCAGACTTCTTTAGAATACTTTTTGTCACAAGTCAGCGCTGCAGATTATTGCAAATTACTCTTCAACAACGTAAAAATATATATATATCGACCTTGCATTTCGTATACGTATATGCGGATCTATCGATGTGTGAGTGGTAAGGGTGGTGGTGGTAGTTGGGCGCTCGCAGCCCCTTAACGTTGTTAAAAAGAAAAATTAAGGAAACGGTGACCCATTACGAGGGGGATGTGAATTAAATTTGGAGGTGAAATGATCTGCGCCACTTGCTCAATCGAATTCCCGATATCTTATGAGGAAGCGATCTCAACTTGACGCTTCGCTCTGTTGGTTCGTGTGTAAACATAATCAATGATGCTTCCGAGTCTTAAATTTTGAGATGCGGGTAAACATAGAGTTAGGCAAAGCTGGTTCGTTCGGCGAAAAATCTGACTCGAGAGGAATCAATGTTGATAGCCGGGGTGCACTATTTCGGTAAACATTTGCCGGGGGCAAGTTTAAGTGGCTGTAAACGTTCGTCGGTAAGTCGACGGGACAATCTTATTGCCGTCACAGTCGTTCCGGTTGCAAGAACGTCGATTTAGTGTCTTCGACGGGAAGTTTCCAGATGCTTTTAGCGCCCTTGGCTTGCGCGCATACTTCCGGCCTGCAGCTTGGCTTACGGGGTCCCTTCCTATGCCAATTAATTGGATGTCTTGAAGGTCTGAGGACTCGACAGCTTGCGGGCTAAGTGGTTCTAATACCTTTAACTAGAATGTGTCCTAACTTCTGCGCGACGATGAAATCGGAGGTCCCCGTGTCGCCTCTGTGTTCGTGACCCCAGACAAAGAATAACGATTCAAGTGTGAGCGGTTTCGCCTCAACGTCGCGACAGTGCCATACACGAAAATAATCGATTCCACTGTCTATTCACCGATGGGATCCATATTTCAATCGCAACCAGCGAAGCTGCTCGCTTCTTCCGCGAACAATAATAATTTTTGAAGGCTCTTCTGTTTTCTTATTAGAAAGTATGGATAAACTTCCGCAAAGCCTATACCTCCAATGTTTTTTATACTCTGGATTCTTACGTATTTTGACGTGCTGATTACGAATATGATAGTGAAAATTTGGCGCAAATGTCATTTTCATAGCGGAAACCACGAAAACACCATAAAAATCATAGTTTTTTCCATTTATTTCCGTAAATAATGGTAATTTTGAAAAATACTTCAAATTAAAGTTGTAGCTCTCATCGAAACACACATTTTATGTTGTATTGATATTTGTTATAAAAACAATAGTTTTTGAGAAAAACGATCTCACTCTGGTCATACATATACGTATAGGGCGAGCTTTCAATCTTGAAAGACTACTCCTGGATTTTCGTATGCGTGGTCGGCCCCCTCCACAACCTAACCCAGACCTAACTCTGACCGCCGCGCCGATTAAGTTATAAGAAAAATTTACTCAGGGTCATGTCCCTCATAACTAGTGTTTCTTCTCGAGAATCCTTTCTCGAAAATATCTCGAGAAAAGCTAAATATTTCAATTTTTCACTTCTCGAGAAATTGTTATTTCTAGAGAATTCAAATAAAGCTCGCTTTCTGAATTATACTTGCACTCGAAACGTAGGATGCCATTAACAGGGTGTTATCCTACTATTAAACCTACCTCCACGCAAAATGAGCTCAATTTTTCAATTACCAATGATTTTGTTACAAAGAAAAGATCTCGACTGGCAGTTTTTTTTGAAAAACTATTTAATCACAGATATAATTTTTAAAAATAAAACATTAAAATTTTTTTATTTTAATTGTTCACAGTATTTATATACATTAATATTTTTAACTTTTTATCTTACAAGTTGAAAATGTTGTTTGGAAAGGTTTTTTTATAAAGTTGTATCAAAGTTATATATTTCAATTGTTTAATATAAATTGTTTGAATATCGTATTTCATTTCTTAACTGCTAAATGTATAACATTTATATATGTACATAACAATACATTGTATGTGCAAAATTAGGATAGTTAATAAATAATAAAGATTTGATTGAAATTTATGTATTTTTCTTTAATTAAACATAGAATTTTTCAAAAAAGATGTTTTTCGAGATTTCTCGAGAATTATCAAGAAATCAAACTTGTATTTCTCTTTCTCGAGAAATGAAAAATGTTGAGAAATCAGAAACACTACTCATAACATATGTAAAGGACATTGAAATCGAGAGTGGCTCCGTATAAGTGAATAATTACCTATCATTTTTCTCAGAAAGTATTATCTTTATGACAAAAGTCAATACCACATGAAATGTGTATTTTGATGTGACCTACAACTTTTATCTAAAGTATTTTTCAAAATTCCCATCAACACGTCGACGTAATCAGCACGTCAAAATAAGTAAGAATCCAGAGTATAAAAAACATCGGAGGTATGGGCTTTTCGGAAGTACACCCGAAAGTGTATATGTTTTTCAAGTTGAAAATTTTTGTACGTGTACTCGAAGACGCAGAATCTTAAACGTGGCGGATTTTTCGTTTCGAGTATATGACAATATTTTGGGGAACATGATTTCGAGTTGATAATAGCGGCAAAGGAATTCTGGCGATGCCGGCACCTCCACAAAGCGATTCGTGCAGCTTTTAATGGAACTGTTTATGGGCGGGAAACGCGTTGCGTATTAAAATTAATATGTAAAGTGGATTAGCGGTGTTGGGAAACGGTTCAGCCCGTTAAGTAAAAGGTTCAGCGGTGTTAAGTGATTGTAACAAGTACTTAGCCGGAGTGTAATCCTACTTACCGCACGGCCCAGAAAACTCATCTCGAGTTGCAGACGCAGACGTTTCCGCGGCAACGTGAAATTTTCTGACGGACCCTGTTGAATTTACAGGGAAGTTGGTATTGCACTTGTTGGTCTCTCGGTTCCCGTTTGCTTCGACGACTTCCGATCCGCCGCAAACCGTAGCGTCGCGTCGCGTCGCGTCGCGTCGCGTCGCTGCGACAACTAAAACAGAACGTAATTAGTCGATCGTTATTTGCTTCTCGCCTTGTTGATTTAATTATTCCTCCCGGTACGAGGACGCGGTTCTTCCGCCAATTTATTTACCTTCGAAAAACCCGACGAAACTTCGACGCGGTACCACGGGTAAAGCAGAATCCTGTTCGAATGTGTCGGAAAATTCTCGCAGTACGTTTCCGTTCTGTTTACAATAGTGGAAGCACATTTTTAATCTCGGGTCGTCGTCGTCGCTGTCTGCGCGATAAATCAAAAAGCAGCGTTCCGGTTGCTCGATCGCATAAATTCCTCGGCCAAATATGGTACAATCGATCAGTCTATAGCCGAACAAGAAACGGAATAAACAACAGAGACGAAGAGATTTTCCGAGTCGTTTAGCCGTCTAGAAAGCTACATCGAGCGGGGAAGACATGTAATTGAAACATAAATCTCAAAAATGAACAGAAACGACCACAGTAAATTTGAGTTATGCTGTTAATACTCGCGCCACATCACCTGAGGCAACCGGGGGATCTAATCCAATTTTCGAAGCTGTCCCGCCGATTTATTCGGACCTCGATTATTGCCCCTCTAATACTTTCCCATTTGACAAAATTATCAAAACAACGCCGTTTGTTTATTAAAACTGCTGATACTTTTCGAAGCTCCGTGCTGGAATATTTCCAAACAAAATTTTTTTATCATCTTGATTGAATTTTTTTAATGAATAGTCCGAACATTCAGCTATATGCTAAACATTTTTTAACAAGTTCCACTCAATAGTAACGATTATACAAATTATTGTGTAGTTCGTCAATCTTTTTCACTACTATTTTTGTAGCGTTGGTTGCAATTAAGAACACTGTTGGATATAACCGAGTTCCTAAATTTATTATGCGGCTCCGTATTTAATATAAATTAAATGTCTTATCAAATGGAAGTAAGTAATGGCCATTCGAAAAATCAATAGTATACGTTTCCGTTTAAAGAAGTATGTCACGGAGTCTTAAAATAGAAAAATAATTAATAGGGAGCACAGAAGAAGGTGTACACAATTAATTCTCAGATGGCGGATGATCTAGGTCAGTGCCGTTATTACATTCATACAAACTATTATAGAATTCCCATTGTACAAAGGAGTTGTGCATAAAATAGTGCATTCTATTAACATTATTAAATTCCTAAGTGGCTCCTGGGTGTTGCAATCGATGCAGACAAAATTTGTATTTCCTGAAAATTCTAATCTGTGAAAATTCGAATCGGCATAAAGATATCTAGTCCGGTGATCAACGTAACCAGCAGCACCGTCCGTTAGCAAACACCGTCGCATTATGGGGATGAGAATAAGGTATTAAACCCTTAGCACTCGGATGGCGACTCTGAGGCGCCACTGAAAATGGCTGTGCCATTCTTAAAAATATTGTTCACATTATTATTTTTGTTCGTATTTAATAAACTACTAGACATTTACATATTACATGAGATATTACATCAGTTTCATATGCAAAAAATTAACAAAAATTGTATAGCATGGAAATATTATAGAATGGAAAAATCATTCGTTTTTTAGTTAAAATAGCTCCGAGTGCAAACGGTTAAAAACGGGGGTGTCTCTTAAATCCCTAGAACAGCGAGAGGAAGAACTGAGCAATTCATTGGGGCGCAAACTGGTCGATCTTTCCGGCGAGTCTGAGCGTCCGACGCCGAAAGTCGGGCGATTTCGGGTCGAATTGAACGGGGGAGGCGGGCACCACAATGAAATGGACCATGGGCCACGTGAGCTTACGGGGGTGGAAGGAGCGGCGGTGGCCGGAGGGCTCGAGGGCTAAGTGCTCGTAATGCGTTTAAGCTCGGGACGTGCTGCCTAACTTTCCACACACGCGACGAGGTGCGGAGACCAACGGGGAAGAACACGAGCTGTCCGCTCGCTTCCACTCGCTTCCACTCGCTTCTACTCGCTCCCTCCCGCTTGGTGGCTCGTCTTCGGGCTCCACCGGACGTCACCTCCTCTCCGTGTGCACGCATGTGTTTGCGAGCGCGCGAGAACTATGGTGCTCGTCGGGGAAACCGTGGCCAAGACGAACGGGTTTGATCCTGACGTCGGCGGCGGCTATAGCTCTCGCTGAACCCGGCAGAAGAGGAACGAGGGGAGAAAACGAGGAGAAGGGAGATGGAGGATGAAGAAGAAGAAGAAGAAGAAGAAACACCGGGGAACACAGGCGAACAGAGCCAGACTGGACGGCGCTGGTCTCGTCGCCCCTGTAGTAAACAAAGCTGTAACTCTGCTCTCGCGGCGAGGAATCAATGCCTCCTAGCCGGCTCTCCGAGGAGCAAACTCTTGCAGGAAAACCTCTCGGACGCATCCATCTTAGTTTCGCTGCATGTTGATGCGCCAGGGAGCCCCTTACTTTTACAAAACGATTCGGTGTTACTATTTTTTTCGACCCCCCCCCCCCCCCAGACTAGATACTCTCTCTCTGGTCCCTAGTTTGGTAGGTTCTTCTTACTATGGATCCACTTTTCAACACGTTCCTTCGCACGAAGACGTCACACCACGGTGTAATTGTGGTTACGTGCTCGGAATTCCAATGTCCGGCTTACCCGGGAACATATGCAAGTTACACGAGACGATTTTGGGTGAAATTTATGGGAGAGATTGCTCTTGGAAAAATATTTCACACATCTTTTTGGTATTCAATCGTCGTCTACATTAGAGAGTTGGAAAGTGTAGCGGCTAGCGTTGAGGAATATTTTTCGCGTCCACTACATTTCTATTGTATCTCTGGGACCGGCACAATTGTTTTTCATATGGCTACGGTTCGGGCCTGTTACCTACTTTCTTAGTAGTTTCCGGTCTTTTTCCCCCGAGTCCCAGGGATTGCATTGATTAGGTTCCTCGCGCGCCCGTAATAAAAGAGGTCAATCCTTGGGTCCCTCGCTTCGCTTCGGCTAGGTAGTCATGCTCCTGGTCGTTTAGGGTTACCAGATGTGGGGGTCTGCCGCGTTGGGACCCGTTGACCTAGTTGTAAGCGTCCGCTCCCCCACCCCCATCTCAACGGGTAGACATCGTGAACACCTTGGCGATTTTGGGCCAGCCTCCAACCCTTAGTTGCAAGCTCCCCCACTCTCGATTATCCGAGGGAAGGGAAATTTGGTGCGATTAGGAAAGGGGCACCGCATCCTGAACGAGGTTGACTCGATTCCGTTGAAATTAGAATTAGCAAACTAGTAGACCTGGACACATCTCTCTCTCTCTCTTCTGCGCAGACTAGGCACCGGCAGATAAGTTAACCCTTAGCACTCGAGTGGCGACTCAGAGTCACCACAAAAATTGCAGTGGCATTATTCAAAATATTGTTTCCATTATTAAATAAGTTTGTATCTAATCAATTACTGAACATTTAAGTATTGTATGAGGTTTTATATCAATTTCATATCCATAAAATAAAAAAATATCTTATAGAATGGAATTATTCTAGGTCGGAAGAAATGTTTAATTTTCGAGTTAAAGTAGCTCCGAGTGCAAAGGGTTAATTCTCAAAGTTTAGAAATTGTAAAATTGTAACGAAACTGTCTCGCAGTTTCACCTTGTTAAAATATAGTTCGTTTATTACAAAAACGTGTTTAGTCCTTCCTCGAGAAAGGTGGTCCTTCGAGAAATTATTAGCGGGCACCGGGCAGTGTAAAATCATCAAAAGCCTGAACGATCTCCCGAGATCGACCACGGGCGTAAAAACAGAAAGAGACAATTGGCAAGAATTTCGCAAGAAATTGAGATCCGAGGATAATATTCGTCGAATATGGGGAGCAGATCGATCGCTTTGCCGGCGGTAGACGAGCCGTGTTTAATGGCCCGTTCCGAAACAAAGCAACATCCGGTTTAACAAGTCGCATTGGTCCCTTCGGCGTTTTGTGGGTGTTTGAGCGATGACGTCGAGGTGAAAACCACCGAGGGAGAACCTGTGGAACACTTGGCAGCGTACACTGAGGTCAATCGCTCGTGACGAAGGTTTTACAAGGGTGGGAAACGAGGGGCTGAGAGGCGAGACTGGTTCCAGCGACCACCGTTAAGCCCTCAAAGGTGGTTAAGTCAAGCCTAAGGTTCCGTTTTAGTGGTTTTTTTATATGATATGTTACCGGCGCGACGCACGTCGCGGCAAGGGAATCGTTGTCCGATTATGGCTGACCTCCTCCACTTCGTACACGTTCGAACGGAAACACTTTTACTGCCTACGTCGCGTCGACTACGCAGTACGTTTATTCTCCTGTTCATGTTAGTTTCATTGTCGGGCCGTAATAACGCGTCCCATAATTACCCACGAACGTTACAATGAACCCACGAAGAGTGGTTAAATTAATTATTAGATTTTATTACGAGTTCCCACATCTTATTAAAATATCATCGTCAGAAGATGAATGTGGAAGGTTGAAAATTTGTTGTACACACGCTCGAAACCATTATCCAAACCCGCAGAAAGTTATAAAATCTCAGATCCAACCGATCACTTATTAGAAATTCCGGCCGTGCTGTCGGTTCGCAAACAAGCCAACGCAACGGGACACGATCTCCAAATCTTTCACTAGAGGAATTTTGGTACAAATAAAAATTCCGGGCGATTCGTCAGAGTTCACCGGTCGAACAAATCGTCGGGGGGGGTTAGGTGTCGTCCCGGGGATTCGAGTATTCGGAGGGGTCGATTCGCGTAGATTGTACGTCGTAGCCCACTTTCGTCGCGCGAGTGGCTAAACCGCGACGGAAGTCGTTGATCAGGACGTTCTCGTTTGCCGGGAGGACGGGAGAAACGCGGGGCGTATCGGAGAGAAAGTGCCGAGCGGATTTCACGAAGCGAGCGATCGCGACGGTGGTTTTTCGGCGGGGTGGCGGGATGGGCGAGGGGGGATGGTTTCGGAGACATAACCGGCTGACAACCGTGGCCCCGGATAAATCGAGGTGAAAATTCCATCGCGGCATACGAACAACCGTGGAAGAAACCGGGAGGAAACTGTCACGAGTTTGGGGCGCAGACGTTGCCGCGCGGTTATGGTCGCCGGGACTTATGGCAGCGGATCTCCGCCGGCACGGCGTTGCAGCTCGATGATCGTGGGCGGAGGTGCTGTTTCGGTTCGTCGAAGCCTCGTAAAAATCCAGGAACTTTGGCAACGCGATACACCGATCGCTGGCTTTGCCGGTTGTCGTCGAACGATCGGGGAAAAAGTCTTAGAAACGTCGAGAGCACGCTGTAACAGATCGGAGATCCTACGGAACGTTGTCTTTTCTTTTTCTCTCTCTCTCTCTTTCTCTCTCGCGCGCGCAAGAAAAAATCGTCCGCGACGCGATACGCATTGTCTTGACGTTCGATAACCGGCGGATCTGGGTTGCGACCCTTCTCGAAATGATTCTAAAGAAGCCTTTGTACCGGGCGAGTTTCAGAGCTGAATGGCTGCTACTCTTTTATAATTTCTTTCGTGTAATGGCGCGGGTGCATTGTGCGCCGGCATTTCGCCCTTAAAAATTTCATGAATGCCTTGAAAGTATCGTAAATCGCATAATGGTTGTGGACTTTGAGCTTCCCGGCGCGGCGAGATGCGGGATTATTACCGGGGAACTCCTCGGTAAGGCGACTCTGGCAAACAGAAAATTAGCGGTGTAATTCAATGGAAAGTTCTCGCGAATTAATTTGAATCGATGGGATCATCCGTTCGAAGCACAATATCGAATAAACAGCATCAACACCTTGGTGTCCGTAACACGTTAATGTAAAGGCTCGACAGGATGTTTGAACGAGACCGATGGATTTTTCTCTTTATTCTCGGACAGCGTGCAACGAATGGTGGAAGCCGAAGGCGCGGCTGTGGAATTACGTTCTAAAAATTTAACCGGGATTCAATGGGATTCATTTATTGCGCGAATGAAGTGTAAGATACTGATTGAATTCCGATCACGAAGAGCAATTCGCGTGGAAATCGATACAGGTGCCGAAACGGTGGCAGGAGGAAGGCGTAGAAAAGCCGACACGAAAGAAGAGACTCGAAAGGAACGAGGGAGGAGAGAAATGAAAGGAACGAAAGAGAGAGAGAGAGAGAGAGAGAGAGGAGAAAGAGGAAGCGGAACTGCAGTGGCACGAGTAGCGGGAAGAAAAATCTTTCGCCCGTCCGACAAACGTCCCTGGAGAAATAAAGAAGGGCCGTTTCGCGAGTGTACACGATGTTGTTAACTTCCAGTACCCTCACTTCAATGTAGTCGCGCCAGGTTTTTACGGGGAGAAAATGTGCCGATGCGCGGCGAAGATACAACACCTTCGCGATAAGTCTCGGCTCAGCTAACCGGTGGATGTTTACGAACAGCGTAAAAAAGACGGAGAATAAAAGAAAGCCGCGCGGGGGAGGAGGGTGGGGGGGGGGGGGTGACAGCTGTTTACGTCACTTTTAACTCGTCGTAATCTCCCCGCCGAACGATCTCAACGGTTTTTGCATTAATCTTGGCTGTCGCGCTTGAACCTTGATCGCCTCCGCTCCCGGGTACCAGTGATACTAATTTTTTTATTATTATCACTCGTTTCGCTCGAAATTAAACCCGCGATCTCCCTTCTGCGTGCACTGTTTCGCGAGAGACACCGGAGCGAGCGAAAATTTATCGCACGAACCAAAATAATGTTTCGGGCGAAAGAAAGTATAGAAAATGATACGAAAAAGTGCAAATGCAAATTGTCGGCCGATTTATTAGCAGTCCGAGATATATCGGGAAATGATGTACCGGGCTCTTAATGTTTGGGACAGGAAATTCGTGTGTGCGGCACTCCTTAAAATACACTGAATTTCTATCCTCTCGAATTTTCAGTTGCCAAGTGAAGCTCGAATGGCTTTCGGTTCTGGAGAGCTACTCTCGTCGAAAAGCTGCCACGTTTGCACACAAACAGGGGGACCACAATACCATTCTCTCTAACTTTCTACTGCCGAAATCCCCCTAAGCTCCGCGGCCGGAAATGTGAATCAGGTTGTACAGGGGCAATAAAGCCGCGTGCAACAATAATACACAGAGTTGCCTCGTTCTTCCTACCGGGTGATTCCCTCAAAAGCAACCGCCGGTGATCTACATTGTTTGCGATATTAACCAATCAGACACCTTCCACGGTTGCTTTAACCCTTGTTCGCCTCTCGCATCGATTTAACTGGTTGTTCCGGTGGTTCTCAACGACGCAAATCTTCTTTACTCGAGTATCTCTCATTTCGCATTTCTCTATTATGTCTTGAACCGTTTATCTTTGTAATAGCGCTTTTAATCGTTGACGCGTTAACTATAAGACACGTCGTTTAAATAAAAAGACAGACGGCTAAACAACGATTGCTTCGATTTTCTCCGAGTCGATAATGCTCGAGCTAATCCGGTGAGCTGGTTAGAAATTCGAAAACATCTCTGCGGAAAATCCAACAGGCAAATTATTAGGTACAATTCGCTCTCGTTTGCGATTTTCACCTCTTCCACTCTCGGATTGCTTCCACGTTTACTTTTGGGGAGAACGTAGCTTAAGCAACTGGAAGGTTTACTCCTGCATCAACGCATATTCTTATAGGTAGTGAAATTTTCAATCTTCGCGGGCGTGCCCTCGGAAAGCCAGATTTACGGTTCCATAAAAACGCAACGAATGGCTTCGAAATCTTAGAAGAATTGCCATCGTTGATGCGAACAATCCTTTTTACGTAGCCATAAGCCTCCGAAGCATCTCCGGCTCCTTTAAAACAGCTGTTCCTGTAACGTCGTGCAACATGCATCAATCTAAAGTTCGGGATATGTAGTTTGGCCGAGTGAAATCAGCCGAAAAGGGAGAAGAACAAATCCAGAACCGTCGATCGTACCGATGATCGTTCCGGATGTCGTTGGGTCGGATCGCGGAGCTATTCCTCCGTCAAATATTCGGTTGGCAGCTGTTTTCTTTCAGCGGCAGAGGAGGATCGTTCCGTCAACACGGCTCCCGCCAAGAATCGTTCGACGGGAAACCCGACGACGACAGTGTTTCGCTGTATAGCCGATCGTCGCGCGTATCACCAGCCAATCAAATTTATCGTCGGGACAATACGAACCGTAATGGAGGTCCGGCTGTTTGCAGATCGAGCCGTGTTTGCTCGGTACTACCAGCGACTAGTAGAAAACATACCACCGTAAATAGCGTGCCCGTGCACATAGAACGTCGTCACGTTTCCCGGGATGCCTTCGAATGTACTCGTAAGGAGTCTACCCGCAATTCCACCGGCGCGGCGCGGCGGCGGTTCATTTTACCAATGAATATCCATAACCTCGCCGGAGTTCGTAGATCACTTGGCCGTTGTTGAATGCGCCGTAGATCATCCCGCGCAGCTCGGATCCCGGATCCCGTGTTTGGTTCCCGCTCGAGACCACCATTCGTCCGGTTCTGCACGATTAGATTCTTCGTTTAAGCACACCGCCAATACGCTCTCTCTCTCTCTCTCTCTCTCTCTCTCTCTTCCCTTCAATCTCTGCTGCACGAATTTCTCCAATTTTCTACCTCGCTTTACCTCTCCACGAATTTCTTTGCTTTCTCTTAATCGAAGAAACATTTTTTTTTTTCGAGCGATTACCATCCCTTTCTCTTTTTCACTCTCGCTCTATAATACCGCTTCTTCGAATTTTTTCCCCCTCTTGGTCTCTCTTGATCACACGAATTCTTCTTCTTTTTTCGGCGCAGCACGATTTCTATCTTACGCTTCAGTCACTCTCCTATTTTCAATTTCTGCCGAGTTTCCAACATTTTCTCTTGATCTCATTTTCTCATGCTCAGCGCTTTTTTTTAATTTCGTTCCCCGAATTTGTTACACTTGTATTCCTTTAATATATAGCGCGATTCTCAACCCTTGCTCTTCTCGTTCGCACTTTTTAATTCTACGTTTCTTGAATTTCTTTCTATTAGATTCTCCGAGATTGGTGTTTCTTTGCTTTTCGGTGCGAGTTCCAACATCTCCGTCACTCTCCGTCAGATATTCAATTTCTACTGAATCTCCTCAAATTTCTCTTGATCTCATCCCCTTGCTCTCAGTTTCCTTTTTTACTCCCACTTTTTGATTCTGTCACTCTCTCGTTATATTTTCTCATTGATTTTACACGCAGTCCGAGTTTCTGCTTCTATTTCTGGAATTTTCTTCCCTGATTTTCTCCGAATCACAGAAACATTTCTCTTCTCTTTGGCTACCATGCGATTTTCATCCCCCTTCGTTACTCTGTCTCCTTTCTGATTTTTAATTTCTCAAGTTTCCTCCATTTTCTCCCCGCCTTCGTCTCGTCCTCTCGAGACTCTTTTCTTCACAGTTAATGAGCATTTCTCCTCCACCGCTAATTATAACTTTCATCGGATGAAGTCCGATGTAATGCACGAACAGCCGAAGAAACTGAAGTGACGTGGACAGGTACCGGAATGTCGGAACTCGACAGGCAAAATGTATAATCGGCGACGAGCGTAATTGAGATCGATACGTGCGAATCGTGTCTGAATTTTCACGTATCACAGCACGACGTCCGAAATATTTTATAAACGCGATAAAAGTCGAACGTTCCGATCATATGTGCGATTTTCTGTTAAATATCGGCGATTACACTGTAAATCGTGTTTCAAGGTCTTACGATGCGGTTCTCGGCCTGTTTCAGGTGGCCTGGATGTTGTACGAGAATGGGGGCGCCATTCTGACGGTACAAAATCATGTTATCACCAGGAACCCGAGGATATCGGTCTCACACGATAAGCACAGGACCTGGTACCTACATATCAAAGAGGTACAGCAGGACGACGAGGGGAAGTACATGTGTCAGATCAACACGGCCACCGCGAAAACACACTACGGATACCTGTACGTCGTAGGTGAGTCTCTTTTAATTACCACGTTTTTATTAGCTCGCTTTCTTGTCTGTCTGTTTGTTCGTTACAAATTTTGCAATTGATTTTAAACTAACTTCCCGATGAGCTCGAGACTTGAAATGTTAAACATAGCTCAGAACTGGATGGTAATGCAATATTTAAAAATTTTTTTTAAAAAAGCCTATGCGTTTAGGATATATAAATTATTAATAAATCTAACCGTTATACCCTATCGCGTGACGCTCGGTAGTACGTCATCGCGTTCAGTGTCCCCACTCTACTACGTGTTCCCACTCTGACTCATCCCCACTCCACTGACCCGTGTGTTAAATAAAAATAAATTTTTAAAAAATACCACGTTTTTAAAACGGACTAAAAAGTACAAAATAATTTAAATAAAAATATGTTTAAAAAACGGACTGAAAAGTATAAAATAATTTTTCCATTGCCCCGTACAGGTTCCTAAACCCATACAGATTCCTAACCCTGTACAGATAGTCCTGAAAATTTGCGATTGTGAATATTTAATAGCTATGAAAATATTGTAACTAACAATTTTATTGCATTACAAATGACATGAACTGTTGCGTGTGTTTTCTCAACGGCAGCTACTTTCTACACTCCATGCTATTATATCTTTCGCCTCACGTTTTTCGTTTTAAATCTTATTTAATGTTAATTACAACCTCATGGTCGGCGAGGATTGTAGCTATTAAAATTTCTGAAAAATCTCTCCCCACGCAAACAGGAATGTTTTCAAAGAAATTTTCAAAGAGGCGTGTTCCCAGTAAAATGGCCCGGCGAAATTTTTGAAGAAAGATCGCGTCCCGGTGAAATTTCTTAGAACTCTGGAATTACTAAAGAACGACTGTAGCGTGCAGTTAATCAATAGGTAGCGCTAATTGCAACGTTATAAAATGCAAGATGTTGTTGTTTTATTCAGTCCGAAGCAACTCGCAAAATTGAACCGCGTCTCGCAGGCCCCGCAGTCTCACTTTCAAGCTTCCACGGCGTAATTTTCATTCAAAGCGTTATAATTATTCTGTTTCCATTCAGCTACCGCCGCACGGCGTAATTAATGCTCGTACGTTCACGTTGTACGCTTCTTTAATTATGTAATTGTATAACATCCGTTGGGTTCGCGTGACGAAACGCGTGAAGCATAAAACATTGACAGCAATATAGTGTTTCCACTCGGAAACACTTTGCTCGGGAGAGTGATGCCGACAAACAAAAACCACTGCTATCGGCACTGGTCAACGAAACGCTTACCTTTCGCATCGCGTGGTATAATTTACTATCTGATTCGTCGCGACCGCGTCGGTGTCGCGATTGTTCGCATCGTTGCCCGCCAAATTAATATTGAACAGCTAGTTCAATATGTTCGATTTATCGCAAGGACAATTATTTGTTAACGGTAATAGAAATCACGTTACAAAGAGCGTTTCGTCCCGGACCTGCTAGGGGACTCGTCGGTAAGGCTAATCTAGCAGGTTCTGCCTTATAAGCTAGCGCACGCGAGAGATTTATAAAGAATACGATCGCGATTTCGTCGGTAGTCCTGATCTCCCGGACAATGAAAACACTCGAATGCAAAATGTAACAAATAGTACGACTGCTTGACAAGACAACGGCTCGTGCGTTGTACAGTAAACGCTTGATTCTTGTCCAACAGCCGTGTTTTTCATGGACAAGAATCGTGCCGAGAAGTGCTTTTTGATTTATGACTGCGGCTAGATATCGCGCCGACCGCGCCGAGCGAGACTTCAATAGAGAGCCGAACATAGAGAAGGACAGAATGAAATACGGTTCGCGTGACTATCCGCGTCTCTTTCTTTCCGACGCGCTGTCCTTCCTTGCGACCGAAACTTTCACCGTCGATTAAACCACTAAATACAATTGAAACTATATCGTGTTTGGTGTCATTTTAATCAGACAAATGCCAGAAATAAGGTAGTGAAAGTCCCATAAACAAATAATGAAAATTAAGAGATTTGTAAAATCGATTCCTCGAGTCAATGACGTGGTGCTCACACCGATATACCCGAGCCGACATCAATCGTCGCCGCTCTGCGAAGCGACTCGGCGTTGACAGGCAGTGGAGTGGGTAGGCACTGGACAGGTATCGTGCCCAAGCTCCGGACAGGAATCAAGCGTTTACTGTACTTGTCTCTCCGAGGACTGGAGAGTGTCACGGCGTTCAAGCGGTACAACTCAACCGAGTGAACTTGACTTCCAGTCCTAACGCGATGAGGAAGAAAATGCACTGATTGGTTCCTGCTGAAAGGTGCATGTCCCAATCAGCGCGCTTTAGGCTGTTTATGTCTCTTTCCCGTAGCCATGAACGAGGGCTTTGTAACGAGAAGTAGGATGATATTTAACTAAGTCGACGACGGGTCTCGGTAATTTGACCCTTCTTAACGTCCGCGGCGGTCCTTCGTGAGGACGACATTTATGACACTCGAAACCGTAGAAAACCAACCATCTAGCAGATGTCTCGACTGGTCGCCGAATATTAATAGTTTAATTGTTCCCAGTCACGAACGTGTCATAAATAATTTCCGATGGGAAATACACGTGCACGGTTCCTGCGCGACGGAACACTATCGGTGATCGAAACATGCGAAAGAACAAAAATTAAATAATATACAAACACGTGTACATACTGTCCGTACGCCACAAGAAGTCCCTCGAAACGGCTGAGGGGCAAAGGGGGTCCTCGCTCGCAGCCAATGGTTATCTTTGACGTCACACACTTTAGCCAATAATTCGGCTAGAACCGAAAGTTCGTGTGGAATGACCCAATCGGACGGTTTGTTGTCGAATTCCTGCCAAGAGACTTTTTGTGGCGTACGAACAGTACGTGTTGGTAGTCCACGTTGAGTTAACCGATCAGAAAAATTGTGAAAAGTGTTCGCGGTGACAATTCAAGGGGTGAACGGTGCTAATAATTTAATCGAGATGAGGCACTGATGGAGTCTAGAAGGCTAAGAAGAAGGCAGGGTGGTTCGAGGGTGATAGCGTTAGGGGTGTGAGAGTCGGTCTTCGTTCTGCCATCCGGCAGAACATATTAATATCTCGAGTTTTGACGTCTGAAGTCGTCGGTGGAGCGAGACTCGGTGCCAGGATACTGGGTCGAGGGTGTTGGCGGGGGGGTTGTTGCAGTAGTCGGAGGAGTAATCAGAGGGCTAGATTAATTGTTTCCACGGGACTCTTGGCCTAGCGTTGCACAAATACACGGAAGACTTCCGCGGGCCTCCGTGATAATGCCGGCGGAACAGACACAATGCCAGAGAGCCTGCCATAACTCAGCCCCCTCGGCTTGTGACTCGAGCGGAGCCGAGCCGAGCTGAGCGGTGAGAGCCAAAGCGTACAGAGCAAAGCGGAGCGGAGCAGAGCAGAGCTGAGCAAGAGCAGAGCAGAGCAGAGCAGAGCAGAGCAGAGCGGAGAGACCAGGAGAGGAAAGCGCGTAACGTGCGCAAATATTCCGTACGGAACGAGTCACTTAAAGTTACCACCTGAGGCGTTTACCTTGCTCCTGAGCTAATAAACGCTTTTCAGGGGAGTTTGACGATTTCGGCCCCGGCTGGATTTCCATGGAAATTATCTGAGAATCGTAACCCGTGTCGCATCACGATTGTTGCAGCGCGCAGACGGCCGCGCGGAGCCGCGCGGAGCCGCGATGTTTACCCGCTCCGGGAATGCGTTTCTTGCACGGAGCCAGCCTGAGACTACGTTCTATCCCCGGCACCGCGGAATAAAAGCAGAGTCAATTCGGTAGATTAAATTTCGCCGCGGCCCGACACGCTCGCATTGATGGAACATTCCGTCTCGAGACGATGCTCCTCCTCACGGATCGCGAATGTTATTGCCCGCGATCATTCCCCGATTCTGGAGGAAAAATTTCTCGCCTCTGGTTCCTTGTAATAAACCACCACCTGGTGCTGCGACCTTCTCGATCCGAGCAGCAGACCTCGTCGTTGAACGAATGTGCGTTCTTCTTGTATCGGACGCGCGAGCACGTTTTTAACCACAGAAAACTGTTCGCGGTTAGATCTTTTTTCTTCAGTAATCATGTTCAGATTTTTATGCAAATTTAAACAATTCTAATGAAACGTCTCCGATCGCGACGGATCGATTCTGCCGTTCGCGTTTTATCTCGGCAACGATTTCCGCGCCGCACAGTGCGACGTTTCGATCATGTAGGGGGATTTAATTCCGAAATTGAAAATTTTTTAATAATTGCGAATTTACTACTAGTTTAAAAGCAATACTTCCGTAACCCAGAATCACTGTTATTTTAAATTTTTCATCGCGTTCAAATAAGAAAAATAAGCCTCATCGATCGTCAGTGGTACTTTACCCGAATAAAAGTGTGTGTATACAAGGTGTTCGACTACAGTCGAAAATGAAGAATAAAAAAATTGCGATTTCGGCTTGGTTATTTAGTTATTAACCCTTGGCACTCTGAGTACCATTATTCAAAATATTGTTTACATTATTAAATATGTTGGTATCGAATCAATAGACTCCGGATTTTCTGCATTTATGGCAAAAATAAGTACGTGCAATTTAGAACAGTGCAAAAATTAGAAGACTATGAGAGTATTAATTATAAATTATTAGTGAAAAATATAAATTCATATTTAGCTCCTGTGTCTTACAATTGATGCACAAACTTTTTATTCTGCACAAAGATCCGGAGTCTACTAATCAATTATTAAACATGTAAGTATTCTATGAAATATTATATCAATTTCATATCTACCAAATTTAAAAGATCAGCGAAAATGGAAATATTCTAGGTCGGAAGATCGGCAAACCATAACTAAATAACGAAGCCGAAATCATAATTTTTTTATTCTTCATTTTCGACTTATATTGCCATGGAGAACCACCCCTTAAATTTTCTCCCACCTGTAGTCGAACACCCTGTATAAACTTCAATTGTTATTGTATTTATTTTAGTGACTTTTCAATCCTTTGTAATGTGTTTTCAATACTTTTAGTTTTTAAATATTATACATAGAATTTATTATGGTTAATAATCATACAAAATCGGAGAACTTTTCAGTATTCACCAATGTTCTATACAGTGAAACTTTGTTATATGGGCGAATATGGACTTGAAACTACACTGAATGTTTGCATTGAAGTCGAATATCAGATATGAAAACAACTTTTGCGTTCGTCTGCGTCTTTGGGAGTTTTCATTTGTTTTCATCAACCTTACGCTGTTACTTCACGCAATCGCCTCACGCAGTTGTCTAACACAATTTATCCAAGCAAGAACGTGTCTGTTAATATTATAAAACCTTTTTGATTGTTACTATATTAAATTGTTATTGTTTAACTGTTGTTGTGTTTGATAATAGAAAGTTCCGTGAACTTTTCACGAGAAAAATTTCACGGATAGTCACAAATACAGACCTCACGAATACTCTCTGATTACCAGTTTCAGGTACATTCCGACAAAACGGAAAGGAATTCTGACTCAAGAAATACTACAATTACTTGCAGTGCCTTCTTAAAATTATACACTATAACAGAAAATATAGATATTTATATAGTATTGATATTGAAAAATTTGTTCAACGCGTTTCTTGAGATGTATTTAGTTTTGATAAACTTTAAATATATTTCTGTAAGACTGTGTTTGTGACTGACTTGTATCATTTAAATTAAATACCCTCTGAAACGGTAATTTGCAAGAGTTAAAATACGTATTTTCGGTCAATACAATAAAAACCATGTTAAAGTAATTAGAAATTATCATATTTCGACTAGTTTAAACAAAATACACGATAAAAAAAAAAGAAAAAACATCATTAAGAATTAAATCCACCTACATGATCGAAACGTCACACTGTGCGCCGCGGAGAACGGATACGGGAACGATAAATTCCGCAAAAATCCGAATACCTTGGCAACAGTCTCGACTGAATTTCCTTTCTCCGCGCTACGATGACGCGCGCGCGCGCGAAATTGCGGGAGCAGGGTTCTTCTCGCCAGGGGAAAAAAAATCGGTTAAATTCCACCCAGTTCCCGCGGACACCATAGCGCCCCCATAACGACGCCGTTTCCCCTCGTAATTCAAGGATCTCGCCTGGCAGTTGTGATCGCGCTCTCGTCGAAAGCGCGCGTCGCGTATCGACTTTCCAATAAAAAGGGTTTTCCGAGGTAGCTCGGTAGAGATGCGCGGGCTGGCGGGGGCGGGTGCGGCGTCGAAACAGATATGAAATTGCATACAGGCTCGCGAGCATCATAACACGCTCCTTTCGCTCGTTACGAAAGAACGCCAATTGAACCGACAACAACTTGTCCAATCGTCCTCGGCCGGGAACTCGATAACCGGTGGAAACGCAACGGAATCCGTGTACCAGCAGAAGGGAGAAAGAGAGAAAGAGAGAGAGAGAGCGAGAGCAAGAGAGATAGGAGGGTTCGGACGAGGACAGAGAGGATGAGAACGGGACAGAGGAGCGTCGAAAAATGTACGGCAAGGGTCGAAAGCTCAGCGTCACGTTCCGCAGTCTGCGCTTCTCGGCTCCACTCGAGCCAGCTTCTTTACTGGTTAAGCTCGCCGACTCGCCTCTAAATCGAATAAAAGTCAGATAGTCCCCGGCTTCCGCCTTATTTACGAGAGGACAGAAGGAAAAAGCTAGCGACAGAAAGAGAGCAGCCCCGGCTAGAGGCAAGATGAAATAGTCGGGGCGGCGGAGGGGGTGGGGGGGGGGGTGGAACGAGCGTGTGCGCGATATTGGATAAAGTGGGCGCGATCATCGGGTTATCGTTACCTTCGATTCATGGATTATCGCCGCGATCAATCGCCAGAACCGCGTGTATCTCGCTCGCAATCCCCGATTTCCTGAAACGATTACCTGACTGCTCGCAGAATTAATTGGTGCAGGTGTTTGCCCAGTCCGCCGGAGACTTTGATGCATTCTCCTCCGTGGAAATCCATTGGAGAGAGGATGTTCCGTTTTATTACTGACCCGTGACGTCGAAAGTTCTGCCAAAAATGATGTCTTCGTTTCTAAACATAAAGAAAATCGTACCAACCATCGGGGTTCGTTGAAAATTGGAAAATGCGCTCGCACGACCGCTGCCATTGATAAACACAACAATCCGTGATGCAGGCGCGCGGCGAGAGATTTGTGTGTTTATTGACTGTCCGATCGCAACAGTGGTCGCCGATGAAAACAATGGCAGCGATTCCAGAGAGTGGGGCGGGAGGGTGGGGGGATTGAAGTTGGGACACGTTGAAGAATTTTCAGGCTGCCAGGCGAGTATTTATGATCGCTAGTACCGTATCCGAAAATGTATTCGAACGGTGAATACATTAGAATTGGCGCGATGTCAAATGCCAGATGTACCGGCGCTTTTGTATTCGGCTAGTAGAAAGTAGGCCAGGTGATTGATCAATCCTAAGCGACAACGGCCGAAAATTTTAGTAATCTGTTTTAATCCGTGCTGCTTCCGACTGAAATAATCGGGGGGCATTTGTTATTATCGGAAATCGCTCCGTTACAAAATTCTGCTCGCCCTTTTGTCGTAGAACCTCGAAGAAACCATTCGGCCGGTGTAAAACCTTGATTTATTAATCGTAGCAAGGATTATAGACATTAGGGTGAACCTTATTTTTCGACCAAAAAATTTTGGGCACGCCCCCCCCCCCCCCAATATTGTTCCATGTCATGAAAAAATGATATATCCAAAGTTTTAGATCAATCGGACATCGGGAAGGCGTGTCTCATCGAGCGCGATGGTCAAGAGTAAACCTTATTTTTCGAACAAAATATTTTGGGCACGTCCTCCCCAATATTGTTCCATGTCATGAAAAAATGATATATCCAAAATTTTAGATCAATCGGACGTCGGGAAGGCGTGCCTAATCGAGCACGAAGTTTTGAAATAGAAGTAACTGCGCGCTCAATGTGATGAGTATACTGAAAATTCAAGTTAAATATTTTAAACCTCCAAAAATATTATAATTCTTTACATGCACTCAAGTACAAGTGTACTTTCTACGAATTAAGATTATTTCACATTAATTAGTCTGTCTAATTTCACATTAATTAGCCTGTTAAAAATATTATGCTCTGATTAAAGTATAACATATTTATGTCGAACGTTAATTGACCTCCTTTTTAAATTAGTATAAGAATACAAGTAAAAGAATTGATACTTTCAATAAAATACATAAAATTTAGCACAAATATTTCTAAAAATATGATAATTAGTTAATTGTTATATTGAAAATATTACATTTTGGTACTAATATAATCAATATTTTGACACAAGAAGAACGTTATATTGAAAATATTACATTTTGGTACTAATATAATCAATATTTTGTCACAAGAAGAACGTTATATTGAAAATATTACATTTTGTTACTAATATAATCAATATTTTGACACAAGAAGAACATTTAGTCATAATAAAAAGTCTTTCCTTCAAATATTCCCATTCCTACAATATTTCATGTTTTTCGCAACTGCAACGCCAATGAAGCACGCCTTCCCCTTATCCGATCAGCTTCAACTTTTGCAGGAATTATTTTCTTACCCAATAGCACAATTTTGGGGGGTGGCGTGAAAAAAATCTCGCAAAAAAACATTTCACCAAGTATAGCTAAGGTCCACCCTAATAGACATCTCCGCATTTTTGCCTCCTTCATTTTGCCAAGACAAGTCTATTTTTTCAACGGAATAAAATCCTAGAATCCTGGAACGTTGAGTTGCAGGTAGAATTAGGTTGTGCGAAACGCGAAACCAGCGAAAATATGCTAGCTGGTCAGGCAGTCGTTTGGGAGCCTGGTGGAAACGCAGCGAAAAGGCAGAAAAGCCCGGAGAGCGAGCGAGAGAAATGGAGTGCGTTCCAGTCCGCTTCAGTCCGCTTCAGTCCGGCCGTCGAATTTCGCGAATCGGATTCAAGAATACTCGAAGCCCGGCATAATGTGGCACAAAGGGAATTGGTGCGCGCGTCTCGCATTGTATCGTTGAGCGCGTGTCGTCGCGGCCGTACATCATATGTTACAGGAGCCCCGACACCGCATTCCCTAAGGGACCGGTGTAATTAGTAATTTGTAGTTCCAGTGGCTTCATTCACCGGGCTACATAACAGTCATTTCGACACGAGTTTCTCCGGCGGGCCTTTGTGTGCTAATCGTGGCACGTTAAGTCGCGGTGCTTGTTACATCTCCGCCGCGTTCCAACCACTTAATTTCTGACTTCTCGCCGCGCCGAGCCGTGCCAGAGCAGCTTCCCTTTTCTCCGTTCCCTTTTCCTATTCGCGCGCGTCTGCCGTCTCGGCGACTTTCGCTGCGCACCGGCAAACCGACCGGAAACTTTTCATTTCACTCGATAAGACAGAGCGCGAAATTCCAGCTGAACCAGTCGACGTAAAATCTGCCGTGGGAAAATTTGTTTTTCGCAGACTCCACGGCGCGGCGCGGCGTTCCGCGAGAGCACGGATTTTATCAGTAGATTGCGGGGATATCGGAAAATTTGATCTCTGCGCTGTTGGTCTTGGTAAATTAGGAATAGAACCTTTTATCGATTGCTCAAGACTTTTATGCGCTATAAGGGTGCATTGTCTACTTATTAAATTTTTTTTCAGACTTTGTATATTGGATCCTCTTGACCACTATCTATAATAAGCATCAGCGGAATAATCGTTTCGAATTCTAATGAAACTCTGCACAGACGTGCTTCGTCGGTAGATATTCTTTAATTTACATTCGAAGAATTTATAGAACGGTCGCATGGAGAGTCTGTCGGAAACGGAGAATGGTGTAATGAATGCAGAAATACGCCGAGTTCTATAATAATGTGAATCTGTTTAGACGGAGATATTCTCGTAGATTGAAAGTTGGCAAAGCTTAGTGATAGAAATAAAACATCGCGCTTCCTATATATCGAACTGGTCAAGTACACAGAAATACATATATCGTACGTCGTCAAACCTGGACGAGTAATTGCCACGTCCTCAGTCTTTATAAAAGAGATCACTCGTAAATAGCATGTTGCGTTTGTGAGCGTCATCGAGCTAAAGGAATCTTTGTCGAGTTAGAAAATAAATCTGTCCTGTTACCAACAATCCGAACGTTGCTGCAACACGCCACTGCATTCAGGATAAAACCGTGTCTCTATCCTTACAAATACAAACCGTGTCCG
Source organism: Lasioglossum lativentre (assembly GCA_916610255.1). NCBI lineage: Eukaryota > Metazoa > Arthropoda > Insecta > Hymenoptera > Halictidae > Lasioglossum > Lasioglossum lativentre. The sequence continues at coordinate 14,473,657 of OU744357.1, read as the reverse complement.
GTACTACATTTCGAGATTTGAGCTTCGCGGTCTCCTTGGAGATTGTATTTTTACCGATTCGCTTCTCGATCCGACAGGGTCGAATCTTTTGTCGAAAATGTCGCCAGATGTTTCGCCATAATTTGTGCTTTCGACGAAACATTATTAATTACTCGATTAAAACCCTTGTCCGTCCCTTATCGCAATTTCAAAAAATTTTTCAGGTCGCACCAACATATACAATTTCATTTTAACTTAATGTCGTATTATTTCCCCAATTTAATTTTCAATCAAGCAGTACGTAAAATTCAACTATTTACCCTTGTGTTATATTAATCGTTCATCGATACACCGATTCGATACGATTATCGAGTTGAGAAAATAAGGGGTGGACGAGACGATTCAAAATTAAATTATTTATTTAAATAAAAGCTAGGTTATTCGTTCGCCAGCAGCAGAACAGAGTAATCATCCAATCAGTCCTGGCAAATAACATAATTCGCAAGACACTCGCGTCGATTTTATTACCAAGCAATCGAACCACTCGGACTCTGATATCCGTAAACAACGTATGTTCCGATTGAGCATCTTCCCGTACTTCCGGTCTTGACGAGAATGCTGGTAGCGCTGTCCCCTTCTACTTCAATTTTCTCTTAGCCAGAGAAATTCTTGTTTCTTCTGAAATTCTCGAACTTCCGTCTCGGATCTAGGCGACGCTTCTTGAATTCTATTATTTGTAGACTCGCGTCTCCCTATAATAAGAAAGTAGAATATCAAAAAATCAATGGAACTTCTGTCACACACTACTGTCCACTTCTCGTTACAGACAGAAACAAATTCAGGCGCGATAAAAATCACCGGAAATCTCGTAAATGAAACAGCTACGCGAACGGGCACGTCACTCGAGGATTTCAATTCAAGAAAGGACTGCGGATCTTTCGCGGTGCAGCTCCGCAAAATTTTTTCAGCCGTAACTTTGTTCAGGTATTCGCCGTGTGCCACAAATTGCAAGAAAATCCCAACAAAGGGAATTGGACGCTTTTGATGATGTCAGACGGCGGAGCAGCAGCACCAGCAACGGCACGGCAGCCCAAGCGAGCAACAAATTATTAAATCACGGTTGCTGGCGTCGGGATCAATACCTCGACGGTCGTTCCTTAAAAAACGGCTTCTGGCCGGGCGCATAACATTCAAACATTTCCTACCGACGAGCCACGTTGTAATTCTTAATTGATAGACCCGTAACAAGTCGCGGAGAAAAACTTTCTCTCTCTCTCTCTCTCTCTCTCTCTCTCTTTGGGGCAAGATGCAGCTTACATTCATCCGGCATTCGTTACCGCAGACAATTTCCTTCGGCCGGTATTCGCGGTGAGATCCCTTAATTGGAGATTTTCAGTGGTTGGTGCGGGCTGGTAACGCATTCGTTTCTGTTCAAAGCGGGTGCGCGCGGCTCGAACACAATAACTGCACGCGGATCATTAAAGTTAGCATATTCGAGGGAAATTTCGAGCGTGGCTGGTGAAAGGGAGCCGATAAAACGTACGGAGGATCTCTGCAGCGGCTCGGCTACTTATTTAAGTGCCTACATATTTACCCGATACTCGCCGAAGAAGGAAGCAGGAAGTAGGAACCGAGTTCTCGAACCGGGCCCCGCCGCGCCGCGCCGCCTCGTCCCTTCTTCTTCTTCTTCTTCTTCTTCTTCTTCTTTCTCTGTTTCTCGAGTGGCCAATTACGGACAACGGAGATTTCAGAGGCTCCAGTCGAGGGTAAACGAAGACGAAGCCCTCCGGTATCGATCGCCGATGAAAGAGGAGGATCCGACGCTCGTTTCCGTCGCGGTATAATAATTCGAGATGTCACCGTGTCTGCGCGACGTCCGACGAACGTCAGACCAAGCCGGACAACCCTCTGTTGGGCTACGATAAACGATCGAATCGACGAGGAAATCGACGCGTAGGACTATATTCTGTCTATCACGTGTGCGGATCGTTTGGCCCAACGCTGCGATGCGCTTAATAGTTACTTATAAATATAATAATTCAGTAATTGTTCCGTCGCGGAAAAATAACTTTATGGTACGGACAACCATCTGCGAGTTTTTCATTTTGCTCAATCTGTGCATTTCGTTTAACATCGAGCCATTATATTGTCTTTAGCAGACCGGTATGCACCCAACATGCGGCAGTTAGGAGTAAAGTCATTTAGAAGATCCGGGATTTACGCATGATCTAGGAGCACGGTAGTGCACCAGCCAAGTTCTCGCACTATCTCCTTTTACACGAAACAACTTGGCCGATTTTTAGAGGCTTGTAACTCGGAACTGGAGGCAGTTGGAGAGATGTAATTTCGTACACTTGTTAAATGCTATCAGGTCTCAATATTGACAAAACATTAATCTTCCAACATTAGTAGGTTCCGAGATATAGGATCACAAAAATCGCTAAATTGGTCACTGACTGACTGACTGATTCACGGATCACCAAAACCTTTTGGGTACTTCCCATTGACCTACAAGCTTGAAATTTGGTACATAGGTCCACCATAACAAACCATCAAAGGAATAATGATCAAAGTTTGAAATTTTACACCTCAAAAAAAAAATGGCAACAAAAATTGATGAAATCCCAACAAAAACATCCTGTAAACAGGAGCCAAGTTCTCTATGGCCGTAAAAAGATGTGAGATCAAACAAAATACGGCCAAGTTCGTTAGCTTAGAAATACCTGTTGCAAAACTGAAAAAAAGCGTTTGTAAAAATTAGTATAAACGAACGCTATTTAATTTTTAAAGAGTTACATGGAAGGCTAAATTATTCAAACTTGGCCGTTACTTTTTAAACCAATGGCCATAAATGGTGTTAGGTAGCGGCTGAGTTTGAATAATTTAGCCTAGCATGTAACTCTTTAAAAATTAAATAGCGTTCTTTTATACTAATTTTTACAAACGCTTTTTTCAGTATTGCAACAGGTATTTCTAAGCTAACGAACTTGGCCTTATTTTGTTTGATCTCACAACTTTTTACGGCCATAGAGAACTTGGCTCCTGTTTACAGGATGTTCTTGTTGGGTTACATTAACCCTCGCAGGTACGAGAACCATACCATACAGTTCCAAGGTTTAAAGAACACTTGGTGACCAGGGCCCAGCGCGCTTCGGACGCATTGGAAGCAGTGGTGACACGGGGTTGGTCAATTTTACAATTAGGCTAAATATTAGGAAACGCCTTACGAGGATTCCGACGCTTGGGAATGGTGTGCGAAATTCGCCAAGAGTGGGGACTCAAATCGATTAGGGTGGAAAATTCAGTTCAGCGAGTTAGAACATAATTTTCCATCGTAACGAAAACATCGTTATCAAGTACAACTTCGTCGCGTTTACAAATAACAATCGAATTTACCGAAATCAAATCACGCGCACCATTCACGCGCTCTACCTTCAGATCCGATTGCCCAAAATTAGTTTGGCGGACAATTGGCTTACAAAATATGCGATCGCGATACGTGCGAAACAGTAATCAACACTGGGTTTACAGGACGAGTTGGAATATTTTTTTTTATTTGCGATTATCGAGTAATATATGTATGAAGAATCGCAAAAACGAGAATTGAGATTATCGTGGAGAGTAATCGGCGAAAATCCGTTCGTCGACCAGAGACGACGACACGACGACACGACGAGAACCAGGCAATGTGAAAACGCTCTCAGCAACCCTCCCCAAGACTGCGACCCTTCGGTGACCCTTTCCAGCCCTTCTGCAACCCTGTACTGCTCGTTGTCCTCCCACGCACACACACACCCCCAAAAGCGGTCTGCTTTCGGTCTAGCTGCCGCCGGCAGAGTTTAGGCCAAGTTAACGCGCAACAACGCCGAAGCAACGTACACGTGACGGCGTTTGCGCTTGAATAATGCATCAACACTCCGGTTCCGACGGCGGAGCGCGGCCGCGCTGCTCAATCTGCGCTTGTTGAACAATTCGGTAACATTCCGCATTAGCATTAATGCAGCAGATCGCCGGACACCTGCGGTAATTCATAGCATCGAGCGGTGCCGACGCGGAGCGCGTGGCAGGCCACGCTTTTCCGTCCTCCGCTTGTTCCAACCCTTTCTAGTTCTGTTACGCAACTTTGTTCGCCAGTAATTTATTAAACAACTCTCTTCAATTTTCATCGATACATTTCATTGGAAGCTCGTCTTCTGGAAAGGGTGGTTCGACTCTCCAACGGTCAAAAAGTATTTCTAAATGTGTAATATTGTTCAACCCCTAAGTTTCAACTATCACACCGCTTCGTAAAAAGTAATAGCACAATGTTTTCGGGGCTTGTTTGAAAATGTGAAACTTGTACTGTCACAAATCTTTTATTTCTTCAGAATGTTTCTGGTCCAAGAGACTTTTCGAAAAAGTGAACTTTTACCTTGATACGAATGTGAAATGTTTCCATCTAGCTGAAGCTTTATAAATTTTCGTCGGGATCGAATTCGCCAAGGAATTGAAGATCGAAGTCTTCCGTTTGCAACGAGCACTCAAATATTTATCCGTGATTTTTCTTTGCCGTTTTATATAGCACTTTGAATGGAACCGCCTGGCGATGGAACAACTTTTAATATGCGCCACCCTAATTTTTAACGCGACTCCAACCGCATGGTTACAAATCCCATGTAACGAATATACTGCGAGACCGGTATATGATGAATGTATCGGGCTTTGCTCCGAGGCTTTCCGGATGTAAATATATGGGCAAGTCTTTTCTAATTAAATTTCGGGGACAACGTTCTTTGATTGGATGCGCGGGTAACGTTCCCCGGAGCATTAGATCCGCGGGATTGTCCATTTTCCGAAAGGGACGGGTTGTTCCGTGGATCATGTTTATGGATGCAGGACAAACCCGTTCACTTTACAGAGCTGGCAGGACTAAACGAAGCCGAGTCCGAAGGGTCCACTGCTATTTCATCCGTAAGCTGTGCATCTTATCGGACCTTGGCTCTTCGAATAAATTTTCGGACTGTTCGAGTAATTGCCCGGTGGACCCAGGATCGCGTTCCCATATTATTTATGACCGTGGTTATTCGCTATTCTGATAACGAGACACAATGATACATCGGAAATGCATAGAGACCACCTTATCGACAATAATTTACGCCGCGTCCTCTGCCGCCGTTGTAAATAATATTCATTTACTCATTCGCGCTATCGCCGGTCGATTTTATTATTTCCCCCGTCACCGGTTCGTTTTTATTATTAATTTCATTTAATAAATTGTGTAACGGTGCATGAGTTGAACGTTATCGGAACGAGACCACAAATACACCGATACGCTCGCGGGAAATTAAGGTCGCGAGAACTATTTTTACAGAACCCTGTGAGGTATGGTTAGGCGTTTCAAAACTTTCCTCTCGAACGTTGTAATTTACATGCGCGCTGACCATACTGTGTGTGTGTGTGTGTGCGAGCAGCGTGTACACGCTAAATCGGGTGTCAGCGACGACGATCTAGTTACCTGTTTGTCGATGCGTTCTTAATCCCCAGGTTTTTATCTTTGATCGCATAACGTAGATTCGACCAACAATTGTCGAACCGTCGATTTAGGAGACCGTGAAACGATAATGCGACCTGTAAACTGGACATAACGCGATACAGAGGGAAACGGTGTCAATTAAATTGTTGATTGGGTCGTTTTGATTGTTGTCCTTAATTAACAGTGAAACTGGATCTACTTTAACGAACGGCAGTGCATTAGCCGAGCGGTTGTTCCGCGCGCATATAATATTACAATCGTTCCAAATTTACAACTTACTGCAGCGAGAAACACGGTTAAGCTATTAAAATGCGCGGAGTAATTGACACGCTCGCAGCCGCTAGTACAATATATTAATGCGGCGGGAATAAAAAATGACGATGGTCGGTAAAATTATTCTCTGCGCCGGCACTGGCATAATTAGCGATTAATAGAATCCGCGAAAAGCCCGCGGCGCCGTTTAAAGTTGAATCTCTAAATCAAGTTGATCGAGAAATCGTTAATTTCTGTTCGCGCGTCGGGACAAAAACAAAAAATCGAAGTGTTCCGCGGCTACCGAGCCGGTGGAAAAGGTATTGCAAATGAACAGGGGCCGGTTCGATTCGAAATCGCATTAGCCACGAACTTGAAAGTGGTGCCGAAATGTCACCTGGGATTCGCAATAACCGTCACCGCGAGGCGCGATACGAGATGCAAATTACTCCTAACGGCGATGCGAACGCGTCCCCGGTGGCCGCGGAACGATCCGCGATTACCGCAAAAATTATTAATCGCTAATAAACGGTATCGACGAGCCGTCGATATATTTTTAGAATCCCTACCTTTTACAGCATGCCTTCTCTTTTTCTTTGCGTTTTTTTTTTCCATTAACACGACACGGCGTCGACGGTGTCGGAACAAACGAGGCGCGCATGCGTTCGAACGCTTCGCCGGACGCGCTAATGAGACGAAAATGGTTCTTGTGTTTCCTCGTAAAACGCAATTATAACCTGCAGATTCTTCGTCCCGCCATTATCCAATTAAATTGCTCCGATATGCGCGCTTGCTTCCTCGCAAAAACCCCACCTTCCTCCGACCGCCGCGCCGCCGCCGCCCCTACAATATTGCCCTGTTTTCACTAAAAATACACTCGAGTTACACGCGAGTTGATGAAACAACAATATATCACTTCGAATCGTCAGACTCGCCAGCGCAAATATTTTTATATCGCCAACGAACGTAATTTCGCGACTGGATAAATGGTTAAACAATGCGTTAATGATACCGGGAAATAACCTGAAAATTTAAAAAAAAAATCGGTTGCACGATGCGTTAGAAAAAAATTGACATCGGCGACTAATTTTTACTAGTGCTTGATCCCTGCGTGGGCAGCATATGGTAGTGGTTTATTGTATTTTCTTTTAACAATATTGCATATTCTTTTTAAAATATCATGAAAACACTGCGGACTGTTTGTACACCATACGGTACGCGTACAATTTCACAATAAAAAAAAATCGACGCAAGAGATCTCGAATACTGAAGCTTTTAGAGGACTGATATACAGTGGTTGCGAAAAGTATTGGCACACTAAATTCCCGGTTTCCGAAGAGTTGTCGATATTTAAACTGTTCTAATTCCGTAAAAAAGAATCGCACGGCAATAAACCCGGTCTCGGTTTAAAGCTTCGTGCCTCTACTTTCACAATGCATCGTTCGTCAAGTCTATTTTAACACTAAACGTAACACTAAAATTTAGACGTATGTACACCTCGCAAAAATAACAAGACTACATTTATACAGAGACCGTACACGATGTCTATTGAAATATTTCTTTGCACTACTCTAAAAAAAAAAAACCCGATCGTATGGTCTGATATGAAAAAAGTTATTATCCATTCGAAAGTGCCCGAATGTTATTGCCGGTAACTCGAAATTTATAAGAATTCATAAGAACTGTAAAGCCTGTCATTTACCGGTGGCCGGTACGTTTAATGTTGAGAGTCCACTTGGAGGTTAATTAATGTCGCTCTCGCGAGCGATAGAGGTAGAGAGAGCGAGAGAGAGAGAGAGAGAAAGAGAGAGAGAGGGAAGGGGAAGGGCGGGTTCAGAAGTACGTGGACGAGAGGGGAAATATTTTTGCAGGCATTAGAGGTCGTTATCGAAACGCCCGAATCTCCGGAAGGGGATTCTTGTCGTCGGGGGTGGCGGGGGGTTGGAGGGGGTCGAAAGTGGGACGCGCGGGATTCCTATCAGCCGCCCGATTCCCATCCGATGAATAGCGGAGACACTTTCGATATTTGGTCGCAGTGATACACACGAATCCCGAGCTCGCTCTCGAGGTGAACGGGTTAACGATTATCGTATATTTTTCGTCGTCGCCCATTCCTCTGTCTCACGCGAACCTCGTGCATCCCGCGGGAACAATTTTTTTACCGTGCCCTCGACGCCGACCGACCCCTTACACCGCCTCCACACGAAGAATCATTACGACTGTTCGGTCAATGGAGCATCGATTTACTGCACCCGAGTATATACCACGTTTGGGACCATAGACGCCGCCATAGTTCGCCACGGGGAAACGAGATTTTACGACGCGTTCATGATTTTATGCATTAGCGGGCCAGCCTCGCCGGCAACGATCGACTCGATCGACGATCTGCCTCGAACGAGACGCTCGATTTCCTTGACACCTGTCGCGCGACACGTCTCGTTGATCGGAATTGCACTGCTGACCTTCATGCATTCGCTCTGACCATAACCATACAGCCAGAGCACCGACGATTTCGTACGGATACGCTGAAACTGTGCGATTAAGCGCACCGTGTCGTAATTATGCTTTATCGCCGATAATCGTGGGACCGAATCTCCTTATGCTATGAGGTATGCGAACCTGTTGACGCGTGACAGTATGTTCATAGCAAAAGTACCTTCATTGTGTAGGATTAGCAAATTTAAATGAAGATTCTAAGCAACGGCTCCTCGATTCGCGCAGTTGCGTTAATAAAATTACAGTGTCGAACGCGAGAGGAATAATGGACCAGCAGTACGCGCGTCGCGCGAACAGCGCGCGGTTAAGTCATCAAGGAATATTTCACCACCAATTATTATCAATTCTGTCGATTAACGGAAGCTCCAAAACCAACTATCCGATTGCTAACGAGTCGTTAATGTCTGTCCCCGAAGATGCGAAAATTACCCGCCGCACGAATATTTCACTTTGATTATCGTTATTACCGCGGCAAAATTGTTGCAGCTGTTTAAAAGCGCGTGAGCGGAACGGTATGAATATTCGCCATTAATTTCCAGCGGAACATTTCAATATTGGCTGGTACGGCCGTGCGCGCGCGACGATCCCTCGTGTTTTAAATTGTCCACTTTCCTTTGCTTTTTTAATTATCGCTTTGACCGATGACACGGAATCGCAATATTTATGCTCTCGTCCGATTTACGCTGCTAAAAATTATATTATCGTACACCGGTTTCCTGAAATCTTCATTTCCTATTAAAGACGTGGCTTGGAGTACAGAAAGCTAGGTTTATTTATATTTTTTATAATTGCAAATTATCACGTCGACCACTGCCTCGAGCGAAGATCGATACCCAAGACAGCAATAATGACAGTTTCGTTTTCGCGATAATTTGACACTCGACGGGAGCCCAATAAATTCGTCTGCGGGATCATGCGAGAAACAGCGAGCGTCGGTGAACAATCCGCACTCTTCGTTTGTCCAATATCGCGGAGCCGACGACGTTCACTTCGATGAAAGTCAGAAATAACGATGCAGACGACACATGTCCGTTCTCGAACACAGCCAGATATTTTTCGATAATGTGACAGTGATGTAGTTGAGTTCGCCAGCCGTGTCCGGTTATTTACTCTTGCCGCGTAGTGATGCATTTATTGAGCGCCGGAATACTGGCTAGCCGAGAATTAACACGTACACACACGCGGTGCGCAGCTTATTTTACTCTTTCATCTGGAATTAGACCGATCATCTAAATTCTGTAAAATTTCTGGAACTTTAGCCGACTAGCAATTATTATAATAGGTTAACTTTTGCTATATTTGGAGCAGCTTTCGACCTAGAGAACGTTTTTACGTTCCCTAAAGCCGGTGGATTACTGACCCTTTGCGGTCCCAAAGCCTTTAATTACTTTGGATTTTTATTTAAAAGGTAAAAAACTTCAACTTCTATTTCGCGTATCAAAGAGCAAAATTTAAGGTAAATACGTACACTACTTTTTCCGTCCTCCAGCAAGCACACGAAAACACAGCGACCGGGTTTCCATTTTCCAGCGATTTCCTCTCTCGGTTAGGCGGTAATTTCAAAGCTATGTCTTTCCGAACATTTCTTTCTGCAGATTTACAGAATTAGCGGAGTCGCCGAGCCTTTCATGAACAATGAATCTACGTTGATGCAATTTTAAAAATACGAAAGTGCCTCCTCTCTACCTTATCTGCTTAGCAGCTTTTTTTGTAACGTCGATCCACGAACAAAAATGGTTTCGGTCCTACTTCAGTCTGGCCCGATTCCCTTTTTCTGGCAGAAAAATTCGGCGCACCTTCTTTCTCCACCGTAGGGACGATAATTTTCACATCATCCCCTAAACTTCCGTTCGTCTTATCGAGTTTGTTCCCTGCATTTAATTAAGAAAATTATGGAACGATTAATGTTGCGAAAAATCAGAGCGGAATCCCGGCAACGCGTCACGCTGATAACATAATATGCCTGACCATACCGAAATCCAATTATCCTTCTCCTCGGGCACGACGGAGGCACGCCGAGTTTGTTCCGAGCGAAAACTCCAGCAACCCTAATAAATCAACTGGATAATTGTTAATTGGCCTGTGTTTATTCGTCAGCACGGATCGCGTGTGTAAAACCTACGTCGGATAAATATTAATGGTCCGCGTACTGATATTTATTGAATTGTGAAAGCGCTTCGTGTTATTAATAATTCATAACATCTGTCCCGTTCAAAAGGACCGGTGTCTGTGTATGAAAATCTGCCCGCGATTTAATCCTCGTCGACAATCGCTCCTGCGTACTTTAATACATCGCCGGGATTTCTACCGTCGATCGGAACCGCTCAACACACTTCTATCGAATTCGCATAATCTCCTGGATACTCTACCATGTTTTCGGAACACAAATCTAATAATTTTTAACCGTTACCCTTAGTTTTTTTTTTCGGGGTATAGCAAAATCTTAAAATGCATCTTGGGGGGTAGTAAAACTTTTTCGCGTCCGAATGCATTTCATTGGCCTGTTATCAGCGACCACAACTTTTTAAACAACGATTTCCTCCCCGCTCGTCTTATCTGCACGCAGTGTTCTCGTTTCCTTTGGCCTTCTGGTCGGTGCCTGGTCCACCCCCGCGCGCGTTTCCGCGGTTGTAACCGGATTCCATCCGATCCTGGAACTGTCGTCGTCAACCCCTTTGCAACTTCGCTCGAACTTAGCCCCCCTTCTTTCTCGCTGCTTTAAGTTTGAATTCGATTTGCATGTGAAAGAATGCCATTCAAGCGCCACGGTGTTCTTTCAGCGTTCCGGGGAGGAGTCCGTTCCTCTCGGCCTCGGTCCACTCGAGAGGCCGCCGGGCCGGGCCGGGCCGGGCCGGGGCGGGGCGGGCTGGCCTCTGTCATGCAAATTTTATTATTGTGACCGCTGCCGGATCCGACTGACGCTTTCGTTCTTTCAGTGTCGCTCTTTTGCACGATTACGACGCCGTTGACGCAGCACTCGACTCGCCCTCGATGGTCCTCTCCGATTCCAGGCAGACGTGGCCTCGATGGATCGTTGATAAACACTCTCCGCGATCGTCCACTTCGAAAAACGTCTGTTCCATCCTTTACACGCGATCCCCGTGTCCTGCTAGAGAAAAATATCTGCGACCGATTCGAAACTGGATTCGTAGCTTGTCCAATGTGTTGCAATAGAATTTTAAATACACTAGGCGATTCTACGTGGAATTACACTGGGAAAAGGTGGAATACAATTTTCTCATACGATCATCTATTTTATAAATAAACGACGTTCAATTTGGACCGCTTGCGATCGCGCGGACAAGTAGAAACGGTCGGCTTTGGTCAGACACGTCGGATGAATCATTGAGCTCGATTCACTCGGGAACTAATTGGATTGAATATTTACCGGTAACTATTCTTCTGTTCGCAGTGCCTCCGAACATAGTGGACTACCAGACCTCGTCGGACGTGGTCGTGCAAGAAGGTGTGAACGTTAGTTTATCGTGCAAAGCGTCCGGAAGTCCGAAGCCGCAGATAAGCTGGAAAAAAGAGGATGGAAAGAAGATCACTATGAACAAGACCCTGTCTGGTAAGTGGTCCTTCGTACTATGGACTTTCATCCAGAACACAATGCTATTAAAGCAGGAGAATGTTGTTATATTATTTTCATTGATGCCTCGGAATTCCGGAGTGTTCTATTCAAGTCTGCAGCAATATTTCAGCAGAACGAGAACCGGGCGTAACGGCGTGTCGCGTGGTCCGGGTGATTGTGTGTCGTTATTAAAATTCAATGGTAGGATGGTGGGCGTCCTCGCTCACGTATTTACGAACGAATTCTTCTCGCAAATGGCCGATGTCCGACGGGTTTTAATTACACAGCGGGGCGCGGTGCGGCGCGGCGCGGCGCGGCGCGGCGGCACGGCGTGGGCGCGCGAATTAAAAGACACCCGAGCCGTTTTCTCGGTCGTGGGAATTCGGGCTGCGTCTCATCGTCGGGGACGTCCTTAAAATACGAGTGACGTCGATCCGTGACCGGATTTTCGATAGATTCGGGGAACACGACACGCGCGGCAATTAAAAATAATGACATTCGTCTGGCGTCCGTCCGAAGATCAAACGCGCAAGCTACGAAAACTGTGTTACCGCTGTCGAACGAGGACACACACACACACACACACACACACCGTGGAAAAAAGAAAAACAGGACGTCGTCGACGTCTATGTGCCGACGATGATGATGACGAGGTCGGTGCGTTTAGCAAGGGGAGGGTAAAAAGGATGTGTTGCTCATTAACGTGCCACGCATCTCGAGTCTTGGGAACGCATAGATTCGCTGTCGTTAATGCCGACCGGATGCGAGCCTCGTAATTATGTTACCAGTGGCATTCCTGGCCGGAGAGTTTTTTTTTTGAGTCGAAGCATCATTCCGTGTACTAATTAATGGGCCACGGTTAGCGATAGCTGTTGACCGGCGATGAGTGCCAGGAAATATTTTACGCCACGCGGCTTTTTCAAAGCCCGACACACCGTGGAAACTCTGAACCGAACAATCAAAGATTTCAGCCGGCAAAGCTCGCGGAGCGATTAAAAATTTTCATCGGAACGCGCGCGCGAGATTCCGCGAAACCGTGAAATGTTTTTTGCCAGGCTGTTCCCTCGTGATATAGCGAAACAATTTCGAAACCAGGACAGGCATTACGCAATTAAGGAACTCGTCGAATTATGAACGAGATTGTGCGACGAGTGACCAAAATAATGAGGTCGAGTGCTCGCGGTCGTTTAAAAATTTTGTGCTCGCCCGGCTGGCGATCGAAAAAACCGCTTCCGACGAATTACCGCGCGCGGTGTTTTTGTGCTGTTGCTACGGAAACCATTGCTTAAACGGCTACAGTCCCAGAAACGCTGGCCTCTCATGAAGCTGTTCGGCGGTGTACAATTTCGTAGATTTTATTCAGCCGTATCAGAGCTGTTCTGTAAAATATTCTTCGGGCATCGTTTTACCACCGGTAAACAGACCACGAATTTTCAGCGATCAGCATGAACCGAAAATTAATTTTAATTATTGAAAAATGAACACCACGGTACTTGGTAAAACGAATGGCGCGTAATTCGAAAGAAATGTTTTGCCTGTAATTTATCGAACAGAAACTTCAAACGTAATTTCAAAGGTTATTTCTGTTTTCAGTGGTGGAATGGAAAGGCGAGTCGCTGGAAATTACACGCATCTCCAGACTCGATATGGGTGTTTATTTGTGCATCGCGTCCAACGGTGTGCCTCCAACTGTGAGCAAGCAGATCAAAGTCTCCGTTGACTGTGAGTACCTTTTTAACTGCTATCAAAGCATCGTTGAAACTCTTTTCACAAGACAGCGAATGGCTCGAGTAACCCAGATGCCTATAAAAATTACTCTCCCATCGTATGACACCTCGAGATCTTCAACCGTTAATTACGCTTTAGAAATTAACAGATAACAGATTCTTGCGTTTTCTTTCAAACACAAAAACCATATAGAAAACGAGAAACTGAAACCGATCCAGAAGAAAATCTGTTAAAAAACAAAAAAATAATTGCAATTGACATTGCTCGGTGTACCAAGATCGAGATCTTTGTCATTGGTTGTTTGCACGAGATATCGGTTCGAAAGTTTTCTTGATCGCTGATGGGGAGCGTAGAAAAACAGCTCGGCTTTGGCTCGGTTTGGCTCGGCGCAGCCGGATTCCTCGGGAACCGGTGGTGTCGGCGAGGCAAAGGGGTTGAAGAACATACAATTTAATAATAGAGAATGGTGTCCGGTAACAAAGCGAGCCTTTGCCGCTTGCACTCTGCCTTGTCCCAATGAAAGAAGGGTGGCGAGAGTAGATAAGCGTGGCTCGCGCTCGCAACAGGGAGAGAAAGAGAACGTGGGATGGAGAAATGGCGCGTGAGCCGAGCCAAAGAGTGAAAGCGGACGGTGTAGAAGGTGAAGAGCAGCCCTGCCGGGACATAAAAGTAAGCTGGGCGAACCACGACACACCATTACCGTTTCCAGCCCGTGTACTCGCCTATTGTTACGTTACTGCTTCTCTTAAATACTGCGCGCGTGCCTTTTCTCCGCGCACTTTTTCGTTCTCTTTCTCTCTCTCTCTCTCTCTCACTCTCTCTCTTTCTATACTTTTTTTTTTCTGCAATGCGAAGCCGAGGCATCGTTGAACCTATTTCGAATTAAACGCCGAACCTTTCTTTACGTTTGTCGAATGAAATTAGTTCGGCCGATCGAAATTTATAGCGGCGATAAGCGTACGATGAAACATTCACTCGTTCGCGATTAATCAGCCTCGGTTTTTGTTCTTTTGGAACAACTTTGCTGAGAATGTTGGGAAGAAATGAACCGGACCGATGGTGGAATGTGAATAGAATTTTTTTATACAGGGTGTGGCCGGACGGGTGGTAGAACCGGGCAGGGGATGATTCTACATGTAAAAATAAATCGAAAAAAAGAAATAACATTTTTTTCTTTGACGCATCGTTTTCGAGAAAAACAAGTTTGAAAATGCAGCGAATACGCGTGCTATTAGATAGGAATCGTCTGATGCGTCTGATCATGACCAACCAATTCTACTTCTTGCGTATGACTAAAGCACGCGAACCCGACGAAACTGTAAAGTCGATTTCCTCGAAAACGATGCGTCAAACAAAAAAAATGTTATTTCTTTTGTTTCGATTTATTTTTACATGTAGAATCATCCCCTGCCCGGTTGCACCACCCGTCCGGCCACATCCTGTATATTTTTGATTTTCATTCTAAGAACATTAAGTATTTTCCTGTGGATGTGCTGACAGAAACGAAGTTTGCATATTTTCAACGAACCCTAAAAATGCTCCCTCCCCATTGGAATGCGGGGCCATTTTTTCACGAAATGGAGGATCGGGCAGGGCCAGGGAATCTTTTTGAAATCGACGAGGGAAAGTCAGAGCCACACGTCACTCTGGGTGAAAAAATGCGATGAATCTCTGGTTTCAAGGGTAGCGAGAGGGGCGCGAAAGTGTACGAAAACGAAGGGGATTCCGTTTAGCCGGAGCGAGGGCTAATTAACTTAGCGGCGGCGTAAAGAAGCGACGAATTACGATTGAGGTGAGGCGAGCAGGGGGCCGAGTCGACGCACCAGGCCTGGAATGGACGGGGGTCCTTCCGCGGATGCGCGGCGGATTATCCTTTTAGGTGTCCTTTAATTCCATTTGTAGCCGGTGCTCCGGGCAAAGGCTTTTGTCAACGAGTATTACCCCGAGCCCTTTGTAGTCAAATTGCGATCGAGTAATGTAATAGTTCTGTCCGCGATATGCATTACCCTGCGTCGGTCGGGAATTGAATAAGAAGTTCGTGAAAAGAAAATGTAATTTTCTGCGTGAAGCGTCCGCCGTGCCGCGCCGCGCCGCGTCGCGTCGCGCCGGGCCAGCGGGATAGTAACGAGAGAGATTATTTTCACTTCGCCTGGACAAAGACTGCGAAGATGTCGTTAACGGATCTACAAAATTTCGTAGATGCGCGTTAAGTGATGTTGCGCACAGATTATCATCCGTCAGAGGTTTCCTTCTTAATTAAACGCGCGCGATCTTTAGCGGCGCGGCGCGATTCAAGCACGATCGACAAGTATTACGGAGGTGCGGCCGCTAAAGTCAGAAATTATCAAATTAATCCGAGCGATAATTCGAGCTCGTTTCGCGGGTTTTTATGTCCCCGGAGGGGAAAATTAATTAAACGACTGGACAGATTACATCGTCCCTGCGAGATCGTGTTACAAGTTTACGAGCCGAGAAACTTTACGTGCTCGAAGGCTCGGTTTTTCATTGCCTGGTCTCGACGTCTGCCTTCGAAGAACACTGGTGGAATAATGATCGAATTTCAATCACTTCTAAGCGTTAAGTGGAGAAACATTTCATTAAACATTTCCGACTGAATTTTTTTCACGTAGATTCACCGTATAAATCTTTCGAGCGAATTAAAACCGACCGGATGCAACGCACGGGCTGGTCGAGATATGCTAAAAGGGAGAGTTAGAAATTTCAAGTGCCAGGCCCGAGGACTGGAAGATTGACGACGAGAATGAAGTTTTGATAGACAATAATCGACGCGCAAAGTGTTTGCGCTCACCGATCCGCGCAGCTCGGTGCTATCGTCGCTTTCGCAAACACGGCGAAGCTGTTACATCCGGTTCGCATAGTTGTATCAACACTATCGAGTCATCCCCGACGTCAAAGGAACTCGCCGTTCCCTTGTTCGAGATAAATAGAAACAGAGTACGGTTGACACGCCCTGCGCTCCGAGTGGACCGTACAACTTGTGCTTTTATTTCGCGACTGTCAAAGTTGCTTTGCGAATTTAAACGTTCGGCTCGGCCGGTTCGACTGCCTCGCAACGAAACTATTCGAATGATCGGTTTCACGGTCGTCTTGATTCCCTTATTCGCGGGAATTCGTTCGGGAATCTTGTCCCGTGGAATCCCATCTCGGTGTAACGCTCGGTTTTTTCTTCGCCTTGGGGAAAATCTTGCGAGTATTTATTTCTTTTTTTTTTTACGTAATCCTACGTCCGGTTTTAATAACGTCTCGAAAACGAGAATGAGCGGTAACGAAATACGGGCAGGCGCAGTTTCGCATCTGACACAGGCCCTTATTTGCCCGGTGCCTCACTTTAATCAACCCTTTATAACCGTTCTGTGAAACGCGGCCCATTTATTCCTTGGGAGTGGTGTTCATTCATTTTTAAAAACCCGCTCATACCGTCCGGTATACCGTGTGCATACTGTATCAAAGACCGGCATTCTGTGGAGCACGCGTTATCGATCGTGCGTAATCTACGGAGTGCAGCGAGCCGAGGACCCGGAGCCATAAGTCGCCCTTTTTTAATTTGGACACCGGCCGGGGCATAGTTAATGGCCGTTACACTTGGATTCGCCCGGACGAACCTGCCGGAGGGACGGTCATTTTTTCGCGGGACAGAAAACGCCGAGACGAGACGGAAAATCTGCTTGGAGAATTAGCTGGCTCTGCCGTGCTCGACTCCTTGGACGGACCGAGCGCTACTGTCATTTGTAATTATCACAGACCCGCTCGAGACGGCAATAATCTTTCTACCTCGCCGCTTCGCTTCCTTCCGATTTACATTTCTTGCGTTTCACTTTTCTAGAAATCATTGTGTACGCCACTTTATTCGAATAAATTGTCGCGAATGAATTTTCAATTTGGCGAGCCTGTCACAAGCGCGGACAAACGTGGCATATCTCACTACACGTGTATATCACGATGTACGATAAATTCCTTTGGCAAAACGTTTAATATAACAATAATTTGTATGCATAAATATTGTTAATTTTTTCTTTTAATTTATTAATTTTATTCTTACATTTTTTTTGTGAATAATTACTATTGCATTTACATTAGTAACCAAATTTAGATTTTTAATATTTTAATTTAAATATAATTTAAATATACATTTAATATTACATTAATTGTAGATCAGTGTTGCAATAATAATTCTGTATAATGGAAAGTGCTCACCAAGGTATATGCATTCTTTTTACATTTAATAAAGTAGATTTATTTTTTGTATAAATTTTCAACGGTGGTTTTATTTATTACTTGCATATAAAACTTCAAATTAATATATCTCGAGAACGGCAAAAAATATCCTGAGATTTTGGCATATTCGGATATATTACTTGTTACAGTTTAAGAATTTCATAGTTTTGTCGGCAACTAACTGCTACTCTTAATTTTATAAACTTTTTAATAAGTGCCCGTACCTTGCCTTTAGGATGTATTGTGGAAAATTCGTTAATTTCTTTTTAAATTTATTAGTTGTATTGTTCAATTTCATTTTCTGCGAATAATTACCAATACCAAACAGTCACAGTGCGGAATTTACTGGAAAAATTGAATATTCGTGTATATTACGATATGAAATACATTTCTTTTGCAAAAAATCCGTATTAGGATGGAAATCGTTATTAATAATCATATAATAATCATTTTTATGCATAATACAAT
Source organism: Lasioglossum lativentre (assembly GCA_916610255.1). Taxonomy (NCBI): domain Eukaryota; kingdom Metazoa; phylum Arthropoda; class Insecta; order Hymenoptera; family Halictidae; genus Lasioglossum; species Lasioglossum lativentre. The sequence goes on along the minus strand of OU744357.1, from coordinate 14,455,412 downwards.
AAATTTTTTTAAAAATAAATAATTGTTAATTTCTTAATAAAATTAATTATATTGATAAATATCATTTTCATTACAAACATATACATTAATAACCAAATTTAGAGAAGTAACGAATATTAGGCCATTTGTCCGCACTGTGCGTCTCCGCGAGACTTGCGACAGTGAATCTGCGTCGATTCGCAGTAAGAGTCGCGTCCATTTTCGGCTGCCCGTCGTGTTCGGCGTGTTTCACATATTTAATTATTCCGCGAGTAATAGGTTGGAGTGTTTGGAATCGTCGAATTCGAAACTCCAAGGGAAAGTGTGCAGGTCCCGGTAAAATGTCCCTGCTGTTTTATTCAGCCCTTCCGTCGACGAGTCAAAGAGATTTCCAGTTTCCAGTTTGTGTCACGGAAAATCGCGCAGCGCGGATAGCAGCGGTACAACGTGCGCCTGTCTGTATTGAAAATTTCACTAAATCTTTCTCCTCTTTAGCCTCAGATTTGTCGCCACACTTTTTCATTCTCTGTGTGCTGCTACCAAATCCCAAACGTACTTTGAGTCCCTCAAGAAAGGAGAAAATGGAGGAGCAGGAAGAAAAAAATGTGGAAGACCGTGGTAAAGATAATCCATTTTCTTCTCTCAGAAGTATCAAGCCTTCTCTCGCGCTCTTTCTCTCCTGCGTGCACACGCGAGTCTCCCGGCAAGGTTAGTACTTCCGGGCCGCATAAAACTTTCCGTCATATCTCTCGATTACAAAATTTCACCCCGAAGAAGAATCGGTTCTTTGATGTACGCTCTCTCGTGTACCGCGCTCTTCTTATAGATTGGTCTTGAATATTTCATTCATTGTTACCTGCCGAAGCGCAGAATGTACTTCCTGTAGCCTCTGTCGAGGAATATATCGCGCATTTGCATAATTTATTAGAATGAAAATTTTACGGTGTCGAAAAGAATTTCCTACGCTGCCTGGATGCGCTAATGGATCCCCCAAAAACAGAGTAAAAATCTCATTAAACCTGCCTGCCTCCGCCGCACTGAATTTTAATCAATATGCAAGATATTTGCTTCGCTTTTATTATTATCCGTAGTGAAAATCATCAGCGATTATTCAAACGTTCTGTTATGGCCAACTCGATCTAAAAAGATCTAAAAACAGGAACTACACGATCTAAGAAACAGCAAGGAGCCGAAGGATTTTCTTAAATCGAACCTTCGCCGTAATACGTATCGGCTGGAGGTTCCGCGCGAAAAATATTTCTGTCGAAAAAATTGATGGTTCATGGGATATTTTAACAAACGCGGTGAAGCACGTAAAATTCCCTGACTGGTAATTAGCTAGGTTCTGCTGTAAAAATATCGAACAAAAAAAGGAAGACCCGTTACACCTTGTTAAGCTTCCCATTATGCGGGGATGTTCCGATCGATTTTGTACGGGTATAAAACTCACAAAATTCGCAGCCTGGTAATTAACTAACAACGGCTCTTCCTTGTAAGGGAGTGCTTTTTATGTATCGAGATCAAAGGTGCCGAAACCATAAGATAGTAGCAGCTCTTCGCGGCGAGAGGGGTGAGTCAGCCCCCATTTCGTATCCTTGTTCGTACGATCTTCTCTTTCTCGGTCCTCGTTGCCTCCCAGTGGCAATCTGTTATTAAAATCAGCAATGAGAAAAATCCGTGCCGTATCTACGCGGGACGGACGCGCACCGACAGACGTGTTGCGGCAAAAATTAAGCCACCTGCAAACTCGGGAGACGAAATTACGGCCGAGGAGGTTCGCCGACGAGCCGGAAGCTGCGCACGGTAGTTGTGAACGTGGTCGTCGGATAGGATTTTCGACGATCCACCGATAAAATCTCGATGTTACCTCCGGTTAGTTACTCGCCCCAGTTTTCTTCCCGGGATATTTTTTTTCGCCGAATTTTTACCCCTACGCCGGCGTTCTATTAATTTTATGCCCGTATGCGGCCGCACGCCGCTCACGAACGTCGGCAAGTTGGCCCCCGGATTTTCGACTTCCACGAACAAATTAAGAATGAAACTTCTAACCGCTGCTTTACATACTCCATGCTGCCCGGCAAACTTATTAATAGACCAGACTTTATGCGTTTACGACGAAATTAACCGGGGAACATCGAAACAGCGAAAAAAGGCATTCGACTCCTGTTGCTTGGAGCGGACAATTTTTATTTCGCACAGAGATCCCCGATCTACTTATTAACAAGATCCCAAATCAAAATCCGGCATCAAGATTCAAAGAAAAATACTTTGGCAATTTTTACGTCGCACTGTGCTTTAGACCAGGCCTCGGAATTATATGCTCGCGACGGCCGGTTTTCGAAGGGTACGCCCTCTTTTTCCGGCCGAGCGTCTCGCTCCCCGTGGCGGCCCTACTTCTCGAACCAGCTCAGGCGCGTACCATAGGAGTTATTCGTGGTGCATTAGGGCGACACCCGTATCAATAGGTTTCCATATGGCTTTTTTTTGTCAGTGGTATCCACTGTAGGCCTATTCCACTACGTCGCACGATAATTTCGGACAACAGCTGCAGAAAATAAATTTGGAAAATAAATTCGGAAGATAAATTTAAAAAATAGTTTTTAATTGTATTGTCCAAATTGTATTAACATGTGGGATAACTTGATTTGTGAGCACGTTCAGACGTGCTTGGCAAATTTGGTAAGATCTACGGGAAGTTTGGATCGCCGACACTTACTTTGTCACACTCTATGGTACGCGCCTAAGCTGCCTCGAGAACTAGGGCCGCCACGGGGAGCGAGACGCGTGGCCGGGTCGAGGGGGCGTTGCCTTCGAAAACAAGCCGTCGCGAGCACATAATTCCGAGGCCTGCTTTAGACTAAAAATAATTCTGTGTCCATCAAAGACAGAAGTATGTGTAATACTAAAATACGAACGCCGACAGAAACAATGAATTTGTATTTCGTGGAGTTATTTTCTCCCCTTTGGTTGAAACAGCAGTTCCCGTAAACTGACTGAACTGAATCGACGAACAAAGCTGCGAACCGCAGATTTTTCAAAGAAATATTGAATAATCGCGGCCGGGAAACGCGTTAACAAAGGTTTGTTCAGCATTGTTCCATATGGAAGCACACGAAATTATAAAAATGAGATTGCGATACAATGGCTACCATAATAAGTAAAGCTTGGTTTCCGAAGTTTCCGCAGAACGTTGCGCATTTTGTCCACGGGGATAATCGAGTCCAGATTAATTTGTGGCGCGGATCGCGTTCGAAATTGAACCGTACCGCGGGCTCAAAAATTGCAACGTTCTCCCCGAGTTTGACTGGCACAAGCATCTTTTTAATTTTTTCGCCCGTGTCCACTCGCCGAGTACGTAGCCGAGGCAGCGCGGCGCGGATTGACGTTTTGATTTAGGCGACACCACCTTGAAATATTCATTTTCCTCGGGAACGACTGTGCTTATCGTGTTTCCCGATTGTAATTTAATTGTCCGGCAGCGAGGAAATTGGAGTTCGGCTCGGAACGCACACCGCCGATATTACAGATCGGCATTTGAATCCATCGATTTCAGTTTATCCGGCTAAAGCCCCGAAAATCATCTGCTCCTCGAACCAACGAAAATGCGATTTCGCAGCGGCGGCGGACGCTAATCTACCGACGAATTTGCGATCAATTGTCACATCCCTCAGCCCTTCGGAAACCGTATTTCGTGAAATTCGGAACGGAGACTTGTGAAACGGTCTTTAGAGGTCTTATTGCTTCGAGTTCCCGCCAAGGAAACATCAAAGAATTTTAATATTACCGAGAACGCTATGCGAGAACGGTGCCATTGTGCAGATTTCAGATCCTTTCCACGCACAAATTAGGCTTCGGGCGTTCAAACTTCGGAAAGAGTTTGGATAAAAGTTTGCCTCGAAGCCTTACGCGTGTCGGGGTTCAGCTCGGACGGTTAGCACTGTCGAATTAATCGAAAAATCGGACTCGGAATGCTTGAGAAAAGAGGATCCCTGCACGGGCAAATAAATGTTAATATTGTCCATAGTCACTGAACCTCAATTTCTGGGATACGTTGGATCCAGCAAATGCGCTTTCCATTAGGGTTCGGACGTTCGAACTCCGAGGAGTGTTAGCATAAAACTTTGCCGAGAATCTGAGCCGAAACCTACGGTTTCTGAGGTAGAACCATGGGCCATGGTGCTCGATCGAATTAATATCGAAAACAGAGGAGGAAGTTTCGAGAGGGGATCACCGCGCAAACAAATAAATCATAATGCACCGTGAGCTGTCGCCGCTCAAAGGATTCCATTACTCAGTCACGGGTTCGAAAAAGGTGGGGAAGACAAAAAAAAAGGAAAAAGAGGGAGAAGGAGCGAAGGGGAGAGGGCGAAGGTGAAGGAGGAAGAAGGCGCGAGAAAGCGGGTCCTCGAAAAAATTTCAATCAGTTTCGCCGCTGCGAAAGGAGCGTCGGGTAGCTTCCACGGAAACCTTTTAGGCCCGTGAAAAGAAGCACAATAATGATCGGATTTTCTCTCGATATCGATCTTATACGGCCGTGTTTTCACGTCTGTCCCGGCGCCTACTTACCCGACTACCTTTTCCCGGCTACATACAAGCCTGCCGGAAGAAAGATTGCCGTTGGGGGGATTGCGGAAAACGGAGGGGTGTAAGGGGCAGGGGGCACGAGGGCGAGAGACCGGTCGACTATTGCGAGAGAGCAGGGCCTTATCGCCTACGAGCTGGCGTTTATTTAAATTTAAAACTGGAAGATCGATCTCGAGCGACGCCCCTGCACAGCTCCGTGCCACCCCCGCCGCCCCCGCAGGCTCCGTGCCCCCTTCGACTTTCCTTTTTTCCAATCCCAGACGCGACCCTTTCTCGGCCCCGCGTCTCGCCGCCTCTAATTCCCAGCTCTTGTCGATCGTCTCCGCACCCGGCACGTACCTCGAAAAACTCATTAACGTGTCTCGGTGACTCTCCTTCCGCGTCCTCCTCCGCCACTTCTTCCTTCTCTTCCCTCCACCATCTCGCGCGAACCCCTCTCTCCCAACCCCCGTTCGCGCAACCCCCTCGCCGCCGCGCGGCGAAAGGAAACGACAACGTGGCCCGGGCCTGGAGAACAGACCGACAGATTCGCGATACCCGCAGTTTCTCATAGCGTTCGTGCTGGAACCTCGCTCGAGATACTCGCATCGTAAAGATCGAGCACGAAAATAATAAAATTCCTAGGAAATCTTTTATAAAACGTTCTATCTTGTACTCGCCTCGATCCAGTCTAAAACGCTGGTTCAATTTCAGATTATTCTGATTCATCCCCCGATCCCACGTAACCGCATCGCGCACAGATACCCGGTAAAAGTTCGATTCCCCTTTTACTTTTGTAAACTGGTACGGCGTGCAGACGGCACTCAAACAATATTCAAGGATCCAGCCTCCGTGGAGCGCGTGCAAGCATCGGTAGACGAAAAAGCGACGTCGTACCCTTACCGTCTGTGTGAATGCGAGTTCGACGCGACATAATGGTCGGTGTTGGTAGATCAACATGTGGAAACGCAAAGGGAACACGATATAAGGATGTTCCTCTTGCTTGCAGAGGGGTTTGTATTTGCTGTCGACTGTTGAAATCATCATGATTTTCTTCCCCTGGCATGTGTTCCGGGTACTGTGAAGCCTCTCGCAATTAAACTCGCTTCTTTTTTCCTCTGTGTCTCTCTCAATGCAAGATCGCGTAAAGAAATTTTTTAGTCTGATGCCAAATTGCGTCGGGGATTCTGTAGTACTTCCCGCGACACTTTGTATACACAGACGCAACAATTATACTCGGAGATTATTCTGTTTTGAAGCTGTTCGAGTCCACGAGCATGTGGAATCGTTAATATAGATCGTAGAAATTTTTGCAAGGTACATAATCTTTTCTCTGTTGGAATTATATTTGTAACGTTTTGCAATGCGCGCGTTTTATTGTAGACCTGCGATCAGTTTTTGTTCTACCAGCGACACCTGTTAGTTATATATGTATATAGAATTTATTACAAGCTCCTGTATGTTCCTCGTCACCGCGTGCTCTATATTATAAAAGTGTTAATATCTCTTATATACAGGGTGGGGCATTTTAAACAGGTTACCTCAATAACTCGCTTGTTTTTGAAGATAGGAGAAAATGCATTACACCAAACTTACTTGGTATCGGGGGGCTCATAATCTGGTATTACTAATTTTTCTGTAGGTGGAGGCGTCAAGGTGATATAAAGGTCAACTCTGATTTTTTAAACGGAACTGTATATTTTTTTGCTTACATTCTGATAAAGTGTTTCAAGACGAATAAAATGACCTATTATGAAGGTCATTCAAGGTCACTCAAGGTCAACTGAAAGAGAAAACTGATTATCTCAAAGCACACTTCGAATACATGGATACTTTGATACTGATTTTTTATGTGTAACGCATTTTAGAAAACTGAACACAGACTCAATAAATATTACGAAGCTGTAGTTTAGTCGTTAGTCAAACTACTAATAACATTTCTGGATACCGGGGTAAGCATACAATTTGATTGTATGTTTATTTACGTTCTGTGATCCTTATCAATACTTACAAGAACGGTATGCCAACAACCAGAGAAGACACAAAACTATTTGAAGAGTGCTTTCAGACATTTTATTTTCTATTGCAGTTGACTTTGGGTGACCTTGAATGACCTTCATAATATGTCATTGTATTCGTCTTGAAACACACTATCAGAATGTAAGCAAAAAAATATACTGTTCCGTTTAAAAAAACAGAGTTGACCTTTATATCACCTTGACGCCTCCACCTACAGAAAAATTGGTAATACCAGATTATGAGCCCCCCGATACCAAGTAAGTTTGGTCTAATGCATTTTCTCCTATCTTCAAAAACGAGCGAGTTATTCAGGTGACCTGTTTAAAATGCCCCACCCTGTATATCAAAATATACTTTTTGATTGTGTATATTAGCAAAAGCAAAGTTGCTCTTCGCTTCCAAGCAAAATCCCTAACATCCTCAGATCCTTTAAACAATTTTCCGAGCTACCTAATTGCTTTTTAGATCATTTGAAAATGATCGAATGTTACCGATCGCTCTTAATCCTACAAGGATTTTGAAAACGTCTCAGACAGTGAATATGTCGTGGAAGTCGATATCCTCGGGGGAAGTAGCGAGACACAACGTCGCGTCGGCAGAAATCAGCGTCGCCGGGGGTGCGTGAGTCGCGTCGCGCTAAACAATTGTTAATCGCCCGTTAAAGTTCCCGTAATTAATCCGGGACCGTGCACGCGGATACGAAGCGGTCGTTAAACTTAATCGTCGAAATTATTCAGTCCCTCCTCCGCTCACCTCGAAACGGTGGGATGGGGGGTGGGGGTGTAGAGCAGAGTTCAGTCGCGATAAACGCAAGAGCAAAGAAAGACGTTCCTTAATCTACTGCATCCACCGCGCAAGAATATTCCTGCCACCGGGGCGGAATTTAGTCGGCGCGGTGAAATAAAGAGGAAGATTAAATAATAGAAAAAATTGAAACGAGGAAAGAACAGCACTTACCGGGGCGCTGCTGAAATATTTTATTAACGAGGCTCTGTGCTCTGCAGTAGTTGCGCCTCCGTTGCCAGTAGCCGACGCGGCGAGGCGAGAGCTTGGCGGCGAAGTGTATTATGGGCCAAAGGATGTTGCGCGGATCCCCCGGGAACCGCCGGCTGTTACCAGTTATTTAGCTTATTTAGGTTGTTTGCCTTGGTTCTTCAATTACTATCATTATAATTCGCGTGGCCGCCACTTCCGGCCACAGTCGATGATGCTCGCATTCAATGTTCAATCTTCGTCCACGCTTTCTGATCTGTTGGACGTTCGCACAGATACGATGAGAATTTTGTAATATTTCTGTGCTTGTCAGCCATTCATTTCGCACGATTGATTTTTTTGCATATTAAACCTTAGCACTCGGATGGAGACTCTGAGGCACCACTGAAAATTCATATGGAATTCTTAAAAGAATTGTTCACATTATTATTCTTGTTCGTATTTAATAAACTACTAGACATTTACATATTACATGAGATATTATATCAGTTTCATGTGCAAAACATGAATAAAAATTGTATAGAATGGGAAAATTCTTTCCTTTTTGAGTTAAAATAGGTCCAAGTGCAAAGGATTAATTTCTAGACTTTTCGAAGATATTACAATTTTCCTTCTATCTTGAAACCTTGGCAGTGAAAGGCTTCTCACCGATTACCCGCAATTAGGATTTGAGCAAACGGTTTCCGCCGTATGAAAAACGATTTCCGCGTCGCGTTTTCCCCGGAGATGATTTTCGAGTAAACGGGAACAAATTTGATGGCGTTCCTATATTAAAATAAACGGGCCTTGCTTGAAAAAAACAGCGGAATCATATCCATCCGAGACGGAAATGAAACCGTTCCGCTCAGTTCGATTTTTCAAGGAGGCGCGAATAATCGAAGTCAGCTCTCTGTTGTTGTTTTTCTTCGGTCTTTTTGTATATCGCAGTGCCCGGCGGCTGACTTAACATCGTCCTAATTAAACGGCAGGCAGCGTCTTGGCCCCGGAAAAAGGAGGAAGAGGAAAAGGTGGACGCGACGCGCCGCGCGGCGCCGCGCGGCACCGTATTCTTCGTGTTTAATGCTCAGATAAATACTGGCGCGGAATCACTGGGGGTCGAAACAGGAACATTTCACCGATTGTTTTCGGTTCAACGGGCAACGGGACGATCGTCTCGGTCGAGCGGAGCTTCGAGTAGTTTCGGGCGGACCTAAATAGGTTCCCAGGATTCCGTTGGTAACGCTCGTTACATTGAACACGAGCCCGCCGTAACGGCGATCCCCAGGCCGCGCCGCGGCCGCTACCAACCCCCGAAGAAGAACTTTCATAAACGAATGTCGCGCGATACGATGAAATATTGGCGCTACCCCCGACCACCCCCACCCCGACTCGGCTTTTCCTGTCCTTCTCCGGCGAAACGTGTTTACACGGTGTCTGCACGAGGCGAGAATTATTTCTGTGCGGAATACGGAGGTGTACCGCCTCGCGAATATTCCCTACCCCTTTTCCGTCGGCGCGGTGGCTGTAACGAACAACGTAATGCCTCGTGTCACGGTGTTTAACATGCGCAGGGGATCTCGGTACAGATTGACCTGCGTTGCATTCGAATGCATTTTCATTCTTTAGGTAGATAGTTGATTTTTTCTGGGAAGTCCAAAGAGTCGGTATTCCCAAAAGCTCTCGATAAAAGAAATTCCTCCGGTACTTCAAGATGCAATTCAGTATTCCAAGTGTCTGAAGAATGTAGGGTCGCAGTCCCATGCATTTTCATTCTTCCGGTAGATAGTCAATTTTTTCTAGAAAGCCCAAAGGGTCGGTATTCCCAAAAGCTCTCGATAAAAGAAATTCCTCCGGTACTTCAAGATGCAATTCAGTATTCCAAGTGTCTGAGGAATGTAGGGTCGCATTCCCATGCATTTTCATTCTTCCGGTAGATAGTCAATTTTTTCTGGAAAGCCCAAAGGGTCGGTATTCCCAAAAGCTCTCGATAAAAGAAATTCCTCCGGTACTTCAAGATGCAATTCAGTATTCCAAGTGTCTGAGGAATGTAGAGTCGCAATCCCATGTATTATCATTCTTCCGGTAGATAGTCAATTTTTTCTGGGAAGTCCAAAGGGTCGGTATTCCCAAAAGCTCTCGATAAAAGAAATTCCTCCGGTACTTCAAGATACAATTCAGTATTCCAAGTGTCTGAAGAATGTAGGGTCGCAGTCCCATGCATTTTCATTCTTCCGGTAGATAGTCAATTCTTTCTGGAAAGCCCAAAGGGTCGGTATTCCCAAAAGCTCTCGATAAAAGAAATTCCTCCGGTACTTCAAGATGCAATTCAGTATTCCAAGTGTGTGAGGAATGTAGGGTCGCATTCCCATGAATTTTCATTCTTCCGGTAGATAGTTGATTTTTTCTGGGAAGTCCAAAGGGTCGGTATTCCCAAAAGCTCTCGATAAAAGAATTTCCTCCGGTACTTCAAGACGCAATTCAGTATTCCCAGTGTCTGAGGAATGTAGGGTCGCATTCCCATGCATTTTCGTTCTTCCGGTAGATAGTTGATTTTTTCTGGGAAGTCCAAAGGGCGGTATTCCCAAAAGCTCTCGATAAAAGAAATTCCTCCGGTACTTCAAGATGCAATTCAGTATTCCAAGAGGCTCGAGGAACGAAAGGAGATTGTATTCCCAACGGTTTCCCAATAGAAAAACCAGTCTCTGTCTTGTAATTCATAAGCAGCGAACACTGCAGGCTCTCACACAGACTCCCCAGTGAAGGCAACAATAAACAGGTGCTATAAGAAGTATGTGAATAGGCCGGGAACTAATTCGCGGCATGCAGAGCCATAAAAATTCAACGCCTCTTACGATTCATATACGTCGTCAGCCGAGCTGTATTTAAAAGGGGGAAACAAAAGCTTTTCTGCCGGGTCGCGGCGCCCCGTCCCTCTTTCTCTTTCTCCGGTGCTTTTTCCACTGTCCCTCTTTATCACCAGCCTTGAAGCTTTTCGTTGTAGAACGAGGACAAAGCGCGAGCACCAAATGCACTGTTCTCGCGCGTTTTTAACGAAACAACGGAGCCGAGATCAAAAACATTGCCGCAAAATCGCGGCACGTCGGGTTCCCTCGTGCTTTCAGGGTTAAATGTCTGAACAGGTTTTCATTGTCGCCTGTTGCCGATGTAATGGTTCGTTCGGGACTCGGTTCTTTCCACCTCTTTCTCTTCGTTTCTCTTTTCTATCCCGAGCCAGACTTTTCACTCCCGAATGCTGCGGTCGGTATACGCCGAATAAAAAGATTCGAGCTTGTTCGGATACTTTGCCGAAGGTATCGTAAAACTGATAGGAGTCCGGAAAATTTTATCGGAACCGTTGTAGCCGAACTTTATGTATTTACAGCGCCAACGATCGTCTGCGTTTCGCTCTGGCATAACATTCGATGAATTTTAATGCTATATATATGTGTATATATATATTTTTTTTATCAGGAACTCAATCGAACGCCTCAATACCTCAAATTCGTTTCCGCTCGATAGCAATTGCATAAGATTAAACGACACAAGGATTTTACGCTGGCGCTGCTCTCTCGTCGAGGAGAATTCGGGGCCGGATTAGAAAATGTAATCTTCGCCGCGACCCGAACCTCGATCGCAGCCCCGTAATAAAGATAAGGAAGACGCTTGTCAAAGGGTAAATTTACGAGATCGACCGTCGAAAAATATGTCCCTCCTTCGCCGGTTTCTGTATCACGGAAAAGTGAGAGTTCGTCCAATATCCGGTTGCAGCGGGGGAAAAGTTGACGCGCGAGGAATTTGAATATAAATCGAAAACCCGATCGCGATCAATCTCTTTTTACGTTCCTCGCTCCGGGAAATATCTGGCCCGATCATCAGCTTTGACCTCCATATTAATTAATCCTCCGGCACTGACAAAGTAAATTACTTGTCCTAAAATGCCGCGGCATACATCTCCGTTGTCGATACGGACAAAAGAGTATAATATTAAAAAAAAAAAAGAGAAAAACGAGAGAGAGAGAGAGAGAGAGAGAAAAAGTGTAACAAGAAACGCAGTGACACACGACGTAATTATAATTTATTCAACGAGTCAATCGAGTACACGTCAATAATATATCCACGGGGATACACGGGCGGCTGACAGCTGCTTGATACATTCCACTGATCAGCCGTTCCAGTTACATTCTTACCTGGGTCACGTCAGATTTCGATTGTGTTACATGCACCGATATAGAAAAAATTCGTACAGTTATAAATTAGATCACGGTGGACATTCAGTTTCGTATATATAGTATCCATGGGAAGAGACCTCTAGGAAAATTGCTACAGCTTCGACAGTGATGAGTATTTCTCATTGGAAAAAATTATGTGTATATCCTGAAGACATGCTATTCGGACAAAATAAAAATTTTTGAAATATCTGTACCAAGTTGGCAGAAAAAAATTCCCAAAAATGTTGCATCTCGATCGACAATTGACATTTGGGGAAACGGGGAAGATAAAGGATGTCGAGAGCGCGGCGCGACGGCATTTCGGAAACGCAGAAATCTGCAGTTTTGAATGGGGAGGGGAGGGGGGGGGCACGGTGTCTTGCATTCCAGGAGACGGGGCGTGTTTCCACGTAGCTCGTCCGTGATATCTTCCAGTTCGCCAAGCAGTGGCCCCATAAAAGCGCGGAATCCGGACAGGTTCCCATGGCTTCAGCCAAGACACTATCTTGAGACCGCAGCCTCGGAGACGCCTCCGGCGAATGCGCGAGGCTTTTCGCGGTCGCGACGAGCGACCGGGAGACTCGTCGCGTCGGCCAGGTATAAATAAAGGAATAAATAAAAATGAGTAGACACGTGTCCCACAAATCACGCGACGGCACGCTGACGAGACCCGCGGGACACTCGAGCGAACCCTGCACGGCCGTCTCTCGCCTCGGCATCGCAGAGGATCGGCACGAGGGATGGCTTTCAGGATTATTCCGCGCGTGTCCTGGCTTTGCATGCCTCTCTCGCCCTGCTCTTCTCTTTTTAGCCCTCTCCCTCTCACTTTTTCTCTCTTCCCCGTCCCACTCTTTCTTGCTACACGGGCTTCCTCTCTCCGACGGTGTTATTTTCCGCCCGGACGGAAGAATATTCTCGAGGCGTAATGTCGCCGTGTCCCCGGTCCCTCCTGTGATTTTCGGATTAGGTGACGAATGGCGTCGTTGGGAATAACGGCACTGCGAGGCCGTTTTCAATGATTGATACTCCGTTCGCGATCATCGGATCGGATTATGTCGTAACGCGACCGTAGCGACAATTGAAACGATCTTGACCCCAAGAACTGTTTCTTTCCTCTGATTTTTAGTTTTCGAACAAGTCCAAGAGAGGCCGCGTTCAAATTCAGTCGTTACAAACGAAATTAATAGTCGGTTCTTAAACTTCAACCCTAACCCTATACCTCGCACTTGTTCTATTTAAATTTATTTCGAAAATGTATACAAGAGATTCTTGGCTAAATTTTTATCCGCAAAATTTTCGAACTCTTTTTCCCGTTACTCCGCGAAATGCTTCCCACTTATTTTATTTCAATTTCTTGGGCATCGTTAAATTTATTCCCGTAGCCAGTGTTTCGGGCTGTAAACGCGCGATAACGCGTCGGGGTTTGTCAAAAAAATGAACGCGGCCCCTTGTAGCGGAAAGCTCCGGTTCCGTCCGGCCTTGTGTACAAGTAATTAGAACCGCTGTTTATAATAATCACGGCTTGTAATTAATTACGCGGGGAACGCTGGTTAGCAGGAGGCCGCGCGGAAACAAGCTTGCGCGGAACGAAAATTTTTTTTCCATCTCTGACGTGAAATAGCGTCGGTGGCGCGAAGTGGACGTCGAGGTAGCCCCGCGGACAGCAGCAGCGTAGAGCGAGAACACACGCGTGAAATTATTTCAAAAATCATTATTTCCCCGGGAAACGGACGAGCGTGACGTAAACGCGGCCGTGCGCGACCCCGGCCGCGGCGGAAAAGTTGTCAGGGCGGTTCACTATTTTTCATTATTCCTACGGTCGCGTGTTCTTGCGAATTTTCACGGACAAGCCAATTTTCCGAATATTACACGAATCCGACGTATATGTTCGGTTCGCTCCGCGAGTTCGGCCCTGTTCGTTCCGCTGGGAAGGTTTCAAACCAGAATCTCATAAAAATTCCTTTTTTCGATTAATTTATCCCATTCGCCGGTTAATCACTATTCTCTACGGAAAATCGAGCGGCGTCGCAAGAGTCAGCCTTTTGCTCGACGCGTTCATGATTTTTATTAAATTTTCTCTAAGCAATTAGAAAATGTGATTCGACAGTTTCCGACCATCCGAACCTGGCGCTAGACGTTCCTTTCTGGTTACTGACTAATCAGACCTAATCTCCTTCAGCCAACGCATTTTCTAGCCGGTCTCCACGGCGATTTCATAAATCCGACAGTTCCATCGCACAAAGGGTCGCATCCGAGGCATTAAAGAAATTGTCCCACGAACAATTGAAACAAACGCCGAGATCTATTTCCTTCTGAAATATATGTTTGTGTGTACAGCGCGCGGAAAGAGATACACAAAGAATGCTTTTCAGAGCCCCGGCTCCGCGGCGCAGATACGCACAGGTTGAGATGCAAACCTTCCTTCATAGCTCGTAGTGACCCATGAAGAGGTGAACACAAAGCTTCGGGATTATGCCTCGTGTATTCTGCCACCGTGTGCCGTTCCCGTCCTCTATTTTCCGTGCCCGTGCTCGTCCTATCTATCTCTTTCCCTTTCTCCTTTCTCTTTTCCCCTATTCCTCTGTCTGTTTTCTTCCTCTTCTAGCCAACTGTTCGGATGCTTCGCGAGAGAGGATCGCGTGTACGTACCCATAGGGCAGTATGCATGTGCGCTAGACGTATGGGGTGACATATTGCCGCGCGGCTGTAATCGTTAGAGTACCGTCACACAACGGGGTCACCTGCCACCCATAATAATCGACTCGTAACGTTGTACGGCACTGGACGACAGCAATTGTTGCGCCGACCCTTCTGCCGCGTCCCGTTCGGCTAAGATGACTAATGACACCTCTGCGTCATCTTGTTTAGCGGTTTCGGCTCCCCGATTGTGCGTTTTATCATTCCGCACCCCCTTATCATTCGCCTTTAACCCTTCATTAATCCCCATATTGATTAATCGAATTTTTCATCTTCATCTTCTACATTCGATTCTGGTAAATTTCGTCGCTTTTACAATTTTACTAATCGATCGTATCCTTAGGACTGTTCGCTGCTTTCTTTATCAATTGTGTGTGTTTTTTTTTAAACATATCTTCCGGTGAGAAAATCTCTCGGAGTGATAATAATACGAGTCAGTTGGCTAATTCGAAATGTGACTTCATGAAATAGCGATTTCACCTGATGCGGTTGAAACGGATACCCGGAGAACCTGGTCTGGCACAATTTGTCTGCAGGAGGAATGTTCTCGCCAGACTGTGTTAATCAGTTTCTACTTGCTTTGTAACGTAATATCATCTCTGCCGAGTTTCATATACCTGTATTATACGGTAACTCTGATTTCAAGCAGAATTTAATAAATAGAACTGTAATAGTAACCAATTAACACCAAGAAGCTAAATATCTAGGTTCTTGATCGATCAAATAAATTGCTCGGATTTTGACGAATTTTTCGTTGAATTTCGTGAATTTCGTTGACATATCAAGATCTCGTCGAGAAAGATTGTAGGAAAAGATTAATCGGCGGATACGCTCGGCCCGCTTTATACGCACGTACGAAGCATAACGCGCTGTAATTGCGTATGGAGTAGACACACGGCGTGACGTATCGCCGGAGGGTGTATTGTCACGATGTTACGCTGTATCGCCGCCGGGGCAGCCTACAATAATCATGTCATAACGCAATCCACGCGTGCTTTCCGCGTATGTAGCCGAGGCTTGTAATTATCGCGGCGCACGAGGACTCGTTATAGCCTTTAACGTGGCGTGCATCGGCTTCCAATGCGCATACACGCACCCGAGTGCTGGTACAATTGCGTCAACGACCTTGCATCCTTGGCCCGACAAAGTGTCACCGGCAGGACCGGCTTTTGCCCGCGCGAGCCTGTTATGCGGGGTCATTCTACATTTCTATAGCATTCGGCCGGGAGAACTCGCGACTCGCTAGCCTCGATGCCCTCTGCAAGTATCCATCTTTGTTGATAGGGCCTTTTGTTAATTGCCGAACAATGCCCCTCTCGTTCGCGCAATTTCCAGCTTTCCAATCCTCCCCCGCAATCGCGACGAAACGCAACACTCCTCGGTTCTCATTTACTCCAGACAAGGATTTTTTAAAATACTGAAAATATCTTTTCCCAGCGAAAATAACTAATCGATACAATTTCAGAATTGTATTACGCGCCTCCTCCTTTGATCAACTCGTATTACCTCTACTTCACGCCAGTATCACCGCAATGTTTACAGATGGAAAAAAAAGAAAAAAAAGGAAACCATGGTTCATGGCGCTGTGTTCCAATCCATCATTCTTTTATTTTTTGCCAAAAGTCACGCACGTATTTTCTTTTCTTTGAGGAATATTATTTGTGGTCCTCTTAATATTATTAGTGATGGAAGACACAGAGAATACAATATCTAAGAGGCTTAAGCGAATGGAGGAGGAAATAAGGAAACAGAGAAAGAAAATAAAGCGTCTGAAGAGACGCCGTACGTTAACCTCTTATCATTCGTTTTTCATTATGAACAATTTTATTCAATTACAAGTTAATTGAGATAAATTCATGGACAAGTTCCAAGAACATTAGTAATGTTCTTTAATCGAAAATCTGTATAATTGTGGTCTAAATGCAACGGGTGTCAAGTACATATGCCACAAAAAGGGCGTTTGCATTTTATAAATGTTTTCAACACTGGATTTTTTCTTTCCTCCAATATTTTTATATGTTATTATTGTGTTTAACAAAACCCGCTCGATCGAACGTCGCAACTCGCGACTCACGAGCCTCGATGCATTCTGCAAGTATCCATCTTTGTTGATAGGGCCTTTTGTTAATTGCCGAACAATGCCCCTCTCGTTCGCGCAATTTCCAGCGTTAAAATCCTCCCCCGCAATCGCGTCGAAACGCAAGACTCCTCGGTTCTCATTTACTCCAGACAAGGATTTTTTAAAATACTAAAAATATTTTTCCGAGCGAAAATAAGTAATCGATACAATTTTAGAATTTTCGTCTAAAGTTTCTCGGTTTAATAATTTTGGTTCTACGCCAAATATATTCAACACTGGATTTTTTCTTTCCTCCAATATTTTTATATGTTATTGTGTTTAACAAAACCCGCTCGATCGAACGTCGCAACTCGCGACTAACGAGCCTCGATGCCCTCTGCAAGTATCCATCTTTGTTGATAGGGCCTTTTGTTAATTGCCAAACAATGCAATTTCCAGCGTTCCAATCCTCCCCCGCAGTCGCGTCGAAACGCAAGACTCCTCGGTTCTCATTTACTCCAGACAAGAATTTTTTAAAATACTGAAAATATTTTTCCCAGCGAAAATAAGTAATCGATACAATTTTAGAGTTTTCGTCTGAAGTTTCTCGGTTTAATAATTTTGGTTCTACGCCAAATATATTCAACACTGGATTTTTTCGTTCCTCCAATATTTTTATATGTTATTGTGTTTAACAAAACCCGCTCGATCGAACGTCGCAATTTTCTCAAACTTTCTGCCATGCGCCTCGCATTCAACTGAATTTCCTCGAGCGTGGTCCCCCGATTTCCTTTTTATAATATTGTGACCCGTACATGGGCTGTAATATAAAACGTGCCGAGTAACCGTGTCACGTATGTTCAACGTATTTCGAGAAGAAAAATGACCCGTCGGTGGCCTTTGACTGCCCCTTCCCTCGGCTATTCGTAAATGAGGTTCGCGAATGCCATTAGCAATTTATTTCGACATCGATAGAAAGCACGTTTACATTAGGTGAAATCAGCGAGACCAATAATTTCAATAAAGACCGCGATACTGCAGGAAATTTCCGCGAAACCTGATTATACACCATTCAGCACTTCCTGTACATATTTATTTCCATGAATCTTAAAATGGTTTCGCTGCGAATATACATAAGAAAATCACCATTTACAACGGACGGATTCATTGTGCAGTAACAATAATTTCCAACAACATTTTCCCAGGTTTACGAACGAACGAGAATCAAGCTAAATGTTTCGCGATAAAGCGCGGTTCGATTGTCGGTATCGTTCGAACAAAGCCCGACACGTTGTTTGAAAAACTTTATACACTGAATGAAATATATTATTTTCAACATTGCACGGAATCGAGAAAAAAATCGACTGTTTGCTCTACACACAAAACGGTATTTGAGTGGTGCTAACGGGGAGCGTGGGCGGGGTGAGTAGGGGGGAACAAGCCCACCATTCGTTTCGAAAATCCTCGATAACTAAACGGTGGAAATTAAAAGGCAAAGGTTTCGGCGTCCGGTAATCCGGGCGTTAAGCGTAATCGCCTCAAGGACGATTAATTAACGTCGCCGTGAGGGGGAGAGGGAGCAGGAGTGCCAGGGAAAGAGAGGCTGGGAGAGAAGGGCAGAAAGTTTTCTCGCAGTAGAGTGAGAGAGGAAGGGGCGCAGGTGCGGCGGCCGAAGTCATCCTGGCGTCGCCGCGTAAGAATCGTGGCCCGACGGAACAAAAGGAAAGTTTCGCATGCCTGGCACGTATCTATTGTCTCGCTGGGATGTCATCTGTCTTTGCAACAGACATAGACGAATGAATCAAGAGGAAACATGGAGTCGGAATTATCGAGTCGGGGCTAGCTCGGCCCCCGAAACCGGACGGGGAGGGAGAGGGAGAGAGACAGAGAGAGAAAGAGAGAGAGAGAGATCCTGCCGCAAAAGCAGAAACAGTTTTCCCGAAGTCCGATGGCTTTTTACGTGCCGCCGCACGGTGGAACGACCGTTTAATCGCCGGCCCGACAAAGACAAGATCCACCCCCGACTCCATCCCTCCGCCCCTCTCGCGACTCTCGATATCGAAAACTTGTGTTCCACGGGATGACTTCGAACAAAGCTGCCTGAAGAGCTTCCAGGTGATTGCCGCGCCCCGTTGTCCCGACGTCTCGACACGGGATCCTCGTAATTGTTCCTTAAAATCAAAATATAGGCCCTTCAATCGAAATCATTCCAAGCTGCCCGTAATCGCTCGGTTACCATAATTATTCCACAAAAGTGGTCGAGAATGGAGTAGAAATTTTGCCTCGTTTCGACAACGTTCGGCGCTAGCTCGGCAGCCGAGAAAATTTCATAATTTTTACATTTTTCATCCTAGGCAAATTCGCAATTTTGTACAGGATGTATAAAAATTATATGTCACGAATACCACGGAGAGATTGTATACCTCTGGATCGGTGGAGATCTGTTAAAAAAATGGACCGCAAAATTGAGCTTGACCCATTCTTTCAAGGTCAAAAAACATTTTATCGCATCGTATAGCAGTAATCGCAAATAACAAAAATCTGTAAGGAACAATGGGTCTCAAGTCAACCGTTCTCTTAAAAAACGACATTGAAGTTTCGTAAACGAATTTCTTCCATATGTCTACAGGGTGTCCCAAAATGGTATAAGCGTGGAGGAAATGATTCTACATGAGAAAGTAAATTGAAAGTATAGAAGACATTTTTTTCATTTGACGCCTCGTTTTCGAGAAAATTGGCTTTAAAAATCCGTCAAGTTCGCGTGCCTAATATTTTTAGAAGTAGAATTAGCAGGTCATGATCAGACGCATCAGACAATTCCTATTCAAGAGCACGCATGTTCGCTGAATTTTTAAACTCTAATTTCTCGAAAACGAGGCGTCAAATAAAAAAAATTTATTCCATATTTTCAATTTATTATCTCGTGTAGAATCATTCCCTCCACGCTTATACCATTTTGGGACACCCTGTAGACATATGGAAGAAATTAGTTTACGAAACTTCGAAGTCGTTTCTTAGGAGAACGGTTGACTTGAGAACCATTGTTGCTATGAGACTTTTGTTCCTTACGATGAATACTATACGATGCGATAAAAAAATTTTTGACCATGAAAGAAACGGTCAAAGTAAATTTTGCGATTCATTTTTTTGAAAGATCTCCACCGATCCAGATGTATAGAATCCCTTCATGGTATTCGTGACATATAATTTTTATACACCCTGTACATCAGAGTTGAAGAATTGTTTTCCCGGCGCAGAAATGAAAGGACTCGCACTGTTTATTCTTGGTGCATAGGAACAGAACGAAGAAGAGAAGGAAATAGGTACGATTTTTCCCCATTAGGGGTTGCTACCAGTCAGCAAATGAAAGTCGATAATCGCGGTAAAACTCGACGCGCCCGATTGAATGGACGTTTTCACAGTCATGGCACGTACTACTCGGTAAGAATATCCGGGAGCGGGTTTTTGCCGGGGCGGCGGTGGAAGAAGAAATAGACGAATGAATCCGGGAATACGTCGTCGCTCGAAAAAGTGTCTCGTTCGAGGCCAGCAATCGGCTTTTTATCGCGATCCCCGAGTTGCAGTAAATTCGTACGGGTTTCCATGGCGTTCTGTGGTTCTCATTGTCGGTGCTACTGGTCATGCCTACCGCGTAAGACACCATAAAATTACCATACACCTTCGCGGAGCCTGGTAGAGCCCTCTCTTCGCGGGGATGAACGACGAGGGGATCACGTGCCCCCTTTTTCTTTCTATTTTACATTTCCCTCCGTCGCCATTCACCTTTTTACGTCCCTGCGAAAAGGACAAGCTTCCATTTATTTCTTACGTGGCCGTGTGGACCGCCGCCGCCGCTCCGACCCGATATCGTAATTACACGCGTCGCGTTAATCCTCGCTAATTTCCGCGTATTCGAGATCGACCTGGTTCCGTCGAAAAATTTGTCAAAATTCCAAATTTTATCTAGCAGAAGAGCGGCCCGGCCGACACCAGGACTAGAGAGAATCATTGTTTTCTTCGCGAAGTTCCAGCGTTTTCAGCAAATTAGCCGCGTTTAACGGCGCCTCTCGAACCGCGTAACTTTCGGAAATACTTCCACGGCCGCGGGGGCTTAACGGCCAGATAGTCGTAATACTTTCGCAGTGAATCGGGCAATTTCGCTTTTACCGTGCGGCGCGGAGTCACTAAAACCATGGTATATCGGCGATCCAATGAATCGTAAAGCAAACGGTCCTTTAATTGTAAAGCTTCCGCGAACGCGCCGCGGACAATAACGACTTAATATGCGACGCATAAATTCGGCGTAAGCGCGACGCTACCCACGCGCGCGAATCCTCCGAGGAACTGCGAGCTGCAAATATTATAGCGTCGGAACGTATCTTTTCGGGGGGGGGAGGGGAGGGGGTGTTTTTTTTTTTTGTTTTGCACCGGCGAAATAAGTAACGAGTTTTTTCCGCGCGCAATTTGCGTTTTTCCCTGGGTCGAAGCCAGAAATAGACGCCACGCGGATCCGAGCCCGCAGAGAATTACTTGACGAAAGAACGAGAAGAGAGTTTAGCGCGATGGTTACGTGAAAGTTGAATGGCACCTGGGAAATAAAATGCTGGAAAAAAGGAGCGATACGCGAACCGTATAGAATATAACCTAAACCAAAGGGAAACGTACGCCGGAAAGGAAGAAAGCAAAATCCTAAGCTATTCTCAGAGATCCAGAATGAAATTGGATATATCAAGGAGGACAGCGGAGAGAGAGACAGACGAAAACAGTCTCAGAGTGCTGTCACGGAAGTTTCCGGAAATTTCCTCTGCATACGTCCTCGTATCTACCGTTTCCACCTGGCCAATCGCGATATTCTTTTCCCTGTAAATTTATCAGCGCTACGCTCAGTCGTTTGAGTGATACAGTTCGCGTAGAACTGCTCAGGATTTCCCATTAATATTGTACATGTCGAATGTGTCCAGTTTTAAAGTTCGATCGATCCTTGGATCATTCCGGGTTAAAATAATTCTACTTTTAGCTTAGGTCGGTAGTTCGAGATTTATTTGCATATTTAATAGCATCGGGTACTTGAATATTCAAGAAGGACCTTGTCAATTCTTTAACATATTGTCGACATATTTATCTAAAAAATATATATATATATAATTTATAATAGTTGCATACAAAATGACTGCGGTCATTTAATACAAGATTCTTCTTTTTTTTTTTAATAATATCATTGCAACTCCGAAGAGAATTTATTATTATTGGATAAACAAAAATTTTTATATGTTCTTCCAATGTTGATTGGCAAGCGTACCAAATTTCGAATGAAAGGGTCCAGCAGCGTTCTTTGAAAAAATTGCCAAAGATAGGCTTCGCGGGCGGCATAAATCACTGCGGTGTCATTGGCAATGCTTCGTCGAGTGGTTCTTCCTGTTTGAATGGGAATCAATTTAATCTCCGCAGCGGAGGACGGCGCGACTACGGGCCCTCGAAACTTTCCTATTTACCACGCGGCGGAACCGTGGAAACAAAATCGCTGTTTAATCTCGCCGCGAGCCGTCGAAAAAAGAAGCAACCGGAGCGATCGTTCGGTCGCGGTTCCCGTTATCATCCGTAATTTTTCATCCGGCGAACTCTCCCCGGCTTTCTTCTCCTCGTTCTTCTTGCTCTTCTTCTTTTGTTCCCTCGACCGGTCTTCCCCCCTCATCCCTCGGCCTCGTATGAATTCGGCTCCGTCATAACGAAGCGCAGCCTCGCGCTGTCGGCCATTTTCCTCCTCGACCCTCTGAATTGTGTCTTCATCTCTCTTCCCTCCCTTCTTCCCTTCTTCCCTACTCTGTTGGGCAGCCGCCTGTTCTCCTTCTCGAGGAATCTCTAATCCGTGCAAGATGTTGCTCTTCCTTTTCCCGTCCCGCGCTCCAGCCGCGTTTTAAACCAAGAAAGGGCCGTCCCTCACCCTCCCCCCCCCCCCCCAACCAGCCCGGGCCACTGCTTCGGCAGACGTAAAGCGAGAGAAAAGTAATTACCAACCTCTGAAATAATCATCCCTCTGCCCCTTCTTACGCCGTTTGCCTTCCACGGCTCGGGCTTATTTTATTCATCCGTCGTTTCGCCCGATTACCCAGATCCCACCCACCGTTCATCCCCCCCCCACCCCTTTTATACGATTTTCTTTTATTCCTAGACGGATCAACCCTTGTCGCTGATTTTTCAACCACCCCTAATCGTCCCTCCGCCAACCGGCCTATCGTACGATTAGTATACTCGTGTTAGTCCGTTCGTCCACGCCTGTCGATAGTTGACAGGTAAACTGACCATCTATAAATTAATTATTAAATGTTGAATATGCAATTTCATTGAAAAAAAAAGTTCTCGTTTAAGGTAGACGCGGTACGATCAGTATTTCGATGGTCTACTGAACGCATTCCGATCGCATTTACTATCATCCAATGTTCGCCAGGCTGATTACTTTAAATTATTCCTGGAAATTATTCTCCATCGCTTTCGTTCACGGTACAACGAACAATTCGCCTTTTACCCAGCCGTGTTTCGCGAGCGGCGGACATTTTGTCACCGATTGTTTTCAATGAAAATCAATTAAGTTCAACAATTGTTTCGCAGTAATCGCATTACTATTTCCCGCTGATAATAGTGCATTGTTGATCGATTCAATTACTGCGTGCGCGAGCGGAGAGGGGTGAAGGGGAGGGGGGGGGGGGAGGTGCAAGGAAAAAAATCAATTTCCCGTTGACAGCGGCGTCGAAGCCGGTGGAATTTTATTAAAATCCACAAAGAAAATGGAACAGCATGCTTAACCAACGCCGTGGAAATTGTAATACCGACGTCGCACCGCGCCGCGCCGCGGTGACTGGGGAAAAGATTATTGCTCGATTTTAATTAACCGAAATAATTTGTACGTCACTCTACCGCCGCATGCGAACAACCGAGCGGTAAAATGGAGACACGCTGCTGCTAGAAAAACTGTGCACGCTAATGATAGCTACCAATCAAAACTAAACCCACTTTAGATACGTATCTTTATAGTGCGATCACCGAAGCTGTAGGAGTGCGTCTGTGAAAACATTTACGAGCGCATTCGATGTAGCGCAAAGATTCGAATCTCGAATGCAGTTCGGAATGTTCAGAAAAATAAATCGCAAGATAAATAGTCTGATAGAAGAAAATGTCTTTGAGCGACGGTGAAAATTTATTTATTTACTTATTTATTGTTAGGATTAATGGACAATAAGATTTTATATATAATAAACACTATATTTTGTATACAGGGTGTTTATTTTATCTTGAGCACCTAAATTATTTTCGCGACTATTAAAAGTAAGAAAAAATAACTAAATAGGATGTACATGATGTTCTGACGCGCAACAAATGGTAATAAAAAAAAATACTTTGCAGGTCATTTTAAGTTTTTTCTAGGTCACTGTATTTTTTGCATATTAACATGTATTTTTCATAATGCAATGTTGTAGTCGGCGTCAAGATGAGTTCAACGACCTACACACCATGACTTTGAAGTGACCGTGAAGGCGAAAAAATCAGTTTCAGTTTGAAGAATGCAAAAGTAATAAAACGAAAAGAGTAATAGGTATAACCTTATTTTATTAGATGCTCAAAATCCTGTAAGACACGTCTGTACACGAGAAGTGGATGACTGAATGGCATTTCTTATGGTTGAGCCTGACCATAAACCAGTACCATATTTATGTTTTCCTCTTTGCTATAATGATACATTTTATCACTAAACTAATAAACGTTAAGTAGTAAACTTTAGCAAACTTTCGTGAGCTTTGTAAACGTTACTAAATTTTGTAGCAGTCTGAAGAAGCCAATGCTTGCGGACTGATCAAACCATACTGTTATTACACTGCTTGAATTGTATTATTGAACTGGAAACCTTCTAACTAGTAAACAAAGAGCTTGTGAGTTTAGAGACATAGCACATGTTAAATAGCTACGAATTGTAGAGGCAACGCGGAAATACCATAAGAAATGCCATTCAGTCATTCACTTCTCGTGTACAGACGTGTCTTGATGAGGACGACCAGCATTTTGAGCATCTAATAAAATAAGGTGAAATTACCCATTTCGTTTTATTACTTTTGCATTCTTCAAACGGAAACTGATTTTTTCGCCTTCAAGGTCACTTCAAAATCATGGTACGTAGATCGTTGAACTCATCTTGACGCCGATTACAACATTGCATTATGAAAAATACATGTTAATATGCAAAAAATACAGTCACCTTGAAAAAACTTTTAAAATGACCTTCAAAGGATTTTTTTTTATTACCATTTGTTGCGCGCCAGAAAATCATGTACATCCTATTTAGTTATTTTTTCTTACTTTTAATAGTCGCCAAAATAGTTTAGGTTTTCAAGATAAAATAAACACCCTGTATAACAACTATAATAATACCTTTTTAATATTACAACTGAAACACCTGTCGATTCTTCACTCTCTCGATCCATACAACGTTCAATGCTCACTCTAGATCCAATATGGATGCCACGCCAATTAACTTCCGCAACACGAGAGGTCGACTCACGCATTCCGGCATAATACATGCATACACATATAACATTTATTAATGTCCTAAACCGTGTATGGTTTGTATACATTAATATAACACTTAACAATTGACAATGAGGTGTATAACGTTGTACTAAGCTAAATTAACATAAACGGTAAACGCTAAATGCGAATCTAACATTTTTTGAGAAAGTCAAAAATAAAAATTAACGCTGTAATGTCTCGCGCACGCTTAGAAAGACATTAATAATGTAGGGAGGGTAGTATGTTCGATTGAAGAGCAGTTCAAATAAAAGCCCTCGTTCTGAATCATATTCTGGACATTGCCAAATAACATGATTAAGGTCTTGAGCCTCTGCTCCGTATTCACAGGAACCATCCGACATAAGAGGGACGGTGATAATAATTACAAGTATGATTAGAGAGAGATGGATTTTCACACTGAAAAATAGCAGTGCGCAATTTTTCCTGTGACAAAGTCAAAATTGGGATTCGTATTCGACGTTCCGCACTCGGGCAAAAATTCACCGGTTATTTTTACGAAAATTCTGCGTGGGATCACGTAATTTCCGGTTTGTCGCGAATTGCCACAGCTTCTCTGGCGCAGAATTGAACAATGCATAACCGAGTGCGGGACGAGGGGACGCGGGAAAGAGATGCGCAACTGTCAAGAAGCTGAATTTCGTATTCGAGCCTCGTCCGGTCGAAACGACGCGTTGTCACGTGTCTACCGATACACGTATATATTTAAGTATGCTCCCCGTGTTAACCCGAGAAAATGTCGCCGGGTAAAATCGGCCGAAAGCTGCGCATTAACGACGGACCGAATAAAAAAATTGTGCGAACCGTTTCTCTCGTATCGACGAATGAAATCATTCTTCGATCGTGACTGCAAAAATTGCTCTTTGGATTTTGTGAAGGTGATTTACAATATATATATATATATATATATATATATATATATATATGTATATATATATATTCGACACGGAATTAGCTAATTATTGCACCGTGCGTTAAACGGTTGAACGAATGGACAGTTCCACTCGTGTAATAAGTGCAACGACGGCCCCGGGCGAAATCATTTCCTTGCAAGGATGATACCGAGGCGGCCGTTTGAAAATCCGAAGATTCTTCGACTGCGAAACGACGGGAAATAAAGGAACCGCGGCGCGCACCAGCCCAGGAATTTCGTATTCGACGACGGTCGCGGTATAAAGTCATAAGGGTGTAGGGACACGAATATAACTGTTTATATGCATATGCCTCTGCCAGGGTTTCTCGTTACGTAAGCATATTGCGTAGCAGCGCGGTCCTCCGGATAAAAAGGAGCCCGAAAGAGGAGCTCGAACGGCTCCTTAAAATGAAGTACTTTTCCGAGGGGAAGGTCTGCTCTACCGGCCCTCCCTTCGCGAGAAGCAAAAAAACCTCGATAAATTGCACTGCCGCGCCGTCGACCTGATCGTTCCGCCAATCAGCTCTTCATAACGCTTCAAAAATATCCGGGCGAAATCGTTCACTTCCCGAAAGCGATCTTCCACGAATCTATTCCGAGAACCGATAAACATTCGGACTACCCAAATAGTCCAGTCAATGATTGCTTAAAAGTGGGGTGTAGAGGGAAATGGAAGGAAAACAATTTTTTACTTTGGGACTTTGTTTGGACTAGTTAGGAGATGAACATACTAAAAGTCCCCACTCCTATGAGGTGAGCGGGGTGCAGGGGGGCGCGTAGAAGGTCCCGTTTTTCGGTTTTTCGATTATATCTCGGAAACTAGGCATCCTAGCGATAAGACCATTCTATACAAAATTAATGCTGATAAAATGTGCCATAAGATTCATCCCATTCAGTTTTCCGCTATCTCGCATAGTTTCCGAGATATTCGCGCTCAAAGTTCACTAATTTTGAAGAAAAACATTTTTGCCTCACGTTTTTTGCCGTATTTGACTAGCTAACACTTCAGCCCTTCGTCCTACGAAAAAGTCGTGAGAAAGAGAGTTGTTAAGCATTAAATTTCCTTCAAGAAGATATGATATTGTACTATTTTATCTTCAAAATTAGTAAACTTTCAGCGCGAATATCTCGGAAACTATGCGAGATAGCGAAAAACTGAATGGAATCGATCTTGTGGTATATTTTATCAGCATTAATTTTTTATACAATGGTCTTATCGCTAGGACTCCTAGTTTCCAAGATATAAGCGAAAAACCGAAAAACGGGACATTCTACGCGCCCCCCTGCACCCCGCTCACCTCCTAGGAGTGGGGACTTTTAGTATGTTTATCTCCTAACTACTCCAAACAAAGTCCCAAACTCAAAAATTGTGTTCCTTCCATTTCCCTCTACAACTATTCGTTGACTGGACTAAAAGATTGATTTCTTTTTTAAGCGTCGCGACGATTGGGGCCACTTTGGTCCTCCGAGGTTCGATCACCGGAAAACTGGACGTTTCTGAATATTAGCGAAACGGATCGTACAGGTCCGCGAACATTTTGTGGAAAATTGTTGGATAAAGGGGTGGGTCCATGGGAACTTGATACGGCTTGGGAAAAAAGACGGTGCGTCAAGGGGTTAAAGGTTCACGCCGGGAATCAAGAGGCGGAAGGGTGGATATCTGGTGGTGTGCCGAAGATCCTCGGAAGTTTTCCATTCCGCGTGCGTATCGTTGTTCAGTTTTGTAGCCCCGTCGAGAGGGCGTAAAGTCGAACGGGCTGGCCGTGGCGGGAATGCGCTTTATGGGGGTTGCATTAATTCACCAGCTTAAAAAACGCCGCGGAGCGAAAGATGGCGCGGCGGGGATGGTGGCCGCGATGAAACCCCACATCTTCGTTCGTGATTTATGCCGCGGCAGTAATTCCTTCGGCTAGCTGCCGGCTCAGAGAAATTTCCGAACCGCTTCGAGGCGCAACTTGCGGTTTAGGATTTGAAAAACAAACGGCGCGGCGCGGCGCGGCCCGGAAGAGCGGGGCTTTGTTTACGGCGGTTTCATTATTCTTTCCACGGTGGAGCTAACAAAGAATGATCCTGTCGGGAAAGGAATTAATTATGTGGAGATTTTTGTTTGTAAACAGACCGTTATTTTTCTTTCCTAAGAATATTACCAAGGAAATCCGCGTTCAAGCTTTTCAAGAAATTCAGGGCCACTGATCTGGCCGGTTTCAACGCGTTTCGTACAAATTAATCAGTCGAGTGCGAGTAATGCCAACCCTTGCTGCGCGATTTCCTTCTCGTGCTTCGATAATGAGCGTTTTTCTTGTCGGTGATCATTTTTTAATGGATGAAGGAAATTTATTTTATATTTATTGCGTGGCTCCATTCAATTTGAAAAGACGATAACTTTTTTAATATTCGACCATACAACTTGAATTTTTTTGAGAAGTTAGAATAATCGGTTTTGTTACGTAACGTGAAAAGAATGTTTGAAAAGATTGCAATTGGTCGGAATTGCAGAGAAAATACTAAAAGTTATGTTTTACAACTTCTTTATGTGGACTCATATTGAGAATGTATAAAACACGTTTCGTAGATCTGTATCAATTAAACATATTCTGAAAATTTCATTAAAATCGGTCAACGTTACAATGTGCTAAAACCGTTTGAAGATGGTAAAAATTGCCATTTTTCACGATTTTCGGCCTCTAACTGCAATAAATCGAAGGATTCATACATTTTGCAATGCCTGTCGTTTTTTCCCACATCAACCGATTTCGATGAAACTTTTACAATGCATATAATTGACACAGATCTACAAAACAAATATTTCAAATTTTCATTTTAGACCCACATAAAAAAGTTGTAAAATGCAACTTTCAGTATTTTCTCTACAATTCCGACAAATTGCAATTAAAAAAATTTTTTTTTCAAATCATGTAATAAACTAATTGTTCTAACTTCTCAAAAAAGTTCAAATCGTATGGTGCAATATCAAAAAAGTTATCGATTTTTTAAGAGCGTCCGAATATTAATGGGAGTCATTGTATACAGGGTGTTCAGAGATTTACTAGCCAGCGTTTTTCTTGTAAATATTGGGTTGTCGGAAAAGTCATGACGCATTTTTGCAACAGATGGATACGAAAAATACGTCACGACATTCCCGACAACCCAATAGTAAATATTAGAAAAAAATAAAAGAGGAAAATGTAGTACTGTTTTTCATACGCAATACAATGGCGTATGTAATTTTTTGGTGTTTACACTATTTTGTAAACTGGACGAATTCGTCCAGACACACGCCCTCACGTGACAAAAAAAATGTACAGCATTCCAGTTAAAAAATTGAAGGTCATCTTCATATCTAACAAAATAGTGTGAACACCAAAAAATTACATACGCCATTGTATCGCGTATGAAAAACAGTACTACATTTTCCTCTTTTATTTTTTTCTAATATTTACTATTGGGTTGTCGGGAATGTCGTGACGTATTTTTCGTATCCATCTGTTGTAAAAATGCGTCATGACTTTTCCGACAACCCAATATTTACAAGAAAAACACTGGCTAGTAAATCTCTGAACACCCTGTATATGTATATAATCCGTCCAATATTATAATTGAAATAATCTTGAGGGTATGACGCGGTTCCAGGACAAAGTTTTGATGTTAATGGTACAACGTGCAGCTGGCGGTGATTTCGCGAGCCTGTGTCGAACAGTTCGCGTCCACGTGGATTCGAACGGGTGCCCTGTCGAGCGATTTATAGCGCGAGACCAACCGCGACCTGAATATCTCATTTTTGGCCGATACGGTGTAATCTTGCCTCTAGTTGTTTACCAGACACAGTGATACCCTGCCGACTAATCGAGCCAACGCCCACGATACGGGAATTATGCGAGCCGTTTAATACGTTTACCGGCGCGCGGCCGCGACCGGTTTGATACGAGCCTGAATTATTCCGCGCGAGCCGCCTGATACCAGACGCGACCAAATTATTCGCGGAGATGCGGAAACGCGTTGGGTCAACCATATTCGCGAGCCTTCGACGTATCTGATAAGAACATGCGATATCACACCGCGTTTACGATCTCAGAAAAATCGTGTTATATCTCGGTTAGAAAATTTTCAGTCGGAACAGGTCAATTTACTTTTGCAATTAACACACTTCGTATATTGCAATTATTCTATTGCAATTAGTATCTGATAAGAACATGCGATATCACACCGCGTTTACGATCTCAGAAAAATCGTGTTACATCTCGGTTAGAAAATTTTCAGTCGGAACAGGTCAATTTACTTTTGCAATTAACATGCTTGCATATTGCAATTATTCTTGCAATTAGTACGAACAGTACTTTAGAGAAACAATTGGTCCGAAAGAAAAATTTTGCTGCATAGATACAATGAAAAGAACTGGCATTGTACAGTCATTGTTCTTTATAGCGCCGATTGGTTGAGCTAAACGCGATCGAACCATGCGAAACAATTTCGTGACATATCGTGAACAGAGTACAGAGCTAATGGTATCAATTGAATCGTTCTGTTCCACGAAAAGATAAACTGTGCGTATCTATTTTTATGGGAAGTTTTCACCTTAATAGCGATGTCGACACCGAAAAGGATTAAATAACGTTCCCCTGGGATCGCGCGCACGCGAAAATGCGCGGCCGTAAAATACGCTTTTCACTCATACTGATTTTACAGATAGAAACATTTTAATTGTTATCCCGTTCCGTCCCCGCGTATCCATATTTTATTACGCGCAACACAACACGGATGTTGAATCCGATGAAATCGAAATATCTGCGCTCCTCCATGGCCCGAAATAAAGCTATTGAAATTAACACAAGGTAACAAGGGGTGGACGCGAATTGAAACAAGCAATAAAGAGAGTGAAAATCAGCAATTTCGAATCGAAAAATAAATCCCGTTTATATGTCCCCACGGTGAAGTGATATATTGACGCGCTGTTCACCACCGAATCAAATTGCTATTCCCGAAACACCTGGGTCTTTATTAAGCTTTCATAAGGGAGCTGCTCGGTACGCGGAAAATCCGAAGGTCAGCTCTTTTGCATATCTCAGCGTCTGTAATCAAGGTCACCCGAGATCATCAACAAAAAAATGTATCATTTCTCATATGATAGAAAATTGTAGAAAATCAGAGTACTACACGTCGATTTGATACAAGTTGGTAATATCCCGAGCAGCTTGCGTTCTATTTGCAGCTGAAAGTCGCGTGGCGGCACTCGATTCGGGCTCATAAGGGAACATATTCGGTTGATACACGCCGATTTTGATGAAACTTATGTGAGATATAATTCTTCGAAAAATATTTGACACGTATTTTTTTTTATCGGCAACCATCCACTCTGACGGGGTGAAAACAGCCCTCAAAGTTAGGGGTCAAAATCACATTTTTCGAGATATCTGGGAAACTAGAATATTTTTTAATGGAAAATGTAGTCGCGCAAGAATTTTTTAACAAACTTTTTTTTCTTCTCAACAAATGTGGTTTTGAACCCTGACTTCGAGGGCTGTTTTCACCCCCTCAGAGTGGATGGTTGCCGATAAAAAAAATACATTGAAATATTTTTCGAAGAACTATATCCTCACATAAGTTTCATCAAAGTCGGCGTGTATCAACTGAATATGTTCCCTTGTCAGGGGCCACGCTGTTCATGAGCTAAAAAATCAAAGTTCTCATATCGATTTTTACCGAATGTACATTGTTTCTTAAATATCCATTACATTCGAAAACGATAATATTAATTAATGTTATTAAAAACTCTCGTCACAATAAGCGTTCAAAGATCAAACTTTTTCAAATCCCCCATTTTCACCGAAAAAATTCCTTTTTTTCGCAATGATGTCCTAGAAAACCTAGTGAACATTATAATCCCATTTTTTAATGGATAGTATACGCGTCTATATTTACGACGCAATTGGAATTAAAATTTTTTGTTAATAACTTAAATAAAAATACTCTGTGAACTGTAGAGATCCGTCAAATTTTTTTACCTTTGACAAGGGATAAGTTGAAAAGTGCACAAAAGTGTAAGCTCTAACAAAGTGGAACATTTTCAGCAACATCTCCTCTAAAAGATCCTGCAAAATTCACGTCCCAACTCAAACCAACTTTGAAATTATGATAGTTTAAAGCGTCGCGTGTCACGCAATTTCGCAGCGTGTCGCGGCACACGAGACGCAGTGACGACCACTCAGCGGCTCTTAAGAGTGGAAAGACCTAATCCAGACCTATCTTATGAATTTTTGAAGTGAAACTTCTTTGCTGTGGGTAACAATATTTTGATGTTACGGAAGTCGAGAGTGGCGCGAAAATTTAAACGGAGACTAAACGGAGAAAAACAATTTCTAACCCCGACGGGATTCGAACACCCCGGTCTACCGCTTAGTTAGTAGTCCAACTCCTTAACCGCTTGGACAACCAACAATCTTAGAATGATAGGGAACATTTTCGTATATATCGCAATGAATAAAATGCTGCAGCGATAGGATTTTACCGCCGCTCGGTAGTAGGATCAAACATCAAACGAAATATTAATTAAAGTCAATATAATTAAATATATTACAGAGAGAAGAACAGTGGACCATAGCATAATTTACATGTCTATGATTTTAAAAACCTACCGTGTGTGGTAATCAAAATTATGGATCACTCTTGTTTGAAAGCCTGAACAGCCATGTTTTCAATTATTATTTCAGACATTTCCGGTGGTGTGACGAAAAAATGTTTCCTACAAAAAGTAATTAGTAGTCAGCCTTCTACAAATTTCAATAAAAAAAATTCAAAGAATTTTTTTTTTTAATAAAAAATTGAAGTCGCCTTGATTATTTATTTATCACTATATATTTTTTATTTAATAACATTATAGCTGACGCCAAGACGAATCAAACGACTTATTTACTGTGGTCTTTATGTTTTGAAATAATGCTAAAAAATAGGCGTGAACAGCTAAATCGTCATTCTGACCCCCTGAGCGGTGACACAGAAAACCGTGCAAACATTGTTTTGCCGCGGTGAACGTAGTTCAGCGTTGACGGGTGATCAGTCGGGAGACGGTTGGAACGAAACGGTTCGGTATGAAAGTGATTTTGGAGGGCGGTTTGGCGCCGTGCTTCTTCTCATGGAGATGCTCTCCGTGAGCACGGGCACCGAACGGCACCGGCGGCGGCGGCCCGCCTCGGCGCGTTTTCTCGTTCGAAAACACACGTCGCCGGATAACGAGCGGCACCGTTCGCCGATTCGCCGGATCGGATCCGGGCACGGAATCCGGGCGATTCGAGGACCATAGAGCACCGGGGAGCACCGACGATTTGTCGTTCGGATCGTCCGGTCGGTTTCGACAGGCGAAATGCAACCGTGGCCTGCATCGGCCTGCAGCTTTCGCAACGTGTGCGAGAGAGGGTATCATCTGCAATTTCCGAAATGTATTACACGGACACCGTCCCCGCGGATGATCGCCCCAATTTGCCCATTTCCTCGTTCCGGCCCGATCCCGATTCCGATGCCTCCCTCTAGCCTCAGTTTTATGCCCGCGTCAGCCGAATTATCCCCGATTCGAAATTTTCTCGATTCCCCGACCCCACGCCCCTCGGCTCCAGTGATTAGGACGATGAACATCGTAACGAGAGCACAAGAGAGCTATCTACACCGGCTAAATAGGGGAGGGCGTAATCGGTTTAATGGAAAATTTCCGTCGAGCGCAAACAGACCCGGCCGCCGGCCCCGAAAAATAGAGGACGGAGGTGGTAATCGTGGTACAACCAGCGAAGAAGTGATGCCGCGTGAAAAACGAAAAAAAAGAAACACCTCGCTGTTCTCCAGGAGAACCCTCTCTCCTGACCAAGTTTCCCTTCGTATACCGCGTTTTCTCAATTCCGTTTTGTTGTACAGGGCGAGG
This sequence comes from Lasioglossum lativentre, assembly GCA_916610255.1. Taxonomy (NCBI): domain Eukaryota; kingdom Metazoa; phylum Arthropoda; class Insecta; order Hymenoptera; family Halictidae; genus Lasioglossum; species Lasioglossum lativentre. The sequence goes on along the minus strand of OU744357.1, from coordinate 14,421,525 downwards.
CAGTAACTTTTGCCACCTACAATAACTCCGAAAGTATAATAGTAGTAGAAAAGTTTTCGAAACAAAAGATGCATGGGACAACAGGGACTGTAATATTGGCGTCAATCTTTTTTTCCTAGGTGGAGTCGCTACAAAGATGTGAAGGTCATCTTAGTTTTTTTTAATAGAATGTTATGTTTTGGTACCTGTTTTCTGATGGCGGCTATTGAGACGAATCCAACGAGGTGCAACATTAAGGTGTTTGAAGGTCAGCAAAGGTCATTTATGTCAAAAAAGACAAAATAAACTTGTATTTACAGAAGGTATTCAAAGTGATTACCATTGGTATCAATGGAATGCTGTAATCTTCTTATCACGGATTGAGTAGTATTTCTTATCACTTCAGCACTTATCGAATCACATGCTGTAACAATTTTTTGTATAAATGTATTCAATTGTATAGCATGTAGGGTGAGAACGTTGAAGGCATCTTTCAGCGTATTTACTAAACCTACCAATGACAAATAAACACTTCTGGACGATACTGCATTAAATCAATAAGAATGGTAAGACTAGAATCATTAAATCAAGCGATTGTAGACGATATATTCTTTCGAAGAACAAATCGATATGCTTCTCATTTACGGAGAATGCCAGCAAAAGCGCCGAAGTGATGAGAAATACTACTCAATCCGTGATAAGAAGATTGCAGCGTTGCATTGATACCAATGGCAATCACTTTGAACACCTTCTGTAAACGCAAGTTTATTTCGCCTTTTTTGTCATAAATGACCTTTGCTGACCTTCAAAGACCTTAATGATGCACCTCGTTGGATTCGTCTCAATAGCCGCTATCAGAAAACAGGTACCGAAACATAGCATTCTATTTTTAAAAACAAAGGTGACCTTCACATCTCTGTAGCCACTCCAGCTAGGAAAAAACGATTAACTCCATATTACAGCCCCTGTTGTCCCATGCATCTTTTGTTTCGAAAACTTTTCTACTACTAACATACTTTCGGAGTTATTGTAGATGGCAATAGTTACTGCCTCACCTTGTATTTTCATGTCGGTTCGGCAGGATAACCATTTTTCTTGCGGACTTGGTGGCTTTCGTGTTGAATTAGGGCATTTGAAATAAACATTCGCAATATATTTCACTTATTTTCTCTTTAGTTCTATTTGAACACGGAAGGCTCGTCTTTACTTTACGAATGACACATTGAGACTGACAGTCGTGGACGAAGAATTTGCCACGTATTTACTGACCTTATCGGTCATTCTCATGGAAACAAAAACTAAGTACCACAGGTACGCGGACCCATCTAGCTTGTATTGAAATCGTGACGTGAAAGAAAGAGAGAAAGAAAAAGATAATTTTTGTATGCACATACACAATATCAAACTGTTTTGTTTACTCATAAGCAACGAATGGTAATTTCTTATTGAAACTGTACTTTGGGGAAATATTTCTGAATTTCTCGAATAAGGGTACAATTGCTGACCATCGAGATTTATTCGTTATCCTTATTTGTTAATAGCGAGCGTGCAGGCCCCCCGATGTTTCCATTATAAATTCTCGACCAGCCGATGTGAATTATGAGGCGGAGAGGGACATTGTCGAGTTGCTTACCCTCGAAACTGGATTTATTTCAGTGTCGGCGACGGATGGAAAATTTAATTAATAGTTACGCGGGACAAGGAGAGAGAGAGAGAGAGAGCTCGAAGCTGGTAGTATGGATTCGAGGAAAAATATAGAAACGTTTGCATCGTGCGATTTCTATGCCGCACTTTCGAGGGAACGGGCCCGAACGACTTTGAAACTTTTAATTGTTGCAGAAACTTCTTTCTCGTGTACCGAGTCGCCTGGAATTTGCAGGATTTTGCGTAATGGGGGGGGGGGGGTGGTTAAAATGTGGACCGGTATTTATATTTTATAAATAACACACAAATTACTTTGTCGCATAAATACTGCGAGAGGTCTCGAAAATTGTGGAAACGAGAATCTCGGAAATATTCCACTTGATTAATGAATAGATTAGTTTAATGAAGTGTAGCGAACCGAGAACGGGCCGCAGCTACGCCTAAAGTCAGCTGTCGGAGATAAATATGTACCTCGGTATATATCGTCGGTAACAACAAATAGCTATTAGCAAATGGAGTACGTCAAAAAGAAACAAAAAAAGGGAAGAGCGGCAGGGGGGAATAAAATGGGTGACGGGGCAGGCAGGGGTGAAAACGAAGAGCGTGTTTTACAGTAATCCAATCGATTCTCGAAATAACGAATGAACACGGTAGGGGAGACAGGGATTTATCAGCGGTACGCGTCGAAGGATCGAGGACACAGTTTAATTCGCGGACCGTTTTAAGGCTGAAAATCCAATCGGCGCGTACAATGGCCACCGTCGACAGATGTCTATCTCTCAATTTCCTGGATGAAAGTTTGCGCGCATATGTAAACCAGAGCCCCGCATAAACTGTCGCTGATTCAACGCGTTCACCGCGATTGACGTGCGAGCTGTTTCGCGCGGTTGTCAACCTGCCAACGAGCTCTAATGCTGAAACTCTATCTGAAATTCGAAAGAAGAAACTGTTGTCCAATGTTCGTCCAAAACCTTATTATTGTTATCACTCTTTTAACTGTCCAAAGAATTTTCTCGCGGCAGACCGAATTTCCACGTTTTAGACGTTTGTCGTATTTGGTACAGGTTGTTCTTGAAAAATGAATTCCTGAATTTTTTAAAATTTTTATTACCTCTACATATTCTATATACTATATGTAGGAAGCTTGGTAGCTTCGTTGAGACTACGAGGAACGAAAAAGGGTTCGGTCAATAATTAACGGGGATGAAAAATTTCGCGATATCGATCGGACTTCGAAGAACACGCGAAAAAATAACTGATATTTCAACGATGATCACGTCAGAAGCGGCACAGACGCCGCCCCGGCACAGTGGCTTTTAAGCTGTGTATCACGGAGTGCATTAGTATGCTCCGTAGGCAGAGATACTCAACCTCGAAAAATGGGACATTAATCCGTTACATTACCAGTGACACTGAGTAAGCGTGCCTTTAAGTAGCCTCCAGCGATGTACAAACGGCGCTATTTATTATGTAGCTGAAACCTCTCCTCCTTCTTCTGAAAAATACAGTAATGCAGTGACACGACGGAGACTGTATGCATCCTTGCACGGTTTTTGTTGGTCTTGGCTGTTTCCGTGACGATTAGCTTCTGCTCTTGTCCATACAAATTTCCTCCTCGTGTGCGAAATAGATCTTCGACCCTACACAAAAATTTTAAAATGTACACTTGCATATTCATGCGGTATTGCCATTGCGACACACTGTAGTTTAGACTCGATCTAGGGTTAAATCCAGGGGAGACTGCCTCCTCTCAAAGAACTTTAAAATGGAACCACCGACCGCGTAACGGCCGATAAATTTTTAACAGCAGCCCGAGCGAGAATCGCGACAAAGATCTTCTAATATAAATTAACAATTCATCGAGACACGAAGTCGTCGAGGTGTTCCTCACATAGCCAAAGAGGAGAGAGGGAGAGAAAAGAGAGAGAGAGAGAGAGATCCTCCGCTCGAAAAACCAGGTCACTCGCTTCGTTACTCGACGACGACGATTTCAAATTTGTATTCTTAATGTAGCACCGGCACTTAGGAAATTTCAGAAGTATAGCAGAGGGCTCCCGCGAGACCCGATTCAGTCATGTCTCCGAAATCCTCGTTACGAGTGGCGATTCACCCCTTTTTTTTCCCCAACGCCGGGCACTTACAAGCTGAAAGGAAGACCCAGTTTAATTCGCGTAACCTCTCCCTGGTTCGGGGTGCAGGACTCTCTATTTCTATCTCTGCTCGATCCCCAACCCCCCTCCGTAACGTCGTGCCCCACCCCATCCCCTAATCCCGACCCTCCCGAAGGGCCACTAGCAACCCTCCATAATCAAATCCCACCCTAACCGCTCTACCCTCCCCCGCCGCGCACCCTCTTCACACGAAAGGAATGTTAATGCGACAATGCCTCTGTTCTGACTCACCTCGCTTTACCACGAGCCGATTCTCCCTCCCACTCCCACTCTCTCTCTCTCTCTCTCTCCTTTTCTCGGTGCGGTTCTCTGTTGCGCCAGTCGTCCCAGGGAGTTTTTCGTCCTTTTTTCTACGTGTCCCTCTCTTTCTGTCGCTTTCTTCCCGCTGCTCGGATAGTCGTTTCTCCGCAGAAGCACCTTCTGTGTACCGAAATGAGAGTTCTTCTTACTTCAACTCATCCCCCCCACCCCCCACCCGAACTCAGCTCCTAACCCCGGTTCCGCTTTCCTTATTTCTGTTCCCATCTTCCTCGGTCTCTTTTGCCGTTCTTTGCACTTGCAATTCTATCCGCGTACACTTGTCCCTCTTGCTGTTTCGCCTTTGGTCCCTTTTCGGCTCACCGATTTCGTTTTCAACCCCCTCGTTCCCTCCGCTACCCTCTTCTGCAATCCTCTATCTTCCCTCACTCTTTCTCTCTCTCTCTCTCTCTCTCTCTCCCCACGCCCCTATCTCGTTTCACTTGCTTCCTCGGTTCGCTGCCGATTCTTTTTTGCCCGGTGCTTTTTAACTTTTGGAAGTTCTTGTAGCGTCTCGCGCGCCGATTTCTCCGTCGTTTCTTTTGCTCTACTCCCTCCCGAGATCCTCTCGGACCGTTTCGAGCATCCTGGTTTCCCGGGCTTCTGCAGGATCATTCATCGCATTCTTCACCGCGGACACACCGTCCTGCCGCGTCGGATTCCCGGCGCGTTATATCCTCTGAACGCGTTTGTTCTGTCCTCTTTTTCGCGTCTCTCCCGTTCGTTCCTCTGCTCTTTGTTCCGTCCTTAAACACACATTTCGTTCGCGCGCGGTCCCCCTTTTATTTTCTCCTTTCCACGCGCCCGCCGTCTCTCGAGACCCCGCACTCGAACCTCGAGGAAATCCTCGTGGGATTTCCTACTATTCGGGTTACCTCTTTCGTTAACTCCGTCAAGGGTATTTCTGTCTCTACCGTGTTCGATTCTCCTTTTATCTTTCGCCCTCCTCCAAACGGCCGCGACGCGACGCGGCGTCAACATAACGAAACGAGAAATGGAGTAAAGAGCCGTCTAATCGATCCTGGCCGCGCAAGAATCCGAATTTCTTCTCTGCGTTTCGTTATAGCCTGACGTTCGTTCTCGCAGGACACGTGACTCTGTTCGCGGTAATATCGCGCAAGGGATCTCAGGATTTTCTATGTCTTTCTTCCGTCTCTCCCTTTCGCTCCTCATTTTTCTTTGACGGTGCGGAGGCGCGTGTCCTTTGATCCTTGCACGCCCTCGAGGCCACGCGGCCGTTAAGTTCAAACTGAAACGACGGGATTACGCGACAGACTATCGTATTCCGGAGTACTTTCGCAAGACGACGACGGAAAGGGAGCGCGCGGCCGCCCGCGCACTCTCGAGGACCGCAAACTTGGCTACCTCCTGGAGGACCATCTTCTCCTTGCTGAAAGAGAGGAGGAGCGCGATGAGGGGCAGGGTAATGGGCCGCGTTTCGAGTGGTCCGACGGCTTTTTCTTCGTTGAAACACCGAGCCGTGCCGGCCGACCTTGCGTCTCCTCGTTCGCATTCCCAACGTCTTCGAAACTCCTCTTTCCAAGACGATCGTCGGTCCTACCACTACGAAAATTAAATGGCATCGAACAGATTTATTCGAACCCGCCTGCTCTGTTTCATTCGCAATTTTAACTGTATAACTTGATTTTCAATGGGGGAGCCCCTGTGTAAAATGAAATTTTTTTTAGCATTTTTTTTTTTTTTTTAAATAAAATTCCCATCTTATTGCACACTGGAAGCATAAAAACGGAGAAAATCGCAGTAATGTTTCGCGTGTCGATGATAAAATAATATATATGTCGTGGCAGGCCGCCGACCCCTTGTTCGATTCGACATTAAAATGCGTCAACGAGCTCACGGGTGCTGTAGAATTAATCTGACACGTCTTTTCCCGTCAAAATTCTTATTGATTCTGTTTATATCAAAAGACTACTCACGTTGACAACGCAAATCAATCAATATCTCATTGATATTGTCATGTCTTCATATACACTGTAGCCATCAGGAACGTGTCCATTCTACCACCCGTGGTCACGTTCAACAAGGACCTAAACCATTTTCCTAAAGGACCTTGTCTCGCATTTCTTCAAAAATAAAACGAACTTAACAGTAACACAAATTTATAAATTACAATCAATAAAACAAACATGACAATAATAATAATAATACAAATTTACACGCCCCGACATATATATAGTCTGTGCCATTAATTTGTCCAACTTCAGTATCATTTGAGTGGCTTTAGAATTGCGGAATAGCCCTTCCGAGCACATCCTGAGATTTGTTGCTGATTTAAGGGTGGAGCCCTGTGTACAATGAAATATTTTAGCATTTTTTTTTATTCGCTTAAATCGATAGAAAATTTCCTTATGAATACGATAAAAAAAGTTAGAAAGCTATCAGAGATATTCTTGTATGTTATTTTCAAAATTAAGTGAAGAGTTGTATTGAGCAGGAGCGACGCAGTAGTCTTGATTGCACTAAAGAGACTCGTGCTTCTCGAAAAGAAGAAAAAACGGGCTGAAATACAATATTTTGATAAAGAGGAAGATCTGTTCTATGGCCCCGGAATCGCAGATTAGCAAAACACTGCGGTTAAAGTTAAAATGAATTACGATTTTTTCACAATTTTTCTGTTACACAAACTTTAAACGCGTTTTTCTCGAAACGCAAAATTTCGCACGCCGTGCAACGTAGCTCTTAAACTAATTACCCGATCTTTCTGAAACTTGATATATATATTCTATAAACAATTGGCCTCAGCATGACGAGTTGCGAATTTTAATTTTTTATTTAAAATAAAGTTATTATCGATTATTTATATCAGAAAAAACGTTTTCTTTCATAACGTCGCCATTTTTACAATTTGGCAAATTTTAAAGGAAAAATGTTATGCTGAGCGTTTTTGCATAAACTAACTATTCCATTTGGATTTTTTTTTTCAATTCATTTTTGTGCACTGTACGTAGCACGGCGCAAATACAGGATGCCATCTTCAAGCCGTTATTCCACGATTATTATTAACAATGAAACTTTAAAAAAAATATTTTTTGCTATACTATAACATGAATAAATAATACCTGAGATTTAAAATCAATCCACGCATTACATTTCTTTAAAAAAATTCTTGAAAACAGGCCATTTACACAGGGCTCCTCCTTAATTTTGGGGGTTTTGATGATTTTTTTCAAGGTAGACAGTATTGGTCCAGATTAAAACAGGTTGATGTTAAACTGCATACATTGTAGTGTAAAAATATATTTTTTTCATATTCCTGCCGGCATTCGTGCAGCATCGTGCTGAAGATCGTCGTCCTCGTTTCTCAGGTCTGTTGGCCCACAGGGAGGCACGACCTTTGAACCTTTGTAGCTTTGACAATTTTAGAAGATTCGCTACAATAGCTTGCAGATGGATTCTCGAGGTCTGAAACAGTAAAAGAATATATAGAACTTCATTTCTATGAGATTAAGAGAAATATAAAAAAAATTTAGTAATCGTTCGAGTTACGTAAATTCAACCGAATATCATGTGTCGTTTGAATAAATTTTTCATCGCATTCGTTGATTGAGAAGCTGTATTGAAACGTGTTGCATCAATAACCAGATACCGTGTTTTATTCGAGTCCGCGAACGATACGAATTAACGTAAATCGCGAAAAAATATTCCTAAATACTCGGTGGGGTAGAAAATATAGAGGGGAGCAGTATTTGCGTTCGTATAGACGCCGCGTTTTTCAAAGTATTAGCGACACATTTTATCTCTCGTTACGTTTACCGTCGAAATAAAATAAAATATTTCCGTGTGTTTTATAAACCAGATTTTGTTTGCACGAATATCAACGGACTCGTCCCGTAAATTTTTTTCCACTAGTTAGTAATATCGTTGGAATTATTTCAATTTTGTTTCTCCATAACTTCTCGTTAAAGCTCCGCCGGTTTTTATTTGTTCGTGTGAACACATTTTTGGAATTAGTATTTTTTCTATTAACGCCTCCGCTCTACTCCTCTCTCTTTCTCTCTCTCTCTCTCTCTCTCTCTTTCTCTTTCCCTTTCGAGCAAAATTAATATTTCGATACGCGCAATTACAAGCTCCACTTTGGTCCGTCGATAATTTACACGGGAATATCGGGTTACATTACATTTCGTTTGATTTTTACCGCATTTTAGACTCTCTATTCGATCAAATTGAATACCGGTGTAAGTGAAAACACACGTAGGGAGATTAAATTGCGTTCAATTTCCATCCCGTTTGAAACATAGTCCGGATTGCAAAACGCATATACACCAGGATTTACCCTAAACTAGTTAATTGATGTGAATTTATTTTCAAGTTCTTTGTTCCCGGGGTTCGATAACGACGCCATGCTTGCGCGTACGCGTTTCCAATTCGTCGATAGCAGATCAATGACAGAAAATTGGTTGGTTAAAAAACCAAGGTTGACCAAGTGATACTGGATAACGTGTCGGCTAGGAATGTTATCGTTCCATTTTCTAGAATATACTACAGCCATTCGTGGCAAAAAGATTTCTGTAAAAAAGAATTAAATTAAAAAGTACCAGTCGATGTTACACTTTGTGTAGCTCCCCTGTTCACAATGGTACACACGTTTGCACAACAAAATTGTTTTATTCCGAACACGGCGAAACCATTAACGGAACAAACGAACTGTTCGGTTTTAGTTTCTCGGAATTGTTCAATAAAAATCGGCTTTTGTCAAATCATTGCCTTCTGTTAGGGAGCACGTACAGGAAGGTTAAACAAGCAGCGAAAATTGTTTAATTATACTTGGCGGAATGGGACGCGAGAAGAGTGACGATAAAGATGAAAAATTTAGTAATTGGAGCGAAATAGAAGGAAAATGTTAGGATTAAAAAAGGGAGAAATGGATGGCGGTACGCAAGTATGATTTCTTCGTGTTCATCGGGGGCAGGGATGCGGAGGCTGATGGTTCCGGTGCATATCATTCCGGCGGGTCTCTATGATTGATGCGCAGGGACGTAGTTCCGGAAGCAAGTTGCCGGAACGATGTTACTGCCAGCTGTCGTTACGAAGATAGTTTGTACCAGTCAAGTTTCATCGTGGCGGTAACTTAGTTTCGCCGGTGCTCGCCGACGAAAATCGCGGCGGCGGCGGCGTAGCCCGTCTGTTTCGACGGGATAGCTACGGTGTTCCCGTCGATCCGCGAGATTCCGATACAGATTGTTTTGATTGGGGGGCTACGGGGCCTCGTAAATCTCGCCGGGGGAAACGGATTTTTGGATCGCCTCCGAGCGATCCGGAGCCGAAACATTTCGCGCCCGGGAGCTTTTAAACAAATTGGCGAACACCAATCCGATTTACCCTTGCCTCTCTGCTGCTCTTCTATCGTTTTTTTTTTTTTTTCGTTTAAAATTGCGGCCAGCGAAAGTGTCGCCGCTTAACCTACCCGAAGTTTTCTTAATTCTCTCGATCCCTGTTCAGCCGGATCAATTTTTTCCCCCCCAAAAAAAAATACAGATTTCATTTATAACACGGAACATCGGAGACCTTTAAAATCCTTATATACGAACGGAAAACGTATTTCGTAAGATCTCTCGTAGAAAAACCGAGGAACGAATGTTTGCCGATGTAAACGTTCTTTCGCATTCTACGAACTCGAGCAGGTACCATAAATGCATAAAGATCTGCAGGCTTGGTAACGAGATTCCGTATCTGTTAACGGAGCATCCTTTTTACTCAATTCCACATTTATTATTGCAGAGAAAAGGAAATGGGTTTCTTCTTCCAGGAAATTCTTCTCTAATATACTGCCTCGGTTGTATTTTTTGACGTTTCGGGAATATTCGTCGGACAATGCGGCACGATTAATGCGTGTAATGAAAGAAGATTCTTCCGGGTCGCTGCGGAGACGTTTCACGTTGCGATGTTCTTGCAAATGTACCAGCAACAATTCTTCTCGAACTTGTCAGCTCAATATTTCATAATCGTATCTTTCCATACGATACGAAAATTATTTTCAACCGGCAGATTAGTTACAAATTTTACACAGAAAATATCCCATGAAACTTGGGATTCTCGCAAAGATGCACAGCCTAGCTGTCGAACGAGTTGAGCCGTTCAAAGGATATCCTGACTATAAAAAATTTGAGTAATCGATTGCCGATGGCTTTGGCCTAAAACAAATTCCAGCCGGTCAAAGGGGAGAGAGGATCGAAAAAATTCGGAAGGGCTCGTTTTCCGAAAGGGTTTAGCCGTCGATGATGCTGTCATTATACAAAGTGCGAGGCGACAAGAAGAACGACAAAAGACACGGTCGAGTTACAAGAACTAGACGTTCGAGCCCGTTGCGTTGGTGGGGTCGACAAAGTGATCCCCCGACGTCTGTAATTAATACCGTTATGCTGTTAAGCAGACCGGATAACACGGCCAAGTGACCGTGAGCTATGCGAGGTCTTTGTTGATTTCCGGTTCGCAGAAGACATACCGAACCCGAGAACTGAGAACTCACCCGGTTCGTGTCTGGGTCCCGGTCCCGGGGTTAGGTTGGCAGAGCGTGTTCAGTTAACGCGCGCCTCTTACTCCATTCACCGACTGTTTGACATCCGAGAGAGAACAGAGTCGCCGCTGCCGAATACCAGCCGAATTACCGTAAATCGAACTAGCAGCCACCCTCGAAGGGTCTCGAGACCGGAGACGGCTAAGCCCCGGTCTTACTTGGGCTATTGCCGGTTACTGAATTCCGAATCCTCGGGATATCACCTCGACGTGCCTGGGACAAGCGAGATCCGCAGACCCCGGAGATCATCGTGCTCCCAGCTGGCCACCAAACTCCCGGTTCGCGTTTTTCCGAATCCGGAACTTCCCTAATTGCTCTTGAACAACGGGCATAAAACGTCGACAGACCAAGTTTCGCGGACGGCGGAGGAACTCTTAGTTTTGATCGCTCGCCTTTCGGATCTTGCGGTAGTTCTAACGTTGACTTTGCTGCTGCTCGCCGACGGTTTTATAAAATAGTTCTCTACAGTGGGTGTACTAAGTATTCGTACTCCTTTCAAAAACGAATAACTTTCTCAAAATTCCACCAGCTTGAGTTTTTTTTTTTAGACGTCAGAAGGATTGGTTTACTAGCTAATGTGTAAATAATTTTTTTTTTTTATTGTTATCGGTCGCAATTTCGGAGGAAAAAGTGAAGGTCACGATTTTTTAATTTTTTATCTGTGCCTGTAATGAAAATTTATAAGGTGCCTTTGGTAGGTATAAGTAAGTTATACAGGGTGGGGCGCTATAAACGGATCACCTGAATAATTCGCTTGCTTTTGAAGATAGAAGGTAATGCATTAATGCTTGCATTACCTTCTATCTTCAAAATCAAGCGAGTTATTCAGGTGACCTGTTTATAGAAATCGATCAAAGACGTTATGAAATACAAATTATTGAAAATAGAAAATAGTGTAAGAATCGCCGATTTCTATTTTCAATAATTTGTATTTCATAACGTCTTATATATATATCACCATGTAAGCTTGTTTATATCAACGAATGTTATTATACACGTACTGCTTCCCTTATAATTCTATGGCATTCACCATAAATCAGAACCATTTCCACTTTCTCTGCTATCGTATAACGCATTTTTGAAAATTGAACACTAAGATTGGATATTACGAAACTGTATTCTAGGCGGTAGTTAAACTACTAATAACATTCGTTGGTATAAACAAGCTTACATGGTGATTGAATTTTTGTTTATGTTATGTGACCCTTATTAGTAATTACAAGAGCGCTATACCAACAACTACGGAAGATACAAAAGTGTTCGAAGTGTGCTTTGAGATAATCAGTTTTCTCTAGCAGTTGACCTTGAGTGACCTTGAATAACCTTCATAATAGGTCATTGTATTCGTCTTGAAACACTCTATCAGAATGTAAGCAAAAAAAATATACTGTTCCGTTTAAAAAATCAGAGTTGACCTTTATATCACCTTGACGCCTCCACCTACAGAAAAATTGGTAATACCAGATTATGAGCCCCCCGATACCAAGTAAGTTTGGTCTAATGCATTTTCTCCTATCTTCAAAAACAAGCGAGTTATTCAGGTGACCTGTTTAAAATGCCCCACCCTGTATATATATGCGTTATAGGCTTTTTTATGCGTCAACCAAATTCAATGAAACTTTGTACATGTGTATAACTTACTTAGATTCACAAAATACATGTTTGAAATTTTCATTACAGGCACAGATAAAAAATTTAAAAATAGTAACCTTTACTTTTTCCTTTGCAATTGCGACCAAAAACAATTTTTAAAAAATTATTCACACATTACCTAGTAAACTAATCCTTCAAACGTGTCAAAAAGCTCGAGCTGTTGGGTCGAATTTTGAAAAAGTAATTAGTTTTTAAAAGGTGTACGAATACTTTGAACACCTACTGTATATTTCTGCAACAGACCGGGACGAAAAATCAAGTTATAATTTTGTAATGTGCATTAATGTATTAGTTTTGCATGTCTCGCGTTCAGGGAGTGCACAATGAAATTTTGAAGCAAGTTCCATGGAATTGCTACAGCGCACCTACGTTGGAGCTAGACAGCAGAAATAATAACGTGCGAAGTCCATTAAACTTCCTTTAATAGAAATTTATATTTTCATGAGTAAAATATTGCGAAAATGGTGTGGTCTAGAAATATTCATAAATCCGAGTGGCACAGTTTCATTACATTTACGGAGCATTAAAATTCATTTCTACATTCTCCTCGCAGGAACTGTGGGGATATACATATCCTGTCGGAATGACGATCTTCTCTTGCATTCGTATTCTCTTTCATAATACGGAATGTCAACTAATCACTCACAATGTCACAAGTCTACCTCCCTCTAGTGCCAAGACAATCATTTTCTATTCAACGTTCTACCTTGCACAGATCTCGATCATGGTATCATATCTGCGATGCGGTAGATCTTTCATGGTGAGGAGTACATTTTCTAGACAATTTTTCAAGACAAATTCGCTGCCTTAAAAATTCACACAGCGCGCTGAATTATGGTCGTAACTAGATTTTAAGCATTCACGAGACCAATGAATATAGATGAACGTTAATGAGTGGAGGAATCGGAAAAATTAAAAAATTCAGTGCCCCAATTTTTCCAATTGATACTTAAAATTATTACATTTTAAAAGCATTGAAGTAGCAATCCAAAATTAAACGTAATAGAGTTTATTTCTGCAGTTTCGGTCCCACGAATGGAATTACTTTGACTGTCTGGGATTTGTCAGGGAGATGGAAAATGACTTCGTTGATGTCATCACTGATTAGAAGTCTTAATAATTTTATCGAAGTTCTCTATTATTGTCATATTTAGTTTCCCGCGCAATTGAAAGTCTAGTGAACTTCCGGTTGTAGGGTCCACGGCGAGGAAATCACCGTTCGTAAAGGTGGAAACGAAACGAGTGCGGCACGGGTCAAAGGGAAAGAATTATTGCTCGCTTACAACGATGGTAATAATAATAATAATCCGGTATTCGCACGCTCAGAGGAACATTTCAAACGACGTAAACCGTGGCATTTCCCGGGCAAGTCGTTATACAACAGAAATTAACCCCTAAACCGACCCCCCTATAAAATTTGCGGTCGGTGTAATTCGTACTTGTGCAATCCGACAGGCTCGTAAATTCTGCCGCAGATTTTATGAAAATACCAAAGATTCGTAAGCAGATATACCGTGCGTTATGATGACCGCTATCGCGGCAGTAACCCGAACGATACGTTGCGGACTGAAACTCGGCTCAAGTATCCGATAATTTAATTTTCGAAAGCTAAATCCCAAGGGAAACGTATCTCCGATAGTTCGTAGAACTCTGCTGTCCTGTGTCATTAATCCGATTTTCATTCCGGTTAATTTAATCTTCGCGAAAGTCGTAAAGATACGCGGTGACGAAGACAATGTGACGTGATTTCAGCCGGGGAAAAATCGTTCGAACAGCATTCGCGACGACTATAGGAAATTCTTGAGCGTGTGCACATACACTCGAGGAAAGTAATTCATCTATAGTCGGCAGCCTATGGTTTAAATATTAGCCGGAGCTACAGCGAAGTGTAAACGACGTCGAGTTAGATTGTGGAGAACAATGTGCGGGGAACAAGCAGGAAGCTGGATGGAAGCTAATTCAGCTGGAAGTTAAACAGCATCAAAAGTACACCGACGGCTGGATAGGTTAGTTTGGGTCAGGTTGGGTTACGGGTTCGTCTGGGCTCACTTAAATTCACCGTCTCTGTCAGACTTCGGAATTCACCTGCTAAAAATGGGTTCGAGAGACTTTCGTGCCTCTTGACTTTCTCCATTCTTCTTTTTCCACCTTTATATCGCTGGAAAATTATTTAATGCAATTTATTATTCGTGCATGTAAAATAAAATTCAAACAGCTAAGTTCAATCGTGGCTGACATTTTTATTTTTGTTTTTAATTGTGCCGCAGTAGCCTTGGATGCCTTGAAGACAAAAGGAGCTTTTATTAGATAGGGTGTTTGCAAGAAAACTATGACACAAGAACGTAGCTCGTTCCTTCAGAAAAATAAGTTTGGTTAGTGGGAGTACTTCTACGATAGCTCAGAGCCAATCTGATTGCTGAAAATTGCAGTTTTTCAAGCTTGTCCAACAAGCTTAGTCTCTTCGGAAAGTAAATGAAAATACCATAATCAAGAATTGAGCGGATAAAGCTTTTATAGAGGGTGATAAGGGTGGCGGGATCAGAGCCCCACCACGTGCCACGAAGAAATTTGATTGGGTTGAGGGCAGCTGAACACCTCTTAATTACCTTTTGGATCTGAGAAGTAAAGGATTAAGACATCACAAGAAATGTGTTAATATTATCGGCGCACGGGTTCGATCAGTTTTGACTAATTACTGGCAAATTTGCAACTTATTAATTTCCAACGTTTCGGTCTTATTTTAGACCATTCTCAAGAAAACAATTGCGTCTGTAAATGAATTATTCAATATATTAATACGTTTTCGATGAACAATATTCAAAATACCAAAACTTACTTGCTGTATGTGTATGATGAAACAAATTTAATTTTAATGAAAAGACGAAAAAACATTTTCCTCTTTTTCAATAAGAAAAAGTAAAAACACATGTGAGTTCCATGTCGGTAGACCAAACACTGAGACAAAACTGTGGAAAACATTTGAAGGAGACAACTTCTCATTGATCGATGTATTGACCAATCGATATTTGGCGGTGAATTCGAAACGCGACAAGACTCTACATACCAACATTAACATATTATATACCATCTTGGTGTTATGGTAAATTTTTATACTTTAACATACAAATTGAATTCAACCTGATTGACGTACAATTAAAATTGTATGCGAACAGGTAATATTTAGTTGTTTTGATAAATTAAGACATCAGTCAAGCAGGGAAGATGAACGAGAACTATAGATTTTCTCTAGCTCATTATCTCCCCGGGATCGAGAACCGAACGCGACCGGCTCGTTACCAGGCAAAAACGGAACAATATTCGCCCGTGTATCCTTTGTGCAAACAGAAGGTTTCGTTAATGCGGTATACGATAAATAGAGAGAATTGTAGTACCAGCCGCACACATGATTGCGCCGCAGAGAAAATGTCAAATGAAATTTTCGGCAATTAGATTGGCTGAATTTGCCCGCAGACGCAAACGCAAACGCAGACCCGCGAGAAATCCGTGGATCCGAATTGGCGAACTGTTTCGTGAACTGTTGGGGGTCAACGGTGTTCAACGTTTCCCAGGCCTCTCTTCGCGAGTCTCCAGGAACTTTCGCGTGCACACCTAGTTTCCCGCCTTAAGTGAATTTTCAACGGCGCGCGCAGGATTTCCCTTCCACTTCCGCTAACCTGGTTACAACTTCAATATTATCTGTACTATGCCGCGTGCCGTGTTTACCTTCGCCGCAGACAAATGAAGGACATTGTTACGGCGTCGTCGTTCGGCTCCGGGTTCAACTGGAACAGCCATTGAATTTCGCAAAAACCATCCCTTTAGTCAGGGAAAATCACAAATTCGTTAATTTTTTTTTTTTTTTTTTTAGCTATTGCATATTTTCACTGATTTTTCTAAAATGGTTCTAAGTTGGTCGTTTTATTTTTGCGACGAGGCTATGCTTCATCGACTTCGGAAAAACGCGGCGATCCCGACGATCCAAAAACAAGAGCCGCAGCAGCATTTCCTCGATCAGATTGCCCAGCCGTAGACAGAAACGAGCACCATTACATTTAACGAGATGGACGTCGGGACACGATAAGCAAACAGCTGTTTGCCAACTGCGATAACGGCATTACTGTTGACCTTGCCCTTCCTTAATACCTTAGCAGGCCACGAATGGTCCAGCTCGAAAGAACTGCAATCACCCTATTCTCTGTTTCTTGGGAATCGTATTCGGCCATTCTAGGATTCTCACCCTCGCGAAGAAAACGTTCACTGCTGTTGACAATTTTCATGGAATGTCTCTAGAATGACATTCATGCAAAATCACATTTTCAATTGAAAAATTGATCGAAAGGGCCAACGTTGTTCCTCGCCGCTTGTCCCGATTCGTTGGGCCAACGGTGAACTCGGTACAGCTGTTATGTAATCGATAGCATCGAATATTCAAACCTCCAAGGACTAAGTTAAGACGGCGCAGGCTAATTGTAAATGATTAACCGCGTAGAGATCACGCTGTCTGATTCAATGTTACACGGGACTGACTATGTCGGCTCGTATTTGAGGATCTATCATTAGACAAACGCGAGTCTCCGAGGAGACGTATCGTTCCTTGCTATCAAATTCCCATCTTAACAATTGGTATAACATCATTTATTAACCCTCCGTCCGCAACCATATTTTTATATTCATCGATTAATCATATTCCTATTTTCACAAGATACAAACAAAAATGCTGACCAATTGCACATTGAATTTCTGCTTGCACCAATTGTGTAGCATCTTTAAATGCATTTGCATCTAAATTCCGAACAACATTTCAACATCTTAACAATTGGAATAACATCATTTATTAACCCTTCGTCCGCAACCATATTTTTATATTCATTATTCATATTCCTATTTTCACAAAATACCAACAAAAATGCTGAGAAATTCCGAATTGAATTTCTGCTTGCACCAATTTGTATGGCATCTTTAAATACATTTGCATCTAAATTCCCAATAACATTTCAACATCTTAACAATTGGAATAACATCATTTATTAACCTTTCGTCCGCAACCATATTTTTATATTCATCGATTAATCATATTCCTATTTTCACAAGATACAAACAAAAATGCTGACCAATTGCACATTGAATTTCTGCTTGCACCAATTTTGTAGCATCTTTAAATGCATTTGCATCTAAATTCCCAACAACATTTCAACATCTTAACAATTGGAATAACATCATTTATTAACCCTTCGTTCGCAACCATATTTTTATATTCATCGATTAATCATATTCCTATTTTCACAAAATACCAACAAAAATGCTGAGCAATTCCGAATTGAATTTCTGCTTGCACCAATTGTGTAGCATCTTTAAATGCATTTGCATCTAAATTCCGAACAACATTTCAACATCTTAACAATTGGAATAACATCATTTATTAACCCTTCGTTCGCAACCATATTTTTATGTTCATCGATTAATCATATTCCTATTTTCACAAAATACCAACAAAAATGCTGAGCAATTCCGAATTGAATTTCTGCTTGCACCAATTTTTATGGCATCTTTAAATACATTTGCATCTAAATTTCCAACAACATTTCAACATCTTAACAATTGGAATAACATCATTTATTAACCTTTCGTCCGCAACCATATTTTTATATTCATCGATTAATCATATTCCTATTTTCACAAAATACCAACAAAAATGCTGAGCAATTCCGAATTGAATTTCTGCTTGCACCAATTGTATGGCATCTTTAAATGCATTTGCATCTAAATTCCGAACAACATTTCAAGCTTTCCGATCCTGAATCGCAAGAGGGAGACAATGCAACAACCCTGGCAGGGAACAGTGGGATCGCGAACCGAACGCAGCCCTAGATTTTCAATTTCTGGCGGTATCAGCGTCGTGGATCGGACTACATTCGGCGCTAAACGCCCGGAGACATTTCCAGCCGTTGTATCTCGTCGCCGATCCAATTTCGAGTGAGAAACGCACAATGCAGATCGCGTCGCGGGTAGCAGAAGTGCTCTTACGGTAATCTCGAGTCGCGGTGAGATAACGCGATCCTCCGTGCGCAACGGTGAACAGACCGGTTCTCAGAGGGCGAATGCGATGCGATGGGACGCGACGCGACGGTGCTCGGCAATCAACGAGATCGTAGGATTTAGGGGTTGGTGCATAGGGTCAACTGCATTAACCGTGGAGGGGAACGGTGTGTTCCCGCTCCTTCGTGTTCGCGGGTGGAAAAGCGCTATCGGCCGAAACACATTTTCCACGTGCGACTGCCCCGCCATTTTTCACGGTTCGTTTCCCGCGAAATCGATTTATCACCCGCGAACCGAGCCACGGGGAAAAGAGACCGGGGGTCCCGGTCGCGTCGCCCCCGTCGGTTTTCGAACAAGCCCGTTAGTCTCACTCCTTTTCCGCTTTATTGGCCGGCATTCACGCCCCACCCCGCCTCTCCCCCGAGTAGTCCGCGAGCGAACGAATTACCAGGCTCGTCGCGTGATTTCGAACTGGCTGTTGCTCTGATTAACCCTCCGACGCAAGCCGAGATTCCGTGCTACGCCCACCGAGCGCCCGTCTCAGAAGCCGAACACGACGGATGCGATTATGTTGATTGCGTTTTCACGAATGAATTGCGCGGGCGACGCTTCACCTGGCTGACCGGAATCGTTCCTGCTACCCAATTTCTTTATATAGGGTTATCAAAGTTCAGCGGTCGCGCATCTTCGAAAAGTGTTGCTAGACATTTTTAAAACCAACAAATCATCCCCTGTAGTCAAATCTAATAATTTCGTCACGGATTATTATTATTATGTAAAAAAGTTTAAGCTTCCGTTTTGGTACACGGCAGAATTATTGGAAAGTCTATTAATAGGCTACCGGTGGACAAAGCATTAAACAGTGGGGAAGCAGACAAGAAATAAACAAAAATATTACAGAGCGCGAGGGGGTGGCTGGGGGTTGAAACGAGTGGATCGAACGGGCAAACAAATAGCTACGGGCTGTCTAAAAAATCATTGTTCTTGCTACCCAATTTCTTTATACAGGGTTATCAAAGTTCAGCGGTCGCGTATCTTCCAAAAATGCTGCTACAAAATTTTTAACCAACAAACCATCCCCTGCAGTTAAATCTAATAATTTCGTCACGGATTATTATTATTATGTAAAAAAGTTTAAGCTTCTGTTTTGGTACACAGCAGAATTATTGGAAAGTCTATTAATAGACTACCGGTGGACAAAGCATTAAACAGTGGGGGAGCAGACAAGAAATAAACAAAATATTGCAGAGCGCGACGGGGTGGCACGGCTGGGGGTTGCAACGAGTGGATGGAACGGGCAAACAAATAGCTACGGGGCTGTCTAAAAAATCATTGTTCCTGCTACCCAATTTCTTTATACAGGGTTATCAAAGTTCAGCGGTCGCGCATCTTCCAAAATTGTTGATAGATATTATTAACCAACAAATCATCCCCTGTAGTCAAATCTAATAATTTCGTCTCGGATTATTATGATTGTAGCAGAATTATTGGAAAGTCTATTAATAGGCTACCGGTGGACAAAGCATTAAACAATGGGGGAGCAGACAAGAAATAAACAAAAATATTACAGAGCGCGACGGGGTGGCACACGGCTGGGGGTTGCAACGAGTGGATGGAACGGGCAAACAAATAGCTACGGGGCTGTCTAAAAAATCATTGTTCCTGCTACCCAATTTCTTTATACAGGGCTATCAAAGTTCAGCGGTCGCGCATCTTCGAAAAGTGTTGCTAGATATTTTTAAAACCAACAAATCATCCCCTGCAGTCAAATCTAATAATTTCGTCACGGATTATTATTATTATGTAAAAAAGTTTAAGCTTCCGTTTTGGTACACAGCAGAATTATTGGAAAGTCTATTAATAGGCTACCGGTGGACAAAGCATTAAACAGTGGGGGAGCAGACAAGAAATAAACAAAAATATTACAGAGCGCGAGGGGGTGGCTGGGGGTTGAAACGAGTGGATCGAACGGGCAAACAAATAGCTTCGGGGCTGTCGAAAAAATCATCAGGCAGGCAGCGGAATAATGTAAACAGCGTCGGGCACTTCTTGTCTTGCAGTGCCGTGTGCGGAAGACAGCGAGGAAAAAAGGGGCGTCTGGGGGTGTGGAACATCGAACCGTAACGCCCGTCGAGAGGTTTCGTATACCAGGCCTCGTTCTTGCAATAAGGATCCAAGGCATCACGCCCACCCCCCGACCCCCGCCCCTCTACCGGCGAACCGTTCCTACCGTCCCCCGCTCTCGCCCCCTCTCACTCTCAGACGAAATGTTTTGCATTTTAAGAAGGTGTCGGATATCCTTTGCGCTATTCGAAGACAGCACTCCCTCGCCGGCTCCGGCCGGCTGGCATCGGGAACCGGAGGGGGAAGACGGGGGTGGAAACCGGGGCGAGAGAAGCCTCCCCTGAAATCCAAAGTAATTCACGAGCCTGTATTACGTGCCGGGACACTCTCGCCGGGATATCCCGGAAAATCGGAGAGCTTCCGCGACAATCCGCACGGTCGTTTACCAGCCTGCAAGATTTCGTCGATGATTTCGTGGATTTGATATATGGCCGTTGAGTGAATACGATACGAATCCCCCGTTCTACCGCTGAGTATGTCTGGTTCGCGGCCGAGCTATTGAAGAGTTACAGCCTCTCCTTGTCACCATTTCCTCGTAAAAATCGCGCACAATCTGCTCTATATTCGGTCATAAATGTTCACCGTTTCGGAAAAAAACATATCGAATACCCTGCTTCTGAAAACTATCCGAGTCCGGATTCTGGAAATTGTTTAGCTCTTGCATCGAACGATCGACAATTTCGAAAAATATCTAGCCGAGGGTTCAACGAGTACTCATTTTGTTGAATAAGGGATTTTCAGTTGTTTGTGCCAGCAAATTCAACGAGAACAGCGTCCAATTCTTCTTTTTATAGGTTTAGAAGAATATTAATTTCTTTGCACTTTCGGTAGGAAATATGAATTCTCAAGGAGGAAAAGTAATTTCTTTGAGCAGGAAGAATTTCGGTCGGGGAACAAATTTTTTTTGATTAAATTGAATCTCTCGTACAGTAGTGTGTCGTGGTAATATTTCAGTTGTGTGACGATACCGTCCCGCGAATGCGAAAGCTAGCAACAGAGAGAGAGAGAGAGAGAGAGAGAGAGAGAGAGAGAGAGAGAGAAAGAGAAAGAGAGAGAGAGATATAAACGAAGTGAGGCTTTAAATCCATTTAATAGCGTATTAATTCGTATCCGTATGTTTTTTGCCTCTCTCACCAGGCTTTGATCGATTTGCCTTTCGCATCTGCTCCCGTGGAAAATGTTGTAATTAGCTTAATTGCTTTCAAGTGCAATCGTATCTGGCTCAAAGTGATTGTATTGGAAAGGAAATGTTTTCAAGTATCAGCGTTCATTAGCGAGCGATTCTGTTCAACTGTTTCAGTTGTCAAGGTCTCGGCGTGTCGATGCAAGAGCTTTCGTTCTAAAATATCAATCCAGACACAAAACATTTTTTCACGATACATTATAATTAATCCCAGGTAGAACATTCGTACGATCCAATTAATATATTACAAACGTGATCTTCACGTTTCGTTTACCCTGTTTCTTTGCGAGGTGAAATATTTTTGTTAGTAACACTGTGACTGGACAGACACAAATAATTTTAGGTAAAATCAGAGATATTTGTTTCATCAGTCAGAAACTCGAAAGTGACAATTTGCAACTACACTTGCAAAAATTAATTACAACTTTAAATCTACAGAAATAATTTATCATCACGCAAATGTGGGTGACATGGCAGTCAATATAGTTCAATCCACGCACGATAGTTAAATTGTTTAGGGTTAAACCAGCACAAACGACATTTCAGTTGCGAGTTGGAAATGTGCAGCTATCAATCGTTTAGCGAACAGGACGCGGAAAATTTATCGTATCCGAGGAAAGTATGTTTTTCAGTTTGAAGGAGCAGCTTTGTCCGAAGGAACTGTTCCGACGCGTCTGGCCGAGCTTCGGTAGAAGGTCGGAGCTGATTTACGACGAAACGTCGTAGATGTGCATGCGGTGTGTACGAAATAAAAGTACCGCCGTGTATAAGTTATATACGGAGAAGACAGAAGTCCACGGAGAAGGGAATCTGAAAGGGAATCCACCAGGGAGACTTTATCCAATTTATATCGGTTCAGGCGACGACGTTTGGATATTTCCACATTTTCTCATCTTATTTTACAGATATTCGCGTGTTTCGACTCCTCGCGACAAACACACGCCGTGGCTGAACACATTTTTCTCCACGTGGATTAGGGACGTTCCGTCTTCTACAAAATATTCAAACACTATAATACAGTCTATAGAAGACGCTCCAATTTTTTATTCCACGTGGATTGTACGCAAAAAGATTAAAACAATTTAAGAATCCTATTTTAGTATTTCCAACTTATTAAAATTAGACGGACAGAATGTTCTACAGGCAGTCCCGGAAAGTCGTAAAATGAAAGGGGAAATTCTTAAGGTGATTCTAAGCATCTCCTTCTTGCAATTGATGCAAACAATTTTCATTTTGCATAAAGATCCGGAGACTAATAACAAGCAATAATTGAACGTGTACCGGGTCTTTTGTTAAATTTACCAAATGTTTCCTGTTGTTGAACCGGATTCCTCTTTTAAGGGAGATCAGTGACGTTCGTGGGACAAAGGTGAAAGTAAACGACGCTGGTCGTTTTGTTTAAGCACACAATGTGTAAGGGTTTCGCCGCGGCCGACGAAGACAGTAGAAAATGAAAGCAATTCGAGGCGAGTGGGGAGAATCAATGGAACTGGGTAGGATAAAGAAAGAGGGCTCAAAGGAATGCACTTTGTTCCCCGGAGCAATTCGAGGGGGATGTTTATTTAAATTTTCAGGTAATTTACATCCACTTGCCACCGTATCACTTTTCTTTTCCCAGTTTCCCCTCCGTCGCGAGCCCGCGCCGCGCCGGTGTCGAATGCACTCCAATTTAAATCGCGATATTTGTTTCGCGCGTCGCCAAGATTTCTCTTGGAAGAAAACGAACGATAAATTATAGGAGATCGTGTCGACGAGCACGAATAATTTCGCAGTTTTATTATTGAAAAAACCGGGTGTTAAAAGCATCGGACAAAAATCCAATTCGGCGAAAACTTTTTATATCCCTTCTATCTCGACTGCATCCATACATATAGCGAAAATAGATTAAACTTTCATAAAACTGTCCCCATCAAAATGACAGCGCATTATCAATTGATCGCCACTCTTTGTCGCTAAAGAATTCAGACACGGGATAAAATTGTGGACACAGTCATAACGTTACAAATTATTGATTATGAATTATCTGCTGTTATTGCCGGATGTACAAATTGTTTCGTAGCTCTCGCAGTTAATCAATTGTAATTTTATTTCGAATACGAATGGAACTGCATTAATAGCTTTGTAAAGTGGAGTAAGTGCGCAGAAAATTATGCAGATTATTTCAGAGACTAAAATGCATTTTAATGGTTTATAATGGTTAATAAATTCGAGAAGATAGAGCCAGGAATTAATTGCTGCACTCATTAAAATATCTCAACTTGATTATTATACATATAGATAGTGTAGATTAAAAGAACCGTAACCCGTTTAACGGGATAAATATAATTGATCGTGTATGCGCCGGTATCAAAGATACACTTCCAAGAGTTCTCGCGATCCTTAAATAAAACATTGCCCGTAGAATCTTAGAGGATCGCGAAAATCAGGCTCGCAGTCGCTGTTAAAGGCAAGATAGGGGGCCATGTAATTCCCCGTGGAATGAGAGGGGTGAAAGTTACTTCCTGAAACCATTCGAAGGAAGATCTTTATTTAAATTTTAAAGCCCTTTACAGTGTCTACATGGCCCTGTGTATATCCGTCTTCGTCCGTTCCGACGCTGAAATCAGATATTTCCTTACGCAATATCCGATGCTCCCTGCGAGCCCGAATAAAAATTAAATAGCCTCCCCCCGTAGAGATATATTTGTTAGCCGGTGAATATAATTCGGCCAGGCGAAATTTATAGCGACGCGTGGCGTGAGTGGGGATTTCATCGTCGCTCACACACATGTGTTTCATTTCATTTTATTTCCTGCGAATTCGCGTTAAAATCGACACGCGACGATGCGATTGAAAATTGAAATTATACTGGCTGTGCCGTAGGTTTTTAACGACTGGTCGGTATACTCTATCGGTCCGAATAAGAAGAAAATATTGTGCAAGCGAGAAAAATAGATCATCAATATTTATGTTCGGATCAGTCACATTTGGAACGCCCGAAATTATTTATGAACAGAAATAGCTTTTTCGAAATTGCACCGAACAGCAAATATTTTTGGAAATATTTTTATTCGCTGCTGCACGCATAAGAAGATCGGATCGCTCTCGAGATAGCTCGTTACAGACGACGACGCAGGGTCTTAAATTCATATTTGGATCGTGGACAGGGGATCGCTGATTTCTTTAAAAGCTCCACAAACTTCCATCATAGATGCAATTAAAACTTTGCTAAGCAATTCCGTGGAAATTGAAAGTCAGCTTAAGCGTCTCTCTCTCTCTCTCTCTCTCTCCCTCTCTTTCTCGAGCACGATAGAGTCTGGCTCCTCTCGATGCTTGACCATTCTTGATCGTGTTCACGCGGTTGCTTACACGCCTTCGATCTTATTGTTTCATTGCCATTCCTGTCGCGAATGGCACGGAGAGACGACGCGACGGTAAACTCGTACCTCCAACACCGTGAGCCGACTGAAAAAATATGGCCGGAAGTTCCCGGTGAAAGTTCGAAGACGCTAGGTGTATTGTTACGAGGTTCAAGTTAAATTGAAGCACTCCCAAGCCCGTGGAGGCATTATCAAAGCCGGCGGAGAGACGCCCATGAAAAACCATTCGTCGCGCGGCGAAATTACTTTTTTATTGGAGCCACTCTACGCCCGGCATAGTTAAAGTCTACGCAATTTATCTTCCGAGATTTAATGTTTCGGAAATGATGGGCATATCGTGTGGGGACATTCAAAATTTCAAGTCCGCACGGAACCCTCGACGCTTTTAATGTTCGGCTAAACATTAAGGAAACCGTGGATTTTATCGTTTAAGACGTCCGCGGCTCTGCTGGATGTCGTAGAGAAAAATTTATTTCAAATCTGACAAATAAACGAGGAACGTGCACGATGCTCGTTTCGGCTGAACTTTTCCTCCCGAATCCACAGATTTTCGATTGTTACATATCTTATCCTGTACATTTCGTCGAGAAAATACTAAATACGATGTCCCAGACCGCGGACACCACTCGTTTTTGAGTTATGAGCACGTAAAGTTGAGTAATTTAACATTAATTTTCATTGTTTCACGTCGGAAAGTGACAGGTATGGGCGCCGCCATATTGGTAAATAGGGAGCTCCTTATTTGTAGTGACTCAGTGAATTATAGAATTGGGAAAGGGAGTAGTTTTAGTTTTAGTTGTAGTTGTTTGAAATTGTGTCTGGGTTAGGTCTGTGTTAGTTCTGGTTTCTATCGGTTTTATAATTGGAAGCATGAAAAATTTAGATATCTTGATTGTGTGTATATGTATGTTATCGGCATTGCCCGTAACGTGTGCGATATCGGGGCGCCACTGAGTCACTACACGGGAGAGCTCCCTACTTACCAATATGACGGCGCCCATACCTGTCACTTTCCGAGGTGAAACAATGAAAATTAATGTTAAATTAGTCTTTTAGTCTATTAGTCAACTTTGATGTTAATTAGTCAACAGGACATCGTATTTAGTATTTTCTCGACGAAATGTACAGGATAAGATATGTAACAATCGAAAATCTGTGGGTTCGGGAGGAAAAGTTTACCTATCGTTTCAGCCAAGAAAATTGTTTGCGCGATGTGCCGGCCGTTTTGTCTGGCGCATGAAGAGCGTGGAGCCGCGAAGTAGAGAGACGCGTGTTTCGGCAAACTCTGGCCCGAGATTTATCGGTGGGGAACAGTTATCGATCCCGGGGACCGGCTTGTATCGCTAGTAATTGGAACATTTATGAGCCAATCAATCACTTTTCTCGTTGCAGTTATCCCCATGCTGTGGATCCCGCACCAATTGGTCGGTGCACCCTTGGGCTACGCAGTCACGCTGGAATGCTTCACCGAGGCTCATCCAATTTCTTTGAATTACTGGACCAGGGAGGACGGGGTAATGATTCAGAACGCCGCCAAATACAGAGTCACCACCACGCCGGAGATACCGTTCTACAAAACGCACATGACCCTAACCATATACAACATAAACGTAAGCAAATAACGTTCCTCGCTATTAGTACGGACTCTCGGATACCAGTATAACTTAGTTGCACTTTAAGGGTAGAAACGGGTCGCGCTTTAACGATCATCGGGTTATAAAATTGTATTAAAACGGCGAGCGGGGAGGTTTAAAAGCATGTACCGATGACGCGGCTCTCGAATCCGCATACTGCAAATATTTATCAGAAATCAGATATCGATATTGTCAGAGTAAATGCCCCGGGACGCCTGTCAACTAGCTTCTCACGGTCGCGAAATTAATTACTGCCACTTCTGTTAACATTCGTTAACATTTGAGCAATTCGTAATTTCCTACCTACGTTCGCCCCGACTTGTTAAATAAATTTCTGACAAGATGGAACAATATCAACCCGCCACAGGTGACGTGGAAATTTTTTCAAGTTTCCGTCCGTCGATGTGTCTATGAAACGAAAAACGAGTTTCAGTTCAGTTTGCCAACAAGTTCCATCAACTTTCGGTTATGCGCGTGCTTTTAAAAGGAAGCGAGAGTGAAAAATGTGTAGAATAGACAAGAATATGCAGGGTGTTCGACTACGGGTGGGAGAAAATTTAAGGGGTGGTTCTCCATGACAATATAAGTCGAAAATGAAGAATAAAAAAATTGCGATTCCAGCTTTGTTATTTAGTTCTTAACCCATAGCACTCGAGTGGCAACTCTGCGGCGCCATTCAAAATTGCTGTACCATTATTCAAAATATTGTTCACATTATTAAATATGTTGGTATCTAATCAATTACTAAACATCTAAGTATTCTACGAGATATTATATCAATTTCATATCCATCAAATTTAGAAAATCAGAGAGAATATCTAGGTCGGAAGAAATGTTTAACTTTCGAATTAAAATAGCTCCGAGTGCAAAGGGTTAACAATTAAAAATCCACCTAAAATTCGGCAACCCATAACTAAATAACGAAGTCGAAATCGCAATTTTTTTGTTCTTCGTTTTCGACTTATATTGTCAAGGAGAACCACCCCTTAAATTTTCTCCCACCTGTAGTCGAACACCCTGTATACGATCGAGGAGCAAAATTAGAAAACAAGGGCACTCGTTGCAAAGTTCACGCGCAAACGGTTTCTCGCGGAGAGAAAAGTAGCTGTTGAATTCGAAGATTTTTCCGAGCGTGTAATAATCCGGTAACCGTGATCCCAGTCCCGAATCGAGAGCAGGAACACGCCCCTAACCTCAACTTTACCCAGTATCAACACCTGCGAAGCCAACAGGTGATATTTGAAAAGTTTTCCGACGCCTCGTGAGATTTATTCGCGGATTATTTTCACGTATGGAAACGGATAGTCTTAAAACTCCCGACTTTCCTCTGTTTTCACGGAAACAGAGACTTATCCCCGGCGGTGTCTGTCGACGGACAGAGATGCATATACTATATACATGTATATAACGTCCCGTGGTTTTTTGTCCGGTTGCCACGGTCCTGGGGATCTTTATTGCGTTGCTTTTACAGAGATAATAAATGCGTCTGGGGAAAAATTTCAAAAGTACAAACGAGTCAAGATAGAAGTTACTTTTACTCGGGTCCCGGCCGCGGTCGGCACGCGGTCTTCTTTATAAATCAAACCGCGAGCCGGCCGCAACAGAAGTTATCAACAAAACTATCTTACAAGTTCGAGCCGCGGGGAAAGACAAGAAAAATAAACGAAAGACAAATTGCTAAGTAGCTGGGCCGAACCGGCGCGGCGCAGCGCGGAGCGGCGCGGCGAGACGAGCCACGAACGAATGGATTTCTCTGTGAAACCAATATCAGAGGTTCGTGAGATAACAGCGGGAATGATAAATGACAACACTGGGAAGAAGATCTTTAACTTCTCCGGGAAATCCAACATTCTAATTATGGTACAATCACAAAAAGTTCGGGTCGCGAGAACCTCAAGATTGCAGAGCATAGGTATTCTTTTGAACAGAGGTAAATCGGAGAACGAATAGATCCGTTGGAAACCTTATCACAGGTTATTTCGAATTCGAGAGATCATTGAAATCGCTCAAATTAAATGGCGGTTACACTGTAAAGTCATCAGGTTGCGTCTAGTCTGTCTCCTTACTTTGAAAAATTCTCGAAAATTTCGGAATTTTTTCTGACTAAAAGGTGTACCAATTGAAAATTTTGTCGGCTTATTCGTCAACGTTTAGAGAATACAAGAAAATTTATTTCACGCAAACTTATGATCGCTCGATCGGAGAGATGAAATCGCTCAAATTAAATGGCGGTTACACTGTAAAGTCATCAGGTTGCGTCTAGTCTGTCTCCTTACTTTGAAAAATTCTCGAAAATTTCGGAATTTTTTCTGACTAAAAGGTGTACCAATTGAAAATTTTGTCGGCTTATATTCGTCAACGTTTAGAGAATACAAGAAAATTTATTTCACGCAAACTTACGATCGCTCGATCGGAGAGATGAAATCACTCGATTGACGTTTCCGATTGTTCTTGTTTTTCTCACCCAATCGTTATTAAAACTTTTCAGGAGTCGGATTATGGCAGCTACAAGTGCAATGCGAACAATTCACGCGGAGGAACCGACGGCACCATCCGCCTATACAGTAAGTGTCGTTTGTTTACGCACGCTTTAACCATCCCGCAGAAACGTTTGTCGAGCTAATGATGGACCGCTGCTGTTCGTTTACATCAGTGGTTCGCAATCAAAATACAACTTACGGTCCAGCCAACATTTTCCATCAAAAAGTTCCGAAACATCCAACCTCTTCGACAGGATTAAAACGTGCTATTAATTTGCTAAAAATTCTAAATACTCTTCGTTCGCAAATTTTATGATTCTATGACGTATAATCTTCCTTTTAACTGTCTATAAAAATGCTTTAAAGTCGCCGTGTTGATTCGCGTCCCGCAACAAGTTTCAGTCTTCGAGGAGAGTTGTTTTAATATTAGACAGTTTTAGCCCGTTCCCCTCGAGCGAGCGTTTAGAGGATTTTTCCAGCCCCTCAAGAATTTAGTGTCGAAAAGTTTGGAGCATCGTGTCTGCGGATCACTGTCGCGTAATTTTCGGCCGTGGCGAGAGTTTAAGAAAGTTTGAGAAGCACTGGCCTGTACATGTACATTATATACCTTCACCCGCCGCCCGCCCTCGGTTGCGGTAGGTATACGTGTTTACGAAGTAGAGGAAGAGATGAGTCGCGTTATTTGCTGGCAACGCTCGGCAATCGGATGCAGAACGTTCCTCGGCCGATGTGTTCGGTATCGTATTGGCCAAGTCTCGGATTTCAGTAAATTCGACTACCTCGACAAATAGATACCCGCAATTAATGAACTGCTCCGGCAAGCCTCGGGGAATGCTTTTGCGGCGATCTGTTAATTCGTGATTACATCGTTGGTGAAATCGCGCGAAAACACGGCTACCCCTGCCGGTTACGGTATTTGATTTGAGACGCGAAGCAATTACTGCTACATCCACCGGTGCACTGCCATACACACCCATCAGGAATGTTTTCGTCTTGAACCATTTAATCTGTCCGATGAGTTTTCATGCTTGGGAAAATCAATGTTTTAAAATTATTTCTTCTTCGTTTCTTCCGATTGAACAGTCAAAGGCTATGAGCCCGATTTGGTGGTGAAATTCGCCCCCGACGAGTTTTTAATCGAGCTTTGGCTATTCTATAGCCTATCCAAAAAGACCCCGATCTGCCAAGTTACAGCCCCATATCTCATCTGTAAGGGTAGTTATTGAGGAAAATCGAAAAACCAGGTTTTGGCCCATTTTCCCTATTTATTCTCAGTGAAAAATTCAGAAAAAATTCTGACACATTTTCGATACTAAGACGCACATTAGGTATCATTTTCAGATTTTTCCGTTGCATACTATGATTGTAAAACGCAAGAGCACACCTACAGATTTAATTCAGAAATGAGATATTCTCATAAGTTTTCCAGAGACCATTTTATCTAAAGAAAAACCGATCACAGCTTTCGATACTGTTTCCTGGTTACAAAACTTACTTTGTTAGTCTCGCGACAGCAATACGGGACAGAATATTTTCGCGGAGAAAATCTTCGATTGCCCTGCAGCTTCTTCCGAAGCACCGTGTACAGGATGGCGGCTTAATGTATGCATGTGACATAAAGAGCGGCCGCGCCGCGGAAATGGCCGGCCGCTGTGCAAACACGCGTCCACCCACACATAATGTGGACGCGTGGGTGTGAACGGACACAAGGGACGAACGACAGCGGGTGATTTCGGTGTTCCTGAGGGGTGAGGATGGCCGTCGCGTCCCGTCGCGTCGGTGGGATGAGAAAGAGAGGAGAAAACACCGGGCACATTAGTATGCATCGGTTTTTCGCATTAGCGACATTCAAATGAAGCGGCCGTTTAGCATAAAAGGCTGCCGGCAAGAAAAAAGAAGGTGATCCCGACCGGGCGATTACACCCACCCCCGCCTCGAATCCAGGGTTAGGGTCCTGGCAGGATCGTCTTCGGCGACGCGATCACCAGAAACGTTTGCTGCGATAACGATCCGACGGTGATAGTGATTTCAGGGTGGCTGCGATCGATCACCCCTGTTTCACTATTCTAAAATTCGGGTTTCTCTCCACCTAGCTCAGACAATTGATTTTAATCGTAACTTTTCCTGTTACACAACTATTATAATACAGATCGTTTCTTTTGCAAAAGAAAAAACAACACAAATGCAAGCGAACGTGTACACTAGGGTCGACCTTATTTTTCGACCAAAAAATTTTGGGCACGCCCCCCATGTCATGAAAAGATGATATATCCAAAGTTTTAGATCAATCGGACGTCGGGAAGGCCTAATCGAGCGCGAAGTTTTGAAATAGAAGTAACTGCGCGCTCAATGTGATGAGTATACTGAAAATTCAAGCTAAATATTTTGAACCTCGAAAAATATTATAATCCCTTACATGCACTCAAGTACAAGTGTACTTTGTACGAATTAAGATTATTTCACATTAATTAGGCTGTCTAATTTCACATAAATTAGCCTGTTAAAACTATTATGCTCTGATTAAAGTATAACATATTTATGTCGAACGTTAATTTATCTACTTTTTGAATTGGTATAAAAATACAAGTAAAAGAATTGGTACTTTCAATAAAATACATAACATTTAGCATAAATATTTATAAAAATATGATAATTAGTTAATTCTTATATTGAAAGATTACATTTTGATACAATTATAATCAATATTTTGGGACAAGAAGAACATTTAGTCATAATAAAAAGTCTTTCCTTCAAATATTCCCATTCCTACAAAATTCCCCTTATTCAACTTTTGCAAGAATTATTTTCTTACCCAATGGCACAATTTTGGGGTGGGGGCGTGAAGAAAATCTCGCCAAAAATATTTCACCAAGTATAGCTAAGGTCCACCCTAGTGTACACCGCAGATTCCAATTTACCTTGCGCTCGGCCTGACACAGATATGTGCAAGTTTGATTAACTTTCGTTTGCAACTGTGTCAATCTTGGTATAAATATATTTATATTCACCACGGTTACGGTTTGCCCGTTGGTGGTTTCCCTCGTAATTCGATTGCTAAAGTTAATTTTAATTGTACAGATGAGGCTGGAATCGACGAGGGTTCCTGAGTTTATTAACTATTCCGTTATGCAATTGCATATAGCTCTTGAAAAGTGTATTATTAATGCCTGGAGCAGGCTGACAGGTAATCGTATTTGACCCGACGAATTTTCTTTATGCGGTATCAAACATTATTCATATGTTTAATAGTTAATAGACTATTGACTATCACACACTAATTAGTGTAACGTTTGCGTCAGCGGCGTTTGTGTATTGTGATCGATAGCAAACAGTTCAATATAGCAAACAATAACCTAGATAATGCATTGGCTAGTGTTGTTTTAGTACCGGCAACAATGGAGTTT
Source organism: Lasioglossum lativentre (assembly GCA_916610255.1). Classification (NCBI taxonomy): domain Eukaryota; kingdom Metazoa; phylum Arthropoda; class Insecta; order Hymenoptera; family Halictidae; genus Lasioglossum; species Lasioglossum lativentre. The sequence continues at coordinate 14,389,026 of OU744357.1, read as the reverse complement.
TCGAACAAAAACTAATTTAGAATTATTGACGGAGGGCATTCGAAGATAGATTGTCTCTAACACCTATAACAATTGACAATGAGCGTTACTGTTAACTCCGTATGACAGAGACTAATCATTTCCGTCCTAATTGAATTGTTAATTGTCTTCAAGATGACGTAGAAATGATTTTTTCGGCGCGCCAAATTTGATTAGGACAACAGGCAACAAGCTCGAAGTCGCACCGAGTGTGGTACACGTTAACATTTCAGTTTCTGTTCGATTAAATGAATTTGTTCGATTTTATGAAATATTCGAGACTACAGCACGACATGTTCAGGCGAATGTAAACGTCGCGTCGATTCGAGTGGAATCGGATAACGAATTTTAAGTGCAGCGCGAGTGGCAGTAACAAATGAAAGTTAAGTAGATACCAGATATACGCGGTCATAAAAGCCCTGGCTGGAATTTATCACGGAAGCTATAAAATCGTGTGTATGTTGCAGTCGAAACGTAGTAACAGTAACAGCGGCGCGGAAGGCTAAGACGGTTTTTCAGCGAAAGCTTTCGCCAGGGTTAAGAGTGAATACGCTTGTACAAATAAGTTAACGCGCGTTGGGGAGGGGGGAAGGGGCGTGGGGATAAAATAAAAGGGAAAAACGAAAACGGGAGTAAATATACCGGGCTCCGGTATACCGGAGGGAAATCCTCTGGCGTGTTCCACGGAAATTGCTTTCTAATTGGCGAGATTTTTAAAAGTCGCACAATAGCTCAGAGAATGTAGACCAGCCCCTCTCCCTCTACCCTTCGCTCCCGGACACGAATATTACTTACTAATTGGTCCCTTTTATAAAACAAAATGTATAAAGTCGGCGTTCTCGGTTTCGCAAACAGCCAACCGGCCGAGTTCATTCGCAATTATTCAAGCTTAATGGCCGGAATTTTTCTTTGGTTTTCCGTTCAACTGCGTTCCCATTCAGCTTTCCTTTTAGCTCCACATAATCCCGAGTAATTCTTTCCGTCGCGGCCGCGTTAATCCGACGTTCAGCACGACGATTGTTTATCCGGCGAGACTTGGAACGTATCGAACTGTTAACAATGCCATTACCAATCGGCGACACCTTGCCGAACTGCGAAGCCAATTTTCACTTGAATCGCAAGATAGTTATACCGAAACTGACACTAATAGCGAACTTCTATTATTCTTAAAATAGTCTTGAATGGTCCATTTCAGGATTACTTACTAGGAGACAATTTTATCATAGCGTATTTCGTACTTCTCTGATATATTTTTCACCGAAGAATGACCCGTTCTTCGGCCACGGAATTTCATCGAATGTTCTCCGGGAATTTCCGTGGAAGAATCGATTCGTTGACTCTCGCTGCTCGTCCCGAGGAGATCGATCTTCCTTCGCAAAACACCGGCTGCGAGAAGATAACAGCCGCCCAAAGGGACCCGAATTCATTCGGTTCGCGAGGTTAGGGCGGAGATAAAAGAGAAGCGAATAAGTTCGCGCGGAGGTCCCAAAAGGGACGCCGCATAGACCGGGAACCGAACACGAGGAGACCGGGACAGAAATAACAACGGCGAAAAACCGAAAACGTCATTCCGGAATATCGATCGACGTGCTTGGATTATATTGCGATGACCGGATGAACCTTAATACAGAAGTGAAAAGTATTCGCACAGATAGAAACGCATTTTACACCGTCAACCTTGGAGAGACAGTGTAGTTTCATGATAGCGACACGACTGGATTTATTCGTGCTTAAGTCTAATTATTGGAATACAGGGTGTCCCAGCTAACTTGACCACCTTGAATATCTCGCTTAGTGTTAGTAATAGAAAAGAACGTTATAGGACAATATTAACCTAACCGAAGGGGAAATATAATGATTCGGAAAAACTTCTTTCAAGGTCATTTTTTTCTAGTTATCAAGGTCATCAATTTTTTTTTAAATGGAACTATATATTTGTTTTATCGCGATGTAATAGTAGGGGTGAAGACCTATTCAATAACATATTATACAATAACCTTCGTGTGACCATTTCTTTTTATGGGGAACACTTAAGAGTATTGTTTATGAACATGTTCCAACAACAGTAGAAGATATGAAGATGGGTATTAGAAGTACATGTTCCAATATTAGCAATGGAACTATTAGAAGAGCCAGAGAATCATTTATTTTCCGTATACAACAATGTATTGCAAACAATGGTCATCATTTTGAACATTTATTGAAATAAAGTAGTTAAACCGAACCAATTAGTATAGTAAATTAATCACTGATAATACCTGTAATGCTTTTTGGATTTTTCATACCCAAGGTCACACGAAGGTCATTATATAATATGTCATTGAAGAGGTCTTCACCCCTACTATTACATCGCGATAAAAAAATATATACTTCCATTAAAAAAAAAATCCTTATTATATCTAGAAAAAAATGACCTTGAAAAAAGGTTTTTCCGAATCATTGTATTGCCCCTTCGGTTAGGTTAATATTGTCCTATAACGTTTTTTTCTATTACTAACACTAATTGTAAGCGAGATATTCAAGGTGGTCAAGTTAGCTGGGACACCCTGTATAATACTGTATATGCTTGAATAATATCTCGAGAATACAACAATTGTCGGAGAAAAACATCAGCAACGAAAAATGTTCACTTCCAAATGGCTCTAGCGTTAATCAGAGACAAAACAGATCTCACGGATTTTTGTCGGGAACGTTCGCACTGCGATGGAAAGGGAAGACACGATCGGCGCTGGAAAGTGGGAGGATAGAGAGAGTCGAAATTAAGTGGTAGAAGTCGGAGATATGTCAGACGAGTTTTATTAAGCGGCATAAAAAAGAGATTTGTAGTCGGACTGCGAGACGGAGACGGAGATGGAGATGGAGACGAGCCCCGGTTAGGTCTGGGGTGGCCGGGGGTCTTTGGTTGCGGGACTGCGGCCCCCAAAGGGGGTGGCGACGGGGATGAACAGAAGGGAGCTGAACGGTGAAGAGCAGGAGAGATCGTAGAGATATGAATTTATTATTAAGGACCGCCTAAGGGCCAAAGTACCCTGTTTCTTGATAACCAACCATTCCAACCTGCCGCCCCATCTCCCCGTTTCTTTTTCCTTTGTTTCTGTCCTGCGTCCTCTTTCTCTACCGTCTCCTTTTTCGCGAAAGTGTTCCTTACTTTTTCTGATTCCTCTCCTCTTTGCTCTCTCTCTCTCTCTCTCTCTCTCTCTCTCTCTCTCTCTGTACCCTCTCCCCCGATACTTCCAACCCCCCATTCGGTGGAAAAGCTTGAGCACAGCTAATTTATTCCATAGTCGAGTCAAACTGCTATTTGTGAGGGCCGCCGGAGGCTGCGGGGCTGCGGACCGAACGAACAGAAGTTGCCGGTGTTCCGCGGATGACAACAATATCGTATTCATTCGGCTGTTCCCCTCTTCTTCTTCTTCTTCGTCTTCTTCTTCTTCGGCGAGGATTGCTGCGTCTACTGGTTCGCCCCCCCCCCTCCCCCCGTTTCCTCGGACTTGGACCAGCGTATACATAATGCAACGCTTCCTCCTCTTTGGCCTCGTCCACGACGAGGATTTAATTGTCGGTCTTACGCGGAATTCCTGGAACCATTTACCATGATCACCCCGCCCCCTCCTCCCCAACCCGAATTAATAATCCCGGGAACAATTGTTTCGGACACTTTCTGGCTGGTTCAACGATCTGAATTTTTTATTAGAAATTACTTTCGTTTTTGGTGATTTTTACGGTGATGACCTTGAGTGACCTTGGACGACCTCGTGAGATAGCAGACGTTCCAATCATCTTGATGAAGGGATTTTCATGTATTATACTAATTATGGATTTAAAAAAAACGAATGATCGAATTACCGAAGAGATATGAGATTAATTAGCAGTTTCATATTTCAGGAAGTACCTCGGGGAAATTTCTCCGTTCACTTTCGTCTCGAGTCTATTCGAAACGCGCGCAGAAGGTTGCATTACGAAAACGAATCTTGTTCCGACCAATGTGAACACAGAGAAATGATAAACGACCGATTGAAATCGATACACATCGACTACCGTCGCGCTATATTTAGTTTAATGCGTTTCTGCGATGGCGTGCGTGTACACGAACCGCAATTGATGCACTCTCGAAGCATGCTTCGTATTAATTACGCATGTTGATTATGCCGGTTGAAATTTACTGCCTTGGAGAACACGTAACAGACTGTCGCGGCAAAATTTCGTGACGTTCGCGTCCGCCGACCAATGAATTCCTAGCGTGTCTTGTAACGTTGAATATTTAAGCAAAATTGAAAAATACATTGTCCTGATTTTTGAGTGAACGCGTTAATTTTATGTAGTATGTTTTACTTCCAAGATGAACAGATTCTGCAACAATCGCGCGATGCAATAGGGCCCAAAGCAACGGAACAGTTGAACAATCTCCCCAGTGTTTACAACCGTACGGTACAACGGTGGTTAAAGATTCATGGCGGGCGACAGCTAATTTACTCGTTACTAAACGGGAACCCCGATTGCGGGCCAGACACGACACAATGGACTCATTCGGTCACCGCACACAATCGTAATAAGATATTAAAGGAAAGTTCCCACGGGCAGATGTGTATTACTCGGGAGCACAAGGTTACGTGGGCGGAGCAAGTACGTTTTCAAACAGAGAAAGAGAGAGAGAGAGAGAGTGAGAAAGGGAGCGGGAGAGCTCTAGCCGCTGGCGCGAGGCTAAAGTTTCGTTAATCAATTTTTCTTAGCGGAATACAAACACGGGGAGCAGAGAGTGTTCCCCTGAAATTCTTACGCGGTGTTGATTTTCCGCCGTGCTATCGATCGTCACGATTAATGAAACGAATTTCCGCGGCAAACTGTTCGCCGTATTCTCAAACAAAACGACCAGAGTCGAAGATAGTATTTAAATCTTCGGATCTTCTTCGGTCACGACACAATTGAATGTGACGCGAAACAAGTAAATTTTTCAAACGATTATTAATGGACGGATGTCGTTGGGAATGTTTTTATTTAAATAAACACAACACCATCTGTTACATTCCCAACGGAAGCTCGAGCATAAAAAATTCTCAAGTAAGGCCGCCGGACGCATTCGGTTATGTTTTAGTACATTCAATTATTTCTTGCTGTTCGTGTCATATTTGTCGCGAGTTGTAATTAGCCTATAATATTCGTCGTTTGTTGTAATTATAAGAATGTTTTACTATGGAAAATAGTCACCAGAGTATGTATATTTAATTTTACATGGTTTCCTATAAATATATTCATTTTTTATATCTGTATAGCGTTCTAACGTAACTTTTAATCATTGTCAATCTTAAAACTAGCTTATAAAAGTTTTGACGCAAAATATCCTGGGGTTTTAACAGTTCTCGATTCACTATTTGTTATATTTTAAGAAGTTTTATATAATTTTGTGTATCTGACCGTATAACCTTTTGTTTAGGTTCGGAACTCAAAATTAAGCATTCTGATTTACTCGATGTCTGGATTTCTAGTGATAGATCCAAGACTGTATCAAACATCATTATGAAAATAAAGACAATCTTAAATATTAATGATTGTTCTGATTTCGTTGACAAGAAACTTAAGAATAATTTTTAAAAATTTGTAAAATTTTAATTAATTAATTTTATATTCCGTAAATATACATATACATATTTTGACATTTACGAAAGAATTTTGAATTTTGTTCAAAATTTTTCGATTGGTCGCGCAGGGATGTGAAAAAAAAGGAAGAAAGTTCAACACGGAAGAGTCAACGCGCGTCGATCGATGATTCAGATGGCCTCGCGGGCGTTTCGGTTTCGATTAATTGAAGGGAAACACGGGGGCACTGGTTACCGGTCGATTAGAAATTTAGCGGAAGTACCGAGGAGCGTTTCGTTCCGGGAGGAGTCCGAAAATCTCGCTAATGAATGCTTTAGGATGATAGGCGCAAGGGCGCGCGTGCACCTAACCCAGACTCTTTCGCCGCGCGATATCGAAGTTGCCGGGTTTAATTACGAATTGATCAAGACTTGCCGCGAACTCGGCAGACGGGAACCGCGCCACCGGGACGGCTTTTGTGAGCAAGCCCCGGCGGGAGTGTAAAAATTTACCGGCTTTCCCAGAGCGACGGGAAGTTCCCGCGGCTTCCGGGCCATCGTTTGAAAACTTGTCCTTCGACCGTGGCTAACGACTCCATCGATTATTTAGGCCAATTGTGTGCTCTCTCGCCGCTTGTTTTCCTCGCTGGAACACCGTCCTCCAATCAGAGTCTTAGCCGGCTGAAACGTTCGGTAGCATTTGATTTGTCTTGGTTGAATTTCGTGGTGTCTCGTGTTACTTCGATTCGCTGAAATTTCTCCCGGAATAAGCGTAAACTTGTAGAACTTTTTAGTCCTCTTTGGGAGCCGCGCCGCGTCTTAATTAAAGGGTATCGGAGATCGTATTACCACGTTTGTTCAACGAATTTTGGGGTCCTTTTTTTATTTTGCTCGCGTTTCCCCGTCTGCGTCAATTCGTGGATTCTCCACAGCGACACGGAAACGGGCCGCGAGAATGAGATATTTAACGAATTTACTTTCGCCGCGCACTAACGAAGCGCCGTTCGTGGCTCGCAATTAATTCAACCGCGAGGAAGTGTGTACCTATTAAAAAAAAAAAAATACCGGGAATAATTTGCACGCTAAAGAGACAAAAGCCGGTGACAGAGAGGTGGGTGGCCGCCTCTGTCTCCTCTAATCCCTCCCGAGAAATATTCTCTGCTCATACATTTGATAATCTCTAGTTTCGCTGATGAGAAAGTAGCGAATTCACTCTGTCGGCTTGGCAACGTGGTATCTTCTGACGACGGGGTAAAGGTGGTCGTTGAGGATACCGAGTAATTAATTCGGCAGTTTTTTTTTTTTTATTAGCGTTAATTGATTCGCTCGCGAGGATTCGGTCGGAGGTCAGAGCCCGAGGCGGAGAAGAGGCTCCGAGGAAAGTGAAACACGGCTGTCTCGAGGGGACAGACGAAGTAGAAAGCGCCTCGGTTGGTCTGTCGATGGAAGAGACCGAGAGAGAATCCCGAGTTAATGAGGAACCCTTGTTACCACCGTTTCCCTTTCACCCTTTGTGTTTACGCCGCGACGACGTCACGCTCCCGGATCCATTGTGGTAAACGTAATCGACTCATTATCGGCGCTGTTCCTGCAATTAAAAACCGGTTGTATCGTTTCCACGACACTCAGACCTTTGGTATCTACCTTGTCGAAGGGTGCACTGCAAACTCTATATTTTCTGTCGTACAAAATAAAGGGACCACATTATTATTGATACAACGAGGTACCTACGATTCATTGTACAGCTGCAACGTTTTGTTTAGTACGATAACTCTAGCACAAATCCTTATCGTCGCCATTACTTTTCACCGGCTACGTCGCACAGTAGAGTATTTGATCCGAACAGATGGACAAAACTATAGCATCGTTATTTATAGTCTCAAGGTCATAATATTATAGAGGGTGAGTCCGAAGAAACGAAACACCTAAATATCTCCGTTACTTTTCGTTGTACAAAAAAACTTCTTAGGACAAAGTTACACTGTTCGAAGGGCCACATGTTTTTATGAGATTTCAAGGTCATCGATGTTTTTTTTAAATGGAATGATATATCTTCGTTAACGTAATGTTGCAGCTGACAAAATAACGAATTCATCCATGTAACACAATATGACCTACAAATGACCTTCAACCCAGAAAAATGGAATAAATAAAATTGAACGTGCAAGATTCATTTGCTTTATTTCTTCTATATTTAGGTGTTCTGTTTCTTCGGACTCACCCTGTATATCGCAAAAACACAAGTAATAAAGAGTATAATATTTAACAGAAAGTAAATTACATACTTACCTAAGAAACATCTGTAAAGGAAAAATTTGTCATCATTTCTGTACAATATAGAAAAATCATTAATGAGTGAACAGTAATTCAGAGACTAGTTGAGAGAAAACTCTTCAACTTCAATAAAGCGTAACACTTCATGAGTGAATAAAATAAAAGAGAAGGCATTGGAATATCATTTTCTATATATTCAACTATTTCAAAAAGAAAAAATTTTATATTTTAGACAAAATTTTTTAATTGACTTTTGGCCAGCTTTTGCGGCCAAATATTCCACTGTGCGACGTAAATACTATTTTTCCAAAGTTTCTTATCTCCTTCGCCTGCCGATCGGTTGAAACATGTTGTTAGCGTCCCTAAGTCAAACAGGAGCCAGCGAAGCGAAGAGAAACAGGCTTCCGAGATTTTACGGAAAGTTATAAAAACCGAGGGAACTTGCTAGTCCACTAAAAGGAGTTTCGCCGGGTAGTTACGCACTGGTTTAATTCAATAACCGAAGAACGAGCACGGAAAACTGGAATACGAGAGGTTGCCTGGCCGTCGTCGTCGTCGTCGTCGTCGTAAACTATAAAACTCGCGTCGAATGGATGTAGAAGGGAACAGCGCAGCGGTACGCGAGTATGTACCGATCCAGGATCAATCCTGTGGAACACCCGTTGCACAAAGCGTTGTCATTTATAACCTCCGAAACTCGTTGCGCATCGCTATGGCCCGATAAACCTGTCCGGACCATTGTCTCGCAAGAAAACCGATGCGACCGGCACCGGTAAAGAGACACCGGCGCAAAAATCATGGCTGTCGGGCCAGAAACAAACGAAAAACACGAGTGGGAACAATGGAGAAGCGAGGTTGTAAACACCGCGGCTGCTGAAATATCACCATTAGGAATCTCCTTATGCCACCTTCTCTAGAGACCTTCCAGCGAAACCTTCCGTTGATCTAGATCTTGGCTTCTGGAGCTGGGGACTAATTCAATTTTTTAACACTTTTCCAATCCGTGTATTGGATTCCAGTGGCTACCGTTCAATAGATACAATTTTTTAAAAAAACATTTTTGCGAAAAGAATTTGTCAAGGTCACAGCTTTGGAGGAACAGCGCACAAGAGGCGAAACCTTCCGTTGATCTAGATCTTGGCTTCTGGAGCTGGGGACTAATTCGATTTTTTAACACTTTTCCAATCCGTGTATTGGATTCCAGGGGCTGCCGTTCAATAGGTACAATTTTTTAAAAAGACATTTTTGCGAAAAGAATTTGTCAAGGTCACAGCTTTGGAGGAACAGCGCACAAGAGGCGAAACCTTCCGTTGATCTAGATCTTGGCTTCTGGAGCTGGGGACTAATTCAATTTTTTAACACTTTTCCAATCCGTGTATTGAATTCCAGGGGCTGCCGTTCAATAGGTACAACTTTTTAAAAAGACATTTTTGCGAAAAGAATTTGTCAAGGTCACAGCTTTGAAGGAACAGCGCACAAGAGGCGAAACCTTCCGTTGATCTAGATCTTGGCTTCTGGAGCTGGGGACTAATTCGATTTTTTAACATTTTTCCAATCCGTGTATTGGATTCCAGGGGCTGCCGTTCAGTAGATACAATTTTTTAAAAAGACATTTTTGCGAAAAGAATTTGTCAATGTCACAGCTTTGGAGGAACAGCGCACAAGAGGCGAAACCTTCCGTTGATCTAGATCTTGGCTTCTGGAGCTGGGGACTAATTCGATTTTTTAACACTTTTCCAATCCGTGTATTGGATTCCAGGGGCTGCCGTTCAATAGGTACAATTTTTTAAAAAGACATTTTTGCGAAAAGAATTTGTCAAGGTCACAGCTTTGGAGGAACAGCGCACAAGAGGCTTGTAATGGGGTTGATTCTCCCGTCAGCCGGCGGGGGTAGATAATTCGAGCGGCGGAGGGTGGAATGGAACGGAGATCGTCTCACGGCGCATTAATTTAAGAGACAATTTCTGGTGTCCCATCGTGGCCACCTTAAAGAAGCACCCGGGGAGCTGAAAGTCTGCGGAGGTTACTGACCGCTTGAGAAACGACTTTTGGAATCGACTTTTCTGCCTCGGAGAGAGAGAGAGAGAGAGAGAGAGAGAGAGACTGAGAGAGGGTGGGTGGGTCCAGGGGGGTGAAGTTTGGCAATTTCCTGGGGCTAATCTGCTGGTCGGTCAGCATTGAGATGCCACGAGGTGGGGTAAGGGACAGTCTGGTGGAAGCCCGCGGGGCCAGGAGGCACAAGTTGAAACGGGGTTGGACCCATGGACCACGAACCACTTGGGGGTGGTCCCCATGAATTATACAAGCGACTCTTTGCCTTTCTATCGCTCCTTCAGTTCGTTTGCCTCCCCTACCGACTGACTACCGTGTCTTCTGTCTACCCCCGTCGTCTTTCTTTCTCGCGACCTCGGACACCTTTCACGCCAGCTACCTTCGTTGCTAAGAATGCCGGTGTGCGTGGGCCGACGAAGGGAAGAGAGGATCCCTCGGGAACCGGGATTGCGACGATGCGTGCCCGGAAAGACTCGATCTTGCTCTGTCGGCTATCGGTTTTCCGATCTAGGCGAAATCGCTGCGATTACTCGATGCTCTTGAGAATCGCTTTAAAAAAACTGTAAAATAAGGAATCAACGTCGAATCCTTTAAAAAATTGCTTAAAACTATTTAACGAATGTGGAGCGTAGTATTAAAAATTCAGAATAGCTGGAAATATAATAAAAAGGAGGGTTTCGCTTGACCAAGGGACAGAGGAAGTGCATAGGAACGAATTAAAAAATATTTTACGTTGGTTGCGACGAATTAAAGTTTCGGGAAAGGGAGCCGTATATTTAATTAAAAATTTTGATTGTTGCTTTAATTAACTTTACACCGTCGCGCCACGAGCCACGTGAGTGGAGATCCATGTTAAAAATTAATTTCGCCGAGCCGTTTCCAACGCGTTCAACGCCTGCTACCTTGATTTCTATCGGACCACCTTGTGTCCGTCTTGAAAAATTCATCGAGCAGGCTGATCATGGTGATCCCGTTTCATTTACATGTAATAAGAATTTTCCGTGGATATATTGGAAATCGGTTATCAGAACGGAGCTGAAGAATTGCTTAAGTGAATTTCGATTCGAGGAAATTGAAATGTGCAGATAAGAAACGATGGGAGAAGAAAGTTTCCTAGTTTTAGGGAAGCGAGTTTTAATTAGAGTAGGTGTAGCCGCGACGAGTTTTAATGAACGCCCCCCGGATTTTATTGAATGCTTTGGCACTTTTTGATTCGGTCTTCGTTGTATAAGACGACGATAAACAAAATCCATTTCCATTTCCACTTTCCGAATAACATACCTATATCTAATTGTCACATGAAATATTAGTTCAACAAGAACTTATTAATCGGGTAATAATTATTTGAAGTACAGGAAGTTGTCCATTAGACTTAAAACCTCTTGGAAACATTTTCTAAAAAAGATCATTATTATCCATCTTAAAGTTCACGAATTAAAGCGCGTTCAGATTTTTCCACGCTTTTGTGGATAACTTCACGTTGGATTTTGTGCTGTGTAAAAATTGTCTAATTATTGAATAGTTTTCTTTTCTTTTCTGTTTTTTTTTTTTTTTGTAACGGTGTTCTTCAATTAAGGATTTGCGTTTGCATGGGAGGAAATAGAATTCAGAAAATCCGAAGCGAACAAACAGGAACGGATTTCGAATTTCGGTAAATCCGGCGAATGGGAAGTCTTATTGTCGTTCGCTCGAGGACGTCGTCTCAAAGGATCTTATGGAAATATTTCCTCCCCTGGTGGTAACCTTCTTTTTAACTCGACGCCTCCGCACCCCCTTTAATCGCATTACCAGCGCGTAGACATATTTCCCATTCGTCTGAGTGCCAATTGGACCAGACCCGGATTTTCCACATTTTTTTGTCACCTATCTTATCTATCTCGATCTTATCCCTCCGCCTTTGTCACCTCTCGATCTCTGATTCCGAAGCCAACATTATTTTCATTTCATATACATTTTACCAAACATTTCTAGAATCAATACTTTAGTTACCCAAAGACGCGTTAACATAAATATCGGGATCTAAATTTAAAAAAAAAAACTATTTCACACAGTTTGCACAGAGGAAATCAACTAAAGCTTCAATTTTCTCCGCTGACAGTCCGCTGACAATTAGCCAGATAATTCCGAAAAGAAAAATCAGCCAAACTCCGGTAATCTTCGGAGACGAACACGGTGACTGATTTTTTAGAATCAATACTTTAGCTACCCAAAGACGCGTTAACATAAATATCGGTACCTATCTAAATTTTAAAAAAACTATTTCACATACTTTGCACAGAGGAAATCAACTAAAGCTTCAATTTTCTCCGCTGACAGTCCGCTGACAATTAGCCAGATAATTCCGAAAAGAAAAATCAGTCAAACTCCGGTAATCTTCGGGGACGAACACGGTGACCGATTTTTTCGCCAGGTGCCAAGAATGGCAACAGCAAATCTCCTTGTTAAAAAGTTTTACGCGTGAACAGCGAGAGCGAAACAAGTTCCTGCAGGAACGATCGATGCAATTATGCAACTTTCCGGGGCGTAATTAATTTTCTCTCCTCGGTTCAGCCCACCCGCGCTGTCCCATTGTCCTTAAAGTCCAGGGATCAAAAGACCCGCGATTATCCATCCGCTCTTTTTTCCTTCTTTCTCTTAATATCGAATAGAAACAGTGACATGTAACGGCGATACGAACTCAATTAGTTTTCCTGCCGTTAATTCAAACGAATAATGCACCAATGAACGGTGCTTAAATGAGAGTGCTTAAAGAGCAATTCCCGTCGCCCGTTAAAATCGGTGAATGAACATTAAGCCCATCGGATGGAAGACGGTATATAGTGAACGGTGTTTAAAACTAAGGACAAGGAAAATGTTTTCTCATTAAAACGTGGAACGTGGTGCAGTTTTTGCGCTCGAAAATGCACTGGCCGTGTTGCAGACCGCTGCATGCTACTCTCCGCAGTCTCTGCGAGAGTCCCTGCAAACGAAAAGTTAGTGTCCGAGTGTAATGATTTCCTTCCGACATCGCAAAAAAAGGGAGCGGGAAAAGGAAAGCCATTTGTTGAAAAAATTTATTCATTCTTTCCCACTGTGTCAAATAATGAATCTGGAAACGAGGATTAATTACCAGCAGCCGAAATCATTGATACAGGCGTGAAATGTCGACAATAGCAGCGAGGCTCCAGTTTTCCTGGCACAATTCCGTCGCTCGGTTGTTCAACGATAATAACGCGTGGAGATGCGGGGGGTGGGACGGCTTCCGGTAACAGCGGAATCGTGTAATTGTTGTTTCGAACAGTTTCAAACGACCGTTTCACTTTTACGTCGCCGTCGTTCGAGCGTTAACTTACGACTGGTTCTTTGTGCAGCTGGGGATGCATAAATCGCTCGTTTCGCCATTCGCGGCAATGTGCGTTTAGTAATTACGGGAAGTGTTGTGCGTGAACTACAACCGTCGAAAGAATGGCCTAACCGGTTGAGACGAGTTTGTTTTCGATTGTTGAAGCACCGTTGCTGCAAACCGTTCCGACGAATTGCTCGCTTAACGCTCGTTGTTTCCACAGCCGCTCGGCCATTCTCGGAAAGGGTTTCCGGTATTATATCTGACCAGGTGCAATTTGTTTCGTGTTCGCTGTAACTTCCGAGTTTCCACTAGATCTGGTATAATTGTTTCATCGCGAATTACAAATAGCTGGCGCAGACGTTCCAGTCCGAATCGGTATCCCACGCGTCTCGCGGCTGATATTACCTGTCCCGTGTAAATTCGCCAGCGTTTCATCGCATCGGTCCCGATTCACTCAATCCGAATAAATGAAACATTACCCGGCAAACAGATAAAAATTAGCACCGTTGATTCGCGCGTTCGTTACAAACCGCGATACAGCACGTTTCCCAGGGCTGGGGAGAGGGGGGGGGGTGACTGGTATTATGGGTACGCACGCGCGTTCGGGGATGATTGAATATGACACTTGTTGCTGTCTCCGGGCCGGTTTCTTTAATTTATTAAATTTTCCCGAGCCGTTTGAACATTCTTGACGCACGCCAAGAAATTAATTTCATTCTTCCGCCGCGACGGCAATCCCTTGCCCAGCTTCTCTCCCCAGAGGTACTTCGTTACTTTTCTGTTTACCTCCGGCCGTGCTCGAGACGCTGCGCGTTGCGGCCACCTCGAGTGGCCCTTTTCCGTTGTTACGAGAGAGAGAGAGAGAGAGAGAGAGAGATCCGCTGCCATTTTCACTGGTCCCAGGTATCTACGATGCTCGAGATACAGTTTCGATTTTTTTCTGGTTTATTTTACACCGGTCGAAAGTAAGAGTGAAATGTCTGCGGATGATATACTTTTTTTCGAAAATGCTTTCGACGATGTAGCGATTTCCAGGCGATAGTAAGGCAACACAGTATTGCGAAACTGTCACTCGTGTTCGCCGGCCGGTATCAGGCATCGACATCGTCGACATTGATTTTGAATGGCAATATTCTCGTTAGCGCGGCTAATGCTATTATAGAGAGAAGCCCGGGGCCAGAATTCCTCCAGCAGAGATTCCGTGATCCATCAATGATTAAACTACAGCCTGTATTCCGATCGAAAGACACGGTTCTCGGGGGCGGCAGGGGCGAGGGAGATGAGGCAGGGGGTTGGCAGAGGGTAGGTTGGTAGCCGGGGGTCTTTGGATGGCAAAGGGAGGTTAAAACAGTCGGGTGGAAGGACACGGTTGGGCCCTAGCGGTGGGGAATTAGTATGCGGCGGCTGTCACGTCCCCCCTCGTCGACGCCGCCTCACCCGCCCGCCTTCCTCTACACTCTCTACACCTTTCGCTCAAACCCTGGACCGCCCCCGACTAGACCGTTAATTTTCCATCCCGTGACTCCAATCAATCTTACGGGCCGTCACCGGGTCTCCCTTATGGCGATGGCCTCGTCGTCTCACCTCCGGCTTTGATACGTCATCGCCCGCCACACCAGGTCCAGGCCCGAACCTCCACACCGCCTCGATCCCAGCCGTATTTCCTTCATTTCCGCCGCGATTTCTGACACCGTGACGGGAAATCCGCTAAATACCCTCGGACGCGTCGTTTGTCCGAGACCCGACACGTCCACGGAAACGGATCTCAAATGGCCCCGCCTCCCTCCAACACCGTTCAACCACCGGCAACAACCCCTACCGTTCAACCCCTTGGCTTGTCCATTGTTGGACTTGGAACGTTTCGCAGACTTATCGCACCGTATCACCACGACAGGAAAGATATCAGCTGGCCGCGGGTATTGACCAACTCTACCCGATGTTTGACCTTGCGTCGCCAGGATTCCGCTGAATCTTCCGAGCTATGGTTTCGTAATACAGATTCAGCGAAATTAGAAGAAACGCAAGGTCTTGTTACTTGCACAAAGCAATACCACCAATTAGCTATGCTTTCGGTGTTCCTCCCTCTAGCTAAATTCATTCGGGAACACCAATTAAATTTCGTCTTGCCAGTAATCAACGACAACCGGCGTCAGACGGGTGAAAGTAAAAGGGGTTGAATTTATGAATCCGGATTAATGAAACAGCAGCGGCACGCACCGGTAACACGAACGCAACCTAATTTGAATTCTGCGTTCGTTTCCGTGTACTCTTCAGGTTCGTGAGTCTAAAAGCTATCTATCTCTCTCTCTCTCTCTCTCTCTCTCTCTCTCCCTCTCCCTGTCCCGGCGCGCGGCGGTCCAAAGAAATTCTCGCGAAGTTCTCGAGCAACTTCTAGTTCCTTCCGATTTTACTGCTAATCCTCCCAGTCCAAAGTCAACTAATTCCCCTCCCCCTCTCTTCCCTTCTGAAATCTGGATGCCGGAGTTTGAGACGACTTAGAAAAGAAAACAGATATCTTTATCCCGCGGGAGAGAGACAGAGAGAGAGTGAGAGAGAGATGGAGAGAAAGAGGGAGAGATGATGTTGGTTTGATTGATCCGTGGAAACAGTATCCTGAATTACAGCGTGTCAAACGCAGGAACGCCGATCGGACATTTATTCCCCGGCATCCTAGTTGTACGGTATAGATCGAGTTGCTACGGCGAAGGTATTGTCTGGGGAAACCTCCATCGGATGGAACAGTAGACGCGTCAACAACTACGTGTAACGTTAGCTCGAACGCACGCCTAAACATCGAGGCAATCGTTTCGGAAAAATAATTAGTGTTTCATTGAAGTTGACCTTGAACAAGCTTGGATGACCTTCGCAAGGTCGCATTCGTCCTGAATCGTCAGAATGTCAACAAAGAAACAATCCGTTTACGAAATTGACCTTGATATTTACGTAGAATTCGTTGATTCGACAAACAACTAGCCATCCGTTTATCATAGTGGGTACAGGGGTGGGGGGTGGCGAGGATAATTCGCGTAAGCGGTGGCCCCGCAAATGCAGCGGCTGCGATCGTTAACCGTACAGTCGGGAGGGGACACGCAGGAAATAATTTGGCCGAGCGTCGTCATTAAATCACGATGCGCGATAGGACAACCAGGAAATTGCCAGGTTCGCTGCCCGCGAATAGGTAATCCAATTTCTCGGAACAATGATGGGCCGCCGCTGCCTTTTGCGGAGACGCCTTCTGTTCGCCGTCTATAATTACTCCTAACCGAGTCCTCCGATCGTACGTCCCTCCCCGTGAAGATTGTCGATCGTTTGATCCAATTCCGGATAGACTACTCTCTCTCACTCTCTCTCTCTCTCTCTCTCTCTCTACCTTTCTGTTTCTACCCCCCGTTACCTGTTCCATACGCGCAGCTACTCGAATATCTCTCGCTCGCGACGTGACATCCCTCTTTGATAATTAGCGACGCGCGTCCTGCGGCGCATCGATCTATTAACGTGTCAACGGTGTCTCCGCCGGAGAGCGACAGACTGACGCCCACGACAACTGACTAGCTGTTTCGCTGTCCAACTATATTGCACGGTTAAGTGTACCGCACACGCTGAAAGACTCGCGCCGATCGATTATCCACGACAATTATCTTGACTCCTCTTTTTTGGGTTAGTAATAGCTAGACTGCGGATTTTATGCATTTATGCACATCCACCCTTATTTTTATCGTACAATTATCCTAATGAAAATGAGATTGTCAAATTGACCGCCACTGGAAGAGCATACGATTCGAGTGATTTAATCATTAAAAATTTCTATTCGTCCACGGAACTGGTTCAAGCAGAATCCATACAAACTAATTAATTGCTGCATATACAATGTGGTACTTGTGACACAGAAAAATGAAATATCTTCGCGAGATTCCGATTAAATGGCCAGTCAGTGTACATTGCGTGTAATAAAGAATGCTAAAAAATGGAAATTACAGAGTCCATTGCTGACTTATTTAGACACGGATTATAGTTAGAATATTCAAGAATAATAAAACCACGCGTAACTCTTTCTTCAAAGAATTCGATGACTATAAATACCTTGACCTGAAACGCTGATATGAATAATGCATCGAATGAAAGATTGAACGTGAAAAAAAAGCCACGATCTTTAAAGATCATATAAATAGAACGATTAATCGATGAAACAGAATCGCAAGGCAGAGTTCCCTTACTAGCGATACTATCGATGCATGAACAAGAAATTGAATTACTTTCTGGCTACGTATCGGAGGTCTTTATTGCCGACGGTTGCATAATTCGGAATCGACGATTCTTAACGCTTGGATAACGAGACCCGGGTCCATTTTTACCCAGTAGTTTAATAAGCAAAGGAGCTTTGCGTTTAATGCAATTTTAACGTCTAAAACGAACGCGTCTATAATTCGTCCGCCGCGCCGCGCCGGTTGGTTAGCGTTGAATGACAACTCGGCGAAAACGGATAATCCGAAGTCGGCCTTCCGGTATTTTAGTTATGCGGCCGGGGGATGCACCGGGGCGGTAATGCCTGCACAACTAGTCGCGGATAACACCATCAAAACAGACTTATTTATCCCAACACGAGCCTCGAAACGCGCATATTATACGAGACGAGTGCGGAAGGGGTTAAATTCAACTTAGAGCCACCTCTTGCGTGGGTAGGAGTTCAAATGGAGGGGTGGGAAACAGAGAGAGAGTTATGGAGGCGTTGCTCCGTCCGCGATTCTGCCCGGAGAATTGTTGCACCGGTGAAACCCCCCCTCCCGCCCCCCCCTCCCCTTCCACATAATCAGATTTGTATGGGCAAGGAAATTTGTTTGGCGGTAGAAGCTAAACGCCGACGAGATAGGGGAACGCTGGAAAGGAGAGTATCATCGGCATGCACGATAAAAACCGACTCCGCCCGCACACGTACAAGGACAATGCAGTTTTATGAGTTCGCCGGCCGGTACGTATATGATGAAGCGCGGATAAAAGTGATAAATGTATGCTTTTTTATCATACCCACTTGCCCTAGGATGATGCAGTTCCTCCACGACCGGAAATTCATGGTACTTATTGAATCGTTAGCAAATCCAAACGATTCGTTCACTTTTGCTTGGCTTGCACACACACACACACACACACACACACAGTTCTATAATTCGCCGGGCAGGATATGTCTGTTCAGGATTTGTTGAAAATTATGAAACTTGGCGAGAAAAATTTACCGATACGGGTGGAATTTCAAGTATTTAACGTGCAGCCACTATATGCTCTATGTGCACAGAAAGTTTCATAATTTTTCCAATTACCATATTGGTCCAGGAAAAATCTTTTCTGGCTAATTGGATTTGCACTAACGTCGCTGATAAAAGCGGAGTAATTAAATCGGGCTTCGGTAGCAATCACGGTAGATGGACGCGGAAGTTCCCGGTAACTGGTAGTTCGTCAAGTTTCGCCGAGATACGGAAAAACGGGGGGGGGGGGGGGACAATTCGGCTTAAGTGGAGTTTACATGCCACACGCGATTATTTCGAAGTTCCGAAGGAAGCGAGGAGCGGAGGCGAGCGAACTCGTTAAAATCTTAAGGCGTCTTAATTAGCCTAATAGCATCGTCCTTTTTCGTCGGTCCATCAACGACCTTTTCCGGCCATCTCTCCATCCAATTTCTTCTTCCTGGTTGCTTGTCCGCGTAGCTTGCGACGACGGACTTGGACGCCGTTCAAACATCTCGCCGGTATACTAATTCCAATTAGCGCGTTTTGGCTGTAACCCATCGCGCGCCACCTCTGTCCTTCATCTTGCGATGCCATTTCGTTACTACCGACCGACGAACACCAAGGGAGAGAATGACACCGAGGCGAGGGAGGAAAACGTGTAGGGATGTTTTCCGAAAAAGTGGACGGGACCCGGCGGACCGTGTAATAAAGTCAAACGTTAGTTTTCTTTTCCGCGCGCTAAGTGAATATAAATTGGAAATTAAATCGCGCCGCAATCGGCTGAGAGACAAGTGGCAAAGTGACGCGTAAGGCGGGGGGGGGGGGGGCTGGGGCTTCAACGGCGAATGGAAAACATGGAGCTCGCGCCCCTTTTCTTCCCGTCGCGAGATTCTTCGTCGTGAGATTCTTTAAACTTTCAGAAGACGTTTCTCAAATGAGTGCGTTACACGACGCTCGCTGGCTGGCTGGCGAGCCTTGAATTTTACAATGCGATCGCACTTGTTGCCATGGCAGCTATATTCTGCCGAGGAAGTTTACCGTTTGATTCCTGGGATGTTCACTGTAAATAGAAATTTTTGCGGACTTGTAGACGAACCCTAAATAACTTATTTAACCGTTACGTCGATAACCAACATTTTCCAGGATATCCGACGATGCAGTTTTTAATTTATGCCTCGAACGTGTATTAGATTTTTCGACAATCGAGTAGCAAACAAATCATTTGATTACGTTAACACGGACATATTTTCAACATTTCAGGAAAATTCTGAAATGGTGAAAAAGGAGCACTTTAACGTAACGTATCGTTAAATTTGAGGAAGACGGAATAGATTTAGGGCTGAGATTGTAGGCGGAGCTGTCGGCCAGGGGACAGGTGAATCTTTAATGGCGCATAATGACAAATTTCGGCGCGCCGGAAGAAATCGGCGCGTAATGCGGCCCCCAATCATCAATCAGCTGGGCGAAGTTAAATGGCCGGGACAACGGGTTTTAATATCTCCCCGGAGAAATAAAAGTTGGCACGATAAATCAAAAGTGAAAAGTCTCTGGCTGACTGTATATACTCTTTCTCTCTCTCTCTCTCTCTCTCTTTCTCTCTCTTACTCTCGTCCGTCTTCCCTACTTTCCATCACCTTTTCTTCCGTCTCCTTTTTCTTCTGTTTCCTTCCGTCTGCCACTCAGCCACCTACAAAATGGAAGGTCTTCACTCTTTGCCTCTCTCCTGTTCCTCTTGTCTCTTCTCTTCATCCACCTCATCCCTCTATCTCACTCTCCAGTTTCTTTCTCCCCAGTCATTCTCCATCGCGAAGCCCTAATGCTTCTTCGTTCGATCGATGACTAGCAAAAGTGATAAATGAATTTCTCCCCAGCGCTATTTATATCCGGCCTGGCCCTCGAATTCGATAATCTCGTCGCAATAATCGCCGTGGATCGCTCCCCCTGATTTATCGATCGTGGTCCCCTTGTTTTCCCGACGACTCATTCCGTTTACAACACCGCCGACAGGTGTTCCACCGAAATTATCAACGCTGTCGATCGGCGAGCATCGTTTCCATCTACGGACCGTCCCAGAAGCTGATGGGACAACTTATTTCACGTCGTTGTTAAATAAGTGAAGCTGCCACGCGCTCGGTAAAATTAGTTTGACACTTCCACCAATAACTCCATACTTCGACCTCCTGTAAAATTAGACTCGCGATTTCGTAGTTTTGTTGACCCACTTCGCCACTCGGAAGCATTAATATTTAACGGTTGATCTGCCGGTGCTTATATTAGAATTACCTGATGTTTCATAAAAATCGGAGACAGTTCTCGACAAAGCAAAGTGATTAAAAAAGTTTTTTAAGATGTCCCGATAGAACCGTAGAGAGCGCTATTGATAAGCTTCCGGTGTTCCAAATATTAATATATAAATCACCTCTCTTTCCCCACTGTAATTAGCAGAAAGCGGCCGACACGGCGTTACCAGAAGCCAGACAATAAATTTCTATTATTTTTATCATCGAGTTAAATGCAACTGCACATCGCGTTCGCGTACGGTTTGCGTGACTCGTAACGTAATTTTCTTGCGCCGGTAAATTATATCCGCCTCGTCCGCGTGTGTAGGTTCACGCGGCGCGTGTAGTTACCGTCGAAGTATCATGTTTACAAAAACTTTTATTCAAATGCGGGGCTTTTTCGCGATTTCGCCAATTAGCAAATTACGGATAATTACGGGAAAAAGCCGGTGGCAATGATTCCCCGCGTTGAGAATCATTAGCGGGTTACCGTTAAAAAAAAAAGCGCCGATACTGAATCATTCATCTCTAAAATGATGGAAATAATTCCGATGTGTCGCGTCGATAAATAAATAATTTTACGAAACGAGAAAATGGATGTTTCGCGCGTTCTCTCGAGCGCGGTGCAAAGCGTGCTCGCTCAGTGTCACTTAATCGCGCGACTGCATCGGAAAAGTGCAGCGAGAGCAATTCATTTCCACGGCGTTAATCGACTCATCTAACTGCAGCCCGAGCAGCTCAAAACACAATGAGCAAGTCGGACGAACGACAATAAGACAGCGGGTAAAAAATTACGGTGCTGATAAGATAGCAGCCACGCAGAATCTAATTCCGCGTAATCAACCCTCTTTAACCCCTTGCGGTCCTGCGTCAAATCTCACTTGACATTAGGTTTCTTTTCCGACCAGTATTACGTCGATCTGGATTCAGTAAAAAATTGCGAGGGCTGCACGGAATTAATTTCGAGACCACGTTTTCCCTGGAAATTTGATTATATTCGAAGAACGCGTTCAATTTTATGCTAAATTTTTGTTTTTCAAATCTGTGTCGGTGTCAGTCGCGAATCAAATTTTTCAGGCGATCTACAGAAAGATAAATTTATAGTATTTAACACTAATCCTACCGACACTTTACGTATACCTATTCCCACTGCGATCGGTCTTTAGCACAACTTATATTTCTTATTATATGTAGAATGAAAATAATAGCCAATTTTACAGTATAAAAATATAGTTTCTTTTATTCAGAAGTATACAGGGTGTCCCACGTAACAGTTTTCACGATTTTTGAAGTACTTGCGATAATCTGACAAAAAATATTTTCGACAAAAGTTGATCAGTTTTCGATTGGCTATATATTGCAATAAAAAAAAGTTCGAAAAACATTTTTTTTAAGTATTGTCAAGGTCACCTTCATTTTTTTAAATGACACTTTGTATTTTTGACTTAACAGTATTACAGCCCGTGTCGAGACGAATTCAACAATCTAGTATACCATGGTCTTCGGACGACCTTGAAGTCCCATTTAAAAAAATGAAGGTGGCCTTGACAATAAAGAAAAGAAATTTTCGAACATTTTTTTTATTGAAATGTATAGCCAATCAAAACTGATCAGCTTTTGTTTAAAATATTATTTGTCAGATTATCGCAAGTACATACTTAAAAAATCATGAAAACTGTTTCGTGGGACACACCCTGTATAATGTACATTTTATTCGTTTTCATCGCATTTTTTACATCCGAGGTTTCGGGCCGCTTCGAATACCATTCTGGCAAATAAACACCGAGAAGCCGACAGGCGAGCGAGAACTGTAAACACTTGGAGGTGGCGTAAAGCAGTCCCTGGAAGGCACTTTTCGGCTAAAATCATGCCAAAATTGCATTACCTTTCGTTTGTAACGATTTTATAGTTTCGGAATTGAGTCTTCGAGATAATACTATTACAAAAAGATATAAATCATTCAACCGGTCAAATGACCGGTCGTGGTAGGTAAGACAGACTACAAATTTTTCTCAAAAAGCAAACAATAAAAAAAAGAAGTGAATATTGAAAAACGTATTACAGTATTCTCTCGATAATTGTCCCAACCACGGGTCCGGTCAGGGACAATTATCGTCCAGGGATACTATTCTTTGACTTGTGCCGAACGTAGAAATGGACTGGGAAGCCGAGAGACCTCAGTCGCCGAGAATTGTAAACATAATACGAGTCGGGTATATCGGTGTGAGACCACTACTAATCCGATGACAAAACATGTTTATTTTTCATTATTTGTTTATGGATCTTTCACCAACATATTCCTGGCTAAAATGATACCAAATATGATATAATTCCGATTATATTTGCGTGTGTGGTGGACGACCCCGCGTAATTTCTCATCAAAATTGAACGGCAATTAATGTAAATATGATGCGAATTATATCGTGTTTAGTATCGTTTTAATCAGAAAAATGTCACAAATATTTCGGTGAAAGATTCATAAAAAAATTAGTAATAATAAAAAAGTTTTTTATCGGGATTACATTGTGAGGACCCGGCGCGCCTTTGAACTGTGGCAGCGACTGCGACTCTCCGCGTCTCTTTCTTTCCCATACGCTGTCCTTCCATGCGCACGAAAATTTTATCGTCCATTACACACGTACATATCATCGGAATTATATCATATTTGGTATAATTTTCATTAGAAAAATGCCAGGAATATGTTGGTGAAAGTTCCATAAAAAAATAATGAAAAATAAAGAAGTTTTATCATCGGATTAGCGATGGTCTCCTGGTCTCACACCGATATACCCGACCCGTATCATATTACACTTCTTGGCGGCCGAGGCCTCTGAAGTTTTATGGCCCCTAACGGGGTATACCCCGCAGGAGTGGGGATAGTTCAGAGACAATTATGTGTAAGACATTTGGGACATTTATCGATAAAATACTGTACCTATATTTTAGGAAAAATCGTGAAGTTTAAAGGCGATGCAATTACGTTGTATATAGGAAATTCTAATGGAAATTTAAAAAACGGTCATTTGACCGCCCGTGGTAGGAATAATGTTAAGGAGTAGAGATGTTAAACATGTGAAATAAAACCAGCACTGCACAGAAAATATTTAAACAACACCGTCCGATAAAAAAATCAGAATTTCTAAACTGCAATACTGTGTACAAAGGGGTGCGGTATCAGTGTAACTATGTTACCCTGCTTATTAAATCCAGAATTATTCAAATACAGCAAAATTATACGATCCTGCGCGAGAACGGCGAAACAAAAGCGTGCCAGCTGTAACGAAACGGCAGAAGTTGCCGGGATCGCGAAGGATTAATCTTAAACGGGAAAATCTCTCTCGATCGTGGCAACTTTCTGGAAGTTTTTAGCGCTTGGCCGACGGGATCTCGATCACGATCGTCGTGAGAATTTGCAATTAGGATCCCGATACGGATAAAGAACAACTCGCGACACCGTGTAATTTCCGCGGCCGTTCGCGTCGTCGCGCGTCGCGTCGTCGTCGTGGAAAAAAGAAAATAGAACACGGGTAGGGTTGTATCGATGATCTCGCGCTTGCAATTTGCGGTCGACATATTTTATGGTTAAAGAGCGGCCTTAAGGGGTAGGTGGTATCATAAAATTCGCTTCCCCGTGTCGTCGGTTAGGCTTATCGCGGGGCCGCACGCGTCCAGAAAGATTATAACTTGTCAAGAAAATTGCCGGCAAGTGAGTTCTCGTTTCGTTGCCGCAGTTTTCGCTGTTCGCCACGAACTGGGTCGCGTTCGGGGCCGAACCACGAGCCCGTAACAATTGATTTAGCCGCGATAATGCGGCTGGAGGCGACAACAACGCTCTTGAAAGACACTGTAATCCGCACTAAGATGATATCGGCCCTGAGAAATGCCTAACGCGACGGTATACCGTGTGCAGTATATGCTTCCGATCTGTTCGGCTTGAAAAAGATTCTACGGAAAGAAGGAAATTGATTTCGTGTAATTATTAGGATGACGCGTATTCTATCGCGCGCTGTTATTTTCGGAATATTTTTTTTTTTTTATTCAAGCTCTTCAGACCCTTAAATTGTTGGTTATTCTTTTATTTTATGAAGGTCCGATATATATACGTGTATACAAAAATTATCTTTTTCTTTCTCTCTTTCTTTCACGTCACGATTTCAATACAAGCGAGATGGGTCCGCGTAACTGTGGTACTTAGTTTTCGTTTCCATGAGAATGACCGATAAGGTCAGCAAATACGCGGAAAATTCTTCGTCTACGACTGTCAGTCTCAATGTGTCATTCGTAAAGTAAAGACGCGCCTTCTGTGTTCAAATAAAAATAAAATGTAAATGAATGTTATATATGGGTCCATTTCATGGGTCCTAAACCAATATATATGGGTCCATTTCGCTTTACAATTTGGTGTTACAATGTTACAAAAAAAAAAATTTTATCCTTTTTACAAATACGAAGTGCAGATGAGATATAAATTAAATGGATAACTTACAGTCTTTGAAAAAAGAATAGATATAGGTACATGCCTTGACATTAGGTTCCGCTATAAACATTTCGACACTCAGGGGCAGTTGGAATCCCATTTTACATAAAGATTCCATGAGTTTGCGCTTTTTGCACATCGTACAGATCACACTGCCAGGTGACGTAATTCAAGGATTCTTCACTTTCATCACGTCTACACATACCGTCGGAAATTATGTTTACGCTCTATTGACTGTAGTAATAAAGCACCTCTCAAGTTTTTTTATGGAAGAACCAGGGTAAAGAACGGTCGCGAAAAAAGTTAGGAAGTAATTTTTGCCCTTGAATAATCCGTGCCGCCTGATAATTTCAGTGGTATACACCTTGGACTGTTTTCTATATTTTTCATATAAATCAGTGAATGGAACTTTCGGAATGTTGAGGAAGGTCGAGGAAGTGGCCAATTTGACTGCTCCATCCGCATCCTCATTGCCCTGAATACCAGAGTGAGATGGAACCCAGTATAATTTGACGTAACTGTTGCGTTCATTTCTGATGAGTAGATTATATTTCCTTTTTATTTCAAAAATGTAACAATTGGTTTTTACGTTTACTGCGGGGGACTGTGAAGCCAACAAACAACTAAGAGAATCCGAAAATATAAGGAAGCTGTGGTTTTGGTGTTGTAATACAATATCGAAAGCGTCGCAAAGAGCTATACATTCAGCAGTGTAGATGGAGGCAAGATTATTTATGGAGCGCGTTATAACAAAGTCAAGCTCAGTTCATAGGCAGGCCGAACCGACACAATTGGACCCGGCAATTTTCCTGTCATCGGTATACAGGGTGTCCCAAAACGACTACGTAAGCGGGAAATGGGAGGTTCCTTGGGTCATTTGAAGCAACATTTTCCTTAACAAAAATGGCGTCCGCGGCTTTGTTTAGGAGTTATTTGCGAAAAACACGGACCAATCAGAGCGCGACCTAGACGCTCGCTGGCACGTTCAGCCAACCACCTGCCGGCTCGCCGCGCTGAACGTGCCAGCGAGCGTCTAGGTCGCGCTCTGATTGGTCCGTGTTTTTCGGTAATAACTCCTCAACAAAGCCGCGGACGCCATTTTTGTTAAGGAAAATGTTGCTTCAAATGAACCAAGGAACCTCCCATTTCCCGCTTACGCAGTCGTTTTAGGACACCCTGTAGATTATGTAGCAGTCTCTGTTTCCGCAAATCTCTCTCAAAAATGACTGACAAGTTATTGGTTTTTCTTAGTGATTATAATTTTGTAAAGAATAAAAGGTGCGACAAAAAAGGAAATTTTTGATCGCGCTATCAGACTGGAATTGCCCTGTATGTCTAATGAGAATCATGTTTGCTCAACTAAATCTGTTCCAAGAACTGTTAGGTAAACGGTGCGCGTTTACTATCGAAGGAAAATGTGTCGACAATCCGGACAGTGTTGAAAAATAGATAGTAGACGTTCGAATATTGGTGCAACAATGTCGGCGAACGTGTCGGAGGAAAAGTACTCTTCCGGCCACTCGGACTCGTTCATTTGCCCGCGAAACACGCCGTATGAATAATAAAAAGGACGCCCTCCGAGTGGGATCGATAATCACCGCGGTTTACCATGAAAATTAATTGAAGTCCGGATTTAAATAATTTCTCTTGCCGATCGCAATCTGCCCTTGTTTCTGTTGCTCTTTGCAATGTCCGCGTTCCTGTTCCTCGCGTTCGATGATTATCCGGTCCGCCGATTCTTGCGCTTACCTGTCGCTTAGGCGAGTGATTAAAAACTGTAACTACAAAGCGCCAGTAACGAGACCGTGCGAGCACATGTTTCAAAGTGCATTCGTTCTAGAGTTTATTTACCATTAATGTTCACCGTTTGATCAATTCAATTAATCACGAAGAACTACGTACGCGCGCTTTGAAAGCGAAAAAACGCGCTTGGGAAAATGATTGATCGAACCGGTGCGCGAAAAAATGTAGACGTCCACTCGATCTACAGCTGGTTCGACTTATGAATTATTTATACATTTACAGCGTGTAAAGATGTGTTACAGAAAAAAAATTTAGTTCAATGTCTACTTCATTATAGGACATACATATATATATATACATATATATGTATGAGGAAATATGTATTTATAATTGAAAAAATTTTGTTAATGGTTGCTGGTGTACAGATTTGTCAAATGCATGAATCGATGCGCGAAATACTGCACAGGCTTTATTTATACAATAATTTAATAATCAGGGGCCGTGTTTAAAGTTTCCGATGCACGATTACGTTATTGCATCGAACGACTCTGAATCAATATATTTTTTCACGTTACATTATACGATACGTAAATACTGTTAGATTAATAACCGACTGTGTAAACGACTCGAATTTTTTCACAAAATCCTGTTGTTTTACATTTTATTTGAACTAGAAAGATTCGAGTTTTTAATTTGATGGATGCATGGCGCGTGAAGCTGTTATGTAGAGAAATGTATTTTTATTTAAATCGGGAAACGTGCATAAATTTCAGGAGAGCTAGAAGAATGAAGACAATGGCTCGCGAAAACATTCGCAGATATGATACTGCAAGAAACGGGAAGAGCGTGGCAATGGGCAAAATGGGAGAGCGGAAATTTTGACGAGAATCTTACGGAAGCGATGAGAGCAATTTGAGCCTTATCGCGGGATAAAGTCGGCGGCCACATATTTGCATCATGTTCGGGCGCGTAAACACGTCCACGAAAAAGTGCACTTTGTCATCCCATCCTATTTGCGTTCGGGTGGCGGCGCGGCGCGGCGCGGCGCGGCGGGGAAAAGAGCAACTCACGGAATGCGGTGTGCACTTTCCACATACGAGCAATCGCTTAGCGGCCCGTGACAAATAACGATGACTTTTTCACGATGAACGCGTCACGGCCTGACGCCAGTTAGTTTCTTCGTGTTCGCCGCGGAATTTCGGCCGAGTCATTTATACTATCCGCCGAATAAAAAAAAATACAAAATTCGTGCGAAGGCCGGCGACAATTTTCAAATGATCCTCGATCCGCGAGGAACGCTGGACGCAAAAAAAAAAAAAAAAAAAAAAATAAAGAACCGAACCAATATTCGTAAACATTCCATTCTACTTCACTGCGATAGCTGTAATATGGTTTACTATGCTGTATTACAAAAATTCTCCAAAACATCTATATATCGGTTGGTCGATATGACAATCGGCCTGCTCGATACGATTTATATTGATATTCAGACCATGCACGGATTTTGACAATTAAATGTAAAAATTCTTTCGATATAAGACGATGGCTCGGAGCGGCTTTCGATTGTATTGCGGATGAGGGTACCTGCTCGGCTTGACAGTGCCAGTGAATAAAGAATATTCGAAGAAGGTTCGTTAGAAAATAAATCCTGATTCGACGAGGGTGACTGTCGCGGAGCTTTTTTCGCAGTGAAACACAATGCACTCGATAGCACCGGCGCGGCGCGGCGCGGCGGCGGCGGCTGCACACGTACGGAGCTCGCAATTAGCTTAATCTGCAGCCAGCTGCAGCCGCCACTAAATCCGCGTGACTTCAGGTGGTAGGACGAGGACGAGTACGTAGGACGAATGACGATATTAGGAATAATTATTCTACTGTACTCACCGGGCCGACAAGGTGTACGGGGGTGGTTTGGGGGATGTAGAAGGGATGGAGAGGGCAGGTAGCCCCGTAAAATATGATCTGGAGTTTGGCTGGCCTGGCCGACGCCACGGTGGCTAATACGTTTGAGGGCGAAGTTAGTAACAGGTGGCGCGATCCATAACGGTCCCTGGCGCATCCTCTCCTCCCCCTCCTCTCTCTCTCTCTCTCTCTCTTCCCTCGACGAAACTAGCCCCCGGTGTTGGTTCTAACGGCACACGCGCCTACACCGGGCGGGGGAAGAAACTTTAATTAAAAATAAAAACTTGTTTCTTTCGTTGCAGAGTCCCCGCCGCCGAGCACCAGCCCCAGTCCGTCCACCACGGAGTTGCCGAAGAAAGGTGAGCTCGTAAACCTCCCTTAATCGCGAGGAAAATAATATTTTATCCCGCGGATGCGCCGACATCCCCATGCTCTCTAACCTATTTTTTTCGATACCGCTTCAAGAGCTGCTTTCCACCGCGTCGCCTCTTTCTTATCCGCCCCCGCACTGAATTCTGAACGCGTTTACCTTTTTCTTCTCTCCGCCCCTAATTTACTCGAGAACTTCCTCCGAGTGAAGTTTTCAATGGCATTTTATTTTTATTTTTATTTTTCGACTGAAATTTCTTTTCGATCAACGACGGTATCGATTTTCAACGAGCCACTGTGCCGGTTGTTAATATCGAACAATAGCGACACCGGGTAGTACGATTTCTTGAGCGTTTGTTAATTTTTGATCCCGGCCGCACAGCTTCGAAATGATGCAGCTTGAATTTCCATGAAATTATTGTTTACATTTCTGTTGTTTGTTCGATTTAACTAATTTGCGATGGGGTCAAGCGTAACGCGCGATGAAATACTGCGAAATTTTATTTTCACCTGTCCGATAATGCTTAATGGAAATACGGGTTATTGAATGTTTCCCATTTTCAGCGTTTATTTGAACAATTTTTCAATCGAATCCGACTTTTCCCCCGGTCCAATTGAACAAATCAAAATCTCGTCTGCTTATTCAGGAATCTATCGTCTTTCAGACCCAAACGCTAACGTAAAAAAATGATAGGACTGTCGATAATCGTTGAATTGTTTACCTAATTTGTTGCTCGGTTAATTGCGTTTCTGTAACTTGTATCGGAACATACTTTCGGATTGAATGTCTTTCGGGGGGAAAGTAAATCGTGTCGCTAGAATTCTGTGGACGTTGGTCGAAGTTTTAATTAACGAGCGTAATGCCATCAAAGAACTGCGAGGCGAAGGCAAATAAAGTCGCTTAAGACCGTTTTGCGTTGATAAATATGTTATAAAGTGTGCTCGAAATTTTTAATGCATTTTGCGAAGGGCTGAAACCCTATGGAGAGATTCGCTTTGCGCGGACGATCGACTGATTCGCTTAGAGAGAACCATATTCTATGCAGCGAGACGAGTGTAAATAATCTGAAATATTTCACTCGAAGTCGTTCACAAAAATCTGTCTGTTTACTGACTTGACTCGTCGTAAAGATTATGCATTTATAGATTAGGTATTTATTGGTGTGAATGAGTAACGTGAGTTGACATTTTTTGCGCAGATTGGGAGCACATGGCTGAAATAAATAATTCCGTCTACGGGAATCCGAGCTCTCTGACGATCCACAATGAAAAAGGCACGAAAGGCGGTGAGTTGACCGACGTTGCAAATAGCTTTAAATGTTTAGCCAATTTTTCGCGGTGAAATTGCAGTCTATAACCACAGATCCGTCTATCTTTGAAAGCAAGTAAATAAATATGAATTTAATGCATTATTCAGTTATGTGTTAGCGTGTACATACGGTCCGAAAGAAACGGCATTCAGGACTGAAAGTTCACACCCACGACGGAGGCGAATGTAAATGGCAAAAAGTTCTTCCGGTTCGAGTATACCGGCGAAACGCATTCTCTTCAATCTTGATCTTTTTTCGAAGAACGCATCGATCACCGGTGCCCCGGCTCTCGCGGGAAACTCGAGAAAAGAGGGAAGGGGTTAGCGAGGCGGAAACGCAACAAAAATGTAATAATGCGATAAAGTCTCGCAGTCAAATAAAGAAAAATCACTCGAATCTCGTGAATCGATCGCTCGTAGACGATTGCACTTTCCTTTGCGCTATCGATCAACAAAATATTGAAATATCGAAACGCCGCGCCGCGCCGGCGGCGAGACCCTGGTCGAACCAAAATCGAAATGGCGTAATCGTGCGGGACAAGCTACCCGTTCGCGGTAATTAACTTCTTTATAGAGCCTCGAGGACTTAATTAACCCCGGCCCCAATCGACGCAATTACATCCGAATTTTCGTACTCAGGTTTCACCCGGTCTGCTAGGATTCATTCGACAACACTTACCGTCAATTTATTGGTAATATTTGAAAAGCGCATAGGTTCCATCTAGCAACGCGCGACCTCCTCCCGCCGACGAGTAATTAATTACACAAGCACATTTGCAACTCAATTAACGCGAGCAAACCGGCCGAGCGCCGGAGCGCCGAAGCCGATCGAATCCGATCGACGATCTACTAAATATCGAGCGATGTTAGCTGCTGACATCTCTGTGTGGAGTCTGCTGATGCAGTAACAGCTAATAGGCTTGCCTCGAATACTTTATGAAATAGGAGGGTCGGTCAAATGTTAACCGGATTTGATATCGTACGCAAGCATAGTTGTTCTCATGTAGATAAGACCAAGTGGAAATTCATCCGTGTTAAGAGGCGATCGAGTCTGGCCGATGAGTCCCCTCGAAAGATGATCGCGAAGCGGATTACGAGAGGCAAACAAGAGAGCTGTAAGAATCGAGGACCTACGATCCAGGACCACGAAGAAGGACCATCGACTGCGGGGGGGAGAACAACAAGTGAAAAACTCGTGAAAATAGAAGTAGATGTTTATGTACGTGTAAAATCTGAAGAACTATATAGGGATCGTCGGAGGCGGAGGTCGTCGGGGGTGGGATTGAGGGCTGGCGAGGCCCCTGTAACATCAATATTTCATGTATGCTAACACGCCAGAACTAATAATGCACCAGCTAGGAAGACCCAAGAATAATATCAGCCACCGGCGTACTCCCTGTTCTCCCTCTTCAACCCCATTTTCCCCCCACGACGCTTTCTCTCCCTTCGGCTCCTTCGAAGTCCTACGAACCGTTAAGCCTTTCTCCTTTCGTCCTGTAGCACCCAGGGAAAGGTAGAGAGAGGTAGAGAGAGGGGTGGTAGGGTCTCCTCGTCCTTTTGCGCCTTGTGCTAAATTTAATCTAACAAAGTGCGAGAACCTTTTCGAAAATTCGTGTCTCGTTGGGCCACGTCGCGCGCCACCCCTTGCAACCCCCTTTCCACCCCGTTCTACCCCCACGCAGCCGCTTTCTAGAGTGCCTCCGGGCTGCATCTAAGCTGCACACAGCGTCGTCAACGAAGGAAGATGGGGTGGAAGGAAAGACAAAGAGCTCCGGGCAGGAAGGTATGCGACATCGGGCTCGTAAGTCGGAACACGCCGTATTCCTGCGGCGTTTCTCTCCTCTCTCATTCTAGCGAAGGGTCTACGGCAGGGGTCGACTCTGTGGAAAGAGAAAGCGAGACGGTCCCTCGGACAGGAGGAAGGGGTGAGGTTTGTAATTGGCGCAACATCTGCGGTCTGCGGGGTGGCATTAATGTTTGCTCCCCTCGACGCACCCCCCAGCCAACCCTCAGAGCCCTGCCCCCCCCTCCCCCCCCACGTTACGCTCTTTGTTTCGGCTCCCCGACTTCGTTCTCCTCTTCGTTCTCCCAGCTTCTTCCTCTGTTTTCTTTTCCCTTCCCCTGTAATTTCTCCTCCTCCGTTCCTCTCTCTTCAGCACCGAGCAGTTTTTTCGGATGCTTGTCGCGATTAATACTCCCTGGTCCCACAATCTTTGCATCGATACCTTGTAGATCGATTCGCGTCCCGGAGCAATTTTACTTTCAGCTTAACCGCGGAATCTGGATATTCTGGTCAACTGATTATTTTTTTTTTTTTTTACGCCCTCGTAGTCCTCATTTCTGGTGGACAATTTTTTGTGAGATTGTTCGAGGACTGTGTTGCGCGTGAGAATTTTTTTAAATAGCTTACCGCCATTGATAATATTTTCAGATTTTAAATCTATCTTCGAGAGAAGTTCTTCAGATAGGAGAGCGATTGACAGAATCGCATTAAAAATTTAGTTTTATCTGTGCGTTCCTAGACGGGTTAACAGCGTCAATGGTCGCATGGACGTCGCGTCGAATAAATTGCTCGGAATCGACGTTCGATTACGGCGAAAGTATTATTTGCTGTCTGGAGAAAATCCGAAAGGAATATCGGTTGCGCGGTACGATAAAAATGTCCATATTCTCCTCGTATTTGATCCGTTCAAGTAATTTCTGTAACCGCGGGCCGTATCGCGCACGTTTTGTTTCAATTTCATTTGGCCCAACAGCGAAATCATAGGAAACGATTTCGCGCGATTTATTCGTTTAATTTCACATTCTTGTTCGTTTTTAAAGATTTCAGCGTTACCGGAGCTCGCTATTCCGTTTGCTTTTTGTCGGCTACTAATTTCTCTTTTTCCAAGTTTTTCATTTCATTCGAGGTTTTAACTTCGCTCCCACACACCCGACATTTATTTTGCTCACCGTGTTCTGCGTATTTGTACGACTCTCTCCTTTTGATTCCTCCTACATACCTTGGTAAATATATCTATGTATATATATACATGTATATATATACATATATATATATATGTATGTATACATTCACACACCTCGCGGCTACCTCTGTTCTATTTCGTTTGTTTTCTTTGCCCACGGTATTATGGTGTTCTGGATCCCGGTATTGCTTTAGAAAACGTGACGTATTTCTTTGGGTTACTTTCCGCGAGCGCACCGCTCATGTAATTTTCTTCTGCTCTCCACCGAAGTAAGTCGAAACATCCAAACATCTCGCTTTTAACACGTGCTTCTCAAACGGGAACTCGATTATCCGATTCCAACAAAGATTCCGGTCACACGTAGAAGGAAAAGCTAGAAATGAACACGCTATTCCACAACTTTGAAAAATCTATAATTCATAGCTCGAGATTTCTCCTCTTTTAAACGGATACTTGAAATTGTGACACAAGCTCGGAAATTAACTTAAATTCTCGAATAGAAAACATACGAGGGTTTATACGTTTTATAATGCTAGTGGTAATTTCAATAGAGAATTAACGATACTATTTCTTAAAATATACTAAATTCCTTGTAAGGGATGTAACCAGTTATATATTGGACAAACGTCCAGACATTTGGAAACAAGAATTAAAGAACACAAACATAACATTTTCAAACCGCCAACTCAACACACTGCCATGACGAAACATTCATTAGAATTTGACCACCCTTTTGATTTTGATAATGCTAAAGTTGTTGATCGGGAAAAAAATTTACACCAAAGGATACTGTTAGAAACAATTCATATGATTAAACATCGTAGCGTAAACCTTAGGTATGAAACCCCTAAGATACATGAATACTACGCAACATTACTGAACCAGTAATGTTATATGATGAATTTTCTAAATAAATCCTTATGTTAATTTCACTTTATGCATTAATTATCACGTACATTAAATTGTATACAATGTGGTCAAACTAATTTGAATGTTAATTTAAAAAAATACCACATTATTTGTTGGTACACAAGCAGATGAAGGAATGTTATAATTTTGTAGTTTGAATTTACCGCCAAATTTTGATTAGGCCAATAGATCGATCGACAATCGATTACATATATTTCCAAATGTCTCTACGTTTCCTCACTCCCATGTATACTGTCCGAGCAGCAACATGTTGGGTCATTAAAATGTTTTTAATTTTAAAATAAAAATTACCCTGCGACACTAAGCAAGTGAGTAAGGTTTTCGTTAATTTTCTTTTTTGGTTATTTTTCCGGTGTTGGTTTCACAATGTATACATTGTATTATTCATTGTTATTTTACAGACGCAATGTTTTTGTTACTCTCTTGAAAATGATCTAAACGAAGATCGAAACGTTGAGGAAGGATATTATGTTAATTTGCAAATAGTTGTTTAGTAATATTTGATCGAACCAATGCGCCGAAAACATTAAAATTCTGCTTTAGCAACTTACGATCGACAGTTTTAACATTTATTATTTCTTAAAATTAGTATGCTACAGTTATTATAGGAGGGCTAATTTTGAAACGCTCGAGCAATTCAACCTATCCCAGGCTTGTTTCAATGAAATTTTGGGTACATCGGCCGAATAATTCGCAAAAATTCTGCGGTGGAAAATAGTATAGCGAGTTTGGATTTTTCGGAATGAAACGTAAGTTGATCGACATTGTACCCCGGTGCGTAGAATAAGGGAACAATTAGCAATTGTTTCCGCAGGAAACGCGAAAACCGATCGGTCGTATGTTACATCTATTGCGTTCGACGCGTATTAACCAACAGATCGTTGGATAACAACGAAATTATACACCGGCGCATTAATTACCCTCTCGCTCCTGCCGCAATAACCGTTTACCGACACGATAATTGTTTGATCGAATAATTCGGCAAATGAAAACTTAATTAGCTATGGGCTCCCTCTGTTCGCTTGACCGTTGCTTGAAAATAACGGGAAAATGTCCGGCCGACCATTGTTCCGTTTATAATTTAGTATTCGCCGAGCGTGTGTCTCCCCTTTCACATACCATTTTCCACCGTCGCGTCGGCCGAATTAGTTCGTTCCCCGTGTTTTTCAATATTTTCCATCGATTTCCTCGTGTTCTCGCGCGCGGCTGACGGTCCGCGCGATCGAGCGCGCTAAACTTTCAGAGCTTTCGACTGTTAATGAGAAATCCAACGATGGATTCCCCGGCGATATACCGTTCCCGTTTTAATCATGCAAATTTATGTATATAATTTTCGTTTATATTCTAATTGCTCCGAGCGGAATAATAGCGACAAGAATAATATTATGTTAATTACGGACGAGTGGTAACTTCAATAGAGACTGTTGATTTAGGCCTTCGGCTTACGACCTAACCCTTTCTCCCTGATAAATCCACCACGACGCTGAAACGATCCTTCTTTGCGAAAACGTTTCCCCCGCTCGCGAATTTCCCCTTTAATATATCGATCATATTTAGCGGCAAAACAAACAACAATTATGCTCCGATCAATTATTCATTCGCTGCGATCTGCAACTATTTGGTGCAATTACCGGAAAGATTATTAATTGAAATTTAATGGGGAATTGAAACTGTGATAAGTCCGTTAATAAAAATAGCACAGTAATAAATTTCGGCTCGTTTTAAAGCTTGAAGCATCTATCCTCGCAAGACTTCGTTCATTTTTCTCTAGGAAATTGTTTCACGACTCACCGACTAGGAAACTGAAAACGCTTTTTCGGTCGGAAATGTTACAAAATTGAAACGTCACGTGAAAACATCTTGAAAAATCTTTTTCGCGACTGAAACTATCAACGAGTTAACGCGCGAATGTGTAGCAGGGGCTGATTTCGTAGGTAGTTTCCGTTTTTTTCGGAGGGTTCTCGTAGTCGTCGGAGAGTGTCGTGTATCAGACGGTAATGCGTCAGCCCAAAGTTCCAATGGCAGACGTAGTCGGCTATGGTCGCAGTATCGCGACATCTTCCAGACCACACACACCCTTAGGTGTCCCTTAATTCCCTCGGGAACCGTTGTTCGCCTGTAATTCTCCGGGAGAACGTACAGAGATTGGCTTAGTCGCATGCTTGCATATAGATAAAGCGACTACCATCCTATCGTAACCCCACACATACGCGGGGGCGGTTGTCGGTGAACCGTGAGGAAACGTGGGCGAAATGCCTCGAATGCATCAGCGAAATCAACACCAGGGCTGATTAAATCTCCGATCGCAAATGATCGTTGCGCGACGCAGTTTCGACGTGCTCGCGTCGAACAAATAATAATCCTCCGACTAACACCGATTGATCCTTGTGGACGACCGAAACGAAATCATGGCTATCTTCTACAGATATCGATTTAAAGAAAAAAAAAACACGGTGGAAATATTTAAAATTGCTCGATTACGAAATCGTAATAAAAGATCCGACCGTCTTCCCCGTCGGATTTTTTCTGCGAACGAAAGTTGTCGTAAATGTAGCTGTTGTATATCTCGTGCGATGGATCGCGACGATAGAAATTAAAACGGTTAATTGAAATGCGCGTCGTTGGATCGTGGTAATGTGTGGCCACTTGTTGAATCGGCCTGTGTGTTTAGATTATCGTCATGTATTTAGTTGTCCAGCTATATAATAATTCGCCGTCGGATAAAATCGTGCACACCCTCCGCGAATTTATTCATATTTCATGGGATCGATTATTCGGATAATCGATGGGCAGACAGTTGGCGCGAGCGAATTACTCCGTATGACATATACAAGCTGTTTAAACATACAGATGGTTCGAGCCACGGCAGAGTTTGCGATAAAGATCAATCTTTAGACGGAGATTATATGGATATCGTAGCACTGTCGCGAATTCAATTCATTAATGATCCGTAGTAATTAAAACCATGAAATTTCGGTCGAGAAACTCGACGTCCAATTGACAACCTAATTCTATCGGTTCTCCCTATTATCACCGATTGTCCGGATTTCGAGAATGGTAGATATCTGGATTGACTTAACCGCGCGTGTACGCAATGTCAACATGTTCTATATAGTATCGTGCCGGCATGTATATGCGTGTATGCTGGCTTAATATTCGCCAAATGGGGTTGAAAGGACAGATTGAACTGGGTCAGTTCTGCCACAAAGTCGATCACCGCGGACATTGGAAAATCATTTTCCCTGAAATGCTCCCGGCTAATTTTACGTTAGCCGCTATTACGAGGCTTCTTCATTATGGCCGCGCAAATCTGCCAAATTGTACCGACCTATGAAGAAAATTCGATTCGATAATCGACTGTAACGCTCCGCCGCAAACTCTTATTTTGCATTTCAACTAAACCGAGAGAAATTTGTTCTGTTCACATACTTTATTTATTTTTACGCTAGAGCAATCCGTCGACTCGATCATTTATAATTAAATTGATAACATCGCGCGAATGTTCCTGCAAGTCCAAGTAGAAACAGTTGTTCCTGGTCAGACACCGCTTCCGAGGAACAATGTGTGCCAGGGGGAACTTTGTGCTATAGTTTTCGTTTATTTTTCCGATAGAGCGATCCGAGGCTAGAGCTTGTGGGTACTTCGGTATCGGTAATTTGATCTCGTTAAAGAAACAAAGCTTTGTGCCCACGGGACTCTATTTGACGATTATAGGGTATTAGACGTCGACTTAGTCACCTGGCTACAATCGCTCAATATGCCTTGTATGCTATCACCGGCACACATGTATCGGAGGCGGCTTAATACTCCGGAGAACGCGGGAACGTACCTACCCCCAACCCTAAATGATATGTTTATGCCGCACTTAACATACGTTCCACGGCGACGACGCATGCGAACGCTCCCCATGTACAGGGTGTTCCTCAACGAAAACAGCTAATTATCTCCAGCATCTTCACCACGAAAAAAGCCCCCCACAAAAATGTCATTAACAACAATATAACTATTCTGATCTTCTAATCTCCTGCTACTATCGTTCTATCATCTTTTCAATTTACAGTGAGCACAATTTTAGCAATGAAACGTATATGCTATCCTGCGAAAGAATTAACAGAAACGTAAACTGGTGAAATAAAAACGTTTGGATTGTCTGCGAATGTTTTCTCATGTCATTAGAAAGGGGCGAAATTTTTCGGTCTGAACACCCGGTACATTATCACTGCGGCACGGCTAGGCCGTTCTAATTTGCAATCTTGGAAATTCGTTGCATTTCAAATTTGACGCACACCACTGACGAGCAGGCTGTTTTGCAAGGCAGAATAAATGGAAATGAAAGTGTAAAGCTTCCCGCTAATGATCCCGGAAAATGTACAGCGGCCCGTGCGCGCATCCGAACGCTCGTCACATTTTTCGGGGCCGGGCTGAATAATTTCCAGAGATGAAATTCCCCTGACTGGTCCGCCTGCTCCGTTCCGTTCCGTTCCGTTCCGTTCCATCCTGTTCCATTCCGTGTTCCACGCGGCCTTGAACCAAAGTAATCTTGTCCCTGCAGCTTAGCGCGGCAAATCAGTGAACGTCTTCTTCTCCAAGAAGAAAGTTTGCCAGAAGTGATTCTTGAAGAAGAACCAAACAATTCGTCGCAATACTATGATTCAATCTGCGAATCCGGAATTCTTCGAAAACTTCGAATCTTGGACAGAAAACACTTAATCGCAGTTTCAGAAAGTCGTTAATTGATTACGAGACAGACTGGACTTCTGCAATGTTTTTTTTTTTTTGTCTTCAGCTTCAAAAGAACTTTCTTCTGTATTTATTTTTTTTACGCGACGAACATTTCTTCAAGGTTGCGACTGATCGGTGAATTCGTAGATTTCCATGTTACCGATTTACACGTGAAATGCCGGTACATCTCTCGGAAAGTGTGCCAAGCAGTTCCGGGGGTGGGAGAGGTTAGGGTCCAGTACATTTACGGTATGCAGCGCGAGTGTACTGTCACCACTAATGTTTGGCCGAGATTTGCATACGTCTGTTCGGCCTATCCATTGCTCCGTACACCGGTGCATCTCACCTTGTTGTCCATGGACAGTGTATACGGCCGGTTAGGTCGGCACCGGTCTCTATCGGCGCTGCTATTATACAAAGGGCCGAACAAGTGACTCACGGCGCAGGCGTGTGTACCAGGATGATCGCCCATTACCTAGCCGAAATAGGGTATTGTGCCAAGACCGTGTTCCCCGTTGGCCCTGCGTCTCCCTGCCGGTTCGTCGTCGTCGTCGTCGTCGTCGTCGTCGTCGCCGTCGTCTCCTGCGTCCCCCTCGACACACGCTATCCGCCTTTCCTGCTCTTCCACCGACGCGACGCGACGACCAACTGCCTTCCAGGCCAGGAACTTACAAAATCTAATCAGGAGGGGCGTCCAAGACAAAGCGGCCGCGTGTTCGAGCAGCTTCTGCAAATCGGCTATGGCTGCATCTGTGAAATTAAGTCCTCGACTCTACTCCGTGCCACCGCCACTGCCACTGCCACTGCTGACAGGGTTTATCGATATTGTTTCGGCGAGCACGATTCCGCCGAACAGTTTCCGGGAGCCGTTCTTCCGGATCCTCCTACGGAATTCGGGATAACGACGCCGCGGGAACGAGTCCTCGGTCCTTTTGATAGCGGAATTATCCACCGGGACTGCCCCGGGATGCTAATCGACGCGTGCGACCAAATACTGTCCCCCGCAACGCTTCTTTTCTCTGTTCAGCCTGGCCTTTAATACTACGGTATTTTATCGATAAATGTCCCAAATGTCCGGCGCATAATTGTCCCTGAACTATCCCCACTCCTGCGGGGTATACCCCGTGAGGGGCCATAAAAACTCGAGAGGCCTCGGCCGCCGAGAAGTGTAACATAATACGGGTCGGCTATATCGGTGTGAAACCAGGAGACCACTACTGCTCCAATAACAAAACTTAATTTTTTATTATTTTTTTATGGAACTTTCGCCAACATATTCTTGATATTTTTCTAATGAAATTGATATCAAAAATGATATAATTCCGATTATATTTACGTGTGTAATGGACGATGGAAGTTTCGTGCGCAAGGAAGGACAGCGTATGGGAAAGAAAGAGACGCGCAGAGTCGCAGTCACAATGTAATTCCAATAAAAAACTTGTTTATTATTAATTATTTTTGTATGAAACTTTCACCAATATATTTGTGGCATTTTTCTGATTAAAATTATACCAAACACGATATAATTCGGACCATATAAAGGTACATGGACATTTACAAGTCAGGTCTCATAAATTCATTAAATATCTATTTATTAGTATCAGTATTTGGTATCATTTTCATTAGAAAAATGCTAGGAATATGTTGGTAAAAGTTCCATAAAAAAAATAATAAAAGGAGGATCTTCCGATACAGCCCCCTCCGGTGGAGGGGGAAATCCCCACCTCAAGTCAAACCGAGGAAAATTCCCAGAATGCGTACTTTAGCGCAAATATTTTTTGCACGTGCGGCACAAGGTTTACGTACGACCTTGGCCGCCAAATATGGGGACCATAAGGCCCGCTGCGTCCAAATCCGGGACCCTCACGTACCTCGCGAACGGTACTCGGAGTGAAGGCCTCACGGATTGATTTATGGCCGCCTTTCCGATGCCCTCAGCTCGAACCCTCGAGTGCCTTCAGTGCGGCAACTCGAGGATTAGCGTTCTTCTAGATTCTAGATATTCGAAGGACGGCTAAAGTAAATCGGAAAAAGGGGATCTGGTAAACAATGTTCT
This sequence comes from Lasioglossum lativentre, assembly GCA_916610255.1. Lineage (NCBI taxonomy): Eukaryota > Metazoa > Arthropoda > Insecta > Hymenoptera > Halictidae > Lasioglossum > Lasioglossum lativentre. Next base: position 14,347,812 of record OU744357.1, on the reverse strand, counting down.
CTAAACTTATACCGGGTGGTTCACGAGAAACAGGCCACCTAAATAGCTCCGTTAAAATTAGAGATGGAAGATACTGTTAGAGAGAAAAGTTGTACTGTTAAAGGGGGCAAATATGGTGATATATAAAAATGTTCCGATTGTGGTCGTTTTCAAGGTCTTTTGAAGGTCATCGATGATTTTTAAATGGCACCATATATTTTTAACTTCACAGTGTTGTAACTGATGTCAAGGCGAGTACAATGATGTGGTACACTATGACCTACAAATGGCCTTGGACTCATAAATAGGTATAATTTGACTACTCTGTTTGATCAACGGAAAAACTTTTACCACAGGATTGTGATAGTATCGATAACAAACCCATTCAAGATGTACAGGGTGTTAAGAAATGTTTGGTCTTGACAGTCATAGGCGTATTCCACATCTTCGGATCGATGAAGATCTGTGAAAAAAAGTTGCCGCAAAATTGTCCTTGACCTTGAATCTCAAGGTCAAATTTTTTATTCTTGTGATGCGTAGAATCACTAATTTGACCGTGAAATTGATGGTCAAGGACAATTTTGCGGCAACTCTTTTTTACAGATCTTTATCGATATCCGAAGATGTGGAATACGCCTATGACTGCCAAGACCAAACATTTCTTAACACCCTGCACTTAGAAAGGATCGAGGCTTCTGAGCAACTATCATTAGGGATCGATACTTTTTGATACCCAGACAAAATCATACATGCTTGTGATACCATTATTCTTTGTCACAAGGAATCGATACCGCTTGAACATGCTCAAAACCCATCACTACTCGTGAAACGTTTTAGAAAGACCAAGTCCTGCTATTTCCCTCTAAAAGTAAATGTAGACGTCTATCAAATATATTAAGAACAATATTGTCGCATTAGCACCTGCCAAGCTGATGTTCTCCAGTATGAACTGACCACTGGAATTTGTTGTTTCAAGTGCAATACATTACGAGAATTGAGCTCTAGAACGAACAAAGTGTTAGAGCGGCGCGGCGGTTTGTGTCCTGGATCTTCATGATATTCAAGACTCGCGTCGCCTAAATGAGAGCCTAATGTTTCCGAAATCGGCGCGGCGCGGCGACGTGTTGTGCGCTCGCTAGCTGTTGTCCCAAGCTTCCTGTACATTTCGGGTAGCTTCTCCCCAGCAATATGCCCCAGTTTCGACTCATGAACATTAACATTATTCGCGAGTGTACCGACTTAACTTTCTACAAACGTTACAACAATATAGCACCGGTTACATTGCAAACACTGAACATGTATTTCGATCTATTCGATCGTTCTTACGGTATCTTAGAGTCTTAGAGACGATTACAAGCCTCGTTCTAATTGATAACACTGTCCCACAAATGAGAACTTTCTTCGTGTGCTCTAATTACCGTTGGGCGATTCCTTGCAGACATTGTCGTCCTAAAACCGAATCCGAAAGCAGAATTGCTCTATCACGCAACGTTTTCGAGAAACATTGATTTTTGTAAAATTACTTGATTTAAAAAAGAGGGGAGTCTCTCTTGAAAGAGGGGAGTCTCCTCTACATATCCATATAGCAATTTATATATTTTTTAACTTTCTAATAGTTGTAAATACTTGTTGAAGTTTGAAAAACAGCTGACGCGGGGACTTTATACGTTCTATTTTTGTATTTATGAGAAAAATCCTTTATCTAGCAGGAATTTGCTATACAGCATTGAATTCTACAGACAATTCTGGTAAAGAAACCATTCTCAAAAAGTATTTGATTGACAGCTATCAAACATTTTTACAAAAATCAATGTTTTTTCGAAAACGTTGCGTGACAGAGAAATTCTGCTTTCGGATTCGTTTTTGGGACGACAATGTCTACGAGAATCAGCCAACAGTAATTTAGAGCACGGTGTTGTACAGTGTAATTATTCTAAATCGAGAATGGTCTTCCGATAATCCACGAATTCCTGTCGCCGTGTTACGAGACGCGAAGAGGCTCGGGGGACAGGTATGCGATCTGATCGATGGTTCGACTAATTTTTGCGGGTGGAGACAGAGCGTATGGACATCGAGCCGCTAACGAGAAAACCAGAGATCCGTGAATGGATTCTGTTGACGTCGGTGCCGGCGGCGGCAACCCCGTCAACGAGACTCTTCCTGCCGCGAAATTCGGTTTCCCCGACCGGGTTGATGTATGCAAATGGATCCGGGCTTGTAACTACAAAATTTCGAGTCGGCCCGAGGTTACACGCGGCGTGCGCCGCACCGCGCCGCGCTGCGCCGGAGTATTAAACCAATGAAAAAGCTTCTTTCCATGCCGGGTGGATCGAGTCAGCGCGAGCCGGGCTTCATTACTTGATTCGATCCGGCGGCTTGGGACCAGACACACACGCGCGCGCGCGCACATGCACACACGTTTACGGGGATAAGAGAATTGTGTTTACTCGTAGTTTGCATACTAGTTGCCGCGTTTGCCACTCACTTTACGCGTAACAGGCCCGTAAACATCTTCAGTGAAGGGGCCACTCGTCGTACGTACCCTTTGTCCGCGTTTCCTTTCCACCTCCGGCCACTTCCTCCATTCTTTAACCCGTTGGCTACCCACCTACACCAACCACCCCACCCACTTGTCCGACCCCATTGTTTCGACGCCCTTTGTGCTTCTTTGGTTTCATCGCGCATTCATTCGTGCCCGGAAGTCCCTCGGATCTAGACCACGGCCGCGAAGAGTTTTCTACTCGACGAACACTCCGACGTTGCGATCTTGCACCCCATATTTACGTAATCGTGGATCATCTTCCGAAAGAGATCCGGTGGTCCCCGAGGGGCTCGGTGAGATCGTTCCGATCGAGAACTTGAAGAGAATGCTGTAGAAAAGTGATTATAAATGATTGAAATTTTTGCCTCGGAAAGTTCGCAAGCGATCGAACAAGAGTTGCGTACAGATTCCGTTTGCAACGCGAGATCCGAGAAGCCTCGGATCGTTTGTAATTTTTCACGAGGCTGCCTTGGATCTTGGTGAAAATGTAAAAATTGTGACTGTCTCTGAAGAACTTTGAGATTTGCATGGGCCTTCGAGAGTGGGGGTCTGTGATTTCAGGGTTTGATCGCGTGTCAGATCTTATTCCGACCATCGTCTGTTTTACTTGCAGGTAATAAATTCCAGTCGAACCTCAACGAAATCGGGAAGTCGGAGCAAAAATCGAGCGACCCAGATAGGGAAAGGAATTACAATTGGCCCCCAGACAGTGGTAAGCTCTGTTGCTGTGTGTAACCGTGGACTAATTTAAACGAGACAGCCCGATAGACACGGCTAACGTCGTCCTCTCCCGAACCCTTTTTTCTCCATCCCACCCCCGTCATTCTGCTCCTTATTCTTTTCTGCTCGTTCCCACGAACAGTGGTCGATAGTAATTCCTGACGTCATCGGCCTCTGCGATCGTTCGCGTTCGTATTTATTTATAAAACGATAGGCAGCGGACCAGTGCGGACGCATTGCTTTCTGTTTAAATACGAGCGCGCGTGACGGGAATGCAGATAACGGAGCGCGCCCGACGAATTCTCCTGAATAATTGCCCCGGAATTTTAGCGAATAATTTATACATTTAAATACTATATCGGTAACATTATAATTTAATCGAATATTCATCGGCGTCGCGTTACGGTAATATTCATTCTGTCTGTCGTCTTCGAGCGAATTCTGTAACCCGCGATGCGTTTCATTGAAAATTAAGTTTCCGATATCTTCGGCTTTTCACTGCGGATTTTATGCATGCACGAGCAAAAATTATTAGCTGCAATTTAACACAGCGCGAACATTATCGGCATCAATATTTCTAGTATTGCTTTTCAATGAATCACGCGCAGAGAAATTGTTTAAAGTACTACTAGATGGTGCAGAGTTTTAATTTCCGAGTTCTCTGATTTTTTTTTTTTTCGCGTACGCTTATTACAGGGCAAGCAGTGTGTCGATAATTTCCTGCTCGCGAAATGAGACGGACCCGTCGAAACTAACTTTCTGGCTCCAACAGACGAAATTCCTGTCGAAGCAGCTCGATGGTAGATAACGTTTCTTTCCGAGTGGTGACGAGGAGGGGTGAAAAACGCTGACTGACGAGTGCCTGTTAAAGTTGGACCCAGCCAGCACCGAAACTGACCAGTCTCTACTCCCTTGTAAAATGACAAGTCTTATTCTAAATTAGAACGACAGCTACTTGTCATACGTCAATTTCACGTAGATCAGGCCTCGGAATTATGTGCTCGCGACGGCCGGTTTTCAAAGGCTACGCCCCCTCGGCCCAGTCGCCTGTCTCGCTCCCCGTGGCGGCCCTACTTCTCGAGCCAGCTCAGGCGCGTACCATAGGAGCTATTCGTGGTGCATTAGGGCGACACCCGTATCAATAGGTTTCCACATTACCGTCGAGTTACTATGGTCAATGCGCTTTTCTTTTGTCAGTAGTATCCACTGTAGGCTTATTCCACTATGTCGCACGATAATTTCGGACAACAGCTGCAGAAAATAAAGAACCCCGAACTAATCATATGGAAAATCTATCCCGGTAAAATCAGTTGGATTTTTCATATGTTTGTAGCTTATGATCTACTGAACAAAAGATGTAATGGGCACAAAGCTCAATGATGGACAGTTATCCAGTTATAATCTGTCAAACATGACAAATTCGAGCTGTCGAATACTCAAATCTCAGGAAGTATTTATTTTTTGGAAAAATGTTGGAAACAAAAATAGTACGGTTTCACAAAATCTGTTAGGTGGTGTAATTATTTTTGAATTTCGAATGACCTTGAGAAGGTCTGTGAACAGAAATCTTTCACAAAAATCTCTGCTGTGACACGCTACTATTTTTGTTTCAAACATTTCTCCAAAAGAATAAATACTTCCCGAGATTTGAGTATTCGGCAGCTCGAATTTGTCATGTTTGACCGATTATACGTGGATAACTGTCCATTATTGAGCTTTGTGCCTATTACATCTTTTGTTCGGTAGATCATAAGCTACAACATATGAAAAATCCAACTGATTTAACCGGGATAGATTTACCATATGATTAGTGCGAGGTTCTTTCGAAAATAAATTCGGTAGATAAATTTTAAAAATAATTTTTAATTGTATTGTCCAAATTGTATTAACATGTGGGATACTTGATTTTCGCGCACGTTTAGACGTGCTTGGCAAATTGGTAAGATCTACGGGAAGTTTGGACGTAGCTGTTCGCATCGCCGACACTTACTTTCTGACACTCTATGGTACGCGCCTGAGCTGCCTCGAGAACTAGGGCCGCCACGGGGAGCGAGACGCGCGGCCGGGTCGAGGGGGCGTTGCCTTCGAAAACCGGCCGTCGCGAGCACATAATTCCGAGGCCTGACGTAGATTGTAGGGAAATATGAAACGAAGAATGCGAGACCTGAGAGACGGAGCTTCAGGGTGGGTCCATCTAATCAGTCGTTGGGAAAAAAATAATTAATAACGCCGGACATCGATATCGGTGGCCGACGGACGGTGTCCGGCATCGGGCTCGAAGTTCCTCGGCGGGCCATTGAAAACCTGGCTGGAATAGGGCCGGCGCGGCGTGGCAAATGAGCAGAGAGGGAAACAAAACCTTGGCGGGGTTCGAGCGAAGTTGCGGTTTATCCGGCATTTCGTGGCGGTGCGATGGCATTTAAATGACAGAGGCTCGAACGTCGGGCACGGGTCAGGCTTAGCACGGGGAAGAATTCCTCTAGGCCTCCGGCATTATCGGAATATTTCTCTCCTTCCGCCCCCGCCGCCGCCCTCCTCCCTGTCCTTTGTCCTTCTCACTCTTTTCCGGGTTTTACCAGCTACCTCGCACTGTCTCTCCTCCTCCCACTCCGTTTCGTACTCTACCCTCGGTTCTCTTTCAGAACGGACAGAACAGCCGCAGTCCCAACCTACCGCCCGTTTCTCGATACAGAGCTGCCCCGGCCTGTGCGATGGTTTCTTTTTAAAAGAAATTTGCATAATGGCAAAGTGTGAAAATCCGTTTTCTCCGCGGGCTCGATCCCGATAGTCCCGTGGAAGTAGGTAATTTTGCTCTCGGGGAAACCGGGGAAAAAAGAAAGTCGCGCGAGCCCTCCGCAACTTGATAAGTACTCTTCCAGTTCTTCGGGAACCCGGGAACCAGTCGAGCCCCGGTATCGAAGGTCGAACGGTTTCCCGAACCATCTTGTCCGACGGTAAATTCGTTTTCGAACTGCGCCGCCTCTCGAACCCCCGATATTCCTGATCCCGGACCTACGCTGAACTATCTGCGACCCGGAATCGTCCGACGACGGATTCCCGCTGCCAGACCCGGGCGAATTTTTCACCATTCGCAGCTCGGGCAAAGTGTCGCGCCAAAAAATATATTCTCCAGATCTTTCGACTCTCTTCTCTTTCTTCCGGCGTGCTTCGAACATGTACGATCGTGGATTATCATTTAAGGGTGGAGAAATTTTATTTCTCTTCTTTTAGTAATCTTGTTAATCGCTTATATTTTTGGAACGGGGTTCGGTTCGGTGACGAAACTATTAAAAATAACATTCTGAGCCGATCCTCGGGAGCGGAAACGTCTCCGACGCCTCGCGTTGGCAAACTTATGCGAAAAATTCGCGGGTTTTCCCGTGAATGGGCGTCGATCGCGCGCAAATTACCCTAAAAAATTTGGCGTGGCAACGTGCGGCGTACGAGAAAAAAAAAAAAAAAAAAAAGGAAGCGAGCTCGTCGGCAGCCGCAAAACCGACCGGGGAGAAAAAAAGAGGAACGTCGTCGACGAAAAACAGCTCGCAGCAGCGGTGCGGTGGAAACGCGGGTGCAAAACCGACTGGAACGACGCGGCGCGACGCGACGCGGCGGAGAGAACGTTTTCCCGAGGGTAGGGGTTGGAAAAGTCGGGGCCGCGAGAGGACCGGAATGGTTGGTCGTAGTCCGGGGGAACGAGCGAACGGTAAATGAGGACGGGGGATGATTGGGGTGAAGGCCCACCCGGATTGTTTCTGATTTGTAATTAGAGATGAGTGGGGCCAGAGGAGGAACCGGCGGAATACATCTCTTTCGGAGCGAGTAATAGCTGAAAGTATAGGGCAGGCCAGCCGGAAGAATAACTGACTTCCCATTCTGTTCCGGCTTCCCTCGCCGTTGGTAGCACGGTTCTTCGTTCGTTCCTTCGTTCCTCGGGTCTCGTCTTTGCCGTGCTTATCCTTCCGCAGGCTTCTCCCGTCTAGCCGGAAAGGATCCTTCGCGCAACCTGTCTCCCCGCCGGAACAACAGACAGACTTTCCGCAGCAAGTTCCCGGTTCCGCGACCCTTTCGGGTCTACTGACGCGATTTTTACGGCAGCCGATCTCGCGGACGGCAATTTTATCTCCCGGAGCTTTTCCTCCGGTTTTAATGCCCTCCGAGACGCGGTTCGACTTAAAATGCCACTCTGACGTCGCAGAAAAAATTACAAAATGCCGGACTCGTGATCGTGTGCGGATTAGAAGATACATACTCCGATATAATTTATCTCCGGATTACCCGTTAATTTATTATAAGCGTACAACTATTTTCTGCGAGTAGAATCACCTCGCTGAAACAGTGTGTCGTCCAATGGGAAAAAATTCCGAAAATCAAAGTGCAAGATCTGCAACTTTATGTATCCTAAAATGTTCCCAATAAGACGTAGTTTCTAAAACGGCCTTTCAATTTTAACTGAATTAATCAATTTGTTATTAAAATTGAGGCTGAAACTTTACCGTTAAATTCCGTGCATTTTTTTTTAAACATACGTCCCGCGCAAGCTATTAGGTTTTTTAATTTGATTTTTACAGGGTGCGTTTAGTATTATAAAACCTTGAATCTCCCAAAAATTTTTTTTAAATATGTAATCGCAATTTGTCCTAATTTTTTATATTTAACGTTTATCAAGTTCGATACGAGTTTTAAAAACAGTACACAGAGGTAACTCCATGAATTTTTTCACAGTAATCGGTGGCATGTTATACTTTAATTTCGCGTTGGTTTAAATCTGCTCGCATTTGCTCACGTGGGGAAAATAATAAAAATCCATATTATTAAGACGCTCGGCGCTCGGCGACTTTCTGCGTAATCTTTCGAAGAAATTTGTTGCAATTATTTTTAAGCGCATGCCATTTGATAAGTACTTATGTGTTCAATTTTATTCTTATAAATTATATATTTAGTTTTAAAATTGTTTAAATATTTACAATCTTTCAATTCAGTATTAAACAAAGTACCAAAAGGTTTCTTTGAGATTTTGTGTTATATTCATTTAGAGCACATTAGATTTGATATGACTGTCGACTTTAAGTGCATAAATATACGCAAATGTTAAAAATAGTAGAAGTTTAAGATATAATTTTGATATCGGCGCCAGGTTCGATCATTAGAAGTTTATTTTGAGATTGATTGCGAGACGCGTGCGTTCGTCGAAACGATATGACACTATGTTTACTCATTATGTTATTCTAAATATACAGTCCCTTATTTTCAATTGTTTATATACGATATCCGTCGTGGTCGGAAGTATCGGACGTGAAACTGAAGCCGAACATAGTCAATCGCAAACGCGTCCAAGTTACTAATAATCTGTAAATTCATTTCCTACAGTATTTATGTTTATTCTACATATTATATTTACAATATTCTATAATAGTATTTTTGTTATTTTCTGTTAAAAAAAAATAAACTGGAAATAAAAAAAAATTTGTTTTATACATCATTCGACTCGTCTTTGCATTTTATTTCAAAAAGTATGGTAATTATATAGAAAAGGTCTGCCTACTCCGATTTTGATGAAATTTTAATGTGTTATGCAGCAACACATTCTGAACAACTTTTTCCTGTCTCCTTTCCGGTCGCTTTTAGTTTTCGAGATATTTGCAAAAAAACAATCGCGAACACTGTATTGAATTTTTCGTATTCCTGCACCTAACCCAGACCTAACCCTAATTAATTCTGATTGCATCATTTTTCCATTACTAGTTCAAATTCTGTATGAAGGCTATATAGAATGCAAAAAGTATGAAGTGAGAATTAGTTAGGGTTAGTTGATGAAATCCAGAAGTACTCTTTCAAAATTCAAACCTCACCCTATCTAGAGTGACACTCTGTTCTGATTCCCACAACATGTTTACAAACAAAAAATAAACAGATGCGGCCCCGGAAGAGGTTTACGTTGCCGCGGAGCATGCAGGAATACGAAAAATTCAATACAGTATTAGCGATAGTCTTTTGCAAATATCTCGAAAACTAAAAGCGACCCCCGTATATTGGAAAAGGAAAAAGTTATTCAAAATGTCGAAATCTATACCATATTAAAATTTCATCAAAATCGGAGTAGGCAGACCTTTTCTATATAATTACCAAAAGTATTAAGGTACTCGAAAATTGCATAATTTAAGAGTTATGACTTTTTTCCCGAATGCCCATATACTCGACACACTGTGCGCTTGTCCGTTTCCCGAAAAATCGTCGAACGTCCGTCCGTGAATTTACGCGAACGTTTAAAAATTACTCGCACAAGATGGGACAAAAAGGCAGAAAACGTTCTCGCATAAGCAAAGTTCCGTCAAAATCGGCAACCGACACGCCGCGCCGGCGTTCCTTGTTAGAACCATTAGAATTAATTGTACTTGCAGACACTTTGAGCCGGACGAACTTTCGCGCTGCGAACTCTCACTTAACACACTCTCGCCGGAACACGTCGTCCAAACTTCCAAACAAAACCGTTTGTACTTTAAACCGAATTGTTTGAGCATTCCGGCTAGAAAATCCAAAGTGCTTCAAGTACCATCCAAGGGGGACGTTGTTCCTAGAAATGATTTTATATGCCGAGCACGTGACGCGAATTTTTGGCATCGAAATTCTATTTGAAAGATCCGATGGCGCAATGAATTACAATAGAAAGAAAAATATGCTTTCGAAAACGTTAATTTGTCGGTTTCCTCTGTTTCAGACTCGAGCGCAGCTAGAACAACGACAGGCGTGATGCTGGCGATCGCCCTAATCGCGGTGTGGATCATACGATAAACGGAACCGGAAACGAACGCCTTCGCGCACCTGTAATTACAGACTCGGTTAAAAGCGAACAGAAGCTGAATGAAGTTAGAAACGATACGGATCACGTACACACGATGTACACACGGGAAAGTACACGTTGTACAGTGACACGTATAGTCGGTCGGAAGAGTCCACGTACGATGCGCCAATATTTTAAGTGCTTCTCCCCAAAAGCGAGAGACCCTCGTTCGTTTCAGACATTTTTTTTTTTTCAATTTGTTCAATTAGACAGACCGTGAAATCAACCTTTGATGTATTCAAACGTGAACGAAGAAATCGATCTTGGCAATTCTACACTGGAATTCACGATTTCCTATTTGATTTACTTAATCGAATTAATCTGGAACAATAAATGAATAAATTGGTGTCGGTGCTGTCGGATACTTGAAATTTGGCTCGTTTGCGTGGACGTTCACGACCGACTGTACATACCGACGCGGACGTGACACACACGAGGCGGCTGCAGACGAAAATTGACTGAGTAGTTAGTGTCGTATTAAGAGCATGAGAAGGAGCGGGCCGGAGAAATAACTAAATAATAAGAAATAATAATTTACGCGTGCCAAGTCAGTGTAGCGCAAAAGTGTCCAAAGAGAGATTGACGGAGGTAAACAAACAAACAAAAAAAAAACAAAAAAACGAGCTACGCGATATCGTGCGATAGAGATACACAATAGAAACGAAGCGAGAGAGAGAACGAAAACGAGAAATTCTACGGAGCAACGAGTATGCACGAGACGTGGAGAGGACGTGTGTGGAAGGGTCAAATCACAAAGTGCAACGACTATCGCTTTCAGTGTAACATATTGTATAACGCCACGTAATGTCGCCACAGAGCCCGCGCCAACGATCTCCAGTTTTGCCCCCGCAAATCGAGCAAAGCGCGAATCCACCAGCGCAGCGCCGAATCCGCGAACGCTTCACGCCTTTCCGCTTCTACAACGAGCGACAGATCCGTCGTTTACGCTCGATTCGAGCACAAGGAAGTCCCCTGAACTTCAGCTGCGTAAAGAGTCTCCGCACTGTCCGTACAAACGAAACCGGACAGAACAGCATTTCGCAGCAAAATCAAGAATTCTTTGGCGGTCCATAACGATTGAAAATACGGTGGGGGGAGGGGGGGGGTGTACTGTGCGCGAAGTCGCCGAATAAATTTTCGATTTGTTAGATGGCATGATTTATGAAAGTTTTTTTTTTTTTGTTCTTCTTTCAATTCCGTTCTCCTTTATCGATTCGCGGTAAATAAATCTGATTTCGTGGGTGGTATCGTGAAATGCAAACTAGTTGTTCCTTCCCTGTGATTTTTGGATTAATAACGGGAGAGCAAGCATGGCATACGAGCCAGCCATAAGTTCTTCCTTTCCGCGATCGAATCAGGCCGCGCGTAATTCGTCTTCGCAGCAGACTGCTCCACGAAGTTATAAAGTTAACCTTTTCCCATGGACGGCCGTGGAACGAACAAAAAACAGTGATGCGAGCACAAATTGTCTCCACCATCGATTTCCCCCTTCCCCCCGATTCTTCCCCAACCCCTTCAGACGACTCCCTCCCCACCCCCTCGATATTCTCCTTTTTATTCTGTCTGCAAAGTGTCCTTTCTGTTCTCCACCCTGTTCCCTTTCTCTTTCTCTTTCTCTCGTTTGGCTCCACCCAGCTCGTTCTTTTTCTTATATACGAAATCGTGGATCCCATCTGGATACTTGAGATTAAAGCGTCAGAATCGGCACAGAAGATGCTCTTGCATGAAGAAATCCACGAAAAGATGAAGGGGAACAGGGGCTTGAGGTTGAAAGTGCGAGGGATCGACGAATATTAAAGAGCGGTACATTATTATTTGCAAATGTCCTCGAGGAACCCTTCTCCCGCCCCCCCCCCCCCCCTCGTCCGGTGGACGTCGAACAGAGTTTTCTCGTTACCGACTCGTCGGAGAGACTCGTCGTCTTTTTTCTCTTAATCGACATTCCCTTCTGACTCGACACATTCTCTGCCGGATCGGATAATTGTCCCGCCGTTCACTTTTCTGGCCCCTTTAACGTCCCGAACCCCCTACTTCCACAGACTTAAAACAAATTTTTCATCACCGGCACTCCCGTGTTCACACACTGGCGATATTCTTGCGTTTGTATATTTTAACACGTTCGCTACCACGCAAATATTTTTTTAAAAATAATTATTCAAAATGATACACGATCCTTTCTTAAAAATCTTCCGGAACTTTTACCATTTTTCGTTTCCGGTACTTATTTTTCTTACAAATTCATAAAATCCGCAGTGATTACATAGATTTATCGGATTATTATCCGTCAACTAGACATTTTTCCGGAAAAATTCAGCAACAATTTGGTAATCAGCGAACAACAGAAATTTCCAGGGGAAATTCGCGGTGGGAATTCGAAACCTTTTTCGCTCGATAAGATAGTAGGTTGGACGCATGCAGATCAGTCTTTGTCGGCGGGGAAAAAAGCCGAGTTAGCGTTCGAGAACAAAGTCTCTGGGCGTCACGTGTGACACCTGTGAAAACGTGGGATGTACCTTTCGCGAGAGTGCCAATTACAGGCGGAAAAGCGTACGACTTTTTCTCCTTTTGTCTCGCCTCGAGAGTGTTCTCGGTGGATATTCGTGTAAAAATCAAGCTCGACCGGCGCGGCGCGGCGCAACGCGGCGCGATGGCGCTACATACGGCTCGCTTTTCTCTTCCCGTGTTGCACGCACTTTTGTTGCGCTCTTTATCGCGTTATTCGGCCCCTCCTGTTCTTCCGCACACCCCCTCGGTGCTTTCACGCGAGAGAACCGGAATCCTAGGGGCGTTCTATAAAGATTAATTTTGATATAACGCGGCTGTCTCCTCATTTCCTTCGTAATTAAAGTCGCACTCTTGAACAACGCTGCCGGGTAATTAAACGGACAAACTGGCCACTGCTAAGCGCCCTTTTTCTCGCTATCTCTCACCTTCCTCCCTCGACAATACACCGATTAGCCATTTTACTCGAAATTTTCTCAACTCCCGCATCGAGCACCGTCTTTTCAAATTTTATCATTCGTCAAAAGAATGGTCCTATGGTAATTGTTCAGATTTCTCAATAGAAAATTCGGAAAATAGCTCGGGGATGTACTCTTTTAGACGCGAAAAGATTTCCTGACAATAATTTTCACTGGTTTCTTAAAAATAAATTCAATAATGCTTGATTTCTCACTGGCCGCTGCTAAACTTCCTGCACGATGCACCGATTGGCAATATTTTCCTCGAAATTTTCTGAACTCCCACGTCGAATACTCTTTTCAAATTTTATAATTCGTTAAAAGAATGGTCCTATGGTAATTGTTCAAATTTCTCAATAAAAAATTCGGAAAATAGCTCGGGGATGTACCCGTTTAGACGCGAAAAGATTTCCAGACAAAAATTATCACTGGTTTCTTAAAAATAAATTCAATAATGCTCGATTTCTCACTGGCCGCTGCTAAACTTCCTGCACGATGCACCGATTAGCAATATTTTCCTCGAAATTTTCTGAACTCCCACGTCGAATACTCTTTTCAAATTTTATAATTCGTTAAAAGAATGGTCCTATGGTAATTGTTCAAATTTCTCAATAAAAAATTCGGAAAATAGCTCGGGGATGTACCCGTTTAGACGCGAAAAGATTTCCAGACAAAAATTATCACTGGTTTCTTAAAAATAAATTCAATAATGCTTGATTTCTCACTGGCCGCTGCTAAACTCCCTGAACAATACACGGATTAGCAATTATGCTTGATTTGTCAGTGGCCGCTGCTAAACTCCCTGAACAATACACGGATTAGCAATATTTTCCTCGAAATTTTCTGAACTCCCGGATCAACCACCGTCTTTTCAAATTTTATCAATCGTCAAAAGAATGGTCCTATGGTAACTGTTCAGATTACTCAATATAAAATTCGGAAAATACCTCGGGGATGTAATCTTTTAGACGCAAAAAGATTTCCTGACAATAATTTTCACTGGTTTCTTAAAAATAAATTCAATAATGCTCGATTTCTCAGTGGCCGCTGCTAAATCTCCCTGAACAATACACGGATTAGCAATTTTCCTCGAAATTTTCTCAATTCCCACGTCGAATACCGTATTCTCTGATCCTGATAGATCGTTGTACAGAACGCGCGGTTTTGTAGAAATATTTCTAAACACGCCGAGCCACGGCGAAAGCGTTCCGAAACAAAGCGGTTCGTTCTTCGTGTTCTCATCCGGGTTTCATCAGTCTGACGGCCGCGAACGAATCAAACGTTTTTATCGTGTCCTAAAAACACCGAAACCCTTTCACGTATAATTTTGCAAGTTTATCGACGACGCGATATTCCACTCGGCAATTTTCGGCCCCGCCAACTTCGACTATTACTTGTAATCATGAACGTCAATCCCGACGGTCTACGGTTTTTCGAAGCTGTGTCCTTACGCTCGCGAGGACGCAGATTGCGTTTGAAAAATTAATAACACGCTGGCACATTAATCGGGCACTTTCGAACTTCCTCGGCCAGAAATTCCGTCGTCCATCGTTGGTTGTCGCGTGCTGTTCCATGCAGCTGCGAAGCGTATTAAAATTCGGTGCTAATTATATTTCCGATTTTCTAGGTCGATTCTCCGAAGATAATATTCTCTATGTAGGATAGATGTACCAGTGAATAAACACGAACCAATGAATGCACATTCTATATAAAAACAAGCGAAATAAATTAATGATTAAATATCGATTTTTTCTGATTCCTTATTTCAGATTCGAACAATTTTCACGCCACCCGTGGTCGATCATTTAACTCAAATAACCTACATATTATCTATAAGTGGAGTGCACGTGTCGAGCGTGGTTTGTGCAATACTTGCTATAAGCTCAGTCATGAATATCCTTTTAAAATTTATCGCAATACATTACAAATATGTGTATGAACAATATAACAATTGGTTTGACATAAAGTTTATTAGATTTCTTACGTTTTTCAACCACTTGTCATAGAGAAATCGAAAATATCGAATATCGTTCGATCACTGGTGAAATTAGCCTTTTTCAAAAACTTTTTGTTAAACTACTTATTTTTTGTTAAAGTTTCTATGTTTACATATGTTACATATAACAATTTAGACATTAAAGAATCTAATTTCAATCAACCGAATGCATATTGATATTATTAATCTTTAAAATTTAACCAAGAAAGTTAACAAATTCCTTAAGTGTTCATTCATTGGTGCATCCAGCCTATATTGAAAAAATCCTCGTTCTCGTAGTATAATAATGAACTCGCTCGTACAATATTTCTATGGTCGGGAGAATGATTTTTAAGCAGCCGCTGAGGAAGGGATCGGTTTCGCCGAAGTTTTCCGGTGTAAGTAGCCAGCGACGTCGCGCGATTCATTTATTGCTGTGTTAGTTAACCGGGTTTCGAATTTATCCGCGAACGCGCAAACACGGCTGGAGGATGCCGGTTTAAGCGGGCTTCGAACTACTTAGGAATATCCATTATTCAGCGTACATCTTGTTTAAAGCAACAGGTTCGAGGGTCCCGGCACTCGCCGCGAATGGGTTAACGCCCATGATGGATTAAAGAAGGGTGCCTCGAGGATTACGCGGACTTACCCCGCCAGGGATCTTTAATTCTGTCATCGACGCGAAGACGACTGGACTTCGTGTTTTGCCATAGAAAGCACAAAGCTTCCGTTCTTTCACCAACCACGCATCCTAAAGTTTCGAGTGTTTGATCGACATTTGAATTTGTTTCTCGTTACTGACCTACCTTCGGACAACGAATTAGCCCCGCACCTAGGTGAATCGCAATTGCAGAGACACCCTGTACGTAGGACTCTAACGTGGACAGATTAACCCTTTGCGGTCGGAGCTATTTTAACTCAAAAACGTAAGATTTTTCAATTCTAGAATATTTCCATTCTATACAATTTTTTTATAGTTTTTGCATATGAAACTGATATAATATCTCATGTAATATGTAAATGTCTAGTAGTTTATTAAATACGAACAAAAATAATATTCTGAACAATATGTTTAAAAATGGCATAGCAATTTTCAATGGCGCCTCATAGTCGCCATCCGACTGCTAAGGGTTAATCACTGGACTAGTGAATCAATCCCGCCGCAACATCGTGAATTATTCGAACTGAAGTTCCGCGGATAATCGTGTAGAAATGTTTGTAATTATGAAAAATTCCCGAACAGTTTTGACGTGAACCGATCAGCCGGAGGGGAAAGTTCCTCGACTTTCGCCCGGGATCGTATAATTCCGGAGGCCTCGCCGCGCCGCCTCCGTAATTAAGACAGTTCAGCGCTCGGAAGGCGGGAAGGAAGGAAGAGGCACAGGCGTGTTCGTTCGACCAGTAATCCGAACGAAATTCATTCCCGCGGATAGAGAACGATGGCGTCGCGCGCCTAACATTATACGAATATCGGCCTGAATATAATAACGTTCGACACGTCAGCTGGCGGATCCTGTAAATACGAGTAAATAGGCTAAATAAGTACATAGATGGCAAAGGCAACGGCAGGGTGTTCTCGCGACGCTGATCGAATCGCGTCGGTAAAAATTATGGGGGATGGAACCGGACACACTTGTCGCGAAAACACTGTGTCCTGCTTCGCATTGAATTAGCGTAAGTTCACCGAAGAAGCGTCCGGTTAGGTATCATGTTATGGCCGCCGATTGCTCGAGCGATCGAGATCACTCTGGCCCAGAAAATCGATTCAGCAAAAGAACCAATTTAATTTTCGATTTATAGGTAACGAAATATTGTCTTTTTTGTTTTTATAAATAAAGCTATGCGAAACATCCAAATATAACAATTGACAAGGGCCACTTGAACCATTGGCAAAGAGTGTACTATAGTTACTAATTCTGTATTGATTTCCCAGTGGAAACGGTCGGTTATTTAGTCGACGAACGAGCGAAATGAATCGATCTCGGGGCGAGTGGTGTTCGACGCTGGCCAGTGATCGTTCCGTTGATTTCCGGGTTTTTTTTCTACGGCCATTGTAAAGAAGCGACGGGGAGTTTCGGCGGAGAAGTAAATACCGATAGGGAGGATATTTTGACCTTAGCGTAACGCGTAACTAATTCGACGTGAGCGAATGGTCGTCTTAGCGGTTAAGTGGTTTTAAGTGGTCGGCCGCATCGTTTCCGCTCGAAGCAGGGGGCGGCAGCTTCAAACCGAAGTTAAATTGAAGTCAAACGGAACCGATATCTCTCTCTCTCTCTCTCCCACCGTGTTTTCCTCGGGCGATGCCGAGGACGGGAGTTCGCCAGATTGAATCCGGTCCTCTTGCACGGGGACTGGGCGTGTGCACTAATTAAACCGTGTATCGATATTTAATATTGCCGTCGTCGAAAATTGTACACCGTGCGCCGACACGAATGTTGCGTGAACCCAGAGAAAAAGAGACGATACGAATAGCAGCGAAATGCAGAAAGTCCCCCTGCACACGATGGTTTGCGCGTCCTCCTCCAACACTATCCACCGAACACGAAAGTAATCATCCATTGACTTGTAGAGGCTGTATACAAAAGTGAGAGATAAATTTTGATATTGTACTATTTTCGTTTGGTAGGCGAAAGAGAGACAATGTTAGAAAGCGTGAATTATTTTAGGAGATATTTAGGACGTCGATGTATGTAAACAGCTGCTCAAAACGAATCCCCGCCGCGACAGAACTAGAATTTAATGTTATCCAACTGACAAAACCACCAGCCCCTTCCCCACCCTCCCTCCCACCCTCCCACCCTCCCACCCGCCCGCCTCTCACCCGAAACCGTTTCTCCTCTTCCCTTATCCGCGCTCTAAATGCTTCGGGCGTAGCCACGTCGAGTTTCAAAAGGAAAACGATGCCGCCGAGACTTGCGGATAAAACGAATTAAACGCGAAGGTATATATGTATACATAACACACACATACACACACACACACAGACACACGCACACGCACTCACACAGAGTATAAATATATAAATATATAAATACAAATATACGAATTAAGAGGGACTATTGAGTAATGATATATCATAAATATATAAATAATATATATTGTATGTTACATGATATATTATTATAAACACTATTATGCTTTGCGCCGTTGAGTTGAATGTTGTTATTTACATGAGGAGAGAAATAAGAGGAATTCTTATGGATACACTCGACATATGTAATAAAACGCGGGCGAAGTAAGTGCCCCTGAAAATCTACCCCCTGTTTTCTCTGTGAACCGTTTCCTCTCCAAATTATCACAGGAACCATCACCAGGTACGTACTGTTACGTTCGCATATTCGTTTGTAATTTTAACGACCAAATCTCTACGATAAATACCAACCTTTTTAATACGCTACCAATTAACCCTTTGCACTCGGGGCTATTTTACACAAAAACGAAAAATTTTTCCATTCTATACAATTTTTTTTTCATTTTTTGCATATGAAACTGATATAATATCTCATGTAATATGTAAATGTCTAGTAGTTCATTAAATACAAACAAAACTAATAATGTGAACAATATTTTTAAGAATGACATAACAATATTCAGTGGTGGCTCAAAGTCGCCATCCGAGTGCTAAGGGTTAAAATCATAAACCAATGGACAATCGATAGAAATAAAAGCGACGCAAGGGAAAGCAAGTTGCACAGTTACGGAATAGAGAGCATGCTTTCGAGCAGATCCATCGAAACGAAACGGATTCCGTGGAGTTTCCCACGTCGAATCGAGATAAGTGTCGCCGCGGAAAATCCACGGCCGGTTCCGTCTCTATCTAAGATCTGCAGATTAAAGCTGCGGGGACGGAAGGGCGGCGTGTTTGCCGCGGCAAGATAGGTGCGTGGAAGTTCAACAACGAATACACGTCTGCTAGGTTGCGGCGATAGCGGCCGCGCTGCGGAAGGTATACGAGCCTTTACACAATATTTCGCGGGTTATTGCCGGCGATGTTGTAACAGCCGGTTCACCGGCCGCATACTAACCGGGGGATTAATTCTCGCCGGATCCAAGTCGGCTTATGGGACGGCCGTGTGACTTTCACAGAACGCTCCCGGCCGCCTTTCTCGGCTTTCGACTTATTCGCCCAAGCTTAGGCCGATACGCACCCGCAATTATGCTGTGCTAAATGAAACGGGGCCGCAACTTTACCCGGCATTGCAGCATTTAAGAAGTTTCCACGAGAGCTTCGCTCAGGGTCATTCCATGCCGAATCTCGATCACTTTTTGCGGTCACCATCTTCGATTTTGTTCCAATTGAAATATGTTGTAGTCCATGTGAAATTAAGAGGGCGGTTTAAGTCATCATTTTGCGGATTTCGAATTTTTTTTAGAAATGACAGGCCTTCAAAGTTTGCGATTTGTACCACCTTTTTGCGGTCACCATCTTCGATTTTGTTCTAATTGAAATATGTCGTAGTCTATATGATATTAGGGGGGGGGTTTAAGTCATCATTTGGCCGATTTCGAATTTTTTTTAGAAACGACAGGCCTTCAAAGTTTGCGATTTTTACCCGTTTTGGCGAAAATAGGCCTCGCTTACGAATTTTTATCTCGGGAACTGATTGTCCGATTGAGCTATACTTTTTCTTGTTTTATTCGGAAAGGACTGGGCTATTATAAAATAATTTTTTCATCCTCGGTAATTAACATTATAATTATAACATTTTTTTTCAATTTTGGCCAGTAATGTAAATTTTGAAAAAATATGGTTATATTCCCTACTAATATTGTTCTCGAGGTATAAATACGGTCAGTTAGTGGTAAACGGTCTGCAGTTATTGCTTTGAGATCAGCGGTATAGAAAACTAATGATAATAGCGGTGCGCTCGACTAGCCTCTTCCTGAAACGCGGGTACACCGCTTCCTTTTCCAGCACATTGCGAAGATTACAGGAACAACGCCATTTTTTTAAAGGTCTTATTTTGAAGAGGAAACATTAGGGAATATAACCAAATTTTTTTCAAAATTTACATTACTGGCCATAATTGAAAAAAACATTTAAAAAATTTGTTTACATTTTTTGACATTACAAAGTTAATTATCGAGGATGAAAAAATTATTTTATAATAGCCCAATCCTTTCCGAATAAAACATGAAAAAGTATAGCTCAATCGGAGAAACAGTTCCCGATATAAAAATTCGTAAGCGAGGCCTATTTTCGCCAAAATGGGCAAAAATCGCAAACTTTGAAGGCCTGTCATTTCTAAAAAAATTCGAAATCGGCCAAATGATAATTTAAACCTCCCGTAATTTCACATGGACTACAAAATGTTTCAATTAGAACAAAATCGAAGATGGTGACCGCAAAAAGTGATCGATTCGGCATGGAATGACCCCTCAACGATCGGAAATCCACGGACAATTAAAATGTTAATCCTTCTATGATTCTCGATAATAATTGTACACAATATCCTGGAATAATACCTGTATCCAATTTTCCGATTTTAGCTCGACAAGCTGTGTGTTCGTTTATAATGTCGCAGTTTAAAGAAATACTTGCTAGGTTCCCAAAATTTTATAAATCCTTGGGGTTTTTCAAAATTATTGTAGTGCACCGAAGCCGTTCGGCTACAATAAATAGCGAAGATTGTTCCCGAGGTTTCCAGAGCTCGTTCCGCATTTTGTTTCGAGGATAATCGAGTTTGGCTTAATCTGCGGATTGAATCGCGTTCTAAATTGAACGGATCGCAAAAGCTCAAAAATTGCAACGTTTTCGATTGACGAAAGCACGTATCCGACGCAAGTATATTTTTCCAAAACAAAAAGCAGCTAGATAAATGTTTACACGGATAAACGTGCAACGGTTAATTCTATCCTCGATCGTTCGCTGTTACGGTAAGTATATTTTTCGGATTGTTACGAGAAATATGGAAATACGCGGGCGGGAATTTGAGGGGATAATTTAAAAAAAAAAAAATGGTAAAGTACGGGCACGCGGTAACAGGGGAAAACGTAGTAACGGGATTCGCAAAAAAAAAGCAATTAACGTCCGTCAATATTGAATCCCGGTGTATCGTGGGTCTGTGGAATTACCACTCATTGATCAGCAATTATTTCTGCCGGGGAAATCCGAACAGGAATGAAATTTCTGTGAAATCATTCCTCGATGAGACTGGAAAACGATCGGCTATTCATCGGCGTTGTAGCAGCCGCACGCACCGTCGGGATTACGTACAAACACGTAAAAATGAACAGAAAAATTAAATCTCTGCCCGGTCTGTCTGCCAGCAGCGTACCGGGGAAGCTGCGACACGTTAACGTCAAACCGTTGACAAGCGTGACATTATGCGGCCGTACCGGAATTAAAAAGTGATGGGGGTCTCTGGCCGGTTGCACGTGGAAACCTGTGCAAGCGTATGCAAGATGGAATAACCCGTGATTGGCCATTATGCGCCAGTTTATCCCGGCTCGGAACAAAACACGGTTAAATATCTAACGACGTAATTGGTCCACTGGTAATTATAACTCGTAATTAGCCAGCGAAATCTCGATCATTAGAGCCAGCAAAAAAAAACTTGAGATAAGAACATTATTTTCATAGAACGTTTCGTTCTTTCCGTTATTTATTTATTTATTTATTTAAACCAAGTGCTTTATATAGCAAGTACAGTATTATTACATTTGGCTTAAATTAAATAGGTTTACATTGTTTGTAAATTTTAACAGAACATTGTTTGAGGAAATTATAAATTATTTTCAGACCTTTTATATCAGGTTTACATAGGAAAGAATTGATACAAAGAGGGAAACAGTACTTGCCTTTGAGGAGCTTTGTTTCTAATGTATTACGTTCATTTTCGTAGTCTGGGCATTGCCATATAACATGATCTAGGTCTTGGAGTTTTGCTCCGCATTGGCAAGCGCTGTTAGCTATAAAGTTAACCCTTGCCAATGAACCGTTTAAATTATAGTGATTGGCTCGACATCTATTAACAAAAACCAGAAAATCTCTGGAGATCACAAGTCCCAGTGTACCATGGTATGCCTTTGTCCTTGTGATAAAATCTAACGTAGTTCAAACCTTTGACTAGACCTTCCTTTTTTATTAGGGTGTTAGTGGACAATCTTGCTTGAATTTTGAGGTCTCTGGTTAGGTCAGCAATTGAAGCCTTGAAATCTGGCGAAGGGCTTTCTTTGGTCGCTTCTTTCGCAAGTACTTCCTCGTTACCGGTAATTCCTACATGTGCTGGTATCCAAATAAACTTAATAAAATTCTGGTATTTGTTGTTTAATGTAAACGTAGAGTACTTAGCTTTAATTTCAATGATTTGGTTACTGATACTATATTTGACGGGTTCTTTCCGTTATTTATACGTTCTACCTTTTCGGGTCGAAATTGAATTTTTGGAAGAATCGGATTCTTCATCGTTATTTAAAGGAGACATTTTTCAAGAGACAGCTAGTAAAAATTAACGTTTTGACAGCAATTGGAGCCGAGTGGAAACGTTAGGACAACAGCATGATTGAACGCAGTCGAACACGTTTCGCTTGGTCGAAGGTCCCGGTTTGCGCAAACAGAATCCAATTTCTGGCCGGAGCTGCGAACGCGATGCGCGGTCATTTACAGCACCCTTTGGGGTATCCTGCTCGGAATTTCGGGGTTGTTTCAGGTGAGATGTGCCCGCCTGCCCCTAAAGGAAGCCGCCCGTCGCAGGGTCGAGATCTAATTAGCTTTGGGAAAGTGAAGCCCGCTTTCGGAGCAATTAACCCTTCGCGGGGCCGAATGCCTCGCCGAATAGAACCCGTCGGATTTATTGTTTCCTCTCAGCGAAGAATACATTATAATACACCCAGATCGGACCGGTGCAACCTGCACCGTTGTCGGGGCGTTTTAATTAAATTTATGAGACGTAAGAAGAGCGCCGTTTGACGGACGAAACGCTGAAAAACGGCTTTTCATTAAAAATCTTCCGGCCCGAGGAGAGAATCGCGAAACACGCGGCCGGGCAAGCCCTGATTTTAGCAATCGACGGCAAAAGAAATTAATATACTGAGCCGGCGCGGCGGCCCGTGTCTCCTGTCGTTTTTTAACGCCTTTGAGTACAATTTTAATCATCGATGTAATTAATCATCGTTACCAGCTTATCGTTTTCAATTAAAAAGCTTCTCTGTAGCACACATTTCAAACCGGCAAGAGGATTTCTAAACGCACAAGGGAGGAAGTACAATGAAAAATGGTAAAATTTCTGGGACGATTGTAATAAATTGTTGCAGCCGGTTCTCCACGAGGAGCATTCCGCGAATTTTCTATTTGATTCGGCTCGGCCGATTTAAAATCCGTTCGAACGACTTTCGCCATTCAGCGAAGCGAGGTTCGGAGCGGAATATTCCCGGCTGAATTTTGTTCCGACGGCGAATCGGAATTGTCTTATTTTTCGAGTGCAATCCATTCGAGTATTCTCCGGCCGCTGCCAGAAGAAGAGTTACACGCGATCATTGGACCCAATTGGTCAGCATCTATGCAGCCATCGCGTGCTAATTGTGTTCCTATATATCTTTTGCTAGCATTTCGATACGGAACAAGTTACACTCGTTTCTAATGCGAAATTTCACGAGAATTCAGCTGCGGCGCGCGGAGACAATACGGATCGGAAAAGGATGATTTCACGTAACCATTGTGCGGGCAGGATCCGGCGCGGCGCGGCGCGACGCGACGATTACCTGGCCCCCGCAGATTCTGTGGAAATCGACGGACATTCGGCGTATTCTATTCACGAAAAATCGGCCGTGGGAACGATCTTGATTACGTCTGTCAATTCGCCGGCGATTCATCCGGGATAAAAGGCACGAATTAATTCAATTACCATGAGCGTCCAGCCGGGAACCGTGAAACTGCGATCCCAGCGAAACTCCGCTTGTGTCTCTCGTAATCGAAGATTGCTCGACAGTTAATCGTTGCAGCCGTTTCCGAGTAGCTCCCTTCTCAATTTCGTAGCCATTCGTCGACCATAAAATTGCGGAAAATATAATGTTTTACGGGGGCGTTTCTCACCCAAGGCGTTCGCTTCGCGCGTTTTCGCGAAACAAAAGGCGCTCGAAAAATATGCTCGCGCAGAGGCGAGGAGCGTGAGCATAAAACGAAATAAATTCGCCGGAAGTGGCAGTCCGTAAAACCCTCTAAATTAGCATCACCGACTCGATGGATCATAGGCGGCGAACACTTCGAAGTTTACTGTGCCGTATCGCGCGCTCCTTTTTTCCGCGCGGCGGCATGGCAGGGCCTTCGAGTAGCGATGGCTCGAACCGCAGCGCAAACTATACCGAAAGCATCGGAGAACCGCGTTCCCGATTCGAACAATGCTTCTCAATTAATCGCGTCGCAATTATCTCCGCCATGGGAGACGGTGCACAGTGGGATATTTGAACGATTTCAGCGGGCAAAAGTCGATTTGAAAAATTTTACATAAATTGTAAAGTTTTTGTTGCTCGAGTTAATTAAATATCTGAGGAACAATCTTCCGTCATTCGTTTTACCATTCATCTATCCATAAAGCAGTGAAATTTGTCTGAAGTGTGATATTCTGTTATACGCTTCCATTTCTCAACGAATTCACCTATTACTAATTTTTACCTTATTTACATAAATCAAATAGATTTTTGTTTTATCGAGGTTTTCTCAGCTAAGTATAAGGTATACTTTTAAGAGAATTTCACTTTTGTACTATATACATTTTTGTAGTTATTAATATTTAAAGATAACCAACGGTTCAGTCACTTTTTTAAGATTCTAAAACTTTGGTAATGATTTTGTTATACTTCGGGGTGCGTCCCGGTGTTCATTTCTGTGCCATTGTATTCTGTGAAGTTCTATGATTAAGATGCAAGAAAAATCGGTTCCAACTCTTTCCAACTTCGTGTTTTATAGTTAATCTATGAAAAAATGGCCATCGAAAATCACAGCATTTCTCACATATCTGCATGTTCGCATCCGCTATATCGCCGTAAAGTAAGTACTTACTGAGGAATTATTTGAAGGAATTGTTTAACTTATAAACGCTCACTGTATGCTGCAGAATACTGTAGATAGATCTTTGCCTCTATTTGTTTATTGCATTTAGTTGAATCAGTCAGTTTACGCTAAAAAGGCAAAAAAATTACCTTTGTATGGATATCACTTAATGAAGATATTTGGTTTCAGTGGTGAAAAATAGATATATAAGAATATAACTTTTAATAGGAAACCCTGTGTTTTTATTAATTTTCATCGGAACATGCGTCACAACATTCTTCGCCTGAGAATACTTCCTCTTATCTGATGTCGTTCCTTCTTTTTCTTCGTATTCCTCTTCCTATTCTACCTCATCATCATCTTCTTCTTCTGATGCTTGTTCTTCTTCAGTTGGTGGATGTTCAGAAGCTAGTATTAATCCAATGTCTCCCTTAAAAAGGGGTTTGATTTTTTCTTTCTAATCTGTCTCATATTGGATATCAGTGGATCGGAAGTAATTAAAAGTCTGTTGTGTAACATAAACATCTCGCGAGTCCGTAATCTAAACAGTTCCTTCGATGGGTCTCGTAGTATTACAGAGCCTCAGCATCATCAAATAACAAGCGGTTGGAAAATGCATACTTTTCGCCATGGCTATATATTTTAAAAACAGCAGTCTTTCTAATAAGTATTTTAAAAAGATATTTTAAATGTAAATGATTAACTTTTCGATAGTGCACTTAAAATAGACGAATAACGTAAAAATATTGATTATTCTTTGTAATAAGTATTTTAAAAAGATATTTTAAATGTAAATGATTATATTTTTCGATAGTGTACATAAAATAGACGAATAGCGTAAAAATATTGATTATAATCCGTAGTACTTGATTGAAAAATAGCAACAAACTCTACAAAACGATACGCTCCTCTTTATGGACAGATTTTGCACTCAAAACATCCATTTTTGCAAAAACGGATTTTTTGCCAAAAAAAATTTTGACGAAGTTACGGCTGTTTTAATATTGAGCGAATTTTGAAATAGCTGTGGCCGCTGAAATCGGCTCAAATACCCCACTGTGCGGTGTAAGGAACCACGTTTGTACGGGATCTATCATTGAAAGGCTGCGCTACTTCGATATGCGGTTCCTGTACTCCGGTGCATAACCGGTCGCGTAAGCTTTTTGAATTAATGAAGAGGTTTCGAGGTTGTAGACGTCTTAATTGTTGAGATTGATCACCGGCAGCAATCTTTCCCATTAGAATTCGACGAGAAATCGAATTGTTTTCGAAAAGTGTTTTCACGAAGAATTTGCAAGACTCTGGGCGATATACATATTATTTTTGTGAAGAAGTTGTAATGTTTCTTCACTACTTTACAAACTCAAAGATGGTACAGGCGGTAATTTACGCGTAGTACTCTCTTGGACGTATTAGACGACACGTGTTCTTTATTGGACGCATTAGGCCTAACTCCTACTTTTCGGCGTAGCAACCGTTCACGCGTAACCGAGCGCCATAATCGTAACGCCGAACTAGGAAGAGATACAATTAACTAGATCTTTCCTAGATGGAGAATCATGTACGGATCGATACATTAATTGATAACTTGAATACGGAACAAGAAGCCTTGGGAAATTTAGATGGAGGATCTGGTTGAAAAATTTTTTTAGAAATCATTGAAATTTTGAGTCTGGGTAGGCTTTGTAATTCTGGTAGGCTGAGAATTTCTCGATTTACAGTGACTCCCACTAATATTCGGACACTCTTAAAAAGACCGTACAACTTGGATTTTTTGGAGAAGTTATAACAATCGGTTTTGTTACGTAAGGAATTTTTTAAAAAATTGCAATTGATCGGAATTGCAGAGAAAATACTAAAAGTTATATTGTACAACTTTTTTCTGTGGGCTCATATTGAAAATGTAGAGAAGACGTTTCGTAGGCCTGTATCAATTAAACATATTCTGAAAATTTCATTAAAATCGGCCTCTAACTGCAACAAATCTAAGGATTCATACATTTTTCCCACATCAACCGATTTCGATGAAACTTTTACAATGCATATAATTGACACAGATCTTTAAAACATATTTTTTAAATTTTCAATTTAGACCCACATAAAAAAGTTGTAAAATGCAACTTTTAGTATTTTCACTACAATTCCGACCAATTGCAATTTTTAAAAAAATTTCTTTTCGCATCATGTAGAAAACTAATTGCTCTCACTTATCACAAAAGTTCAAATAGTATGGTCCAATATCAAAAAAGTTATCGTTCTTTTAACTCGTTCTATAGCTCTTTTTCGCACAGACGATTACGCACAACGGTATGGCAAACGGTTCTGTGTTAGGTCTGGGTTTTAGTAATAATTAGTATAGTATATCATAGTAACAATTAGGTCTGGGTTAGGTCTGAGTTAATAATACCGTGTCCAAAAGAACCGTGTGCCATACAATTATGCGCATTGTCTGTGCGCAAAAGAAGCCTCTCGATTTATGTTGATGCTCCTATTCCATGATTTGATTCGTTCTTTATTAAATCTGGGGTCGAAAGACCTTCGAGTGCAAATGGTTAATTGGGACATTTGATGGATCATCTGATATCAAAAGGATCGTCATTTTTATGAATTTTTAGTAACCTAATGTTAATAAATAGGAAGTGGCTACACGTCAGGTGGAATCGTTCGATTAGGGTGAACAACGAATTAACGATTCAAGAAAAAAAATCGATCGATCTCTACAAACAAATCACCGCGCTTTCGTGTACCGAAAGGTTGAATTGCAGCTGACTTCATCGACATAACCCATTTCGTTACGGTTCAAATTTCTGTTCTAGTCTTACCTGTATGTTTCGGTGTGATTTTAAGAGCGGTAGTAGCGTGACTTTCCCCAGAATACCCTGGAATACCCTAGAAATCTGGGCGAAACTTGGGTTTACGGGAATACATTTGACGTCCTTATACGAGCAAATTTTGATTATGATGTAACGAGATTATGTTGACATCTAATAATATGAGTCTGCAAAGTAGGGAAAAAAGTCGAGAAAACACCCGCACAATCCAATCTATTTTTCTGTCACAAAAAGAGTTTTTCACTAATATCATAAGCAGGGTACTATAAGGACTATAAGGACGTCAAATGTATTCCCGCAAACCCAAGTTTCGCCCAGATTTCTACGGTATTCTAGGGTATTCTAGGGAAAGTCACGTGACTACCGTTCCCCCTTAAAGACGTTTCACGTCAAAAGTGGGGATTGATTGGTAAAGGCGTGTGCAGAATTGCTCGAGATTCGGTTGCGATTGTTCGGCGTTGGAGCCATCGCTGGCTCGAAAGTTTCCAGCTATCGATCGTCCGTTGTTCTTACTACCTACGCGTTTTACGTTTTCTTCCTTGACGAAGGTGAAACGGGTTAACGAAGGAGAGAATAAGAAGCGGTGTGGGAACACGGTGTGTGCCTCGGGTGGCGTGGCGGGTGGGGGGGGGGGGCGTGCTCGAAACCCGGCTCCGTTACAATCCATAAAATCGAGCTCGTGTTCGCTGCCAAGCCTTTCGTTTACGAGCCATACGCAAATTTAAGATCTCCGTCGACGATCAGACCGGTAACCGGCAACCGCCGCGCTGCGCCGCGCCGCGCCGCGGCCTAGCCTCGTGCCACCCCTAAATCGAGCTAATAAATCTACAGCGAAAGAAAGGAACGGCAGAAAACAGTTACGCTGCCGGCGGAAAAATATTCATAGATTCGATTCCGTTTCAAGGACCGACACAAAACGCCACACCGAGCCGCCCCGCCGTGCTGTGCCGCGCCGCCCAACCCCTTCGCGTATCCGACATTTTACGGGCGGACCTGTTTGATCGTCCGCTAGATGCAAGAGTTGCATCGTATATGTTTATCGGCGAATCGTTCTCATTAGCATCCGGCACGCCGCGAACTTTATGCCACCGATACCACGACGCTCGATTAAACGACCTACGACGGGAACAAGAACCAACGGTCTAGGCTTCTCCGTTTCGGATTTCGAAGTACATAGCAAAGCCACACGATTCACAACACACCGTAAGTTTAACCTGTCTCTCCAACCCCCCCCCCCCCCCTTGGATGCTAATTGAAACACAAACTACTATTTTGTCCCACAATGAGAAATACCGTCCCACTTGTTTAGGGGCGATTAAACATTCGCAAACAGGGCACTATGGTCCAGGAGCCCGCTTTTCTTGGCCAAAACTATTATAGCGTTAATTCATGTTTTAATGTTATATTATTATTGGTCGTTGGATTCGTCTTGATACCAGTTAGAATATTATGAAGTAAAATATATATGTGAATGTTTAAAAAATTGAGGTCATCTTTATGTTTTATTAAAAATAAATTTTTTCAAAAAGTCAATACCGATCAACTTTCGTTGGAAACATTTCTTTGTCACATCATCGGAAGTATTTGAAAAATCATGTTAACAATGCTCACAGTGTATACTATGGTCCAGAAAATGCGAAAAAGTAGCGAAGATTCAATTTTTCATCAGAAGTATATGAAATCTTGTAATGAGGGGTTTTCGGAGTCTCTAATTACGAATCTGACATTAAAAGTTCAAAATTCAAAATGGATCCAATATGGCAACTAATACCTAATCATTTTTGCTAGATTTGCATAAGATACAAAGCTTTTTCATTTTCCAATGTGATTATAACTTACACACAAAAAAAAAGGTTTGTAAGCAAAATCATATGAAAGTACATTTATTTTAATTACTTTTTTTTATTTCCTTGCTAAAGAAAAAGATAATAGCTCGATGCTACAACGAAACAGACTGATTGAGAAAATGAAAATTCGCAAATGTTGTCCGTACCATAAAGTTATTTTCGACGGACTTGTTGAAGGCGTCATTGTTCCGCGACGGAGGTATATAAACTATATACCTTATATAAATGAAATTATAAGTCGAAATTATCTAATTCTATAAACTATAATATAAACTGTAAACCATGCGTGTGTAAGTTTAAAATGCGTGACAAGTTCAAAACGTTGCATCAGAGCGCGCACTTACTTCGAACGTCTGCTTGTTAAAATGCACATCGAATAAAAAACTGCAGGAAACTGCAGCTAAAATTTACATGTGTACACGTTGAAGGTCTAGGCTTTCAGAAAAATCAACGATGCACTTCACTTTATATTATTCGTCTATTGATTGAAAAATGCTTATACATATAACCATTAAATAACTGAATTATACCTGCTCACGCTTGGGTAAACATAGCACAAATTTTCATTTCAGCATTGTGTAAGGAATAATTAAACTATTTAATTGTAACTCTAATTTCACAGTTTCGCACTTCCAACGCTATATCTGCTCGGAACGTTATCTGAAAGATTTAATATTTTGAATCTCGAGGTTTCAAAGGGTTCTTATTTGAGAGAGAAAAAAAATTTTGTTGAAATTTGAATGTCGAAAAATTGAATTTTGGCCATGAGAAGCGATCTCCTGGACCATAGTGCAGGGGGTGACGCAAGCGTCTGTACCATAACGAGAGGCGACTCCTCCGATCTGCCCTTCAATTATATTTCGCAATGGTCGCGTGTTTACACAACAGGCCGCGTTCGTCCCCTGGTGTTTCGGTTCCGTGCTGGTTCACGGCTCAAGGCTAGTTCACGGTCGACGGTTGTGCGGTGCGGTGGTGTGCTGCTCGAAGAAAAAGGCCTCGTGAAACGTTGATGAGTCGAACTGCCGGCAAGTAGGCATTGTGGTGGATTATGAATTAAATTCACCCTCGACTAGGTTCGTGCCTTTACTTTACTCCATAATACGGTCCGTAGCTCGCGGCTACCCCTTTGGGTCTTTTCCTCGACCATTCAAGCTACCTCTCTCCTCCTCTCTCACTTTCTTTCCCCCTGGTGGCCCCGTCTGTCCCCCTCTTCTATCTTGATTCTCTTCAGCTTCTCTCCTTCATTCTCGAGAGACTTCACCGAAAGTGGCCGCCACGAGCGGCATTAAGCGGTGTCTGTATACGGTAGCCCGCGTTATTAGCTCCTTTCTCCAGTTAAGTTCCTGTCTTTTTCGTTTCGCCCCGTCGCTGTTTCCCTTTTTTCCCGTGGACGTCTGACGGCACGATAACGCGTGCCGGTTTAATAGCGCCACGTCCACGTTCCACCGATGTTCCCACCAACGGTGCCACCGTCGCGACGCGACGGTTTTTCGGTTAACGGCCGCCGCGCGCGAGTTGTCTCTAACGGCCGACGATTACGCTGAACGCGCTTATGTGCATTCGCGTTTCGGACCGAATCAGATTAACCCCCACCCGCGGACCCCGGTTAATAATTTTGATACGCTGCAGCCCCTTTTCCTTTCGAAAATTTCGGCTCTTGGGAATCTTCCTTTGATTTTCCGAATTTAAACCAGGCGCGTGTTTTTGCCTTCTGCGTTGTGGACACTGTTACCAAAATTTCAAGCAATTCCGCTTCGAACCGGACAATTTCGTGACGGAGAACTCTGTTTGTATCAATGACCGTTGAAGACGATTTAGAGGGCTCTTCTGTGGGCTGTCCCGTGCCAAGAAACCTGTGGAGCTCGCGAACGTTCTTGTAGGCTTGCGATCAAGAATATGGGACTCCAGTTCGACATAATATTGTTCACGAATGATTATATTTCACCCGATATACAGGGTGTCCCACTTAACAGTTTTCATGATTTTTTTCAGTACTTGCGATAATCTGACAAACATTATTTTCAACGATAGTTGATCGGTTTTTGATTGTCTATATATTGCAATAAAAAAAAAGGTTCGAATAACATTTTTTTTACAGTATATTGACAAGGTCACCTTCATTTTTTTTTAAATGACACTTTGTATTTTTGACTCGACAGTATTACAGCCCGTGTCAAGACCATGACCTTCGGACGACCTTGAAGTGCCATTTAAAAAAATTAAGGTGGCCTTGACAATAAGAAAAAAGAAATTTTCGAACATTTCTCTTATTGGAATGTATAGCCAATCGAAAACTGATCAGCTTTTGTTTAAAATATTTTTTGTCAGATTATCGCAAGTACATACTTAACAGAAAACTGTTACGTGGGACACCCTGTATTGTTACCGTTATTAGTAGACGATGACAAGATAAAGCAGCCAAGTTAGAAATAATATATTGATATTTTTCGATTCATTTGGTCTTTCTACTATTTCAAGACCATCTAGGATCATCTTACTAATTATATTATGAGAATGTTGAACGACGATTGAACAACTCTGTACCTCGATACGGTAAGTGGTTTAGCGTGGCTGCAGACCAGAAAATGATGATGCACGACGCGTGGGGCGGTGCGAAGAAAGTTCTTCGAATCGATTCGCGGAACGAAGTTAGCCGAAGACAGGCACTGTGTGTGTGCGCGCGTTCTCAATCACGGGGGTGGGCTGCGGGAAACAGTATTTTCGTTACAAGGGACCGCAGTATGTGAAAAAAATAAAAGAATAGCTTGGGTGGAAAAGTGGAGTTTTCCACGGCCGAGTGGTTCGAGAGGATACGAAGTTACTGGACGTCACGTACGTGCCGATGAAACGATCGATATAATTGCGCCCGCCGCCGCGCCGAGTCGAGGGAGGATTCATTATCTGAATTGTAGCGGACGGGGGCAGGAAGGTTAGGGGGGCGTGGAGGGGTGGGAGCCAAACTCTTTCTAGCAAAGATGGACGGAACTTCGGGCTGGATGATGGGATTAGTATTCGATGAACAAGTTAGCGCTCGTGACGCGGTTTTGCGGCCGACAGTGCGCTTACCTTTGTATGAAATCGTGTCGCAGCCACGGGGTTTCATTACAACATGTCAAGCATGTTTAGGCGATAGCATGATGCTAGGAGGACGACGAGGCACTCGGCTCGCGGGGTAGTTCAGCCGTCCGCAATCCGTTTACGAATTTCGAACAGAAAGGCAATGGCCCGTGCGGAGACGCGCGGTTAGAAATTACAATTCGAATTCCACAGCCGTAGTCCTGGCGTGAGAGACCCGCACTCCACCGACAGAGAAAGGTGACGGTGTGGCAGTGGGCGGCAGAACAGGAGGCGGAGGAGTAGGAGGTGGCGGAGGTGGAGGTGGGTGATATACCTAGAGAATAGTAACCCCGGGTCGGACTGGCAGTTGACCCCCACACGGATATCACAGGCTTTCGACCCGTTCGGCATTCTGGAATTGTAATCGTAGTTCCATTCGAACCCGGACACACGATCACGTGTCCCCACTCGCGCCGTTTTTATATATATTTCTCTCTCTCTCTCTATCTCCTGCGAGCCATTTAGAGTTGTTACGGTCGTTGCGAACAGTAAAACTCGTCTGAAATTTTCTATTCCTCCCGCCTGGCTCCTTCAGGGTTATCGCGAACGATCAT
This sequence comes from Lasioglossum lativentre, assembly GCA_916610255.1. Lineage (NCBI taxonomy): Eukaryota > Metazoa > Arthropoda > Insecta > Hymenoptera > Halictidae > Lasioglossum > Lasioglossum lativentre. The sequence continues at coordinate 14,314,458 of OU744357.1, read as the reverse complement.
GAAACTTATAACAGGCCCTTCGCTTTCGACGCCACGCCGCACAGTGGGCCAGATCGACGCGCTAACTGTTCACGGCTATTTCAGCATTATTTAACCCTTTGCACTCGGAGCTATTTCAACTCGAAAATTAAACATTTCTTCCGACCTGGAATAATTGCATTCTATTTGATTTTTTTTCATTTTATGGATATGAGATTGATACAATACCTCATACGATACTTAAATGTTGGGTAATTGATTAGATAAGAACATATTTAATAATGTACACAATATTTTGAATAATGGTACAGCAATTTTCAGTGGCGCCTCAGAGTCGCCACTCGAGTGCTAAGGGTTAAAAACGTAAAGACCACATTAAGTAGGTCGTTGGATTAGTCTTGGTGCCAGCTATAACGTTATCGAATAAAAAATATATAGTAATAAATAAATAATCAAGGTGACCTCAATTTTTTATTAACAAAAAATTATTTAAATTTTTTATATTGTAGAAGACCGAGTACTGATTACTTTATATACGAAACATTTTTTTGTCACACCACCGGAAATGTCTGAAAAATCGTGTGAATAATCAATAATAATTGAAAACTAGCTGTTCAGGCTTTCAAACAAGAGTAATCCATAATTTTTGAATGAGTAAATTTTATTACATTTAATGACATAACAAATATGGGTTATTTATGTGTTATTTAAAAAAATTACGAACATTCATAAAAGATTAAGTATTATATTTTACAAAGTTACTGACTATCATCAATTAACCATACACATCGGCGAACCTCGAGGAACCATAAACGACCATAAATGACCATAAACGACCCCGGCACAGCACCCCGGGTCCCAGTACTCAGAGGATTAAATTATAATAATTTTAGAACGTAAAAAACTAAATTTCAGTTAGTTCGTATTCCATATTTCGATATACACTACCCGTATTCAAATGTTCAAGAAAATACATTAATATTACGAGTTTTACGAGTTTTTGTTATTTCATTAATTGTAATTAAATTCCTCGATTCAAAAATTATTGATTACTCTTGTTTGAAAGCCTGAACAGCCAGTTTTCAATTATTATTCATTATTCACACGATTTTTCAGACATTTCCGGTGGTGTGAGGTGACCTGATTATTTATTTATCACTAGATATTTTTTATTTAATAACATTATAGCTGACGCCAAGACGAATCCAACGACCTATTTACTGTGGTCTTTAAATTTTGAAGTAACGCTAAAATAGGCGTGAACAGCTAAATCGTCATTCTGGCCCACTGTGCGCCGCGCCGCGCCGCGCCGCGCCGGTATCGTCACCGATCCTTGTGACCCTTTGATCGTTTTACAACCCATTGCGATCTGTTTACAACCCAAGCAAATCTTCGCTTCTTTAATTTTTCCAAGAGAAATGCTTCGTAGAACTGAACAGTTTGTGTGTGCGCGAAGTTCCTTTACTCGGTGAATTTTGGCATTGTTTGTTAACGAGATTTGAACAATTTCCTGAACAGTGCACACTGATAGATGAAAACATTCGTGAGACGAAGTGCTCGAGGAAAGAATCAAGTGGAAGTAAGAAATACCAGCATCGGGGAATTAATTAAACGCATCGAACGAGGAACGGTCGAACGAACGCGAAGGAAATATGGCTGTTTCTGAAGGATCAACGGTAGTCCTTCGGACTAGGCCGCATTAACGACGGAAGATGAATCGTTGACAAAAAAAAAAAAACGTCGTTCATTCATCGTTCTAATTCGATCGGGCGTTTTTTTTTTCCTCGGAAAATTTCAATTCACCTTGCACAGTCGCCTCTCATTCCTTTTAATCCTGTATCCTGATTACTGTTCTTGCCCGGTCGTTGGAGGAGCTAAACAGAGGGGGAGAAAGAGAAAGGAGAAAAGGGGAGAGAAATAGTTCGTCGGGGTTTAAACTCCGGGAATTGCATCTTCCAGAGGAAATCCCGTAGGCTGTGGACGTTGGGCAATTACTCGTGACCGAGCAAAGTAAACTGACGGACGCAGAAATAGATTTGCATTTTTACTGGAGACCCTCGAGGGAGTTGCGCCTTACGTGTACCTCGAGGTTTCGTACTTCTCGCTTCGTTAGGTAAATTCCTAATGACTGGAGGCTCCGCGAAGTTGATAGTGAACTCACGAATAATTACGTGCTGGCGTTCCGCGGCGCACGACCGTCCTATTCGCAAATATTCCCACTCGAAATTCGACAGTCCTCGCTAACACCGAAATTACGAAATAAAATCCACCGGTCAAAGAAAAACTAACAACGCGCGTACTGCTATACGAGCCGCGAACGCAGTAAAATTGACTGGCAATTTTCGTTCAGTTCCATCACTGAAAACGTATTCTATCTCCGGATTACTATTATATACATATATGTAAATGGTCCAGTGTCTCGACTTTTAATCTGAAATCACATTGCACGTCCAATTCCTTATTTTCATAATAACAATGGACGGAAACAAGTTTCAGTATTACAACTCGATAATTGTTTATACTACATTTTGATGGTCCGCACAAGGGTTACATATTAATTCCTCGTCTCGAACAATTGGGGGAGGAAAAAATATTTTCCAACTAATTCTTCGAAATCGGAACGGTTCTTTGCACGTTAAAAAATCTCGTACACTCGTAAAATTTCTTTCAGAGTCTATCCAATGCGATCGTAAAGCTCCTATTGGCCGAGCTTCCTCTCGCGTATTTATCATCGAATTAGCGTGCACTCAAAGTGAATCTAGAATCACCGGGAAGCATATATAGATACCGAAGAGTGACCCTATCCCGAACAAGATTCAAAGGAAAGCGCTCGGCGATTATTAAAATTTTACGACGAAAAAGGGCGAGCAGACAATGGCGGCTTTACGAGTGGCTCGCGTGTGCTCGAGAAATATTTTTCGACTGGTTCGTTAAATAAAATTCCCATCTTGTTGCACACTGGGAGCATAAAAACGGGGAAAATCGCAGTAATGTTTCGCATGTCGATGATAAAATAATATATATAGTCTGTGCCATTAATTTATCCAACTTCAGTATCATTTGAGTTGCTTTAGAATAGCTCTTCCGAGCACATCCTGAGATTTGTTGCTTATTTAAGGGGGGAGCCCTGTGTACAATGAAATATTTTAGCATTTCTTTTTATTCGCTTAAATGGATAGAAAATTTTCTTATGAATACGATAAAAAAAGTTAGCAAGCTATCGAAGATGTTCTTGTACGTTATTTTCAAAATAAAGTGAAGAGTTTTATTAAGCAGGAGCGACGCAGTCTTGATTACACTAAAGAGGCTCGCGCTTCTCGAAAAGAAGAAAAAACGGCTGAAATGCAATATTTTGATAAAGAGGAAGATCTGTTCTATGGCCCCGGAATCGCAGATTAGCAAAAAACTGCGGTTTAAGTTAAAATGAATTACGATTTTTTCACAATTTTTCTGTTGCTCAAACTTTAAACGCGTTTTTCTCGAAACGCAAAAATTTCGCACGCCGTGCAACGTAGCTCGTAAACTATTTACCAGATCTTTATGAAACTTGATACATATGTTCTATAAACAATTGGCCTCAGTATGACGAGCTCGGATTTTTTTTTATTTTTTATTTAAAATAAAGTCATTATCAATTATTCATATCAGAAAACACGTTTTTTCTTAAAACGTCGTCATTTTTGCAATTTAGCAAATTTTAAAAAAAGAAAAACGTCATGCTGAGCGTGTTTGCATAAACTAATACGGTTCCATTTGGATTTTTTTTTTTCATATCATTTTTGTGCACTGTACGTTGCACGGCGCAAATACAGGATGCCATCTTCAAGCCGTTATTCCACGATTATTATTAACAATTAAACTTTAAAGAAAATATTTTTTTTATACTATAGCATGAATAAATGATATGTGAAATTTCAAATCAATGCACGAATAACATTTTTCTTTTTAAATTCTTGAAAAACGGGCCATTTACACAGGGCTCCCCCCTTAATCCGGTATTCGAGTCTTCCCCTCTTTTTTGGAATTGCAATTGAATTGATCATAGAGTGCAGAGAGTAAAGAATCACCAGAATTTAGTAGATGTCTCTGGTCCGAGAAGGAACCGCGGAAAGAAGCGATCGGTGGGGGTGGGGGTGGGAGGCGCCATCGATCAAGCTAATAGTCCGCGATCGCGAGATTGAAGCACGCGCGAATTCGTCGCGGAAAAAATTGCAGCCGGACGTCGAATTTCTCGTGCGAGAGGACTCTAACTCAGTCGCACGCGAAACACAGCGAAAACCGGCGAGGAGTAGAGGGGCGAAACTCTTGTCCCGATGAAAATAAAGCGGTGTTTTTACACGACACGGCCGAGTTGACGCGCGCTCGAAACGTATAAATTTTATGGAAATAAAAAAAAGAGAAAGAGAGAGAGAGAGAGAGAGAGAGAGAGAGAGAGAGAGAGAGGGGGAGAGAGAGAGAGAGGGTAGAAAAAATTCACACCGACGCGTTCGGCCGATTTTACCGAATATCACTTGCCATAATATCAGTGATTGCGTGGGAACATCGCAATATGGAAAATTCATGAAAATCACGGGCGAAACGCACCGCGCACGGTGACATTTGGAAAAAATTTCGTTGGGATACTTTCGACGGCCGCGGCTCTCTCTCTCTCTCTCTCTCTCTCTCTCTGCCTCGTATTTTATACACAAAAACCATTTCGCCGGCCGCATACGAGCGATTTCAATTAAATTGAATTCCAATTAAGTTAAATTCCAATTAAATTATAGGCCGGCCCGATGTCGGGATCGCGAACATATGTATGTATGTATACAATACATACATACATACATACATACATATACACATACATACGCAGTGTATTTCGCGAACAGACCCGGACGGACAGAACTGAATTTAGAGGTCTCGAATATAAACGACTCGTTCGTTGGACCAGTTTCGCCGATACTTGGCTATTTTCAAACCCTCCTCGATTCCGAACTCTTAGCTCTTTCAATTTTTCCGCATTCTTGATCGCTGAAATACGAGGTTGTTATGCGATTAGTGGTATACCTATAATTGCCACGAGCACTGTTAACGTATATAAACTTTCTCAGGAATGCTCGGTCATAATGAAAGAGAGCAGAACAGAAAAGAACAACAGTCCGGAAGTAACACGCTTTCAAATTAGTGCAGTACTATGATTCTAAAAACAAAAAAAAAAAGAGTGCTTGCATCTGGTAAGCCTAATCAGAATTTCGACAGTACACCCGAGTTCGTGGAGCAGGGTTTAGGCGAGTCAACGAGTAGGATTAGACTAGCGTGTTTATCCTGGACCCGCTCCGGCTGCGAGTGGCGGTAAATAGCTCCTGTGCGCCTTCTGTTTTCGAGACTGTCTGTTCAATTTGCCAAGAAACTGTTTCTCTTTGGCGGCGTTGTTGATGCCTGTTGTGCGAGAAGAGGGAAATTAAATTCGAATTGCTTGCACTCGAGCATTCGAACATTCGAGCATTCGACGAATGTCAACTAGACGCGCGCGAGTTTTCCCTTCTCGGTGAAAGAACCTCCAAGAGGGAATTAAATGAATTTTGCACATTTTCATCGGCGAGGTATCGATGGAAGAGTCTCGTTTCGAAAGAATCTGTCAGGGCTTATCCAGTGTTCACACCTCGCCGATAACAGCTAAATGCCAAAAATAAGTATCCGCGAAAGATTGATGTCCAGGCTCGCCGTTGACATTCGAGAGGCGCATACACGCGCCGTATTCAAAATCTCGCATACACACTATAACCGGGGTTAGGTATATACACGATGAAAATGATTCCCCTGGAAAGATTGATGTCGAGGACCCTGGCCTGTAGAGTGTCCCGCGATAAGTAACACAACTAAAAATCCTAACGCGCCCAACCTTCTCGCGAAAAAGTAAAATAAAACTCACCCGCAAGTGATGTCCTCCTTAACGAAATCGATTTTCGAATTTTTGCCCCCGATATATCTCCAGTCGATAGACGTTCCCGAGACACGCGCGAATATAGATATGCATTTCAGAAAAGCGACCGAAAGATTAATGGCATGCTCCGTTTCACGCTTCTCTATTCTACGCTCGTGTGTTCCGTGTAATCTTGTAGATGGAAATTGGGACAGATGCTATCTTTCAGCAAGGGAATTCCTATATTTGTAAAACCGTACTCCTACAATAGCAAGACGGTATCAGCTTCAAAGTAAAGAAGCTTACGCGGAGTGTAAAAATTTTCTATTACCCCGACGGCTGTCTTATCAGAGCTCTGATTAAAGTCGCGCTTTTATTAGAGGGGGAATTACAGCGAATCTGTCAACTGTCTTTGAACCCTTGAATAAACCCCGGGAGAAGAATTTTCTTAATTTCCATCCGGTAGAATCATTCTTCTGACGTGCTCCTTTTTTTAATTAACCCGGAGAACGAGTGCTGCGGTTCCATCGATCATTTCTACACCGCGAGAAAAATCCACCGTTCGAACGTAACCCTGAAATATTACGATTATTACATGCGAGAATTTAAAAATATATTATGTATTTTTCCTGAATTCGCTGAAATTATATCACAGCGAAAAAGAACTGTCTGTCTGAAAGTGTCCAGCGAATTTTATACATTTACGGGAAGCGCGTTTCATAAATTTCAACGGCAATGTTAATCATTCAAATACATATCCTCGAAATATTTGAACGTGTCTACTACAGTCTGATAATTTATAAAGCGCAAAAATTTTGGAGCTCGCGCTTTTTTTCCAAATCATAAAATCATGAGATACTTTCTGCGCGTAATATCTACACTGCACCCCTTCCAGCCACCCGTTGCAGAAATAAAATGTTCCCTCGACCAGAAATAATGTTATTAACCGGAGTCGGGTTCGGACGTTTTTTGCTCGTTGATAATCAAGTTTCCAGAGCAAAGAACAGATCGGCCGGGTCCTCTCTCGGCGGCAGTCAATTAATTTATTATGGATTATCTCGCGAGGAATCAGCGAGATTCGTTCGGCGCGGCGCGGCGGGAGAGCACGGCAGAAAGGAGCCGTGCTTTTGGAAAGCAGATGCCCATACGATCCGGCAAGTTAAGTTCGTTAAGTGTCCCCGAGGGTCGTGTCTTATCGGGTAGACGTGGCTCTGATCCTCCACCTACCGTGCCGTGGCATAACAATTACCCTATTACTTCGCACAGAGCGACTGCGTCAGTTCGCGAGCCTATGCGCCGCACAATTTCCGTCGCACGATATATCCGTCCGGCTTTCCTTACCCTCCTACATTTTTACCCGTTTCGTATCGGGGCCCTCCCTGTTCCCGCGTAATTAGCGGAAAAATGGTTAAGAGCGATCTACCCCGCCGCGCCGCTCTATCTCCTAATTGACCGTGCCCCGTTTCGATTAATTGCGCGTCGCGACGCGGAGCGAAACGCGCGACACGAAGCCCCGTTGCTGCCCGACACGTTGCGTTCGAATAAATGGCAAATCCGCCGTCTTCGAGCTCGAATATTTGTCACTCGAATCTCTTACGGGAGAAAAATTGCAATGCAACCGAATGCTTGGACACATCGGACGAGCCTAACGACGAGGCTCGTGCTGTTTTTCACCCTAGATATAACTAATCGTTTGCAAATGTTCCATTTCATGCGTTCTTGTTTCTTTATGGAGTATTACGATTACTTAAAAATGTATGATTATTATACTGCGGATTTTATGCATTTCTGATAAAAACGGCTACGCACAATTCAAAGCAGTGGTCGTATTAAAAAGATTTTTAAGGGGGTCGTCCCATGTGGCGGATCTCCGAAAAATCGAAAAATTTTTTTTTTGCACAAATTGCTTCTATAACATTCCTAAAATATCCAGGTAAAAGGATATTTCGATATTCGAAGTCGTTCGACTGTTATAAACGTAGAACGGAGCATCTGTTTGCCTCATTACGATTAAAGTATTAATAAATAACCAGTGAAATATGTATATCAATCAGCTAGACATTAATTTGTGCTGGAGAAAAGTACATTCGAATCAACGTGCACTTCGGAGCATTCAGCCAAGACAATTTCTCAACACGAAGCAGACTAATGGTGAGTTTACATTTTCTTTGTGTAAACTTTGTTTAAACGCGTTTCTCTCAAAACTGTAGTTTTCATATTGGCGACCATGATATCTCAAAAACTACTCAACGGATTTCGCTCAAATTTTTATGGTATAGTCAGCACATCTATCCAAAATATTTCTGATATCTGCTATAGTTTTTTTTAAGCTGAAAAAGACTAAAAAAAATGATGAAACTTATATCTTAACGTGTAAAACCGTGCCAAATATTCAATTTTCGATATTTTTATATTATTTTGGTACCGGCGATAGCCGCAGGTCAACAAATTAAAATGCCGTTTGATTTTTTGATATCAGATGATCGAAACCTCCGGAATCATGGTCGCCATCAACCAGAAGTAGGCATTATTTAGCGAAACATATATTTCAAATACTATTTAATATTTTAAATTTGATTTTGCTCAAAGAAAATAGTATTTTATTTGAACAATCTGAACCTCAAAATAAAATGTTTCTATTTCAACAATTTGATTCAGAAAATAAAATATTTCTATTTCAACAATCTGATTCAGAAAATAAAATATTTCTATTTCAACAATTTCATAAAATATTTCTATTTCAAATTTTAGCAATCTGAAACACTTTTGGATTGTTATAATACTCTGAAAAACCACATAATCATACACTGTATGTTATCGTTAAGAAACGATTTACACTCATAAATGTATTGAATTCGAACCATTGTTTTCAGCAATAATATTTATAATTGAAATTGAAAATAAAGAGAGAGAGACAAAATACAAATATTATCAATATTATTCAAATAAAATACTACTTTCAAATATTATTTTCAAAAATTACTGCATCGAATAAAATACTTTATTTTTAAAATTGTGCAAATACTCTAAAATAAATAAGATTATTTAATATTTACTATTTCAAATACTATTTTCCCCAGCTCTGCCATCAACTTACTTATTTTACACATGAGTGTCTTCCGAACGGTGTAAAGTCGATCCAACTCGTTATTTTGGTTTGAAAAATTCTGAGAGACTGTTAAAATGTCTGTGAAATGTAAACTGTTATAAGGGTCCTTAAAAAAAAATTCATGGGATGACCCACTTATAAGGGACATCAGTGTATCAGTTTCAGTTTAATAAGATAATTGACAGATGGGAAACCTGTGTCTTCCAAACAATGCAAACATTTGTTTATTTTGCATAAAGATCCGCAGTCTAATGATTACAAATAGACTGGTTAGCAATACATTTGATGTAGAAATGCTGCTTAGAACTATCGGCGTTTCAACAATTTTTGTCTAGAAACAGTCTGGTTCTAAGTAGCTGCAATTAGAAAATCTATGTGCGGAACTATCGAGCTTCCAAATGCCAGCGATTCAGCAGTTAGAAAGTATTCTATCTGGCTCCCCTCTGGTTCGTCGGAAAGTAATTTCACGGAAAGATACGTGAGTTCGAACGTGAAGTCGGGTGGGTGTTTGTCCCGAGTGTTCGGCATTATGGGTCCGCGTTCGAACGTGGCGATTCGTTTTGGCGCTGTTCACCGTCGGATAGCGGAGCCGCAGTCGCAATTAGAACGAATTCGGCCTCAAAAGGCGAGTTTAATTCGGCGAAATTAGGAGTGCGGAACCGACTCTTTCCCCGTACGGGAAACTCCGGAAATTTCGAGAGTTCGTCCCGACGTCTTGAAGAGGTTCGGGAACGGAAAAAAGGGACGGACTAGCAGCGAGCAGCCACGGGTGGAACAAGGAACGGGAACCGAGACAAACGTCGAACTTCTAAAGAATCGACGGAAGAGAAGCGAGTCGTTCAGAGAATAGCTAAAGCCGACCTCTCCACGTTTGGGATATTCTCCGAGACACCGTAGTGGGGGAATTCGCATAATCCTTTCGACGGAGTGGCCCCGAGAATGATCGCACGCCTCTGCAAGACAACCGGAACGATTGAAAAAAAAAAACTTTCAACCCCCAAACCAAAGAACGAGATGGACGCTAAATGAATTAGAACAAGACGAATGTTGAAACAGCGCGCGGGCCAAACTTTGGCGACGGCGACAAATGGGACGCGCGTTTGTTTGAATTAGAAACTTTTGGTAAAAGAACTGACGTTTTACATTAACCTCTTTCTTTCTCTCGTCCGGGAACAGCGGATACTTTGCGTAACATTCATATAAGTTAATGAGAAACATTATTACGCTTGAACTCGAGCACATAAAAATTTCACCCTCGCGTTATTTATTGGAAATAATTGTGGTAATTATGCAAATTAGCGACGATCTCGCCGATTTCGATGACCTTGAAATATGTTGCCAAGGTCACTATTCCGAACAACTTTTTCCTATACAGGTTACCGCCGCTCGGCCTCACACTGCTTTATTAATAATTATGTAATTGGAAATACATCTGCCATAATATCAAAAACTGTTTAAATATTTCAATTTTTAAATAATATTTCAAACTGTTTACATAAATAAACACGAACATACTGCACGGTTATGTACGGACATACACAATAATATACCGTACTGTTTACTTGTATTTGATAATATAACTCACGAGTATCGGAGCTGTTAAAGTCGTTATAGTGCTAACAAATTCGCTCGGAATGAAATTATATGAATTTTTAACTCTCTGTTAAGTCTGGGTTAGGTCTGGATTCCGCCAATTTAATAGACGAAATTCTACTTGAGATGATGTAAGATGGTGATGTGAAACCAGACCTAACCCAGATCTAACCCAAACCCCCTGCCCGCCAGAAACTATAACTTCAACTCCAATTACTCTTCCAATCACCATTTTAGTGATCATTTTTCCGAGAATACACTGTACCGGTAACATAAGAATAACCAAAGTTTTTTACGTATATCTCGAAAACTAAGGCCGAGCGGCGGTAACATGTACAGGAAAAAGTTGTTCAGAATAGTGACCTTGACAACATACTTCAAGGTCATCGAAATCGGTGAGGTCGTCGCTAATCTGCATAATTACCATAAATTTTGTACCTCGAACGAGAATGTGTAGAATCAATATTGTTTGACAATTGCAAAGGTTTTCCACGGATTTCTCGGATCGGTTTGCACGGAATAATTAATAACGCGTAGTACCGTTCCGAGGAAAGTAATTTTTTCTCCGTCGAAGAACAGTGAGAAAAAGTTAAGGCCGGCACTTCCAGACAGAATACCGTTTATGTTTCTTCCTACGGCAAGTTTGTTTCAATCTCGCGATATTCCGAAGTTCCGTGATTGCAGGAAATTGAAAGTTCCCGGACGCGAACGCGAACGCGAAAAAAGTAGAAAGGTAAAGACAGTGCGAGTCATTGTTAACGCTTCGATGTATCAAAGCGAGGAGAGTGTAAAAAAAAGAACGAAGAGAGAACGGGATCTTTCGTTATGCCCGTCGGAGAAACAAAGCTACTTTAGAAGAATCTAAACTCGTTTGTTCTCGGTGGAGAGGATCGACGGGACAAATACGAATGATTAAAACCCTTTTTGGAGGTTCGAGAGTCACGGACAAGGGATGATAATTCTTTATTATAATAGGGGTTCGTCAGCCGCGAAACAATGTCCGGCCGAAAAATTTAGCGGACCTAACTGCGAAAAGTTATCGTATAATGTACACACTAATTTCTTATTCATATTAATTCCGGTAATAACCAAAACTTCACGGAGCACGCTTTGGAATGATCCTCGCCTAGCGAAGAATCAGCACGAGCCAAGTCGACCAGACAATATGGAATTAATTATAATTAACTGCCATTCAGGGAAGTTCCGCGAACAATTTTCCGGGCTTACTACAATGTTATAATGAACTCGCCGCTTCTATCATTTACATTCCCTTCCATTCGATCCCAGCTACCGTCTAAATGCCGTGGGAACGTCAAAGATCGTATTAACTATCGTTTAGGAAAATAGTGAATCCATAACATGTTCGAATTCCACGGACGCAACCGCGATTCGATAAAATTCAGTGTAGCGTTCAACTATCAGATAATCCGAGGAAGATCGTTTCTAGATTTTTCGTCATTATTAGACTGCACAGAGTCACATGTACAAGCTTGACGTATGCTTAAACGAAAGCATTTCTAACAGAGAATTGAACTGATTTAATTATTATCTCATTTAACTGTACGATCACTTGAGAAATTGGTGACGCAAATCATTTATGAGTTGAACCACTCTCTTCGTACGAGAAGCGATATCATTTATGCAAGAGGAGCAGAGAAATTGTTAGATCGTTGAGAGAATGTAATATAAATCTGGGTAAGATAACGTCCATCTTCGTGCATCTCATTTAACATTTCTCTCTATCGATTAAGTCCTCGCGTTTTTTAGTTCTCTGGTTCGAAGCAAACAAAAATAAAAATAACAAAAGTAGCGTTTATTAGATGTATTAGAAAGTATATCATTTTATTTTCATTTCTAGGTTACGAAAAAGCCAATTTCTGCTCGTCGTTCCTCGAAACGAGAAACCTGCAACTTGCAACATTGATTGTGACGTTTCCTGAAATAATCGTGGATCCAAAATTGACTCGCGCGGAACGACGAACGACCGTTCAACTATTTATTCCTCGGAATCGCATAAAAATTCGCCTCGTGGCGGAGATTTTTGCTCCCTTACGAATTCATACTCGTCCGCCGTTCGCCGCGCGTGCAGAATGAAATATTTCGTTCGGGCGGATGCGGTCCGGCCAATTAAACGCGTTATTTTTACAGCGTTTAATATCCCGGCCGAAAAAAATTCGAACAGGTCGCTGGCAGAGAGAGTGGGGAAGGGCTGGTGAATAGCCGCCGCGAAGCATGCCCGACTTTGCTAACTGACCGGCCATCCGGGTTCTAACTCGATTACCCGTTGACGTTTTCCGCTGTTCATTTCGGAAATTACCGGCTGCCATCTGCTCCACGTATTTACGATGTTGCGAGACGGTGACGTTAGTTGCCCCGCGGTTCTACCACATTAATCAGCTTCTCGCGACGCGGGGGTGGAACACTGATACGGGACGCTTTAAGGGGCTGTGCGCACCCAACTACCACCACCACCCTTACCACTCACACATCGATAGATCCGCATATACGTATACGAAATGCAAGGGTTTACGGCAAAAGAAACTGACGCCTCAATATTGCAATTACAAGTTCAGACCCGGTCGATTATGTTTCCTAAGAGTTCAGAGCCCAAATTTCATATTTTTACGTTGTTGAAGAGTAATTTGTAATAATCGGCAGAATTCTTTTTGTCACAAGTCAGCGCTGCCGATTATTGCAAATTACTCTTCAACAACGTAAAAATATGAAATTTGGGCTCTGAACGACCCTGGCCAGAACTCTTAGGAAACATAATCGACCGGGTCTGAACTTCTAATTGCAATATTAAGGCGTCAGTTTCTTTTGCCGTAAACCCTTGCATTTCGTATACGTATATGCGGATCTATCGATGTGTGAGTGGTAAGGGTGGTAGTGGTAGTTGGGTGCGCACAGCCCCTTAAGTATGAAATTTCGCGGAAATTTAATAGCGGACGGTGGGCTTAGGGGTGGTCCTTATTTGTCGACTTTCGATTTTTCCTGGACTTTTCGAAGTCAATTATCATCTGAAGGTGCTATTTTCCTTAGATCGTATATACTTGTAGACTTCGACCATATACATATATGGTCTAAGCTCCCTACACAGTTAAAGCATTCAGTCGACTGAAAACTATGGATTGAATTTTGCAGTGGTGGGGGTTACTATTTTCAGTCGACTGTTTTACTGAATTCTGCAGTGGTGGGGGTTACTATTTTCCTTAGATCGTATATACTTATAGACTTAAACCATATCTAGGCTAGGAGCTGTAGGGACACTAAGGTGGACATTAGCTATACCTGGTGAAATGTTTTTTTGCCAGATTTTTTCACCCCCCCCCCCCTGAACTTGTGTCATTGGAAAAGATAATAATTCCTGCAAAAGATGAAGTTGATCGGATAAGGGGAAGACGTTGAAATTGCGAAAAACATGAAATTTTGTGGGAATGGGAATATTTGAAGGAAAGACTTTTGATTATGACTAAACGTTCTTCGTGTGTCAAAATATTGATTATAATAGTACCGAAAGGTAATATTTTCAATATAACAAATTAACTAATTATCATATCTTTGTAAATATATATATATGTTAAATTTTACGTATTTTATTGAAAGTACCAATTCTTTTAGTTGTATTCTTATACTAATTTCAAAAGTAGAGAAATTAACGTTCGACATAAATATGTTATATATTTAATCAGAATATAATATTTTTAACTGGATGTGATGAATATTACACCATATAAATATAAAAGCGAAGAATAGAAAATAGAACTATTGAATTTCAATACTTTTTACTATATTGTAGAAGGCAACACATCTGAAGACATTTTACAAATTTTTCATTAATGTAGTCTTTTTTGCTTCTGGACAACGCTTTCTGTAGTCTGATACAGTTTGCGATACAAATTGTTTTTCTTCTTCATTTCGCGATAGTACATCGTTAAATTGTTGCATAAGTTTGTCTGCTCATTCTGCGGAATCATTAACTACAGCTAAATAACTTATAACTGGGATCACTTTGCCATTCTGAGGGCTCCTTATTTGTAAAATCTAGTGATATTGAATACCTTTTAAAAAAATTTAAAGTTTTTTTTAGAAATAAAGGCTGCAACGTTGCTGCCAATGTACTCATTTACATTATTTGAACCAACTACTAATCTTTTTACATCATCATCATTAACGGTATCTACAGCTACAACCATTTGCTTTTTTTATATGATGCAGAATATTGGGGTGAGAAAAGGCTAGCGCTACAGATTCGGGTGTTAAATACCACAAATGATTTCAAAATTTTCATAGTGCTACGCGAATTACTTGGTCATTGATGGCACTATACGCGTGTAGACTTTTTAAAAACTCATGGTCCTGTCTTGAAGCCTCTGCAGCAATTGGAGTTTGGATCCATGTTTATAAATACAATTTACTGATAACAATGCAAATCTGACGTATTCCATGTTCTTCATCCGTTGATAATGTCAATTGATCTCTCTAAATAAGAATATTTTTAAAGAATGTATAGCCTAGGTCAGTGATGGGCACGGTAGGGGCCCCTGTATTGCTCCAACTGAAATGCGTCGTTCTCACCGGTGTTACGCTTCGCGAAAACGGACTCGTTAGCGAGAAGGTGGCGGACAGAAATTATTCAGGCTAATTAATGTGAAATAATCTTAATTCGTACAAAGTACACATGTACTTGAATGCATGTAAGTAGTTATGATATTTATGGAGGTATAAAATATTGAATTTTCAGTATACCCTTCACATTTAGCGCGCAGTTACTTCTATTTCAAAACTTCGCGCTCGATGCGGCACGTCTTACCGACGTCCGATCGATCTAAAACTTTGGATATATCATTTTTTTCATGAAATGGAACAATATTGAGTAGGGACGTGCACAAAATTTCATGGTCGAAGAATAAGGTCCACTCGTAGTGCAAACGGACCTTGAAAAATCTCACCAAAAATGACCCCCCATAGCGAAGGTGGTCACCCTAGTGGGCAGAGTACGTTTGTCGAGCTGCGGATTCTTGTGAAGCCTCGTTCCGCCTGGTTCGCCCCCTCCACGGACTTTAATACGTCAAAGAATGTCAGCGGAACCAACCGGAGCATATTATCAGTTCGTTTTGCGCTCGTCGGGAACCGCAATTCCCACGAACTGCACGGACGAAAACTGACTCCCACGACTGTACCACCCCGGACTAGCCTGGTGGAATTCATGGGTCGCGGGTTATGCCGCATTCGGTGGTATGTAGTAATTAGCAACATTGCTCCTGGTTCCCAAAGGTGGTAGGAGGACCCCCCGTGGACCCGTACACCCGAGGTATCGCCCGGCACAGATTTCATTCGAAGGAATAGAACACGACCGCCACCGCGATGGCAATCTTTGAAATTATAGTTATAACGGCGATACGCTCGTCGATTCGACCCTCGGATGCCAGGAAATCCACCGCATCTCTCACCTTCGAATCTCGAAACGAACAGAGGATCGCGATTGTCTGGTTCGACGAACAACTATTTAATTAATTCGTTTTTCGATCCACCAGCCGCGCCCGGCCACTATTGTAATTAAGCACCTTCGGTTACCTTGTTTGAACCGGCGTTTAATTCTATCGTTAATCACTGTGTAGAATTTTCTCGGACTTGCGGCGAAGATTCCAAGCTGTATGTTCCAGGTACGTGACTGTAATCGGTTTTCTTTAAGTCATCAGTATTTAAGCATTGCTGTAATTTATACAGCACTGTTGGCTATTCTTTGATTTTATGAAGGTCTGATGATATACAGGGTGGGGCAATAACTATTACCACCTCAGATATCTTCGAAATTAAAAGTTTCACAGAAATATTTGCTGAAATAAAATTGCACGGTACGAAGGGGGCCATCCGGTGGCGATAATGATTTTTTTTGCAGGTGGAGGTACGTCGGACATTTGAAGGTCATCTCCATTTTTTTAAATGGATCGGGATGTTTTTGCTTCCGTATCATGATAGAGGATCTTAAAACGAGTTCAACGACCTATTACATAAGGTCATTGAAGGTCATAGAAAGTAGAGAAAGGCGATAATATTTACGGTTTTGGTAATAGGTCGTTGAACTCGTTTTAAGATCCTCTATCATAATACGGAAGCGAAAACATACCGATCCATTTAAAAAAATGGAGGTGACCTTCAAATGTCCGAAGTACCTCCACCTGCAAAAATACTATTGTCGCCACCGGATGGCTCCCTTCGAACTGAGCAAATTTTATATCAGCAAATATTTCTGTGAAACTTATAGTTTCGAAGATATCTGAGGTGGTAATAGTTATTGCCCCACCCTGTATATGTGTATACAAAAATGATCTTTTTCTTTCTCTCTTTCTTTCACGTCACGATTTCAATACAAGCGAGACGGATCCGCGTACCTGTGGTACTTATTGGTTTTTTGTTTCCATGAGAATGACCGATAAGGTCGGTAAATACGCGGCAAATTCTTCGTCAACGACTGTCAGTCTAAATGTATCATTCGTAAAGTAAAGACGTGACCTTCCGTGTTCAAATAAAAATAAAGTGAATATAAGTGAAATATATTGTGAATGTTTATTTCAAATGCCCTAAACCAACAAGCACAACCCTTGAAAACCAAAGAGCTACCTCGGAGAAGAAAGAATTAATGCGAATTTTATGGACGCGTTGGAATTATTCTAAACAAAGACAGTTGAAAAATTGTGATCTCCGGAAGTTGATGTTTTTCGTTCGTATAAGGAAAAACAAGTGTATGGAAAAAAAGTGATGTACCCTCATTTTTGTTTGTATAGGTTTCTCGTTCTGTATATTTTGTTTTGTCCCAAAAGTTGTAATAAATCTCTTATGAGATTTCTTCAATGAAAAAAAAAAAAAATAAATTGCACCCTTAGAAATTCGCGCTCCAGGAGAATTAGCGGGGCTATTTGCGAGGCTTTTTGTTTTCCCCGGCACTTCTTGATATCGAATTTAATAAAGTCTGAAACACCTGTAGCTGAGTTATCGCTCTAAGTTGTCGTTTCCCGGGGCCAAGTCGAAACCGCGGCAAGAACAAGAAATAATTCAGGATCTCTTGCCAGCATCTCTTTCGTTGTCACTTGCTCCCCTTACTCGGTCGACCAAACTCCGACAAAACCATCCGAACAACTGACGCTAATGCAACTTCGTAGGTCGTTATAGGAAAGCTTAAAATGCAGATCCACGTGTAACTGTTGTAAGAAGAAACATAGAAGAACGGTCTAGACGCGGGGGCGGGTTCTTTGGGCAGGAAGATCTTGCACGAAGTTCGCCAAGGGAGCCTCGAAGGGGGCGGGGGGCTTAAATAATCATCGAGAAATTCCAATTTATATGGAAATGGTATGAGGCACTCGTACGCAGCGACAATTATTCGTAGATTGTACTGTGTCAATTGGTGGCTACCAACAACAAGCGGTTCTATTGGTTATGTGGTCAAGTATACAGTTTATTCTTCTAGTAAATCGAGACTAAAGTGATACACGAGTGACGTGTTCATTTTCGAAATCCCACGCTGAATAAAATACTATTTTGGTAAATATTTACTTTAGGGGAAGCATCTCCGATGACCTTGACCTTGACATATTTATTTTTTTATTTTTAAACGGTAATTTAATTATACAGATCGTATTCATAAATTTTTCGAAATTATGGCGCATTTCTATCCATTGGACGAGCATAATAATAGCGAATAAATTAATATCTGAAATTGTTAACCCTTAACACTCGAGCGGCGACTCAGAGTCGCCACTAAAAATTGCTCTACCATTATTCACAGTATTGTTTACATTATTAAATATGGTGCTCTGTAATCAATTACCAAACATTTCAGTATTGTATGTGGTATTATATCGATTTCATACCCATAAAATGATAAAAAATCATATAGAAGTGGATTTTATAACTGTTTTCTTAGAACAGAAAAGTTAAAAGTCAAAAAATAACTGTTACATCAGAACTAATTGAAAATTTTGACAGTTCCCTTCAAGCCCTGCACGTAGATCTGCCGACTATTGTAATCGCGTATGCGGAGTAAAAGTGTTCGGACTATCTTGTGCCGGTGTGCTAATGGAGTACTACCATCGAAAAGCTAGAAATAATTATTTTTGCACGCAAAGTATGTTGAAATAATGTAATTTATTATTTTTATACTAAATATGTAGATCACGAAATTTTTTAATCAGTAAATATTAATATAAATATTAATTTCATCGAGGATGCATCGTGATGGTGCCGCACAGAAGAAAATGAAATTCTCAAAAAGTGTAAAAAAGTTGCAACTTTTTCTTTCGGAATATTGAAGTCAAATAAATTCTCGACATTTAAAAAAAAATACAGTTTATTTGACAGAAACCTGCCTGGTTTTCGAGGCTCCTGCCCCACTGTGTGACGCCGCGCTTCGCTCGAATTGTCCTCTGCCGGCCTTGCAACCGGCAGATCGCACCGACTGTCTGAATAAACATCGTCGAGCTTTCTAAAACGAATCCAATTTATTTGCGAGGCCCATTCCCGCCGCAGAGAACGTCCCGTCCGATACTGCGTAGAATCCTATGCCCGCCACGAGCTCATCCAGCTCCCGCGACCGTTCTGTCGGAGGCTTCGTTCGTTTCTCGTAATTTCGTGTGACATCCAAAGGTGTGTGGCGCCCGAATCCAAGAACATCTCGTAGATTTATCCCGGGTGGACTGTTTTACGCGAGACCCGGAAAATAAGCGGCATGATAGTAAATATGCCATTCTTGATGAATATTTGTTAGATAAAGGTAAAAGTGATGTATGTCAAAGTAGCTGCAAAGTAGAGGGAGGATATTATACAACAATCATTTTACTTAAACATATTGCTCCACCCGTGGCCAGAGGTTCAAACAGCTGTGCAAACGTTGCTTGACAGATAAATGAAGAGGGCACCACAGACCCAATGTAGTTTTCGTTCGCACGATCGTGGGCACCGACATCGCGTCGTCAAACAAATTTTGACGTTCTCTTACGCCCTCTAGGATATATTGTCGCCGGAGTAAGAAACAGAAAGCCACCGACGGCATTTCGTCGGTGTAGAAGACCACTGAGGAGATTCTTCTCGGTGAAAAGGTGAATCATCACGGAACCATATCGGTTATCATGAAATGTTACATTCTCCGACGAACGTATTCAAATATTTCAGACAATATTTTGGGGTTGATTTCTAAAATATTAAAATCAAAACTAATATCAAGGACAAAAAATTCCAAGAAATATTGTACGTAACACTTCAAATTTCATATGAGATACCTCAATTTTTAATATAAAAATATTTCATAAACGAGCATTATTTCCTTCACTTGTTTTTATACATAATTGTTCCAAAAATCGATCTGTGGGAACAGAAGTATGTTGAAAAACAGAGTAAGACTTTACTGTAAAAAATTACATGGAAAAAATGTCAAGGGAGTGCTTGTCGACATCGGTGGTTAAAGGAATTATTGTAAATATTAACCAGTTCGAAATAATAAAATCAGTGTATTGTGTTCAATAAATTAATGCGTGCGAATGTTCATGGTTTAAAAATTATTCTGTGCCTCGAGTTTTATTACCTACTTTTACTAAAAAACTAGATAGTAAGGTGGTCAAGGGAGTGCTTGTCGACATCGTTGGCAAAAGGAATTGTTATAAACATTAAACAGCCAGAAATAATACATTTATCAACAACTACTACCACGACGATCGAAATCAATCGATATTAGTTGGAGTGGGGACAGTTTCACATCACCGCGCAGCGCAGGTGCGCCTGAACTCGGCGCGCACTCTGTTAGTCAGACGGGCCAGTGATTCCGGCAGGAGCGGTGAGGCTCCGCGACCAGGAGGATCTGCGGAGGACCGGCGGAGGACCGGCGGAGGACCGGCGGAGGACCTGCGGAGGACCTGCGGAGGACCGGCGGAGGACCAGGGACAAACCTGCGGAGGACCAAGGACAGACCTGTGAGTGACTGACCAGAGGCTAACCAGAGGCTAACAAGTGGTTTACTAGCGATTTACCTGTGATATACCAGTGCGATATACCAATGCGCGTTACCAATGCGATTTACCAGTGCACTTTACCAATGCGCTTTACCAATGCGATTTACCAGTGCGATTTACCAGTGCGATTGAACAGTGGGATTTATCGGTGCGATTTACCAGAGTGATTTAACAGTGCGATTTAACACTGTGATTTATCAGTGCGGTTTATCAGTGCGGTTTATCAGTGCGGTTTATCAGTGCGGTTTATCAGTGCAGTTTATCAGTGCGGTTTAACAGTGGGATTTATCAGTGCGATTTAACAGTGGGACTTATCAGTGCGATTTAAACAGTGCGATTTAAACAGTGCGATTTAAACAGTGCGATTTAAACAGTGCGATTTAACAGAGCGATTTAACAGTGCGATTCAAACAGTGCGGTTTATCAGTGCGGTTTATCAGTGCGGTTTAACAGTGCG
Organism: Lasioglossum lativentre; assembly: GCA_916610255.1. Taxonomy (NCBI): domain Eukaryota; kingdom Metazoa; phylum Arthropoda; class Insecta; order Hymenoptera; family Halictidae; genus Lasioglossum; species Lasioglossum lativentre. The sequence goes on along the minus strand of OU744357.1, from coordinate 14,293,414 downwards.
GTTTAACAGTGCGGTTTAACAGTGCGGTTTAACAGTGCGGTTTAACAGTGCGATTTACCAGTGTGATTTACCACCGGGCTGACAACCTGGCTGACAACTTGGCTGACCAGTCACTGACCAGAGGCTGACCAGTAGTCATCCAGCTGACACAATTTCAACAATGGTAAGTTAAACAATTTTCTTTTTAATTGTGAGGGTTGTCCGCTTTATAGGGTGGGCCAAGGGTTCTACAATGCTTTTGTTGATTACCCTTGGCCCTCCTAAAACAATGTTCTCCGTCAACTGTTAATTCAACGTACACCGTCGTTTATTATTTCTGATATAGTAAATAAAATTTCCGTCGGAACTTTCAGTCTTCTCAAAATGCATATTTCTGATTTAAAATTGGTATTCCTCCGATCGGATGTCCCTCAGGGGCTCACTCACGGATAGGGAAACCGTGAGTGAGTACGGGGTGTCGCGTCTCTGGGGCAACCCGAAGCGCTTGTAGGCCGTACTCGTGTGCGGGGTTAGTTTGGCTCTCGTGAGCTGGTGTTAGGTTGGCTCTCGTGAGCTGGTTAGATTTGCACTCGTGTGCGAGGTATGTAGGCCGTACTCGTGTACGGGGTTCATATTTTCATCTCGTCCCATTTTGATCATCGTTGTTTTTATTTCTAACGTCGAAGAAGAGGACACATCAAACAAAGAGGACACATCGAACGAAGAGGATACACCATCGAAGACTGCGGCGTATTTTACCACGTTTTTATTAGCTCGGTTTCTTGTCTGTCTGTCTGTTCGGTACAAATCTTGCAATTGATTTTAAACTAACTTCCCGATGAGCTAGAGACTTGAAATTTTAAACATAGCTCAGAACTGGATGACAATGCAATATTTAAAAAAAATTTTTTAAAAAAGCCTATGCGTTTAGGATATATAAATTATTATTAATAAATCTAACCGTTATACCCCATCGCACTACCTGTACGTCCCCACTCTACTACGTGTTCCCACTCTGACTCATCCCCACTCTGACTCGTCCCCACTTCACTGACCCGTTTCGCACCGAAGGAGCTCAGTGTGCGTCAGTGTGCGTTCGAGCTCCGTGCGGTGTTTACAAAGTTACTAAATAAGTGTCCGTACGCCACAAGAAGTCCCTCGAGACGGCTGAGGGGCAAGGGGATCCTCGCTCGCAGCCAATGGTTATCGTACGTATTATTTGGTTACCAAGCGAAAGAACAGTAACACCGAGATTCTCCGTCGAACCATTATTGAATAATATTGGTATACACCAATATGGCGGCGCCCATATCTGTCACTTTCTGAAGTGAAACATTGAAAATTACTATACAATTACTCAACTTTACATGCTCATAACTTTTTAACAAGTGGTTTCCGTGGTCTGGGACTTCGATATAGGAGTTTTCTCGCCGAAATGAACAAGATAAGATATATAATAATTGAAAATTTCTGGGTTTCCTTAAAAAAAGTTAACCCTTTTAATCGATAGAAAAATTTCACACACACAAGACTAAAAAGCTGAAAATAATTATTTAAATAAAAATAAATTTTTAAAAAAATACCACGTTTTTAAAACGGACTAAAAAGTATAAAATAATTTTTCCTAGCCACGTACAGGTTCCTAACCCCATAAAGATAGTCCTGAAAATTTGTGATTGTGAATTTTTAATAGCTATGAAAATACTTGTAAGATTTAAAACGAAAAACGTGGGGCGCATGCAATACATAGATAATTGATGCATGAATTGTTCAACTAAGTCACTAACAATTTTATTGCATTACAAATGACATGAACTGTTGTGTGTGTGTGTTTTCTCAACGGCAGCTACTCTCGACACTATTATCTTGCGCCCCACGTTTTTCGTTTTAAATCTTACAAGTATTTTCATAGCTATTAAAAATTCACAATCACAAATTTTCAGGACTATCTTTATGGGGTTAGGAACCTGTACGTGGCTAGGAAAAATTATTTTATACTTTTTAGTCCGTTTTAAAAACGTGGTATTTTTTTAAAAATTTATTTTTATTTTTTAAAATATAGTTCGATTTGCCGAGCAATTATTTTCTTAGCGTCACCCCCGAACCAGAGCCTTCTGCTCTGGTTCATGTTTTGTTCTTTGCGAATCAAGGCCTTCTGCTTTGATTCTTCCCTCGTTTTGCGCTTTAGATTTTTTGCCCCAATAATTGCTCGGCTCGGGTGCGTGCGTGCGTTAGTTATTAATGCGTTATTTTCAACGACGATAAATATGTCGAGTAATTATTGCCGTAACTTCACTTTCCTCGCCTCGTTTTTTTTCCTTCGACACAGCCTTCTGCTGTGTCGAACCTTGCTTGTATGTACCTGACCAGTTGGTACCGGTATTCGACGTAGATCCATTGAGAGTATGTGGTTGAGAGATAGTGTTCATTTCTGTATTCCACACTCTCTTTCCGTAATACCACCCACGTTCACCGAAGGTGGCAGGTGGTCGCTTGAGAAGTGGGATACGGTTTGAACACGTCTCTTGGCCATTGCTCTTGGTGAGGACACGTCGGGTATCGTTACTGATTGGAGTTGGGCTGCAAGCATTGTACGCGTCGCGTCACCCTCGAACCGGAGCCCTCTGCTCTGGGTCGCACTTGATTCTCTCTTTGAAAGAATCAGGGCCTTCTGCTCTGATTCGCCTTAAGTCCCCCGTGGATCGGAGACTTCTTCTCCGATTCACACCTTTTGCTCCGCAATAATTACTCGACTTATTGCGTTAATATAAGTTCCTCGTAGTTAGGAAAGGGAGCCAGAAGGAATATTGAATTCGTTCTGACTCCCTTTCCGGGTCTCTTGTGCAGCAACCTCCTCGTGGTGAGACCTGGGCAATCGGTATTATCCTCTATTTGTAAGAACTTCTAGTATCTTACAAATAGTGGATAATATCGAGCTAATAGCTGCACACTTAGAATTTCCGATAACATTGTATTGCAGAATTTAAGATTTGCTAAATATAAAAATTTGTGTATTGGAAGATTGTCAATAAAGATCTTGAAAATCAATTTCAATGACTATTTCAAATATATTTCCATTTTGCAGTATCACCTTCCCTCAAAACAAAATCTATTATTCAAGCTGGTTCATTTGATTATTGAATTAACGCGAATAAGATTACTTTGAACTACTATTGTTCTGTCACTTTTCGCAAGTGCTCGTGTACAAAGTACAAAGTACCACCGGTCTAGTTTTATTGAATATTTGCGGGACTAAATCCATTTACCTAGTTTTTTGAGCAAACGTTCTATTTAGGTAGAGAGCGCGGAATCACCGACGAGTATCTCGTCGGTTGTGGAACTTTTAGTGACGTGGTATTTCAGATCACTGTAAGTACCACGTTATCCCCGCGCCCGGTCGCGCCCGGTTACTGGTCTCGCTGAATAGCACAGGGGCTGGCGGTCTTTAATAGTAACTCGTCGGTGCTTAAGGTCAGTACAGACATTGCATTTTATGGGATTGTCTGTTAGCCCCCGTACCATTTCGATGTCGCGCCCATGTTACAGATTGTTCGCGGATTTAGGCGTATTAGCACGAACTGAATATTCTATATTGTCTAAGATTCTATCATAGATCCCTAATATTCAACTGACTCTGAAGCTATTGGGAGCTGCATGAAGATACACTTCTCTTTTATTCAGTATAAGATTTTAGCAGAGAGTAATGAGAGTGCTCACGACCGGGGTTTGGCCGTGCCCATTATAGTGCTGCCCCCTACTCTAGTGTTTAGCTTGGATCAGCTCCTATCTCCACACTCAGTCCGGACAAGAACCATTTTCCACACTCAGTCCGGACAAGAACCTATCTCCACACTCAGTCCGGACAAGAACCTACATCATATTTGGCCTTGATCAGAACGAAAAGTTTAGGGGGTGTCCCACTTGGACTCCGACCGATTGGACACGTCCCGATTGGACTGTCCCGATTGGACGCGTTCCTTTTCGACTCCGTGCCGATTGGACTCGTGCCGTTTGAACGCCGTGCCGTTTGGACGCTTTACGTAATTATTTTTCATTAATAGAATCTTAATCATAATTTAATGGTTAACAACGCCCGATTAACAACAACTTCAGTTATCTAGCCAAACCTAACCCAGAATAATGTCATTTCCGCTCGCTCTTAAAATAAACTTTCCGGAGTAAGACTTCGGAATCACCCCCCTCCGAAGCTGTACATCATTATTTTTCATTAATAGATTCTTAATCATAATTTAAAATTTACTAGATTCAATACAATATCACCATATGTAGACTTCGAAAAGCAATGATTATAAAATTTACGGCGTCCAAACGTCATGAATTCAGCCGCCACGGCGTCCAATCGGCACGGCGTCCAAACGACACGGCGTCCAAACGGCACGAGTACAATCGGCACGGAGTCGAAAAGGAACGCGTCCAATCGGCACCGTCCAATCGGGACGTGTCCAATCGGTCGGAGTCCAAACGGGCATCACTCATATGACCTTGGCGTATAAATGTCCCTGGCGTATCGTCGTGTATCGTGTATCGTGTATCGTCGTGTATCGTCGTGTATCGTGTATCGTCGTGTATCGTCGTGTATCGTGTATCGTCGTGTATCGTCGTGTATCGTCGTGTATCGTCGTGTATCGTGTATCGTGTATCGTGTATCGTGTATCGTCGTGTATCGTCGTGTATCGTGTATCGTCGTGTATCGTGTATCGTGTATCGTGTATCGTCGTGTATCGTGTATCGTGTATCGTCGTGTATCGTGTATCGTGTATCGTCGTGTATCGTCGTGTATCGTCGTGTATCGTCGTGTATCGTCGTGTATCGTCGTGTATCGTCGTGTATCGTCGTGTATCGTGTATCGTGTATCGTGTATCGTGTATCGTGTATCGTCGTGTATCGTCGTGTATCGTGTATCGTGTATCGTGTATCGTCGTGTATCGTCGTGTATCGTGTATCGTGTATCGTGTATCGTGTATCGTCGTGTATCGTGTATCGTGTATCGTCGTGTATCGTCGTGTATCGTGTATCGTGTATCGTGTATCGTGTATCGTCGTGTATCGTGTATCGTGTATCGTGTATCGTCGTGTATCGTCGTGTATCGTCGTGTATCGTCGTGTATCGTCGTGTATCGTGTATCGTGTATCGTGTATCGTCGTGTATCGTGTATCGTGTATCGTCGTGTATCGTGTATCGTGTATCGTCGTGTATCGTCGTGTATCGTCGTGTATCGTCGTGTATCGTGTATCGTCGTGTATCGTCGTGTATCGTCGTGTATCGTCGTGTATCGTGTATCGTGTATCGTGTATCGTGTATCGTCGTGTATCGTCGTGTATCGTCGTGTATCGTCGTGTATCGTCGTGTATCGTCGTGTATCGTGTATCGTGTATCGTGTATCGTGTATCGTGTATCGTCGTGTATCGTCGTGTATCGTGTATCGTGTATCGTGTATCGTCGTGTATCGTCGTGTATCGTGTATCGTGTATCGTGTATCGTGTATCGTCGTGTATCGTGTATCGTGTATCGTCGTGTATCGTCGTGTATCGTGTATCGTGTATCGTGTATCGTGTATCGTCGTGTATCGTGTATCGTGTATCGTGTATCGTCGTGTATCGTCGTGTATCGTCGTGTATCGTCGTGTATCGTCGTGTATCGTCGTGTATCGTGTATCGTGTATCGTCGTGTATCGTGTATCGTGTATCGTGTATCGTCGTGTATCGTCGTGTATCGTCGTGTATCGTCGTGTATCGTCGTGTATCGTCGTGTATCGTGTATCGTGTATCGTCGTGTATCGTCGTGTATCGTCGTGTATCGTCGTGTATCGTGTATCGTGTATCGTGTATCGTGTATCGTCGTGTATCGTCGTGTATCGTGTATCGTGTATCGTGTATCGTCGTGTATCGTGTATCGTGTATCGTGTATCGTCGTGTATCGTGTATCGTGTATCGTCGTGTATCGTGTATCGTGTATCGTCGTGTATCGTCGTGTATCGTGTATCGTGTATCGTGTATCGTCGTGTATCGTCGTGTATCGTCGTGTATCGTCGTGTATCGTCGTGTATCGTGTATCGTGTATCGTGTATCGTGTATCGTCGTGTATCGTCGTGTATCGTGTATCGTGTATCGTGTATCGTCGTGTATCGTGTATCGTGTATCGTCGTGTATCGTGTATCGTGTATCGTCGTGTATCGTGTATCGTGTATCGTCGTGTATCGTCGTGTATCGTGTATCGTGTATCGTGTATCGTGTATCGTGTATCGTCGTGTATCGTCGTGTATCGTGTATCGTGTATCGTGTATCGTCGTGTATCGTGTATCGTGTATCGTGTATCGTCGTGTATCGTGTATCGTGTATCGTCGTGTATCGTCGTGTATCGTCGTGTATCGTCGTGTATCGTCGTGTATCGTGTATCGTGTATCGTGTATCGTCGTGTATCGTCGTGTATCGTGTATCGTGTATCGTGTATCGTGTATCGTCGTGTATCGTCGTGTATCGTGTATCGTGTATCGTGTATCGTCGTGTATCGTCGTGTATCGTCGTGTATCGTCGTGTATCGTGTATCGTGTATCGTGTATCGTCGTGTATCGTGTATCGTGTATCGTGTATCGTCGTGTATCGTGTATCGTGTATCGTCGTGTATCGTGTATCGTGTATCGTCGTGTATCGTGTATCGTGTATCGTGTATCGTCGTGTATCGTGTATCGTGTATCGTCGTGTATCGTGAATCGTGTATCGTCGTGTATCGTCGTGTATCGTGTATCGTGTATCGTGTATCGTGTATCGTGTATCGTCGTGTATCGTCGTGTATCGTGTATCGTGTATCGTGTATCGTCGTGTATCGTGTATCGTCGTGTATCGTCGTGTATCGTGTATCGTGTATCGTGTATCGTCGTGTATCGTGTATCGTGTATCGTGTATCGTCGTGTATCGTGTATCGTGTATCGTCGTGTATCGTGTATCGTGTATCGTCGTGTATCGTCGTGTATCGTGTATCGTGTATCGTGTATCGTCGTGTATCGTCGTGTATCGTCGTGTATCGTCGTGTATCGTGTATCGTGTATCGTGTATCGTGTATCGTCGTGTATCGTCGTGTATCGTCGTGTATCGTCGTGTATCGTCGTGTATCGTGTATCGTGTATCGTGTATCGCGTATCGTCGTGTATCGTCGTGTATCGTGTATCGTGTATCGTGTATCGTCGTGTATCGTGTATCGTGTATCGTGTATCGTGTATCGTCGTGTATCGTCGTGTATCGTCGTGTATCGTGTATCGTGTATCGTGTATCGTGTATCGTCGTGTATCGTCGTGTATCGTGTATCGTGTATCGTGTATCGTCGTGTATCGTGTATCGTGTATCGTGTATCGTGTATCGTCGTGTATCGTCGTGTATCGTGTATCGTGTATCGTGTATCGTGTATCGTCGTGTATCGTCGTGTATCGTGTATCGTGTATCGTGTATCGTCGTGTATCGTCGTGTATCGTCGTGTATCGTCGTGTATCGTGTATCGTGTATCGTGTATCGTGTATCGTCGTGTATCGTCGTGTATCGTCGTGTATCGTGTATCGTGTATCGTGTATCGTGTATCGTCGTGTATCGTCGTGTATCGTGTATCGTGTATCGTGTATCGTGTATCGTGTATCGTCGTGTATCGTCGTGTATCGTGTATCGTGTATCGTGTATCGTCGTGTATCGTGTATCGTGTATCGTGTATCGTCGTGTATCGTGTATCGTGTATCGTGTATCGTCGTGTATCGTGTATCGTGTATCGTCGTGTATCGTGTATCGTGTATCGTCGTGTATCGTCGTGTATCGTGTATCGTGTATCGTGTATCGTCGTGTATCGTCGTGTATCGTCGTGTATCGTCGTGTATCGTGTATCGTGTATCGTCGTGTATCGTCGTGTATCGTCGTGTATCGTCGTGTATCGTCGTGTATCGTGTATCGTGTATCGTGTATCGTCGTGTATCGTCGTGTATCGTGTATCGTGTATCGTGTATCGTGTATCGTCGTGTATCGTGTATCGTGTATCGTGTATCGTGTATCGTCGTGTATCGTCGTGTATCGTGTATCGTGTATCGTGTATCGTCGTGTATCGTCGTGTATCGTCGTGTATCGTCGTGTATCGTGTATCGTGTATCGTGTATCGTGTATCGTCGTGTATCGTGTATCGTGTATCGTGTATCGTGTATCGTCGTGTATCGTCGTGTATCGTCGTGTATCGTGTATCGTGTATCGTGTATCGTGTATCGTCGTGTATCGTCGTGTATCGTGTATCGTGTATCGTGTATCGTGTATCGTGTATCGTCGTGTATCGTCGTGTATCGTCGTGTATCGTCGTGTATCGTCGTGTATCGTCGTGTATCGTGTATCGTGTATCGTCGTGTATCGTCGTGTATCGTGTATCGTGTATCGTGTATCGTCGTGTATCGTGTATCGTGTATCGTCGTGTATCGTCGTGTATCGTGTATCGTGTATCGTGTATCGTGTATCGTGTATCGTC